>OX384042.1:25791529-27152278 GCA_947534325.1 Agonum fuliginosum | reverse complement strand
ACACTGATGCCAAACTGACGGATATGGGAGAGATTTATTTCGGAGAAAACCGGCAAGGCATTAATTAACTGCACACAACAAACCCTGTTCACATACGGATTCTTTGAAGATTCTTTCATGCTTCTGAATCCTGAAAAATAATTCTTTGTTTTGAAGAAACAATTAATTTTTTTTTAAGATTCAATTTAGCGACGCCGTTATTTGAATCTTCAAAGAATCCTTGTTTGAATATTTAAATTTAAACATCGACGAGGTAACCACTAGGTACATAATAGTATTTTGTGCACCTAGGGAGGGAAGCGTGCTATTACTCCCGCGGGCGAAGCGGCGGTCCGAGCGAGGGCGCCGGCTTCGCTCAAGGGTGTAATAGCTATTACTCCCGCGGGCGAAGCGGCAACCCGAGCCGAAGGCGAGCCGCAGGCGAGTCCGAGCGAGGGCGCCGGCTTCGCCCAAGGGAGTAATTGCTATTACTCCCGCGGGCCAAGCGGCGGCCCGAGCGAGGGCCAAGGGAGGAATAGCCTTCCCTCCCGTGGGACACACAATATTTTACGTCACGAGGGCCTCGAAATCACCTTTCTTGCAAGCGCCAGTGCCGGGAAGAAAACAGTGTTTTCCTCCCCCGAGTGACGTAAAAAATCTGATGAGGCCATCATGATGTGACGTCACAAAAATTCTTATGAATTTTCAGTTAATATGAAAATAAAACAATTTTTATTTTTTCTGGTGTATTGGCGGACATTTGAACTGCGTTGATCAGTTGTGACAACTTACGAATTTGTATATTACAAACATGTCTTTATAGGAACACGTTACACTGATGCTGTCGAATGTTTGCTGCAACGGAGTTAGGGACTTAAATTATGAAAGAATGAGTAATTAACATTTTATAACAAGTTGATCATAGCGGATCATAGCGCGATACCGTGTTTATGGGAGAATTTTTCTGTGACAAGATGAAATCATTACTTTCCCATAATTTTCACTTTTTTCAAAATTTAAAGTTATATTTTTGTGACGTCACAAGGGGTGGGGGTAACCGATTTGGACGTAGTGTGACAAGGAGGGAGGGGGTAGTCAAAAATGGCCAAAAATCGTGTGACGTATTATGTGAACGGCCCCTAATTAGATAATAAGAATAAAACACTTTAAACTTTTGTCAATATATAAACTATTTATTGATTTAATTAACACAAGGAATTGATTAATTTTAATTCTCAGCTGTCAAAAATAATTTTCAAAAACCTTAAAAGAAGTTAACATAGTAATATACAAATTTTTGTATGGCATTTTGCTATACCGGTGTGACACCACTTTGACAGCTTTTCATCGAGCAAAATTCCACATCGAGCACCGTGCTTCATGCCACGCCGGTGTGACATAGGCATAAAAGTATCTCAACGTTTTTCTTATATATAGTAAAAAGAATAAAAGTTAAAAATACATCTATCCTTTCGTCTATAATACCAAGGAAAACAAAGATCAAAGAAAATTAATACAAATCGAAAAACAAAATAAGTCCTTCAATGAGAACCCAATAACTTTAACTCAACTATAATATTTTCCCCGTCTTTTCATTGGTGTCAATTCCACTTTCCTTGCAATCAATTTATGCACAATTGTTTTGTTGGTAGATATCTAAAAATAATGAACTACCCGCTGTTCCAATAATACAGGAAAGTATAGCCATATAGCGTGCTGTTTCAATTAGTTGGAATAGAAACATAGGGCACATACTCGTGTTGCATGACCTCGTACGTTCTATGTAAACAACACTATTGAAGACAAGAATAATTAGTTTGCAGCAGCATTGCACAGACATTGAGCGCTCAGATCTCTCCATGAACCCGGACTTTCGTGGTTTGAATCTTCCAGTGTGTGATTAAATTATTGTAAAAACATCTTGCAATTAAATCGCACTCGAAAAGTCAAGCGACCACTTGATCGTCTCAAATGTAGTCCTGATATCCGTTGCCGGTTTGAATTCCAAAGGTCGTCGCACGGATTGAGATTCTGACTGCACCAAAATGAATCGATCAAAATGGTTGCGTCTATCATTCTGTAATTGGGAGTAAGTCCTGTTGAATTGTTACCAGTAAATTAAGTTAAATCATTTTGGTTTCAATAGTGTTGGCAAAATCATTTCAACCAATTCGTCTACAAGTAAAATTAAAATGCAGAAACCTCTTGAGTTGTTGAATTGCATATGGCAACAATTTTATCCGATTCGCCTCATATTCAGTATTGTATTGTAACAGAACAGGCCAAAATTTTCGAGTATGAGTTTTTGGTGGATAAGCACGTTTCAGGGTCTCTGTGTGTGCGTATGTATGTATGGATTTATGGACTGATGATTTTTAGTCCACGATAACTTAAAAAGTATCAAACCTTTAATAACCAAACTTCATATTTAAGGTTCTATAATAAGGATCTTAAAACCGGATAAGATTTTGCTAGAAATCCGCAAACAGGATGTAGTACTTTTTGAAACTTAATATAGTTTTCCTTAAATAAATTGGTACATTATTTTCATTTATGACAATTTTTGCAATTAAAAATAATAGAAAATATAATTATCCATGGGTACCTACAGTTAATTTTAAATACAATTTGCTGAATCTGGTTGTATTTAACCATATTTAACAATAAAATAAAGTAAAATTAATATTCTACTTTTTTGAAATTCCAGTATCTTGTTGTCCATGATCATTTGAAATTTGTTTCTACACAAAATTTGAATTATTATGACAGTGACAGTAGAGTTGACATCTTTTGCTTGCATCTTGGTTTACTTTATCGTTTACATATTACATGAACATGAAACTATTAAAATGTAAGTAAAACTACTTATTACATTAGTAGATTTTTTTGTGCATTCCAACAACATATTAATCGGTTCCTCGTGTTTCACTCAAACTGTTTATTTTGTATTATACGGTACCTTGTGTTCCACTTGAACCGATAATATTGTTGTACTAAAAAAAATAATTTACGAATACAGGTTCGGTAAAAAAATCGTAACGACATCTCCACTTTATTTAATAGGGTAGGATCATAAAGGTCTTTTTATGACCCTAAATAGGTCATTTAATAGACGTTCTTAGTGCTCGATATTTTTTTATAATATACTTCTTAAGCGCGTTCACACATTGATTTTTGAGGATTCTTCCATGCGATTTTAAATCCTGTAAAAATATATTCACTATTTTAAAGCTATCAATGAATGAATTATTTTACTTTTATATCTTTTTATTTAGAGAAGCTTCTTTAACTTCAACTTCAAGAAAATGTAAATATAAAATTTGCATCCGGGGTATTTCAAACAGGGCGCTATTTTAAATAAGTGTTTAACATGTACTAAGAGTGACTATATTACTACTTCTGGTACTTGATGTACATAATAAGGAGCATTCAAAAAAATAATTAAGCACCACGTCAGAAAAATTTATCGGTCGTACATGCTTCTAAAGGTGCGTTCGTTTCTTCAGTTCTGTGCACTTTGTACTGCACAGGATGCGTTCGAAAAATAATCGGCTGTGTGCACTGTGCATGCACAACAAGCCCAAGCTCGGACTGTCAGGCACGGAGCGTGCATGTCACTTTTAGAGGTTAAAACGATCATAAACAGAACGAAGATTGTAATGATTGTATGGTGCATATTTGTCAGATAAGGGGTCCAGGATTTGTGACGAAATGTGACATCGGGGTAGGGGAGTGTTCATCATGATGTGACGTCACAAAAATGAATTTTCAGTTAATATGAAAATAAAACAATTTTAGTTGTGACAACTTACAAATCAGTATAGTAATACAAACATGTCTTTAGGAACACTTTATGGTGATGCTGTCGAATGTTTGCTGCAACGGAGTTAGGGACTTAAATTATGAAAGAATGAGTTATTATCATTTTGTAACATCGTGTTGGAAAAAGGCGCAACGATCTCATATCATATTATAAAGCTTGTAAAGCATCTGTGTTTAAATAAACTGATATAATTAATACTTATGTATTTATATAAATTTTCACTTCTTTCAAAATTTAAAGTTATATTTTTATGACGTCACATGGGGGCGAGGGGGTTACCGATTTGTGACGTAGTGTGACAAGCGGGGAGGGAGGAGTCAAAAATGGCCAAAAATCGTGTGAGTATTATGTGAACGGCCCCTAATGTATATGTAAGTATTGTGGGCACTGTTAGGGAACGCGTTTGCGAGGTTGGGAAAATGCGAGTTCCCTAACAGTGTCCACAATACTTTACAAATGTTAACCTGCCCATGTTCAAAAGATGCTCCGAAAGTGAAAAAAATTAATGAATCAGTTGCAGTAGTTGATTTAGCTTTCCAACTGAAATATTTGCAAAACTGCAAATGTCGGTAACCACACCGTCGACTTCACCTTAAGAGGCATAAAAGAATCCACATTATAAACCTTATGTAACAGAGCATGAAGTTCGAACTATCAGTATTATAATGAATTTATCAACATTTAATTAATTTCTATCTCAAGTTTAAATAATTTAAATAACATAAACATCCTCCGATCTCTCGCACTTAATTCTTATTTTATTCCTCGATCTCAGCACTTGACTCGTTGTTCCCCCGACGGAAACACAGCAAGTGGCTTCACTTTCGTTAGCGGAAGTAGATATTCAGGCGAGTTCTTCACTTCCTGCCAGCACTGTGGCAAAGCCTTAAATAAACGGCGTTCTTAGCAGTTATCCTTGATTGACAGAACGGCGTCCGGAGAGTTAGGGTCGTCGTCGCTCGTCCCTTGACTTGGACATGCGCTAGTCAAGCGAACTAACCAGACGCTGCCCTTCGCTACACGCTACACGATCAACAGGGCTGTGGATTGTGTGCAGGGATATTGGGAATTGTAAATAAGAAGTATAATATATTAGATGAAGTCGAGATTGTAGGAAAGGAAAAAATTATTTGAATTTCGTCATTAAATGATATAATTAAGCTACTTATCGGTTTCGGCTCCACTTGAGCCCTCATGTTTAGGGAATCATGTACCATTCATTTTTAACTGACTCCAAAATGTGGTCCATTTAAATATAATTGCACTTGTGTTCTTATATAGCATGTAACCCACCAAAATTTAAGGGTATACAGTATTGGACGCACTGATCATGAATAAAAAATAATTTTGTTGAAATTCGTAAAATTAACAGTAGTGTGCAAGACAATATCATTATCAGTATCCGTGAGTTGACGGCTGAGAACAGCACTAAAGATAGATTCAGACCTACCCAATTATAAGTATAAGTATATGCTAAATTAAACAACCAGCGCTTCCACAAAATTCCTATTTCAATCATTATAAGTGCGCTAGTTGGTTAAATTAGTCACTTATAATTATAATTGGGTTATTGGGTAGGTCTGAATCTAGCTTTACTATTAAAAAAAACTCTATGTATACCAGTGTGTATGTCACACTTAAATGCCATATGGTGTAATGTATGCAGACCTGGGCAGTTAAGATACTAGCTTAGATACTTTTTACCTTAAAGTAGCAGTACTTTAGCTACTTTCTAAAATTGGTAGCTTTTAGCTGGTAGCTTACTTTTTTTATAAAGTAGCGGTAAATTTTAGATTATGAAGTAGCTAAGCTACTAAGAAAGTAGCTATAAGCTACTAAAAAGTAGCTTAGCTACCGAAAAATTAGCTTATAGCTACAAAGAAGTACCTTAGATTATAAACGTACCTCTACCTTTTGCTGGACAAGTGTAAACCTGTCCGTATTATACGATAGTTTTAAATGGCTGATAAATGTGATATCGAGGTATTGGGTAACTAACTAATCTGTAAACTAATTTAATATATATAAATAAAATGCATCTGATTGTACTACTTTCTTATGGTTTTAAAATATTAAAATACAACAAAGCTCATCACGAATATCGTGAACTCATATAAAAGAATGGAAATTTAAATTTTGGCCCTGCATAATAATAAAGAGAAGTAGCTATAAAAGTAGCTTGATATTCTTTAATAGCTACTTCAATAGCTTGTAACTTAGCTACCTTTTTGGTGAAGTAACTAAACGATTCAGTAGATTCAGCTACTTTTTTGCGAAGTAGCGAGTAGCTTAGCTAAGATTTTTTTTCCAAGTTGCCCAGCTCTGAATGTATCAAGTAGATATGTGTATGAAAACATCTCAAATGTAAGTTGCACTTAAAATATCCTAGCAAGGAACAAAAAATTTAGTTACTTTACTATTCTATTCTTTATTATTAGGGCTGTTCGTTTAAATCGATATATCGATATTATATCGATATATCGATATATCGAATAACGATATTTCTAAGAAAAAATATCGATATATCGATGTATTGATATATCGATATATCGATATTTGATTTATTGATATATCGATATATCGGTGTTTTATGTATCGATATATTGATGTTTGATATATCGATATATCGATGTTTGCTGTATCGCTAAATCAATGCTTGATATATTGATGTTTGATATATCGATGTTTGATATATCGATATATCCTGTGATTCTTCGTCCCATAATTAATTATGTTGTTTTATTTGTAGACTACGAACCTATCGTATTACTGAATATGACATTATGGGCACGGGCGGAGCTCAAATCTTACTTCGTACTGTTTCACAGCGACCTTTGTCAGATTTCTTTCATCTCAAATACTATATACCTGGGTAATTTGTAAAAATTATACGTCTCATAGGTAATTTATACAACGGCGAACAGAACATACTATAACATAGGTACCTATAACATCTGTTTTCTGTTTATACAGAAAGGTATTTCGCGAAATAATATCAAAAAATTGAAGTAAAATTAAAGAGTGAGAATGGTCGACTCCATTTGTGTTCTCTGCTGTAAAACGCTATTATGTTGTTGTAGCTGTACTATGCCACTTAGCTAGGAGGAACAGAACTAGGGACAGGGCGACAGGGGCAATAAAATCTTTTGAATTTGAAAACGTATATTCATTGCAATAATACCTAATTTTATGTTTCTGTTTACTTCTTAAATAATAGTTATACTCGTTTGCGAGTTGTGACCCGTCGTAAACTAATTTGATCATTCGATATTGTATGCGAAGAAATAACATCGCGTTGTTGAGTTGTTCATATTTTTTATTTTGAGATTTAATTCTAATTAAAAACGAGTGGTAAACGTAGTATTGTGTGGCAATATTTTGACAGACCCGATGAAAAGTCTGCGCAATACATACATTTGTACATTTAAAAACCAAACATCCCTTTGTTCATGTGGAAATGATAAGAAGCAAGAAAATTGAAGAAAATGCGATATCGATATAATATGGAAACATTGATATATCGATATATCGATATATTGATATATCGATATATCGATACACCGACATATATCGATATATCGATACATTGATATATCGATATTATCGATATTAATTTTATATCGAATATCGATATTCAAATTGGAATATCGAACAGCCCTATTTATTATTGCTTGGCTAGTAAAACAAAAAAAGATTTAACATGTTAATTTAATTTCGAATGTAGATCCTCCCTCCCCAATATAGTATGTAAAATATCACAAACATATATTTATTTTTCATCTATAAGAATCTTTTCAAACTTCCTTTCAAAAGAAGTAGGTAAGTACCTACTTAAACGATGCTATGTTTCTCAGTTTAAATAAATTATGAATGATGTCTTGTAAGATGGAGATTATAAGGATCTCTTTAGACTAACAGCATTTTAAAATGTCTATATAATATTTATGTTGCATCAGTAAATTCAGTAAGTAATTTTATTTGTACTTTTAAACATTTAATCTTATCATCAACTGTTATTACCTTTTAATATGCAACATTTACTGATAATTATAAACAACATAATACGTTAGTTACTAGTTAGATACTTCATTCGTTACGAACTTAATACGTTAGATACAACCATAATTACATCAAAACTTTTCATAATATGCGAACTGTCAACTAATTGGCAGATAAAATTGTTGATTTGTTTTAACATCGCTGTCGTTGATGATACTATTAAGTTTTGAACGCGAATATATGCGATTTAAGCTCCCTTTGATGTTTAAAGAGACTCGGTTTCACCTCGTCGCTTAGCGACATTCTCAGTATTATAAATCGCATAATATAAGGCATGTGCACCACGTCACAACACAACATCAGCTGTTTGATAAGCAAGCATGATAGAAAAGTGCAAAATACAAAGTACTACGATTTATGCTGTTAATGGCCATTTGCACCGCTTCCACTTCAATTTTAAGTGTCACTTAAATGAACAATATCGAATCAAAACCAAATAGTCAAACGTAGAAATAAATAAATAAATAACATTGCTGTCATAAGTTCGATTCGATATTTTTCATAGTGACACTTAAAATTTAAGTGGAAGCGGTGCAAATGGAAATAAATGAGTTGAGGAGGTAACATTCAAATTCCGACATGTCCAAAATTCACATTTCGTACAAATCGAGAAAAACTGTGTACGAAAAAGTAAAAGATATTTTTAAATTTCGCAAAAGCTGGACTTTACTTTATGGGCACTAGAACAATGTGTTAAAATTCAAAACAAAAATCTTATCAATTGTACAGTCCACAGCGAATATAAAAAATATGTGGGTTTTTGTTTGAATTTGGTTGTGGACATGTAGCCTTTTGAACGAAGCAGAATTTTTGAACTAATGAAAACTAATTTTAATAAATAATATACTCTTATTAAACTTTAAAAAAATATTCTGGAACGATTACAGATACCGAAATAAAAAATAATGATGGTTTTATCTTAAATTTGAAGGGCACAATCGTCTTCTAGGCAATTGTACCTATCTTCTTCATCGCTTGTCTCTTCGTCTCATTTTCATTAACATTATCTCATGTATCATCTTCTAGTATTTTTCTATAATACTCTAATTCTGGTAGATCCTGCCATTTAATCGTAATATCACTTTCTTGTCGGCTATAGTGTTTTTCTAGTAATTCTTTAACATCCTTCAATTTAGCTGGTTTTATATTATTTTTGAGCTTCAATTGCTTCAATTTCAACAAATTTTCTTTTTTCGCTGGTTTTACCAATAGTGAGTAGTTTACGTTTTTATTTTCATAAGTATAAAATTGTAAATATTAGGAAAATACTCAGGAAATATAACCTCACTTTTTAAGTTTAAACATTTCACGTTTGCTGGTTTTTTTTACTTTTTGCGGGAACTCACGTTAATTTCAGAAACTGTGGCATCCATTTCGCTTCTTATTCAATAAACATCCTTAAAATCCACACTCATTACACAAGAAATACACCAGCTCTACGCAAACAGCAGCAATCGTGAAAGAATTGAGATTTGGATATATCGAATTTTGACTGAATTCTGAATACGAGTATCTAAATATTATTGGACGTGTCGGTTTGTGATGCAATTTGTGTACAAAAACTGGTTTGAACGTGTTTGATTTTGAATGGACCCCTCATTTTTGTAAGCGCATAACTTTGGACTAGTACTGTTTTGACAAAATCTGACTGCACCAATCGACGCAGATGACGGTTTTTGATTGATTTTGATGTCTAACTCATTTTCATCAAAAATGGACATGTCGGATATTGAATGTTACCTCCTCAGTTATACTACCATTTTATTTAATATTTTTATAAAAATAAGTCAAAAAAATTGAAAATAAACTCTTGTTTACAAAAATCAAATTGCAACTATTGTTGTTTGAGATTGTGACGTAAGCTGCACATGCCTTATTCTTGTTATATGTATTAGTAGCTATAAAACATGTTTTAAAAATTCAAAGGTCACTTTGAAGTTTGAACAAAGATTTACAAAAACCACACAACCGACCACTATCCACAGTATCACCATAAAAATAATATTCCATTGCGTTTCAATTCCACAGCCCTCCAAATTAAAACTCCTCTCCAGCCGATATAATTTGCAGGCTAAGATTTTAATATTCCCGGCTTAAAATTGATTCCCGCGGTGTTGTTCGGGTTAAGAATATACCGCGGGATGAGTCGCGCTGTTGTTTTTATTATCCTGGATCCAGGCGGCCGCGTATCGGATCCGCCACTGATAACGATAAGGATTTCATTAAATCCAAGTCTCGCGCGCAAAGTGGAGACGAGATCAATTCAAGTTACGCGGACTAATTAGAGAACAGTGTGTTTACTGCATTCATTTAGCGACATCGGAAATCAATACATTAAATTAATAACGGAGGAGGGAATGTGGACGCTGTTTAATGATATTTAAATCAAAATATCAGTTTTATTAAAGTCCTGGGGAACGTCTTCAGTACGAGTATTTATAACTAGATAATTATTCTTACTTAGAAGCATAAAACATAGATGTAACTAGGAATTTTTTAGGTGAGCCAATGGTGGCAGTTAAAAAAAATCTGCCGTGGCCAGTACACGACCTCTCGCCGAATTCTGATTATTCTACTAATCTAATAAATAGTTTTATGCACGGTCGTATCATAATTTGTCAATTATACACGAATTTCTGTGACATAAACGTCATTTTATAGCCCGTGGGACTGTTTTTAGCGCAGTGCGCCATAATGAAACGTCAAATCATCACAATGAAAACAGTTAAAATTTTCAATTATTCTCATGTAAACTACTAATATAATTCTATAAATAATCATTTTCTGTAATTAGTAATACATTTTTAAAGTTAAATGCCATCATTTTTACTTACATTTAACATAAATTATCTTATTTAATTCAATAATGACAACTTTGACATTTGAATTTATGTTTATTTTCAGAATGTTTTTGGTATCTTAGCAACAGTTCAAGAATTTATGAATTTTTGGTTCTTTGAACTATTTGGACAGTTAAAATTAATAAATTTATTTAATATAAAATCTTCGACCGTGCATAAAGTTGTGTATGTACCACGGGCTTAACTTGCTTTTATGGCCTTTGACGTGTTTTTAGCCCTCGGCTGCGCTCGAGCTCAAAATCACGTCTCACGCCATAAAAGCCTGCTTACACCCTTAATACATAAATAACTATTACTTACATTTTAATAGTTTCATGTTCATGTAATAAGTAAACGATAATGTAAACCAAGATGCAAGCAAAAGATGTCAACTTGTAATGTCACTGTCATTTTAATTAAAATTTTGAGTAAAAACAAATTTCATATCATGGACAACAAGATATTGGTACTTAGTTGCACTTTATTTTATTGCTAAATACTACCAGATTCAGCAAATTGTATTTAAAATTATCTGTACCCATAGATAATTATATTATCTTTTATTTTTAATTGCAAAAATTGTCATAAATAAATAATGTACCAATTTATTTAAGAAAAACAATATTAAGTTCCAAAAAGTACTACTTCCGGTTTGCGGATTTCTACCAAATTCTTATCCGGTGTTAAGATCCTTATTAAAACCTTAAATATGAAATTTTGTTATTAAAGATTTGATACTTTTTAAGTTATCGTGGACGAAAAATCGTCACATACGTCCATACATACATACGCACACACACAGACATCATCGTGAAAATATTAAATTCGTATTCTAGAGACTCTAAAACGTGCTTATCCACCAAAAACTCATACTCGAAAATTTTGACCCATTACAATTAATACCTCTCTTATAGAATATGAGGCGAGAGGTAATTAAAGTGGGCTACACTTGTTATAGTAAAATTTTTGTTTTGGAAAATGCAGGAGTATGCCGAGTGAAGGAATCCTGAAATTAATTTCGTAGAAAATCAGTACCTCTAGTTAAGAATATGATATCAAATATTATGCATAGATAAAGATTGCACGAGCACTCGTATTGATAAGCTAATACAAATTATATCTGTTAACAGAATGACAATAACAATAATGCCTTTTAACAAAAATCACAGCTTATTTTAGATTTGTTAAATCCTGTATTATTTTTCTCCTTTGTATTTGTTTTTAGTGCCTATTCTGACTAGCTTGATTGTCTGTGTCTGTAAACAACAAATTTGTGTGTACTCTTCAATAAGTTTACTTTTAACTAAATCGCGTGTTAAGTCCGCTTCTTACTAGTTACAAGCGCCGTTATTATTGTTGAGTATCTATCCGGCAAGCTATACTAAGTAGAAAAACAACCATCAGTGGTTCTACAATAATTTCTTTACCTAATGTTGTTTTATGCAAAATGAAGCATAATATTTATAAATTGTATATAATAATTCATCTAATAAACAATAATGGTTCTAAAACATATATTTGAAAAGTGACAGAAATCAGACATTTATTTGTTTGACAGGTAGAAAATTTAGTCAAATAAATTTCAGAGTTGGATCAAATTTAATTTTGTGCTAAATTATGATAAGAAGAAACTTAAAAAATAAAAAAGAACTATATTTTGCAATATATTTTAAACTATAGTTATGTCAAATTGATACTAAAATGTACGATAGAGGTCTATATTGCATCATTCCACCCTCTCAAAGCACAGTAGAAAGGGACTTTTTTGATCACGTTGACAGCTCAAATGTCCCAACTAGCTTGTTTATCGATGGTCCCAACCAGTCCCAACCTATCTTCTAGTAACCATGGTTTTAAGTTTTATTATTATGTTTACGTTTACGAAAGTTTAAACTCATGTAAATTCATGCGAGCATTTACACTCCACTTTCAAGAACTGTGAATGCTGGTATTTAGTTAGATTAATTTTTCTTAAACGTAAACATAAATATAAATCTTAAAACTAATAGCTAGATTCATTTCCAAATTATTGAGATTATTATCTTCTCAATAAATTATTTTCTCATCGTAGCTGTCACAGCCAGGGCCATCTTTCGAGATGTTGGTATCACTGCATTATGCATACATGCCGGGCAGAACCGTTCCGGAACCGGAACTTGGAGTGTAAAATTTGACAGCCGTTCGCCATGCTCCTCATAAATGGTACGAATCAAAATTTAATGGGGTGGTCAACTGTGAAAGAGATTATTTTTTGTGATAACGATAACAGTCTGGAGTGATTTGTCACTTTAAAATATGTCAGATAGCGGGGTTAATTTTTAAATAATTCCTTTGTTGCGTTTGTCAGCAAAAATGTTTTTTTTACGTTCCGCTAGTCTTCTGTATGGGAAGTATGCAATACGGTATTGAATTTTAAATAGATTAAGTTCCCTAGGACACGATTTTGTTTGTTTCGTGATGATGTCTATCTATGTGTTTGTAGGGATAGTTGCATATTGGAAGTCTGTTCTTAAATACCATCTACTAAATATTTTGTTTTTCTTGTAACGTTGTAATCCATGTAACCAATCCAAATGTAATATTCTGTTGCTAAATAATATAATCAAATTTGTACAAAAAAGAGTCGTAGTAGTGAAGAAAAGAGTGGAATAGAAAACAAAGTAAAATCTAGACTCTAGAAAAGTATTCTAGGAATTCGGAAAAAACGTAGACAGGCCGCTTAAAAGGATTCGTTTCCAATCATATTAAAAGATTTCATGTATTATGCTTATGTATATATTATTATATTATTATATTTAAGATAAATCTAAAGAGCGCGCTAGATAAAATAATAAATTAAAAATTTGGCTTTATAGCATTTTTTTATTTTTTTTCTTTATTACAGAACTCAGAATGACATCATCAATGTAAGTATTAATACTGTATTATATTATTTTTATTTATTTCCGAAAAATTCATAAAAATTACCAAATGCAAATTTTACACGGTTATATTTCATGATAGAAATTTATTTTTAAAATTTTAAAAAGGCACATCTATAGATCCATTCTTTCTCTATTAAATGTTTAAAAAAGCATTCTCTTGAAGTCAATAATAAACTGACAGTTTACTCGCAACGAACACTTTTACAGTATTTTTCAACTTCATAATGACATTGCATAGACAGGATGCGGCAAAGTACGAGTTTCGGGCAGCTGCAGTAGTGGGGAAGGGAATGGAATAGAAGAAAAAGTAAATTCGAGAGTATTCTAGGAATTCGGGAAAAACGTAGACGAGTCGCTTAAGGGCTTAAGTTAGTGTAGTCTTAGCTAAAGCATATTATTCTATTAGAATGAAGGTAACATAACAGTTATTCATTTGAATGATAATCAATTTCGACTTTCAGTCTTTATAAACTCACATTCAATGTGGTACTATTTATAAGTTGCAATGTGATAAATCCTTTAATTGACATATTTATTAAGTAAAATACTGTTAAATATTACTGTTTTACAGCGGAAAGAGGTCATGTGTTGACATATCAAATTTGTTATTTTTCAATTTGTATGAATTTTAAAATGAAGGGTTTGTGTGTACAGCAGAGTTCTATAGCTGCAGAAAATTTGTCAAAAATTGTCGGTTGTCAAAGATAACGAGTAAAATAAATGATCTATTGTGAAAACGGTTTATACCCAAATCAAAAGCTTCTATTCAATGATGGACACAAAAACGCTGACGTATCAGTTTTATTATTGCTCTGTTGAACTGAATCGCCTTTTTATTCATTGTAAATGAAATGTTTATTCCGAATACATTATATCATTCTCACTTATTTTATTTTACGACGCGCACACTTCCTCGGCATTTTATTCGCCATTGAATAAAATTCTTTTTAGATTTTTTCGTGTAAATATTTAAAGATCCCTGTTCTACAGGTGCCGTTTGGCCCGTAAAATGCACCGGCGACTAGCAGATGTAGCAGTATTGAGATTATATATTTTCCTAGGGTTTTTGGGCGTCAAATAATTTTCCTTGCCAACACTGTTGAGTTTTCCACAGTTGCCAACAGCTGCACATATGCCCAAGATAATTCTGCCACTTACCACTTGCTTATTACGTAACATATTACGTTCTTCCGGCTGCCAAAATTAAGTTTTGATAAATAAGAGGAATTATTAAAATACGATGATATCTTACTTTCCATATCTAGTACAAAGTTCTTTGTCAAAATCAACTTTATTAAAGTCGTAGCTAATTTATGAAATTAGGAACTCATAATTATTTTATCCAACACCTCTTAATAAAAACATCATTACTATGGTGGTTTTAAACAAGCAAAGTAAAAGATTGCCTACAGGGCCGTGGCGTATAATTTTGCCGCCTGAGGCGAAAATATTTTGTCGCCCCGCTAAATTTGCAAATGAATTTTTTTGCTTCAAGGTCAAATGTCTTTAAATTGAAAGTTGTATTTTCAATAAGTATGTATACAAAACAAATTAAAACCAAATATTGGATAAGAAACCATGCATGAATCTTTAACATTAGAAAACACAAAAGCGAGTAGGTATTACCTGCGTATCTAAGAATCAATGATCGGATTTGTGCTTTGACAATCAAACATAAACAACAAAATGTTCTCTATTCAAAATATAATAGTATCATTAGTTACATATTGTTGTTCCCTGTGCTGTTTGTAAGCAATAACATAATCTAAGAATAATTTTTTATACCGCCTTAAGGAAAGTGCCGCCTGAGGCGGTCGCCTCACTAACTCACCCCTGGTCACGGCCCTGATTGCCTAGTGGTTTTGCTCAAAATTAACCCACTTGTGGGTAAATTGTTACTTTGCTTGTTCTAAATCAACATAGTAACGATATTTTAAAAATATTGAAGCAGTTATTAAGAGGTGTTAATTGAAATGTTATACTTCACACGTGGGCAAAAAGGAATGACCCACACGAGAAAATTATCTTACTCAGCCAACAGCCAACTCTGCCTTCGACCTCGTGAGATTTCTCTCGTAGGTAATTTTCTCACTATAGTAAACTAAACCCAAATAATAGTTATTTACTTTTCAAGTGGGCAAAGTAAGGAATTACCCACGAGGGAAATCTTAATTCACGAGGCCGAAGGCTGAGTGCGATAATTTTCTCGAGTGGGTCATTCCTTTTTGCCCACGTGTGAAGTATAACGTTTTATCCAACACCTCGTAATAGGGGAGACCGGGGATGAAAGTAACAGAGGTAGGTTGTAACATCGCCCATAGTTTTCGTAGTTTTTGGCAAATGACACTATAAGTGCTATTATAGCATTTAAAGACATGAATCTGTCGACACGAAGTAGAGTTTTGCCATTATCGTTGAGAATACGTTCAAGACAAAATTCGTATCTGCTTTTCGGCTGAAAGTAAATTCGCTGTGTTTCCTTATGAGTGGTTTTACCAGAAGCTCTTGAATAATAATCAAAATGTAAGTAAATAATTTTAATCTATTTTTAGTTAGCTATCAATCGGCATGATACAATTCACCATTGAAATTGTGGTTATGTGTAATTTCCCTCTAAACTTCTTTAGTTTACCATTGGGGCTGATAGTAACAAAGTGTTACAACCAACCCCAACATATATTTCCATTATTATATTATTTTTATTATATAATTGATGTTGCCACTTGCACATGAGAACTTATAAACTGAAAACAAATCGAGGAACTGTCTCCTCAGATTTGATAAAAAGAGTTTCTTTGGTCATCGATGAAAACAGGCCGATTAGAGCAGTAACAAAAGAGTTAAATATTTGTCACGTTACTCTCTTTTTGCTATGTAAGAAAGAAGCGACAAAGTCATTCATGAAACGAAATCCCACTCTATCAATTCGCGTACCTGAGGCTACAAGTTTAAACCGGGCCACATCTTTTAATAAGGCTAATGTCAATAATTTTTTTGATAAGTTGGAGGCTGTTGTGAGAGAACTCAAATTAAGTATATCACAAATCTGGAATGTGGATGAAACCGGAGTGACCACAGTCCAGAAACCTAAAAAGATTGTCGCAACATTCTGCCTCATGTGTTGTGAACCCTATTTATCCAGTTTGCCTGGGGAGCAGTGGGTGCGGGTGCAGTGTCTCCAATGTAAATTATGGGCCCATGTTAACTGAGTTAAATTTTAAAAAATGTTTTTATGTAGAAATTACGACTCGGATGATAGCTTTTCAGATTAAATAATTGTCTTTTATGTTTCTTTATATTTTTCTAACAGTTTTGTTGATAAATTATATGAAAAAAACTACATATTCTTGCTAATTATTGCAATAATCAACTGTTACATCTTACCCCAATGACTGTTACTTTTTGCCCCAACATTGAGGTTGCAAGTAACACATGTCTCTGCCCACATATATATATATATATATATATATATATATATATATATATATTTTTTTTTTTTTTTGTTAACTTGCTTGACAAAACATATCTAATAAAAATTTCCAATGTAACTTGAATGTCTAGTCTATCGTCTAATAAATATGGATGTCCAAAATTTGCAAAGGTTTAGAAAACAAAAATTAAAAACGAAAAAATGTTACTTTCATCCCCGGTCTCCCCTATTTAAAAAATATTAAGTTCCAACCTAAAACATCGTCACTATGGTGACTTACAACAAGCGAAGTAGTTTACCCACAAGTGGGTATAAATTTGATCAAAGCCTATACTGCCCTCCTAAGCACAGAGGGGCTATCTACAATTTTTTTGAAAAATGAGTTAGAATCGCTTATTAACTATAGAGGTTGTAATATATGTAAAACTAAGGTTTTGAAGCCGTATCTACGCTCGAAAGAGTCTAAAACGTTCATTTAACTTACTACAGTATTAAGTGAAAAACGTCGATTATCTCGAAACTGAACAACTGTAGATACCCCCTCTGTGCTTAGGAGGGCAGTATTATAGTGGGCAATCTTTTACTTTGTTTGTTTAAAATCACCAAAGTTATGATGCTTTTATTAGAAGGTGTTGGATAAAATAACTTATTAAGAATAAATAAATTAAAATATTAGTCCCAGTTTTGGAATAAACAGTGACAAAATTTCTAAAATCTTACAAAATTAGACAAAACTGAAGAATATACAACAATTTTTTAGCATTTAAAAAACAATTCCACTTTGGTTCCGGTTCACTACAATTACAGCGGTTCGTTTCGGTTTTCGTTTCTGTTCCGGTTCGGTTCGAATCCCTGTTTTAGGTTAAAAATTCAAGGCTGCTCTTCATAGTTATTAGTTGGCATCATACGTCTCCATTCTGGGGTATGGTTTTCTGATGGCAGCTTTGTGTGTCTCTGCAAATCCTTGAATGGCCAGCACCCGAGCACACATCTCGATACGGTTTCAGTTTCATGAAGTCGACATGGTCAGTGGGCCAGACCTGGCTGTTGTTTGTCGCGAGGATTTGCCCCGAGATCCTTGCTTCCACAGGACATGAACTTCTGATGTCGGTTTAGCTAAATGTGATTTGTTGCCCCGCAACTGAGGCTACGTAAGCCAATTGGAGATGAAATGTTCCCAGATAGAATTTTCCACCAAGATGCCAGGTGGAAATATAGAAATTTGCAGTGGAAACAAATAGAGCCGGTATTGTGTACCGGCAAGAAATTTTGACAAATAAGTTTATTTTAACGATACTAATATTATAATAATTTTCATATTTGCAAAATTTTAAATTTCAAATTAGCGCCAGCACCTCTATTGTAGTGGACCTAAACCATTTTTAACATAACATAAGAGTATCGCATTGATATTTTTTCGAACGGCCAATATTCCCAATATACAGGATGGTTTTGAGGTTAATGTCATAAATTTAAGGGTAAGTAGTATGACATGTGTAAATTACGAAACAGAAAGAATTTTTTTAAATAATATGTACTAACATTGGGATGTTACATAGACTATTGCCCTTATTAATTAACCAATCATTTGCTTCAATTTTAATTCTGACCAATGACGTACAAAATATATCGGCAAAAATTGTAAAAATGCCCTAGGGATTGTTCAAGTGACAATTTACCCGTTACATTGCTATGACTATCATGTATGACAATTTTATTGATTTTGTATTGTTTTTAATTGAAATTAAAAGTGGCAAATGAATCTTTTTGTGACAACTTCTTAAGATGAAATAAAAAATATATCAAATAAAACGCCAAAATATACAGTTACGTCAAAAACCTTAGTTTGGATCCAAATGAATCTAAAATTTAAAATTTTTACACCCAGAGGTTAGTAAAAAAATGAAATGTCAAAATAAACAACCGTTTCGACACAGAAAAATTAGTCTTGATTTAAAAACACGAAATACCACGAATAATTATCCTAATCGGTCTGCAGCAGTGTCAAATTTTGCTTATTCCGGCATTAGAAAACATTTTATAATATTAGGACACTCCAGCGTAAGATAATTAGTTCATATTTTATGTCTTTTTATTTGGGAAATAGTCTAACAAAATATAAATTATTTTCAGGTAAACTTATTTCCTAAGATTGTTGCTTAAAGATAACATTTCTCGCCAAATTATATGATAAAATCCCTCGCCTTCAGCTCATTTGTCTCGAAATGTTACCAAGCAACAATCTTTTGAAATAATTTTTTCCAGCAAAATAATGGTCCCTTGATATATTACTATTGATAATAATTATTACTAAGGGCGGACATTAGCAATCGCTAGGATATTAATAGGACGTAAATGATCAAAAATAGCAAGTAACAAGCCGGGATGTTCACATTCTTCAAAATGTCCTAGGGATTTTATTTTATCAAGTGGATAGCACTGTATAATGCAAATAAAAATCGGAAGAATTTACTTCATAAAGTTAGAAAACCATTTAAACCATCTGATTTTAAGTTGCAAACTTTTCAAAAATCGTTTTTGCTGCTCTGCTAATCAATAAAACTATTTAATCAACTTCTCGTCTATCGTTTTTTAAACACACGTTCACGGCGAGATACAGCGCCCTCGCGTTCTCAGCTCGCACTGCCCTTGTTGCCCTCGTGCCCCAAACTTCGATCTAAAAACATCAAATTAAAAACCGGCGATCGAAAAGCGTCCGCTCGCAGCGCTCAGCGAAACCCGGGAGCAGAGCAATCGACGAGAAGTCGTGGAACTGAAACGTGTTTGTAGGCCACGCCGGGAGAGAAATCCTAACCCTACTTTAGTTCAGACCACATGGCATGGATGGATTACAAGATTTTAACGTTTTAAATATCGTCGGTGACCTGACAATACCTCCTATCTTACAAATGTCAATTTTTACAGAAGGACTAAAAAACTATTTCAGGCGATTGAGAGATTTAACGCTAGAGAAGATAGGAATTTTTACTTCCAAATTTTTTTTATGCTGCCTATTATATCGTCAATGATATATGCAAAGGTCCAAGATAAGTCAAATTTCTAGGAGGACTAAAAATATTGTCCCAATGGCAACTGAGAGATAGGAGGTATTCTAACGCTTGAAAATAGGAGGTATTTCATTTGGCTCTAAAACGCTTTTATAATTTTTTTGAAGATAGGAGGTTTCTGCAGGACATGATGAACATAGAGAGAAACAATAAATGCCAAAAAACCCGATTTCGGTATATATGTCAGATAGGAGGTATTGTCAGGTCACCGACGATATACTTTTTTAAATTTTACTACAGTTCTTTAACTTTACACGGTTATATCTCATGATAGAAATTAAAGAAATTTATTTTTAAAATTCAAAAAAGGCGCATCTGTAGATCCAGTCTTTCTCTATTACATGTTTAAGAAAGCATTATCTTGAAGTCAATAACAAATTGACAATTTATTCGCAACGAAAACACTTTTACAGTATTTTTCAACTTCAAAATGACATTGAACGCCGGGAGAGGGATCCTAACCCTATTTTAGTTCAGACTTGACCACATGGCATGGATGGATTACAAGATTTCTACGTTTTATTTGATAATAGTTATTTGTTTAACTAGGCAAAAAAATATTAGATTTGCTGCCGTGGCTAGAATCTAGCTTAGACAGCAAATCTGTATTTTTTGCCATGTTAAACACATTATTTTTTCGGTGATTGTTATTAATTAATATTAATTTAGTGATTATTTTAAATATATCGAAAGGTATCGCAATAAAATGTTGCTATGCGTATGTTGACAGTTGCCATGAAAAAACAAAATAGGTTAGGTTAGGTCACCATAGTAACAATTACTGTTGCTGCCTAGGCTTTTTTTACTATTTACACTTTTCTGACTGTCAACTGTCAAAAAACAGCACTTTTAATATCAATCGCCGACAAAGACAATTTTTTTATAACATAAGTTGCAAGTTACTTTTCCTCTTATTCTTATTACAAATAAATACTTTATTTATCAAAATATACTTATATATCTTTTTGCCAATTAATCTTTTTAATCTTCAATAACTACCACTTCCGATCAAGGTATTTGTACCAAAATCTTAGCATCTCTTCCAATTAATATACAAATATAAAATACCAAATATCAAAATTTTCGGTTTATTCGTATTTGAGTTATCCGACCTCCAAAAATCCTTGATCACATACATACACTCATCATACATACATACATACATACAGACATCATCGTGAAATTATCAAAAATGAGTTGTAAAGACCCTAATTCGTGCTCTGATCATCTACTTAAATCTCACGCCATTTTTTGCATGATTCCAAAACCTTCCTTACAGGTAAGCGGGAGGTAAAATATAGAAGCATTAAGACATCCTTTGTTAATACACTCATATGTAAAAGCATCATATATTTCAATTATAATTAAAATAAACATGGAAGGCGTACACCTCTGTAACGCTGTAAAACTTTAAGGTCTACCCTATACCCATGCCTGAAAACAGTCAAAAACATTGATTCCGCACGCTATTCTATAGCGTTTATCTTTTTGTTAATCATAAAAATAACAAATAATTTATGTTTTACAATATCGTATTATCAAAATTAAATTGTCAAACGTAGAAATAAAATTGCTATCATTAATTTGATTCGATATTTTTCATTTAAGTGACACTTAAATGAAAAGTGGAGTCGGTGCAAATGGCCTTAAGAGTAAGATGAATTTGACATTCGCACTAAAATTTTTATCTGTCAAGTAGTCTTGAAACAACTGCTCAGAGATATCGTCAGTAAATATCACATGTAAAATTAATCTGTTTTATTTATTTCAGTTTTTATTGAACAATAAATTGTGTGTAGCGTTTTTGTAGGCTCTCTTTTTTATTTTAAAGTTACCTTTTTACCTCTCGCCCAGAGAGGTATAGGGATCGTGAAAAAATTCGATGTCGAGATTTTTGTCAATAAGCACGTTTTAGCACCTTTAGAACCTATTTTGACTATTTTCACGATGATGTCTGTGTGTGTGTGTGTGTCTGTATGTGCGCCTACTATAGTCTTTCGTTCTGATTCATTATCTCAAATTCTACTGAATATAAAATTCTAATATTTTGCAATATACATTTATATATGTTAATGAAGAGCTGATAAGATTTTGGTAAAAATCTGTCAACCGGAAATGGTATTTTCTTGAAGAATTTTAACATTTTTTGCAAAAAATATAGGAAATACTGCGATAGTTACAATTTGTCATTCGACATTTGAAAGAACAAATTATCTTTTACAATATCTATTTAACATCGTTTCTATATCTCTTACCAATAAAGGAAAATTAATTTTCAAAAATTTGTAATTTTACCTACCACGATTTGTATATCATAATATAGGAAAAAAAATAAAAACAAAAATGAATATGTCTATGTGACAGATGAACAGACGTATACACATTTTCTGAAATGTTTGTGGCACCATTTTAAAAGAAATGTAAATATTATTAACAACTGAACATAATGTAATAAGGTAATAATAAAGTTAAATTTTTATCTATAAATTAATTAAAAAACTAAGAAGTATAAAATTATTTTCAAAAAGTTTGTAAATTTATTGCAAAATTATAATTTAAGAAAGCCTAACTAAAATCAAATTCACATAAATTACAGTTTTAAGGCGAGAGGTCGTGTGCTGGTCACAACAGATTTTTATTTAATAGCCTATGCTCTTTACTGAACAATATGCGGAAAAGTTATGGCATGTGGAAAATCGCAACTACCCTACCATAGACGTCAAGGATGTGTGATCATAATGTTTACAGGAGGCCAAAAATTTATATAATGGTGGTGTTAACTCCAATGTTTAAATTATAATTACTATAAACAACTTTCGCTCTGTGTAACTCCACCTTTATTTTTTCAATTCATTGTGGCGTAGTATCTACAAGTCCTAAACATACTTTTCTGGAGATTAAAATCCCAAATATTCTACAGTCCGTGTCACAATTCTTTGATTGTCCTTGCATAGGATATTCAATTTTATTTTTATTCGGTTCTATAAAGTTTCGACTGTTGATTTTATTTGAGATAGTGTAAAATCTATTGCAGTTTTCAATAAATATAAGATATAGTACATTATACTTGTATTTTGATTTATATTAAAACTTTTGTACAACAAATACGATATAAAGAACGCAATATCATGTCTTTTATATTGAATTATGTTACGATTATGGTATTACCGGCAAATAATGAAGCAATTTGTAAATAATGTTCACCAACTATTAAAATAATAAACCTCCAAATGGTAGACCGGTGTAAATGACAAATCGATAGTTTTAAAATTTGTATGTGTTTAAAATTACAGCTACAATTGTTTGAAATATCAGTACCCGAGTGACAGCAACCGCAACCAAACCGCACGTGGACTAGAACACGTTCATATTAGCGAGATTTAAAACAGTTTTAATGAAGACACACACTGCGCATCACAGGATATCTGAAATTTAATTTATATCATATATATTGCAATTCACGTGGTCATTATAATATTATAATAATATTTTTCTACTCCCTACTGGATATTGGCAACATAACTTCATACTATCATGTGTGGATAGGGATGTCATATCCACACCAGGTGTGGATATGAAATTCAAAGTCAAATACGTCAAAAAATTGTTAATACGTGCAAATTATGTTTTTATTATGACAAATAATTACTAAAAACATTAAAACAACTGTTATTTAATAATTAATTATGTTTAAAAGCATTATTTTATTGCTAAAAAAGCAAATAAAATTTAGAGATTTTACGTTGGCAACAATTATTCAAATGTCATATGTCACAAAATAATTGATGTAACCCTACTTTTAAATCATTTTTGGCATCACATTGAATGCATTTTATTGCAAAAACCATATTTCGTAGAAAAAATAGGCTGTACAACTCGAGTGGATGTGATGCCTATATCACACGCGAACGTTTGCAGACACTCCCCCTGTGGGGTCGTGACTGCAAACGCGTTCTCGTGAGATATAGGCATCACATCCACTCTTGTTGTACAATATACTATTCATAATTATTTCAGTTATTTTTAAAAAGTACGAATGGTGCCACGCATTTAAAGATCACCTGTTTTTAAATTAAATAATGCAAGGAATTGTTCACTTATATCGTAATTTGATTCTTTATTTGAACAGTAAAAGCAGTTTAAAATTTTAAAGTTCATAACAACATCTCAAATAATTAAGCTGTAAAGAATGTTTTGAGACAATTTTATCAGTCTCGAAAAATGTCTAATAAAATTGTAGTTATCCGTTGTTACGAATTTAAAAGCAATGTATTAGACCGTTCTTTTTAAAATTAAACATAGGGAATCAATTTAAGTTTGTAAATTGATGTCATATACTGCTGCTACCTGGAAATACGATTTATACGTTGAACAATTTAATGATTATGTTGAAAGCGTCCCTTGAAACTATGCAGCAGCTTATATTGTTCAAGAATAATACAGTTAAATTGATTCCCTATGTTTAATTTTAAAAAGAACGCTCTAGTACATTGCTGACAAATTCGTAACCATAGATATGAAAAATCTCATGTTTCACGTTCAAATAGACTCACTGTAAATGGCAAATAAATATTTTAGGTACACATTTAGTTTTATATTTTTAATTTCTTCGAAGGGGGAAAAGAGATCAATTAACAGTTGCGCATTTTTAAAATTTTAATACAAAAATTGTAGGTAGGTACCTACATTATTATAAAAATTCAGAAAAATTCATTTAAAAAAACAGTTGGTTATATCTCCTGATTTATTTTTAAAATCTATATATCCATTCTTTCTCTATTAAATGTTTTATAAAAACATTGTCTTGAAGTCAATAATAAACAGTTTGCTCGCAACGAAAACGCTTTTACAGTACCTATTTTTCAACTTCAAAATAACATTACATAGCTAGAGTGCAGTAAAGTACGAGTTTCGGGCTGGTTTCAGAAGTCGTAGAGTGGAATAGAAAAAAAAAGAGAAATGGATAGTATGCTAGTATTGGGAAAAACGGAGTTTCGGTAATTAATTTGTTTAAATCTTTTAACTAATACATTAAATTTATATGACAGCAATTGCAGCTATTAATATTATAGTGCTAGCATAGAAGATTTATAATTAAATTAATATTCATAGCTCAATTAAAACTTCAAATTAGAATAGGAACCTACTTATTATCCATGACCGTTTAACATAAATAATAACAATATTAGGCGAAAGGCAGCACCTTTCAGTTTTTACTGCTGAAAGGAAGAAATAACCGGCGAGCCTGTCACCTCCTTGAAGCAGATAAAACAGTAAGTTAGTAAATTAATCTCCTGTATGTTTTCAATTTTGAGAAAAAACTAAATTATATTTATAAATTTCAGTTGCTTGAAAACAATCAAAATTTTTGTTCTATTAATTACAAATTAATAACTATCAGCAGGTAATTTTTATACCAGTTCCGATAGTCAGTGTTTAATTTAATTCTTCCCACCTGAAACCTAAGATAACCTACAAAACTTTCAAACATTCACATTTCCCAACCACACAAATAAAAACCCTCAGTAAAATTTTCGGGTGCTGTGTAGCTGTTCTCTCATTTTCGTCCGCGTTCCCGTTTTGCTCTTCTCGGTCGATAGCGACGCGGGATGCGGCGGTTGCGGCACAAGAGCACACGAAGCACTCGGCCCGAGCTCGAGCATCGCTCTGTGCTTCGCGCTGGATTACGTAACGTGCTCGGGAACGTGGCCCTAGCGCCCGTGTTTTCATAGCCGAGTTGTTGCAAGAGTGCACGAAGAAATGTGTGGGCTAAAAAATGGGGAGTAATTGGTTATTGGAATAGGGAAGAATGTAAAATAATATATTGATGATTAAATTAAATAATGGCTGGTTTATAGTAAATGTAACTGGTTACCAGAGCTGGGCAAAATACTTTTAGAAAGTATTTGAAATACAAATACAAACTACTGTATTTTGTATTTGTAAAATTTAAATATCAAGGGTACAGAGGCGGACTTAGGCCTAGGCAAAAAAGGCAATAGCCTAGGGCCCGAAAATTTTGGGGCCCGGATTCTTAATAAAAAATTTCGCTTATTTTAAATTTTATTTTTTATTATTGACGTAATAAATTTTAATTTATTTAAAAAAAACAATTCTGTTACTGTATAATTATTTGAAATATATTTTTTAATTTCAATACTACTCTTATAATAAATTCTCTAATAATTAGGATAAAATTTTATTTATGTGTTATGTGTGATTTGTTGATCTATTACAAATGCCAGTGGAGAAAGATCATTCTCAGTTTAAAAACGTGTAAAGAACTATTTACGTACTACGCTAGCTAAAGAAAAATTAATGGCTTTGTCGTTGTTATGTATAGAGCATGAAGAAACTTGAAAAAATGGATTGCAATGGAATCATTGATAGATTTGCAGAAATTAAAACGCGGAAGCGAAATATTTAAATAAAATTTTGTTTAAGTAACTTTTCTTTAATGCTATTTTGTGATACTAAATATAATTATATTGGTACTTAATATATGTTTTTTTTAAAATATGTTCTACTTTATTTTGTAATTTTGTTGTTGTTATTTATTAGATAAAAAAATAAATTAAAGTATTGTTATACTATACTATGCAGTTTTTTAATAAGGGGCCCGAAATAAGAATTTTGCCTAGGGCCCAAAATATATTAAATCCGCCTCTGCAAGGGTATGTTCCAAAATTAAACCAGGTTTACCGTGATGTTATGTTACGGTAATTCTTTGGTAACTGAATTTGACGGTTTTCTGAGTAACTTGTGAAAATTTTGACATTTAGGTTAGAGTATTTATTGAAATGAAAGTACACAAGTCACAATAATATACTTTTTATCCTTAAAAAAAGTATAATATAATATTACACAAATAATAGTTACATGTTTACATACAATTTCGCAAATATTTCGAATAGATAAATCCGTTTGTATATAATCATTTTCGGCAGAGAAAAATCAACCATTCAACATCAAAACTAACGTCGGAAACAAAATAAATCAACTTTTTAAGTTAAAACTGTTAGATCTCGATACACGAATACAAATTTACCACAAATATCTTGCTCTCTAGTAGGGTGACCGTGGTAACGAATATGTGCGAAAATTTACCGCCGTTTTCAGTTACCAAGTTTTAAATTAGTACTGACATTCTGAAAAAAATTACCATAGTACATGTGGTTTAATTTTGGAACATACCCTAAATACTATTAAATCTACAAAAAATGTATTTGTAATACCAATTACCGAATGTATTCTGAGGGTTAAATACAAAATACAAAAAATTATTTTTTATATACAAGTTTTTAGTATTCTAAATACAAAATACAGTAAAAAAACCTCAAATACCGTTAATAAATTTTAGTTTATTTCATTTCACAAGTTCATTAATAAATACCTAGTTCCAAACTAAGTCTTTTGACATACCTAACTGTATTTTTATGTTATATTTAATTTTTGTTATTTCATCGTAAGGAGTTTGTCACAAAATGACTCATTTGACACTTTTAATTTCATTTATTTATTGAGAACAATACAAAATCAAAATAATTGTCATACATGGTAGTCATAGGAATGTAACGGGAAAATTGTCATTTGAACAATCCCTAGGGCATTTTTACATTTTTTGCCGTTATCGTCATTGGTCAGAATAATAAAAATTGAAGCAAATTATTTGTTTACTTAATATATGGGAAATAGTCTATGTAACATCCCAATGTTAATAATTTGGTAATAATATTCCAATTGTGTAACTTAACTTCAAGAATTTAAAAATTATCCGTTTAATTAAAAATCAAACAACAACAAATTTAACTAAAACTTGGCCATCAGATGCCACCTTATCAATTGCGTAGCACTATAACTTGCAATTTGTAAAGAATAGTATACCACAAGTGTCAAATAGTTCACTTCTTAAAATAACCTTCAGGGCTTTCTCAGCTCGCTCTAATTAATTGAAGTAAGAACAACACGTCAAGTTTAAATATACCACCGAGATTTACTGAAAAAGAACAAATTCCTCTCGCACAGAATTAAATGCAACACGAGAACTAATACCATTTTATTTATTTCAAGAACCTTGACAATTATATTTTATTTTCCACCTACCGTAAGTGTAAAAATAAGCAAATCAGGTAGATGTAGGTAATAATTATTGTCATCCTGATTCCTGAACTATTTTTAATTGATTGTTTATGAAGATAAAGACATTTGATCGTTTTATTTTTATCGTTATTACTCAAGTGCAAAATAAAACTAAGCTGTTTCTTTCTTGTAGAAATTACATTGCCAAGGTAAAGTATGTAAAAATGAATTAATTTTTCAATATACTAGTTAGTTGTACTTAAATAAATGAAAGTATTCATTTCGAGTATAATAATTGATATTACTCACTTATGAATTAAGGATTGTAGATTTTACAGATCATTTTGAATTATAAATAAATTTCTTTGCAAATGAATTATAAATTATAATTCATTTTTTCTATCGTGAATTGTGAATTATGAATTAATTATTTTTTGGTCACTTGTCATCTACCTCAAGGATTTTTATATTTTGTAAACTCTAACATATAATATATCTTCATATATTGTGAAAAAATTTATTTAAAATGACGATTGTTTTCGTAGAAAATAGACATGTTTTATCATAACATTTTCGGTCTAAAGGTAAATTGTGGAACATAGCCACTTAGATATATCTAAATTTCAATTTTAGTTAGGTACTATTTATAGTATTAAAGTGTTTTTTACATTTAAATTATTATCAATAACCCTCTGATACAATCAGAGATATCTAGATCATGCTAGATTATATTACACATTCTGACCGCTAGAAATGATCATGTTGATAAACCTAATTATTCTTTAACCATGGTGAAAACCACGGCTTGTTGAGGTGTGTTTAAAATGTTATTTAGCGCCATGGAAACCTGTAACAGGAGTAGAAAATAGTAATTTACGTTATATGTGCGGTAGGTTCAATTTTACAACGCGAGGTTCTATATTAAAGTACGACGCGAAGCGGAGTGCTTGAATAAAACTGAGCGTTGTAAAATTACCTACCTCGCGCATAATGTATTCTATTTTTTGGCCATCATACTAACTATTTATTAAAAATATGTAATTTATATAAAATTTCAAGTTTTGAACATTTTAAAATCAAGCCGCGTTGAAAAACAATCTTAAAAACAATGAAATGTCAATATAATTAAAAACGTGCATTTGAGACAACAAATGTCACATTTAAAATGAAATTGTTTCACTTATTTCAGACTCTATTAAATAATTTACTGGGTAAACGAGCGTTTTTAAAGGTTTTCTTTTTTATTACAAAGCAATTTTTTATTTAATAACCTCTAAATACTAAAAAAACGGTGCGTATTAACTAACCCCCGTGTAATAAACTCATGACATGTCTATAAAATCGCAACTACCATAGACGTCAACGATGTGTGATTGTTATGTTTACACGTCACGAGGCCAAAAAATTATTTTTTGCACTTCCGGGACTAAAACTCTTCTTTAGTCTTTATTTTTAGGGACTAAGGTTCTTAATTTGATCCCAAGGGATTATTTTTCATATTTAATCCCATTGTCAAGAAATTGAATTAATTATTTCCGTTGTCAAGTAAATACGTGCTATTTGTTACAGAGTATCTATGGTAACAATATAAATATTTGTCATAAAATGTACTGTCAAAATTGCAAAATGTGTATTCTTTTAAACTATTTTGCATTCATTTGAGGATGAAGTGCAAAAAATAGCGTATATACCACAGGACTAAAGTACCTATCTTTAATCCCTCAGGTGATTATTTCCCTCACCTTCGGCTCGTGAAATAAACTTCACCCTCAGGATTAAATCATGCACTTTAGTCCCTCAATATATAATATACTAATCTAGTCAACCTCTTATATAAATATTATTCTCAGAAATTAGATCAACTTTTTTATTTACTAAAGTGCATAATTGCAAGTGAATTGATTTTGCAAGCTATGCGGTACAAACACAATAGTAAAGAAAGAGTATGAATGTTCTTTCTTGTTGGAGTTTCTCGTGGTTTTGCCACCAGTGCCACGTGCACAAGTTCTATTAGTTTTTGTTGTGCACTGCGCAATATAAAGAAAACGTTTTTATTGTTTAGTGTTTTATTAATTTATTTTGCTGTATTTCAATAGCTAGCAGCTTGAAGCAAATTAAGCGTACTGCAATTAAATAACAAGGTTGTACGGATATTTACAGTTACACCGTGTTTAACGTTTTAATGTTGCTCATTACCTCTTTTAATGTTATTTGTTTTTGTAGTAAAACTCTATGTTGGTATTACTGTTTTGTTCGTTATTTGTTATAGTGCGTATTTCTACTACTGACTCGGTACACTGGCTCACAGTTTCCAGTTTGTTGTTCAAAACATCTTCGACAAAATAAATCAAATCAAAAGCTATTCTTCATGAAAGAAAGAACCGTCTACGTACAAATGTTACGCCTGGATCCCAAAACAGAAATTATCGACAATTTGTTGTCTATAAGCACTTTTCGGCAATTTTTAGTGGCATTAGTTTAGATAATGCAGCTAAACAAATTGCGATTAAAAAGTTACTTGGCACATATTATATTAATTCCCATTTATAGCATTATTTCCGAGTACCATTGCACTAGGAAATTTTTTTCTTATACTTTTCTTTCTGTGTTTAGTTGTACTTTTAATAATTATGCAAAATGATTAGGTACTTCAAAAAACAAAATGGTAAAATTTGTCAAAAAAATCATCTGATCCATGCTACTCTGAAAAAATGCTATGAATGCCTATTTTATATTGCGTTTTCTCTTATAATAAAAAATATGATTTTCCGCGTTTGCATACAGCATGCCGATGAATCGAATTAATATTTGTGTCATAAAACACCTATAACCAAATTGGCATGCAGTCCTCGTTGGCCCAAGGGTGGAAAATTTCAGATCACGTGACCGTTTGAGCCCTTTGGGATCCTGCGAATCGCATGTCTATAATTTTTAAGACTTTAAATGTGTTTAAGTTTCTTTTGATAAATGGGCATGCATTATTAAACCAGAGAATAACACAAAAATTTTGTGCAAGTGGAAAAATGCAATTTTCCATATGACCGGAAAGCGTGCAATGGTTTAATACCCGCTTTTCTTTGTTGTCATAGGGTCAATATTCTATCCTCCAAAAAGCATGCTGTATGGAACCGAAAACCATCACCTGTCATGAGCTCCCGGTCTATAAGAAACATGAGACTAGCACAAAATTTGAAATATTATTGTTGAATAATTTTATAACACTTGGTGCTCAGACCATATTGTGATCATTTGCCGTAACTACGCGATACGGTTGAAAATTTGTGCATACTTCTTATTTTTTAGATCTAATAAATTTCTACCCCCAAACGAACTAAAAAGTGAAGCTGCTCAACTTTCAAAAAAATGTAAAATTTGACTACGACGCTATTTATTTTCCAAAAGGTCTTCCCCTTTAAAATCCTGGGTGCTTATTTGCCCAAACGGTTTTACAGTCAAACGGTCATTTGACCGGCTTTTTATACTTAACCTATCATTTCACCAAACGAAGTTTATCTTACACGGGTATTTGGCCGAACTGTTATTTGACCAATCTGGTATTTTACCAATTTGTTATTAATGAAACGCTGTTAAACCAAAACGTTATTTGACCATATCATTATTTGACCAAATTTCCAAAGCGATAGACGCTAGTATATAAAAAATTATCGAAAAGTGCTTATTTCATTGAAGTGTATAAAGCAATTTGGTGAAATTACGATTTGGCCAAGTGACGTTTTTCCTAAATTTCGTTTGGTGAAATGACAAGTTTAAAATAAAAGTTTGGTCAAATGACGGATTGTCCTAAAGATATTACTAGCGTCTGTCGCTTTGGCAATTTGGTCAAATGACGATTTTCTCAAATAACGTTTTGGTGTAACAGCGTTTCATTAAATATCAGATTGATAAAATACCAGTTTGGTCAAATACCCGTGTAAGATCAACTTCGTTTGGTGAAATAACAGGTTATAAGAATAAAAATTCGGTCAAATGACCGTTTGACTGTAAAAAAAAGTATGGTCAAATAAAGCGCTCCCCTGCTATAAATCTATAAAACTATAACACAAAATCGTGAAACCTATAATCATGTGAACATTCATGATACATTAATGCAAATTTGTACAGAATTTAAAAAATAATACAATACTGCACAGCTTTGCTCTAAAAATCTTCAATCATCTCATTTGCATGTAAATATCACAATTCATAAAACCAAGTTGCCAAAAAATATCTATATCGAAAATATTTGGTTTTGATGAAAGCTCAGTGTAAATATAGCCCGTCTTTGTCTGTTGCACGTGCGCGCTGGCGGGGGGGTGGGGGTATATACGAAGTTATATGTTGTCACGGAGCGTTAGTGTCATCAGCAGTTGTCAGTTCTGTTTTCCAGCAACGAGCTCTGGATCGCGGTTCGTGGATCGGATAATGTAATGCATATTTGACACAGTGAAACTTTCATACATACACACTGCGATCTGCTGGCGGAATTTAATGTGGATGACGACGCGGTGATTTGGCCGCCGGGCTAATGCAGAAACGTTTCTTTCTCTCGTCTGGTAGTTAATTTTTTTTTAAAGTGTGCGCGTCCTATGATTATTTGGTATTTAGAGGTTTTTTCTTTATTTACAACATATGAACATGTCACCAAAAGATGTTAGAAGGTCTCTCTGTTTTGGAAAAAAATTATTTTTCTCGATTTTTAAGATTTTTTTCTGGTGAACAAAAAGCTATTTTAAATTTCTGAAAATTGAGGGACATAAATTGAATCTTTGTTAACAAGAAGATTTTTTTCATTCGTCTGTGTTGTAAATTAAATGAGATATGATGGAACAGAAAACGTTTCTTAAGGGGCTCGTCTGGTAGTTTTTTACTTCCTTGTACGAAGTAAGGAAGTATTGTAATCGCGAAAAATTTCGGTTCTCAGATTTTGACGGAAATATCCGTTTTGACCTTTTCTGAATCCATTATGACTAGTTTCGACGTGACGTCTGTACGTACGTACGTACGTACGTACGTATGTGTGTCGCATAACTCAAATACGGTTAGACGTAGAGAGTTGAAATTTTGTATTTAGGACTGTTATAGCATCTAGTTGTGCACCTCCTATTTTTGGTTTCAATCTATAAACCGGAAGTAGTACTATTTAAAAATATTTCGATAAATATTTAATTTAACACAATTTTTTTAATTTTAAATGAAAGATTATGTGATTATTACCTAAAATCGGTATTTTATAAATATTTTTGTATCTGGTATTATTTAGGAATAATTAAAGTATATATGTATAATTTAGTATTTCTTTATCTTGTAGTCCATGATCGATTAACATTTGTTACTACGTAAAATTTAAATGATTATGACATGACAGTGACAATAGTAAAATATGCTTTATAAATATCTTCTTCTGCAGTTTAAATAAAATGACTAAAATATATTTGTGAGTATACTAGTATAATAAGTTAAAAGAATTTTTTATATTATTCTACATTTTAGTTATTAAGAAAAGTATGAACACACAAGGCGTACAAGGAAGTCATGTGGTGTCCACGTCAGATTTTTTTTTTTAAACAGAGGTGTGCGCGTCCTATGATCATTTGGTATTTAGAGGTTTTTCCTTTATTTATAACATATGAACATGTCACCAAAAGATGTTAGGAGGTCTCTCTGTTTTCATTTTTCTTCTTTAGCTCATGGTTTTGGAAAAAAATGATTTTTCTCGATTTTTAACATTTTTTTCCGGTGAACAAAAAACTATTTTAAATTTCTGAAAAGAGAGGGACATAAATTGAACCTTTGTTAACAGAATTTTTTTTTCATTTGTCTAGGTTATAAATTAAATGAGATAATGATGGGACAACGATGCTATGTTTTTGTTGTCGAAATTTTGGATACTCTAGTTAGCCAGTACATTCTACGCTCAGTTTTCTTTATCTACATTTTTTCTTCGATTGACTGCAAAAAGAAGGGCTTGACGTCACCTAAACCCGCCTCACTTTGAAATGACAGCGGAGGTATAATTCAATTCTTATTATACCACTTCGCGATACATTGATGTATAGGTATATAGAATCTAGGAACAAAAAGAACATGGAAAGCAGAACTTAAACACTGTGCCTACACTGCGTTAGCACTTAAAATGGTGGTAGTAGTTTAAATCAAATTATGTGCGTATTTCCAATTTAATGCATTATACAAGCCAGAGTTATAACGCCATAGTCCAGGACGAGAACGCACTTTATATCATTATTTGTTCCTCCTATTTGACCTATTTACCAAAGATGCACAAACCATAACCTGACACAATACATAAACTAATTGTTTAAAGTGAAAATAAAGGCTTCGTAAAATAATACATCTTGTTAAAATTATCATACAAACACAGGACTTTATGATTGAGGATCATAGTCATAATTCAGATAGGTATTTGCAGGGTAACAAATTAAGAGTGTTCTGTTCTTATTTAATAAAAAAAGAAGTGACGACTTATTTGCCTTAATTTTAACTGTCAAATATTCAGTGAACCCTCAAGTTTTTTTAAAATGGAGCGGTGGCCAATTGAACAAAAGAATACTTGAAGTTGGAATTTACTTGACTGGAAGTTTTTATTAAAGATATTGAAGTTAATGGGTTGCCGTCAAAAAAAATATATTTTACACTACTCTATCGGTTTCGGCCCCACATGAGCCCTCTTCAAGAGTTGGTATTACTTATTACTTACTTATTACTTAAATAAGTAATACCAACTCCTGAGGAGGACTCATGTGGGGCCGAAACCGATAGACTGGTGTAAAATATATCTTTTTTGACTGCAACCCATTGAATTCAATCCTTTTAAAAAAAAGATTACTTGTGTAGAGCGTTTTATTAGAACGAACTCAGTCATGCATCTAAGCAAACGGAGGTCATCTGATTGATGTAATTTTTAAGTATTAATTGTTAATTTAGGTTTTAGCATTTAACTTGTAATTAAACTTTTGATTTTACTCTACAATGTTCAACAAAAAACTTGGTGTCCAACTTATTTCGTTTTTTGATAATTTATCACCCTTTACATGATATAAAAATAGTGCCTCGTATATTACCGAAGTTCCTACTGATTAGTAAATACTACGAAACAAATTATTCTACTTAAATAAATACCTCTAATAATCTATTAAGGTTATGGTCTAACGAAACTAGTGACATCGGGCGGTAGGCTTCATGAAGTGTAGCTTATTTCGGAGAGTGTAAAAAAAGTAAACAAATCTGGCATCACCGCACCACAGAGGTGTATGTATTATAGTATTAGTGAGGAAATAAGTTTTACGTTTGAAATGCCTGGTAAATAGAAATATCGTTGCCTTTTTGTTCATAACTTCAATTCTTCGTTAAATTGACTTTAAAATGCTTTATCATTTTTATAAAACTAACGATTCACTTGAAAATTTATACAATCTTCTTCTTTATTAAATTAATATTGTGTTAGTTTTTCGTTAAAATATGTCCTCTAATTTAATAACTCATGATTTCAAGTCACCTTTCTGCTTGCAATGTAAAAGAGGTCAACTTTACAGCTTCATAATTGTCAAACGAAACTGACAATTGTCATATATAATATCCCAAGTGCATGTCAAATTGTGCATTCGCGCACTTGAGAAAATTATCGACAATTACATGCACGAGGGATTTTCGAAGGACTATTTCCGGATTAAAATTTAGCCAAACGCTTTTTCTCTCATGAAAAATAAAGCAAAATTTAAAAACTTCCTTTAACAGCAAGTCAGAATCAGATTTAAACATATCCTTTAAATTATTGGTAATTTACACTAGTGCGAATTATCGATAATTTGTACTAGTGCAAAATTATCGTGTATTCTACGTTGATTGGACGACATTCAGTAATGTTAGACTTCTGATTGGCTTAAATTTTATGACTGAAATAGTCTTAATAATTTATTTTAATGTTTATTTTTATTTATTCCTGTCGTCATCGATTTTGCTAGGCAACAACTGTAATAGATACATAGATTTCCTATCTGAAAAGAAGAAAAATTCCATTATAATAATTTTGAAATCTTGTTTCTGAACCGCAAACTAATTTCTCGTCATAAATAAAGTAATGAATTTCCTATAAAGGGTATAATGAGTGTCGCGCGGGTTATTTGTAAAGTAAATAAGCGGTTTTTATTGTCGACTATTAATGCATTCGCAAATTCATACCATCTGCAGCCTCTATAAATAATGAGTAAACCCGCGGAGCTATAGAGATTTGTCAACACTGTCGTTTAATGCGTCCATAATTTACCTTTACGAGTTTTAATTAGGGCGATATAATATTACGGCCCGGCCTATCGAAGAGCATATTTTTCTCGGCTTTTCGCCGCGTTGTCGACTGAAAAGTCGATACACTTTTAGAATGTAATTCGTTTCGTTGAAGTCACCGACATTCGTTTTATTTTTGCTTCAATTTTATGTTTTATACTTTTCATATTATTTGCAAACACTCTCTTCAACATTTTATGACTTTCTGAATGATGAAGTTAGTTCCTGTCTCGGAAATTCTTACATTTGTAGCTAACTTCATGTTACTTGTCCTAATATTTTTATTTATTTTGAACCATTGTGGTATCAACACTGTTCTCAAAAATAGAGCCTGAAAGTGTTTCAAACCTCAAAAAATCTGTTTCTGAGTTAAACCGATTTTTCACATTCTCGCTAAGTGCGATATCGAAAAGCTTTTCTCGCAGGGACGGATCTAGGATTTTATAACAGGAGGGGCCCAAAGATTTAAAAAATTGTGTTGGTGGTGGTAACAAAATGCGCTGGAAACAAATTTTTTTCACCCAAGGTCAAATGCCTGTTAATTGCTCACCTCTACGTGCCTGAATTATTCACTTTAGTATACAGAATAATAGAAAATTATTTTTGTTTTACATGTTCATAATTTTAAAGCTTCAATTTAGAGCATTACGCTAAGATTACGCTTGGTTTTTACTGAATCAAATAGAAAAAATAATTACTCAGATATATTTCGGGCGGAACCCGGACCACTGTGCCTCCTCCCTAAATCCGCCACTGTTTTCTCGCACTTTATTTGACTTATAATTATTATTTATGTTATAAGGATGTATACCATAATGATTGGTTAGGATCCGTATTGCATACAAAATTTTATCTGCTGGCGTGAGTTTTTTTGGTATTGAACAAAAGAAATTAAATTTAAAAAAATCAGGAATGCTATTTTTGAATCTTCGTTAGTAACGAGTTGTTTGTTATTTCATATTATGGTGTACTGTGTACCATACTGAATTCATTATGGACCTTAGCCTGTAAAACACTATTATGGTCCTCAAATTTAGGCTTATAATGTTGCCATTATGATACGGCATAAGATAAACAAATATGGTATAGAATATAAATAATAGTTGTAGTAGTACAATTTTCCATTATTAACTCAATTTATAAAATTACGTCCATAAAAGAAGTGTAGGTATATAAATATAGATTCTACATCCATACGTGATTATACGTCTGCGCGACGTCAAAATAAAACGTTAAAATATGACGAAAATACAACATCGATTTTTGGTTTACGGTCAGTCTATGTTACTTGGGTAACGTCTATGCGACGTCAAAATACAACGTTAAATCATGACAAATACATTACTAAAATACAACGTTTATTTTTGGTTACGGTCATTGTTGTAAAACAGAAAACGTTGAGGTTTGAAACCACCCCAATGGCATGCAAACTTAGCTGTCAATGATACAGTTCATTTAGTAACAAATTAGTTCATCAAGTTGCACTAATACAATGGAACTGCTCATAAACAAATGTTCTATATGCAGAGATCATAGTTGTATGATCTACGAGTACGGCGTTAATAGAATCATCAATCACGCTGTGTGGGCGCATCAACAATAAAACACATCCACGCTGAGCATCACTGTAGATACGTAGACGCCGGGCTATTATAATTGTGTATGGGATAACTCCAAAACTTCCAGGAATGTGGGAACAATGCATTTTGCACCTTCTCCATTAAACAGGTGTTTCGTCCATTAGTTCATCTTGGCAGTTACTTGACAAAAACCGAACATAAGCGATCTTATTTTAACATTTTTTATAAAAATATTTTGTGTAAGCATGCATGCCCACTGAAGATGAATCGTCCATGGGATGTTTAAAATATATTATACTTGTACTTTAAGAGCAGTTCTATGACTTCAAAAAGTGTTACAGAAATAAAATCCTATCTCAGAATCTACATAACATAATATTAACTTCTTTCAAAAACTATTACAAAATTAAATTATTAATGTTCGTCTAGAGATAGATTTTTGTTTATTTTGTGTTAAATCGAAAAAAAAAATTGAGAAATCTTTCAAAAAAGTCTTGTTTTCAACAGCAATTTTTAATATAATACAATTCAAAATTTCAACACTAGACGAACCTAGTTTAAACCTTAAACTAACTGTAAATATGTTTTTAAATATAAAAGTATGTAAATTACAAGAAAATCTGTACTTAGAACGAAGGCTCTGTAACATTGTATTTCAAGCAGAAATGCTGTAAATAGATAGGACTCTTCTTCGCGAGTACAAAGTATAAGTGTAAATACAACTCTTACGCAAGTCTATCCTAGCCACATCCTGAGTACGATCAAAAATTACATACCTACTCAATACAAACATCTCAGAGAATTACATGGGATACACAATTATTAACATTGGAATGTTACTAAGGGAGGACATTAGCAATCGCAATAGGATGTTAATGGGCAAAAGCAGGGATGTTCAAATTCTTGAAATATTCTGGAGATTTTATTTTGTCAAATGGGTGAAATCAAATATTATTTTATACACTCGACAAAAAAACGCCCCACATGAAAATGCACCAAAAATTTCGAATATTTAGACCGTCATCGGTTTAATTTGGTCGAAAATGAATGAATCTTCGAGTTCTGCCAAGGTTGAAGTTTTCTCTTTAAGGTCATGCAAGTTAATTTGACACAAGTTCATTTACCTCCTGCCATCCTCAGAAAAAAAAATGTTTTTGATATCAAAAAATGTCAAACTTTAACAACTTGTACCGGGTGCAAAAAAAATCGTGGACTCAATCCACTACAAGGCGATAAAGTTCATTCATTTTCCTTTCGAGAAAAATTGAGTACTTCCGATGATTTGGCGCGAAGTTATGAATTTTTGAAGAAAAAAATGCATTGCAAGTTGGATTCTTATACTGATCATTATTCCTGACAGTAAAATGTTCTGGGAATGCAAACATACTTTACTAGGTAGTATACATTATAACAAGAATATTATGCGATTTATAATACCGAGGATGTTGCTAAGCGACGAGGTGAACCCGAGTTTCTTTGAACATCCAAGGAGGCTTGAATCGCATATATTCGCGTTATATTCAAAGCTTAATCGTATTATCAACGACAGCGATGTTAAAACAAATCAACAATTTTATCTGTAAATTAATTGACCGTTCGTATATTATGGAAGGTTTTCATGTTTTTATGGTTGTATCTAAAGTATTAAGTCCGTAACTAATGAATTATAAGTAACTAAAGTATTATGTTGTTTATAATTATGCATAAATGTTGCATATTAAAAGGTATTAACAGTTGATGATACGATTAAGAATCAAACACAACTCATGGTCTTTTTCTTCGTAAGTGGTATCATCTGCTCAAGTGTAGTATACCACACACACAATAAACATCAATAGACAATCAATTAATTGAACAAAATAATTCGATTACTGGCACAATAACGAACCGGGATGTGCGGAGTTGCTGTGCGCGATACGATTCAAAATAATTTATCTAAATTACCAGCGTCGCGAACAAAGACGTGTCGGCATTTCACCGCGGGGAGAAGTGTCGGTAATGTGGGAACCGACAGATGTCAGATACCGGCCGAGTCCGTCTCATTAGCGCCTGTGCCAGTGCTTTAACTCCGACATTTGCCACTTGCCAGCGCTTTATGAATGCAAAAACTGCCGCGCCATCTCCTATAGAGACAGGAGACAGTCCCACGAACGAGTTAAAGGCTATGGTTAGCACAAGTCACAATGGAAATTGGAGTGCGATATAAATGATACTTATTTATTTCTTTTCTGTTTGGCGTTCACAAAGTTAACTTTGTGAAACGCAACTGAATGTCGCTAGGACTCACTTTGTGACACGGTTGGTATTGGTTAGTATCAGATGACATTATTACTTCAATTGAGAAATCCAGGGGCAACCTACTTGCATATTTTTTACTTTTTAGCTTCAAAAATAATCGAAAATACTGCCGACTGATGAGACGTATTTCCATAGAAACAATTCGAGACCGGAGGTCGAGAGGTGTTTTGCGGAAATACGTCGAACCAGGTGACAAAAGTATTTTCTATTATTTTTAATGCTCGAGTAGTACTATACGCATTGACAATTTCAGGAATAAAACAAATTTAACAATTTATTAGTATTATTTTTTAATTCATTTTAAATATTTTGACATTTGGTGAAAAATAAACAAACATTTTAACATTTATTATTGTTTGTTGTGTCATGGTTACGGTGAATATACGCATACTATGTCAATATTCAAAAATATAGGTACACTGGAATAGTTGTTTATATAGATAGTTTCTATGGTTTTTGTGAAAAATAGTGCATTTTAATTAGTTAAAATATAATGAGGGAAATAGTCTCTTGAATATCATTCGTAGTCATATAGTTAAGTAGATAATTTTCCTGGTAGTTATATTATACACTCATGTACCTTGTGCTTGCGAGTATTACTCGTGCTGCGCACTTGTAATATTCATATCCAACCATATCCAAAAATAATCGACATAACTACGACTACTTATGGTATTATAAGTGAATGATAAAATAATACAGTTTAAATGTCAAAATTTTCAATATCAGCAAAGAATAATCATGGATCAACCTACTCAGTACTTGCTGCTTGGTCAAAAATGACGAGTGTTAGAATACAGACAGTCAGATTTTCCCCATAATTGGCAAAAAATAGAAACATGTAACAATACTTATGCAAAGCAGCAAAAAACAATTGTCAAACGAAGGAAAACAAGTGGACGATATTAAAAAAATCTGCTGTGGCCACCACACGACCTCTCGCCTAATTCTGCTTATTCTACTAATCTAATAAATAGTTTTACTTACATTTTAATAGTTTCATGTTCATGTAATATGTAAACGATAATGTAAACCAATATGCAAGCAAAAGATGTCAACTGTACTGTCACTGTCATAATAATTCAAATTTTATGTAGAAACAAATTTCATATCATGGACAACAAGATACTTACTGAAATTTCAAAAAAATAGAATATTAATTGTACTTTATTTTATTGTTATATACTTCCAGATTCAGCAATTTGTATTTATAATTAACTGTACACACAGATAATCACAATTTCTTTTATTTTTAATTGCAAAAATTGTCATAAATAAATAATGTACCAATATATTTAAGAAAAACTTTTCCAAACTTCTAAAAGTACTACTTCCGGTTTGCGGATTTCTACCAAAATCTTATCCGGTGTTAAGATACTTATTAAAACCTTAAATATGAAATTTGGTTATAAACGGTTTGATACTTTTTAAGTTATCGTGGACGAAAAATCGTCGGTTCATACAAACGCACAAACACACAAACACACACACATACACACACACAGACATCATCGTGAAAATAGTAAATTCGTATTCTAGAGACCCTGAAACGTGCTTATCGACCAAAAACTCATACTCGAAAATTTTGACCCATTATAATACCTCTCTTATAGAATATGAGGCGAGAGGTAAAAATGGGCTTGCACCGGATAACAACGCGCATGATAGTAAGGTAAGCAATCAACATTGCATAATGTAAAAGGAAAATAAAGATAATGGCAAGGGATATAACCTAGTTGGTTCAAATCCCGAAATCCATGCCATAATAAAGATTTCATCACTAAAAAGATTTATTTACAGTTAAACAACTGGAACGTGTACTTGACTGAATTCGAATTTAAGTTGTCAAATCCACAGTTGGTCATTTAGCGCTGTAATTCTGCCCATTTTATAGTTTTAAATTTATTTGGAAAGCAAAATAGATATTCCTTCGTAATATTATGTTCGATACCAGATAAACATTGTAGATACAACTAGAAATAAAAAGATTAAAATGTTATTTTCTACCTTAGTGAGAGCCTGAGTCGATCACGCACTCAACTGTTTGCCCAGCAAAGGCTGTGGTCAGTAAAGGACTTTATTTTGCAACGAATACGAAGCACGTACCGTTTATCAACAGTAAACAGAAGAAAAAATGTTTATCCTCGGTATAATAACTCCGTACTACGCATGAAAATCAGAGCTGTCACTCGGTAACTACTGTTTACATTTGCCCTAAAAGGTAAAAAACAGCTGACCAAAAAAGTAATAAAAACAATTACTCCAACGTTGCAAACAAAACGGTCCCCAAGCGCCCTTAAATGACTTTACCTCCATTATAAGTTCGCTAGTCAAATAAATCTCGCTCCGACATAAATATTTGTTGACAGAGTTCGGTGCGAGCCGCGCTAAACAACAGCTCGGAATGAAAATGTTTAAATCTGGTTTGAATTCGCACTGACCACTGACGTGAACTTTGACATTCCGCAAACTATATCGAGAGCGGAGGTCAAACTGCGGCTGTGTGGCTTTGCCTTCTTCAAAGAGAATTTTCCTCACAACATTATTGCAGTAGCATGCTTCACAATGCTCGAAATACAGCTATTTATTTAAAAAGTTACCTCGAAAATAATGAATTTATGTTAAAGAAAATTTTTATTACGTATGTTGGTCCGTTCCTTTAATATACAGGGTGTTTCAGTGTTAAGTATCCTAACTTAAAATATGAATGTAGAACCTTAAAACTAGAAAAAAATTATTTGGAGATTTTCTCGCCGTTCAGGAGATATTAGCTGTTACAAATAGGAATTTGAACGATTTTGTAAAAATATAGAATTTAATATTGCTTACTCTCGACTTTATTGCTACAAAATTTGTTAAAAAATAATTTAACCTCCAGCCCGAAGGCAATTATTATCCCATCTGTCGATGATAGAACGAGTAACTGCTCGACATTGATCCTCTGTTATTTCTTCACATTAGTGTTTCCATCAGGGTTGAAAAAAAACATGTTTTTTCAATTTTAAACAAAACATTTGTTTTTTACTGTTTAAAACTGTTTTTACCTCTCGCCTCATATTCTATAAGAGAGGTATTGTAATGGGTCCAAATTTTCGAGTATGAGTTTTTGGTGGATAAGCACATTTTAGGGTCTCTAGAATACGAATTTAATATTTTCACGATGATGTCTGTGTGTGTGTGTGTGCGTATGTATGTATGGACGTATGGACGTATGGACGTATGGACGTATGTGACGATTTTTCGTCCACGATAACTTAAAAAGTATCAAGCCTTTAATAACCAAATTTCATATTTAAGGTTTAAATAAGTATCTTAACACCGGATAAGATTTTGGTAGAAATCCGCAAACCGGAAGTAGTACTTTTTGAAGCTTTATATAGTTTTCCTTAAATATATTGGTACATTATTTATTTATGACAATTTTTGCAATTAAAAATAAATGATAATACGGTTATCTATAGGTACAGTTAATTTGAAATACAATTTGCTAAATCTGATAGTATTTAACAATAAAATAAAGTACAAATATACTACTTTTTTGAAATATCAGTATCTTGTTGTCCATGATCATATGAAATTTGTTTCTACTCAAAAATTGAATGACTATGACAGTGACAGTACTGTTGACAGCTTTTGCTTGCATCTTGGTTTACGTTATCGTTTAGGCTGGCGAGAGGTCGTGTACTGGCCACAGCAGATTTTTTTGGTTTAAAACATGTTTTTAACTCTGCACAAAAAACATGTTTTAAACATCAAAAAACATGTTTAAAACATGTTTTAAACAGGGTAGCTGTTTTAACTAAATATTGTTTGCATCGAAAGATGTCGTCAATGGTACTTTTTGTGCGAAGACGGGGATTTACATCGCTCTAGCTGCGTAGATGGTCGGTGGTTGAATTTGTTTTGTTTTTGTTATGCGGCATGAATGGATTTCGGTATCATTTATTCACAATAGACGTTAAGGGATAGTTAATAAGTTCATAGCATAGTCCAGTGCACATTAAGTGTAGTTGTATTTAATATTATGTAATTAATATTCTTTCTGACCTGTTCACACGAGGAAAGTTTTCACTAAAAACACTAAAAGTTTCTTGAAAGTAAAACAATTGCTAGGAGTTGTCATTAGAAAAAACTGCCAATGTCAATACCGTTCATACGGGCAATGTAATTATTTTTATTAAATATATATTTAAGATCACTAATAATAATACATTATAAAAAATAATTCCCCTACGGTTTCTCCATGACCGGTATTGACAGTTTTTTTTATTACAGCTCCTAGCACTTGTTTTACTTTCAAGAAACTTTTTAGTAAACACTTTCCTTGTGTGAACAGGAACAAAGCATTATGTTTATGAATAAAACAAATTCTCAAAGATATTTTAGAGACTTTTTTATACTCACAAGTACCAGCGACTGATTTAATTAATAAATTTAATTAAAAGTAGGAAAAAAAAAGATTTTTTGGATTGTTGTTTTAAACATGTTTAAAACAGTTTTAAACACCTGATTTAAACACAGTTTAAAACATGCATTAAAACATTAGGTCGTGTTTAAAACATGTTTAAAACAGTTTGTTTAAAACAAATTGTTTTAAACATAACAACCCTGGTTTCCATTGCAGAAAGATTACTATGTCTATGTCAGCATACTCACTATTTTTGTAAACACACGACAATAACTTCAAAAAAGGTTTAATTCTTTCCCAGAGAGCTTTAATTTGATAATACACTTGACAAAATTTGAATAATTTTTGGAGATACAATTGAAAATCGCATAAATATCATTTTTAACATTTCTACTAAACTTATCTATTTGAATAATTTACTAAAATAAACAATTGACGATCGTTTAAATGTTATTTTTATTGTTCTACTAGAATTTTTTCCCGAGAGTTTTAATTTGATACCTACCATACTCCATAGTATGTTAATAAAAATAAAAAATTTCAGTTTATATAGTTGATACCACTGGTCGAATAAAGCTCATTAACGAACTTTGCAATCAATTTTGGCTCAAGATCTTAAATAAAATTTCAGACCAAAATTCAAACGCCTTTTTAAGTTATTCAACATCCAGACAGACTAACAAACCCACAGATTCACATACCCACATACTAACAGACCCATAGACTCACATACCGATTTTATTTTATTCTTCTACTAAAATTATTATACCACTGGTTGAAAAAAGCTCATTAACGAACTTAAAACTAACTTTCAAAAAATCACGATTACAATACTTTCCCCTTTACATAGGTCGGGGAAGTAAAAATTGGAAAAGTAGCATAATCCATTAAGAACATTGTGAAAAGGTCGTTCCAAATGCTGAATTGATATAATTTCGTTCGTGAAAAGTATCTGATAATATTTTTTTTCTGTTTCAGATGGTAAGTCCAAAGTTCAGTTCAGTAAGTCATCCTCAATATCTAATGAATCTCGTCAAAATGAAACTTGTTCCCTTGTGCCGATGCGACGAAAAAGTAAGGCAATAATTTATTTACTTATTCCGTTTAAAAGTTTCTTAGCCAGACAAACACTTCGTGAAATGAAATGTTTGAAACAAGCAGAATTTAAACGACTCCCTAATCGAATTATATCAAAAATTCAACACTTCAAAAATGTCCCCCTGCAAATAAGAAATTTAAACACTATTTTGAATTGTTAACTGGACGAGTTTCGGCCTTTCGACGCCTTTGTATTATTTACGTAACGCCGAAGGGAAAGACAAGTACTTGTGAGTCTGTATTTATCGACGTTTGCAATCAGATTTCCATTTTACAGCCGGAAAAGTTAAAGAGAACTATTTTCATTTCAATCCCAGCGCTTCAGTTGGATTACCGTCATAACTAAGAATAGGAAACTAAACGTGATTCATTTTCTCATTAACATTTGGACGTTTTCAAACGTGAATTTAACACATGCGGTATAATTTTTGGTGGAAAAACGTTTCAGGTTAGGTTTCATTACATTTATTTCTCTCTTTTTGGTTTCGTTAATGTGCTCATACATAAATTACAAGAACGATTAATCTGTATGAGTACAAATGAGGCTTCTGCAAAACAATTACTGTAACGTGCAAGTTTGGCATACAGAAGTAACTTACAGAAATTAAACTACCTATCGCAGTAATAATCAAGAATAATCATCAAAACCAATTATGAATGGTGCAATTCTATGTAACTGGTGTAAAGCGATCTTTAGAACTAATGAACGTAATGAAATTTATAATCATTGAACATTATACTTTTCCTATGTACACTCGAGGAAAATAAAAACGCACCACTCGAAAATGCACCAAAAATGGCAAAATTTCAAAGTGCGATATCTCGGTTGCATTTCGACGAAATTGGATGAATCTTCGAGTTCTGAAAACGTTGAAGTGTTATCTTTAATGTGATTATAGCCTATGTGACAAAAAATCCATTCCATACCTCCCACCCCCCTAAGAAAAAAATGTACCTGATGTCCAAAAAGGTCCAACTTGGGCAGCTCATACGCCGTGCCAAAAAAATCGTAGACCTTATTGGCCAACAGGGTAATAAAGATCAGACTTTTCCGCAATTTCAAGTACCTACAATGATTTGGTGCGAAGTTATGAATTTTTGAAAACAATGTGCCTTTTTGAGGTGTGGCCAGCACACGACCTCTCACCTAATTTTGCTTATTCTACAAATCTAATAAATAGTTTCACTTACATTTTAATTGTTTCATGTTCATGTAATATGTAAACCAAGATGCAAGCAAAAGATGTCAGCTGTACTGTCACTGTCATAATAATTTCATTTTTGTGTAGAAACAAATTTGATATGATCATGAGCAACAAAAGATACTGGAATTTCAAAAAAGTAGAATATTAGTTGCACTTTATTTTATTGTTAAATACTACCAGATTCAGCATATTGTATTTAAAATTAACTGTACCCATAGATAATTATATTATATTTTATTTTTAATTGCAAAAATTGTCATAAATAAATAATGTATCAATAGAGAAAACTTTATCAAGCTTCAAAAAGTACTACTTCCGGTTTGCGGATTTCTACCAAAATTTTATCCGGTGTTAAGATTCTTATTTAAACCTTAAATATATGAAATTTGGTTGAACGGTTTGATACGAAAAATCGTCACATAATTCATACATACATACGCACACACACACACACACACAGACATCATCGCGAAAATATTAAATATTCTAGAGACCCTGAAACGTGCTTATCCACCAAAAACTCATACTCGAAAATTTTGACCCATTAAGCGAGAGATAAAATATAATAAATTTGAGATCATAGAAACTTTGAAGCTCTCCAGAGCCATAACTGCAGTCGTACACCTCATTTTGTCATGAATATCCTTATTCACCGGAACTCGTGTGAAAAGCTCATCAGAAATCAAGTTTACAGTTGCAATATTTGATGAAATGATTAGCGGCGTGAAGCATTAATACCCAGGGGGTGAATACAGCGGATCTATTAACGCGTACAATAAAAGCAGCGGCGTAGTTAAGTGTTGGCGAAATTAGGCCGTGCATTTTGCATGAACTGCGACTTATCACTTTCCGTTTCTCTGTGAAATTGTTACATTTTTGATGCCGCCCTCGTAAATGCTCGTTACTCACTGCTGCTAAGCCCCGGGCGATTTACATTGAATTCCCTGCATCTCTTAGCGTGCTCCACTTCACAGAAATCCATTCCAAACGGCGAAACCGTAAACAAGATGAAGATACCAGCAGGAAAATCAAAACGGAGAAGTCAAGGGATTTTTTACATCATATACGAGCAGTATTTGCCAATGCCAATGGGCACTTGCATGGTATATTGAAAATGAGATTTCTATTACTATGTATTTTTGGGGGTAAAACCACATGAGAAGTTAATTTTTAAATAACATTTTTATTTTATTTTAACACTAGTGGTAGGTCAAAAATATATGTAAAAAATCTGATGTGGCCAGCACATAACCTCCCGCCTTGACACTGTAATACGTGAATTTAGTTTTTGTTAGGCTACTTTTTGTAAAATTTTTATAGTTCTTTAAGTAATTGGCATTGAAATCAAATTAGCTCTTTGTAGATACAATTTTTATTTTATTATTACCTTATTACATTATATCCAGTTAATAATGAATCGATTATGCTTCTTGACTGGTCCTATATTTTTTCGCAAAAAATGTTAGAATTCTTCAAGAAAATACCATTTTCGGTTAGCAGATTTTTGCCAAAATCTTTTCAGCTCTTCATTACCATGTACAAATGTATAATGCAAAATATTAGAATTTTATGTTTAATAGAACTTGAGATAATGAATCAGAACGAAAGAGCATAGTAGGCGCACATACATACACACAAACACAGACATCCTCGTGAAAATAGCCAAAATAAGTTCTAAAAAAATCTCTACATCGATTTTTTTCACGATCCCTATAGGTACCTCACGTCTAGGGATACAAATTTTATTAAAAATTTAACTCCTCATGTGGTTTTACCCCCAAAATAACCTTAATGTTACTCTTCTTCGGTTCGTGACAATTTTAAGCCGTGTTCACACATGGATTCACTATTTTGAAGCTATCAATGATTTAGAAATTATTCTTTGCCATACTCATTACATTACAGATACAATTTAGTGGCGTCGCTATTTGACAGGCAATGGGGTTGTTAAAAAAAAGTTGATGATTTTATGCATACATACACAACTATATCATTTACATACACACTCTCAAGTTACCCATTTCAAGCATAGATAATCCACAATAGATAGGTACATCGCTTCACGCGATTTGTGAACATAACCTATAAATTTTTAAATAATAAAACAAGAAAGTTATGTTGCATGTACATGTACACTGATATATAAATATAAATATGTAACTTATTGATATTAATACCAATAATTATACTTAAATAGTGATAATAATTCAGTATTTCAAAGAAATAGCGTAAACAAAGAAACAAACATGCATAGTTCAAAGTTTGTACACTAGGTTTGTAAGTCTATAAGTAAAGTCATCGGGACTCATTCGCAGTGCTTCGTAAATACGAAACATACAACCAATACACGAAGACTGGTGAATCAGATACGTCACTCAAAAGAGATTTGAAATTTGAAGTCGTATTTAAAAATTCATATCTCTTGAACTAATCACTTATGGGGCATAAAATATACACCTACTTATCAAGTACCTACGACGTATTCTTTCAAGAAAGAAATACCTAAATAAAAAATTTTTCTAAAAATTCAAAGGCATGAAAGAATTCTTGTGCGAACAGGGCTTTAGACGGTGTTTTGTGTCGTAAATTAAATAGAAATAACTTGTAGTTTTTACCTTCCGCTTACCTGTAAAGGAAGGTATTGGAATCATGCAAAAAATCGGGTAGTGAGTTTTTAGTGGATGAGCACGAATTAGGGTCCTTACTACTCATTTTTGATAGTTTCCCGATGATGTCTGTATGTGTGTGTGTGTGTGTGTGTGTGTGTGTGTGTGTGTGTGTGTGTGTGTGTGTGTGTGTGTGTGTGTGTGTGTGTGTGTGTGTGTGTGTGTGTGTGTGTGTGTGTGTGTGTGTGTGTGTGTGTGTGTGTGTGTGTGTGTGTGTGTGTGTGTGTGTGTGTGTGTGTGTGTGTGTGTGTGTGTGTGTGTGTGTGTGTGTGTGTGTGTGTGTGTGTATGTGTGTGTGTGTATGTGTGTGGGTATGTATGTGGTCAAGGAGTGTTAGTCGCATAACTCAAATACGAATTACCCAAAAATTTTGATATTTGGTATTTTACAATTGTATACGAATAGGAAGAGCTCATTAGATTTTGATACAAATATCTTCACCGGAAGTGATATTTTTTGAAGATTGAAAAGATTAAGTGTCAAAAATTTATATAAATTTGGATAAATATAGTTTTTTTTTGTAATAAGAATAAGAGAAAAAGTTATTTGCAATTTACGTTATAAAAAATTGTCTGGTAGCATTAAAGAACTACAGTAAAATTTAAAAAATAAATTTATCAAATAAAACGTTGAAATCTTGTAATCCATGTTCGGTTGATTTTTGTTTCTGCTTAAAAAATATTGACAGATGAGACACGTGACAAGTTGGCATACTAGCGCTATATAAGTCATAAGTAAGCTATTAAATGTAGTAACTGAACGGAGGATTGCTTCAACACAGAAGAGTTTTCGTGTGAATGAATCTTTTGATTCAGGTGATACTAATTTCTGTGTATGAATATTTTAGATTTTTATTTGTATATTTTAAATGGGCACCGGATTGTACGTATACATTTCTATTTAAAGTCTAGATATGGCGGAAGGTTGGGTGATGGTCACGTCAGATTTTTTTCTCCTGACTTATTTAATTTCTAGAAATAAACTAGGAAAATAGAATATCACGATGCAAATTATGGAAGTATTCTATTGGAACTATTAAAATGATTAGTTTTTTTGAATTATTATTTCCCGAGTTATTCTAGAACACAGAGTAGGAAGAAAATTAGTAAATAATTCAAAATTCAATTAAGTTGTTTAGATTCCAGTTTGAAATAGAAGAAATAAAACCGCAATCAAGCGTATTCTGTTGGAAATTAGCAAGTTAGGTTTTTGTGTAAAATTTCGCAGGTAATTGAAAAGTAAACGCGAATGAATTTAATTTCCTTCGCAGTTCGTTTCACAAAACGAAAAATAAATCTGCAGCTTCTCTGTCCCGGGCTCACAATAAAACTCCAAACGTATCAGAGAAAAGTGATTTATGATAAATTTCCTCCCGGACCAATACTGATATACCTTTGTATTCAACGTTCACTACGACCTCACGTCGAGCGAAATTCTAATTTTCTAATAAAATACTCCATTAAAATCCAGTGCAGCTCGAGATTGTAGGTTAGGTTGTTGTTGAAGTCTGCTTTAAACCTGTTTTACATTATACTATTTTCGTCTAAATTCTAGTTCGAGATTCATCCGAGAAGTTCCTACCCATTTCTAGTATAATGTAAATCAGAAATTTTCATCCGAGTTCCGTTCGTTTACTATTTTCTAGTATAGAAATATACGCTCGGTTCTATTTTTCTATTCGAGATTCGTACTAGATTTGTCTACGCATGCGTAGTTCAATATAGAGTCAGTTTGTCCAACCTTTAAAAGTTTTGATATTTCGTTTTGATTTGTTCACGTTGACGCTTATAAGTTTTGTTAAGTCCATTTTACATTGAGCAACATTGCAGATGCAAGTGCAACTTTTGACAAGTTGCTTCAATATTGCATGAGTGTAATACAGAAATTGCACATCCATTTCGCAGAAGCATTCTTGAGGCAACGGTTGCATGGAATAGAACATGTTCTAATTTTTGTAAGGCTTGCAGGCAATTCACAGTTATTTCTAGTTATTTTTAGTTCGTTATGATTCTACGAACTGAACATAAACGTCAAAAAGATTCATTTGTGTTTGAAAGTTAGTGCGTTAGTGGTTATAATGCCATTCTATCCTTATTTTCCAACAATATACAATACAAGAGGTTAAGTTGACATAATATAGTAACAAAATATTGGTAAATTTATTAATAAATTTATACATTAAATAAGTAATTGCATGTTGCTGATGTTGCTCAGTGTAAAATGAAAAAAATGTCTTCTGCAATTTCTTTGTTCAACTCTGACTTGAAGATTGCAGTTGCCCGTTGCGCTTGCTCAATGTAAAATGGGCTTTATTCAAGTTGTGTTAATATTTTTCCATTATAAATTCTAACCTCAAATCTTATGTTGTCGCACTTGTCAGAATAAGTAAGAATAATATTTATTATTTTGAAGTTGACTAACTTGGACCCTTTCGGAAAAAATCGAAGAATTCCGATTGTATAAGTATAGTTTGGAAATAAAGTATGAAACTCGAACGAATCTCGGATGGAAATCAAACGAGAAATCTAGCATGAATCTAGACAAAAAAGTATAATGTAAAACAAGCTTTATACTGTAGCTCAATGCGTTTGGACTGGAGTTGGAAGTGATGGTGCTAACCGATAGTCAGTTTTGTTTTGTATAGTATTCTTAAGCCAATCGGGCACTAGCGATTTTGTTGTGGCAACTTAAAAATCACCAGAATAAAACACATTGAATTATATGAGGTAGCGCGCACAGGCAACTATTTAATCAGAGCAACTAAAAAGTTAATAATTAGCGCACAAAGACATGCTCCTTCAATAACATCCATCTTGAACAAGATAAGTTGACAACTTACAAGTGCAAGTACAAGACCACGGCAACTATCTAGTCGATAGTGCGCTAGTATAGCACTTTTTTAGTTGAGCATTTGTTTATATTGGTAACTATAGACAGTGTCCCAACCTACCTCCTAATAACTGTGGTGCAGGTCGAGATTTGTAGGTTAGGTAGTGTTTGGTGAAGTCTGGTTTACACTGTAACAGAATGCGTTTGGAGTGGAAGTGGTGGTGGTAACCGATACAACGGAAATCTGGCAACGCGGCTAACAATCTGTTTCCTTGACACTTCACACTGAAACTGAATCTGGCTTTGAAATCCGCCTGGCCTCAGCCTCAAAGCACACACTTTAGAGCCTGTTGCACACTGGGACACTTTTTCTAGGAGATTGATTAATGCTTATTTAGATGTTCACGACATCCTTCCCACAACTACCACCAACTTCACTGGATGGACAAAAAGGTTCAAGAAATTTATGCCAATAAGTAATTTAAAAAGCGTCAATTTTTATGAATAACAAATTTCAGAGACAAGTTCTCCCATTGAATTCTAATATTTAGTTTTCGATGCATGGTGCTGATGCAGCTTACAACATTAATGGCCATTTGCACCGCTTCCACTTATATTTTAAGTGTCACTTAAATAAAACTCATGACAATTTGATGTTGATTAGATATTGTTCATTTAAAGAAAACTTAAAATTTAAGTGGAAGCGGTGCAACTGGCCATAAGACAATCTCAACTTAAACTATGTTTATGTCAAAACCATGGTTACTAAGTTTTCCTGTTGTATTGAGGAACCTCATTGGTTGTATTGTTTTATTTAAACGCTGGAGATTGGCTGAGTAAACTCAGTTTAACTAAGCTTGAGTATAAGTTTAAGCTGATCCTGAACTCGAATTGAACCACAGGGCTTTAGGTCTTGTCCACCAAGTGAATCTTATGAACTGCATTGCATTGCATTTGGTCATCTTTTACAAAAGATACATCGGTACCGGAATCTTGCACTATCATTGTTTATTGTCACTGACATTTATGTTTTTGAAGAATCCTCTTTGGCTTTAGATTCGATGCTTACTGACTATGACCAATACCAATGTTTTATATAAAAGCAAATTATAAAAAAACAAGATTTAGACAAACACAATCGTCCACTCCATATAGTATACTAGGTAGGATATTCGTAAGAACTTTGCGATTGGCTATCAAAACAGTCTATAATAATGTTATTTATTTGTTCTTACAATTCTTTCCCAATCTTTATATACATGAGAACAATTTATTGTAATCGTGATCTTGATATTTTGATTAATCTTCACGTTTTAAACTTAATTGAATCTAAGAACATCATCTGTAAAAAGGCCAGTCTATCTTCCGGGCATTCTGTCTATTTGGTCTCTTGATAACTTGAATAGTTTCGAATTCTGTAATCCTGTGTGTTGTATACAGAAGAATTTGTTGAATTTGTAATTAAAATTGGCTTATAGGTTGTGTATAAACTTCGACCATAGATGTACGCAGTCATATGTTGTGAAGTCGGTGTCAGTTATGCCCACGGAGGAAAATATTACGAGAGAAATCGGCGAATGTTTTCATTGTTGTCATGTGTCCGCAAACGTGAAACATTTTAGAAAGAGACAATTTTTTAATATAAGAGAAGACATTCTAAGTTTAACCACAAATATTATTTCAATAATAAAAACTAACTTATATAAAAAAGATTAAAAGATGTTTCAATTTTCTCCTGGTAATGTTTCATTGTTAAACATTCGTTTGTTTACATTACAGTATGTGTGGTGTAAAACTGATGTTACATTAGCCAATCAAAAACGATGAGTTTTAGCATTCCAACTTCAGATCACTCCTCCTAGTTTTTTAAATCAAGTATAGTAAATTCTACGGTACTTTAGCTATCTCTCTCGCACCTGACAGTTGCATAGAAACGGATGCTTTGTATAGCTTCGTTTCCTTTCCTGTATTACTCTGTGGTTATGCCCAAAATTTGTGTAATGTGGGTTACATTTTTGATTTAACAAGTGACAGTTCGTGATTCGCATCATTGTTAGTAGGTAGTCAATAAAACAAACAAATTTCACAAGACTACTTAAATTATACAAAATTGTGACAGATGACATCAAGAATTAAAGAATCCTACAATTAGCAATAAATGTCACTTAAAAAGTGTAAAGTATGCAACTTGCACTGCAGTAACTTTGGCCTCAAGTGCTGGAAGTGTCTAAAATTTTCGTAGTTTTGTGTAAAACAACAGAGATAACTATTAGCCCGACTAGACCATCTCTCTCTAACTAGTCCCCGATTGCACGCTAGTGTCCACTCTTACATAACACTCGCACACTCTTCCAGTCCTCATTCATTCATCTCTCGTAAGATTTCGTGTTCTCATCCTCGACTTGTCTGTGACCGGTTCCCATCGATATCGATTCCCGGCCGGGCGCTTTGCGCACCACGTGTTCGCGTCGTGGCCGCTCGGTGACGTCCGCCAGCGGTCGGCAGGGGTCGGGTGTTCTCGGCAGCCCAAGGCCACACCCGCCTGCCCCGCGCGCCCGCCGGGTTGCGACTCGTCAACGCGGCGCGACACGAGGTGCAGCGCGTGCGAACGAACATGAGGGTTCGAGTTTGAGTTCGAGTATCGGAGCGAGCTTGTTTGATGCGACAAGATATCGCGGGTGTTTTTATCCTGGTGCTAGCGGCAAGAGATATTGCCGGAATTAGAAAGAAGACAAGATGGGAAGATTACTTGAATCGTTTTTAACTTCATTTGCCTTACCTGGACATTGGGTTATAAGTGGGGAGATAACACTAACAATATAGAAAGTAACCCTGTGTAAAGTTTCCCCATTCTAGCTCAACAAAGTTGTATTCAATGAATTTAAATATATTTTTCTACTCCTGATTTTAAATAGAACTAAAGTGCATGATTTAATCCTGAGGGTTTATTTCACGAGCCGAAAAAACACCTGAGGGATTAAAGGTACTTTAGTCCTGTGGTATATATGCTATTTTCGCACTTCGTCCTCAAACGAATATTTACAAAATAGTTTAAAATAATACAAATTTTGCAATTTTGGCAGTAAACTTTATGACAAATATTTATATAGTTACCATAGATACTGTAGCAAATAGCACGTATTTACTTGACAGCGGGATTAATTAATTAAATTCCTTGACAACGGGATTATATATGAAAAAAAATCCCTTGAGATCAAATTAAGAACCTTAGTCCCTAAAAATAAAGACTAAAGACTAGTTTTAGTCCCGGAAGTGCATAATTTATCGAACTTTACACACTTTTACACATCTCGACAATCCGTGGCTTTGGCCGTTTTTGGTCACGGGCTGAACATAGCAACTGATACATTAAGCACGGGGTGAAGTTGGCTCCTATATTATTTGACATTTAACTTTTGTGAAAAATTAAGAGAAATTAATGATTTCTTTCAATAATTGTCAAATTTTAACTATATAAACAGTGAAATACACTTGCCTAAGTAGCATTTTGTAACTATGTATCATGATGATTTAACCTAAAATTATTATAAATGAAATATTACATATTTATGAATTTATGCTGTGTAATTTGTGGTCATAGAAAAAGTATAGTATGTGACTTGTCTATAAACTCTCTAGATACTTGTTTTTTATACTAGCAGCGCTCATTCCTAAAAATCTCGTGAACAAAATGACGTTTCTAAAACTTGATACATAATATACTATTTTGTGATAAAAGTAGAAATATACATTATCAGGGGCGAATCTAGGATTTTTTGACGGAAGAGGTCCAAAGATTTTATGAAATCAAATTGTGCTGTGCTGGTAATAAAACGCGCCTCAGGCGTTTTTTCCTCCAAGGTCAAATGCCCTGTAATTGAAAGATGCCCTACTCACCCATTCATACACGTGCCTGAATTATTCACTTTAGTACAGAATAACAGAAAATTATTTTTCTTTTACTTTTTAAGTTTCATTTAGAGCATTATGCTAAGATTACGCTTGGATTTTACTGAGCCAAATACAAAAAATAATCATCTAGATTTATTTCGGGGGAAGCCCGGGCTCCTATGCCCCCTCTCCCTAAATCCGCCACTGTACATTATATTGAAAATGATTTTTTTTGGCCAGTGGTTAGCTCAGATGTTGAGCCTAGCATGCTAGCGGTCCCCAGTTCGATTCCCACCTCAACCGACAATAATACCACTGGGTTCGAGTCTTTGGATTCCACTATAATAACGTCTACCATTCTGTAATTGGGAGTTAATCCTGTAGGTTGGTTACCATCAAAATAAATAAAATAAATTATACTTATTAGTTTCTGTAAGTAGGTTTTCATGACCATAATATCTTGGAAATACTGCTTATGGAACGTTTGACCGTTAACCTTTAATTATATTTAAATCAATATGGCACTTAATATTTCTTTCCGTTTGTCAAAAATTTTAGTATGTCGTTTTTATATTTCACTTTTCACCCAATGTCCAGGTATGGCAAATGAAGATAAAATATACTATACCAATTTATAATTTTGTGTTCAATACTGATTATATTATAACACATGTGTACATAGGCGATTAGCATTGCAATTCACATTTATGCAGAATCCTGCTCCTCATTTCCACGTAGAAATATGGTAAATGTGTAAATCGAAAACTAAAATTATTTCACAGCAGATGCAACTAATAATTTTGTTCTAAAAGTAGGTAATTTTAAATTCAGCATTTTCAAATTTAATCCACATTGGTGTGGTTACTAGGAACAACAAATTTTCAAGTTTGACAGAGATGTCAGATATCAAATTTAAAAATACCTATAGATTGTTCTTTAGGGTAAATAGAATGAAATTTTTAAATGCATTTGGTGCAAAATTATTATATCTTTTCATTCATAACTTTACCATATTTCTAGGTGGAAATAGGGAGCAGGAATCTGCCTATATGTGAAATGCAATGCAAGCCCGAAACTCGTACTTTGCCGCTTCCTAGCTATGAAATATCATTTTGAAGTTGAAAAATACTGTAAAAGTGTTTTCGTTGCGAGTAAACTGTCAGATTACTTTTGACATCAGGATAATGTAATAGATCTACAGATGTGCCTTATTTAATTTTAAAAACTAATCTCTATCATGACATGAAATATAACCGTGTAAAGTTTGCATAAATCGGAAATTTTTATAATCATGTACAATTTTGTAATCAAAATTTTAAAAAGGCACATCTGTAGATCCATTCTTTCTCTATTAAATCCTTGTTGAAATAAAATTTTACCCTTCTTGTATTGGCCACAAAACACTCGCTACGTTAGTACATTTTATCCTGAATTTTAGGAGGTAGACGGGTAGTGGTGATGTGTCGGTAATTAATAAACTACATTAAATATTTAATAATAGATATTTATTAGTAGAATGATGAGTCGAACCAGTCTGACATATTGCTAGTCAACTACAACTGAGTTCACATGTCGTGTTACCAACTTAACAATATATTATTACACTACATCTCCCTTTCAAACAATAATAACATCACCAAAGCTCTAAATGAAAACATATCTTAAAAATGGCTTTACAAGTTCATCTTACAGATAGGATTCACAATTCTTCCAGATCTTGTAATATATCTCTGATTAGGGATATTATCCTGCATTACATCTTGGTTAACATTTAAATTAGTATTATTCATTTCTTTACACTCTTTCTTAGGGAATTCCATTGTATTCAATGGATTATTATTAACATAGTTCTGATCGTTATTTACATCATTATTACACCTTTTCAAATTGTGAAAGTCATAATACTTTGAAAAGTTTATGTCATGAGTGTTACGTCTTAGTTCTTTATTGTTTTGTAAATCTTTGATAATTATTGACCTCGGTGTATTACTAAAGTTCACAATTTGAGCTGGTTTCCAATAGTTTTTCTCCATATCTCTATACATCACAAAATCGTGTATCTTGGGTTCATAGTTCCTAATTCGAGTAGTTTTATCATGATCTGTTTTAGATTCTAATTTTTTCTTATATAAATAAGATTCAAAATTTGGAATAACTTTCGGTTTTAACAAGTCATAAGAAATTGGTAGTTTAGTTTTTACTCTTCTATTAAATAATAACATAGCGGGTGTTATATTACTACCTAATATAGGTGAATTTCTGTATTCCATTAGTATATTATTGATATCTAGATTACCTTCCTGTGCTTTCTTTAAAAACTTTTTACATATACCAACATATCGTTCACTAAAACCATTACTTCTGGGATATCTAGGACTAGATGTTGATATTTCAAAATTCCATTCGTTAGAAAAATTTCTAAATTTTAATGAATTAAATGGCATATTGTCGCTAACTAATTTGTTTGGTACGCCATGAGTTGAAAAAATTTCCTTCAATACATTGATTACTGATTCTGCTGTTTTATCTTGTAACATTCTTAGCTCAACCCAGTGCGAATAATAATCAGCTAACACCAGATAATTTTTATTTGCATATTCTGCTATATCACATGCAACGATTTCGAATGGTAATTTCGGTATTTCGCGTATTAACATTGGTTCAAATGAATTTTGGTTTCTGAATTTTTGACAAATCGTACAATTAGCAATTACTTGTTCGATTTGGTTGTCCATTCCAATAAAGTAAAATAAAGATTTTGCTCTAGCTTTAGTTTTAACAATCCCTAAATGTGCTTCGTGCACTTTATTTATAATATAATTTTGCAACGGTTTTGGAATTATGATTTTCTCATTTAAATATAAAATACCATCATTTAAAAAAATTTCATTACGATATTTAAAATAAAAACGTAGATTTTCAGGCACTCTTGTTTTCGAATTCGGCCATCCTTCTTTACATAACATTACTAATTTGATCAAAACTTCGTCTTTTTCAGTCTCTGTCTTTATCTTTTGTAGAATATTTGAACTTACATTTACAGTGTGTATAACTCCGTTCAAATCATGATCTATCTCTGTTTCTTCAGCTTTTGAACTAGCTCTGCTAAGTGCATCAGCTATCAACATTTTTTTACCGGGAGTGTAAATTAACTCAATATCATACACACTAAGTTTAAATTTTATTTTCTGAAGTCTATTTGAAGAAATTTTATTTAACTCTTTGTTCATGATGCCAATAAGCGGTTTATGGTCAGTTTGTATTTTCACTTTTTGCCCGTAAATATAGTAATGGAAACGCTGACAAGCAAATAATACTGCTAAAAACTCTTTTTCAATTTGTGCGAATTTTACTTCATTAGCTGATAGACTTTTTGATGCATAACATACCGGTTTCTTATCTTGTAATAATACACATCCTATTGCATTTTTACTGCTATCAGTTTGAATTGTGATATCTTTGTTTCTATCAAAATTTTGCAACGATTTGGCTTCTGCAATTACATTTTTAATTTGATTAAAACATTCGGTATGACTTTTTAACCATACAAATTCAATATCTTTTTTAAGTAAATTTCTTAAATCACTGGATAGTTCGGATAATTTTGGAATAAAATCACGTAAATAATTTATGAAACCCAAAAAAATTTCTAAGTTTTTCCTATCTTTTGGCGTGTCATAATCAATAATTGCTTTAACTCTGTTTGGATCCAATTCAACTGTACCATTCTTAAAAATATGGCCTAAATATCTGATTTCTTGTTTTCTATACTGAAACTTTTTTACATTGAATTTTACATTCATTTCTAGAGCCCTGTCTAAAACTAGCTTTAATATTCTGTCATGTTCCTGTTCAGTTTCTGCATAAATTAATATGTCGTCTATATAAATAAATGTATTGGGAATATGCCCAAATATTTCAGTGTTGAATTTTTGAAAAACTTGCGCAGAAATCTTTAAACCAAACGGTAATCTTTTAAACGCATACGTACCAAACATTGTTGAAAAGACACAATATTTAATACTTTCATTGCTCAACTTCACCTGCCAAAATCCTTCCTTCAAATCTAGGCAACTGAAATATTTAGCATTACCTATTTTAGATTTTAATTCAGCTAACGTAGGAATTTCATTCAAATGTTTAGGGTCTAGACATAATCTAAGAGAACCATCAGATTTTTCAACTATAGTTAATCTACTAGCCCAGGCGGTTGGTTTTTCAAACTTTTCTATTATGTTTAATTCACATAACCTGTCTAATTCATTTTTCAATTTTTCTTGTAATTTGATTGGAATTCTATACGGAGGTAATGAAACAGGATTGGCATTATCTTTGATCTCAATATTATACTCATTAGGAAAACACCCAATGCCTTGAAAGATATCTTTGTACTTATTTACTACAGTTTCCTTGCTATTAACTTGTTGAACATGATCAACATTTTTACTAAGTAAATTTAATTTAATGCAAGTATTTAATCCTAATATTGGGATCGAATTATTCTTTGCAATGATAAATTTTTCATTTGTGCATTTATTGTCAAACTTTACTGTTAAATTAACGCTACCATATTGTTTAATTTCTGTACCACCATAAGCTTCTAGTTTCATTTTACTTTCATTAACATTAATCTTATGGTCAGAAGCACCTTCAATTTGTTTAAATATATTACTCGGAATAATATTAACATCTGAACCCGAATCTAGCTTAAATGTAATATCTGAATTTTCAACAGTTAACGTTTTGTTCCAAGAAATTGAATTTATCTTAGCCTTAGTTATATTATCACAGTAATATGAATCATCTAACATATTATCACTATCAGTCTTATCTTGAACAACATTTGAAAAATTGCGGGAATTTCTACACATTTTAGCATAATGATTGAATTTCTTACAGTTATTACACTGCTTCCCCATGGCTGGACATTTGAATTTCGCGTGTTTATTTCCACATCGTTTGCAAGTCCAATTTTCTTCTCCATTCTGCTTGTCGCCTCTTTGAGCCTGTCCTCGATCATCCTTTTTCGATTGAAACTGCTTCTTTTCTTCCACATTCTTCTTCGACTCCTTTGCTGAAACTTTCCAATTATTATTTGTGTTACTTGTACGTCTTACCACGTTGATATCTTCTTTTCCATGTATATCTTGCGTCTGTTTTCGAATTATTTCAGCAACTCGAAATTTTTTGATAACTTCTTCTAAATTTGGCAATTTACTATTCTTGAGAATACTGTCCATAGTTTCATAGTCATTGGAATCAAGTATGATTTTGTCTCTTAAGATTTCATTCGGATCGGTGTACTCACAATCTTGGATTAATGTTTTACAATCCGTCACGAAGCTATCGAACGGTTCACCATCTTTCTGTGTTCTCATTTTTAATATCCACCTTGCATGAAGCAGATTTTTCTTCGGAATGCAATACGCTTCAAACGCTTCTAATACATTAGAAATCTTCTTCTCATCTCCTGCTTTGGCATAGGTAAATGTATCGTGAACGTCTCTCGCTTTTTGCCCAATCAAATTTAATAAAATAGCGATTTGCCTTTCTTCACTCGTAGTATCGTATGCGGCTGCAGACATATAAATTTTGTAGGCTTTCTTGAATTTTCTCCAATTTTCGCTAATATTGCCATTTTCCAGGTCTAATGACGTTGGAGGTATAAAATTACTCATTTTTCTTTGTTCGAACACTTTTACTACTTTTACAACAATGTCGAACACGTGCTTATTTTTCAGTAATTAAATTTTTCAGATTCAAAACGATCTAAATTTTCACCGACTTATAGAAAATACACTGTTCTCTTTTAACTATTAACTTTTATAGCGACTGCGCCATGATGTGTCGGTAATTAATAAACTACATTAAATATTTAATAATAGATATTTATTAGTAGAATGATGAGTCGAACCAGTCTGACATATTGCTAGTCAACTACAACTGAGTTCACATGTCGTGTTACCAACTTAACAATATATTATTACACTACAAGTGGTTAGTTCATTGGTAAAGTATCCGCAGTTCGATATCAGCAACTGACCACCAAGTCCAAGTAGTTTGATTCCACTATAAATCATTTACCATTGTACCATTCTTTAATTGGAAATAAATCCTATTGAATGGTTATCATCAAAATAAAAGTAGGAACTAAATAATTCAAATTAAGACAAGTTCATAAAGAAGGTTGAAAAAACGGAAACGCGTTTATGTAAGAAGAATGTTGTATATCTAGTGGTTCTTTCAGCTTATAAACACCGCAGTCTATTAAGCCCTATTCACACATGGACACATAAAAGACACACACGCAACAGTAAAAAATACTGTGTGCGTTACTTGTGAAATAGCGGTTCAGGTATTTGGTGGCTTCTAGTAAGTAAAGAAAAATTCAATTTTGAAGTCACAAACGTTCCACACGTTCTTCATTTTGCTTCTGTTGTCTGTATCGCATGTGTGTGTGTCTTTTATGTGTCCATGTGTGAATAGGGTTTTGAACAGTCCCATCCCATAACTAAATTAGCAACTAAACTAACCAACATCAACTTTTATCAGCCTACTCCAATTTCTATTGTAAATAGTGTAAATGCTTTCTGCGCATGCGTGTACATGGTGTTCTTGTTTTTGACGTATTGTTTTGTAGGTTAGTTTGGTATTTTGTGTATAATAATAATAGACGAGCAAACTTACAGCGCTTGTAAGAACTTGTTTACTAAAGTAATATCGACTTTATACAACACACATGATGAATATTATATCGAACGTTATTTTCTTTACTATCTTATATTTAAACCTGAGTTTAACTAGTGGAAAACGCTAATGAAACATCTCAAGGTATGTAATGAGAAAGAGAATTATGATATGATATAATGTGATCCAAGAAGTACATTTAAATTTAGGTGGCAGTAGGCTCTGAAATAAAAGCACTTGTTTCAAAGTTATTTAATAGTGGGACGGTTAGATCTCATGTTTTAAGTTTGAGTGCGTGAAGCACTCTGAAGAAAGAGAATTATTACAAAGTATCCATGGGTATGCGAGTAAAATATCAGAATGGAATCGTCCAAACACCAAACGGTATCCTAATGGTCTTCATTTGTGCGTATTCGTATAAACAGTGTGTGAACCATCAAAGCCTGCGTCCTTATTGCGCCTTAAATAAATAAGTGGGTGAAAAGTCGTTAGGTAAACTGAAATCTCCGTAAACGTTTCCTCCCTATTAGTAATTTCAGCTCGTCGATGAGTACGCGAATTTACGTAACTCTTCGCCTTGACTAGATCTCTCACAAAGGGAAATTCTTTGATCACCAATTACCGCGAGGGCGCCACGAAGTCGTTCGCTCTTCACACGACGCAGGTGATGCGTCTTTCCCTGTGAGGCCAAATTTACATCGCAAAAGGATCATATTTTGTCTTCGAGACTTTGGTTTACGTTTTGTTCCATTTGCTTGCGATGACATGCCAGGAAAATGGCGAATTTGATTTACAGGAAGCTTTCGAGAAGATTTTTTGTGCTTCCAATAATTGGAATACTTTAGAACCCTAATAGTATAACTTAGTAGCAAGTTAATTTGGTTAACCCCAGTTAAATTAGTGAAATCTCTGGATTGTCCGAGAGCTAATTATGTAGTGAATGAAGCATAAAATTCATCGCTGCACTAGCATCGTCCTGGCATCCGAGTTCCCGCCGAAGAATTCAACGTATGTGAGTCATTATGGGAGCCTCCGTTGCCAAGCTGCAGACACATGTGATAAACTTCACTTTTAATAACACTACGGTTTACCCATAACTCATCGCACGAATTTCACGTAGCTACGTTATTTACATTTGAAATGTCAGTATCACAGTCGAATTGATGGAGGGAATGAACCTGTTTGTTTGTGAGGTTATGATAGAATTGGGCACTAGGGCACTTTGTATGGAATATAATGAAATTTTTTGTAGCCTGAATCGTTGCACGTAATTTTGGAATTATAAATTAGCAATATCAACTATTCCATTCCAATAGAATATAAAGTGAGAACCTTACTCGTACCTTGCTTGCAATCATCACATTGAAGGTTAGGTTATGGTAGAATTGGGCACTAGGGCACTTTGTATAGAATATAATGAAATGTTTTCCTGTGTTTTGTAGCTTAAATCGTTTTAGGATTATAAATTAGCAATACCAACTATTCCATTCCAATAGAAAATAAAGTGAGAACCTTACTCGTACCTTGCAATCATCACAATGATATAGAATTGAAGGTTATGTTATGGTAGAATTGTAATGATATTCCAATGTAGAATGTATATAAATCTTAGGTTGCAATCATCACAATAATATAGAATTGAAGGTGATGTGATGGTAGAATGTATATATGAATCTTACCTTGCAATCATCACAATGATATACAATTGAATAGGGCTGGGCACAGTCGTATCTTGTAAGCACCTCGGTGAACTCGCAGGAGATGCGAGCGGCCAAAGCATCGATGGCCAGCAAGGCATCGAGGTGGCGCCGACACGGAGCGCCGCCTGCTTCGAGCTGGCGACGATGGTGAGGACGCAGCGCTGAGGCCACGGCGTGCTCGCAACAGTGGCGCAGCCGCAACGCGCCCAGAGCGCGTAACCGCTGCTCGGGCGACAAGCGACCGTCGCACACAGCCACTTTGTGCGCTTCTTCCAAGTATAAAAGGCACTGGTTTGTTGTGTTGGTTGTAGGTGTAGGTGTACATGCAGCAGGACACTGGCACGTAGCAGCAGACATCGTCGTAGTGACAGTAGTCGGATGCTTGGGCAGGGGAGCGTGGAAGTCAGCCGTGCAGACGCCTCTCAAGTCCTCGCTGGCGTTGTGCACGAGGTCGCACGCAGACAGCCAGGGGTTGAGCTGGTCGAGGGCGTGGGGCGCGCGCGCCACCGTGAGGAGCGCGGCGGCTGTGGCCATCAGGAGCGCCGAGCGGGCCGGCCAGGGGGCCCGGGGCATGCTGCGGGGCGGGGCGCGGCTCTCACACAAGCGGCTACGGGGTCCGCGCGCATTGCTGCTGGCGGCCGCTGCGCCGCCACCGCGCTCGTCGCCGCCGCCGCCGGCACCGCGGCCCGGCACTAGGTGTTGTGCTCTGCCGCTTCCGTCGCCGCTGGTGCCACTGGTGCGTCCGACAACGACCAAGGCTTCCACTGTTCATGCTGGCCACACATCACTAGATCCTCACATCACACCCGACACACGCAGGCACAGGCCGCCATCTTGGCGACCAGCGAGCTGGATTTTTTTATTTTTGGTGTAGCTTGCTGGCCTCCCCGCCCGGGCGCGAGCTGTACCGCCGGTATCTCGCTCGACACTGCCGCACCGACGCCATACCGCCCGCCGCCTCGCGCAAGCGCACCCGAACCACCAGGCAGGCTGTCGACGGCACCTCCACCGGCCCCAGATCGATAACAACTGTACCTACTACCCTGCTATACGTCCCCAATCAATCCATCTAACTAACAAACGTTTATAATATATATACCTACTATCACCACTCATCAATTCATTTATTACTTGACATCCTCATTTCAATAAAACATTACATGGTCAAAAGTTAACTACTACATAAATATCACTGAAGAATGTATAACCTTCATGACCATCTTCATCATAAATTAATTTCATTCTAATTCAAACCCATTTGTAAATAATATACTACTTATAGTATAAACTACTACATGTCACAGTGTCACTTCATTATTCTTATTAAGAATGTATACTTGACACCTTCCCTTCATGAGCATCTTCAAAAATTAATTTGATTCTAATTGAAACTCATTTGTAAATAATATACTATAGCATGTAAAATAGTGGTAATGTCTTCTTATTAAGAGTTTATAATTTGACACCTTCCTTCATGAGCATCCTGGTAATAAATTAATTTGATTCTAATTGAAACTCATTTGTAAATACTATACAGTATGTAAAACAGTGGTAAAAAGTAAACTACTCATGTCACGGAGTAAGTAAAATTGCGCGCCATGTAATTCCGCTGGCGTGTCGTTGAAATAGAGGGAGAGGAACCACATTCCCGCCTCTTACTGCTCGGTCTTGGAAAGATGCAATTTCCTACATCTTCATATCATCACCTCTCAGCCTCGCAGCGTCGGGATGTGACACTTATTAATTATAACACGGTGACACTTCTCTGATCTACGCAGCTTTTCTTTTCGGAGATTTATTTTAATAGATGGATTGTTCATTTTAGGGAGAAAATAAATGTCATCATATTTTCTAAATATTTTTATTTTTTGTAAAATATATATTCACAGTTATTATTGTCAAGTAATCGTTTTAATAGCGTGATAAATAAATAGGAAGTATTTTTTTGTTACCCATTGGGTAAAATATTCCTGAAACATTAGAACGATTACTTGTTACAGATGAGATGAATTAAAACTAACGCATTTCATTATTGCTGACACAATTTTGACTTATTAGTAATACCACTGGAAAAATAATACTACCTATGGCTAACCTAAAATATATTAATTATTCTCTGGTAATACGTATCAAATATGTTGCTTAAGTACTTAATTATAACTGTGCACACTCACTAACAAAACAAGCAAATTAATTTATAATAAACACACATCATTCACACGTCACATAGGCTCATCGAAGGCACATGATTTAAAAATATATCACTATACACTTATTTTAGTCTTTTAAAAAACATATTTGGCGTTCATGTGCCCCGAAATTAACAAATAAATCTATAATGTTGAGGTAAAAAAATAACCAAAACATAAATTCTAATTTGATCAGAAAATATTTGGCGCCTTTTTACATATTTATGTACACGAGGGTTGATTCTTTGACGTTACGTGGTTGCAAATATTGCCGTGAGCGTCGCCAGAATCAGGACAACTGGTGCTGCCGCGCTGTGGAAAGCCCCGGAATCACCACCACGTGGATCTGTAGAGAACGCTGGTGTTGTTCCGTCCATCGATACTGGGTGATGATTTTCACTATCATTCTCTACAATTTCAAATTACAAAACTGTTAAAGCATTTGCACAAAATTACGTATTGTTAATTGAAACTAATCCAAAAACTGTACAAAATTCTAGTGTTACAGGGCTCTAAAATTGGCCCCTTATTTTAATTTATACAGTATTTTAGTTGAATTATTTAGGAATTTTTCAAAACTTATTCAGGCTCATATCAAATACTACTACTTGCTTTTGAAGCGATATAGCAGATAAAAATAGTGCGATGCGGTTTGAGCCTTATGACGGATTCACAATTGCCTGACAACGAAAATGTAAACGTACATGAAAAATCTTTCACGTCTTTATCTTTTTGCGGGAACATTGGCATTAGTACTGGAATGGAATATAACTAGAATCGAAAATCGAACCTTAGTTGTCATAAAACCCTGATTCAAAACAAAGATTCTTTGAAGATGCCTTTTAATTTTGAAAAAAAAATCCTGGTGAGAATTGCCGTTCAAATAGCGGCGGCACTAAATTTAATATTTTATTAGTCATACTTCATTGATAGCTCTTTTTCAGAAACATAATCCATGTCTGAACAAGTCTTAACGCGCTCAGCAACGTTAACAATTTATTCTCAAACTTATTTTCATTTTAAAGACGACATGTACGACTTACGGCCATTTTTACCGCTTCCACTTAAATTTTAAGTGTCAATTAAATGAAAAATATCGAATCGAACTCATGACAGCAATGTTATTTCTAGATTCGAAATTGTTCATTTAAGGAAATGGAACTGGCCATTAAGGTGAAGTCGACGGTGTGGTTACCGACATTTGCAGTTTTCCAAATATTTCAGTTGGAAACTACTGCAACTGATTCATAAGATTTTCTCACTTTCGGAGCATCTTTTGAACATGGGCAGGTTAACATTTGTATTGTGGGCACTGTTAGGGAACGCGTTTGCGACGTTGCGAAAATGCTAGTTCCCTTTCCCTAACAGTGCCCACAATACTTCACAAATGTTAACCTGCCCATGTTCAAAAGATGCTCCGAAAGTGAGAAAATCTAATGAATCAGTTGCAGTAGTTGATTTAGCTTTCCAACTGAAATATTTGCAAAACTATAAATATCGGTAACCACACCGTCGACTGCTCCATAATAACGTAGCCTTTTGAACTTAATAAATTATGCTTCCCCGTGGTCAGGCGATTGTGAATCCTTCTTAATTTTCTCTAAATCCCGTATAATTCAACTAAAACATTGTGATCTGAATATGGCAGTAAAACAAACAAAGTGAAACATCAAACGTTTAGACAATTGACAAGTGAACATTGAAACGAATGACTGACTGACAAATGAATGTGCTGGTGAGGATGAGTGACACATACTTAGACAAACAAGGACGTCTTCGGCGCTCAGTGCCAAGATCGGCGTTTGCGAAACTGCTCGTCTGTAATACACAGTGTTGTTCGTTACTCGATACTGTTGCTGCATTGCATCACTGGACAACATTAACATGCCACTAACTACTACATAGACTACGTGCATGGAGAGTGCAGGTTTTCCACTTTCACGACGGTCACATTTTTAAAATTAGCATTATTTATTAGTTTAATTTGCTTTCAATGCTCTAATAAGTAATGATTGATTACAACATTTATAATTTGTAGATTAACATGAGTAAAAAGCAGCAAATTTTGTTATTTGAGTTATAAATATTTAAAAAATGCAATTGGCTATTTACTGAACTAAATAAAAAACAATACTCTTCCCACAAACACGGTTTTTGGTATATAAATACAGTACCTATGTATAAATAGCCACATCCTTTAAAAATTAATATTGTGAAATAATTTTATTAAAGGCTCATTCACTTAAGCATTCAGTTTTAAGGTGTATTTTTATATTAACGTTTAAGAAAGTTTGAATCCATCTAAATAAATATGAGCATTCACAGTGGTTGAAAGTGGGTAGTGTGAATGGTCGTATTTAGTTATATGCAAACTTTCTTAAACGTAAACATAAATCTAAACCTTAAAACTAGATGCTTATGTGAATGAGTCTTAACCCTTAGATCAAAAATTGTAATTATTTTTAAAAAAACATTACAAGTATGAGATATAATTTGTAGTCAACTGAGTAACAAACAAACAAAAAACACGATACTACGGTCACCATATTAGAAAAGAATGTCCGAAAACTTGCTTTTTTAATACAGTGAATTTTTTTTAATTTTAAAATTTAACGATACACTCTTATCCTTCCCACATAGTGAGTACTATTAAAGGTCAAAAAATAATAATGTTTTGTTTTGAGTTAGGATTATTATTTTTGAGATTACAATAAACAAGTCATATAATTTCTTATTTTGTGAATCCACAAATAACTTTATTGCAATTGCAAAACAGGCGCAACAAAATTGGCGCCCAACGTGGGCAACCATAAAAACCGCTTTAATTTACAGGGACTCAAGTATGTTACTCATGTAACCAATTACTAAAACTCATGTTTATTAAGAATTTTGAACCTATTTTTTTAAATGAATGAGCTTAAAAAGTTCTATTTCTATTGAAATCGTCAAAACAGAAATCCAAAGTTCTCCTTACAAACGTGCAACAAACTCCACGTGTGCTCTCCACACGCGTGCAATGTCTCAAGTCGTGTCTCAAACGATAAATGAGAAAACAAATGTGCGTGCGAGTGACGATGATAACAAATGACTAACATATCACAAACAAAACAACAACTCGTCCCATATTCAGTCTACTTGTGTTAGTGTTATTGTTAGTAAAAGCGGGTGTGCTATTCACAAATGCATGCAGTGATGTTAATGTTAAACTAAAATCTAATTTCTAATGTGTAGTTACGTACGATTAGATGACTTAGTGGCGAAGAAAAATGCCTCGTAAGTCCACCTAGAAGTTCATGATTCGGATTCTTTTAATTTCGATAATTTGGAATATTACTGTTATTTATGTTTTAAGATTATGATAAATGATATACCAAAGTGTTAACTAAGTTGATTCTACTTTTAATGAAAGCATTGCCACCAAAATTAGTAGTTCCGGCTTACCATCAAATCTGACTACAAAACTTTTATATTACAAATTAGGTATCAACTATTTTATGTTAATTGCAGTAATTTTTTAGCAGCTTTTATACACAAGCCAACTCACAACAAGAAATTACAAAAAAGAAAAATTAAATTTAAAATCTTTTGGTTCGAAAAACTCCACTATAATGCTATACTTTATCTACAACTGTATTTAATAATTAATTTTGAAACGATATATGTTTCTCAGGAGAGATCTATTATGTTTGGATATTAAGCTTTTATAATACAGATGTTCTATTGGTCAAAAGGCGTAATACAATAAATTTTGATGGTCAAATAGCTAGATATCAGTATCACTAAACTGTCAACAAACTGGTACTAAAATGAATGTGACAGAAAGAGTTTTGACAAAGTGAATGATTTTTCTTGTTGCAAGTTCTCTCTGTTTGCATCTTGCAGCCAGATTAGCAAATGGTCACGGAGCTCACCTATTCCGGGAGCGAAGTGTCCAACGTCGTCATAATGACGATTTCCAGGCTTGTTTTTCTCCACCACATCGTCATCCTCTGCTGACAAGTCTTCTGATCTGTCTATGTAATTACCTATTGTACCCTTTGGTGCGTTCCTACAACCAAACCACCACCATGCTGACGCGCGCGGGAATGCTGGGTTCACGCGCTCCACCTATTAAGATAAACAAAAAGGTTAGGAACCTGTCAAAATGTAAGGTCATAAGGTTCCATTCCATTTGTAGAGTAGTTCCCAAAGTATGCGTAGATTGGTGCTTTATAGTGGATTCGAACCACTTCCCATAGTTGTGCTTTTGGTCAACTAGATTTCCAAACTGGAGTCGAGTGGATTCGATGTTTAGAGCCAACCATTTAAATACTCTTTTCCGTTAATCCGTAATAAAGTTATATTAGCTAGCCATAAGTTGTAAAAAATGGTAAATAGAATAAAACGAAATGATTTTGACAGTTCTAGCAAATATTCAAGTAATGATGCTCAGCAATATCAATCCTTGCTAATTTAACATATTTGTCATGAAATAAAATTAGTTTTTCTCCAAACTAAAAAGGTATGATCAACGGAAAAATATTGTTAACTCATGTGTTAATAGGCGATTAATAATCTCGACAATTAACGCGTTCACTTCTCTCACGCGTTCAAATGTTTCAATTATTAACCGCCCTCATTAACACACTAGATAGTTAAATAACTATTTATATACAGAGTACAGGGTTTTTTCACATTGCAATATGGAAATTTGTACTTTGTGTCTATATTTGGAAACTACTTCAAACGTTTGAGACTTACGGCAAAGGCCCTATCGTTGAACCTATAATAGGCTCCTTTTTTGAAGAAGTACGTATAACCATTCGTGTACTGGAAAGCAGCATCAATATTGTCAGGTACACCTTCCCAGTTGGATAATAATTTAGGGTATGTTGATTTAACTGGAGGCCTTTGAGTTGGGTCAAATCGCCAGAATTTGGATCCTACAAAAACATATAAATTATAAATAAGATACTTGATGGGATCAACGAATAAGTAGAGAAGTTCTTGGAGAATTCAGTCAATATATTAAAATACAATTACACCTCAACATTTCGACTTCAGTTAAGTTCTCTTCAGGGTACTAAGTCAAACATACACTAGCTAGAACCACACTAAAAATAAAAATAAGTAATGTCGAAACGTTAGTGTGTAATTTAATGTGTATTTTAATAAATTGACTTAATTCTCTAAACTTATATAGGTACTTTAAGGGTTGGTTCATAATGTATGTAACTGGTTACTTATTCTGTATTATAAAAAGTTGAACCAAGGCATTTACAGGTCGTTATAAACATAGAAACACCTACAGTTCAACTTTACAGAATACATATTAAGTAACCGGCCTTATAAATTATAAACCCTGCGAGAAGTCTTACCTTTGAAGAAGTAAATCTTTCCGTTGCCGCTCCAAACCATGGCAGCATCCACATTATCAGGAATTCCAGTGAACCCTTCGGAGATGTCCTTCGGGTATCCTTTCTCCATTTGGCGCCCGACGAACCTCCAGTACTGCTTGCCTTTGAAGAAGTACGACTTGCCGTTCTTGTACGTGAAGGCAGCGTCAAGGTTACTAGGTAGACCCGGCCATCCTTTGTTGATTTGCTTGGGGTAACCGGCGGACACGCGCTCTTCGTCCACTTTCCAGTATTTGTCTCCCTTGAACACGTAGGTGTTTCCGTCGGCGGTGTTGAAGATGGTGTCGAAGGAAGGATCCTTGCAGAGGACCGCGTCGTCGGAACCTGAAGATGGTTTGTCAGGGGATTGTGGTTTCGGAGCTGGTGACTTGGAACCTTTGGTGGACTTTTCTCCGTAAAGGGCCTGCGAAATAAAGCGTGTTTTCATTAGTTTGGTAAACGATTGATGATAGACCATAAGTGGAAATCAGCCAAAGGTTGTTCCACGGAGTATAGTATACATAGGAGTGGAAACTCCGTATCTTAGCAATATTGTTTCGTAGCATTTCTGTCATATATTCGTGGATTGTTCTTTCATCTAACTCTCTAATGGAAGATTTTTTTGCCAAGCTACAAGTATACCAACTTGCAAAGGTAACGAGAGTAGATACCGTTTCAAGTAAAGTGGTACATCCATAAAAATTCGAACCCTTCAAAGGCAAGTACTCTAACTACTGCAATAATTCGTCATATTTTAAGAAAAGTGATAAAGTCACTACCGAAGACCATGGTTACGTCTTTTAAATGAAATTAATGTTGATGTTTTACCTGAATTCCTTGTACGTCGTCGTCATCCAGCCTGAAAACAGGCTCGTATCCTCTGTAAAATGGTGCCATCAAAGCAGATCTGATGTCAGAATGAGAAAGGCCTAAAGAATGTCCAAACTCATGGGCAGCGACTTGGAACAAGTTAGTTCCTCTGTAGGAATCGATGGTCCATCTTTCTTCAGCGTCAAAATGGGCATCACCTCCAAAAACCTACAAAAAGTTTACATTAGTTTTATATCTTCCATTAGATAATTAAATCTCCTGACTGAATACTCCACCGTAAAGATAACTCTTTATTCTGGATACGCCAGATACAATCAAAATTTGGATACAGTGTTCCAAATAAGGTTTTTTATAAAGGAATCTTGAGAATTGCAAGAAATACAAATCCAGTGAAATTTGAAACAGTAACCAATCAGAGAGCCAGTTTAAATAATGTTTTAGTTATTCGAAAAAAAAAAAAGAAAACTCAGGTGAAATCCAGTCAGGTACACATTTCTTTTTTTTTAACTCTTCACTATGGTGTGCATCTTCAATCTACATCAACCGACCTTATATCTCTTAAACCTGGATCCCACGACTGCAATTATCGACAATTTATTGTTGGTCCCGCCAACTTTTGTTAGTAATAACAACAAATTTCTATGGTATTAGCAATTTTTAGTGGCATATATGCAGCTAAACAAATTACCATTAAAAAGTTGCTTGTAACATAGTAGTTTATGACAAAAGTTGCCGACTTCGGCAACAAATTTTCGTCGTAGATTTCAAGAAATCCTCATGTTAAACAGCTCATCCCCATATTAAACAACTTATTTGCAACAATCTGTATACACTAACAACCTAATAGGCTCCAGACACGTGGCACGGGCTACAGATGCCTTTCTGTTAGGCCATTTAGTCAACGAACACAAAACATGTTACATATAAGTTATAGAAGAATACCCATCCCTACAAAATAAAGTAAAAATACGTTCCCCTTGGGGAGATGAAATTGACTTTAATTTTGGTCAAATTAGCTTGCTCTCTTTTTAAATTTAAACATAAAAAATGTGTCTAGGTCACTCTAGTGCTATTTTTTAAATTTTAATGTTTTGTACATGTTATTTAAGCTTCAAAGTTAGTCACAATGGGTATCAATCTTCGACCATATATAGGTATAGACAGATAACACTCAATGCTGTAGTATACAATGTTATAAAGGCAAGAAGTACGGTAGCGGGAAGCAGCAGCTATATGCGAGGAAAGGAGGTGAAGACACGATAGAGTGTTGCATATTGCTGACTTCTGGTTTGTTGGCATGGAACAGATAATGAAAGTAGGCAAACTGCAACACTTCAAGGTGTCTGCAGGTCATACTCCTCTTCACACCGCTACGCTAGTTCTTTGCTTCACAACAAAGGCTTGCGTTGTTTGTCTATTCCCATATATGGTCGAAGGTATCAATAATTTGTGACAGCATCGCTTGATTCGCTAAATCTAGTGCAATGTTGCAGTATTGGGTCTGTGCTTATGGGTACTTCTCTATTAATTTTTTGTATTAAAAAGATGTCTTACGGGGAAATAAGCATGAGCCAGGGTGCCCCCAGGTCCGTCGAAGGGGTCGCCATCGCCGTGTTCTCCCTTCTCGAAGCTGATGTCGATGTGGACCTGTCCACTGTGCTTCTGTTCGAAGGTGAGGTCTGTGTATTCGGACCAGACTCCGAAGGCACGTTTGATTTCTGCGTCAACTTTGCCATGGTCTAGCCCGGCTGGGTATTTGTGCAACTTGTAGGTGAGGTGCTTAACCTTCCATCTGCTCCCTGAGAAGAATAAAGAATTAAAACGGTGTCAAATTATCACAAATTTGAATCGAAAAAGATGATAATATTGTTGATGGATTTTTTTTATTCTACGCGATTAACTCCCAATTACAGAATGGTAGATTATAGTGGAATCCAACCACTCGTGATAAAAGCGTTTCAGTATTTTATTCAATAAGCTACTTGCATAATCTTTTATAATTTTTATTAATATTTTTAAGGAGATGAAACTTGAAACACGTATTTTTTATTTGACAAAATGTTTTTTAACAAGCCCAAAAAAATTAATGAAAATTGAATATTAATATCTGACGTAGATCACGCCAAACCAATGAATGGCCGTAAAGCCATAGCAACGACTCAACTAATAAACGCCCCATAACAAGAAGCTAAAACGGCCAACCACATAGGTTACATTCTTATGCTTCCCCGTTTCCTATTCAAGATAATGTCGTCACAGAAAATTTTCTTCTCAATTTACTAGAAAACATATTTTTTTAAATAAAATTTATATTTTTATTTACATATATTTTCGATATTAGGTACCTACATAATCATTTTCAGTACCATGCAAGTAGCTACATTAATAGCTTATTTATTTTAAATATTTCTTAAAATAATGAAACCAGTGTAAGTTAAGGGCACTATGAAGAGCTCAAATATATTGATTTTCACTGGATATTTCTATGATCTAAATTTTTGTATACTTTTATTAAGTAATTGTTAACATTAAAATATGGAAATTTTTCAGTTTTTTTTAATAACGTCAATAAAAATGTTTTTATCTTGAGTATTATTGACGTTATTAAAAAAACTGATAATTTTTAATTTGCTGTTAAAAATTAATTTTAAAAAATTCAATAAATTTGAGATTATAGCACCGTCAGAATTTTCTAGTGAAAATCGAAGTATTTAAAGCTTTTCGATAAGCACTTTCTGACGGTGCTACCGCCCACACGGCGAAATGCTGTCCGTGCAGCTAGAGTTGGCTGAATCGGTCAGGAAGACAAAGCATGTGTCTATGTTCTACACAGAGCTGAGTCAAAGTTCTCCTTACTTATTACTTGCCGCAACGCAATTGAATTAAAAGAAAATCCGAGCTGGACGACTTCTTTATACATTATTTCAAGATAGCCAAAAAATTGCTCGATTCATATTGTTTATCAATTTAAACCCGACCATCTCTTATTTCGGATACTGTATATTTATATATCTAGTTTTATGTGAGGATATCACACCAAAATTTCTATCAAACTGTTACAAATTAATATATATATATATATATATATATATATACATCTCACTATCAACAGAGCGTCCGTTCAAAAAACCTGAATAGAGCGTCCGGTTGGTGTATATTCCCAATTCATAATCATTGAAGCGTCCGTTCAAACTATCATCTTTGAAGCGTCCGAAATATACGGATTATTACAATTCATCGATTATCAAGCGTCCGACAGTGTTGCCGCGACTGAACCATGTTACTTCGCGCGTTATATTGGGGATTTGAAATGAAACGACGGAATTATTATCGGCAAGTTGAATAAATATGACAAAGATATTTGTGGGATACATCGTTTAGATTTTGTTTTAAGATGGTACATTGATTGATTATTTAGCCTGTATTTTATGTTGGATTTCTATACTTATAACTAAGTATATAGTGAAAATCGGTCAAATTGTCTGTGATCTGATAGTTAATTATTTAAATGAAAACTAGCAACAAATCGTCGGTCGAGTATTATAATCAGCCTAATTCTATAAGAAAATGGTTAAGAGTTAACCATTGCTAAGTACCACGTGACTTGTTAGTAAATCATTTATTCCAATTTTCGTATTCTACAATCGTAAAATGGTTAATATTTTAACCATTTTACTGAACAATATTGTTAATTTTGGCAAGACGTCGGTAGCACTTGCTAACTGTTAACCATGAACTCCTTGAGTGTTTTATTTAAATTATAATCCATAAATGGTGTAAAAAAACAAAGAAAACGGTACATAAGGTACAAATTATTATATTAAAATGATTTTCTTACGTTATTAAGAAAAATAAGTTTGGGAAATAAAAATATGTGTTAGAAGCAATATTTGAAAAAAAATATATAGGTATATATTTTTTTTATATGTCACTGTTAGTTTGTAGATTTAATTTATATGTACCAGAAAGTTACTTTTTTTATTTTTATTAGGTCACACTTGCATTACAATAATTTTTAGTCAAGGATCATGTCATATCAAAAAGCTAGGGTGCTGTGCTACCATATCAAAATTTTAATGGTTTAAATGTTGCCAAAATCTGGACAAACTGAAGAAGAATCTCTACTAATAAGTTTAAGTTTATTTAGCACAAAAACATGTTGCATGCATGATTTGGTTCGACGTTAATTCAGTATGACTTTAGAGGTTTACGAGGGGTTTATTAGCTCAAATGAACCTTAAAATGTGTTCAACGCAATATTATTTGAAGGCTTGCTTTGGAGTTCTGCAGCCTAAATAATTTTTAAAATATAATTGAAGCAAATACAAATTTAATCATAAAATAAGATACCCAATTAATCTTATCGAGAGTTGATTATGTCAAAATTTTGACATGTGAGACAAAATTGTCACATATTATTTGTGTCAAAATGTACAATCCATGTTAAAAATTCACATAAATTTCATATTTATGTCTCACTTCATGTTGAATAGACAGCAACATTGTTAATTTTAATAAAAGTAGCAAGGTTGCTATTTTACAATTTACAGAATACAAAAAATTGATGAATGGTTAAGGCGATTGCTAAATTTATAGAAAATAACAATATTGCTACGTAACCATTAAGTTAGCAATGATTTTACAGAATTAGGCTGATTGTTCTATCTACATTTTTCTCGTTTTCGGGATTATATGCCTAAATTTTTTGTCGGTATTATTTTGTTCTATCTACATGACAATATCTACAAAAACTGAACTTATAGCTGAAATAAAGCCAATACTAGTTTGTTCTATCTGCTTTCCAAGCACAAACGTTAATGCTATGTTAGTGTATGTAGATAGAACATTATAAAATTTAAGCAATTTATAAATTCATTTACAGATTCTGTGTGTATTTATGAGTTTTTTGTATTATTCAGTAAAAATGAGTTTGTTAATTTAAGTAGGTATCATTTTTAACTACTTGGAAATTCATCGCAGAAAAAAAACCCGCAAAATATTTAATTTTCCTTCGTACAAATTTGTCCTGTCATAAAAATATGATTAATTTCTCAAGAAAAAGTATTAGACTTCAATAGTTTATTTAAATTCATGCCACAAGGTGATAAAAAATCGTTCAATACATTATTGTTTGATATAAGAACTATAAAAATTTAAGAAATCTAAAGCAACAACCGGAATAGAGTAATAAGACACAAAAACATGAGTTTTAGAATAAAATTATATTTTAACAATTATTATACTAATTTTTGTTTTTTTAACTATAATCAGATAGAACAAATGATTACAGTAACCAAAAATTTTCAATCAATATTTTAGCAAAATGTTCTATCTGCAAATTTAAAAAAAATTATTGTCGTGTAACTTTTTTTCTATGTATTTTTTAAAAACAAAAATTTATACATAAGATAGTCTTAATGTGTTTTATAAGAATAATCATTGAGACACAATCTATAAACAATAGAAAGAGAGATACTACAACCATTTTTTTAAAACTGTAATATCTCAGTATTACTAAAATGCTAGTTAGAACAATATAATTCTCGACTGACGAAATGCATTATATGTCAATAATTACTAAATTCACAAATTTGTTGCCAACACTATTGATTAGGTTTAAAATTAGAATATAATACTACTTAACGCATTTTATAAATAATTTTTGTTCAAAATTTATTACTTCTGGTTAGGAAATAGTGATTTACCCAGTTATTTTGGTATGGAAAGCTCAAACCGAAAGTAGTAAATATTTTTATGTCAATGTTTGTAACGTTAACTACATAAGAGCTATTTATTTTTCCGAATAAATTTGTTTGGTACTTATCGAAATCTTGTTAAGTAGCAATTTGGAAAAAATAAATGTTTAATAATAATTAAAAAATTGCTGTAAGCTTTATAGGTAAAAATGTGAAACAGAAATTTTATTTGGAAGAAAAATAATGCTCGACACGACTGTAATTTACCTATTTAAAATCTACTACTCATTATACAGAAAAATAGTAGAAAATTAATCAAATGACATTAGGACATTACAGTACCTATATCAAGCAGGGTTTATTGGGTTTTTAAAAATATGTAAATATTATTTTCTTGCTTTCGTTTGGTTTATAGACAATTTATTTCTCAAATTTGCGCTAGGAAATGAATTTAATTACTTCATGCAATGGTTTTTTTATTTTACTCTTTAAAAAAAAATAAAATGTACACATATAAAACTACATTTATTTAAAATATTATATACTACATTATAAAGAAACTTCAATATAAAATGTTTTTAACTTGCAATCGCATATTTTATGCTGTTTAAATTTTTTTTAAATTCGAATAAAAATGTGGTTTGTAGATAACCTAATTTGGGTGTTTTTGTTTTATGTTATAATTTGTAAGACATTAAATGACAAAATTTCATAATTTCAAACAAAAATTTCTATTTATTCTAAATGAAAATATAAAGATATTGTATGCAACAGTAAGGAATCTCGGTAGTTACCTTACTTATGTATTTACAGAACTCGGCCACGCCTCGTGGTACAAATTTCACATACGTATGCTAACAACTTTCGTTTCCTTACTTGTTACATAAATATCTATTATCTATTTACTAAATAAGGTTTTATTAATTAACTACTTCTTTATTTGCTGTCAAAGCAATTAAATTTTATTTCAATTTCATAAAGATCGGACAAACCTTCTAGATTTAGATATTTAACCCCTACCCTCATGATAGTCCGATCGAATAAAAAATTATGTGTATGACCCAATTTAAAAAAAGACTCTCACTTATAAAACTATAAATAGTAGTAGTGTCGTAGTTATGTCGGTAATTTTTCTGGTAGTATTTCGAATGTTCATTGTGCTTGGATATGAATATTACGAATGCGCATAAGGTACATGAATGTATAATATAACTACCAGAAAAATAATATTTCTCATTTTATTTCAATGGTATATACCAGTTATTGTTGCAAAAAAAACAATTACGGTCATTTGAATGATTGTTGAATTTAACCCCCACCTCTGTGGACCCGAACAAATTCACACCTATAAATAGCCTTTAATTATCAACTAAGTTCCAGTAAGTTTATGTTGTTACTACCGTAAGTTCCGCTGGCATTCCTTCCGCTAGCGGAACTTTTTATAGCAAAAAAAATTAAAGAGCCTAAAATTGGGGGATAAGGCATTTAATTAGCCTATAATTTTCCATAGGTTTTTAAATTTTTTTTGTGAGTTGGTACCGCTAGCGGAATGGAGGTGAATTTGAGCATACTTTGAAATCTGACTCTAGTCAAAAAAGACGGGCATGCAAAATTTCATGAGAATCGGACAAACAGTCTAGATTTATAGAGATTACCCCACCTCTAATAGCCCAATAAATTTCAAATATACCTAAAAAATGTGACTATAGTAAAAAGAGTCCAGCTTGCAAAATTTCTAGAGATTCGGACAAATGGTCTAGATTCTATATATTTATAATCCGAACCCGTTATGATGTTATGATCGAATTTAAACATACTTTAAAATCTGACTCCAGTCAAAAGAGACCTGCGTGCAAAATTTCATGAGAATCGGACAAATGGTCGAGATTCTATATTATTAACTCCCACCCCCTAATGGTCCAATCAAATTAATACATAACTTAAAATCTAAGTCTGGTAAAAAAAATCTGCATGCAAAATTTCATGAGGATCGGGCAAACGGTGTTGATCTTGATGTTTATCTCTCTCCCCTAATTTGAACATAATTTATGACCCGACTAAAAAAATCTTTTTTTATTTAATGCACGCGAAGCACGCCGACACTTCCAGTTTAGAAGAAGAAAAACACGTTTTTGCCTCCTAGGGAGCAAAAGCGTGGTTTGCTCCCTTTAGTTTAAACAGGCAGTAACGGCGTGCTTTGCGTTCACGTGCGACGAAAAAAAAAAAGTTTGTTTTAAGTACCTATATAAGTTCTTTATAAGCAGAACCACGTAGTCGAAACGAAAACTAAGTACTTTGATATTTTGCTTCATACTCCAATATCAAGAGAACACGAACACTTCGAACATAACATTTGAAAACATACGTTTCGGTGTTGCCAGTTTGAGGACGCTCGGTAGGCGATAGATTGGATGAAAGTATACTTATACGCCTAGCGCAGCAACGCCACGAGTGAGCGTTCGGCTGAACTAAAAGTATACGCCATGTATACGGCAAATGATAATTCACTATCAATTCGGCGTCCACCAAAATTTTTAAATATGACTACTAGATGGTATTAGGAGCCAATTTAACATGGTGACCAATCGAGCGTCCATATATGGACGCTTCATTGGAGCCGGACGCTCGGTTGATGGAAAATTGTCAATATAAGGACGCTTCAATGATAGTAAGTTGTATATATATATATATATATATATATAAATATAAGGTAATCGATTTCAAAACCAAAGTCTCAAAATGATTTATTGTAAGATGCTTTTTTGCTTTGCATTTGATAGCAAGAGATGGGCCTTAATTCCATACATACAATTAATATTCATCACCCAAGTTGGGTGTGGCAGCTTTACATAAGTCATCGGAATAGATTTTATTGTCAACTCACGGGTATTCATGGTTGTTAGTGCGCACAATACACCACAGGCAAAAGTTTTGTGTTTGTAAACTGATTGGATTCAAACTTGAGTTGGTAGCACTACAGACTACAGTAGGTACTGAGTTATATAATAAAATGCTAAAAATACTCGATCGTGCAAAAGACAATAATGTATTTCCAATAAACACTTTATGATGGAAATTAAAATAATAAAGAAGTAAAAATTTAGTGTCGTTCGAATTAGTTCTATCTCGGTGATCCCAAAACACAGTACAGCATCCAACAAACAGTGTAAGAATTGTTGAATAATAATAAAACGTTAACAGTTCTCCAAGCATCCAGCGAAACATTCTCACTTCTATTGAAAGACTTCAATGTGTTGTAGTTGTTAAAGTATTTGGTGAACTGCAAAGGAGATGTGGTTCATTGCCTCGTGTATGCAGAGTACAACACCACACAGTCTAAACAATTTGTGTTTTTATTTTTGATATTTCTGTGAAATTGTCGGGTAGCGATCGGTATATTTGTTTTGGAAACGAACCGACGAGGGAGGATGTTTTGATGTTAAATTTAGAAAGCGCTGTTGATGGAATCAGTGTGAATTAGTTAAAAGTTATTGTTCCATGAAATCCGGGTTAACAATCTGAAAATTGTTGACATTAAATTAACATAACAGTTAGATTCAATACGCGGTGTTATATTTCGAAATTCATATTAATTTTTTAAACTCACACCGTAATTGTTGATCACATATTTCAATTCAGTTCATCGCATTCCGCAAATAATAAATATATATATATATATATATATATATATATATATATATATATATATATATATATATATATATATATATATATATATATATATATATATATATATATATATATATATATATATATATATATATATATATATACTTATAGGTTGTGCTTACATGGCTATAGAATGAAATTTACAAAAAACCTTGCCGTATTTTGTTAAATAATTTCTAAAAATTACTAAACATGCGAATTTTACATAAATTATTACAGTCAATGGGTTAACTGTTTCTCTATACCCGTCTTTCGACTAATGTATATTATCGACTTCAAAAGAAATTTTTTTTATATGGATTATTAAATGATAAAAATTAGCTTCAAGTTTTGCTAATTGTTGTCACAGCAATTAATAATTTGCATTTATTGTTTCACTAATGAGTCATGATTCTTTATGTTAAATTTCAATTTGAATTTTTTTAATACAGCCAGAATCGTTCAAATTGTTAATCTTCCGGATTTACAAGTGTAGCGCCTTAAGTTTTATTTTTAACCGACTTCCACAAAGGAAGAGGTTATAAGATTTGTCTTGTATGTTTGTATGTTTATTTGGCCGCGCAGAACTCGAAAACTACTGATCCCATATTGAGATGATTTTTTTAAATATCTAAGTATCTTCCCTCATAGGTTTTAGTCTATTTAAATCTTAGCCCGTCATCTTGAAATCAAAATGGCGGCACCTATCTCCGGAACTATTTGATCAATTTGTAAAAAATTTGAAATTTAGTTGAAATGAAACATATTATAACTTTTAGTCAGCCATCTCAGCTATCTCAGAAACTAATTAACCGATTGAGATGAATCTTTTATTATATAATTAAGTATCTTCCCTTGTAGGTTTTAGGCGATTTAAATCAGCCCGCCATTTTGAAAACAAAATGGCGGCCATCTTATCTCCGGAACTATTTCATAAATTTGCAAGAAATTTGAAATTGAATTATGTCTGTAATAATAACTTAAATTAATCTATTTCAAAAATGAAAAATCACTAAAAAGTGTGAAATAAAAAAAATAGAACTGACTTCTAAAAGCCCACCTCTGAAAAGTATAAATTAATATTTTGTCACCTATTTTTGTAGGGAAATAATTAAATATACCTATCTATGTAGTAGTATTGGTAAATCTTAAAATTTTTAAATTAGTAACTTTTAAAGATTTATTTTTAAAGGTAAATGTAGGGATTGATTACAAGACGTTTACAAGTGAGTAACAAGTAAAAGGTTTTTCTAGTGTCTTACCTTGCAGGGCGTACCGCTTGCTTCTGTCTCCATTTCCAGCGCCAACTTTATCTTTAACACCACACCGCGGTAACTTCATAGTTTCCAAAGTCTCAGGATCAAGTACTCCTAAAAAACAAACAATAATAATTAACATTTCTACGAACATACATTATTTGAAATTTGCATTGATTTGCGGTTTTAATTCCGCATTTGCAAATAAATAAGTTCTTATATTATCTGCAATCATGAGAAGTATGCAGAATAAATTAATTGATTATAGTTTTCTTAAAGATCCGGGAATGAAAAAAAATTATATGCTTGTGATTTTGTACGATTTGTAATTTCGGGACCTTCACCCGATTTCTAGGTAAGTATTAGTTATCATACTTAATTATACATTGCCAAATCGTGTTTGTTTAATTGTTTAAATGAGTATACAAAACTTTTTGACGGTTTATATCGTAATCGTAATAATTTTGAAACAACTAACTCGTGTTCTGTGCCAAAAGTTTTACTGCTCAAAAATCTCTTGTGGTATACTCTCCACTAAACAATCATGAGTAACCGTGAGCAGCTGACTGGTGACTGGTAACCGCACACACGGTAAAATATAATACCAACACCGATGACTCACAGCATGTAAGGCTTCCGTACCCAAGTTGGGTGTAAAGACGTCATGTATGTATGTAACTTACCCGTTGGGTTTATTCCAGCAAACTCTTGGAAATCTACTATGGCTTTATTAAATGTTTTTTCATCTACTAAGGCGCCATTTTGTAAGTTTCTTGTGTTGGACGGAAGGTATCCAAATTGCGATAAATAAAACTGCAACAAAAAAAAAATTAATTACACATGCATCATTGGCCATGTTTAAAACACGCTAATGCGTGCAAAATGACAAAACTATGTTTTAAAGGTTGCTAAGCAACAACAATGAAAATTGTAACCAATCTTCTCTAGGTAACGATATTTTGACACATCATATTATACAGTATACAGACTAAGTACTTTATAAAAATGAATAAAAATTAAAATGCTGTTTCCCAAATTAGGATGTAGGTGTAATAAAAATAGCGTATAACCAGTGTCGTGACAGATCATTTTAAAAAGAATCTAGATCGAGATCAACATCTTCACATTTAATATGATCTAGATCATATCATGGATCAATGTTTATGATTGGCTATTTAAAGATCAGATCAGGAATTACGGATCTTTTTGTATATCATAAAAATATTAATTATTCTAGACAACATATTTTACTTTAGAATTACATTACATTAAAAAAAGAAAAATATATCTAAGCGGCAATCTACAGTTTACAATTAAAATAAATTAAAAATATTAAAGATTACTTAGTTGAACTATCTTACTTAATTTTAACTTGCATAGCGTGGAAAATGATTTAAAAATATGATCTTGTTTTAAGATCATAGATCATATTTATTTGATCTAGATCAAAATCAAGATCCTCAAAAATAAGATGATCTAAATCAGATCAAAGATAACACAAATTGGTGATCTAGATCTAGCAACGTCAAAGTATAAGTATGCTTCAAAAGCTTACTTGTTGTACACTTCATAATAGTACTACCTACTAAAAAAACTGTTTTAAATTCCAATAAGCATTAACATTACAGATCAATAAACACTGTAATGTAAATTTAAATAATAACAGATTGTCAAAAGATCTTTGGAGATCAGTACCATCCTTTAAGTGATATCATGGTCAACAAATTTCAAGTTATGTAAATGTGCATTGTCAAATTTCTTCTGCGTAAAGCGCATTAACATCGCATTGTTTTTGTAATTTTTCTCGGTATTAGCCCACGCTCAAATATAACAGAGATTTAAAATTATAGAACTGATTGATATCTGTGCGTAAACAATGAATATTATTAATGCTAATCGAAGGGCATTGACCAGAAAGCAATTTAAAGAAATTAGATTTAGGTTTGAAACAGCGATCATTGACTGGTTTCATTATTTTTTGTTTCTAAACAGTAGTTCATACAATGTTAAAAAAGTTGGTCATAATGTATTTGTTACGGTAAATGTAGTTTAACAATTCCAATAAAGACTAAACGTACAGTGAGTAGGTATTTTATTTAGGTACATACAAAAGTCAAATACTAAATTTTAACTTTTGTATTAAGGTGTACATCTACCCTAAAATTTTACAGCGTTACACAGTTGTATGCCTTCCACGTTTACTTTAACTATAATTCAAAAAAATATATGATGCTTTTACATATGAGTGTATTAACAAAGGATGTCTTAATGTTTCTATATTTTTATTTTTTGTCTTTGGCCTTGGAATTTAAACGGCAAGAAAAATTTAAAAAGCTAGAAACATGCAGCTAAGCTTAATTTTTCGAATAATTTTTGTTTACTTAATGTCTTTTAAAAATACAGAAGTTATTATGGAAATACTGGAAACATGTTTACAGTATTTTTAAACTTCAAAATGACATTGCATAGCTAGGATGCGGGAAATTACGAGTTTCGGGCTGGTTTCGGGCAGACGTAGTAGTGGAGAAAGAGAGTGAAATAGAAAAAAAGTAATATCGAGAGTATTTTAGGAATTCGACAAAAAGGTAGACGAGCCCCTTAAGTCCTGTTCACACAAGGAGTCTTTCAGGATTTTTTCATGCTGATAAATTTTGAAAAAAATAATAACGGTGAGAATTACTCGTCAAATAGCGGCACCGCCAAATTGAATCTTCAAAGATTTCTAATTCATTGAAGCTTCAAAACAGTGAATACCTTTTTTCCAAAATTCAAAAGTATTAAATAATTCTGAAAGAATACATGTGCGAAATTTTACGATGTCAGAAACTGAGTCATAGATAAAAGAATTTCTAAAACGTTTTGAGAATTTCTCATGTGTACCAGATCAGGTATAACCTTTATGTACAAATAATTAATTATGTCATATTTCTGGAATTTAATAAAATTTAAAAAGATAATAATGTTTATAAGTATTATTTCTTGTAATGAACAAATGTCAATATTTTAATGAGCATCTAAACATAGATATGATAACAAAGCATTTATGCTATTATTTGTAATTTTTAAATGATTGTAAATAATCATGTATGTACTTATCAACAAGCATTCAAACACAAAGCATGATTTACTCAGCTTAATTTATTTGTTTCCATGGAGCTGTCGCAATTAATTTACCTACAACAAATGATAATCGTTTTTGCTCTTCATTCGACACCTACGTATTATGAGTTTTTCAGCGGAATTATATTCATATGACATTTTCGACACGCAATGATAATTTTTATGTAACTATTAAACTTTTTAACGAAGCCTTGAGGTTTACAGCTCATCAAACAATACAAATTGCTGGTTGGGTGCCATGCCATTATTTACTGTCATGTGGGAAGACTAATTTTGCGCTGTGCAAAATAGATGCATAAGGAAATAAATGGTATAGTAGGAATGGAAATGTTTGCATACAGAAAATGCTATGTTGCCTGGTGCAGAGTGTATTTTTTTCTAACAGGAAATGCAAATTGTACAGCTATTTTTTACAATTAAATGATCATAATAACTTTAATAACCTCATGGCACGTGCGACATTGATTTATTGTAATATGAAATAATTTATATTTACTCGTGTACCTGTGTGTTTTGATAGATAAAATTGCTTAAGGAGGTTGGTGACCATATATTAAAATGATAAGATGCTGAAATTTATATAGTGCCTTTAGTACACTATTGAGATTCTAAAAATCGGATCCTCTACCGCTGAGCTAACACTGATATTTTTATAAGGCATAATTTTCCTGTTTTTAAGATTTTAGTGTAAAAAGTCAAAAATATATTATTTGGGAATCCAAATATACCATCCGTGTGTCCCTAAAAAAATATTGACTAACATTCAATATGGAAATTCAGTTTTTCTTGTTTTTTTTAAAATATGTTTATGATTTATATTTATGTTTAGATAAAATTAGCGTTCTGTAGACAACCAGTAATATAAAATTAATTTTGAGAGACAGAATTTTCTTTTTCATACGAAAAATATCTAAAATTATCGAATAAATATTTTTTTCAAATCTTCCCGTTGCCGCTTTAAAGCTCGTCGCACGGATTGAGATTTGGCTGCACCAAGATGCATCGGTCGAAGTGGTTTAATTCCACTATAATAAATTGGGAGTAAATTGAATAGTTACCATCAAAATAAAATAAAATAAATATTATTTATGATTTTGTATAAATATTATGATAATAATTATCAGATCTGCTTCACATCTCTTATAGAATGATTCGGCAATTAACTTTTCATATCCCGTATATAATTTAATTTCAGTGACAGTGTGTTTTTGCAATGCGTCACTCAAATTATATGTTGTCCACTCAGCACGTGTATATGTAAATACAGAATTGCAGAATTATCTCGAATATAAATAAATTTAGTCTTTTGAAATTATTTTTTCGTGCGTTCTTTCTCTAAAACCAACATGCATGATAGAATTTATTCTAATTTTGTTATGAAATGTGTCTGTTTCCGGGATGAATAATTATTGTTCGGTACACATAAATATGTTTTGAAAATTACTTTGTATTTTGAATGTCAAATATAATTGTCACTAAAATAATTTTATAGATTTTTGTTATCGAAATCAGAACTATGCAAGTTTAATTATTTTTATTTCATACTGTGACATAAAGTGACATTTTTCGGACTATTTATTTTAAAAAATGTAATTTTTTTACAAATATGGATGCCAAAATTATTTTTCCCCTCAAACAAAAATTATTTGTTATTTTTATATTTAACAAAACAATAAACGCTATAGAATAGCGTGCGGAATCAATGTTTTTGACTGTTTTCTGCATGAGTAGAGGATCACCTTAAGGTATTCACAAGTAATTCCTACCTCGGCTAAACAATTTGCTTGTACCTTTTATGGCCATTTGCAGCGCTTCCACTTAAATTTTAAGTGTCACTTAAATGAAAAATATCGAATCGAACTCATGACAGCAATGTTATTTCTACGTTTGACAATTTGATTTTGATTCGATATTGTTCATTTAAGGAAAACTTAAAATTTAAGTGGTAGCGGTGCAACTGGCCATTAATGTTTCAGTTTTTGTCCTAGATACATAAATATTCTATATTAATTTGAACCCTATTCGATGTGCCAAAAGAGTATAATTTATAAATTGTAATATTTTATGTTTATAATTCAAAATATAAATTTATATTAATGTGCATCAACATCATAATTTACTACAAATTTTACAGAAAGATCCTCCATGCAAGTTATTATAATACACCACACGTATACAAATTGTAATAAATCAATCTACTTCAAAATATATTGTAGAGTATCCTCTAAAGTTTTAATTTATTTTTAAAAATTGCGCCTTTAGCATTAAATAATATCTTTCTGTTACCCTATTCAATCGTCTGGTGGCGTCTTGATTGTACGAACCTGTTCAGGTTACGCAAACACAGTAAACAATATGACGATTTAGACAGTGTTTCGTGTGTAGTTTTCTGGTATTTTGCACTCTAATCATGTGTTAATCGACAGTAGAATAAGACAACATTGTGTTACAGTGTGTGTCAAGTGCTGTGAAGAAGATTTGAACCCAGGACTTGGAGGTGGCAGCCGAGATAGCCAGAATACAACAAGAGGTAAACCATACATTTTCATTTTTGCATGTGTATGGAATGGTTACTGCTAAACTGGCTGAAGGCAAAAATTGTATTTTCAGTGGGCCTTTGTTTCAGTCTAGCACTGTTTTGATGTTTTGAAGGTAAATGTTATTATGTGATATTGAACTACATGTTCTGTTTAACATTTTACCGTGAACCAAATTGATCATAATACTTGATTATAGACATTACACTTGTAACAACATAACCTCTGATATTATAGTAATGTCATTTTCATAATTTCATAAAGCAGAATGATTGTGTCTTTAAAATAATTACTAGGATGATTTCTGCTTATAATTGGCTAGAAATCGCTGTTTTTATGCAGAAGTCAAAATGTAAGATTGAATAATCCAATAATTTAATTTAATTTACAAAGTGCCTATGTCATTTTAAAACTAAGTGTGCAAGGTTTTTTAAATTTTAATTTATATGCAGTTTTATAGATATTTTATTTAAATTATTGTTGATAAAGAAACTGTTCATAATTTTCTCAGTATATAAAAGGTCAGTGATTAGCTCAACATTTAGTAGTCCTCAGTTCGATCCCAGCAATCGATCATAATCCACTGGGTCCGAGTGATTGGATTCCACTATAAAAACATATTTCATTCTGTTAGAGACATTGTGGGAAATAATCTTATTGAATGGTTGCCAATAAAATAATAGGATAGGTATTATTTAACGAGCACATTATGTAGGGTATAATTCAAAAGTATGAAAGTTTATGCATGACCTGAAGGTGAATGTATATTCTTCCAAGTTATGAGCGAGTCAAATACGACGTTTTATCCACGACTTTTAAATTAAAACATTTCTTTTCAAATTTGTATTCGCAAAACTATTAACCTAACCTCACATTTTGGTGTGATGACAGAGGACGGTTATGTTGAATAATGGACTCATAATACAATAGTGTTGAATTATGAATTCATAATACAATAGTGTGTCTTATGGAGGGGTTACCTACATAATGAATGTAATAGATAAATAAAGTAATACTGATAAAGAAACCATTCAAAATTTAATATGTTTAAAATTATTGTTTTCTATCAAAATCGGTGACGCCAGATGTAGTGTATTGGATAATTGTTATAATGCTGTAATTGTACTTATTGGTAAACAAATTATATTAAAGAAGTGTATTTATGTTTAATGAGAAATTATTTGAGTTCAATTCATGGCAGATTGTTAATCTATGTAGACGTTCACAAAACAATAAAGTTATTAGTACAAATACGTGTGCTTGTCTTATTGAATAAACCTACGACAACGAACACTACAGCAGATATAAATAAAAATTTTATGGGACATTTATATGATAATAATACACCTTAATATCAATTATCAAAACAATCGTCAGTTTCGTTTGGCAATTATGAGGCTGTAAAGTTGACCTCTTTTACATCACAAACATAGGAAGGTGACTTGAATTCGTGCGTTATTAAATTAGTCTTTATAAACAAGACGACAGATTTTAAAGAAAAACTAGCACAATATTAATTGAATATAGAAGAAGATTGTATTAAATCGTCACAATATCGTCAGTTTTATAAAAGTTGAGGTTATGAGGTATCAAAAAGGTAGCGTAAAACTTATTTTCTCACTAATACTAATACATGTGCCGCTTTGGTGCAGTAATGCCAAATTTGTTTACTTTTTACCTCTCCGAAGTAAACTACACTTCATGAAGCCTACCGTCCGATGTCACTAGTTTCGCTAGACAACAACCTTAAGGTATAATACGGTACTTGTTCTTTGTCTGTGATGTATACCTATTGAATATAAAAATTCATAATTTTCCGGAAAATAAATCATATACAGTTTCCACAAATATGACATACAAACAAATCAATCAAAATCCAGTTCTTTGAAACCAAGTTCCGGCGAAATAATCACCAAACCATCGTGTATGTAATAGCTAATTAGCCCGGTAGTGTAAACTCGACCTTGATCACCGCACACAAACACACACACACACACACATATTACCATATGAGTCAGAGCAGAAAGACATTAACAGATTCCAGGTAACTTAGGTGAGTGAGCAATCGTCTAATGTATCGACTGCGGCGAACTATACGGAAATGGACATTAGACGGTGCCGGTTGGAGACGCGAACTATGAATCAAACTCTACTATGAAATTAACATCGCTTCATTCATACTTTAGAGACAGATTGAGTGGGATTAGGTTAAGTACTAAGTAGGTAGAGTTTCTGAGTCAACGACTGAGCGATCGTCTCAAATTTTTAGCGGAAAATATAGAAAGTAGTTTTTGTTACTCATGCTTGTAACGGCATTGGGAATTTATCACATTAAGTGGGAATCAAAATTTGTAGTAACTGACATAGAAATTCGTGTGGTATGCGCTAGACAGTCAGTTTTTTAATCAACTTTTATGTTTAAATGTTAAATTAGGATGCATGACGTCACATTAGTGAATTATATTTTTTAAATGTTAAGAGCTTGATGACAAAACCGGCCGTCTGACATAGGTACCTGTTTAAATTTGTAATAGTTGTACATATTGAACTAAAACCATCAATACAAGAAATATGTATAATTGGTCAAAAAAGCATATTATGGATTAGGTAGTACATGGTTTCTCAAAAGTCCTGGGACCTCTATAAGTTTTGAACGAGTAAAGAAAAAAAATTGAAAATTTGGAATCGCTAAAGCGTTTGGCTCATTGGGAGACCGAAGAAGGTCGATAATTTGAACATTTGTTATAAAAATCGTAATAAACGTGCAAAAAACATTAAAATTAATTAAAATTCTTGAAAGAATTAAAATATCGAGTTTTGGTTTATGGAATGTTTAATTTCTCATTACCTTTAAAATAAGGTGAAACTCGACAGGGGTTGCTATTTTAAAATGTTGAGGTGATCATCCCCTAAAAAAACTCCACGTTGCATGGAAGTTATAAACTATCTCAGAATGTAATTTTTATGACTCTTTAGTGATCCCTAAATTTTCTATTTTTTTTTTTCACTTGTTCAAAACTTATAGCTGCGTTCCGGGACTTTTGGGAAACCCTGTATGTTTATTAAACTTGCAACAAATAATAAATGTAGGTATATATTATTTAACGAGCACATTATATTGTAGGCTATATAATTCAAGAGGGTGAAAGTTTATGCACGAGCTGAAGGCGAGTGTATAATCAAACGAGTAAATTATAGCCATTATGTGCGAATCAAATATGACGTTTTATCTACAACTTTTTAGAAAAACATTTCTTTACAAAATTTTATTCATTAAAATGTCTAGCTTCACATTTTAGTGTGATGACAGATGACATAATACAATAGTGTTGAATTATGAATTCATTATACAAATAGTGTGTCTTTCGGGGGGCTTTATCTTACTATAGATTACTTACTAGTAGGACATAATAAATGTTTTGTTCAATGGTCGTAGATAAAAAGATAAAATATATTGGTAATTTTGGTCTGAGAACGTTCAGTTCTCTATAAAAATTTAATATTTTACCAAATTTGTAGATATTCTTTTAAATAGTTTTTCATCTTTTCATCATTATTAGGTTGGAATATGTGACGTCACACGATCTTTGGCATTGAAATTACTGTTGTTTTCTCGTATTATTACATAAATTTTGCATGTCTGTGTGTATTTTTATAAATTGATGAATCTTACAAACGAAATAATAATTATAATGTTATTTTTGCAGGTGACTCAGTCATGATTCCGTTTTACAATGTAGGTAAGTGAAAAGAAAACTTTCCTTTAATAAAATATTTGCTGACCCAGTACTATTGTTCAAATATTAAATTTTAAGGTCAATTTAACTCCCCCTACAGATTAAAGTCACTGATTAGATAAATAATTTATACACACAAAATACAATATCACGTTTACAAAATTTGAAACATTTTTTAAAATAGAAATGAACTTTAAAAGGTAGCGTCATTGTAAACATATTAATCTAGCAAGCAAATAGTATTTATCAAATAATTTCAAATATGCTGCCAGATAAGATAATGACAATTTATAAATCAATATTTTAATTTATGCTGCAATTCTGAAAAATATCTGCGAATAATCAATAAAATATTAAACAATATCGCAATGCAATCTGTACTTGTATGCACATTTTTTACTGTTTTCAACAATCATTGATATATTTTTGTTCATTATTCGAATTTTCTAAGCAACAAAATTTTACAATTCTTTACGTACCTATCTACTACATATCTACTAACATACGTTTCACCTAACTTGAACAAAACAGATTTAAATTATTCTTGCGAATGCGAGTACCAGTCAACTCACGGGTACCAGTAGTTGTTAGTGGAAAGTACACCACAGGAGATATTTTGTGCATTTCAATTTCAACTATATGTACCTGACTGGACTCTAACCGCATTCATAGCCCAAAATTTAGTGAAATTTGACGAAATTTGTGAAGTCTGTCATATGGCAATGTGTACTTGCGTTCACATCACTAAAATAAGATGTTGTGAACGCAAGTACACATTGCCATATGGCAGACAAATTTCTGCAAATTTCGGCAAATTTCAAGCTGTGAATGTGGCTTTATTTGTGACTTTATTCTCCAATTTGGATCAACAAATTATTGAGAGAATCTCTTGTTTTTCAAGTCAAGGTTAAAAAATTATTTCACTGTGTCAATGTTATATTTTGTCAGATTTAGGGAATTGATAAGCATTTCGAAATGAACCACATATCAACATATCAATATGTTCACATATTTATTTTAGTTTAGTCATTGTGGATTAGGATCTCCGTGTTATTGACTTTCGAAATCCATATTTTTGTCTGTAAGGTCATGATTCATATTTTTATTTTGTCATCTGTTTCGTTGATTTTAATTACGATACAAGTTTGTATTTCCGTATGAGTTATGTAAGTTTTAATTAAGATTTTAGTAAAGATCGGGCAACAACGGGAAATGGAAAAAATATCTGCAATGTTTGACAATTTTACATAGAAAAAGTTATTTGTGATTTAGTACGGATAGAGCATTGTTCGATGCACGCGGCCAGATATTTGTTCGGTTGAGGCGAAGCCGAGATCGACGACACGCCAGCGCAACAAACAAGCACAATATTTTTTCGACAGTCGTAACATCAAAAATAACATAATTTTAAAATTATTATTTGCCGTGCTTATAAACAATAGAGCAATCCAGAATGACGTCATAGCCAGGGAGCAACCTACTATTCCAACCTCAGTTTTTCATATTTTTTATTAAATTTTCAGTGAAAACGTAATTTAAATAATTTTTTCATAATACAAAATACCTATTAAACTACATATAATATAGTATTATGTTGACAGTTACATTTAAAGTTAATATAAAAGACCATTTTGAACAGCTGCTTCCTGACAAATTCATTTATTATGTACCTATATTCAATGAAATTGTGGTTATCGTCATCATGACAACATTTATAAACAAAACAAATTGTTTGCATATTATGGAAGATTTTGATGTTATTATGGTTGTATCTAACGTATTCAGTTCATAACTAATTAATTATAAGTATCTAAGGTGGTATAACTAATGTATTATTGTTTATAATTATAATATAATAACAATTAATGATAGTATTAAAAGTATTAAAAGAACGTTCTTTTCTCCTGAAAATGATTCAGATTTAGCAGCAAAATATAGTAATCTCCTTAAACTAAGTCATCAATGTTTATTTTAATGTAATTAACATCATCTAGAACAACATTTCTTGCATAACATTACTCATCAGCTTAAACTGATAAACAAATACAAGATGTACTACAACTCTTTGCGTATGTCATGTTCCGATGTGTGATCTTTGCGATTGACTCATTTGCGAAGGTTAAAAAACTCGTAAACTTTTCTATAAATAAGTTCACTTGTTAAGAAGTGCTTTTAATTTTTATTTTTTATATTCTTTCCCGTGACTAATAAAGATCTAAAGACGTAGCGACGTATTTTTAATCATTTGCGTCACAATAAAAAAATTGTTTTCATAAAGAGAGCTTTACACAATTTAATTTAAAATTGTAATTAAGAAAGTTAATCAATTTTTTTATTAATGAACAAAGTACTACTTTTATGTCAGATTATTAAAAATCTACTATGACAAAAATATTATTTTGCAATGTTTCGTTATAATTTAGTACCTAATGATGTCACAAGATAAGTGTTATCAGTAGCTAACTATTAAGATAGATAATTTACGAGATAATTTATTTGTTTTGTTTATCGTGTACACAATAATCTCAAGATAATAACTTCACAGTAAAGCAGGTACCTACCTTGCTTTCTATGAAATTTACTAGTCAATGCTATTATTATTTATTTATTCATGTATTTACCTAGCTATAAAAACAGAAAGTGAATAAAAGTAAAAGAATTAAAAATATTTCTTTCCGGACCGATTAATTAACCTAATGACTAATTTTAAAAAAGCATCAAAGAAGAGGCTAGAATCAGCAAACGGGTTAAAAAAATTATTTCATGCTGTGACAGTGACATTTTCGGACTAACAAAATATAACTTTAAAGGCTTAGGCTGCCAAACTGTACTTTAAAAGCGGCATATAACAAAGTTATTGTTTTGTCACCTCGTTTATAAAATTAAATTATTCCTGTCATTTGATATTTAACATTTATTGAGTACAATTAATTTATTGAAGAACAGCACAAAAAGAAAGAGTATGAAATAAAATTATATATGTATCTCAGACAAAAAGTGTCATTAAGGTTTACTTTTTGTACTAGATCCATAATAGTATATTATGCAATGAGTTTATAATGACAGCTATTAATACGCGAGTATGAAATATCGTAATTGATACGAGTGTATATTAATAGCCATTATAAACAAGTTACATAACTATTTATTCTACTGCCATGCTTTCATTTAATGAAACAATTAATTAATTTTCATGACATTTACTTGGGTTTTTCATAATGAAAATTAATGTCTTTTATTTATTTATTTATTATTTATTAGGGAGAAAACCAACAGTCAACAGTGACCAATTACAGGTTTTCACAAATTCAATACAAAATAAATCTTTTAAATCATTGCAATATGCTGAACTTTATGTTTCCAAAATCATGACTACAAAGCTTAACTTAACCATTTAAGTACCTATTTAAGTATAAATTTTAAATAAAAACTAGTACTTAATACTTGTATTTAAGTATATTTTTTTGTACTTATTACTAAAATAAAAACTTGTACTTAAGACTTATTTTCATTTTATAATCGTAAAAAATATTGAAGTACTTTTTAAATACTTACTTAAGTTTTTCAATAATACTGAAATAATGTAAAAATAGGTACTTAAGTTTATTATATTGTTTAACTTGTGACCACAGCGACAAAATACGTTATTTTTACTGTGAATTAATCTTCCTCGATAAAAAAAGTTAATAATCGAAGGTAAGATTACAAACCATACAATTTATTATATTAAATTTTTTTAAATTTTGCTACTTAAAAAATACTTGTTTTTAAGTACCTTTGACAAGAAAAATTTATACTTTACTTAATTCCGTGAAGTTTTACTTGAAAATGTACTTGGTAGCAAGTACTGGCCGTAGGTAGTACCGGTACTTATACTTAAGTATTTTGATTTCGATACTTGTCCAACTCTGCTACGCAGGGCTCAATAAACCATCAGTCCGGCTCTGGCAAAATCTCCAGTCCTCCAGTGTCAAAAATCTTGTAGACATTTTTATGACTCACTCACTTCACTCAGTTGGCTACAAGTTGTGAATAATAAGCGAATCGCATTTTGCGATGCGTGTGTCATATACAAACAAAAGAATATCACGAATTCGCCCCCGATGATGTAGAATGTTTTTCGGCATGAGAAACAATTGAAATTCTTGACGGGCAGTTGTTTTTTACTGGTTCGTCTACCTGCATTTTTTTCTTCAGTTGGGTTAGCATTGTTTTATGTTTACTAAATGTAATTATAGTGTTTCTGAACTGAATTTGTTTGGTTGCCGAATTAGAATTCGAAGCTGAGCTCTCTTATGATGAATTCAAGTCAGTGAACTTCTAATCTTAAGTATTTGGAGCTTAAAGCTTTTCGAAATCTTTTTCGACAACAAATTGATTTAAATTAAAGTCGTGAAGTTCATATTCGGATTTGTTATAAGCTGCAAAATGGTACTAGGTACTTTATTTCATACTGTGACATAATAGTATATTAAGTATCAAGGGCGGTATGTGCAGTTTACCGATTGAGGCAATGTTTGGAGACCGAGACGTAGTCGATGTTTTCAATATTATCCAAAACCGGTACAAAATGCACATAACGTCCGTGATGCTTATAATATTTTTTGCCCGATCGATATAATAAAAACAAATTTGAAAATAATGTTTATTTTTGGTTATGTAGGTTTAGTTTGCTAATTTTTTTCTGTTGTTGTTTAGGGCTTACCGCCTTCTTCAGGAGTTCTTACCGCCTTCTAATTTATAAATAAAAACCTTACCTTGGAAACAGATCCAGTAAACACTAAAAAATGACCGATTGTGCAAAAAGTGACATTTTTCGAACTATTTATAGACCGCAAAATAGAATAGGCCTAGGACGCAAAATTTTACTTTAATGGTTTGGGCCGGCTTTATAACTATAACAGGGCCAGTGCTAGTAATCGCATTTATAAAATAAAACTATTCTTGTCATTTGATATTTATTGAATACTATGATTAAAAGAAGCAAGTACTCGAAATGAAAGAGTAGGTATGAAATAAAATTTTGTTTGAATCTCAGACAAAGAGTATCATTAAGGTAGACACAAGCTAGCCGTAAATAACTTGCTTGTACCTTACCTAATGTTTCACTTTTTGCCCTAGATACATAAATAACTATTTAAAAAATTGAAAATTAAATTAAATTTTGTATGTACTCAGAATAAATAGAGCATTAAAGGTACTGATACAATTAATTTCGACTTCAGTTAAACGCATCGGCCGTAAACAGCTTGCTTGTACCTTAAGCTTCACTTTTTGTCCCAGACACATAAAAACCTATTGGTAATACCAGTTGTATCAAAACTATACTGCGAACAAAGATTTAAACATTTCAATAAATTTTAATAAAAACACATGATTACATAAAAATAAAAACTGTAAGGTCATAATAAAATTAAATAACGTAATGTGCTGTAATAACAACTACCTAGGTATATATTTCATTGGAAAATCTGTTCCCCATTAAATTATAAATAAACTTAATGCACATATGAGAGACAAATGCCAGCATTAGTCACTAAATAGTAGTTAAATAACCGCAATTCTTATCAAAAAAATAACCGCAACCGGCAACATCGCATTTTTCTATCTGTACAGGAAATCTTCATCTCGACCTAATACGCACGAGAATTTGGCAACAGAAAAAACCTCGTGGTTGAAATGTTTTGCCTATTAGTGTTTTAATTAAAGCTTAATTATGATTTAATCCTTTTCCATGAAAATCAAAATTAAGGAGGAATTTATTTGTGACGTCATAACCGATAATGATGCCATCTCTAAATAATGATAGATCATTACAGTAAATGCCTCTTGTATTAAATAATACTAATTTGATTACATAAGCATGAATATGGAGATGAATATGTATGGCTGAGAATTATTATGGATTGGTAGAATTTTTCCTCTGGCATATTTAAATTATTCATCTTTAATTCATTAAATACGATTCTATTTTAATTTTATCATTGCTATTTTAAAACGAAACCATCAATTAAACAACACCATTGCATTATGTGAAGTTGCAACCATAAATAATTAAGAGACTCGTCTATCTCCTAAAATCCAGCATAAAACGTACTAAAGTAGCGAGTGTTTTGTGGCCAATACAAGAATGATAAAATTGTATTTCAATAAAGATTATAACTAAAAGGATCAATTAACAGTTGTGCCCTTTTAAAATTTTAATAAAAAAATTGTACATGATTATAAACATTCCGAAAAATTAATAATAGCAAACTTTACACGGTTAAATTTCCTCATAGAAATTTATTTTTAAAATTTTAAAAAGGCACATCTATAGATCCATTCTTTCTCTATTAAATGTTTAGAACAACATTACCTTGAAGTCAATAATAAACTAACAGTTTACTCGCAACGAAAACACTTTTACAGTATTTTTTAACTTCAAAATGACATTGCTTTGCTATAGGGTGCGGAAAAGTACGAGTTTCGTATGGTTTACGCAGTTGTAGTAGTGGGGAAAAGAGCGAAATAGAAAAAAAAAGTAAAATCGAGAGTATTCTAGGATTTCGGAAAAAATGTAGACGAGCCGCTTAATTTGAATTTTGCTACAAATTAATATAAAATTTGTATACGATCATTGAATAATAAATTCATGATGTAAGATAAACTCCTCTATAAGATACACTATTGTATTATGAGTCCATTATTCAATACAAATGTCATCTGTCATCACTCATCGCACTAAAATGTGAGGTTAGGTTACTATTTTAATGATAATAAAAAGGTTTTATTTAAAAAGTCGTAGATAAAACGTCGTATTTAACTCGCACATAATTCAACACTATTGTATTATGAGTCCATTATACAACTGACATCTGTCATCACACCAAAATGTGAATCTAGAGGTAAATATTTTAATGAATAAAAATTTGTAAATGTTTGATTTAATAAGTCGTAGATAAAACGTTGTATTAGACTCGCACATAATGGCTATAACACACTCGGATGATTATACATTCACTATCAAGTCGTGCATAAAATTTCATCCTCGAATTATAGCCTACATTATGTGCTCGTTAAATAATACAGGCACTATTACTTAATTACTACAGTTATGACTTAAGTGACAATATTATGAATGTTTGTTATTGTTATTGTAATAATTTTACACAGTTAGAAAATAACAAATAATTATTGTACCGTTGTCTGTAGGTATATGGAAAAATATTAAATGTTGGTTTTTCAAATGATTATTAAATCATTTATATACAGTAAGCCTCGTTATACAAGAAAGTAAAGATGAGTTTATGCTCACAAAACTTAAGAATATGAATAGTCCGAAATTTAAAACAGTTATAACTTTTGCACTTCATTTTTAAGATGTAATTTGCAAAAAAAGTTCAATGGTTTTGCTGTCCAACTGTCAATTGACAACTAAAAGTTAACATCTGTCAGCGCGAAAAGTGAAATTTTCTGTGCAGAAAGTAAAAATAAAACTGGAAAGAAAAATAGAATACGTTTTAGTAATTCGTGAAGCGATCGTAGGATAAATTATAAATTTATTTCTTGCAGAAAACGTCGTTTTAAAATTGAAAGAAAGTTGTAATATGTCAAGGAGTAGGATGTCTGGTAGAAAGGAAGTAAATTATAACAATGATGAAACATCCGGTGAATCATATTCAAAGATGGTAATTACCATTTAGCACTGATTAGTGATGCATTTAATTTCATAATTTACAATTGTACTACTTAGCAATGATTTATTTTTGAGCATTGTGCTTTATTTTCGTCCTGTCTGTTTTTATGCCGGCAGTTCACGGACTTTTCATATGAAAAGAGGGATTTCACATAGCAAAAAAAATCGTTTGTGAGATTCAGAAACCCGTTTACTTTCAGTTCAATTTAGTATCATAATATTTTTTAACTTCCTTGTTTTGCAGGAGTAGAAAAAATAATGTGTATAACATGTATTGAAAATATTTTGTCGAACTTAAACGATTGCAACCCTGCCTTCGCTCGGGCTGCAATTTTCGTTCGAGTTCAACAAAACTATATTTTCAAAACTAGTTATACAAATTACTATTTTTCCTCTTAAAATGTTATTTAAATTGTTTCACAGTTACAAACGAAATTTGATATTCTACAACTGCAGCTTTATTTTTATTCTTCTTTATTTTCCATTAATTAATGCAAATGGGATCAAATCGTCCACAACAGTAAGTAATTTTGACCATGAAAACGAAAGGTAGACAATCCTTAATTACAGCACTAATTTCCCGGTGAAAACAGTTTTTCATTTGTATGATTATTGAAATAAATCTCTATCGTGACTAAAATTGCCATACAGCATTGTCTCCACTTCCTCGAATCGCGAGTGGCAATAAAATCGCAAAACATCAGTTCCGTTGATCATGAAAATGATCACACCAATGTCATCGATGGTGACCCTGTCGGGATTCGAACCCTGATTGGCGCGCTGGTTATGACGCGTGCCAATGTCAACCGCTAGGTACCTTTGTTCTCTTCGCAATTTTTACTTTGTTTCTCTAAAGCCTCTTTCACCTAAACATTTAGTTTTAAGATTTATGTTTACGTTTAAGAAAGTTTCAATTCATATAAGTAAATACGAACATTCAAACCTCATTCACATAAGCATTAAGTTTAAATGGTTAGATTTATGTACTTGATTTTAGAGAAAAAATGTATTTACAAAAATTCTTTATATTATAATATTGTGCTTAACAGCTGTAAATTTTTAAATTATCAAAATTTTCGAAAAAATAAAAAACCAAAATTTAATTATTTTTTATTTAAAATGAGGGATGTTTATTGAAAAATAGGTACCGCTGTTGAGACATTATAGCAGATAATGTGTAATTTTTTTGAAAAAAATATAGACATAAGAGTTATTGGTAAACTATGAATTTTGATGGTTTTCTAGACTTTCCATTATTCAAAACATGTCCGAAAAATCGAAAAAGACAATACATACAACTAGTATTTATACTGTTACCAAAATTTGGTTGATATGATAAAGCAATTTAATTAATTTGATAAGTAACTACACTACTACTACTACTACTACTACCGCTCATTCGAAAGAAGCCTTACATCTGATGGAAATGTCTAAGGGATTTTAATACTTAATTGTTGGTAATTAATTGTGAAATTGGCAAGCATGGATGTAATTTGCAGTTGTTTTTGTTGACGGTTTCAAGGTAACAAAAAGAGGAAGAAGTCTTATTAGTTTATTTAGTTATTATTTAATTGAAGAAATAAATATTTTGATTTAGATACGGTTGTTAAGTAGAATAATTTGCAGGATTGTGAAATATTTTGACGGCAATTGATGTCTTTTTTGAGAAGTGTATTTTAATTGAGTATTGAATTTTAAGATCAAGGGCAAATTTTGCCTGAAGCAAAAAATTGTGTACATAAAAATTTTGCACAAAAAACTGGTAAAACTCGTATATAACTCTGACTTTACAGAACAAAAACTGCAATACACAATATCTTAATTTATACAATTGCTCAAGATTTTTTAAAGATGCAATTTTAGTTCTAAATTAAAATTTAGAGCTGTTCTTTTATTGCGCGATTTATTTTCTACTATCTTATTATAAAAGAAACTATTTTTAAAATAATTGCAGATAAGATGAATTAGGTACCTACTTAATAATATTTTGATGTAACTTATTCAAGCCAAGATTATTTTACAATAAGATTTAAAAATGCGTCATGATAAACTAGATATGATAATATGATCGAAAAGAATTGTTCATATATTTCAGGAAAATTTTTTTTTCAAACGCGTAGTCTCAATAGAAAAAAAGATATAGAATTAATTGTAAAAAACACGTTTTTGGCTATTTCTACGGGGGGTGGGGGGTCTGGGGTTAACATTTTTACCAAAAATTCCAATTTTGGGTACAAATGATAGAAATCATATTCCCGATCGATTTTCTTTGGGGGCCGATTTGACCATCTTACCCGGCTACAGCCTTTATATAAATTTGGATAAATATAGTATTTATTTGTAATAAGAATAAGAGGAAAAATTATTTTCAACTTATGTTATAAAAAAATTTTCTTTTTCTGGTAGCATTAAAGAACTGTAGTAAAATTTTAAAAATAAATTTATCAGATAAAACGTTGAAATCTTGTAATCCATGATCGGTTGATTTTTGTTTCAACGTAAAAAATATTGGTGAGACGGGTGACAAGTTGGTATACTAACGCCATATAAGTCATAAGTAAGATATTAAATGTAGTAATTGAACTGAGGATGGCTTCAACACAGAAGAGCTTTCCTGTGAATGAATCTTTTGATTCGGTTATGCAAATTTCTGTGTTTCAATATTTTAGATTTTTATTTTAATTTAAATGGACACCGAATTGTACGTATACATGTATGTTTATAAGTCTAGATATGGCGGAAGGTTGTGTGCTGGCCACATCCGATTTTTATTTTATAAATGAGTTGTAAATATCGAATATCGTAAAGGTTTTCTTCTTACTAGAGAATGCAATAATTCTATGGCGTTGTGTATAAACAGACAGTAGTGGAACTCAACGTACAGTCATATGCTAATAGAGGTCTGTGCAGAAATTGTAATCAAATGACCTTTCCTTTAATGTTTATAGCTACCAGACGAAACATAATCACAATGTTTGAATAATAAATATTTCTGTACCAAGTACCAAGGATTGCAGAATTTCTTAAAGGTTAGCTAAATACCAAGGGATGAATACGTTTTATTTACCCTTAGAGAAATCTTCATATTATCTTTAATCTTATTAAAATTCAAGGATTGTTTTCTAAATAGTTTGCACCATTTATGGCATCAGGAACTTGTCAAAATTCTAATTTATTATTTGTAAAATGACTCATTTAAAATAAATAAATCATAGTCATTATCCAGTTATGGAATATTATACATTGTCTAATCATTTGGATACATCTCAGTAGTACACACCTTTATTGGTGACTCATATTTTACCTCATCTCGCGATTATTAGGTCACAATTATAAAATTATTCATCTGACTAGAATGCAACAAATTACTTTAATTTGTGATTTTCCTATTAATTTCAATATTCCACCATTCAACATAAAACTGGAAATAAATTGATTGCTGTATTGGATGGAAGTATAAGTTGTTGCTAAGTTAACTTCAGTACAAATTAACATTCTTGTGGTGTTGAGAGCTCACAATAATTTACAAACACTCAGGACGTAGGTTCAACAGATATCCTTCTTTTCAGAGCTACATCCAAATATTATTTAGTTTCTAAAATTGTATTACTGTTCCACACAATAATTATTTCTGTTATAAGAATCGTAACATCAATAATCATGTTAAGTACTAGGTGAAGATTATCAGTCAAGGCGAAGCCGAGATTGATAACACGACGTTTACCATAATGATTGCGATTGGTTACTCACGATTCGTATTGCATACAAAATTTTATCTGCTGGTGTAAATTAGTCAAACATTAAAATACATTTTACCTATTGTATTGAACAAAAAAATTAAATCTTTAATAGGTAGGTCATCATCATTAATTGTTCTACAACCCTAGAGAGTCTTGACATATTTTAGAATGTTCTTCCATTCCGTTCTGTTCATTGCTTGTTCCTTCCACCTTCTTATCATTAACTTCTTTGCGTGTCCTTCTATTTGATCTAAAAATCTTGTTTCAGGTCTTTCCCTTGATCTTTTACCATTTGGTATTTGTCTAGTTATCATTTTTACTGAGTCCATATCCATTTATCTTGGAATATGACCCACCCACCTCAATCTTCCTAGTTTTATTGTTGTAATTATATCTTGTGCTTGATACAATAATTGATGGTTGAACTAATAGATGCTATTTTTGAAACTTCCTTAGTAATGAGTTGTTTGATATTTCATTATGGTACTAAGTATGGTCTTTGGCCTATAATGAACGCTATTATGGTCCTCAAATTTAGGCTTATAATGTTGTCATTATGACACGGCATCAGATATAACAATTTGTGACCATCCACCAGAGTGGTCGGTTTAAATAAGAAACAACAAGAACAACGTCAACCTTCTTGTGGCGCCGAGAATCTAACTATTATTCCATTATTTTCAGGATTATGTGGCTAAATTTAAATCCATCGATTGACTGTCAGAGATTTTTTTCGTAACGTCAATAATAATCAAGATAATAACATTTTTACTGACGTTATTTTAAAAAAAATTTTATATTTTGATGTTGGCAATTAACAAAATAGTTATTTACGAACCAAATGCGAGAAGATTTTTATCCCACATGAGCGATTTTTTGAAACACGAGCGAAGCGAGGATTTCATTTACGCGAATGCTGGGATGGTGTGATCCCGCAAGAGATTTGTACAATGTTTTTTGTAACGAATAAAACTATAATTAAATACATTCAAGTTGTAGTTTGATGTAGTCTGATCATTAAATTTGGGGTTACGATGTTTAATCTGCTCACTACTACTTTATGGGTTTTAATACATGAAAATTGTGGGAAGTAACATGCATTGAAATAAATTTTGTAATTTTGAAGATGATTTTATTGTAGAATTCTCAAGAAAGCCAGTGTTCTTTGAAGTTTTTCTAATTGACTAGGTTATGAGTACAAAAACAATTATAATAAATTTGAGATCATAGCCAATTCCAGTAAAATCGACGTATTTGAAGCATGACTGTAGAATGTTTGAATATTGTCTGTTACGGAACTGCTCACAAAGGTGGTTGTTGGGCACGCGTTGCTCGTGAGCTCGTTACATGAATATCAAAAGAGAATTAGGGTCTCAGATGTCAGTGTCCGTGCCCACTGCACTGACAGAGCGCAGTCACCTTAACAATGCAAGGCCGAGCTCTGCTACATACCTGCAGCTACGTAATATGTCATACAACAGTCATGTATACATTACCATGTTGTACCTGATACACCCCAAGCACACCATACGTGACATTTTATACAGAGAATTGTAAGAGATCGTAATGCCCTGTTCACAGGAAAGGTTTTACTAAACCTGCAGATAATTCAGTTTGAAATGTGGCGCCCAACATGAGGTGTTAACTCAGTGTTAGAGAATTTATTATTTATTTAAAAAACTTTTTTTAATAAGTCAGACGAAATATTTAATTGTTTCTCATTTATCCTCGGCACCATAACTATTGTTTTGCAAATATAATCAATGGGCTACTTGCATGATTTTTTTATTAAATATTTTTTCAGAGCAGGGGTTAAAACTTGGAACCCATATTTTTGAATAATGTGATGTTCCGTAAAATGTTGCCATATCTTCTATACAATTTTCTTTCTCAATTTACTAAAAAACTTTAATAAAATTTGTCTTTTTACCAATGTTTTAGACCTAGAAATAGATTCATAGTGATAAAAATCGTTCATTTATAAACTAGAATATAATTTTGTTGTCTCTTTTACAAAGTTATACTGTTAATTTTTACTTATAAAGGGTTGATGTTGAGTAGCTTCTACTTAATCATAAAATAAGTATAACTTGTAATTTAGTAAAGTATTTCACAGTTCATCTCAGAAATCCAACAGACAGAGCACAGCCGTAGAAGCTGTTTCGGCCTATTAGGCCTCATCAGTACGACTCAACTCAGTTTCTGATGCCAAACGATACCTAGGCGAAGGTAAAACGCACGGAGAAGCATCAAGAAACTATTAGTAACTTGTGTTGTTTCTTAATCATTTTGTTACGTTATGTCAAAAATATGCTAATCCTTAAAAAACATTCCATTCAAATTAACGTTCTTTAATAATGTTGTTATCCTATTGTATGCGTATTCATACAAATAATATATTCATTTTCCAGCTTCTTTCCCACGCACGGTTAAATCAACTCTGCGTAACCATTGGTTCAATTACCGACACAAAAATTTTTGCGGACTGAGACTTTCTTTGTTTTTCATTATGGTGTACAACGTTAATTATTATTCATTTGTTTATTGCGTAAATGATGAGTAACAGGTAGTAGTTTATTATTCTTGATTTACTTGTGTAGAAAAATGACGTTCAACGAAAAATAAAATATTTTATGGTCATTATCAAGTGTTTCTAGAAACTTGACTTTTATTATTTTCAAAACAGATAAAATATTTTCATGATGTCATAAATTTGATAAAACTAATCAATAGTTTAATTTTCACGTAGAGAAATAATGAAGTTATCTTTTGATCTTGTGGCTAAATTAACAGAAGTGAGAATCTAGCCCAAATACAACTTGTATGACATCACTTCCGTTGTCCATTTGTAAATACAATGGCTATTTTTATGTTGGTCGCCCTGTGGCTGGCCACCGCCAAGGTAACTGCTCATATTGACAGCATTGGCTTCCGTGTTTGTTGCAAGTTTGTATCGACCTGCCATAATCATCAACCGCTTTTGTTTTTCTAACATCTTTATTGACGTTTACTAGCTTCATTTTATTGTTTTAATTTGCATTTAATAACAAACAAAATACTGTTTATGCCTAGCGTAATGACAATGGGTAGATAATATAAAAGATTACTTGAAATATGTGTCATACAACTTTTACTTATATTCTTCTTACTAACTGATGTTTCGGTTATACCTTTCATTACAGTAAAGCTCTGTTCACACATGGATTCTTTGATGATTCTTATGCTTCTGAATTTTGAAAAATTAATCCTGGTGAGAATTGCCTCTCAAATAATTTAATTGAAATGAATCTTCAATGAGTCTTAAATAATTCTATAATGAATGTGTATTGATAGATTCAAAGTAATGAACTTTTATTTTTTCTGTGTGACCGACTGAAGGTTCTGAAAACGTCTACCTTATTTTCGAATCCCTAGAATACTCTCGATATTACTTTTTTTTTATTTCACTCTCTTCCCCCACTACTACGACTGCCAGAAATCAGCCCGAAACTCGTACTTTGCCGCATCCTAGCTATACAATGTCATTGGCTCCAGTATTTCCATAATAACTTCTGTATTTTTTTAAGAAATTAAGCAAAACAAAATTTATTCGAAAAGGATGTAAGCTGCAGGCTTCTTGCTTTTCAAATTTTTCTTTCCATTTGTAGTGATAGTGACCGAAAAAAATCATATCAAATGACAAAAAATTAAAAAAATATAGAGACATTAAGGCATTCTTTGTTAATACACTCATATGTAAAAGCATCATGTCATTATGAACCGTTACATATAAATGACTATAGTTCAACTTTGCAGAATACAGAATAAGTAACCGGTTACATCCATTACAAATCAGCCTTTTTCGGTGCTTTGTCTCATTCTGGTTGTCGTAAGAAATTATTGCAAATAATTTGCAAGTGGGTCATTATACTTCATTGAGTTGTTTATTTGAAATAATTCTACAATTGCAATTATTCAATTATCGGCTTTTTGAACGGATGTGAAATTTCGAAATAAAATGAGAATCGTCCTTGAATATCAGCGGTTAATTAATTGAGAAATGATGTGACACTCGGTTTCCATTATGATGTCGTGATCACTATATTCATAAAATTGTACATTTAATTTCTAGTTAATTTATTCAGTAATCGATTGAAATGCAGCACGTTTTTTCATGAAATACCATTGCGATAATTCTTTCTTTATTTTATTGTTTTTTCAAGTTGAATTAATTTAACACTTTGTCCTATTTTGCTAAATCAATTTCACGGAGAAAAATTAATTGAATTGCTGCACTTGACAACTTTAAAATATGGCGAAAATTTAGATAGCAACCTTAATTAGTATAGACTATAGGCAGGTAACAAAATCATTAGAATTAAAAATATTTAAATAGCTCAGGTATAATACTATAGGTACTCTTTTTTTTGTTTATAAGATAAATTTAAAGTGGCGTCTGCCAAAATAGTTATTTGTATGCCAAGGTCTGAAAGTAGCCTTTTGCAGGTGAGGCTGCATATAATCGAAGTCTGCAAAAATGCTTTCAACCAGAAACAACATTTTTTCTACGATGAATTAATTTTTAATAGTAATCAACAGAAATTTCGTAATCTATATCAGCATCTACGAAAGCTAAAATTTTAAATGTACAAAAACAAGTCAACAATAATTATAAATGTAAACGAACTTGACATTTAGAAAGAATTTTTATTATTGATATTGGAACACATTTTTACAAGCAGCGGTCTGAAAATATTTTGAGACTATTAGCAACGGTTTGCAAAGATGCATTGTTCTGCAATTGTTCATTTTCAAGTAACCAAGTGAAGTCTAAAAATCGTACTTTTAATTCCGATCGTAGAAATAGTATATTGTACAACAAGAGTGAATATGGTGCCTATATCACACGAGACCGCCGTGTTTTCAGTCACGACCCCATAGGAGGAGTTCCTGCAACGTTTGCGTACGATATAGGCAATCCACTCGAGTTGTACACTGTACAGCCTATTTTTGTACGATCAAATAACCAAATTCCTTTTTTGCAATAAAATACACTCAATATTATTTAAGCAAAAAATTATTTAAATGTAGGGTTACATCAATTATTTTTTGATGACATTTGAATATTTGTTGCCAACATGAAACTATAAATTTTGTTTGCACTTTTTCAATAAATGCTTTTAAACAAAATTTATGATTAAATAACAGTTAATTTAATGTTTTAATTATTATTTGTCATAATAAAAACATAATTTGCACGCATTAATCTCTTTTGACATATTTGACCTTTAATTTCATATCCATACCTGGTGTGGATATGACATCCATATCCACTCATGATAGTATGTAGATATGTAGCTAATATCCGGTAAGGAGTAGAAAACATATGTTTCGACATGCTGTACCAGAAAGTTTTATTGAACAAAAAACGTAAACACAAGAAGTTGGAATAGTCAAAAATCAAAAAGCCAGTTAAATACAGTTAAGTAGTGAATTACTCACTGAAAACATAAGAATAGCCGTAGATAAAACAATTTTATAGGTATTATTTCGCATATCACAACAGATAAATTATTTCCATTGGAACAAAAGATACATTAATTCAAACTGTAAATAATATTCATTCAATCTCTTGATTATAATTCCTCAGAGAACAATCACTCATGAAGCATAAATATGTATGCGAAACTGTATAAATTCATTAGATGCGTGTATTTCACATTAATAACATACCTACTACATACACACAGCCACAGTAGTGACAGTGTGTGACAACTACAAAACATATCATACACAGAGACAAGACCTTGCTAGTCAACCTTGTCGAAAACCTCGCTCACATGGAAAAACAGCTGGGTTCGATTCCAGCCCGCATAGATGCAATCCAAGATGCTCTTATTCGATTTCAAATAGTTTAACTACCATTTCGTCCGTGAAAATAGCAAAAATAAACGCATTTTGTAATTATTAGGTAAACTTGTTATCGTTTTTCAATTAAATCTTTATGTAAATACTTTTAGAAATCAAATCAAATCATGCGATGTATTTTTTGTAGGTTATGGTTGGTAAGAAACATCGATATAACAGGATTAGGTTAGAAAGCGTCAAATTTGTGCAATGATTTATCTATTATTAACCGATCAGTGTATGAAAAAGATTCTGTGCAATTTTGTAGTTTTCGTATGAAATTTGGACAATTAATTTTTGTGGTTTCACTTCCTTTTCCTAGATGATGAAAAAGAAGATTTTTTGCGCGGCGGACTACACCGCAAATTATCAAATTTTAAGAAAGATAAACAAATTACATGTGGTTGTAAGTATGGTGCCCCATCCGCAACAAAATTTTGCTTGGTGCTTGTTATAAGAAGGTCGCAGTTTCTGCTTATCAATTACATATTATTTTAATTTTGAGGACAACACGCTTAATGTTTTCTCTTTATTTTATTATAATTTAAATCATCACTCTGATTAAAACTAAGTGTATGCCCTATTATTTTTTTTTACTTATACAAGGTGTAACCTGTGTAACAAAATTTAAGGGTGCATAGTGTTGGACGCACTCATCATGAATCAAATTTTGTTGTTGAAACTCGCAAATTAAAAAATGGGTCCAAGCAAATGGGACATTCTGTAAGTACCTACAAATATATTTTTTTCATGTTGTAAAATTATTATTACATTAATCGTATCATCAACTATTATTACCTTTTAATATGCTACATTTATTGATAATTATAAACAACATAATACATTAGTTACTTATAATACCTTAGATACTTATAATTCATTAGCTACGAACGTAATACGTTAGATATAACCATAATAACATCAAAACATTCCATAATATGCATACTGTCAATTAATTGACAAATAAAATTGTTGATTTGTCGTTGACGATACGATTAAGCGAATATATGCGATTTAAGCCCTCTTGGATGTTCATAGAGACTCGGTTTCACCTCGTCGCTTAGCAATATTCTCGGTATTATAAATCGCATAATATTCTTGTTATATTAATAGCTATATAATTTTAAACATTTATTTGACAACAATTTTTTATAAGACTTATAAGTTATTTGATAAATAGAAAATGTAATTATGATTAATTACGCTAATAAATACTGCATAACTATTGTTTATCTTTTTTTGTATTAAAATGTGACAACCAGTTGTACCCAAAATGATATTGTTTTGCAAACTACTGTTAAGTTTACGAATTTCAACAACATTCTTTTTGATTCTCTTAAATTTTGTTACCCTGTATAGAGAGAATTTTTAAACAGTCAACAGTTAACCCATTCTCTGTAATTTTTATAAATAATTGCACAAAATACAACATAGGTTTTTTGTAAATTTTGTTTTATAGCCGTGTAATATGAGACCATAAATTTCAAAACCAAAGTTACAAAATGGTTTATTGTAACATGCTTTTTTCCTCTGAATTTGATAGCAAGAGACGTGCCTTAATTTTCATGTAGCTTAAACACTTTTAGAGCTACGGAAAGATGACACTATTAATAACTATTATTTTATTTGCAATAGAAAACAAATTGTACCAGTTTACAAATAAGTTAATTGAAAATGAAAATAAATGAAAAGTGTATACAGTTATCTACACAATAAAAACATTTATTGTTTTATAAATTTATTCATCCCATTCGCTTTACAATAACTGTTGTCATTAGAAACAATAGATACTACTAATTGTTTTCAAAGTTACAAATTACAGTTGTCCTACAAAAATATTTTCAATAAAAACCGGTCACAATAATAAAATCCCGAGAAATCTTACAATTCACGGTCAACAAATGACGTCAAATTTACCTGATGACGTCATAAGTACCGCAAAGATTATCCGGAAATTAAAAGAAAACTTCTTCTAAATGTAAAATAGGAAATAGAAAAATATCGACCGCGGTTTCCTAGCCGACGTCATAGGTCACACGGAAAATCAAAACAAATGAAATGCAAAATCAGCTGTGGTTGAGTACGATTTGTTGCTCGTAGGTGGCAAAAATTTAAAAAGCAAACAAAGCAATAAATTGTTGAGACAACCTAGATATCTTAGAAAAATTCTGTGTTTGCAGTATTTGATAATTAGTTGATTCTGACTCATCCGTCAGCATTTTTAATGAGTCACCACGAGTGACAAATAAACATTTGTTTTGCTGTGATTTTTAAATTGTCGTTTAATTATCACATTAATTTACTATCTTTATCTATTTTTGTATATTTAAACTTATTGTTCATTTATTTTGTAAATACTTAGGAACATTTGAAATGATATACAACGCGGGAAATTTTAATTAGCCTCAAAACTAACTCACTCAATATTTGCTCGTGCAAATAAATTTTTGATAAGATAAAACATGGAAGAGTATTATGAAACGCATATACGGTTTATGGTGCTTATTTGCACAAACACCTGTATGTATAAGAGAAATAATCAATAAAATGGTTTGTGTTTCTTGAAAGGTGACTAACGCTTCTTTAGAATAAAAAATCTGACGTGGACACCACATGACTTCCTTGTACGCCTTGTGTGTTCATACTTTTCTTAATAACTAAAATGTAGAATAATATAAAAAATTATTTTAACATATTATACTAGTATACTCACAAATATATTTTAGTCATTTTATTTAAACTGCAGAAGAAGATATAAAGCATATTTTACTATTGTCACTGTCATGTCATAATCATTTAAATTTTACGTAGTAACAAATGTTAATCGATCATGGACTACAAGATAAAGAAATACTAAATAAAAAATATATACTTTAATTATTCCTAAATGATACCAGATACAAAAATATTTATAAAATACCGATTTTAGGTAATAATCACATAATCTTTCATTTAAAATAAAAAAATTTGTGTTAAATTAAATATTTATCGAAATATTTTTAAAAAGTACTACTTCCGGTTTATAGATTGAAACCAAAAATAGGAGGTGCACAACTAGATGCTGTAACAGTCCTAAATACAAAATTTCAACTTTCTACGTCTAACCGTATTTGAGTTATGCGACACACATACGTCCGTCCGTCCGTACGTACGTACGTACAGACGTCACGTCGAAACTAGTCATAATGGATTCAGAAAAGGTCAAAACGGATATTTCCGTCAAAATCTGAGAACCGAAATTTTTCGCGATTACAATACTTCCTTACTTCGTACAAGGAAGTAAAAACGTGAACAAGGAACAAGGGACACGGAACAGTTCACTGCTGAGCTTTTTTTAATTTTTTACTGAGTAAAATTACAAGTTTACAGTTTGAAAATAAGAAATATTGCTAAATAAAGATGGCATTTTGAAATTATAGGCAATCGTAAATCATTTCTAACGTTAATGTCAAAATATGAGTGTGTTATATATTGTAGATGAGCCAAAGTGGGTTGTGGGACTGACTAGAGCTGAGACAACTCAGGTTCGAGTCCAGTCTGATTAAAAATAAATTAATTCACTGCTAAAAATATTTTAAGTAGTTCACTAACAACTGTGAATGAATTGACGGCACTTAAAGTATGTTATGTATGGATATGTATATCTATACCAGTGACTTATGTGTGAGGCTGCCACACCCAAGTTGGGTAAAGGACGTAAAATATCGTCCACATTAATTTTAAGTACAATAAATTTGATTGTAATAAATCGATATATTTCATACTGTAACACAAAGTGAAATTTTCGGATAAAATAAAAATATTGCTGTCATTTGACTTGATTACAATGATATTTTGTTAAATGAAGCACTCGAAAAATGTAAAATACCTCAAAATTTATAGGTATCTTAGACAAATTGTCATTGTCAAAGTATCACAAGTAATTCCGACCTCGGCAAAAAGTCTCGGCCGTAAACAACTTGCTTGTGTCTTGTGTTTGTACTTACTTTTAAAAAAATTAAGGGTTTAATAAGGTACTGAGCATGGAACAGAAAGAATTTTTGAAATAGTTTCAAAAATAAGGGTTACTTATTTAAAGTAAAGTGAACACTTTTAGTACCATGGATAGACATTTTTTCAAAATATTTTATTTTAATAGATTTCAATATCACAGGTAATTTTGTAATAATAATGTCTGATGTTAAAAAATCATTTAAAATAAGTTGCTACTTTTAGGTAGGTATCCCTTAATTTTTTTCTGTTTCACGTCATGTAATACTCTTAATTTTCCCCAAAGTACAGATGCAGACACATCCTGTATAAATAACTATTAATTTTATATTATTGTCTCAAGTATTGAATTTAGATAAAAATAAATGTAAATATCACTATTTACAATAAAAGTTTTGCAAAAAAAAACTAATGATACATAAGTATTTAAGGTGGTGTCAAAGTAGTAAAATGAACAATGAACTTACCATGGCTTGTGAATCATTGCCAATAGGTGCAGAGTTAACAATCCCCAGCGCAACAACAATAACAACCGTCCTGAATAGTTTTCCGCTAGCCATTTTGCCTCACACTATCAATCTCAATCACAACCGCACGCACTGTGTCTGTCCGCGAGCTAAAATCAACTGTTTCTGGTTTAAATTTCGCGCCAAACACCTGCGCGCTCGTGAGTAGCGAGAACACTGACGGCCAAGCGCGCTCCGCGGTTCTTATTAACTGAGGCGGCCGTGGAGGCGGCGGCGGCGGCTAGTGGGGGCGGATCATAGATCAGAGAGAAATGTGTGTTGCTGGAATTGCGGAAATTTTCCTCTGTGCGAGTAGTTTTTGTGGAGCATGTAATACTATTGCAGATTTGATTATGTCATGTAAGATCAGAACAGTTTTATGTTATTTTTTTGTTAACTGTGCATTTATAAAAAAAAGCACAATTTGTTTCGTATTACGAGATAAGAACAGAAAGAAGGCTTTGATGGTTGCTGCCTATGTCATCCAACTTGGATGTGACAGCTTCAGATTCTGTGTGTGCGGTTATCAGCCGTCAACTCTCGTGTACACCACTCAGGAATTTTTTTAGGTAGTTAACTGAATTGGGTACCTGATACCCAACTAGATTCGAACCTGACTTATAGCGTTCGGCTATCCTATTTGTTGTTTTATTTTAATTTTCCGTAAGGACGTAATTTATTGCCGCTCGCTATAAACGATTAACTTTCAGCTGTCAACTGAAAAAATGTTTTGTTAAACTTTCTGCGTACCTGTTTTGCGTGCATAAAGTGGCGGCTGCGTGCGCAAAGCAAAAGCGTGCGAAAAAAAAAGTGCGCAAAGTAGAATCGTGTAGTAATTTTGCGCACGCCTATTATTGCACACTTCCACTTTGCGCACACCTATTCTCGCACGCTTCTACTTTGCGCGCGCCTGTTCTCGCTCGCTTCTACTTTGCACACGCATATATTCTCGCACGCTTTTACTTTGTACATGCTTTTTCTAGCATCCTTTTACTTTACGCACGTCTATTGTCGTTCGCTTCTACTTTACGCACACCCATTGTCGATCGCTTCTACTTTACGCACACCCATTGTCGATCGCTTCTACTTTGCACACTCCTATTCTCGTACACTTCTATTTTCGCACGTCTATAACCTTCTACTTTTACTTTGCGCACGCATTTCCGCATAGTTAAAAAATAAAGCCACATTTCGCACTGCAAAATAGGCACTCAAATGGTTCCGTCTTGTGCGTAAAAGAATATTAGTGCTCGGCTACGTTGCAGCTCTCGCTAAATAGCCTCCTTTCCGCGCTAATTACACAAAATTACTATTTCAGCACGAAGAAGAAGAAGTAATATACAGTACTAAGCTGAGTATATTTATTGCACTTTTATCACTATTACTTACATTATTTCTCCCTCAAAAAATATTTCTGAATGAATTTTTTAAGGAAGTTTTAAAACGAGTAATTTAGGAAATGCATTCTTCCGTGATGCAGTTCTGCGAACATTGTGGCTTGAGGTAGTAACCATAACGTTTCCTATTACGTTCTGTACGTAAACATAGCTCTACACATTTTTACTTGTTTTATCCTTCCTATATTCTGGGTATAAATGAATTTTATTTATTTATTTCAATTTAAAAGGCATATTGATTTTGTTGTCTATGTAGGTAATTCAGTTCATGAACCTATTTATGTGATACTACTAAACTACAAAGTCTAGATTTCTTGAACACATACAACATTAATGTACCTACACAAAAAAATAGTGACACTAACATTGTCCCAGCATAGCCACACTAATTTCAGTGTCTAAAATTTATATGAAATTTTACTTTTTAGTAGGTATTAAACAATTATTGCATTCAGTAAATCATATATTTAACATTGGGTGCATATGGGAAAACCGAAAATGCATTTTCCGAAAATAAATAGACCGAAAGTGCAAAAACCGAATGTAACAAATTCCGAAAATATTTAAACCGAAAATGCCAAACTCGAAAATGCATTTCCCGAAAATGCATTGACCGAAAGTTTAAAAACCGAAAATGCATCAACCTAAAGTGCAAAATCCGAATAATGTAATTTCCGAAAATGCTTCGTTCGAAAATGCATGAACCGAACTATGCATCAGCCGAAAATGCATCAACCGAAAGTGCAAAATCCGAATGATGCAAATTCCGAAAATGCCTCGTCCGAAAATGCATGAACCGAACTTTGTATCATCCGAAATGCATCGACCGAAAGTGCAAAAACCGAATGCAACAAATTCCGAAAATATTTTAATCGAAAATTCGGTAAATTTCTGAACTAATATGATGGCAGCTTATTTATTTTAATAGGATTTTTACACTTTCGGCCAATGCATTTTCGGTTTTTGCACTTTCAATTTTTGCATTTTCGGAATTTGCATCATTCTGTTTTTGCGTTTTCGGTCAATGCATCTTCGGATTTTGCATTTTCGGTTAAAATATTTTCGGAATTTGTTGCATTCGGATTTTGCACTTTCGGTTGATGCATTTTCGGCTGATGCATAGTTCGGTTCATACATTTTCGGAATTTGCATCATTCGGAATTTGCACTTTCGGTTGATGCATTTTCGGACAAAGCATTTTCGGAATTTGCATCATTCGGATTTTGCACTTTCGGTTAATGCATTTTCGGTTTTTGCACTTTCGGTCAATGCATTTTCGGGAAATGCATTTTCGAGTTTTGCATTTTCGGTTTAAATATTTTCGGAATTTGTTACATTCGGTTTTTGCATTTTCGGAAAATGCATTTTTGGGTTTTGCAGCCTTTCCCTTTAACATTTACGAATTTCACTTTGTCACTTTATGCTGGGCATTATAATAAGAAAATATTTTAAATTTTCAAAACCGCATAATTCAAACTATTTTATGACTTATTTAACAATCTGATTGTCATTTTGACGACTAATAGTTGAGTATAGGAATAAATTTTCGTGGGAATAACCAGATAAATCAAAATTATACCGGAAATTCGATTTTAAAAAATTAAAACCAATAACGTTGTAAATGTCACGACACAATAATCACTAACTTGTCCACTCCACCAGAAATAACTAAATTAATACACCAAAAGTATAAAAATCTGATGTGGCCAGCACAAGACCTCCCGCCATACCCTACTCTTTTTACTACCATACAAATCAAGATGCAAATATATAACGATATACGAAAAAACAAATATAGGTACCACGATCATAGAATACATGAAACAAGATAAGATGTCAATAACACGAATATAAAATCTATTCAAATTTTTTAATAATTATGCCAGATACAGCAATTAATTTTATGTAGATAATAGTTATTTGTCCAACTAGAGAGGAAAGCGCTTCTTTTTCCCACTCGAGCTCGAAGTTTGTGTCACGAGCGAAGCGAGTGAGGCAATCGAGCAAGAGTGGAAAAAGAGCTTTCCTCTCGTGTTAGACACAACATTTTTTTCACGACATATTTAAAAACATTGTAAATGTAGAAGAAACAATAACTAGAAGTTAGGTTATAGCTGCCATCTGTCAGAATGACGTTTAAAACAACGAAATGCAGCCAATATGCCAAATTTAATTTAAGTTGTAAAATCGTGAAATAGTAGAAAAAGAAAGTATAAAACATAATAATTGTAAAATAATAGTTTACAGTATATCGCTATAAAATCAGAATTTTCAATAAAATAATAAATTTACTTACAATTTTAAAAATATTTCATCGTAAAATAACACTGGTGGTAACATTGCTTACTTTCCTCTCTAGAGAGGGAAAACCTACTTTCCTCACTATTTCGCGAGAAGAAAATTGTGTTTTCTCCGCATGTCGTGAAAAAATACTTTTCGCACTTCCGGGGCTAAAACTCTTCTTTTAGTCTTGATTTGTAGGGACTAAGGTTCTTAATTTGATACCAGGGGATTATTTTTCATAATAATTCCGTTGTCAAGGAATTGAATTAATTAATCCCGTTGTCAAGTAAATACGTGCTATTTGTTACAGAGTATCTATGGGAACAAGTAACAATATATTAAATATTTGTCATAAAATTTACTGTGAAAATTGCAAAATGTGTATTCTTTTAAACTATTTTTTGCATTCTTTTGAGGATGAAGTTCAAAAAATATCATTTTTAATCCCTCTGATGATTATTTTTCTCACCTTCGGCTAGTGAAATAAACTTCACCCTCAGGATTAAATCATGCACTTTAGTCCTTTAATATACAATATACTATTAATGTCGTTTGTCCATTTTAATAGAATAATGCAATTTATCACGAAATACTTAATGACAGGAATAAATTATCAAATGTCTGAAAGACACGCCTACTAAAAGGTGAAACAAAAAATTGAAACTGTTCGATAACATATCGAACGGGTTGAATGGATATGTGATATTGTTTATTTGCATATATGGGAAAAAATAATTAACAGCATAAACATTTTAAAACAATCGTAGAAAAAACAAATTTAGTTTTTTCTTAAAGTGATCATTATGACAGTCACAATTTATTGTCAAAGTCGTATCTTAACAGTAACCACTCGGCCACGCGTTCAAAATAAAAATCTAAAACAGTTAATTAATATTATCGTCCGGCGTTCCGGCCTTCCACATAATTAGTATTTCTGCGGAGCGCAAACCTTGGACAATGTCACAGAATCTCCTTCCGCGGCTTCTGCTCAACCACTCGTATATATTTATTTCTAAATCTGTTTCCGAAGGCACACGCATATTCTCAATGTAGAGAATCTTCGTGGAATAAATTAAGGCAAGATTTTCTGCGCACTTGTCGATAATTTTCTGTGACTAATGTTTTAATTGAAACCTAATTTGATTAGAACCTTGTCTACTTGACATATATTTTGTGCGTAAAATATATTAGAATATAATATATCACCGTTACGCATTTATATTTGAAGGTAAAATAGCGTCGCATGGTTTTGACAATGGGACTTGACCTTACGCATAAACCTAACCTAAACAATTTTTTATTGTTGTAAGATTTATTGAGACTATTCTTTGAATTGTGAATTATGTTCTACGATTTATATTTTTAATGATTGATTAGTAAATAACCACAAAGATGATCATAGTTTAATGCAAAATTATAATCCATTATGGCTGGAATTTTGAAGAAAGTTATGTTCAGTAAACCACTCGAAAAATGAGTCCTGTAAGTGTCTTAGCATGTCTTCACTTCACAATGTTAATGTTTAAATCAAAATTACTTTACTTCTTAAGGCCCAAATCTTGCTATCAAATGCAAAGCAAAAAAAGCATTTTGTGACTTTGGTTTTGAAATCGATGACCTCATATTTTACATTTATGTACTTATAGGTTGTGCTTACATGGCTATAGAATGAAATTTACAAAAACCTTGCCGTATTTTGTTACATAATTTCTAAAAATTACTAAAAATGCGAGTTTTATATAAATTATTACAGGTTAACTGTTTAAGAAAATCTCTCTATACCCGTCTTCCGATTATTTTTTTATTTTTGTGCATTAATCAATTTAGGTATATAATATGAATTATTAAATGATAAATATTACCTCCAAGTTTTGCTAATTGATGTCACAGCAATTAATAATTTGCATTTATTGATTCACTAATGAGTCATGATTTTTCATGTTAAATTTCAATTTGAAATTTTGTAAAATACAGCCAGAATCGTTCAAATTGTTAATCTTCTGGGTTCTGGATTTACAAGTGTAGTTCCTTAAGTGTTGTTTTAAATATTTATTAAGTAAAATTAATGTTAGTAGTATTGTATTCAGAGTTAATTTTACCTATTTTTTTGTACTGTCCCATTCATACCCAAAGTTTACAAATGGTAGTTACTGTTATTATTATTAACATTCATTGTCAATCCTATTGACAAACGGTAGTTTAATTTTTAATAATGTAGTCGTAGTATCGAAAATACAGGGTTTCCCTAAAATTCCGGGATGAGCTATAAGTTTTGAATGAGTGAAAAAAAAAGATACACATCACCATAAACCAAAAACCGAGATTTTTATGACAAATGTTCAAATTATCGACCTTCTTTGGTCTCGCAATTAGTGATGCCGCCGAGACGAGAAATTTCTCGTCTCATTCTCGTCTCGTCTCGAAATTACGAGACGAGAATCAGTAAATTTCGCGTCTCGGATTTTCGGGGCGAGACGAGAATTCATAATTTTGAGACGAGAAATACTCTCGAGAACTCGAGAATTCTCGAAATTTTTACTTAAAAATATATTTTTTAAATCAGGAATGAAGAAAAATTACTGGGATGCACTCAACAATATTTTATTTCTCATTCGACTAGTTTCGACGTCACATACGTCATCATCAGGAGCTACATTATTAAAAGAACAGTCAAGAACAGTGAATAGTTATTTACGAACCAAATGCGGGAAGATTTTGATCCCACATGAGCGGTTTTTTCAAACACGAGCGAAGCGAGGGTTTCATTTACGCGAATGCTGGGATGGTGTCTTCCCACAAGTGGTTTGTACAATGTTTTTTGTAACGAATAAAACTATAATCAAATACATTCAAGTTTTAGTTGTAGTCTGATCATTAAATTTGAGGTTACGATGTTTTTTCTACTCACTACTACCGACAGATGGCGCGCTGCACATAAGTTTTATTTTTAAATATTGGCGGTTATAATTATAATTCCGAAACGGTGGCTATTGTAACTTATTTAATTATTCATTTAGAAAATATTGTTGAGTTTAATAGAATTACTAAAATAAAAAATCTTTATTATCCTAAGCCGAACACCCCATGAACTTGGAAATCAAACTTTTCTTCCTAGAAGTTGAAGAAAATTGCGGGTCACGTGACTGTCAGTTTGTTTTGATCACTCTGATCACTCTGTACTTACAAGTATTACATGTGTGACATGGGCATGACGCGAAATCTAATGGTTCTTGCAAAAATCGTTAGGTGGCTCTAATTTTTTGTCGAGAAATTTGAGACGAGACGAGAATCCAGTTCCTTGAGACGAGAAATGAACAGCTGAAAAATGACCGAGACGAGAATACTAAAAATTCTCGTCTCGAAAATTTGTGATGAGACGAGAATTGACTATTTCTCGTCTCGTCTCGTCTCACGGCATCACTACTCGCAATGACCCAAACGATTTAGTGATCCCCAAATTTTTAATTTTTTATCTTCACTCGTTCAAAACTTACAGCTGCGAGTGTTTTATTCGCGAAAATTAAACAAAAAAAAGAAAAATGGCGTAATGATAGATCCATACATTTTGCTTATTGTTAATTTAAGAACTTTTTTATAAGGCTTAAAAAAACAATTGTGCAATTTGGCATTAAATTTTATATATTACTTCCGACAAACCGGAAATGTAACTCAAAATTTTTTGCTTTAAAAAAATGACATTCAATTTGCCCTCTTACTTTATAATCTAAAATTAATCATATAAATAAAATAGCCATACAATTTTTTCATTCGCGATTTTTCTCTTTAGTTACTTATGTAATACTTTGACATTAATTTGGTTTGGTTTGTCTAAAATTATCTTTATTTAAATTATTGTCTGTGGCGCCTACAAATTTGCAAGCCACTCAAGCTATGTGCTTTGAGTCACGAAATAAAATTATTCATACAATAATGTACATAAAAATAAATACAGTTGTTTAAATATGATTCATTCATCAAAATTTAATCTGCACTTTTCCAGCTGCGTCTTAAATCATCAATTTTTATTATATATGAATCAAGAAAATCTGAAAATGATATGTTATTAAAATTTTCTTAACATTCACGCCCATTCATTGTATTGTCATAGATAGATTATTAAATGTGAATTATAATCATGTTTATGTTATTCTGATTTCATGAATATTTCTAGAAATCATTTCCACAAAAACGATAAAAACTGTTATTATTTCCTAATGTATTTTAATAATAACTGTTATGTTTGGTAAATGCTTTTGGTTTAAACAATTGCGCCTATTTATACATTTCAAAGGTTATTAGATTCATAAAACTGTACTGACCTCAGATCTTCTGACAAAAATACTTCACACATCTGTAATTGCAGACAAAGAATTATTTGATACTTATAACAGAAAGGCTAAAGACTCTTCAGTCTCATTTTAAATTCAAAACAGTTTCCCATACATTGTAATTATAATATTTATATTAAGAAAAGGGTCAACGTATTTTATTGTAAATGATTCATTTTTATAAAGTTTCAAAGCGGATTTTATTTTTTATTTTTAACGTAAAAATAAATCTCTCATATAAACTGACGTCTTGGTTTTATTCAAACAAATTTATGGGTCGATTCTGTTCAAATCTGTAAGTGCTACAGATATGTAAAATTATAAATATGAAACATAATCGCAATGAAATCTATAATCATATGAACATTTTTATACTTGTCAACAAACATTGATGTGATTTTGTTCATTATTTAAAGATTTACAAATCTGTAGCATTTACATATTTGAACAGAATCCACCCATTATTTCTGTTTTCTATTTAGTAAATAACTTGGAAGTCTTATTAAAAATTGTTGTCAAATAAATGTTTAAAATTATAGATATTAATATAACAAGAATATTATGCGATTTATAATACCGATTATGTTGCTAAGCGACGAGGTGAAACTGAGTCCCTTTGAACATCCAAGGGGGCTTAAATCGCATATATTCGCGTTATATTCAAAGCTTAATCGTATCATCAACGACAGCGATGTTAAAACAAATCAACAATTTTATCTGTCAATCAGTTGACAGTTCGCATATTATGGAAAGTTTTGATGTTATGGTTGTATCTAACGTATTAAGTCCGTAACTAATGAATTATAAGGATATAATGTATTATAAGTAACGAACGTATTATGTTGTTGATAATTATCAATAAATGTTGCATATTAAAAGGTAATAACAGTTGATGATGATACGATTAAAAATTAAATTAGTACCTACCTACTTCAAACAATATTTATATTTTAATACTATCAAATTAATTTTAATGATTATGAAGTATAGCTCATACAGTTTACAAATTTTTTAATAATTATTAAACAAATAGAATTCATAGGAAGTGTCAGATTGAAGTAAAATTTGAAGCTTATACATATATTTTTAGAAAAGTTCTTGTATTTAATAATTAAATATAGGTACCTACTAATATTATCTTATATTGAAATACCATACTTTAATAGCTTATATAATTTGATATACTGATTATAGGATAAAATTTTATTTCAAGAATCGCAAAAATATGAGTAGTGAAAAATTTGGTGTCACTAGATTAAAAGTTCATTTAATTATATCATTGATAAAATTAACATCAGCCGAATGTGCGATCGCTGCGCTTTAAGTGGCAGAAATACGAACAAATGGTAGAATAGATCACCATGGTTGAGTAAATGTCATATAGGAAATATCATCTACATTTCATCAGATTTCAGAGTTTTTGTAAAACTTGTATAGAATTATTCAATGATAATAAAATCTACGGTAAATATTGTAGAGCAGCATTATACTGTTATAGTTAAATTCAACAAAAAATATCCTACCAAAAGTGCGAAATTTCACCGCCGTAAACGCCACTATCATCTTGCATGGTCCCTATTTGTAGATAGTACTTGTAATTACATTTTATCAATAATATAATAAATAAACCGTTAAATGAACTTCCAACCCAGTGCCACTAAAGTTTTCATTACCCCTATTTTGCGATTTTTTTTAAAAAGAATTTTTTTTCTATAATCAGTACCTACCTATATCAAATTATATAATTTATTAAAGTTTTGTGCAGAGGTATAGAAGCACCCTGTATTTTGGAATTACATAAAAATTATGTTCACATTAGTGTTAAAATTGTATAGGTACATTTAAAATCCATAGCAATTACATTAATTTTATATTTGTAAAGCAAGGATTTTTAGTGTTATATATAGATGCATTTTTATATGTTTATACATTTTTTGCTTAAAAAATTTATGAATTCACTATATAAAAATGATAACAATTTATTTCCTATGTATTCGTCAAAATGAATATTCGTTGTAAATGCTTTACAAGGATATAAATTTAATTGATTCATATGTTCAAAGTTTAGTATTACTCATCAATTTGCTTAATTTCAAAATCTATTCGTAGTTTACCTTTAATATCATAATATCAAACAAGGAACCTTTGAGGGAAATTATGTTTTTATTATTTATCAGATTAATATATTTTCTCGTACATATTTCTCAATATCCTTTAGTAATTCCATTTAAAATTACCTCAATTTTTACTATACCTTGACTGAGTAATGCTAATCTATGTTTAACTTAAACTAAACTAAGGAATATCCCAATAACAATTGATAGTTTGTTTTGATTATCATACAATAGCAAATAAATATTTCGTACACCTCATGTCGAAATGTTAAACATGAATGACATGTGTTTTTCATCCTTACATATTCCTATGTGAAAACCGTTATTTAAAAAAATTCTTAGAAAATCTGTACGTCAATATCCCTCAGATAATTTAGAGCGATATGTGAAAAATTCTTTTAAAGATGATAAATAATCTTCTAGAAATTTTTTAGTACTTTATTAATTAATTACACAGTTTACTGTTAGTAATTAAAAACAACTGACTCTTGTCGTCAAAGCAACGAAGCGAAACAAATAAAAATCATCTGTCATTTTGACGTCGTCAGAAATCAGAAAATTAGATCTAAACATATGTTCTAAATCCTGGTTCCTACGAAAATAATTTGACGCAGGGCAAAAGTGACCTAAGACAACCAAAAGAAACTTTTTCTAACTATAAAAATTTGCATATCGATGCAGTATAGAATGAAAGAACATTCTGCTAACTGGTTTTGTGTGAATGAGTCATTCTATGAGTGGACCAATTCTAGGAAATTATTATTGAATACGCAGACTGAAAGTATTCAGTTTAGCGGTAAATTACGATTGATTTCGAGATTATTCGTTATTTCATGTTATTCTGATATTCTAGAACTTTTTTTGGTTTAGGGGAAGTTTGTAACTTTCGCCGTATATCGACAACTATGTCTCATATCATAATGGAGCTTTCGGAATTGTGTTTCTTGCAATTTTATTTATTTAATCGTATCATCAACTGTTATTACCTTTTAATATGCAACATTTATTGATAATTATAAACAACATAATACGTTAGTTAATTATAATACGTTAGATACTTATAATTCATTTGTTACGGATTTTAAATACAACCATAATAACGTCAAAACCTGCCATAATATGCGAACTGTCAACTAATTGACAGATAAAATTGTTGATTTGTTTTAACATCGCTGTCGTTGATGATACGATTAAGCTTTAAATATATCGCGAATATATGCGATTTAAGCCCTCTTGGATGTTCTAAGAAATTCGGTTTCACTTCGTCGCTTAGCAACATCCTCGGTATTATAAATCGCATAATATTCTTGTTATATTAACAGCTGTAATATTTATGTACCTAGGTGGTACATGTAATTTTACGAATAATCACGCCATTTTTGTGCACTTATACAGGGTGATTCACAACTTCGTGCATTTATTTTAATGACAAAAACTAGTATATCGAAAACTATGTGTCATATTCATAACTCGGATGTTTTATTTTATTATTTACTTACTATTTTTTGTGCCTAAGTAGAGGTTATCTTACATTATCACCCTATTTTTGTGATTCACAACTTTGTGCATTCATTTAGTGGCAAATGGCATATACAGGGTGGTTTGGAAATTAATGTCATAAAGTTAAGGGTAAGTAGTACGACATGCGGTAGATTACAAAACAGAAATAATTTTTTTTAAACTCGCATATTTAAGGATAATTTTTATGAAACTAACATTTTTATTACCTATCACTGGACCACTGACAACGCATTTGCATTTAATTTTTAAGAATACTATCTTATCTTATACAACTAATTTTGAATGTATTTTTGATAACCATATTTTTTGAAATATTAATTAAAATAGCAGTAAAAAAGTTGCCTTAAGAAAAGTTGAATTTTCTTTTTTCGAATTTTAAAAAATTCTTTCTGTTTCGTAATCTACACATGTCATACTACTACCCTTAAATTTATGACATTTATACTTCAAAACCACCCTGTATCTAAATCTAAATCTCTATATCGAAAATTATGTCTCATATCATAATGGGGCTTTCGGAATTATTGCATTTCTTGAAAACTATATTTACTTCCTATTTTATGTGTCTAAGTTAGAGTTGAATAAGAAATTCTTGTTTTTTATTATTATTTAAATTCATCATAAATATACAATCATAAGAAATGAATCTAGAAGAATTTTCGCCTGCGGCGCATTTTCTTTTTATATTTTCTTATAATTATTTTAGTTCTTCTTTTCTTTTTTCATGAATACTAGATAGGTACTCAAAAAAATAAATAGGTATTTATTTCATTATTTCACTTCACTTTCTGACATGTCAATAAAACATATATTTTGTACTGATTACACAAAAAAAAAATGGTCACTCTAGCTTAAGTAGATGTAATAATATTAGTTGAAAATTTGTATAGTATGTAGTATATTTAAAAAGAAATAGATACAGAATAGAATAGAATTAAACTATTTTTAAACCAGGAAAAATATTTGCTTACTGAATTTAAAACTGTTTTCTCTGTTTGGTAACATTTCATAGAATTATACTTAAATTCGAAAATTTAATTTCTCAGATTTCGGTAGATAAAACCAGCCCTAAAAAACCGAAAAAGATGTCGCCTACTTTTCGATATGACGCATCAAAAGTTTTCTCAATTTTTCCTCCGCTCTTTTTAAGAAAACTAATTTGAATTCAATGCACAGTATTGTCTGCCCAGCCAATAATACAAATCATACCATAAAACCCATAATTATTCCTTGAAACAGCCATCAAAACAAAAAAGAACAAGCTTTTATTTCTTCATTACACATAAAAACTCAGGCCACCTGCGAATATCAACGCATCTTTTGTAATTCTTTTGTTCAAACTTGAAAAAATGTTTGTCATTCGACACACGCGGAATTTAGATCAAGTATGGGTATGGGTGGAAAATTCCCTATAAACAATCGGCAATTGTTTGAAATGAGCGACCAAGATACACGAGGAAGATATGAGAAATGATTCGTCACAACACTGATTTAAAAACCAGACTTTTCCTACGTTATCTTTTTCCGTTTTATACATCTAATTCTTATTCAAAACATCAATGGTTTTATGGGGTCCGTATTTAGAGGTTTTTCCTTTATTTACAACATATGAACATGTCACCAAAAGATATTGGAATGTCTCTCTGTTTTCATTATTCTTCTTTAACTTATGATTTTGGAAAAAATGACTTTGAAATCAGTCATTTTTCTCGATTTTTCAGATATTTTTCTTGTGAACAAAAAGCTATTTTAAATTTCTGAAAACAGAGGGACATAAATTGCACCTGTCTTAACAAGAAGATTTTTTTTTTATTCGTCTGTTATAAATTAAATGAGATATGATAGGACAACGATGCTATGTTTCCGCTGTTGAAATTGTAGAATCTCTAGTTAGCCAGTATATTCTATGCTCAATTTTCTTTACCTACATTTTTTGTTCGATTGACTGCAAAATGAAGGGCTTGACGTCACCTGAAACCGCCTCACTTCTTGAGTGCAATAAGAATCAGAATTCACGATTCTGGCTATATTGCTCAAAATAAAAATCTGAAATTTTACATTAGTAACGACAAAGCATTGTTGAATTGAAAAATTCAAACTATATATTGTTCCGACAACAATTAGAGATAAAAAGAAACTAAACACTAAAATTTCGTGAGGATCTCATGAATGAACTATAAAAGTTATCATTGAGTTTCAAGATAAAATGAATAGAGCATAGATGTAGAAAGGGCGGAAAAACAATACAACAATAATTTTATCAACATAATTGCCATAAATTCTATCTAAACTTGTACAATTTTCGCTGATTTTTGCATAATTACTAAAGCCAAACTAATTACATTAATTAAAGATTTTGAAGATTCCGCCCTTTTTGTATGCTTCTTTAATCTAAATACAAAAATTCAATATCATACGTATAACAGTATTAGATTGAGATCCTCACAAAAATTACTTGTTTTTCAATGCGTATTATTGCCATGCAATAGGCTCTTAAGATGATCCTCTACCGCGCCAAATAATATTGTTGAAGATAAAAGTCTACAAAAATCTACAAAATGGTTGATGCAGAATTATAAAATTTTGCTTTAAATTCGTAATATGTTAATTTGAATTTTGACAATTTTTGGCATTTGTTTTGTAAAAAATAAAAATATTGATTTAATATTTTTTATATTATTATTATTATTATTATTATTATTTTATATATTATCAACATTAACACAATATTCATAAAAACAGTTTGGGAATCTCTGTTTTACTAAATTAAAATCAAATAATATTTTGTGCACAATATTCTTATAGAGGAAAAAACTGAACCTGTTGAAACCTTAATTGCGTCGAACTAGGAACCGATGTTTGCAAGTTCAGTATACCGTGGAATTGTTGTAGTGCATGTATCAATGTTTATAAGATAAAATTAATAAGTTTGTGTACATATTTCGATGTATTTAAATGTACAGGTTGAGTCAGCTAAGTGTTCCCTATTTCATTTGTTTGTAAAGTCTCAAGTTTTTGTGTAAAGTCCACCAAATTTTTGCTGTAAATACAGTAGCCACTTGAGTTTTTGTTCGCAAAGTTTTATCATTATTGCTCTATTGCTTCCTAATTGGTGACTGAAATAATGATTAATTAATTAATGATTAGTCAAACGACTATTTGTAGGATTTTAAAGGACCTTAAGAAGACGAAATTGAACGAATGAATGAAAACCCTGGTCATCTGAATAACATCATGTTTTCTGATGAGGCACATTTTCATCTTGATGGTGGATTTAATAGACACAATCATCGGTATTGGTCAGATTAAAATCCCCACTGGATTGCTGAACAATCCTTGCACTCTCCTAGAACGACTGTTTGGGCTGCAATTGGAGATTTTGGATTAATTGGTCCAATTTTCACATTGAAGTGAACCACTCGTGAAGTTTTTCTCTGATCGATTTGAAATTTCGGCAGTAAAAATTTAGATAGTTCATGTTTTGCAAAAATTTCGTCACTTTCTGATAAAAATTGCCTAAGTTATAAAAAATCCAAATAGGGAATAGTTAGCTGACTCACCCTGTATAAGTGTCTATAAATTGCATGTTTGAACTTTTTAATGCGTAAAATGATTATTTTAAACTTAAAGTGTAGTGTAGCAATTTAATGACATTCTGGGACAACGACGCCTATATTGAATGCACCATCGTCAGAGTACACCAAAGGTTAGCATTTTAATTTATATTATAAAATATTGACACTTCTTAAACTAGCAGAACACATTGAGCAGAATCACTTCAAACCATAATGAAAATATAATGCTTAATTAAATCTTAAATATCCTATTGGCGAATTTGAGGCTTGTTTATTTAAAAAATTATGGGTGTTGCCATTAAAACCGATCATTGATGGTATAGAATTAATTTTAGTATCAAGGACAAAACCATTTTATTTGGTAATAAAACAAAACAAGATTTGTCAATAAAAAAAAATTTTTACTGTTAAAAAAGGTGGCTTGAATTATAATGGCATAAGTGTGTTATGATAAATAAATTACTTGGGGAAATAAAAAATCTTGCAGGACTAGATCTTAAGTTTTTCTCCTGTGATTAATCATCATTTCACATTAGTAACAAAAATATCTACGATTTTGTTTTATAAAATAATGACTAGTAGGTATATCAATAATTTATTTAAATAATTTGACCGTGAAATAGCTATGAAAATAAATAGGAATAATAAAGATTTTACGATAAATAAATTACTATAAAGTAATTATTATTCTATCCACTGATAGCTTATTCACAAAGATTACTAAATATGTACTGAACAATTTCTAGTATTATTTTTTTAATTAGTAAAGGATTAAAATAAAATCAGAGAAGGTTTTGCAAAGTTTTATTTATCCACAAAGTCAGTTCTTGAAAGTCGATACAAAGTTTTGTTCTTGACAACATTTGAATAATTCAATACAATTTCATGGAACAAGTACAAGAACATTTTTTTGCTATTGAAAGTTATATGGAACTACAAAATTACGGTACTTGCATACGAATACTAACAGTATTTTAAAAATTAATTATTTTTACATCCGTCCCATTCGGATATTGACATTTCCACTGCGTTCTAAAATAAAATAAATTCGCAATTTATATGAAGGTTATTTAATCAGTGATGTATGTTCCAGATGGGCTTATTTATTAGTGTAGAACTTGTAATGTCAAAAATTTAATTTATTGCTGAAAATAAAACTAATTTGGAGGATGCCCATCTTCAGGTAGAAATAAAACTATATTAAGACATTTACTCGTATTTGTTTACATTATTTATTTACACAACTTTGGTGTGGTAGCCTCATATTTTGATTCAACGATTATATCCTACCAGTTTGCAACTCACGGGTACTCATAATATTAGTAAAAAATGCAGCACAGAGGTGATTATGTGCAGTTAAGCGGCCGGCCTATTTTTTCGAATTCCTAGAATTTACTGTTTTCCTATTTCACTCTATTCATCACTTTTACGGCAGCCCGAAACTCGTACTTTGCCGCATCGTAGCTATACAAAATACAATGTCATTTTGAAGTTGAAAAATACCTAACTGTATTCGTTTATTATTGACTGTTTTATAAATTTTAATAGAGAAAGAATTGATTTACAGATGTACCTTATTAGAATTTTAAAAATAAATTTATTTCATGAGATATAACCGTGTAAAGTTTGCATAAATTGGAAATTTTTATAATCATATATAATTTTCGGAGAGTTATAAAATCGCATTTTTGTTCATCAAAACGTTTGAAAAGCGCAGAAATATAATCAGTAAATTTATGTTCAGTAAGCGCAGTTCGTAACATTGATTAAGCGCATTTTTCTAAAATGAGATTTCTGACCATAAGTTAGTCCAGATCGTCTTCGAGTATGATGGGGTTAAGTTCAGAAAAATGTTAGGCAAGAATATTTTCTAGTTTTAAATAATTCAAAAAATCTTGTTAAAAATACTCTTCGAGTACCTATGATGGGGTTAAGTTCAGAAAAATGTTAGGCAAGAATATTTTCTAATTTTAAAAAATTCAAAAAATCTTTTTAAAAATACTCTTCGAGTACCTATGATGGGGTTAAGTTCAGAAAAATGTTAGGCAAGAATATTTTCTAGTTGTAAAAAATTCAAAAAATATTGTAGAAAAACTGTCGTACAATCCCTACAACAACTACAATTTATACGCTTTTCAAATGTTATTTTATGCGCTTTTCGAACGTGATAAGCAAAAACTGATAAAGGCCAAATGCGCTTATTTAGCTCACCCATAATTTTTATGGAAATTCTACTGATAATTGATCCATTAAGCAGGGACGGACTAGAACTTAAATTTTCTGGGTTCAAGGCTATACGCCAGATATTTATACGGAGACTCTCGGCCTCTCAATAAACATCAACCAAATATCATGTCGGCCCACCAGACTTCGTCCGGTAGACCTTATGGCCAGTAGGCCAGTCCACCCCTGCTTTTAAGTATACCGGGTGGTCGTTTTAACTTGAGACAACGGAATATCTGGAAAAATATGCATCCTACGAAAATATGTTTAAGATAAAAAGTAATATTATCTAGGGGGACATCCAGCAGTGCTGAAATTAGCCAGACAAAACTTATGTATTTTTTGTAGAAACCGAGTTTGCAATAAAAATTAGAAGCTTCTATTTAAAATTACAAAGTTAACCCCCGCCCCACCCACAAGGGTGGGGAAAGGTTTTTTTTTATTGATTCAAGTATCATTCGGAACCTAAACCCATTGTTAGTTTTTCGATTTGAGACGCGATCCTCAAAAATATCAAAAAATTTCATTTGTTGCGTTTACAGCGCCATCTATTAGGATTGGAAAAAATATCTCAGACAAACCTTACGTATTTTTAGGCGAGGAATACGAATCTGCAATAAAAAGTAGGGGTTCCCATTTAAAATTTTAAACTTGCTCCCCGCCCCACCCATTTCAGGGAGGTGGTGACTAATTTCAGCACTGCTGAATGTCCCCCTTGATAATATTACTTTTTATCTTAAACTTTTTTTCGTAGGACGCATATTTTTCCAGATATTCCGTTGTCTCAAGTTAAAACGACCACCAGGTATACCTAATCCTTGTTGAAATAAAATATATTACCATATTCTTGTACTGATCACAAAACTCTAACACGTTACTACACTTTATGCTGGATTTTAGAAGGTAGACCATTGAAATGTGTGCCTGTACCTAACTAATTTCAAATCAGAGTTGTCAGAACGGTTGGTCACATAACAAAATCTCAATTATCGTAATTTAATTTCACCTGAAGATGGTTAATTTCATTGGCTGAATTATTATAAATGACAAATCAAATTTTTAACATAACAATCACCAATTCAATAAATTTTTTTTTCGTGTAATAAAAACCTACATTAAATAAAGCGTTGGTGTCAAACTTATAATATTTCGATTCCTTGAAAAAGTGGGCATCTCCATCATAGTAAATGGCATCAATGTCTCCTGGAACCCCCTTCCAAAGTCTGGACATGTCTCTTGGGTAATCCGTTCTAACAGTTGACATTCCATCGTTGTTTATATCGTATCGCCAATACTGCGAACCTGTATGCAAACTTATATCACTAAGAAAAATATTCAATATAAACACTACAAGATAATAATGGATACATTAGACAGTGGCGTATTTATATTTTTTTTTCCAAGGGTCCATTGCTGTATACAAAAATTAATTTACCTCATCGCATATCAAAACTCAAAATATGTATTAGTACTACTAATAAATTTTGGTGGTACAAACAAAATATTAATTAAAAAGCTTTGACGATTTTTTTAATTTAATCGAAATTTAATTGCAAAATAAATTAGACTGTGCAGTAAATTATTGTTTATGAAATCGTACAATAATGAGTTACTTGAGCTCCGCTAAATCGTAGTGAAAAGTACAACTTTAGCTCCTAATTTATATAGCGATATCTGTCAAAATATTGAAAATATTCAAAAAATTCATATTATTAATAACAATCAGCGAAAAAATAATGTGTTTATCATGGCACAAATCACAAAATACAGATTTGCTGTCTAAGCTAAATTCATAGTCTCGGCTGCGCCTCGTCTATGAAACTCTTGCCGCGACAGTTAAGCCTGTTTTACACGATCCAATTTATTCACCAATAAATTGATCAAGTTGACCTTCAATCAAGTTTTTCTCAATATATTCTGAAAATTTTCATACTACCAACTTACCGATATGAGCTGACACTTTCTGTTACTGTCAACAGTGCCAACAACGTTTTTGTTACATTACTTATTAACTAAACGCTATCTAAACAAAATGAAACTGGATAAAACGTGAGAAACGTCATAAAATTTGACGAAATTTTTTGTATTACACACAACAATAGAAAACAAAACTGGGTCAATTTATTGATGAATAAATTGGATCGTGTAAAACAGGCATTAATTTGTTATTATTTGCCTAGTTAAGCAAATTTTCGAAGGTACAAAACTGTTACCCTCCTGTCCCCTTTACATACGTCACTGGTATATTGAACAGAACTAATTTGAATAGTAATATTTTATCAAGATATCTTTTTTAACAAAAAATACAAGAATAAGTTTCTTTACCTTTGAAGGTATACAGTCGTTCTCCAATAGTAACTGCTGCTTGGTACTCCCTTTCAAGAATAGCAAAAGTTTCTACAAAACTTCCATTGAATTTTAGTACGTGTGTACCTTGGATAAAGTAAATATGATTGTTATAGAAGAATGTTGCATCTACTTTAGATTGTAATCCAGGAAAATCTTCTGACAATAATTTAGGGTAGCCAGAAAGTAATGTTCCATAGTTATATTTCCAAATTTGGAATCCTCGTAAGATGTAAATTGTATTTGTACTTACAGCAAATGCTGCATCTATGTATCCATCGTTACATGGTGAATATTTTTCTCCGTATAGTACCTGAAAATAGTTATTTGTTTAACTAGGCAAAAAATATTAGATTTGCTGCCGTAGCTAGAGTTTCATAGACGAGGCGCAGCCGAGGATATGAATCTAGCTTAGGCAGCAAATCTGTATTTTTGCCATGTTAAACACATTATTTTTTCGGCGATTGTTATTAATTAATATTAATTTAGTGATTATTTTAAATACATTGATAGGTATCGCAATCAAATTATGTTGCTATACGTATGTTGACGGTTGCTATGAAAAATTTTATAAATGTCAAATTCGTTGATTCACCATAGTAACAATTACTTTTGCTGCCTAGGCTTTTTTACTATTTTTGCTGTCTAGGCAGCAAAAGTGACACTTTGCTGACTGTCAACTGTCAAAAAAACGGCACTTTTAATGTCAATCGCCGAAAAAAGAAGTTTTTTTCAGGGGAAATAATACCTCTTATGCTAGATTTAGAGTTTTTTATGTGACACCAAACTTAACCAGGTAAAAATTAACTATTAAGCATCATTTCCATCGACTGTTTTAGTGCTTAATACATAATGATTTGTGCGTAAGGCGTAATGCATAATGATTATTTATTAAATGGCCATTTCCACCTATTTTGTTTAATGATTAATTCGACAGAGATGACAATTGTTGTCGAATTTTGTAATTTAATCATTGCCGGCATTTTGTCGATATTAAGGAATGGAAGAACTGTTAATTTCGTAAGTAAAGTATTCATTTCCATATTTAGAAACAGACAGAATTTGACAACTCGAAACAAATAATAAATATGACACCATGTCAATCATTATGCTTGTGCATTACGCCTTATGTTTGGAGTTTGCAAAATTTTGTTCTTATGCGTTGCTCTTAGTACTTATGCATTAAACATAGTTCTTAAGCATTAAAACAGTCGGTGGAAATGAGGCTTAACTGTATTGTAAAATAAGTAGTAAAGGTTGGAAGGTTGCATAATTCATTGCGATGAAAATAAAGGCGCTTCTATTTTTGTCATACAAATCTGGTTATAAGCCTCATTTCCAACGACTGTTTTAGTGCTTAATGCATAATGATTTGTGTATAAGGCGTAATGCATAATAATTATTTATTAAATGGCCATTTCCACCTATTTTGTTTAATGATTAATTCGGCAAAGGTGACATTATTTGTTGTCGAATTTTGTAATTTAATCATTACTGACATTTTTACGATATTAAGGAATGGAATAACTGTTAATTTCGTGCGTAAGGTATTTATTTCCATAATTAGAAACAGACAGAAATTGACAACTCGAAATAAATAATAAATATGACACATGTCAATCATGATGCTTGTGTATTACGCCTTATGTTTGAAGTTTGCAAAGTTTTGTTCTTATGCGTTGCTCTTAGTACTTACCTATGCATTAAACATAGTTCTTAAGCATTAAAACAGTCGATGGAAATGAGGCTTAACTGTATTGTAAAATAAGTAGTAAAGATTGCATACAGTGCCGGATTAACCCATGGGCATTATGGGCAGCTGCCCAGGGCCCCGACGTTCAGGGGCCCCGGAAGAACAAAACTAATTTTAATATAACAATAAAATTATTTCAATTAGTTTTAAATTCTTCCCAATTTATGAATTCAATAGTATTTTTTCATGGATTAATAGACGAAACGATACAGTTTAAATTGTGCAAAAAACTTGGAATTATTTAATTTTTTCTTGAATCAGTATTTTAATAAATAGAAGCCAGAAAATATTTTGATAACTATGAGTAATATTATGACGATTTATTATGTACCCAAGTGCGGTGATTTAACGGTGCTCATGTACCTATGCAAGTCTATTTAATGGGTGCACTACACCCATGCAAATTAAATCTGAAAACAGATTTATATTCAATATAATGAAAAATTACTAAGGCATATAATAGTATATTATATATTGAGGGACTAAAGTGCATGATTTAATCCTGAGGATGAAGTGAAACGAATGCAAAATAGTTTAAAAGAATACACATTTTGTAATTTTGACAGTAAATTTTATGACAAATATTTATATTGTTACCATATATACTCTGTAACAAATAGCACGTATTTACTTGACAACGGGATTAATTAATTCAATTCCTTGACAACGGGATTAAATATGAAAAATAATCCCTTGGGATCAAATTTAGAACCTTAGTCTCTAAAAATAAAGACTAAAGAAGAGTTTTAGTCCCGAAAGTGCAAAAAATCATATAATAATTTTTTAATTTTGTTTTATTTTAAGTCATGACACAAAATTTTATGCGATTCCTCTAGACTCGATCTTAGAGATGTAAATAGTGTTTTCAATGTCAAAAAATTAAATTTTAAGATACCTATACTTAACCTTAAACTAAACAAAATTTTCGCCTGCGGCGCATTTCTTTCATTTTTTATAATTACCCTCTCTGAATATATCACAGGGATTTGCCCTTAAGCCACGCAAAAAAATTTACATCGCCGCGCCTCTATTTAATAGGTAGGTACTTTTTATTTTGTTACCAAATGTATATTATGTTATTTACATGTTTTTTTATTTTACATTTTATTTATGTTTTAATAACAAAAATAATTCCTGCAAAAAAACGAATAACCTAAACTAGGAGAGGAGGGCCCCAAAATCATAACTGCCCAGGGCCCCATAAATCATTAATCCGGCTCTGATTGCATATTCTATGCGATGAAAATAAAGGCGCTTCTATTTTTGTCATACAAATTTGGAATTATTGTACATCATACATAATCATTATGTACTCGTATAGGCATTACGAAAATTCTAAATGCACGAAAACTTTAAATCGAGCTTAGGAAAATTTGCAGCTTAGATTGCAAGATAAATTTTTAACTGAAATAGTATATTGTGTGTCTAGTGCGCAAAGTAGGCAATGGGCTCTTCCACCATATATTTTTTATTTTTTTTAAATGAAGCTTCATTCTAAAATATGACGATCTGTGAAAACGCGGCGTGAAACTGTGCTGTATTAAGAAAGATATTAATTTTTAAAGTTTAAAATTTCGCTTGTGACGTCCAAAGTGCTACCTAGTGGCCCAAAACTGTAGTGTAACGAACACCCATTATAATTATATTAAATTTTAAACAGTATATAATTCTATGACATAAGTAACTTTGTAGAGTAATAAATACCATAAAATACATACAACTATATTTTATTTTTAGTTTTAAGATAGTTTTCGTACCATAGCCATAGGCCATAGCTTGAAAAGTTTGAGATTCAAACGCAGTTGACAGTTCAAAGTTAACAAACATCTGATCCAAATGCTTGCGCATGGCGCTGGCGCAGTGCCTGTATCTCATTGGTTTGTCTATATTTGTATAACCAATAAGAATAGATCGCACTTGGGACGTCACATGACGTCACACAATATTTAAAGCGCTCTTGTATCTCATGATTAAATAACTTTTTAAAGACATTTTTTATTTACAGTTATGATTTGATATGTTTTTCAAGTTTTTAGCACAATTTTATTAAATCTTGACTATGGTGGAAGAGCCAATTGAGCGAGGCGAGTTGCAGACCGAGCAGTAGTGCGCCGAGACAAAGCCGAGGTAGTTGAGCACTAGTTGCCTTTACGCCCAAGTTGCTCGCGATTTTTTTTTGTCTTACCTGCACAAAATGTAACCTTTTGAGTGACTGTTTTGTGTGTGCAAAATGTCAATTATATACGTAACTGCGTGCGCAAAGTGAAGCGTGCGCAAAGTAGAAGCGTGCGGAAAATTTCACTTCGCGCACGTAAATTGTACTTTAAGAACGAAAATACGATATGTGTGCGAAAGTGAAATTTTGCTCACGCTTATTCCCGCACACTTCTTATAGATAAAAAATGAGCCACTCTGCGCACAGAAAAGGTTACTTTTCGTGCAGGTAAGACAAAAATATCAATAAATGCAGCAATAACAATAATATGAAAAAGGCATTCAAATTACAAATTGGAAAATGGAGAGTATATTTTACCATAAAGTTTATTGCAACTTGTACAGGGTGATTCATCGTAACTTATTTATTTCAAAACGCAATAATGCCCATTTTATAAATCAGAAACTTTTTATTTTTATTTTACAATGTAGGTAGGTACTAAAGTTTTGTTTCACCCAGTTTTCAAAATCATATCAGTTAGGTGCACCTGTCGAATGAGATCACTCTCTCCCCACTACGATCCCTACAGCCTGAATGGCACGCATTTTAAAAAAGCAAGTTATGATGAATCACCCTGTATTTTTAAGAACTTTACCGTAGCATAAATTTTGTCAGTTTCATTTAATACGAAGTTATCTCTCGGCATGAAAATTGGAAACATAACTGAATTCATATCTTCAGAATGGTCTAATCCCAACGAATGTCCAAATTCATGGGCAGCTATTTGATAGAAATCCACATTATAATCACTAATGTTATTTAAAAAGAACATGTCACCATTTTCCTAAAAAGAAAAGAATATATTTTTTATTTATATAGTAGTCCAGTTAGGAGAGGTTTTGACTGAAGACTAATACATAACCAAGTGAAATTTGGCATGTGAGTAGTTAAGAACATACCTCGGTATGCTCCGCTTCCCAAAAAAAATTAAGTTGAAAATCAATATTTTCTTGTAACGCATTTTCCTCGAAAAGATTTTGGAAACCGGTTTTGACAGGATGAAAGCTGAGAAAATTTGCTATCAAAATGGTCCTTGAAAATTTTTTCATAAGTAGCGTTTAGGCATCAGCCTTTTAATAATCGAATGACTTGAACATTTTCTGTATAGTAGGCGCTACATTGACAATGACGTAATAAATTCGCCGCTACAGAATGAATGTGGTATAACTTTGTTAAAGAACATCATTTTGTAAAGATAATTTACCTTCAATACCTTCAATATTTATAGGTTATGATCTTTTATTAGGAAAACATTTGTTACATGTACGTAGTAGTAGGTACAATTGATGAAACAAATTACAGAATCTCGTTGATTAGGATTTGTACTTAACGATAAGCTCATTAAAAATAAATTTAAGGGGCCAAAAAGTGGTTTATTTTCAAAAATGCTCGTGCCCGCGATAAATAAAGAAATCTGAGATAGCGAAAACCAGTTTTCTTTTCGGACGTATAACACACAACCCTCCAAATAGTTGATTGGGGATGATTTGGGATGATTTGGTGAAAATAATCCTCTACGAATTTACAATTTCATTCATAGATATTGAAAATATTCAGAATTTCTTGAACATCTTCTAATACTGAGTTATGATTCTTTAAAAAACAATTTTCTCGTTATAGCGGGGTCGGAAATTCAAATGTTATTAGTGCAACTGAAATAAAATAAACGAATAAAATGCAATTTTTATCTTTACAAAATGAAGTTCTTTAACAAAGTTTAACCACATTCATTCTGTAGCGGCGAATTTATTTATTATTATTTAAATTCACAAGTCATTCGATTATTAAACGGGTGGTGCCTAAACGGTGCTACTTATGAAAAAATTTTCAAGGATCATTTTGATAGCAAATTGCCTCAGCTTTCATCCTGTCAAAACCGTTTTACAAAATCTTTGATAGTTTCCGAGCAAAATGCGTTACAAGAAAATTTGAGTTTCAACAGAACATTTTTTTGTGAAGCGGACCATACCTAGGTGAAGTGAATTTTTTTTGTTTCTGTATGTTCTTAACTACTCACATGCCAATAATTTCACTTGGTTATGTATTAGTCTTGGGTTTCAATCAATTTTTGACTCTCCTGGCTGGACTATAGGCATTTTAACACCTACTGGTGGAGCAGCATACGCAAGAACAAATCCTTGACTGCTTTCTATTGCAGACTCATTTACAAACCCTATATAAATATCTGGTGTCCGTTCCGTAATTTCTTCCACAACTAAGTCAATATTGTCCGTCCATAGTTTCATTGCTTTCGTTATTATTTCTTTAGTTGTAGATCTGTTATATTTTAAAGGGTAATTTTTAAAAGAGAATGTCACATGCGAATTATCCCATCTTCCTAAAATGTAGAAAAAGTCTTTGAAAACACGTTTTTTTCGAATTCCTAGAATGCTTTCGGTTTTCTTTTTTTCTATTCCACGCTTTTCCCGCTACTACGGCTGCCTGAAACCAGCCCGAAACTTGTACTTTACCGCATTTTAGCAATGCAATTTCATTTTGAAGTTGAAAAATACTGTCAAAGTGTTTTCGTTACGAGTAAACTATTAGTTTATTATTGACTTCAAGATAATATTTTTATAAACATTTAATAGAAAGAATGGATCTATAGATGTGCCTATTCAAAAAATTTTAAATAAATATCAGGCCATGTCCCCATGTAAAGTTTCGGAATTATACAATTTTATTATTAAAATTTTAAAAAAGGACTACTATTATTTGATTCTTTAAGTATATAATCCTTGTTGAAATGATTTTACCATTATTGCACTAGCCACAAAACACTCGCTACGTTAGTAAATTTTTTGCTAAATTTTAGGAGATAGACGGGCCTCTTAAGTTTTCTACAAATTATTTCCTAAAAGAATTACTAAACTTTCTTGCATTAATATTGACGTTAAATTTCAATAACAATTTTCAGGACACAATCAAGGCAATAGTTTTTTACTTCCTTGTACGGAGTAATAAGGAAGTATTGTAATCGCGAAAAATTTCGGTTTTCAGATTTTGATGGAAATATCCGTTTTGACCTTTTCTGAATCCATTATGACTAGTTTCGTCGTGACGTCTGTACGTATGTACGTATGTACGTATGTACGTACGGGCGTACGTATGTGTGTCGCATAACTCAAATTCGGTTAGACGTAGAAAGTTGAAATTTTGTATTTAGGACTGTTATAGCATCTAGTTGTGCACCTCCTATTTTTGGTTTCAATCTACAAACCGGAAGTAGTAAATTTAAAAAAAATTTCGATAAATATTTAATTTAAGACAATTTTTTTTATTTTAAATGAAAAATTATGTGATTATTACCAACAATCGGTATTTTATAAATATTTTTGTATTTGGTATCATCGGGTATCATTTAAGAATAATTAAAGTATATATTTATAATTTAGTATTTCGATATCTTGTAGTCCATGATCGATTAACATTTGTTACTACGTAAAATTTAAATGTTTATGACATGACAGTGACAATAGTAAAATATGCTTTATATCTTCTTCTGCAGTTTAAATAAAATGACTAAAATATATTTGTGAGTATACTAGTATAATAAGTTAAAAGAATTTTTTATATTATTCTACATTTTAGTTATTAAGAAAAGTATGAACAAACAAGGCGTACAAGGAAGTCATGTGGTGTCCACGTCAGATTTTTAATAAAAGTATAAACCTACCTACCCGTATAAATAAACGTTGGAATATCATCTGGTTCTACACATCTGGGCATATCCATTATTTCCTTAGTCTTTTCATCCACAACACCTAACAAAACAGTATAATTATAATATTTTATCTATGTTTCACTAAGACATTATATTATATGTATTATTTGATAATCGTAAATACAATAGTTATTTATATATTAAGGGTGTAAGGAAGCTTTTATGGCGTGAGACGTGATTTTGAGCCCGCGCGTCAGCCGAGGGCTAAAAACACGTCAAGAGCCATAAAAGTAAGTTACCCCCGTGGTACATACCCAACTTTATGCACGGTTCAATATTTTCTAATAAATTAATTAATTTAATCGTATCATCAACTGTTATTACCTTATAACATGCAACATTTTTTGATAATTATAAACAACATAATAGGTTAGTTACTTATAATACGTTAGATACTTATAATTCATTAGTTACGGACTTAATACGTTAGATACAACCATAATAACATCAAAACCTTCCATAATATGCGAACTGTCAACTAATTGACAAATAAAATTCTTGATTTGTTTTAACATCGCTATCTTTGATGATACGATTAAGCTTTGAATATAACGCGAATATATGCGATTTAAGCCCCCTTGGATGTTCAAAGAGACTCGGTTTCACCTCGTCGCTTAGCAACATCCTCGGTATTATAAATCGCATAATATTCTTGTTATATTAATAGCTATAATTTACTTCTTCAAATTCACAAAAATTATTAAATTCTTGGACTGTAGCCAAGATACCAAAAAAATTTCTAAAATAAACAAAAATCTAAATGTCAAAGTTGTCATTATTGAATTAAATATTTACAAGACAATTTATGTTAAATGTAAGTAAAATGATGTTATTTACATAAAAAATTGTACAACTAATTACAGAAAATGGTTATTTATAGGATTATTAGTAGTTTATATAAGGAAAATTGAAAATATAAACTTATTACATTAATTTGACGTTTTTTATAGCACACTGCGCTATAATGTGATCCGTGGGCTATAAAGTGACGTTTATGTCAAAGAAATTCGTGTATAACTGTCATATTATGATATGAACATGATTTTTTTTAAACATAAATAATTGTGCATTGTACCTGTTTCTGGTATATTAGCAAATTTCTGGAATTTCTCTACTGCTTCTTTTAAATCATTTTGAGTCATATCCTCAATTGTTTTATTGGTAAAACCAGTATGCATCAAATAAGTCTACAAAAATTACACAATTTATCTAAGGAATTAATTAAAAAGTTAATGCCATTCCAGGGCGATAAGTTTATAACACTCACCATAGCTTTTTCATTTGACACTGGTGCACATTTTAGTAATGAAATTGAACTTAATAACACTATAAATATCTTCATTTTGCTACTTGTTTGCAGCAGAGTTTTACACAAAATAAAACATTTGAAGATATTTAGCTCAAGTTCAACTAAGTTCGGAATAAAAGATAGTATTATCATTTTATTGATGATGTTACAAGGAAATCTCAAAGTAATTTTAAATGGTAAATATTTATTATAAACATTGATTAGATACAGTGGTTTGAAACCTTTCGTATTAGAATTATATTAAACAAGAAATTACACTTTTCTTATCTACAAATTTAAAAAATATATTTCATTTACATACGTATTTATTAAATACCATTTGAGTAAACATAGAGTATGATATAAAATTAATGGTATCTGTGAGGGTAATTAAAAAGGAAAATTAAAGATAAACTTGGATACGATTTTCTTGAATACTTTTTAAATCAGTGTAGTTTCAAATTAAAGGAATTTGCAAGGGCTTTTGAACAGTGTGTCAAATTTTATATTTAAAAAATACCTTTTTATTACACTTGCATCATAATCGATGTTTAAAACACGCAAATGCTGTGTTTTAAAGGTTGCTAACCAACAACAATGAAAATTGTAACCACTCTTCTAGGTATCGATATTTTGACACATCACACATACTGTTTTATAAATATGAATCAAAATTAAAGTGCTGCTTCCCAGCTCTATTTTTAAATAAGGATACAAAGGTAATAAAAAATTGTATATGATACAAGTATACAAGTGCTTTTAAAGCACTAGCGACGTTGAAATCACTCCGCTTCGCGTAGTGCTCGAACCTGTCGTGCTTTAAGAGACCCGTCTACTTCCTAAAATCCAGCATAAAATGTACTAACGTAGCGAGTGTTTTGTGGTCAGTACAAGAATAGTAAAATTTTATTTCAACAAGGATTTAACAGACAAGAATGGATCTACAGATGTGCCTTTTTAAAATTTTTATTAAAAAATTGTACCTACATGAATATAAAAATTCCGAAAAATTCAAAAAAATTCCTATTTTATGTAAATTTTATACGGTTATATCTCATGATAGAAATTAATTTTTAAAATTTTAAAAAGGCACATCTGTAGATCCATTCTTTCTCTATTAAATGTTTATAAAACATTATCCTGAAGTCAATAATAATCTGACAGATTACTCGCAACGAAAACACTTTTACAGTTTTTTTCAACTTCAAAATGGCATTGCATAGCTAAGATGCGGCAAAGTACGAATTTCGGGCTGGTTTCAGCCAGTCCTATCAGTGGGGAAATAGTGGAATGTAAAAAAAAGTAAAATCGAGAGTATTCTAGGAATTCGGTAAAAACGTAGACGAGCCGCTTAAAAGTTTACTTATACACTTGTATCATAATATACTATTTTAGTTACAAATATAGATACTTTGTGGTTGGGAAGCCCTGTGTTGACCATAGCAGATTTTTTTATTGTGATATCAGTTTTAATAACCTTAAGCATAAGCAAGGATGGTATTAGAAATATTTAAAAAAATTAGTTAAATATGATTATAACTTTTTTAATAAAATACAATCATTTATAACTTGATCTACGATGATGAAACTAAGCATGAAGAGATATCCTAGCAATAGAAGGCAATGAGATTAGGCAAATCCGCATGGCATATGTAACTAATGCTAACAGAAGTAGTTATTTAACTATCTAGTGTGTTAATGAGGGCGATTAATAATTAAGACATTTTAACGCGTTCGCTTCTCTCACGCGTTAATTGTCGAGATTATTAACACATGAGTTAGTTACAATATTTTTCCGTTGATCATTACCTTTTTAATTTATTTTGTCTATAACAAATATGTTAGGTTAGTAACTTTTGAAACTGCTGTGCACAATGTTACCTGAATATTATTTAGCAAAAACTATCAAAATAATTTCGTTTAATTCTATTTATTATTTTTCTACAAATTAACTCTAGCTAATATTACGTGTGTTGAACGTGGATTCAAAAAATCATTGATTCATAAAAATCATGCATTAATGGGGGTCATTGATGTACTTATGATTTTTTTGCATTAATTATAGTAATTAATAAATGATCAACGGAAAAATATTTTAACATGTTTGAGCCCACATTGTTGAATAAAGAAACGATTTTTTTTATTTTAGCCGATTTCGATTATCTAAAATTTCTTAATTATTCAGATTTTATTTGGGACACATATCTAACAAGAAAGATACTCTCTTAGTGGAATTTCCTTCATCTGAAATATAAAACAATATTCAACAGTTTGTACAATTAATAAATTCAACTTCGTACCATTAATCTATTATCCATATTAAATTTGTAGACCTTATCCCCTTTGAAGAAATAAAAATATTTATAAGGTTCAGTATCTTCGTAATACACAGCATCAATATCATTAGGCACATTGGTCCAATAACTTGAAATATCTTTTGGAAAGCCGGGCATTTTATTCATATTTTCATACCTGTAATATTGCGAGCCTTTGAAAAGATAAGTTCTATATTCATAAGTGAGACCAGCATTGATGTTTGTTATAATTTTCTTATCGCTGTTGATTTTCTTCATCTTTCCATCGTACATCCACACATTTGTCCCTTGATGAAAGTAAATCGCATCTTTGTAGTTGTAAACAGCATCCACTGTCGATGGGGCTCCTTTCCATGCTTCGGAAACCTCTTTCGGAAACCCGGAATAAATTTTCCTGTTCTTGTTCATCTTCCAAACATTTTTCCCTACTATTATGAAAACATAATCGTCTTTGAAAAATACTGAATCAATTTTTTCAGCGTCGCAAATGTTGATTGCAGTGTTGACTTCATTTTCTCTTTTTCCGTAAAGGTTCTAAAATAGTTTATTGTGTAACTAGTAGGAAAGTAATATTTTCCCGGATTTTGGGGAAATGGATGCGATGTTGCGATAGAGTTTTTGAAACCAGAGAAGTCGGCAAATCATATTAGGAAATTTTAATTTTAAAATGATACATTTATGATTATTATGATAAAGAAGCCATTAAAATATATATAGTTCAGTCTGGTAAATGAGGGTTTACAGTACAAATAACAAAATAAGATGTTTCCGGAAGAGGTGACGACAGTTTACTGACAATCGGTTAGTATGCGTTTCCAACCTTCTAGAAAATTGGGAAGCGAATCATTGTTAGCTTCACTTCCCAGCTAGCTGGAAATATTGCTCCGGATGGTTAAAAATATCACTTTTCAATAAAGTTAGCAAAATCAATTTAAAAAATCTCAAGTTACTTAGCAATTCTGTCATAAATCTCTATTTTCAAGTAAGCTAAACAAATTATAATAAAACGGTCAAAAATATTAATAAAATTAATGTTTAAAACGCGCATATTATGAATGTATTGGATTGTGAGTAAAATAGTATACAAACCTGACGGGAATGCTTCATTCTAGCCTCGCTCGACTGTAATATAGTATTACAGTATGGAACTCGTACAATTTTATTATGATTTTTCGTGATGAAAATTAATTGTAAATATTCGAAAAAATAATAATAGATCTACCTGTATTCTTGAAATGTCGTTATTATGTAACAACCTAAAGCTAGAGTTGTACTGTTGTATATATGGATACATTAAAGAATTCTTGTTCATAGAATGATCCAGTCCTAAAGAATGTCCAATTTCATGACTAGCAGTTGTTATTAAATAGTAATATTTTTCTGGATTTGTTGTCCATTGTTCATTATCAAAATGTATATTTCCATTTCGCTACAAAAACAATATTAACTAAGCTACTAAGCAGAATAATATTATGTAAATGGGACTGTGATTCTAAAGCCTGGTTGCCACGACGGAAATTATCGACAATTGCAACACACTTCTACATAAGCACTTTTCGGTAATTTTTGCCTAGGACATTACTTTGATTTTACAGCTAAACAAAAAAATTTAAAATAATGTTTTTTATAGAAAAATGTTTCAGAAATTGAATGTTAAAACAGGAAGTCGAAACTTTATCCGATAAAACATTACAGCTATTTTCCTGTGATGTGACAAATAAATCGACTTTATAAATAATTTGAAAATATGCAAAATTCGTTTTTTCACGACATGCGGAGAAAACACAATTTTCTTCTCGCGAAATAGTGAGGAAAGTAGGTTTTCCCTCTCTAGAGAGGAAAGTAAGCAGTGTTACCACCAGTGTTATTTTACGATGAAATATTTGAAAAATTGTAAGTTAATTTATTATTTTATTGAAAATTCTGATTTTATAGTGATATACTGTAAACTATTATTTTACAATTATTATGTTTTATACTTTCTTTTTCTACTATTTCACGATTTTACAAGTTAAATTTAATTTGGCATATTGGCTGCATTTCGTTGTTTTCAAACGTCATTCTGACAGATGGCAGTTATAACCTAACTTCTAGTTATGTGTTTTTACTACATTTACATTGTTTTTAAATATGTCGTGAAAAAAATGTTGTGTCTAACACGAGAGGAAAGCTCTTTTTCCACTCTTGCTCGATTGCCTCACTCGCTGCGCTCGTGACACAAACTTCGAGCTCGAGTGGGAAAAAGAAGCGCTTTCCTCTCTAGTTGGACAAATAACTATTTCTCGATTTTCTAGCAAACAGTGCCATTTACAAAAATATCTATATAACTCTATCTTGTAGAGAATTTTGTGCTCTACATTTTAGTTTAATAGTCTTCTTCGTAATGTAAACCATTTGCAAGATAAACGCAAGAAACTAAAAACGGGGACAATTAAAATACTCTATAAGGTGTTTTATCTACAACAATAGAATAATGTATTCATTATATACGTGAAAGTAGTATAATAAACCCCTCCATAAGGACACATTATGAAATAATGAATTCATTATTTCACACTGTTAAATAATGAGTACTTTATTCTCTCGAGCTGTCAAACTGCCATCACATCTGTTTTAATATTAGTGTTACATCAAGTTATCATTTTATGACGTTGTAAGCAGAAACAGTAAAAATAATAAAAATTTGTAAAACGCTGTATATGACTAGCCCATAATAGTTCTAAATTACTCGGATAAATTGTCATCACACCAAAGTTTGAGGTTAATACAAATTTGTAGTAAGAAAATGTTGTTTTATTTAAAAAGTTGTAGATAAAACGTCGTATTTGACTCGAAAATAATGGCTATAATTAACTCGGATGATTTATACACTCGCCTTCGGCTCGTGAACAAACTTTCATCCTCATTAATTATAGCCTACATGATTTACTCGTTAAATAATATACTATTAAATGAGAATAAAATTGAAATTGCTTTTGACTCGAAACGCATAATTAATGCTTCAATTCTGTGAAAATCTGTAGTTGCTACAGATTTATAAAACTGTAAATATTAAACAAAATCGCAATAAATTCTATAGTCATATGAACATTTGTGTCAACAAACATTGATGTGATTTTGTTCAATACTTACAGATTTACAAATCTGTAAAACTTATAGAACTGCACAGAATTGCAGCATTATATACTTATTACAGTAAGCCGCCGAACTATATCTCCCTTGTGTTTATGAATCAAACTAGTTTTCCAAATCTAAATTTGCATTTTCCTGTGTTTGCATCTTTCTGTTTGCATTTATGCCGAATATAAAATTCTAGATTTGCATTTTCCTGTAAATGGATCTTTTAATGCAGAATTTTATTACGTAATAAATTTTCTAGATTTTGAATCTTCTTGTGTACGCATTTTCCTGTCTATGAATATTCTAGAATTTTATTTTTTTGCTCGAAGTGCATAATAAGTTTACTACGCTGCCGGAAGAAGGCTTAATAAATAAGATATGTATACTCGTATAGGTAGGTATGTAAATTTACCGGAAAATATGCATAAGCTAATGTTTTTCCTGGTCCATCTCCATCGGCATTAAAAGTAATGTCAATATCTACTTGACTTCCTTCGGGCTTCTCTTCAAATTCTAGTGGTACATATTCTGACCAAAGTTTAAACGCTTTTTTTATTTCTTCTCTTGTTACTGCTGCACCTAAACCATTCCGCGGATAATTTATGAATTTGTAAGTCAATTTTTGTTTGTTCCATATTCCTAAAACACTTCATTCATGAAAGCGCCGATATGTCATACATTCTATAAAATTATTTTTTATACCTAGTTTTTAAATAATTTGATTTAGTTGCAGCTTAAACAAAAAATGTTCTGTATGTTTTACAATTATTTCAAAATTTTCAAAAACATAAAACTAAATAAATTTGTTATTTTGAAAGAAGTGGCACTTTTTTGAAGTACCTACTCTATTATCAAATTGTGTAATTATTTTGAGAAATTGATCAAAATTATTATGGTAAAGTGTAGGATCTTCGATGGTTATCTGACAATTCAGGTTCGTAACCAGTCATGCACTACAAACTGCACAAAATTATTTCATGTGGTGTACCTTGTACCTACTTGTTGTACTTGTCCACTTATCTAATACAGCTGTGGCGGACCCAGACATTAGCCTTATGGGCGGAAATGAAAAAATATGTTAATATGTTTGATATTGTAAAACAAAATTCGCTCAACGCGCGTTGGATGATATCATCGCAATTCGTTCAGTTGCAGTGATATATATTTACAAACATTACTACTTCATTAATCAAAAAATGCTTGACATGCTTAAATTTTTTTTAAATAATTTGCAAATGGTTTAGAAATAGTACACAAAATCTTCACGAACTTATTTTTACAGGTTTATAGAATATATATTAATACAAGTTCTATGTATTTTTCATCATTTTATCATAATATAATTAAAGCAAGCAAAACAAGAATTTAGTGAATTGCCATAAGATTCCATTTAAAACGAGCGTAATTTCAACATTCAATTACACAAAAACCGGAGAAGGCACTGTATAAATTTCCGCCTCTCATCATCATTTTAATGGTCACCAACCTCCTTAACTTTTCGTTTAATTATAATTATTTTACAAATTTGAGATTCTTACTGTTTTTATTTATTATTTCTTGTCCATCTGCTCGGCCGCATCTTGGACGTTCCATTTGCTGAGCTGTTTCAGAATCCATTTGTCCTATAAAATTTAAAAATAATTAACAATTATTTATATAGTATTATAGCTTAGCACACCTGTAGCAGGAAGAGAAAAAGTTTTTTGAAACTTCTCTAAAGATTTTCTGTATTCTTCATCTCCTGATGTATCATTCGACATGTATCCAAATTTTTTCAGGAACTCCTAAACTAATGTAAGTATATATATCGCTACAAATAGTTTGCTGTTTTACCTGTCCTTTTTGTTTGCTCATCGGAGCACATTGTATTGATATTAAAAAACTGACGATTAATGTCACTTTAAACGCAGACATCTTAATGAGCATTATGACAGATCTGTATTAAAATCAACAGAGTTATTAATTTTGTTCACTATTTATAGTATTCTAATCAACTGCAATAACATACAGTTTTTTATTTTGATTTTTTGTTTTATTTTTTACACGAGGAAAGTTTTTACTAAAAAGTTTCTTGAAAGAAAAACAAGTGCTAGGAGCTGTCATAAATAAAAACTGTCAATACTGTTCATACGGGGAATGTAATTACTTTTATTAAATATATTTAGGATCACTTTAATATATTTTAAAGAAATAATTTGTTTCCCTGTATGACCGGTAATGACAGATTTTTATATGACAGCTCCAAGTACTTGTTTTACTACCAAGAAACTTTTTAGTAAAAACTTTTCTCGTGTGAACAGGGCATTAAGTTTTTATTTAGGAAATATGTAAATTTTTAACCAACAATAGATAACAGCGATATTTCTAATACAAATTTATTACCTATTTCTATTTTTTAGGAATTATTGCATTGTTTTAGTTTCTAAATAATAAGTATTTATTTTAATTCTTTATTTATGAAAACTGCCCTTTTTAAATTATACGTAGATAACTAATAATAATAAATATAAATAACTTCAATTGTTACAATTTATCTTATCTGTTCTAAGAAATATAGTTTTCTTTTTATTTTCATCTTTTATCAAATGAATTACGTAAACTTGTAACCTTTTAAATTACATTTCTGTACTTTTTCTGTAAAACTTATTTATTATAATAAGTATGATGACGGAAAATTGCACAGAGAAACATTTACAACTATTTAAATACTATGCATGCACATATTTATTATAATCATCGATAAAAATACAGTATATAGTATAGTTACATTATTTCAACCTTAATTTAAAATTGATATTTTGAGACATTTGTTAGTACACTGTACAACTGAATAAAATAACTTGAAACTTATTTTTTGAGTTAATACTACACTCAACGCAGATATATTTTGGTTCTAGTGACGAAATATAATATAAACCCAGGAGTGGACACTCCGTATCTTAGCAATACTTTAGATTTGTGTCACAGAATGCATGGTTCGAGCTGGTCCGTATTTTCTGTCTCTCTTTAAAAGGTAAATAAAAATGCCACACGCCCTTGTGTCCACACATGGACACATAGAAGACACACACACACGCAACAGTAAAATATACTATGTGCGTTGCTTATGAAATAGAGGCGCCGCTATTTTGAGGCTGCTATGTAACCCAGTGTTGTAATAGATAACAATATTTTTATCCAGATAAATATAAGGATATCATAATTTTTATTTATCTAGATAAGATAATAGATAATCAATGAATAAATTATCTAGATAATAGATTAAAGATAAATAATTATTATATAGAATCTAGACAATTATTAGATAATGCATAGATAATACAAAAAAATATAAATGACATGTTCTAAAATTTAGGCGGTACCAGCTAGAGAGCCGGCAGCGTTGCAAGCTTGTGTTTGATTATATATGAATTTTATTGAAATTACAAATGAAAAAAATTGGTTCTAATTTTACAAAAATTATTATCTAGATGATATTTAAAAAATAGATAAAGATGATTTGTAACTTTATCTAGATAAGATAATAGATAAATAAGACAAAAATTATCTAGAGAAGATAATAGATAAAAATATATTATCTAGATGATTTATCTAGATAAAATTATCTAGATAAGTTACTACACTAAGTAAAGAAAAAAATCAATTTTGACGTTCCACACGTTCTACATTTCCTTTTGTTGCCTGTGTGTCTATGTGTGAACAGGGCTTTACTTCGTGGTTCTACTCTATTATGTTGAACAAAAATTTTCAGATCCAGACATTTAACATGAAAGATACTCTCGTAATGGCATTTCCTTCATCTGAAATATAAAATAATAATTAACAATTTAACAATTAATAATAAATTCTACTTCGTACCATTCGTCTATTATTCATATCGAATTTGTAGACCTTATCGCCTTTGAAGAAATAAAAATATTTATAAGGTTCAGTGTCTTCATAATAAACAGCGTCAATGTCGTTAGGCACATTGGTCCAATAACTGGAGATTTGTCTGGGGTAGCCTGGCATTTTCTTCATATTGTCGTATCTGTAGTATTGGGAGCCCTTGAAAACGTAAGTTCTCTGGTTGTATGAGACGCCATCGTCAATGTTTGTTATGAGTTTCTTATCGCTGTTGGTGTTTTCCATCTCACCGTCGTATTTCCACATGTGTTTTCCTTGATGGAAGTAAATCTTGTCTTTGTAATTGTAGGCTGCGTCTACTGACGATGGAGCACCTTTCCATTCTTCGGAAACTTCTTTTGGGTATCCAGCTTGAAGTCGCCTGCTTCTGTTTATTTTGTAGACTTTATTTCCTACTACTATGTAAACCATTCCGTTTCTATAGAATACTGTATTTACTCTCTTAGTGTTACAAATGTTGTTGTTATTGTTGTTGTTGTTGTTTCCAGTTTTTCTTCCGTAGAGACCCTAAAAAAATTGAATTGTTATTCCCAAAATTGATTCCTTGAATTATTTTTTGTAATTAATTATTGTTTGTAATAAACTGTAATAGTTATTTACATGGTGAGTGCAGTAAATTAATATTTACGGGCGACCTGAAAAGTTTGGGGGGGAGACTCCCTAATCTAGTGAGCCCAGTAAAGATTATTTACAATCGTGCCGCGTACAAAATGTTATTTTCACCTTCACAAGGTTTTTTTCATAAATTATCTTTATAGTTTTGAAAAAGGTACGTTAGGTAAATTTTTTGTAATCAATGGTGGTTGGTGGTAGGACAATTGAGCAGAATAGACCTGTAATGTATTATAGGTCTAATTTAGTTACCATAATGCCTGTAAAGTGTCATTTACGCAGAAGGTGGAAATAAATTTAATTTTTCTACGCCTGCCACCGAAATTCGCAATTTCAACATGCACTCTTTGAAAATGTCAAATGACAATAATCAGTAGACCGGTCATGCGGGAATGTTAGTCGAAAACACGCATGAGCTGAGCATATCGTAATGTTTCCTTTCTGTTGCTATAAAACCACGTTATTAATAAAAAATAATAATAATTCAACACTCTTCTCCCAACTAAAGAAGCTTCTCCAAAAATAACAAACAAACACGCATGTTTCTATCTGTAAAAAATCTGAAGTGGCCTGCACACAACCTTCCGCTATATCTGGACTTATAAACATAAATGTATACGTACAATCCGGTGTCCCTTTAAAATATACAAATAAAAATTTAAAATATTCAAACACAGAAATTTTCATCACCTGAATCAAAAAATTCATTCACACGAAAATTCTTCTGTGTTGAAGCCATCCTCCGTACAATTACTACATTTAATATCTTACTTATGACTTATATGGCGCTAGTATGTCAACTTGTCACCCGTCTCATCTGTCAATATTTTTTATGCAGAAACAAAAATCAACCGAACATGGATTACAAGATTTCAACGTTTTATTTGATAAATTTATTTTTTAAATTTTACCGCAGTTCTTTAATGCTACCAGATAAAGACAATTTTTATAACGTAAGTTGCAAATAACTTTGCCTCTTATTCTTATTACAAATAAATACCATATTTATCCAAATTTATATAAATTTTTGACAATAATCTTTTTAAATCTTCAAAAAATATCACTTCCGGTGAATATATTTGTACCAAAATCTAATAAGCTCTTCCTATTCGTATACAATTATTGTAAAATACCAAATATCAAAATTTTTGAGTAATTCGTATTTGAGTTATGCGACATCCGGCATCGGCCCGGACCACACACATACACACACACGCATACACATACACACATACATACAGACATCATCGAGAAACTACCAAAAATGAGTTGTAAGGACCCTAATTCGTGCTCATCCACTTAAAAATCACAACCCAATTTTTTGCATGATTCCAATACCTTCCTTTACAGGTAAGCGGAAAGTAAAAAGAGATAAAGAATGTAATTCGAGAGCTTCTTAAGTTCAAAGAGTGCTGAATTCGGCCCATTGTGAAAAGTAAATAGTCATACAGTGCATATTAATTTATAAAAATGTCAGTAAACAGTAAATATAGAGTTATAGCAAAAGTATACCTAGTGTGCAACACGTGTTGAAAAGCTCTTACATGCTCATGTTTCTTAAAACACTTTCAAGTAAGAAGCTATTTTCGACACTTGAGTCTCTACTGACATGAGTACCAGTAAATTGACGACTGGTAACCGCACACACGGTAATAATAATATATCTATACCAATGTCTATCTTTGGTGAAAGGCGTGATTGTATGTTAAGTATGTAAAAAATATTAAATACCTGGATTCTCGAAATGTCATCATTGTGTAACCTGAAATTAGGGTTGTACGATCCAATATATGGATACAATAAAGCGCCTCTAACCATAGAATGTTCTAGTCCTAAAGTATGACCAATTTCATGAGCAGCAACAGTAAATAAATTGAATCCTCTTTGAGACATTGATGTCCATTGTTCGTTGTCAAAATACATATCTCCATTTCTCTATAATAAGATTTTATGAATATTATTCAGAGGCATTTAGCAGGTTCATTTCATATGTAAGCTTACTGGAAAATATGCATAAGCTAGTGTTTTTCCCGGTCCGTCTCCATTTCTATAAAAAGTTATATCAATGTCTGCTTGACTTCCTTCTGGCCTTTCTTCAAATTCAAGAGGTACGTGATCTGACCAGACCCTGAAAGCTCTTTGCATTTCTCTTCTAGCTGTAGATGCACCTAAGCCACTCAGCGGATAATTTTTGAATTTGTATGTCAGTTTTCGTTTGTTCCAAATTCCTAAAAGATTTCACCAATGAAGGTTTATTGAACAGTAAGGGATATAAACGGAATTTGTAAACTTAAGCCGAGTTTACATTGGTTAAGGCGTTAAGGGGCTCGTCTATCTTTTTTCGAATTCCTAGAATACTCTCGATATTACTTTTTTTCTATTTCACTCTCTTCCCTAACTACGGCTGCCCGAAACCAGCCCGAAACTCGTACTTTCCCGCAACCTAGCTATGCAATGTCATTTTGAAGTTGAAAAATACTGTAAACATGGCTCCAGTATTTCCATAATACTTTCTGTATTTTTTAAAGAAATTTAAATAAAACAAAAATTATTCGAAAAAGGAAGCATTTATAGTGACCGAAAAAAATCATATCAAATAATGACAAAAAATCATTTTTAAATATTTTTTACTTCAAATTCCTAGACCAAAAACAAAAAATATAGAAGCATTAAGACATCCTTTGTTAATACACTCATATGTAAAAGCGTCATATATTTCAATTATAATTAAGTGGGCGCTCAATTATTGTGAATACCTACTTCATTACAATCCACTATAGTGAACAGTCAAAATTTAACACATGAAGTTCTATAGACAGTCAATTTCGATTATGTGGACAGCTCAACAGTGCTTAGTACAAAGTACAGATCTACTTGGTACATTGGTAGATAAACTGAAACTTCTCATATACAGGGTGTTCATTTTAAGTGGCGCACCATTGCTAACTCGAGAACTATAAGAGCTACGAAGTTGGTTAAATTAGCAAACAATTTCTATTTTATATGACTACTATAATGAACGAAACTAAAAAAAATTAGACCAGTGGTTCTCAAACTACGGGGTGCAACTTTCTTATTTCAAATGGGGACCCATTTTTTTATTTGCTTATTTGATTCAGTATTTTTTTCTGAATTCAACGAGATATTAGTTTTGTATCCTTGCATAACAAAAACATAAGAAAAACGCTATTGAAAATTATGATAATTTAATTAAAATCTGATTGTTAGTTAGTGTTATGGCAGCTAAAAAATGAATATTTTGTTTCATATTAATTGTTAGTGAAGAAAATTCTAGTATACTACACTGATCAGACCAAATAAGGTCGAAACACGTGTCCGTAGTTACCGCCACCTTACACCCTACTGAGTACTTCGTACCCTGAACTCATACACTCAGTATAGCGGTCCTGATCTCCTGATTAAAATCAAAGAATCTTTTTCATTACCAGATAACAATTAATATGAAACAAATATTCAATTGTTTTCTTCCATAGCACTCTTGTAACAATCAGATTTTAATTAAATTATCATAATTTTCAATAGCGTTTTTCTCATGTTTTTGTTATGTCAGGATATAAAACTAATATCTCGTTGAATTCAGAAAAAAATACTGAATCGAATAAGCGAATAAAAAAATAGGTCCCCATTTTAAATAAGAAAGTTGCACTCCGTAGTTTCAGAACTACTGGTCTAAATTTTTTTTTTTTTCGTTCATTAAAGTAGTCATATAAAATAGAAATTGTTTGCTAATTTAACCAACTTCGTAGCTCTTATACTTCTCGAGATAGCAATGGTGCGCCACTTAAAATGAACAGCCTGTTATACGAAATTTTAAAACATATATTAACTTTAGAGCTCCATTTTCTATTTTTAAGCCCATGCGAAAGTAATATTTTTTATCTTGATTATCTTGTATTGCGAAAATGTGCAAAAACAAATAACTAATTATCTTAATGTATCATAACCATGATTATGCTTTGAATAATTTTAAATAGACATTTTCGATTGAATGAACAATTCTATTTTTGAATTGCCCTGGTTTTTATTAGTTCACATAACCGAGCGCCTACTGTATTGTAGTCCCGATGTTTACAATAACTCTTGGTCGAAACGTCTTTTCAATTTAAATAGTTTGTAAAAACTAAGCTTACATTCAGGGCTTTAACTTGTTAAAGATTTCATGTTAAAATGGTATAATATGTAAATTTGAGATTCTTACTTTCGTTGTTTCTAATTTCTTGTTTATCTGGACGCCCACATCTTGGACGTTCCATTTGCTCGATGGTTGCAGAATCCAATTTTCCTAAATAATGAAACATTATTTAGCTTAATTCTAGATTTAAATTATTTGATCAATTAACTTTACCCGTAGCAGGAAGAGAAAATGTTTCTTGAAAATCTTGAATAGATTTCTCGTATTCCTCGTTACTTGATGTTTCATTCGACATGTATCCATATTTTTTTAAAAACTCCTTTAATAAAGCAATATTAGTACCTTTTGCAATAAATAGTTTTATAACTTTTTGCACTATCAATATGGTGGAAAGACGAGTGCGTTATGTAATCAATTATGATTCTGTTCTGGCATTACATTAATTGCACACATTAACAGTATGTACAGAAAATAATTTAAAATTAACATCAAATTGGAAATAATCGATTTAACAAGAATTATATTGTGTAGATCGTGCAAAAAATATAATAAGCAGCATGGATATTATCGGTATACGGCCCTTACCACCCTTGATCCTTAAACAACACTTACCTGTCCTTTTTCTTTGCTCATTGGGGCACATTTTACTATTGTTATTAAAAAACTGATCCGCAATATCACTTTAAACGACAGCATTTTAAATGCCATAGTTAACTTTGATAAATCTGCGTGCAATGTGATAGAAATGATGGTATGTTACTATTTATATATTTTCCTTATCTGTTGTTATGATTTTCCTTCTTTTTGTTTTGGTTTTATGGGTTTTCTTTGGAGACGTAAGGTGAAGTAAGTAAACCAGGAAATTTAAAACAATTAACATTTCTTTATTATACACACAATAAATAATAATATATTATATATTAAATAATAGTTATTTCTTTATACAAAACGATAATAGTATATTATTTAATAAGGAGCTAAAGTGGAACTTTTTGTGGCGAATCTGTAGGCGTTTGCCTACAACAACAGATGAGCCATAAAAAGTCACTTAGCTCCGCATAAAATATGCTATTTTTTCTTCAGACGTCGAAACCTTACAATAAAATTGATATTCGTGTAAGAAAATTTATTAAAATAATTCGGATTGATTTATTTTGTTTAATAAAAATTTGAATTAAATTTTATTGACAGCTGCGTAAGTTTTTAAAATGAAGGAATTTGATTGGTTCACCAGCGGCAGATAATATTGTCTGACGCTCACAGCGGCAGGTAATATTATTGTCTGTCGCTCTCAGAAAAGTAAAACTTTAGCTGTTTCTATGGAGATATGAAATATTATGTTTTTCTGACGTTTGAAGAAATAGTTATATTTTATCGACGAGAGAAGAGTGTTCATTCACAAGTGACGAAGAAGATATTAAATTATTTTTCTCGAGTCGATAATAATTTTATCATCGTGTATAAAATTCTTTATTTTTGTAGAGCTGATGTTTAAAAATACAAGAAAGCCAATTTTAAATTAAATTATTATTAAAATCTAATTTCGGAATTTGTTTGAATGTTTTTCATCCTACTTTTTTACAAAGATGATGCAGAAATGTGTGAAAATGAAAACTAAAAAGTCCTCTTTTTTGCAGTGTTGTCTTCTTATGCTTTGTAGTTGATCATTTCTTTGAATTGTGTTAAAATTCGAAGTTTTGAGATTGAGTTGAACTTAGAGTGAAGCCTTCAATAAAATTTAACATGGAAGCCACTTTTCCAAAGGTATTGTTTGTATCTAAAACATTAGCCATATTTATTATAAAATATTGCTGTATATTTTGAAATGTAGTTACCAATTTCTTATTAGAATTAAATGCATAAACTGTAGATTCTTTAAACATATAAAAGTATTTTTGATCGTAGTATACAGCATCTATAGTTTGAGGGGCACCTTGCCAAATAGAAGATATCTTCCTCGGATATCCTGTTTCTAACCTTTCAGTTCCACTGGACACATCAAAGGAATACATATCTGAGCCTGCAATAATGATAAAATATGATGCAACTAAACTTGGAATTCCCAACCTCAAGTATTTTATCTTTGTTTACTTTAAGGAAAATGCACAATCTTTTATGTAATTGTAGCACTCTACTTTTTTTTAAGACCTTGATGACCAGTTGCACCGCTTCCACTTAAAAAGGTTTCCTTAAATGAATAATATCGAATCAAAATCATACTGTCAAACGTAGAAATAACATGAGTTCGATTCGATATTTTTCATTTAAGAGGCCCGTCTACCACTTACAATCCAGCATAAAATGTACTAACGTAGCGAGTGTTTTGAGGCCAGTACAAGAATGGTAAAATTTTGTTTCAACAAGGATTTAATAGAGAAAGAATGGATCTACAGATGTGCCTTTTTTAAAATTTTATTAAAAAATTGTACAAAATTCCGAAAAATTCAAAAAAAATTCAATTTATGCAAACTTTACACGGTTATATTTCATGATAGAAATTAATTTTTAAAATTTTAAAAAGTCATGTTTATAAAAATTATCCTGAAATTTATATTAATCTGTCAGTTTACTCGAAACGAAAACACTTTTACAGTATTTTTCAACTTCAAAATGACATTGCATAGTTAGGATGCGGAAAAGTAGAAGTTTCGGGCTGGTTTCAGGAAGTCGCAGTAATGAGAAAAAGAGTGGAATAGAAAAAAAAAGTAAAATCGAAAGTATTCTAAATATAATAAATATATAAACGTAGACGGGTCTCTTAAGTGACATTTAAAATTTAAGTGGAAACGGTGCATGTAGCCATGAAAGTAGAAATGCGTGCAAACTCAAAAAAAAAAAGACACGACGTGTTATAAATGTTGCTAAACAACAATAATGTAATTTGTAACCAATCTCTTAGATAACGATATTTTGACACATCACACAGTCTACTAGATAAAATTAATCAGAATTAAAATGCTGTTTTCCAGCTCTATTTTTACCTCCTGCCTTATATTAAGGGGAGGTATTGTGATGGATCAAAATTTTCGAGTGTGAGTTTTTAGTTGGAAAATCATTGCGCGAAAAACCTCGAAATTCACTTTTTTTTCAAACACCCATAACTTGGTGCCAAATCGTCGTAGGAGCTTCGTTCTTTGAATTCTGCACAGGGAATTAGACAAATTTTAGTACCCTTTTGGTGAATCGAGTCGAAAAATTTTTTTAACTCCGTACACATCGTCAAAGTTGGACATTTTTTCGATTTAAAAGCATTTTTTCACAGGGATGCTGGAGTGGGCGGATGATTGTTTAACATTTGTTATTTCGTAAAATTTAATTAATTATGACAGCGACGACAGTGATAGTAACAAAAGTGACACATTGTTTATATCTTCTTGTGCAGTTTACATAAAATGACTAAAATATTGTTGTGAGTACAACTATATTTATATTAGTAGTGAAAAGTGTAGGCTATGGCGAGAGGTCTTGTGCTGACCACATCAGATTTTTAAAATTAGGATGCAGGTATCATAAAAACAGCGTGTTAAAGAGTTTTTAAAGCTCTAGCGACGTTAAAATCAAATCTTGCATATACACTTGTACCATAATATACTATTTATATTTTCCTACCTGAAAACAGATATAACTTGTTATTTTCGGCGACAGCAGCATTGATTCTATCAACCAATGTATGCTGGTGTTTCAATTTTCCATCGTATTTCCATATAGTCAAATCTTTAGCAAAGTAAAGCTCGTTTCTATAATCATATGCAGCGTCAACAGATTCGGGAATCCCCGGCCAAATATCTGCTATGGCTTTCGGATAACCTGTTTGGAGTTTTCCATTCTTTAATTTCCAGGAAATTTTATCTTTTATCAAATATAGCGATTGATCTTTCGGTGAGAAAAACGCCGCATCTATTTTGGAAACCTTGCATAAATTATTATTGTCGACTTGGTTTGAGTTTGTTTTCCTTCCGTATAAGTTCTGCGAAGAAAAACATATTTTTGGTTTTAGATTTCTATTTTTAATTTGGTAATAAACTATACTCGGGGAAAAAATTAGGGAAAAAATTTTGTGTTTCATGAAAAATGTCAAATTTTCAAACCTTGATAACTCGGTTGCATTTAACCCAAAATCAATAATAAAATTCTTTGAGTTTTAAAAAGATCAAGTCTCATAAGTTTGGATCAGATCATCGTAGAAATTTGTTCTTTTTTGAACTTTAAAGGAAATTGTGTGAACTTTAATGTCCTTGTCCTTGCCTTAAATATGGTCTACAATTTTTTTTGTACTCCATGCAAGTTGTTAAAGTTGGACATTTTTTTCAGTCAAAAACATTTTTTTTCTATTGTGGTTTACGGGACATGGGATGTATCGAATGTGGCTTTCAGGTACACCATTCGAAAGAGGAAACTTTGATCTTTTTAAAACCCAAAGGGTTATTGATTTTGGGTCAAATGCAACCGAGTTATCAAGGTTTGAAAATTTGACATTTTTCGTCAAAACAAATATATTCCCCTAATTTTTTCCTCGAGTGTAGTTGAACCAAAATAAATACTGATATTTTTAGCTCAATTCCAGAATATAAATTCGAATCAAATATATTTGATATTTAAGTAGGTATTTTTAGTTTTATTACTAGAAAGAAACAGGCTAATTTCACGTAATTTTTACGATTTTTCAAATTTGCAAATTAATATCTAAACTTAAGCAAAAGAAAATTATTATACGTATATAGTAATAAACTAGCGTCAGGCCCCGCTACGCGGGCCTTCGGCTAGGTCGCGCTACCGCGCGACAAGGGTGATTCGCCCGCTCCGCGGGCTCAAGTTCCACGCACCCTGAATGTGAGACAATTCGGCACTTCGTGCCTCAATTATAACGATTTTAACATTCAGACTCTACCGCTGGGCGCGACAAAGGAAATTCGCCCGCTTCGCGGGCTTAAGCTCCGCGAACCCTGAATGTGGGACAATTTGGCACTTCGTGCCTCAATTATAACGATTTTAACATTCAGACTCTACCGCTGCGCGCGACAAAGGAAAGTCGCCCGCTACGCGGGCTTAAGCTCCGCGGATCCTGAATGTGGGACAATTTGGCACTTCGTGCCTCAATTATAACAATTATAACATTCAGACTCTACCGCTGCGCGCGACAAGGAGGACTAACCCGCTTCGCGGGCTTAAGCTCCGCGGACCCTGAATGTGGGACAATTTGCGTGCCTCAATTATAACGATTTTAACATTCAGACTCTACCACTGCGCGCGACAAGGGGGATTCGCCCGCTCCGCGGGCTTAAGCTCCGCGGACCCTGAATGTGGGACAATTTGGCACTTCGTGCCTCAATTATAACGATTTTAACATTCAGACTCTACCGCTGCGCGCGAAAAGGAGGATTCGCCCGCTTCGCGGGTTTAAGCTCCGCGGACCCTGAATATGGGACAATTTGGCACTTCGTGCCTCAATTGTAAAGATTTTAACATTCAGACTCTACCGCTGCGCTCGACAAGGGGGATTCGCCCGCTTCGCGGGCTTAAGCTCCGCGGACCCTGAATGTGGGACAATTTGGCACTTCGTGCCTCAATTATAACGATTTTAACATTTAGACTCTACCGCTGCGCGCGGTAATAAATTATTTTATTAATTAGCCCTTATTTAGAAATTTAATTTGAGGTATGAAATTCGATATGACACTATAATTTTTTTGAAAAAAATGTTGATGTTCGATCCCCATTTTTAACAATTTTATAAAATAGTTATCATCTAGCACTTTAGTTTAAAAAAATATATAAAACTCGACGGATTTGTGATAAATTCCGAGGAAACTATAAAACCGGAAAATTCTAATATAAAATGTTTATAATTTTCACTGTAATATAAGTACTAAATTTTCTGACGTCTTTTGATGTGATTATTGGAATATACCAAGTAGGTACCTAGTCATTAGTGTTTTAAAAAGAAAATAACAAAATTTTGTGAAAACTAAAAAAATGCTTTTTGTCCGACTAAAAACAAAAGCCAAATTGTTGAAAGTCATTTTAATGCATTTTTTGACCTTTAATTTGATATCAATCGCGATATAATTTAAAACATATTCAGAAAAAACAAATGCCGCTCACCGAGTGCAATAATTTATACTTACTAAACAGCCATAATTTTGGGCAACATTAGACGATATGTTTGATACCAATCATGATTATATTAAATTTTTATTGAAAAACAAATGCCGATCATAGAAGGCATATTTTGTACCCCTTGGTGCTAATTATAATACCATACATACTTTTGTAAAAATAGATTTGATACTTGATACAAGTGCAATAACAATCTAGATCATCTCTAGTCCGCGTCGTGTCCCGTGCTTGTCCAGTTGTTAGTTAGTGTGCGTATCTAGGATAAAGATCCCAGTGGGGCGACTTGGGCAGAACAAACTCAAATTCAACCCAAACTCAAGTACAATAGATAAAAATCCCGATTATCGGACGCCATTTTTAGCACGTTTGTTAAATTTGTATATTAATTTGACATTTATAACTTATAGCAAATTACTGAGAAATAGTATTATCCACGGATATTGGATATAGATATAGATACCTAATTTTAATTGAACATTTACACTTGGGTCAATAGTAATTTATTATACAAGACGATAAAGAGATCATTTATCGAAAAGTGAAAGATGTTAGTTCACGAGTGACGAAGGAACGAGTGGGCTATCTTTCACGTGTCGATAAAGACTCTTTATCGTCGTGTACAATATATTATTTTATTTTGTACTTAATGTTAATTTGTGTAAAAATATTCTTATTTTACTTAAATTTTATTTTATCTACTCAAATTTTACTTTATCTACTCAAATTTTACTTTATCTACTCAAATTTTACTTTATCTACTCAAATTTTACTTTATCTACTCAAATTTTATTTTATCTACCCTCGATGTTAAAGTAATACTTTATCTACTGAAAATGAACGTATAAAACCAATTTTTAACATTAAGTACAAAATAAAATATATTACTATAAATTCTACAGTAATAAATAACAATATGATTCAACTTCACAGTGCATTGTAAAATTAAATAAAAATTTTCAAAAAATATATTACAAATTTCTACAAAAGCATGTAAACATAATACGTGCTCCATCTTTAAATACTCAATAAAATTTTCAAAATACTTCTACCTTATCAAATATAAAAGATAAATCCAAATAAAATTTCAAATTGGAAACGTCAAATCTGACAGTAGACAAAAAAATCATTTTTGTCAAAAAGAAAACAAAACATCCATGGCATGCTCCCATTTGCGTTCCGTGCATTTTTCAGTTTTTTCTTAATAACTTTCTTAATATACCCAATATTGGGTTGAAACATGCATAGAAATATAGTCAAATTCATCCTCTACCTATATGTCAAATGAAAAAACAATCGAAGAACGTATAATGCCCGTATCCAAGGAGTCAAAAAAATCACTGTTTTTCAACTCCCCTGCGACTACCACGCCATCTACAATATTCATATACCCAAAAGGCACTACTTCACATGAACCTCTATGAAATAAAAAAAAGTTCATAAAAATCGGTTCACCCGTTTAGGCAGTAGACGAGTCTAAAAACGGTTGCTAAGCTGCTGAAAATGATCTCAAGCCTTTTAGTATATAAGATTATTATTATTCAAATCGAATTTCAATTATAATAAAATTTAAAACTTTGATAGCTTCTATTGAGTATTCTCTACATACCTGAATTCTCCGAATATCATCATTTCGTAGCTCTAAATTAGGAGAGTATGATAAAATATACGGATTCATCAAAGCGTTAGGATCATTTGAATGAGCTAATCCTAAAGAATGTCCAATTTCATGTGCTGCAGTATTAAACAAATTCGTTCCTTGAGAAGTGTATGCACTCCATCGTTCTGCGTCAAAATATATGTCCCCTCTTTTCTATAAACGGAGAGTTGTAAAAGCGCATTTCAGGTCATCAAAACGTATGAAAAGCGCAGAAATATAATCAGTAAATTTATGTACAATAAGCGCAGATCGTAACGTTCAATAAGCGCATTTTTCGAAAATGAGATTTCTGACCATAACAAGTTAGTCCAGATCGTCTTCGAGTATGATGGGGTTAAGTTCAGGTTAGTATTGATTAGTTTATGTCAAAAAAACGGAGTTCTGTTGGACTCAATTAGGGTTTTGTTAGTATTGCAAATCGAAGTGTGAAAATTGGTATATGGGTAGCTGGACATTGTCGTACAATCCCTAAAACCATTGTGCTTTTCAAATGTTCCCTTTTGCGCTTATATAACGTCAACTGCGCTTATATAACGTTTATTTCTTCGCTTTTCGTACGTCGATAAGAAAAACTGATAAAGGCCAAATGCGCTTATATAACGCACCCTTCTATAAAATGCAATTGGGTTTTAAATTGTATTGAGATAAATTTACATTATATTTCTAGTAATTTGGATGCACTAATGATTCATCATTATTCGTGTTGAGTTTTAAGTCCGATATTTGGTGAAATTTGACGAGATTTGTGAAGTCTGTCATATGGCAATGTGTACTTGCGTTCACAACACCAAATTTCAGTGATGTGAACACAAGTACACATTGCCATATGACAGACTTCACAAATTTCGTCAAATTTTACCAAATTTCGGACTGTGAATGCGGGTTTAGTGCTAAATTTTGAATAATGTAGTTCAAATTAAAAAACTACTGCTGAGACAAAAAATAAGAGAAAAATTCTTACTGGATAATAGGCATAAGCTAATGTGTTGCCAACGCCATCTCCCTGTGCAGCAGACATAAAATTAATGTCTATATCTGCGCGTCCCTCTTGAAGGTTAAAATTCATCGGAATGTGTTTCGCCCACACGTTAAATGCTCTTGATATTTCGTTGATTGCCGTATTTCTATCCATGCCGTTTCTTGGAAAACTGTTAAATTTATATCCCAAAGTAGTTTTTCCCCACGGATCTGTTAAAGAAATTAAAATGAGAAATGCATAAATTAAATTAAAGATAGGTAGTCTTACTTCTGGAATAGATGTTTGTTAGATTGTCAGCTTTTCCACATCGAGGTTTCTGCATTTGTTTCATTGTTTTTACGTCTAGTTTACCTAAAATTATTTATAACGTTATCCAGTGCATAAAAATAAAGAGACATTTGGCAGAACTGGGAATCATCTTTTAGCTAAAGAAGCTATTATTTTTTTATGACGCACAATTTCATTGGCTTTTGCATCCCAATTATGTGCTCATTAATAATATAATGAAGCCAGACGTAGGCTTGGTTTATAATGAACTAGCTGAAGTACCTGGCTTTTCCCGGGTTGATCTGGCCACCATTTTGTTTCAAGATGGCGGACTGACATTGTTATATACCTATGTTTTAAGTTAGATCCTTAATTTTGAGATATATTGCCGCCATTTTGTTTCAAGATAGCGGACTGGCACTTTAATATGCCTATGTTTTAAGTTAGATCCTATATAATACTGTATCAAATTTGAACGCAATCGGTGTAGTATATTTTGATATAGCTAGCCGCCATTTTGTTCCAATATGGCGGACTATATTTTTTCTCGAGAGCTCAAAAGTATTCACGCAAAATTTGAGAACAATCGCTTCGGTGATTCCAGGGTTTTTGAGGCACATACATAGTTACATATTATATTTTTTTCGCGAAATAGTCAGGAAAGTAAGTTTTCCCTCTGTAGAGACGAAAGTAAGCAGTGTTACCACCAGTAATTTATTATTTATAAAAAATTCTTATTATATATTCATATACGGTAAATTATTATGTTTTATACTTTCTTTTTGCAGTGCGAAACATTTCATTGTTATTAAACGTCATTCTGACAAATGGCAGTTATATCCTAACTTCTAGTTATGTGTTCCTTTAACATTTACAATGTTTTTAAATATGTCGTGAAAAAAATATTGTGTCTAACACGAGAGGAAACTTCTTTTTCCACTCGCTTCTCTCGTGACACAAACTTCGAGCTCTAGTGAGAAAAAGAAGCGCTTTTCCTCTCTAGTTGGACAAATAACTACTTTTCTTTATATTTATAGATGTAATCGGTTACTTATTATGTATTCTGTAAAGTTGAATTATAGGCGTTCCTATATTACGGTTTATATTGACAAAAATTTTAATTTATATTATATGCTTTTATAAAAGCCCATTAATTGAAAAAGATGTTATATTCGGTCCTCTTTTATTTTTTACATATCAGAGGCGGATCTACATTCTATGGCCTCCCCCGTTAAAATGTAAAAATAAATGTATGTTTAGTATTTATACAGGTTGGTGGAGGTGAAATGCGAACATAGGGAAATAAATGACAATGGAGTTATCATGCTAGGCATCTTAATATACGTGGAATAAGTACTGTCAATGTCAAAGTAGCTGTCATATTACTGAAATTTTTATAATCATTAAAATATTTTCTTTGCATAATAATGTAAGTGTACGAGCAGAACGAGAAAGTTTACATGCACTTTTAGATTTTATTATTAATTCTGTTATTGATTACTATTTTGCCATACAAATTCACATTACTTCGTTTTGTGACACTACTACAAAATATATCAAGATACCTGGCATGAAAGTTCGATTGTCATGTATGTTCCCTATGTTCGCATTTCACCTTCACCAACCTGTATATTAATTTATAATTATCAACATCAACACATTCATAAACACAGTTTGGGTATCACTGGTTTACCAAACTAAAATCAAATAATATTTTGAGCACAATATTCTTGTAGAGGAATAAACTAAACCTGTTGAAACCTTGTTTGTCCTAAACTAAAAACCTATTTATGCCAGTTCAGTTTAACTCAGATTGTTGCAGTGCACGTATCAATATTTATAAGATAGAATTAATAATTTTGTGTATATATTTGAACGAATTTAAATGTAAAAATGTGTTTCAATTGCGTGTAAATTAAAAAATTTTATGCGTAAAATGATATAAAATTAATGACGACTATTTTAAAGTTAAAGTGTAGTGCCATAACCATTTAAATTCTTTCTGGAACACCTAGGATGCACCATCGCCAAAGGTTAGCATTTTTATTTATATTTTAAAATATTGACGCACTTTAAGCTGAACCCATTGGGCCTTTTGTATAATGTTATATAATAATGTAATGTAATAATGTAAACTTTTTGACTTTTTCTATACACTGTAAGTGTCAACAGAAATAAACAAATCATTATTATTAGAATCACTTCGAACCATATGAAAATTTAGAAGCTAATGACCTGCTCTATTGCCGAATTTGAGACTCTGTTATTATTTATTTAAAAAGCATGAGTTTGGCAAAACAGGTTTAATTCTTAAATAAAAATATTTTACAAAACCTAGTTTTTATTTTGGAATATAGTATCAAAAGGGGGACAATATGGCCTCCATACATACCTGTTACTGGTAGAGCATAAGTCTTTTGAAAAGTCTTCAGTGCATTTTGATATTCAGCATCTTTAACTTTCATGTTAGATAGGTATCCATAATTCATCAAATATTTCTTCAAAAAACAAAAATATTAAAATATCTAATGGACGACTTGCATGATTTTTATTAAATATTTTGAAGAAGAGATAAAAACTAGGGACCTGTATTTTTATTTTCACTAAATTTATATCAACAAGTCCAAAAATAATTAATGAAAGTAAAATAATACGCGATTTGAAGGAAAATTCTTAATTTGCTAAAAAATATTATTTTTTAAATAAAATCTTAGCCAATGTTTTAGATCTAACCTTAGGTTCTTAATTATAAAAGTACCATTTTTAGTATGCTCTTTAAAATAGTTATTTATGTAGCAGTACGCAAAATGAATTTTAGAGGACGAATCTATTTACGGCCGAGGCGCAAGCCGAGTCTTTAAATTAAGTGAGTGGTGAGTCCTCTAAAACTCAGTTTGTGTACGTGTTACATACAAAAAAAAATTATTATCATGCTCTCCAAATTTTGAAAAACGTAGTGATAAAACAATGAAAATCAGTGAAAATCATCCTATAAAATGTAAATAACAGCTTATTGCATAGGTTACGTTATTTTAAAGGACTGGATCCCCTAAAATATTATTTTGCGGAGTCAAAACAGTTCGCAAAGTAACGATTTTATAAAGCATGTATACTAATAGATATTTATACACCAAGTCGAATGTTTATTATTGATTAAGAGAAGAAAGTTTAAGATAATTTCTTCGAGTACTTAGGTGTATCTCACGTGGTTTATAGAATATTTTATTTAATTTTGACGAAATTATTTCAAATATATGAATTTATTTTGACATAACAAAAAAAACTACTCAAAGTAGTCGTTAGTGACAAGTTGTCATTGATTTTATGAAATAATGACAGTTTAAAATGTCAGTGATTTAAAAATGTGTTGAGTGAATTTAATTCACTTGCGAATAAACAATTGTTTATAGTTTATGTAGTTAATAATATAGCAGTTAAAACTGAATAAAATAATGTTTTAGGGGATACAGTCCTATAAAATAACGTAATCTAGTCAAGGAGCTGTTATTTTCATTTTATAGGATTATTTTCACTGATTTTTTTTTTATTTTAAAGTTATATTTTAGAATAATTTCAAATAGTTACTAATCAAATTTGGAGATCATAAACTAAAAAAAATTGTATGTAACACAACCTGAGTATTTGAGGACTTACCTAATTTAAGGACTCTCAGCTTGCGCCTCGTCCATAAATAGATTCGTCCTCTAAAACTCTATTTTGCGTACTTGTTACATAAATAACTATTTCAGTACCATGCAAGTAGCACATTATAATAAATAAATCAGTACTTACTTTGCAATCTAGCGTTTTTTTCACTGGGGCATTTTGCACCAAACTAACTACACTTAATAACAGTACAAAATTAAATAAGTGATACATTTTGAACTTCGAAAGATAGCTCACTATTGTGATTGACAAGATGAACTTCACTTATAAATGATTTTTTATCTGATATCGGTAAGGGAAATTTTAATCTTTGTTTGAATTTATCACTTATTTATTTAATGATTTAAACATCCTTAATATATCCCTGAATCCCGGGAATTAAAAAAAACTTTATTTTCTGGGTATATTTATTTAAAGAATATAACAATAACATAACCGAAATGTATAATATTTTATCTCACTACCATTTGTTGTCTTATTCTAAATTGTAGGTTCGTTGTTTACCCTACTGGACAAATAATTTTTACATCAATGTTTTCTAAAGAAATTCATACGTGTAAAAACCTAATGATAATGAAATAGATTCTGCAGAAAATCAAGTAAAGATTATAAAGATTAGTTTATACATTTTTCTTTTAATTTTATTTATTTATAAATTTTTTATCACTCGAGTATTGTCTCTAGGACTTGAGGTATATTATCATATTTTTTATTCAATTTTGACGTTTTAAACTACTATTATTAACTCCATAGCAACAACTTTAAATAAATGTTTATTCACAAGTGAATAATTTTTTTTTAAATCATTCAACATATTTTTAAATCACTCTGACGTTTTAAACTGTTATTATTACGTCAAAAATTCATAAAAATAATGACAACTTGCCACTAACGACTACTTTGATTAGTTTTTTTTGTTATGTCAAAATAAATTTATAATTCATAAATTTGAAATAATTTCGTCAAAATTGAATAAAATATTGTATAAACCACGTGGAGATACGAATGTTTATTCACTCGAAGAAATTATCCCACTCGCCCTTCGGGCTCGAGGGCTAAACTTTCTTCTCTTGAATAAACATTAATGTATCTCACTTGGTGTATAAATATCTATTATATCTAATTTTTAAATTGTGCTTTTAAGTCAACCAAAAAGTACATCAAACATGAAAATATTAGGGCTAGGATGCAATGTTACAATCAATCTAACCTTACGTTGTGCTTTACAAATTAGTGCTAAGCCAAAAAATAAATAGCCCCTTTTTAAACAGCAATCACAGAATTGGACAGTTCTGTTTTTACACTAACATAATTTTTACTACATTGTTTTAATAGTGTTAAGATGGAGATGGTTCAACTTGACCCCACATTTTATTTAAAAAGTACAGGGTGATTCACAACTTCGTGCATACATTTTAATGGCTTATAGTACTCAACTTACTCTTCATAGAAAAATTATTTTTTTTAAATTCGTAAATTTAAGGGCAGTTTATATAAATGGAATAAAATTTTAATTAATTGTGCAATGGCTAGAATAAACAATTTATTAAATTTCATTGGAAAACAGTGACCCAAAACTGTTTGATTAAAAAACCTGGATACTAAAATTGCGAATTTTGAAATAGTTGTTTATACATTATAAGTGCGGTAGGGTTAATTTAACTCGACGTTTCATGTTAAAGTACGACGCGAAGCGGAGTGCTTTAATAAAACCGTGCGTTGTACAAATACCTAACGCACACATTATGTTATATTTTTGGGCCAACATACCTATTTATTTAAAATATCGTATTTTCTATGAGGATAAGTGAGATGCATTTGACATTTGCAGCAAAATTTCCTTTTGTCAAGTAGCCTTGAAAACTGCTCTGAGATGTCGCCAGTAAATGTCACAGTTAAAATTAATCTGTTTTATTTATTTCAGACTCTATTGAACAATAAATTATGTAAAGTAGCGTTTTTGTAGGCCCTCTTTTTTATTTTAAATGTAGGTACCTTTTTATTTAATGGCATATTAAAGAAATAAAATTCGGTGCGTATTAACGAACTCTATGCGGAAACAGTTATGAGACATGTGTAAAATCGGAATTACCAGACGTCAACGATGTGTGATTGTTATGTTTACTGTTCAAGACGTCAAAAAATTCATTTTTGGCCTCATGAAGACCTGCATTAAAAGATTCATTCACAGAAGAAATCGAATCTAGAGTTTTAGATTTGGCATTAATTTAAACGCAGGAAGATGCAAACACAAGAAGATGTAAATCTACAAAAGTTATAGTTGCTAAAACCGAGTATATGTTCCCATATGTGGGGACAATGGTATTTGGGTTGTTTATTTAGTTCATTTCAACCTAATTTGTGTACCTACCTCTTGTGTTGAAAAGTATTTTTCTAGATTTGCATCTACCTATGTTTGCATTAATGCCGAATGTCAAATTATAGATTTGCATTTTCCAGTGTATGAATCTTTGATGCAGATTATTACGTATAAATTTTCTAGATTTGAATCTTCTTGTGCATGCATTTTCTTGTGTATGAATATTGTAGAATTTTATTTTCTGCAGTTGTCGTTGAGTGGTCACCCCATTTATTATACAAAATGGAGGGTCAAGTTAAGTGTTCCTTGTTGACTACGTTAGCACTGTATCTTCGAGAATCCTGGTATTCTTATAAATCCAGTTTGGAATACATCTTTATCCGATGCGATGTTCAGGGCAAAGGCGAGTAGCTTTTCTGCGGCCAGGGGATGCCAGGCTCCAAAAGTACAAGAAGGATTGTCATCGTTGTCGTAGTAATGACACCGTTTTGTTACTCTTGTTGACGGGACGTATTCGAAGACATCTACGTAGTCGCACCGGCGAAGTAGTTGGGCTATTCCTAAAGAGAGAAAAATAAATTTTTATAAACAATTAACAAAAGTATTTTCTATTATTTTTTATGACCGATTGGTATACGCATTGATTATTTCATGAATAAAACAAATTTAACAATTTTAAATAACACAATTTTATTTATTAGCATAATTTTTAAATTCATTTTAAATATTTTGACATTTGGTGAAAAATAAACAAACATTTATTATTGTTTGTTGTGTCATACGCATACTATGTCAATATTCAAAAATATGCACTGGAATAGTTGTTTATATAGATAGTTTCTATGGTTTTTGTGAAAAATAGTGCATTTTAATTGGTTAAAATATAATGAGGGAAAGTCATCGAAATATAGTTTCTTTCATTTGGATTTGCAAGAAATTAGCTAATTTCATTCACAAGTAATAAAAAGATTATTAAAGTTTAAGAACTTATTTCAGTTTGTCTTAAATTTTTAAATCGAACAAATTAGTAAAAATATCAAAATTTAAACGTTGAAAATACCCTATTTTCTAAGAATGTTTCTTATATAAGTACTTATAAACAATTATACGACTATTGAAACTTTAAGACGGGCTTAGAACTATCTTTAATCTTTTCAGCACTTTTTAAATATTTGAAAAAATAAGCTCTCAATTATTATTCAAAAAAACACTATTTCTAGACCTGTGAAGTTTCCCCTTAAACCATATCCACTTATTTAGGAGCTCAATGCAAATGAATGCGTTGCAAAAGCACAATACCGCATTAATTTTGGTCTATTTATAGGATTTATTGAATAATAATAATTATTATTATTATTATACTAACAATAATATAATATCTCAAAGATATAAATAAAACAAAATTGATAAAGAACTATAAGCTACATTTATATTTTGAATCTATTAATATATAATTTCACAATAGGAAAACCATACCACTACGAATTGTGTGAAAAAGGAGCGGCGGTATATCTCATTATTTATGATAAAAATAAGGAAATAATATCAATGAGTAATAAAAATTTCGTTAGCTATCTGTTTAAAGACTCGTATTCTAGTTCTTATCTACCGGAAGAGGTTGCTTATTTTTATCTGTCAAAATTAAGCAATGTAAATATTATCAGGTACTTTCCCAATTATATCAACAAACTCAGATAGAAGAAGCGACCATATATGGCGGAGAATACATTGCCAAATTTTGTATGTAACCCAATTTTAATTTGGAAAATCTGATGTGGCCACCACAGTACTTCCCGATTATAAGTTTTAGTAACTTGCTTTCGTAAAGGCTTTAATTTTAAATTTCCATTCAGCAAAATTTAAATAAACTTATCTTTTTACAATATTTATGTTGATACCAACTTCGGCATAATTTGAATAACATTTACATGAAAAATTTTTTTTATTGACCATCGTTTAAATTTAAATGTTGTTTTTGATTCTTCGACTAGAATTTTTTTTAATTTGATTATACAAAAATTTGAAAAATTGTTTGAGAAACAATTGAAAATCTCATAAATGTCATTTTTTATCGTTTTTTTCAAAATACATTTTGACGGTTTTCTCGAAAACTGTACCACTTTCATTAAAAAATATGTACCTATACCATTTTATAGCAAATTTTTTGCTCTACAATTTGTTATTAAGTGTTTTTTCGTAATATTAATTATTTACTAAATAAAAATTAAAAACAATAGACGGCGGCCATTTTTTCAAAATGACGTACGAAGCTCCAATCCAATCGATTGAGACTTTTAGTATGTTGTTGATAAAGGTACTGGGAAGGTGTATACCAAAATCCAGCTTTCTACAAATTTTTTCCACTAAAAAATCTAATTTGACTGGACTATTAATACATAGATCGAGGAAGTAAAAATGACAAATCGAAAAACATTTCCCGTAGTGTTATCTTTACCAAAATTCAATGCCCCCGGTTCAAGATCAAATTTGTAGAATAAACTTAGTCATAATTTGCACCGACAATCCGATGTGCAACAATCCAACAATGAAAACAAATAAAATTTGGATTAACTGTAACCACAACAGTGAGTAATACGTTCTCAGTTCTTATGAATTTATTATTCATCGACGAATTGTCTGAAACATTAAATGCGTAAAATTAATTTTAATAAATAAATAGATTAGAAACAAGAAGACAGTTTTCTCTTTCCTGATTTTGTGGTTGTGAATTGATATTTTAAAGTAATAGGAAATAAGACTAATATTCTTATTTAATAGCGTAAAAACGACAAATTTTATAAGCGTTTAAGACAGTAAATTAACTAAATTTTCCAGTAAATTTCATGCTCATATTACGCCATTTGGTTTTGATGATTTGCCGCCAAATTTATGTGCACTTCCTAAAACTGCCATTAGAAAGTTGTTTAATTTACCAAATAAAATTATTAATTTTTTTTGTCACGTACATCAAGAATTACTGGTACAGACAGAAATTACCTTTCATACTGTTTAAAATAATTAGGTTATAAATCCTCAATCACATAACCATTTAGTTTTAAGGTTTATATTTATGTTTACGTTTCAGAAATATCATAAGATAAAGCATGTAAAAAATTGTTTAAAACACACTTTTTCATAAATTTTTTAAATGGATTCCAAAGATTTTTTCAGAATTCTGACTGGGCATATTCCTAGATTAATTATTTTATCCAACACCTCTAAATAAAAGCATCATAACTATGGTAATTTTAAACAAGCAAAGTAAAAGATTGCCCACTAGTGGCTTTGATCAAAATTATGCCCACTTGTGGGTAAATTGTTACTTTGCTTGTTGGAAGTCACCATAGTAACGATGTTTTAGGTTGGAACTTAATATTTTTTATTTAATACTATGACATAAAGTGACATTTTTCGGACGATTTATCGTACAAAATGTGAAACTTTAAAATCCTAGGACTTTAATGTATTTATTTGGTAATAAATTACTCTTTTCCTGAGCAGCTTCAATTAAAATATTTTCTGGTATGTAATTTTCGTCCTCTATTACGAATAAATGTAAAACCGCAGTACCACAAAAATGCAAAACGTCAGTTTATTATTTTTTCATTATTTATAAACAAATACTTGTCCATATAGAAATTGTTATTTAACCTACTTGTATCACAATCCTACGAATTTTTGAAAATTTCTGTTAATAAATACTATAATTTAACAACTTTAGTAACCAGTATGAAATAAAATTTTGTATGTACCTTGAACGAAAAGTGACTTTAAGGTCCTCGTAAGTAATTACGGCCGAGGCGTGCTACTACCTTAAAGTTTCACTTTTCATTATAGGTACCTACATAAATAACTATTAAATATTTAAGCAGTTATTAAGAGGTGTTGGATAAAACGTGGGCAAAAAGGAATGATCCACTCGAGAAAATTATCTCATTCAGATTTCGAGGCTCATCTTTAAGACTTTTTCATGGCAGTATTTTTTGTGTTATTAATATTAAGTTTCCAAAGACATTGCTATAGGTACTTAATGATTATAAAAAAACAAGTAAACTGTCTTTACGAGTATCTACGACTAATGTATAACATGAACTATAATGTGTGATGTTTGCTACATAATGCAATATTGCCATATATTAATCCCGCAGGGAATAATAGTCAGTATTCCCTCCTCTGCACCAATCAGAGAATTACTTTTCAATATTTAATGATGTAACTATGGTGATAGAGAATTGACATTTGCAAACGTCGAAATGTTTTCGTTTTGGTAATTATTTTATTAAAATTTGTTACGTAATAAATTAGTCGTAGATAAAGTACAGTAGGTATACAACTCGCTATAGGTAATGGCTATTATTCCCTCCGATGATTAAAACCCTCGCTCGTGTTAAACGTCATCTTCGTGAATAATAGCATCCATTATAGTGTTGTATAATATACTATTTATCCTTACCTAAAAATCCGCTCGATGGTGGATTTCTCCTCAACCTATTAGGAGAATTCTCTTGTAAAAAGTTCCACAAATTCCACAAGCTCTTAGGGTCCAAAACATAGAATCTAGATTTCGGATACTTCTTTTTGTATTCGGCATATGTGGGAAATAAGTTAAAATCAGGATTGTGATACCATTCTTCTAATGACGAAGTGTAGGAGCTAGGATCCCAAGCCAGTAGATTTATGTTTCTATAGATTTCTGATGTTAGGAAGAGAAACTGAGGCTTACTGACAACTTGAGAATTGACAATGCGAATTGTTGTTTTTCTTCCGACGTCTTTTTCATAGCCTGCTGTTGGTGCGTGGTTGAAACGAAGAACCAGGTCATGGGAATCTGAAATTTATTTTATTTTAGATTCTTTTGAGGCATTTGAGGTATTTTAGTAGTAAACTAGAGTAAGAAAAACACACGAAAAAGGAAAGAAATATTGAGGTGCTAACAAATTCAAAGCAATAATAATTTTTATATTTTAAATTACAATGATGTTCTTAAAGGTTGTGTGTACATGTACACGGCTATAGAATTAAATTTGCAAAACACCTTCTGGTATTTTATTTATTAATTTCTTTAAAAAAGGCAAGCTTTACATAGTTTTTGCAATAATTTGGTTAATTGTTTTAAAAAAAACTCTACCTATGTACATTAGGTATCGATTTCATAAGAAAAAATTTCTTTTTGTGTATTAATAAATGTATAAATTGAATTATTAAATCATTAGTGCCTTAAGGAGGTTGGGAACGCCTGCAGTGGCGTACCCAGACATTAGCGTTGGGGCGGATATGGCAATAAAAATATTTTTGATAATGTAAAACATAATTCACTCAACGCGCGTTCAGTTGCGGTTATATATTTTTACTATAATTACTAATTCACAAATCAAACAGTGCTTGGCATGCTTACATTTTTTTAAATTACTTGTAAATGGTTTAAAAAAGTACACAAAATATTAACGAACTTATTTTTAAAGGTTTATAGGAAATATTAATACAAGTTCTATGAATTTTTCATCATTTTTTCACATAGGTAGTTTAAAGTAGGTATGCAAAACAAAAATTTAGTGAATTATCATAAGAGTCCATGTAAAACGAGTGTAATTTCAACATTCAATTACTCAAAAATCGAATATACGAAAATTTAAAAAATAAATAGAATCTCAATAGTGTAATAAAGGCATTGTATAAATTTCAGCCTTTCATCATCATTTGAATGTGGTCACCAATCTCCTTAAAGAACAAATGAACATTACTTTAAGGCACTCGTGCCAAAAAGTATGTCATTTAGAAAATAGACAATAGTTATTTGTATATCGAGTACAGATAGAGCTATTTTCTGTCAACAATCGTATAACATCAATATATCTAATTTTAAAATTGTTATTATTTGCCGTGCTTATAACAATTCAATGAAATCGTGGTTATCGATCATCATCATGTTTATAAACAAAACAAAAAAATTTCGAACAAAATATTCACAATCGTACTTTGCGACCAATTTAACGCAATAAATTTAATAGTTTTATGACAAAATTATCGCACTTGTGCGACATTTTTGTACAAAACCTATCTAAAAATTGAATAAGAATGTTCATATTGTACAACGATTGTAGATATATATTTTTCGCTATTCAACCATTTAAGAATAATATTATTTGGGAAAGAAGATAATTCTATAGCGAATATAGAAAATTATTAAGATCTTAATAGTAACAAACAAAATCTGTCTACAGTTTACAAAATATTAGTAATTTATTTAATATAAATGCATAATTTATATTTTATATACCTAACTTATATTTAAAATTAATTTATATCGTTTTTTTGTTACAGCTGCAACTAAGATCTACACAAGCCGGGGACCAAAATGTGGATAAGAAACGTAAGTCTTTATTTATAACAAAAGAAAACCAATTTCAAGCATCACTTGCGAAAAATTTACAGCAATTTGTAAGCACCGATCAAAATAGTATTAATCATTTTATAAACAACAAAACAATTAATAACTAACGGTGTTTTGTCTGGAGACAAGACTGTCATGTTAAATTCCTTCCGAGTGAATAAGAATTATTTGTGGGCAGTTGTTGAACTCGTATGCAAATTAAGGTCGGTGCGGATGGCCGCCGGAAGTGGATCATAATTCTAAGTTTTTTATATCATTTTGTTATTTCCCTGTGAGTAACGCAAGCGGAATGACAGATAGGTATACATATACATCGGTAGAGTTGCAAGTGACCACAACAATCGAAAAACTTTGTTACCGCTGTAAGAGTTTTGTGATTTAATTATCAGTCAAAACCGCGATTGATTAACGTAAGAAATACGTAGACTATGGTTAGGAAGAGTGCAAAAATTATAACAGATTTAGTGATATTTTTGCAAGGAAAATTATAATTTTAAGAATGCAATTTGAGGTGATCTACTAGCCATACTAAGGAAATTATTTGTAAGGGAAAAATATTTTATCTACGAATTTTAAATAATAAATTGGTTTTCATTTATTAATACTGCACAACTTGTCAATAAAAAATTGTATTTCGCCAATTCCAATCGAATTTTCTGTTCTCAAAAAATATTATATATCTGAAGAGCTGATCAGTGAACTGCAGTTTTTGCAAGATAAGCCATTTCGAGATAATTTGGAAAAACTATTTAGTATATTTTACTGCTTGTAATAAAAACTCTCCAATTTAGAAATTTAAAAACATGTATGAAATTATTTTGTATTTTAAGACCCCGGTATACCTACTATAAAAGTGTCGTTCGTACTTTACTAATAACTTAATTCAGGTGCACTTTAGAGAAAAAATTTATTTACAAAAAATGTCTATAATTTTATGCTTAACATCGGATTGATTCAAAAATTTCAAAGTTCTCAAAAAACAAATTTCAAAATTTGATTTTTTTTAATTAGAAATTGGCCATAGTTTTTGAAAAAATATTGACAATCCGATGTTAAGATACTAATGTAGATTATGTGTATTTTTTTTGAAAAAGATATTTCCATCGTAGCATGCGTAAAGTACGATTTTTAATGGTTTTCTAGACTTTCCATTATTCAAAACAAGTGCAGAAAATTAGAAATGACAATTCATGTAGCTATAGTATACTTTTACCAAAATTTGGTTCAAAAGAAAACAAAATGGACGAGTAATTAATTTAATAAGTAACTACTGCACGCTAAGTATACTGGCCCCTTAAGAATAAAAATAGGAAATATAAAATCCGAAAACTGCGTTTAGCAATTCATTTACAACAAGACTTCATTTTAAGAAAGCAATTGCAAACATTGTTTTTTGACGAATAAACCATTTCTGGTTGCTTTTAAAATAATTCATATTAAAACCGAACAGTCGTATTTTGTTTTTTTATTATACGTTTTTTACCGAAAAATAGTAAGTTTTAAAATACAATGATAACGATGTGTCTATGAAGCACAATTTTACGTAGCAAACGCCATCTCAAACTTTTTTAATTTAAATAAAATTATAAAATATCATGACCACGAAGCTATCGGGCATTGGCTGTACGTACTATAAGAATGGGCTTGCATTGGGTTGGCAACACGCATGATAGTAAAGTTATCAACGTAGCATAACGTAATTGGAAATCAAAACGAATTGACAAATCCAAGCAATAATCTGTTAGATCAATTGCAATAACTATACTATGTTATATAGTCGTAGATAATTCATAGTACTACTTAGTACATATTCTACTCAAGTTTTATATTTCAATTTTCAATTATGACTCATAGATGATTATAACTCTCACTTGCATCTTAGTGATTAATTTTTATTGTTTAACTACCATTAAATAATAGACTATATTTATATTATATAATTGAAGTACTTATAGTGTTTGCAATTTGGAAAAATTATTTAATTCTGAAATGCACATAAAAAAGTTATAAATATTAATTGAAATAATACTGCAACAATAATTTACATAAATTACACTTGCGTTTAAATAATGAATAAAAGAAATAGTCTATAATCATAAAATCAGGCATTAATTTGATTAACAATTTAATAATACACTCTTCTCCTTTTAATATGCATTGCATGTATTTTTTAAATTAAAACTTACCTATGAGGCTTCCAAGTCCAGAATTTTTTAGTGATCCTGAACTAGCAACAATAGCACAAGTGTTGAAATGCTTCTTTTCAAACAATCCTTTTTTCGGAAAATACTTTCCAATGTCTAGTTTCCTGAACGGGGCATCAGATCGAACAACAGTTCTAACAGTGACATTTCTCAATTCGCACATAAGTTGTTTCCAAGTTTTATCAGCATAGTTTCCTCGTTTCCCTTTAAAACGCACATTGTAGGGGTTATGGGTCGAAATACCAGATTTGAAAACATTACTTTCGTCCGCGAAGACTCTCCGCAACTCGTAGAGAAGTTCGTTTTTGAAATTCGCGGTTTTTAAACTGCAATCTGAACTGGAATCATGTTTGTCACACCGATATTTGTTAGTGTCTAGCGGTAATTCTTTATTTTGTAAATTTGGAAAACGCGGTTTGCTGTTTTTAATAACAGTAACAGTATTATTTTTTACTTCTCTTGTTGTATGTTTCTTTCGTTGGTTTTCTGTGTGATTCACTTTTGTCTCGTTGGGATATCCGTGGTTGTAGTAATATATTTGTTGGTCGTAGATGTTTCTAGTTGTTATTACATTTTGGTTTTGGCGTTCAAGGTATAGCCAATACTGTGACCATAGTAAATAAATGTAGCCCCCCATGCCCAATATTACTAAGTTTACAAAAACCCATATTGAGACTACTACTGCTCGCATTTTTCATTGAGGCGCTGAAATAGAAAAAATAATTATAAACTCAGAATTTAACAATGGCACAAAAAGCAAGTATTGTAGTAATTCAAATGAGTAATACTATTCTTTATGTACGACTGTACACTGTACTGAAATACTATATATTATCAGATAATCTGCCAGAAATAGAAATGCTAATTGCAAGAAATTTGAGTATACTTAGTACAGGAAGTTCTATTGGTCAAAAAGCAAATCATGAAATTTATTTAAACTGAATTGTTTTTCTACTTTATTTCACTAATTTGCGTTAGGTTATGGACTTCATTATTTCACGCAATGGTCTTTATCTTTACTCTTTTTATTTATTGTAAAGAAACTTCAATATAAAATGGTTTTGACTTGCAATCACATATTTTATGCAGTTTAAATTAAGAAAATCTCGAATAAAAATGTCGTTTGTAGACAACCTAACTTAAATGTTTTTGTTTTATGTCAAAATAAGTGTCATTAAATGTCAAAATTTCATAATTTAAAAAATATGTAGGTACTTATTCGAACGAAAGTAGAAAAAATATTGTATGCAACATATAAGGAATCTCGGTGGATACCTTACAGAACTCGACTACGCCTCGTGCACCAAATTTCTCGTGCGTAAGGTAGCAACCTTCGTTTCCTTACTTGTTACATAAATAGCTATTTTCTACGATCGGTATTAAAAGTAGGCTTTTTAGATTTCACTTAGTTACTTGACAATGCAGAACAATGCATCTTTATAGACCGTTACTAATAGTGACGGTCTGAAAATATTTTCAGCCCGCTGCTTATAAAAATCTGTAATCATATAACTAATTTATTAGGATTTGGTTCAATTTATATTAATATTACAATTTCCATTCAAAATTCTTTGTAAATGTCAAGTTTAATTAATTATATTTATATTTTTCTGCATCAAAAATTTTAGCTTTCGTAGATATGCTGATAATGAAAATTTTAAAAATCCTGTTGATTATTTATAAAAATCAATTAACCGTAGAAAAAATATTGTCTATACTGCTGCCTGAAAGTATTTTTGCAGACTTCGACTAGTTGCAGCCCTCGCTGCGCTCGTGCTACAATTTCTAGCCTCAATCTGCAAAAGGCTACTTTCAGCCCTATAAATAAATAACTATTTGATGTGGTTATAGTACATGAAATTATGTTGACCAATAACAATAATAGAAAAAGTTTTATTGGTAAAAAAGCAAATTAATTATTTTATTATATCTAAGGAACAGTGAATAGCATACTAAACTGAATAGAAATATTATTTTAAAGAATGTAAGGGCCGTGGATGAAAATATTTGTAAACATATGTTTAGCATTGCGAATTTATGTCTGACACTGCAGTAAAGGACAAAATCGATAAAATAACCTCTCGAATTATAAAATAAAACCATGCTTTAAAATAAATATAATAATGATACTTAGCTCGTTAATTTTTCTAGTTTACTTACATTTGAATTGCGATTGTCTTTAAGTATCACATAATTAAATATTAAAGTTACAGTTTCCGTTCAATTTCCGGAATCTTTTCTAGTTATTTTCCGGAGATTCCGGTTAGGGATTTAAGCTACAATGCTGTAACAGTTGCCTACATTACGGAGGTGCATGTATTACACTTTGCATAAAAATAAATTTAACTGGAAACTTCAATGACAAAACCAACAAAAATAAAAGCTGATCGAAGGTATGCGCGCTAAAAAGTGGGGTTATGTAACGTTTTCGGTAAACATTAGGGCGGATTTTCCGTAAAATTATTAAAACAATAAACCAAATTATGTCTAATACATTAGTAGAAGAGTTTAACCGTTCTTGGGTTACGTCTACAATCGGATTGTTATTGCTTTGTTTTGGTATTTGGTTGTTGATATGGAATGAGGTAAATAAAACTTAAAATAAAAACAAGTATAAATATTTATTGAAATATAAATCAGGGATTGGCAGTACGAACTCAAGAAAATCTAGATGAAGCATTTAATAATGTAGTTTCACTTAATCCTTATGAAAAAATAAAACCAGAATATGATGGAAGGTTAGTACACATAACAGGAGATTTAAATATTGAAGAACCTTTAACAGAACCTGATTATGGGGTATCGGTACAAGCAGTCAAATTAAAACGGAGGGTACAGATGTACCAATGGGTAGAAGAGTAATAAACTTTGACTGTTTTATTAGATATTTATTAACTATATAACAAATTTAGGGAGCATACATATGGAAATACAGTTTCTGAACAAGAAGAAATAAGTTATACATATATCTCAGAATGGAGAGACAAATTAGTAGACAGTAATAGATTCTACATTCGTAGTGGTCACCACAATCCAAGGTAGTAGGTACAAAATCAAAACCAGTTAACAAAATAATTATTTATTTATTCAACAGTGAAATACCCTTAAAAACACATATATACGTAGCATCTTTAGCCAAAGTAGGACATATGACTTTAGGGAACGATCTCAAACATCTTTTTACTGAATATGTAGAAGTAACAAGTGATGAAAGACCAGAACGTCGTGATATCAAATTACATTTAGGAATATATTATCATTGTACCGATGTGTGGAACCCCGAAGTTGGTGACATTAGAGTTCAGTTCTATTACGCCGGTCACATAGGAGAAACAGTATGAACTTAAAGCTAGATTCAGACCTACTCAATTATAAGTGTAAGTATGACTATTTAACCAATCAGCGCTCAACGTTCGCACTTATAATTGAAATTGTTTGTTAACTTAGCACTTATACTTATAATTTGGTAGGTCTAGATCTAGCGTAACATTTTATACAAACAAAAATAAAATATAATCTTTCAGGTGAGCATAGTGGCTCAGCAAAAGCAAGGCACTTTGGTTCCATTTGTAACTAGCAGAAATCACAAAATATTATTATTGAGAAATGGTCCATTGTCAGTCGCGGAAATGTTCAAAAAAGAACATGGAGATAACCGATGGCAAACTTGGAAACTTCGTGGTGTAGGATGGTTTTTGTTATTCGCTGCTACCAATTGTTTGGCACGGTTACTATGGATAATAAGTACGATTGAATTACTGGTAGAGCTGGGAAAAGTATCACACAAAGTACTTCAAGTACCAAGTACTTTAAAATTTAGAGCAGTACTTGAAGTACAAGTATTTTTTATTACTTACTGAAAAATTGCAAGAAAAATAGTAAACCGACAAAATTTTACTTCAATGTATCCATGCTCAAGTACAAAGTAAAAGTTATGATTAGTAATACAATTGTAAATTTTACATTTTACTCAAGCTTAAGATAGAAAATCCGTCGCTCATAAGCGTGCGTGATTTCGGTGTGAGGTGAGGCCAAAGCAGTGAAATAATGAAATAATTCATTAAAAATCGTAGATTTGGAAATGCAGTAGTATGACGTAAAAAATATAATTTTTCCCGAGAGGAATCTTTTATGTGCGATTTCCAATTATTGCGGTGGTGACACATTATTTTTATTTTTTAATAAATATCTCAAATATCAAAGAATAACATTGAGTTTAAATATTGCAGTTACTAAAAATAAGTATTTTTATATCAAAGTACGCAAAATTACTTGGAATAAATTCTTGAAGTATTTAATATTTACCAAGAAAAACTTGAATTTACAAGTACCAAGTGAATTGTTTAAGTACTTCAAGTACTGAATTTAAAAAATTTCAAGTAATTTAAATTAAAATTGTAGGTACTTGAAGTAGTTTTACTTGAAGTATTGCCCAGCTCTACTGAGTAGCGGGTAAATTTTTAATAACTCTTTTCCAGTGTCCCGTCTTCCAGTGTTAAACAGGTTGATTCCGATGAGTGTAACGACTTCGATGAATTTTGTGTTTTCGTTTTCTGTGTCCATGAGTGTGATCTCTGTAGCGTGGATTGCGTACAGACCAGCTTTGGGAGCAGCATTGTTAATGGCTGCAGTTTCTCCTATAATGTATTGTGCGGCAGGAGTATACACCGGACAACCTTATTATAATAGAATATGAATATTACATAGGTGTAGAACATATTTTATCTTCCTCATTTTTTGACATCTCCAAAGACGCTGTTTTTAACACTAATTTATTTAATTTATTTTGACAATCTCTTGTTTTTACATGATTACGCCGTAATTTTATAATTAAATCTCTGGATTTGGTAATATTATCAACTAGATTATTAAAATCCTCATTATTTCCCGCATTTATTTCGTCCATGTGTTTCGCTAGTTCTTTAAAAATATTTTCAAGTTTGTTATAACTTTCTTCGTTATTCAGGAATGTGATATTTTCAAAATTTAAATTATCACATATTTGTTGCATGTTGTTGTTGATAATTTTTAATTTTTCAATCGTTTTATTTTCTTCCAAGTATTTACTAATATCCTCTAAAGCAGTCTCCAATAATTTAAGTTTCAAATCGTTTTCTATAGTTGTGGAAATATCGGATATGTATCCTTGTTTATATTCTAGTTCATCTTTTACAGATTCATACATTTCTTCATAATGTACTAGCTCTTCATCATAGGTACTCTCAGCTTCTTGCTGCATTTTACCGAGAATACTTTCTAAAGCTAAATTTTGTATATATTTATTGTGTGCCATGTCTAGCTTATGTTGCATATATTTTTGAGAATGAGTAGGATCTGTAACTACTAATACTGTTGAGTCTGCTGACCCATTAGAACATTTGTCTAGAGCTTTTCTAACTGCTGGAACATATGAACTGTTGTTCGTCATTTTTCTGGCAGATGATGGCTTTGGTGGACATTTTGACGCACTCGAACCTGAAGCTGTTCTCTTTCTGGCACTCATTTTATCTAAAATTGTTAATACTATTATTATTATTAAACGTATCAGAATGCAACAGTTTGTAAACAAAATTTAAAACCTCTTATTTTTCTTACCTAGCTTATCTCTATCTCTTCTCAAGCACGTTTTGCACACTGCGCAAGCACCTGCGCAAAATATGATCAAACAGCTGATTTGAACATATGGCAAATGTTTTTTTTATCAAACCGGTAAAAAATAAAATGACTACCTTTTAGCTTACTATTAAATATTAACAAAATGACTTCTTATGGTAAAGTTGAGACTGAAAAACTAATTGAAAATTTAGAGCTTCAATTAAATCGCTTGGTAACACAATTAGAAGATATTGAAAGCAGCAAAGATGATATGGATGAGTCAGAATATAATGAAACAAAAGAGGATACTATTGAACAATTGAAAGAATTCCATGAAAGACTTGATAAATTAGTTAAAGGAGATATTTCGCTGGTTACTAAACTGGGAGCAATTCGACTAGTAAATCAAATATTTTAATTTAAATAATGCTAGGTTGGTAAAACATGATATTCTTTAGGCTACACAAGCTGCTATATCTCAGGCTTTTCGCACACCCGAAGTTATTAGATTATTTGGTCGCCGAGAACCTAAATTACTAAGAGAAAAATTAGTAACTCTTGAACAGGAATGTAAACTGGGAAAAATTAATTCTAATGCTGCAGACCAGCAAAAAGTAAAATAAAAATAAATAAGTATAGAATTAAATAATAATAACAATAATTTTAGATGGAAATATTAACTGCCTTACGACAACTTGGTGAACAATTGTCAGCAAATGAGCTTCAGTTTCTTGAAAAACACCAAGAAACTTTTAAGGAATTTAAAAATATTGAATTCATTCAAGTACAAGAAGATGACTTGTAAAATGCGCCAATATGAAACGATTGACCAATTTTGCTTTTATATAAAATATATGTGCTACACTACACAAATATATTTCATACATGGATATTAAACGTGCAAATATAAATATTATTAAATTAGTTTTCAGTACAAATCTTAATTTTATATTTGGAACTTTATTTCAGTTCGTTACACTTATGTATATACATATTTATATCTAAAAATGCACTATTTATACTTTCATACATAAAACTGTAAAGTGTATTAATCAATAAAATTTATGTATAATAACATTGACAACTTATTAAAATCATTAAGCTTGGATCCCACGACAGAAATATCGACATTTTGTTGCCGATATCGACTACTATGTTTTAATGATTAATTTGTTTAGCTGGACATATCTAAAGCCCTGTTCGCACGAGGATTCTTTGAAGATTCTACCAAGATTCTGAGTCCTGACAAAGAAGTTTCAAGATTCTGAATCTTGAAAAAAAAATCATGATTTTGAAGCAATCAATAAATTATAAATTCTTCGTTTCCAAGAGTCATTAAAGATTCAATTTAGCGGCACCGCAATATAACAAGTAATTCTCACTAGAAAGAAGAAATGCCAAAAGGTGCTTATTACATAGAAGTGTACTGCAATTTCTAACTGTTGCCGGTGACCACGAATATTGTCGATAATTTCTGTCGTGAATCCAGGCTTTTTAGAAGTATAACAAACATGATAACAAATATTTAACGTTTGCGACGACATACTTTCTTATGCTCTGACTGCCAGTGTTGCTGTTGACATATGGTAGAGCAATACGCCGTATTCCAACAGCAATGATAAATAGCTTCTTGCTCACAATTAAAACACTAAAACAAATTAACATAAATACTTTTTTACTGTTTGAATTATTCAACTTACCCATTGTTTTTTCTTTATTTCCGAAACTTGTGCATTTTGCGAATCGATCATCGAACGCGTATTTTCCGTATGTGCATTCTGCATGCGATCCATTTCAATTTGCATCGTTTCTAAAGCTGCTTTAATCATTGAGTCTTTATCTGACATATTCTCTAATTGCCTTCGGAGATTTTCTACAGCATCACTATAAACTCTTTCGAGTTGTTGAGTGCCAGATCCTGACGTACTGCGCGATCTAGAACCGCTTGTTTCTTGTCCCTCGGAATAATTTAAAACATTTTCAGTAGAACTACTGACATGGTCATAATTTAAATCGGAACTATCTGATGATTTAAAATCTTTTTGGGCAGCGAATTTTTCCATCATTGCTTTAGTGCTTTTATTTAGCGAACCAGGCTTACGTCCACGTTTTTTCTTTTCGCTAGAAACTGATTGTGCAGCATTTGACGTACTTGGAGAATCATCTAATTCGAATACGTCATCATTATTACTTCCATTATTTAATCGTTTTTGTTGTTTTTTAGTATTAGGAGATTTAAATTTAATTTCAGGAGTGTGGGCCATAATTTCCGCGACATCATCAGGGGCCTTTAACAATCTTTGGTGTTCTGTTAATTCTTGCATTGCTTTATTGAAAGCTTGCGTGCGTTTAAGTTGTAATTTTTGTATGTTAGTATCAATAGGTTTAATATAACTTTTATCGACGACTGCTCGTAAATGTTTAGCTCCAAAAAACCTTACATCGTGCTGATCATCAGATGTAACTCTTATAACCTTTGCCGGCCAGTAAGGATAGCCTTTCTGTTTTGCCCAAACTAAATCATGAGGTGGCCGACATGGTATGCAAAACCACTGTTCATTTCTTTTTTCATTGCTATGGCGATAACAGTCGATACACTGTTGCAATTCTACTAAATCGTAACGGCTATCAGTAAGCATCAAATCGGAGCCTTGCATTTCTTGCGATTCTATTCCATGGAAAATAGCAACATTATGTTGTATTGTTATTACATCGGCGTGAAATTCTGCAAGTCTGGTGTATTCTTTAGTCCGAAGTTTCATTTCCATCAGAGGAACATCCATGGTTTGGAACAATAGTTGTCGGACTCGCCATTGAATTTCTTGTTCTGTCATCCATGGATGAGGAACCCGAGGAGACATTACATCGGTTATATTTGATGGTAGCCAAAGCCGTATTCGGTTTAGGGTAAAATTTAAAAGATAGTTCAATTCATCGTGTTCTATTAAACCCAGTTTTTCTTCCCGCAACATCCGACAAACGCTGCAAGTACCTTCGGTATCAATACTTTCAGAATGTTCATCTTCTATTATAATTGTGTCCTCTTCTTTTTTGCTGCTAGACACATTTTGCTCACTACTTTTAATATAGTTAGGGGGTACATTTTCTGGTCTTTTATGTAAACTTGGCCGAGATTTTGCGGCACATTTTGGATGAAATACTCGGTAACATGTAGGGCAGTTAATAACATTACCCGCTAAATGGCATTCTATGCAGTACCAATCGTGGCCATCATCAACAGGCTGCTGAAACAGTTACAACCATTAATACCAAAATTTATGTAAAGTTTTTTAATCGCACCGTATTATCAGTCGAAGGAATTTTAAAACATTCCGTTACACCTCCAGCTTTGTTTCCCTTTTGTGCAGTCTTTTTCACGCAAACCAAAAGGTTGTCTGCGAATACCCGTCGAATATATTGTTCTGCTTGTTCTACGGTAATCTCACAAACTTTCTGAAGGTATTTTGTGAGCCGGGGTATATCAGTTTGCTGCCGTTGTTGTAATGTACAACGAACTGCATCCCAAACATGTTGGACCAAATTCGGGTCCGTACGGCGTCTTACAGGCATGGCTAAAATCATTCAAAAGTTAATCATCGGTGTTTATTTGTCACAAATCATAATTATTCCCGCATAAGAACAATCTATACTTACTAGAAAATTATACATTAATATAACGGACCGCAGAAGATAATAATATTTGCGCATGAGGGTTCCCGCATAAATTAGAAATTAGTTTAAAACTAAACTTAAAACAGTCAACATGTCCGAAATTCATGTAGTGGTTGGTGCATCAATTTTGTCTTTTGGAGCAGCCACCGGTGCATATTTAGCTTACAAACTATTTGATGCTCAAAAATACCAACGATCAAATGTTGGCTCAATTCTTGTATTATTATCAGAAACTTTGATTGCAATAATCATCGGTATACTACACATATACTGCTACAGTTGTGGATGTTCGGAAAATTCGTTTACCGAAATATATGATTTATTTAATCAAACAAGACAAGTTGAAAATGTGGTCGAGCAATGTGAAACATCAATTGAGTGCATGAATCGAAAAATGTTAGTAGATCAATTGGTTTTAACAATTGCTGCTATACATTCATTCGTTTCCTTAGTTACGAGCAGTTCTCTGTGCAAAAAATCTGACGGCAAGTGTTCAACAATTGAAGAACCATCAACGAGTGCGGAAAAATCGCAAGAAACAATTGAACCACCGAATAATCAAACAGTTATATTTTCAATTGTTTCGCAATGGGCATTGCCAATATTAAGTGCTATTTTCTTGTCCATGGTAATGAACACGCCCGATGGAAGATCAATGTGTGAAATATCAAATACTGTTAATAAAGTCCCCGAAAATTTTCAAAACCTTGTTTCTGAACTGCTTGATAAACCGATAAACGTAACAGAAAAATCAGTTTACGAAACAGAAATTGATGACATCGTTGGAAAAGTGTATTCGATCGTTGAAAGCGCTACTCAACCAAGTGATATCGTCAAAGTGACTAATTTGGATGATGGATTTGAAATTTTAAATATTATAGAAAGATTAAATTCGCAGAATTTTCGTACCCCCAAACAAACAAAATTTGATTTTTCTTACAACGATGTTAATTTTAAAATTTATACAATCATATTCCTACTCCTCGGCTTTATACTACCTATAGCTTACTCTAGTAGTGCACATACTAAGTTAAAAATGATACTCCAAGTGACGGAAAAAATAAGCAAAGATGCAAACACAAAAATGAATTTACAAGATAAAATTAAATACCTGAAGATGTCAATAATAGCAGCAGCGGTACTTTGGACACCTTCAATAATAGAGACGTTCTCTAGAACGTTTATAACACAAACCCAACCAAATCTTACTATGCATGTGCTAATGGCAATTGGTAGTTCTTATATGTTGGTGCGGAATGGCATTAATCTAAAACTGTTAAAGTCGTTTATTGGTCAGCAGAATAGTATTGTACCGAAAGCTTAGTTATATTTATTAATTATTGTTTAGTTTTCTTCTGTCATATCAAATGAGATCATATGACATGCTGGTATACTTTAAGTTAGAAAATAGTTTACGTTTTAATCAATGACTATTTTACACGTAAGAAATATGTCACCTATTTACTGTACGTACTTCTTAAAATCACATTGTTGACAAATTTTAAAGCTTAACAATCATAGATATTAAAGGTCACTCTTTAAAATGTAATAGTATAATCTGTATTTTACATGTAAATAAAAATATATCTATAAAAATACTATCCCTATTCAATGCACAATATGATTTAGTATATATTTTTTATGATAAATTGCCTAAAATGATTTTGGCAGTCGTACTGCCATACCGCCATATTCGCAAATAATAACATTGGTAACCAATGATTGGTTCGTTGATAAAACAGTGTTGATATAATTCTTATCTATATTTTTGTAAACATAATTATTTATTTCATATTATATATTTTTGAAATAATAATAATATTTATAATAAGATAATATTATATTTTTATATTTTTAAAATGAAATAAAGTAACATTCTTTACCGCGCAATTTTAAATTTATAGTTGAATTTAAAGACAGATGACGCACACGTGGTATTGTGCATTTGGCACTCCTTCCACGAACTGACTTTAAAATTTGCTAAATATTAATTATAAGTAATAATTTAATTGACAATTAATTTTATACATAGTAAACAATTGGACTGATTAAGAATAAATAGTAATATTTAAATTTTAAAAGGTACATATTAAAAATTTGGGGTTATATCCCACTGTCATCGTCATCGTTTTATAATTAATATTTTATTTTCTGATATATTAACTAAACAAAGAACTTTATTGCCCGTTTAAAATCCTACATTACGATATAAAAACCCACTATATTCAGCAGATTTCCACAAAAGTAACACCTTTTTCAATTTTAGAAATGGATCGGATAAGTGAATTAAAAATAGCCGTAATTTGCTCTAGTAATATGAATCGTAGTATGGAAGCTCATGCTTTCTTAGCAAAAAAGGGTTTTTATGTTAAATCATTTGGTACGGGTGATAAAGTTAAATTGCCGGGCACCGCCGCGGATAAACCGAATGTATATGAATTTGGGTCCACATATGAAGAGATCTACAAAGATCTAATTGATAAAGATAAATCATTGTATCCTTTACTACTTCCAAACACAATAATATCTAATTTTCATAGTTTTCCTTAACTTCTCCATAGTTATACGCAAAATGGTTTACTTCATATGTTGGAACGCAACAAGCGTATAAAAATAACTCCTGAGCGTTTCCAAGCATCGAAAGAAAAGTTTGATATTATCATAACTTGTGAAGAAAGAGTGTATGACCAAGTTCTCGAATGCATGGAATCAAGGGAACCAGTAGACAACTCGACTGTACATGTAATTAATATCGATATACAGGATAACCATGAAGAGGCCACAATAGGAGCGTTTCTAATCAGTGATATGTGTGTAATGGTTAGTAAATAGATAAATCATGAATTAAACTATTGATAATTTATAACAAACTTTGCAGATGGCAAAAAGTGACGATCTAGATAACGATATTGACGAACTACTTCACGAATTTGAGTCTAAATGCCAAAGACCAATATTACATTGCGTTTTGTTTTATTAGTTTAAAATAATTTTATTTACACAACAACCAATATTACAATTAATTGTAAAAAAGAGATAAACGGATTATGTTAATGCTGATCTAAATGAGAGTACACTCTGCGTAATTTTTCTCTTTTCTTTTTATTGGCGTGCTTGTTAGCTTTCTTCCAAGGTTTTTCTACAGGAACTCCACTTCTGAAATGATAATAGAATAATTTAATTATAATTTAATAAATAAATAATTTTATACAACACTTACTCTTCAAGATTTGTCGGTACTCCTGCAGCCTTTCCTATCTTTCCTCTTGCGTGGACTCCTTTCGTTTTAACATCGAAAAACGATTTGTCTACATCAGAACCTGTTACTCCAATCGCCTTAAAAACAAATACCAATTAGTTAAAATCAGGGACCCGAACCGCACAAAATATCAGTTCGCGTTTTACTGTGCTTTGGTATCTTTCAGGTTTTCAAAAAAGCGGTTCAGGTTCCGGTTCAATTTATTATTTATTAAATAACAAGCAAATTGATTTAAAAAATTCGTTCTAGTTTTGTACTAAAATATAATAAATTTCTAAGGCCCTGTTCACACGAGGATTCTTTGAAGATTTTTCAAGATTCTGAATCTTGAGAAAAAAATAATTCTAGTGAGAATTACCTGTTAAATTGTGGTGCCGCTAAATTGTATCTTCAATGAGTCTTGGAAAAGAATTTATAATTTATTGATTGCTTCAAAACTGTGAACTTTGAAAAAATCTTTAAAGAATCCTTGACTAAATTATAGAAAATACAATAATTTTTATGAGAATTTAATAAAACTACGACGAAAAAATGTTAAATATCAATTAATGCCTTAAACCGTTCTGAACCATCGGTTCGACTGCACTTATGGGTTTGTCAAATTATTTTTTAACGGTTTGGTTCGCGGTTCGCTGAAATAGCTTCGGTTCGTTCTGGTTTTCGCTCCTCTGCCAGTTCAGTTTGAGTTTCTGGTTAAAATAAATAATCATTTATTGTTAAATACCTTAATCGCACGTTGTTCCCTTGGAGGAATGGGTCTAGCAGCCCTAATTTTTTCCGGAAATACATGATACTCATTTTGCGCAATACTAGGAGGCGCATGGCAGTACAATAATTTGCCGTTAACGTAATCTTTTAAAATATATCTGGCAGATCTAGGATTATCCGGTTGTCCATTAGCTGTCATGAAACCTCTAACAACTGCAATAAAAAAATTAAAACATTAGTAGGTATATTATGCAATGAGTTTATAATGACAGCTATTAATACGCGGGTTTGATATTACGATACGAGCCATGCCGAGTGTCGTAATTCATACAAGTGTATTAATAGCCATTATACACGAGTCGCATATACTATTTTTCTACTCCTATGCTTTCATTTAAAAACATATAAATATTAGGTGTTTCATAATGGAAATCTGTTTCGAAATGAGTTATTTAAGTATAGACAATGCATATTTAATAAGTAAATTAAAGCATGGGTGTAGAAAAGTATTATTTTTAAACAATCTTACATCCATAAGAGTTTAACAATTCTTCGGCAGTTGGTGGTCTGTTTGGATCTTCTCCTTCATCAGGCAAAGGTAACATAATCCCATATTTATCTTCAATAACATGTTTAGGAATTAAACCGTTAACTAAATTCACCGGTGGTACGTGGTCTCTCATTTGGTCAATCGGCAAAATGCCGTTGCATATCATTTCTGCTTTGGTACACACAAAACTAGGCATAACTAAACCTGGGCAGTCGCATAGAAGCAAATCTTTATCTAGGAACAAAGTTTGAAAATGTTTCGTTTTGCCAGGAGTAGCAGAAACAGAAACTTTTTTAGTTAGGAATAAGGAATTAATTGTTGAACTTTTGCCCACGTTGGGATACCCGACCAAACCGACTGTTGTTACATTTTCGGTTACTTTTGGTCCGGTGTGAATCGTTTTAAAAAGTTCTACTAACTCTTCTTTAGTTAACAGTTGTGAAGAATTTATTATTTTATCTGACGATTCACTGGCTGTACTTTGTGATGCCTCAGGAAGAATATTCTTACATGCTTCCGCAATGTCTTGTTGTATTTTGCTTAACTTTTCTGCACTAGCTTCAACTGCAATATCTAGATTTTTAATTTCTTCTTGTACGGTTTTAAATTCGTCTGAATCTTCTTCATCATCTTCCTTTTCTGTTTCAGAATCAGTCTCTTCTATTTTTTCTAATTCTTCAGATGCTTCTAATGCGGAATAAAATGCAACCTTAACATTGTTTTCTGAAAAGTAGTCTGCCCATTGTTGTCGTTGTGTTTCTGTTAAGAAGTCCGCTTTGTTGATCAAAATCATGTTAATTTTATTTGGAGATACTTCCTTAACATATTTTTCTAAATCTTCGCAGCGGAATAATAACGGATTTCTACCGTCCACAATTTGTATAACAACGTCACTTCGCTCGACAACGCGCCAAAGTTGCCTCCAGAATTCTAAATTCTTCTCGAAAGGAGTTAACAGCAATCCTTGATTCTCTTGCAGATCTGCTAGACCTCTTCTCCACTCTAGAAAATTGTCTCTTTCCATTCTATCTAATTCCTCTTTAGTTGTTTGACTATCCCAAGCCGGTCTGCGAGGAATTTTAATAAACTCTTTATTTTGTTCATGTTCTTCTTTCATTTTCTTTGTTTCATCAGCTGATAGAAGACCTACGTTGGAACGAGGATTAACAAAAGTAATATTTAATTTTTCCCCTTGAAATTCGGTCCCCGCTAATTCAGCAGTTGATAAAAACTCTTGAAAAGACGATTCTTCTGTTACGGATTGTAGATTCAACCGACCCCAATCGTATCCATCCTGAATCTCAGTTGTGTGCAGCTAAAGAACAAAAAACAAGTTAATACGAAGTCTCGCACATTTTGTTTCGTATCTATTTACCATGGTATTGTTTTCGACCATTTTTCTGCCCTTTCCAACCCCAAAACGGTCTTTAATTAGGGACCGCCCCAGATTGGACGTTGATTTAGTCTTTTTACCCATTTTTGTGTTTTTATTCAATGCTCGCAAACTTATGACACATGTCAAAGTTTATGGTTATGGCTATTAAGGTTATGTTTTGAAAAGATTTTCCTGGAAAATTTAGTCAAGGATATGCTGCCACTTTGCGGAATTTTCTAATACTAAAATCGTGACGGAAATACGCCAGAGTTATGTGGAAAGCCGACTTTCATACGAGCTAGGCGCACGAAGCGCACAAGTGCAAGTTGAAACCGAGGTAGAGATAAAAAATGATAGAATGAGACGAGTAGTGAGTCCAGAACATTATACACTTCTAGTAATTTTAAATTCGTATTCATATTACATAATTTAATAAAAGAAAACTGTGTGCTATGTTTATTATGTAACATAATATATTATAAAAGTTTAGTTTTCAAATCTTTATAACCACAGTATAAAATAAAATACAATAAATTTTAGATTATAAAATTTTTCTAATCTAATCAAGTAAATAAAAATTAAATATAATCTTTTCTATTATCAAACATATTTATTTTAAAAAATGGTGTTTTGTGCAATTTATCTAATATACAAAATTATAATTTTTTTCAATAATAACAATAACTTGATATTCTGAATAAAATTACACCATAATTGAAGATTAGTTGATTTATTTCTAGTTTAAATTATTATTAAAATAAATAAGTATATCAAAATTGTATTTATAGATTATGCATAGGATTATGTTTTGTTTTGTTTTACTAAAACTATTAAATTGTCGTACTTATTACTATTATTATTAATACCGTAAATGTAAATCACACGGTAAAGAGTTTTCACAAATTTAGGTTGTTGTTAAAAAAGAATAGCTAAACAACTAAACTCATTTTTAGGTCAAAATTTAATAATGTATTTTTTATTACACGTGCATCATAATCGTTGTTTAAAACACGCAAAAGCGTGCATAATCACAAGACAAAAACAGAGGTTGCTCTAAACAACAATAAAAATTATAACTAATCTCCTAGGTAACGATGTTTTGACCACAACGACTACTTTATAAAATAAATCAAAATTAAAATGCTGTTTTCCAGCTATATTTTTCAAATTAGGGTGCAAGTGTAGTAAAAAATAGCACTTATAAGTGCTTTTAAAGCACTAGTGACGTTTAAATCACTACGCTTCGCTTGTGTGTAGATATAAGTCACAATATAAAGTTGTCCTGCAAGCAATATATTATCATGTAAAAGCATATAAAATGTAACAATGTCAGATTATGTTGGGATTAAGGATTACACTTTAGAAATGTAAAGATCTGTCATTGTTGAAGAGGGGACATTAGTTTCTACCTGCTGTTGATGTCCTCAGATTTTTCTTAGCAGGTGGTATCTCAAGATGTGTGCGAAACAAATAGCGGACAGAAAAAAAGTACAAACTGGTGATATTTCATGTTTAGGAAAAAGAATCTGACAGTTTGCTAATTATAAAATAAGAACAGTAAGTAAATTTGGATGTTAAAATTATTGTTTACAGTAAATGAATTGTGCCAAGAATAATCAAATAATTTTAACGGCTATTATCCAAGCTCAAAATACGTCAATTCAAACTTGAATGAAAATATTGATGATTACATTTCACATAAAACTAAGTTAATAATAATAATTTCTCACAGCATTAATTTTATGACAAGTTACGTCAAAACTTTGGCTTATATCATTGTTATATTAGGCATATTTACAGGGTTATTCAAAACTTCGTGCATAATGATTTCAACTTACCTATTGATCACGGAACTGTAAAGTATCATTCAGATACAACTTATTGCAACGGTAGTGCGGCGATCTTGCAGTTGCACAGGGTTTACGCAAAGTAATGGAAGCGTTCAGAATCACTTCGCGTTGGTAGCGTCGGTGCATTGTGTTGCTATAGTTTGTAAACTCCAAACATTTACAACGCACAAGTAACAGCCAATCAAAATTTAATGTAGAATTTAAAAGGTGGCAAAAAATTTTGAATTATGACAAATTGGCACTTATAATATCACACGTGCATTAATTCTTTCCGTAAATTTTTTTGAGTGCTTTCCAACAACGTCTTAATTAGGTCGAGTGGCACACGAGAATGGAGAATGGTTTTCTACAATTTCCAATATTCAAAACAAGTGCGGAAAATCGGAAAAGACAATACATAATAATTATAACATGTACTATAAGTAACTACAACACAACTACTATACTACACGCTAATTATACTGGCCCCTTAATCTTCGAGTATTGGAAAAGAATATCTAATCAATTGAGGATTGATAGCTTCAAATCAGTTAATTTATTTTTCTACGCCTGCTTCTGAAAGTTCATATTTTTTTCTACATTGGTATTAATACTATTAATGTTGAAAGCAGCTGTTTGTCGCAAGTGTGTTGCAAAGTACTTTGTCGCATACTTTTGGACACTTTGCAACACAGTTTTACTTTTTTGTATGTCCATTGTTTTCGCAACAACATTGATATTGCACAAAAATTTAAAAAATTGACAGTAAATGTCAAAAAATTAATGGTTAGGAGTAGAAAAAATAGTGTGTATAACACGTATTGAAAATATTTTGTCGAACTTAATCGATTGCAACCCTCCCTTCGCTCGAGCTACAATTTTCGTTCGCATTCGACAAAACTATATTTTTCAAAACTTGTTAAGTATACAAATAACTATTTTTCCAGGATTCAGAAACATGGAAGAATACATTTGTGAACAGGAATTTTTTATTTCTATGCAATATTGCATCTAGTGGTACCAAAAATGTACTCTTAATAAAAAATGCCCCTCAAATTTGCGAATATAATATGTGCACGTATATACGGAGTTCTGAATCACCCTGTATAATGAAAACCGCTCGTAACAAATCCTAAAATATCGGTAATATTTTACTTTTGAAATATTGTACTATATTTTAAAATATTAATACATTAGTTCAAATATCTGACTTGGCACGTGTGCTTAAAACTTAGTGTCGTGTTAGAGTCAATAATAAACATAAGTCTGCTGAGATGACAGGTCGCATATGACAGTTTTTTGGCTTGAAAACAAAGACAATATAAATTGTCGTTCTGCCGTCGGACCCCGGTTAGTTTTACAACGCGTTGTGCTCTAATTTCGAAATGTGCATAGCTGAGATCTTAGCAATTTCTACTGCAATACATTTTGTATCTTCATACCACATTTATTTTCAAACTTCGTGTTACAAATTAGCTTTGTGTAAGTACTATTACATTGAAGTTTATTGCCTACATTTTATGTAAATATTTATTAATATTTACTTGTAAGATCACAAGAACACGTTTTGCAATCACGTATAAAATATTAAAATAGATTTAGAGGTAAAACATAAAGTTTACTCAAGTTGCACGTTTAAATAACCCTGGAATATATTAATGGTTTATTAATTTTAATTATTTATAAGTCTAATTAATAATAATTTCACGGATATTAAATTTTATGAGCACTTGTTGTCTTATTTGAATTAAAAATTAAATGTAAACACTAACAATTAAATGTTCTCCTCGTTACAATAATTTTATGTTGTATTAAACTGATTTATTATATCGTAAAAACCAAGTGTTGATATTCAACACTGCAAGCTTATAAGAGTCCGGCGCATTTGATATGGGAAAAGATAGGAAGTCAACATATAATTAGAGACTCTTTATATGCTAATTAGAAATTAGGTCGCACTAAATATTTAGAGGGAAACAGTCCTACTTTAATTACAACTGTTAAATGTCAAAATTAAAACTTCCATACGACGATAAAATAAATCATCTCTTTAAATCATTATCATTTTATACGAAGTTTAGGCCTAGAGTAAATAAGCGATAAATAAATATTAATTAGATAGAATGGAAAACGAAAACTGGAATGTTACTTATTTAGAAAATCTAAAAAATAACATTAATTCATATATTTTATAGCGCCAGAATGACAGAAAATATTTTGAAAGACGTACCAAAAGGCAGGAACTGCCAGCATCAAAAAGATCATAACTCAATCCGTTTTTAGTGAAATTCGTCCTTGGAATATAATTTTTTTTTTAAATACAACCGACAAAAATTCATTATAATTTATTGTAGTTTTAGTGCCAAGCATTTTGTGTTAGGTTAGTAGGTAATTTTACTGCTAATTTATTTTTAATTTCATTGCATTGTCAAACAATATCTACCTACATTTTTAAAATATTGTTAGATGATATTAAAATGATTCTATTATTTACAAAAAAATGTATAAATATCCTTACGTCTTCTACCGAAAATTTAGATCATTTGCAATTGTTACTTTGTGAATAATAAATCAATAATATCAATAATAGGTTTTATAGAAGTTAGAGTAATATGTCATACTCGTGCGTGGTAATGAATGAAAATGTGTTTAAATTTAAAGTTTAAAAAATAGGTATAGTGTTCTTGTGCTTACAAAAATACTCCCATAATGTTCATGTTTTTGGGGTATTGCCGTTTGGGTCGTGCCGAAAAATTAACACTTGCTATTTTTGACACTTCTTGTTACACAATACTATTTAATTTTAGTCCGACTTCGAAAATATACATCTCAAAATACATTAAATAAAATTACTTACACGGTTACACATATGTAATATAAAATTGACATTAATTATTAGTTGTAAGTTTATTATTTACAATTACAATTTTGTAAAAATATCAATATATGATATACACATACAGGCTGGCAGTATGGCAGTAGGTACGGTACATACTAATCATGGAATAACAAAAATAATTTTTTTGCACAATCGGTAATTTTTTAGAGTTTACTTAGCTCTGTTTCCAAGGTAGTAGGTTTGTTTAAGTACAAATTAGAAGGTGGTAAGACCTCATAAACAAGGCGGTAACCACTAAACAACAACAGAAACCAAGGCAACAGCATTAAAATGCAAACTAAACCTACATAACCAAAAATAAACATTTTCAATTGTATTTTTATTGTATCGATCGGACAATAGTATTTTGTGCACCTAGGGAGGGAAGCGTGCTATTACTCCCGCGGGCGAAGCGGCGGTTCGAGCGAGGGCGCCGGCTTCGCTCAAGGGTGTAATAGCTATTACTCCCGCGGGCGAAGCGGCGACCCGAGCCGAAGGCGAGCCGCAGGCGAGTCCGAGCGAGGGCTCCGTCTTCGCCCAAGGGAGTAATTGCTATTACTCCCGCGGGCCAAGCGGCGGCCCGAGCGAGGGCGCCGGCTTCGCCCAAGGGAAGAATAGCCTTCCCTCCCGTGGGACACACAATATTTTACGTCACGAGGGCCTCGAAATCACCTTTCTTGCAATGTTTTCCTCCCGCCAGTACCGGGAAGAAAACAGTGTTTTCCTCCCGTGCGGGAGGAAAACAAGTACGGTCCTCCCGAGCGGGAGGGAAAACTCGCTTCCCTCCCTCCATTAGCAAGAGGAAAACACTGCTTTCCTCCCCCGAGTGACGTAAAAAATATTATAAGTTATGTGTATTTTGTACCGGTTACGTCTTGGTCTCCAAACATTATCCTCAACCGGTAAACTGCACATACCGCCCTTGATACTTAATATACTATTTTAAAATTTGTAAATTAACTAGACTGGAATAAAATTAAACTTTAATTAATTGTACAGCGGCAAGAATAATAAATTTATGAAAATCCAATCTATTTAAAAACCTGGAAACTAAAATTGCCAATTAAAATAATTCTTTCAGTTCAGTGATTATTATAATAAATAAATGGGCTGTATGCACGTTACTGAAAATGATATTTTTATATTACTATGAATTAATACATGTTAGGTCTATTAAAACATTGGTAGAAATACAAATTTTATATTAAAAAAATATGTTTTTAGTAAATTGAGAAAGAAATTTTGATGTGACTTCATTATTTTGTGTAGATTATATGGCAGCATTTTACTTCATATCACATAACGTCTGTGCGACGTCAAAATATAACATTAATGGCCAGTTGCTCCGCTTCCACTTAAATTTTAAGTTTTCCTTAAATAAACAATATCAAATCAAAATCAAATTGTCAAACGTAGAAATAACATTGCTGTCATGAGTTTGATTTGATATTTTTCATTTAAGTGACACTTAAAATTTAATTGAAAGCGGTGCAAATGGCCATAAATTATGATTAAAATACAACGTTTATTTTTGGTTTACGTTTATGGTCAGTCTTTGTTACTTGTGCCCATGTCACACCGGTGTGGCATGAAGGAGGTGCTCGATGTGGCATTTTGCTTCGTTCAAAGCTGTCAAAAAGGTGTCACACCGGTATAGCAAAATACCATACGTAAATTTGTATATTGCTGTGTTAACTTCGTACTTTGAAGGTTTTTGAAAATTATTTTTGACAGCTGGGAATTAAAATTAATTAATTCTTTGTGTTAATTAAATCAATAATTAGTTCATATATTGACAAAAGCTTAAAGTGTTATATTCTTATTATCTAATTACTTAGGTACTGTTAGGTACTATTTGACATCAATTATTCCCAAATAGCAAAAATTATATTGAGGACTCACTGTGAAATCAGCAACAAATTTCCATATGTCAAAATGCTCGATGGAATAGCGGCGATAAATTTTTTTCGTTATTCATTTGTTCTATCGAGCACCGTGCTTCGTGTCACGCCGGTGTGACATGGGCATTGGGAATTATTCAATTTGAATTATTTTTGGATTTGTTAATAACAATTTTGTGAAAATAAAAAATACGGATCCAGGTTTTTATCTCTTCTTCAAAAATATTTAATAAAACAAAAGCATGAAAGTAGTCCATTGAACACTATGCCATTAAAATATATCACCCTGTATTTGTAAAATAACAATATAAGACAAGAACACAATATTGTTAAAAGCTTATTAGTCTAAAAAGCGTAAACAAATAATAACTATTTAAACCATCACAATCTCTAAAAACATCTCTCCCTAAATTCATACAGCCTCTCGTACCTGTCAGACACTCTTACCTCTGGACGGATAATAAAATAGTTAACGCGTTGCTGAACAGATCAAGATGCTGATGGTTGGGCAGATATCGGGTGCTTGTAAAACCCATGCGGCGAGTGTTCCATCGGCGTCCGACATCGGAAGACTTGGAGCTGGGGCTGGGCTAAGCGTTTGTCATTGTGCAGCGTGACATTCAAGACGACAAGGGGTGGTTAGAGATGTTTAGAACAGAAATGATAGCAAAGTAAAGGGTGAAGGCTGGAAATGGGAGAGGAACTAACCTTTGTGATGGTCTGAAGATCGGAGTTGAGATAGTTTTTGAATTGTACGGTGTTTGTGCAAAACTGAGGCAGATGGGGCAGTTTAAATTTAAAATTTATTCGTTATTCAGGGACGAAAATAGCCCTGCAAAGTCTTGACCCACCCAAAAAATGTACAATATTTTTATATAGTTATCGTAAGAGATACCTATATTGCTATATTTAAAATATTTAATAATGCCTTACATAATACTACGGAAGAGATAGATTTATAAGCACTTAATTGAGGCAAAAGAAATGTTTATGAATATGAATAGCGGATAGGTATGATTTATTGCCGGTAAATGTTGTATTTTTGAATAGATATAATGTGTATTAACTTGTCAGTCTGCATGCTTGTGCAATCTTTATCTATGCATATACATATTTGATATTATATTCTTGACTGGGTACTGTTTTTCTACGAAATTAATTTCAGGAGGAACTGTCAAAATTCCTTCAGCAGTGAAACAAACATTTTACTATAAATAGTGTAGCCCACTTAATTTTTGACTGACCCACCTAAAAAAATCCTAGTTATGTCCCTGCGTCTACCTTTGGCCCACAATAATAATTTGAAAATGCGTAAAGCGATCTAGGATTTTTTTTTACAAATAAAGCAATATTTTAAAAACTACCTAACTTATATTGACAAAGAAAGGAATTAGGTTTGTTCCATATTACAATACATGTTCTGATAAACATTTTTTTTTCTCTCAAAATAAATATCTGTCAAAAATAATGCAGAAACTTTGACATCTCGGTGTATAAATTTTTTGCGGAAATAGGACCCTTGTAATATTGAAATCACTAATTAATTAATTAATATAAAAGAAAATGAAACAATTTAAATAGTTTAATTTATCTTAGATCATATCATTTCATAATCTTTAACAACTCATTGGTTACATTAATATTCACTTTGCAAAATATATTTTTGCTATATGCACCTCAACATTTTCATACATAGAAAAAAATAGTCCGGCTGAAATTATTCAGCATTAAAATTTACTTTTTTCGCAATCGTACACTCAAAATGAGTGCGGGAAATAGCCGATTCTAGTTCTAATGCGGCAAATTTAAAAAAAATTGTTTTATTTAATTATTGCTCTGTAAGCAATCGTCATTATTTATTTTTAATATTATGTTTTTGTTGACGATTGCAGAAAAAATATTTTTAATATTCGTTTCATAATGAAGCACTCATTTCCCACATTTATTACAAATTTAACTATTAAATAAAATAATATCATTACTCTACTAAACTATACTAAAATTTTAAATAGCAAATTTCATACTTGACTTTAATATAACGTGTTGCTGCTTTCTTTCTTTAAATTGGTAACCACTGGAATATTTTACAGGAACCAAGGAAATTGATTATCGGTTTAAAAATAAAAAGCATATAGTGTGGAATAAAATATAATCACAATGGGCAGCAAGTCAAAGGTGAAATATTTACAAACCTTTCACAAGTCTCATTCATCATATAAAAACTAGTTTTATAATACACAATAAATATATTAAAAAAATAATAAATTTAAACAAATAAGAAATTACATCTAACAGAGTATCATCTTAATATTTGACTACTACTTTTAACAAAGTCCATTCTCATTCTCGCTTTTCGTATTTATTACGTATACAGTATTGCAGAAAAAGCTGTCGATATTCTTTTAAAGAAGAAATGATGTGTTTCAAGACTCAATTTACACTGGGGTGGTGGGCGCACGAAATATTTGAAACATTTAAATTTTCAATCCGTGTCTTTATCACTTTATCTCTCTTTTAAATATACGACTATATTGAACAACTTCAATATGCCAAAGTACAGAAAAAAAATGTTGTCAAAAATTACACAGAAAATTTTATTGGCCAAGAAGCAAATTAAGTAATTGAAAAATACTCACTAGTAAGTATTTTATTGCATTGAACGTATTATTCAACAGTCGTATATAAAATAACGTTTCCTAACTTGTTGCACAAAATAGTTATTTATGTAACAAGTACGCAAAATAGAGTTTTATAGGACGAATCTGTTTACGGATGAGACGTAAGCCGAGTACTAAAATTAAATGAGTCTTCTAAAACTCAGTTTGCGAACGTGTTATACATACAATATTTTTTAGTATATGCTCTCCAAATTTGTTGAATAATTAAACGAAATTATTTTAAGATATAACTCCAAAATAAAATTTTGAAAAACGTAAGCCGTAGGCGATGAAATAATGAAATCAGCTTGCTTAAGTTACGTCTTATTACAGGACAGGATCCACTAAAATATTATTATGTTACGATTTTGGAGAGCATACTAAAAATAATTAAGTATTGGCCTAAATCTGTATCTAACTCATTTGTGTGTTTGAAATAACTAAAGAATTTTGACAGTTAATTGTGACATTAGGAGTTTAGCGTACACCAAAACATTTTCAATGTTTAAAAAAAAATTAATAGTCTTTAAAACCGTAAGAGAAATAGCCAGGTAAAATTTTAGAAACGACAAAACAACAACAAATAACGCACAGCACTTACAAAGAATGAAATCAGAATGACAATTATTGCCATAACATTGAATGCGGGTTTCCAAGCCTACGGCTTTTAAAGAAATACTTATTGGATATAAATTTTGAGTATATTATGTAAGTTATAGGAAAGTTATAATAATTGTTAATTTGGATAGATCTATTTCCTTTTTATCGAAATGAAAATGTAACTCTTTTGAAACGTGCATTAAAATGCGCCATGTGTGACGTAAACAACATTGAAACCAAACCGTGAGTAGATTTGTTCGTGTAAGATCGTTTTTTGTCGATTTGACTACGGAATGAACGGACCTGTGTTGAAATGAGGTAAAATATACGTATCGTATTCGGTTCTTGTCAGCGCGGTGAACGTATGTTCTCAATGCCGGTGACGTCATACCGTCACACACAGCATCGTTTTTCCCGGCACTTATTTTAGTAATTTAATTATGAATTTTTTTCTGACTTATTATCAACTTTTTGGCAAACAAATACGAGTCTAATATTTTAATGTATAGATTAAGATATTTAAAATCCAAAAAATCGTGTAAACCCAAATTGTTTTTGTGTAAACCGCTCTTGACAACAGCACGTAGCAACCAATAGAATCACAAGAATCTAACTGTCAAAATTCTTTTCTTATTACAAACAGAGTATTGTTAAAATTTAAATAAATAGAGACAAATGTTCCGAATAACATTTTGATTTTATTTCTTTGGTGCTAAAAAAATATTAGCAAGTTAATATATTATATATTTAGGCCAACTATCGTACTCAATCCCTTTTCTGGTAATAAAACTGCACAAAATTATAATAATGTCTGTTTAAACATTTCAAATACTCCGTCACCCAAAACACACTCACTTCATTCAAATATCCCGCCAAATTTCCTAACTCCTAGGCGCATGGTCCTGCAACCAACGTCACAACGTCTGGTACTGGTCGTGCAGGGGCGGCGGGTACAGCGAGGCGGTGGGGGGCGGGTACCCGCCAGTCACTGCGGGGTTCTGGGGGGGCGCTGAGAGATAGCCCCCGGGGGCCGGTGCCAGGGAAGCCCCTGGCGGTGGCTTGTGTTGCTGGGGGTGGCTGTGGAGGTGGTGGGGCTCTGACTCGCTGTCACTGCCGGAGGAGTCCATCAAGGGGGGCTTGTCGGATGGGCCGCCACTGGAAACAAACATTGGATTAGTAATCATGAATACTACAAAATACAGTTCATTTATTTTAAGAGTTGTATTTACACTTTGTGCTCGCGAAGAAGAGTCCTATTTACATGCATTTCTGCTTGAAATACAATGATACAGAGGTTTCGTTCTATAAGTACAGATTTTCGTGTAATTTTCATACTTTTATATTTAAAAACATATTTACAGTTAGTTTAAGGTTTAAACTAGGTTCGTCTAGTGTTGAAATTTTTAATTGTATTACATTAAAAATTGCTGTTGAAAACAGACTTTTTTGAAAGATTTCTCAATTTTTTTTTCGATTTAAGACAAAATAAACAAAAAACTATCACTAGACGAACATAGATACATTCTTTTATTTTGTAATAGTTTTTGAATGAAGTTTATATGTTATGTAGATTCTGAGATATGATTTTATTTCTGTAAGACTTTTTGAGGTCATAGAACGGGTGTAAATACTGCTCCTAATGTGAAACATGGGATTTTTCATATCGATGGGGACGAATTTGACAGCGTTATTTTTAAAATGACATATTAGTTAGCGAATAAATTTGAATTTTTTAGTTGCTACGCCACTGGATGAATACGTAAATAATGTAAATGCCTGATTTTCAGTTGTATCTGTGGACGTGTGATTGTTATTACTTACTATGTAAGTCTTGTTTTAGCAAATAAATATTTTTATCTACGACTAATAGGTAATCATGAACATTAAATGTATGATGTTTCCTAATCCCGCAGGAAATAATAGTCAGTATTCCCTCCTCTGAACCAATCAGGAAATTACTTTGCCTGAATAATTTTCTCTGTGCAAATTATTTGTAGAAAACATTGCAATGTTTAATGATGTAACTATTGTGATAAAGAATCAACATTTGGAAACGTCAAAATTTTTAAATTAGTCGTAGATAAATTACAGTATACAACTTATTATAATGGCTATTATTCCCTCCGATGATTAAAACCCTCGCTGGCTTTGCTCGCTCGTGTTGTAAACTTTATCTTCGTGAACAATAGCATCCATTATAGCGTTGTTGTATATTGTACAGGGTGAGTCAGCTAAGTGTTCCCTATTTCATTTGTTTGTAAAGTCTCAAGTTTTTGTGTAAAGTCCGCCAAATTTTTGCTGTAAATACAGTAGCCACTTGAGTTTTTGTTCGCAAAGTTTTATCATTATTGCTCTATTGCTTCCTAATTGGTGACTGAAATAATGATTAATTAATTAATGATTAGTCAAACGACTATTTGTAGGATTTTAAAGGACCTTAAGTGGCATCCTTATAAGATTCAAATTCTGCAGGCAATTTCTGAAGAGGATAAAGCAAACCGATTGGAATTTGCAGAAGACGAAATTGAACGAATGAATGAAAACCCTGGTCATCTGAATAACATCATGTTTTCTGATGAGGCACATTTTCATCTTGATGGTGGATTTAATAGACACAATCATCGGTATTGGTCAGATGAAAATCCCCACTGGATTGCTGAACAATCCTTGCACTCTCCTAGAACGACTGTTTGGGCTGCAATTGGAGATTTTGGATTAATTGGTCCAATTTTCACATTGAAGTGAACCACTCGTGAAGTTTTTGTCTGATCGATTTGAAATTTCGGCAGTAAAAATTCCTTTATAGATAGTTCATGTTTTGCAAAAATTTCGTCACTTTCTGATAAAAATTACCTAAGTTATAAAAAAGCCAAATAGGGAATAGTTAGCTGATTCACCCTGTATATCATAAACATTAAATGTACTTATGATGTTTTCTAATCCCGCAGGAAATAATAGTCAGTATTCCCTCCTCTGCACCAATCAGGAAATTACTTTGCCTGAATAATTTTCTCTGTGCAAATTATTTGTAGAAAACATTGAAATGTTTACCTAATGATGTAACTATGGTGATAAAGAATCAACATTTGGAAACGTGAAAATTGTTAAATTAGTCGTAGATAAATTACAGTATACAACTTGTTATAATGGTTATTATTCCCTCCGATGATTAAAACCCTTGTTCGCTCGTGTTATAAACTTCATCTTCGGGAACAATAGCATCCATTATAGCGTCGTTGTATAATACTTTTATTATTATATCACAATTATAAGATGAGGAAATAATTAAAACTATGGAAGACCTTAGAATGCTAAAACCAATTTTTGTGGTTTGTAGACTCTAACAAACATTTTTTTAAAGAATAATTTGACCGAATTCAAAAAATTTGTATTAAAAATTATTATTGTTTAAAAACAAAAGCAAAATTAAATTTACCGTTTTTAAAACATTATAGTTACTATAATAAGAATTGAGGTTAAAAGGATCCAGAATATTTCTAAGTGAAGTTATATTAGGCCTTAGGAATCCTTGGTTTATATTTTATATAGCTGATGATGGATGATGTTTTCATCCTGAGAGATTATTTTATTTCATAAACCAAGGATTCCTAAGGCCTAATATAACTTCACTTAATTATAGTTACTTGTAATTAACTATAATGGTAACGATATATGAAGACATAAGTAATGATTAATGATCTATTTACAATTTACAAATAGGCTGCATTGCATATCTTACGGAAGGATATGCTCCGTTGCTATACCTTTAGATCACGAAGTATAAATTAAGACTAAACATTTCTGTTTGCCATGTTAAAGAGAGTCATAAAATGTTTTCTGATATGTGTACCCTAACTGTACGTATTCTTATTCAAACTGTTGTTGTTGTTGTCTTAGAAAACATTTAAACAAAAAAACTTTGCTTTTTAAAATCGTTTTAACTGCTTGAGGAGGTACTTTTAGTCGTAATATTCTTCCAGAATTCATTTTGATATTTGTTTAACAACGAAAGTATCAGAAACTACAAACTAAAGATTATTAAATTTTTTAAAAACAATCAACAACGGTAACTAAACTATATGATAATACAATGGCCCGAATTAGGTATCTCTCTCGCAAAGGACAAAAGAAATGTTACAAATCCAGTATTACTAATATTGAGTTGTGTATAATATCTACATATACAAAAAGTGAGTTTTTTTTATTAAACCATCCTTGAGATCTCAAAATATAATAAAACTTCGGCTAAATTGGAAAGTTAATGCCACTAAAATATGAAACAAAACAACATAAAACATACAGAAATTATTTATGAAAATATTATTTTGTAAATGTAATGTCATAATTTATTATAATCCTCTCGAGTTCGAGTATATTACAAACTACAAACCTCGGTACAAATGTTTACTCGCCTGAAGAAAATATATGATCATAACATGAAAGATTTAATTTACTTTCACATAATGGACATTTAAAATAAATACTAAATAATAAACACAATTATTCAAAATACAGTTTAAAATTTGTAGACAGACTATTCAGGAAAATAAGCGAATTGATTAAGACAAGATAATCGGTAATAAAGATGAAAACACATGACCATGATATAAAGGCATGATAAATTCATACAGGCTGATTCAGAACTTCGGTCATATATTTTAATGGAATGACAGTGCTCAATTCACTTATCACGGAACTGAAATAATTTTTTCAAAATTCCCAAATCTAGTTTTCAGGTTTTTTAATCAAAAAGTTTTGGATCACTGTTTTCAAATGGAATTTCATAAATTTACTATTCTTGCCTTTGCATAATTAATTAAAATTTAATTTTATTCCATTGATTATTAATCAGATATTCCATTATACAACCAGTGGCGGGGTAATTACCCCCCTAAGATAATAATTTTTTTCTGAAAATAGAAAAATATTCCAATTATTATACTTTTTTTACTAACGCAGATGTAAGACTTATTTTTATTTATTTTTGCACATTTTTGAAAATATATACTTGACTAAAATATTTATTTTTTATTAGATTGCGAAATGATACTTTTGCATTCGAGGGTGAAAGTTTTTATTGCGAGCACAGCGAGCAAAAAAAAATCATTCCAGAATGCGAAAGCTTCGCAATCGAGTATCAAACATCGTTTTTTTCGAAAAATATGTCCCAATATTAGTAAAAATGTAAAGAACTAATTTGACAAATCAAATTAATCAATGTGACATGTAATGTTTCCGTGTCAACAAACCGAACAAACGTTATAATATTTTCTATCAATGTTCTGTCATTTTTGCATTATGAAGTGAAATACCTATTTAAATACTACTAGAATGATGTCAGAAAGCGACGAAGACAATCTGCCTCCTGATGTATTTGAAACATATATCAAGTGTAATTTTATTAAATTGTGGCTCTTGCCTCTGTCAAAATATTGCTGGATATAAAAGTCTTTTGCGTTCTGTAGACAAAAAACTATCATTTCGCATGTTTGTGGTTGGCAAGCAAATCGTAACTCTTTATGACATTTTCCGAAGAAAAATTTTATGCTGCGCGCATTTTTTTATTACTTTTCATATAATTGCCCGCCCTAAGAACATCACCTAGATCCGCCCTTGATATATACAAGCATGTTCCCAACAAAATATTCCTAACCAAATATTCCCAACATAATGTTCCTGATATATTTATCCTCAAACAAAATGTTTCCAACAAAATATTCCTGACAAAATGGACTCTTACGGTACCTATATTCTATACATTAATTTCTATTCATCGCCTACGTTTTTCATAATTTTGTTCTGTTGTCATATCTTTGTATAGCTGTTAAAAATTTTGGAGAGCATATACTAAAAAATATTGTATGTAACAAGTACACAAACTGAGTTTTAGAGGACTCATCTAATTTAAAGACTCGGCTGTCGCCTCGTCTGTAAACAGATTCGTCCTCCAAAACTCTATTTTGCGTACTTGTTACATAAATAACTATTAAGTTAAAATTTTTTCACGTATAGTCATAATTGAACATGTAAATTATGTTTTTATTATTAATATTCCTTATTTGGAGTGGAGTATCCTATTTAAAAATTTCTCGTTGAAAAATGGCTTGTGTTTCCTGGCAACACATTTCATCTTCTCAACTGACTATTCAGTAATTTTCAAAGCTCTTGTCGTATAACTGCTGAATATTTTGTTGGGAACATATTGTTTAGAGAAATATTGTTGGGAATATATTGTTGGGAACATATTGTTCAGGAACCTTTTGTTGGGAATATTTTATTGGGGATATTTAATGGGAACATTTAGTCGTAGAACCGATACAAGCAATAATCCAATGGTTTAAAAAATGCATTTCTTGCGAAAACTGCCCTTAAATTTACAAATTTAAAAAAAACTCTTTTTGTTCCAAGATCAGTAAGTATATTCAATATTCTATACTATATGCCATTAAAATATATGGACGTAGTTGTGTAGCACGTGTATAATAAATAAAACCAGAACAATTTGTAGCTATTAATACTTGTACGCCTATAAGAAGCTAAAAGGAAACTACAATACATCCAAGTGTTTTTCCTGTCGGGTACAATATCGTGCTAGTATTTTAAGCATCAAGTTTGTAAACTGTGGCTAGTGTTACCCAGCGATATTATTTCAAAGTCTGCGCCGATTGGATTTATATTTAGCCTGGCGTATTTCACACTCAAAGAGATTGTAAAATGAGATCAGAGATTTAGCCAACAAAACTATTTCTCTTGGAACGATTTCACATTAACTGATTGATATCTTTTCAAATTTATCACGGAGATTGATAGCGTTTAGTGATTTATTTCTAGAACAACACGGGAAGCTAAAGATAGGAATTCACACTGAATAGTAAGAATATTTATAATAACTCGACGAATAATTGAATAATTTATCATTATAAACCATTGAAGGATAGATATTTTTGATACTGATACATGAATAATATAATACAGAATGTGGAAAACATTTTGGATGTGTTTTGAAATTTATCTACTTGTCTGAATTCTATGAAACAAAATATTAATGTAATACCTTAATACCTAATTCGTATAAGGTAAAATGATTGACTTGAGTTGACTAAATACCTAAAAATGGATACGTTAAAAATCTGCAATTGCTAAAAATAGTAAGTATAATGAGAGAGGAAAGTGAATGATATCGTGTGAGGTGTGAGTGAGAATGTTGACGCACGAGTCTTGTTGAGTTCGGAAATCTCATGAATATTCGATAGAGATTTTACTGCGAGTAGTTGTGTACACATTTTATTGATGAACGTATTTTAATGCCAACTCTCACTGTCATAATTTTAATTTTACGAAGAGACAAATATACCACGATCATGGAATACATGATACAAGATTTTCAATAACAAGAACATAAATTCTATTTAAATTTTTAAATTATACCAGGAACACCAAAATTACTACTTTGATTTATGTGGATAAATCACTTTTAATGTGGTGTTTGTCCGTTTTAATGGAATAATGCAATTTATCACGAAATATTTGATAACAGGAAAAAATTATCAAATGTCAAAAAGACAACACACGCCTACTAGAAGGTAAAATAAAAATTTAAACTGTGGCGATAAGACCAGTTCGATAACATATCGAACGGGTTGAACGGATGTATTATATTGTTTATTTTCGTAGCTGTACGAAAACTGTTAGTTTCGTATTATGATCGTGGAAAAACTTTTAAACAAGATCGTAATGATATCTTGAAAATTGGCTTGTTTATTTTATAGTAGGTATAGGTATCTAACATTTTAACAGAACTGGTGCATCCAAATCTGTAATTATTACTGAATGGTACAACCAAATGATAAAAATCAAATATGAATATGAAGGTGTACAAACTAGTTATTTGTACTTGTCAAGAAACATTGGTGTGATTTTGTAAATTATTTTATGATTTAGACCTGGTTTATGTAAGGTGTAACATTTGCATTATTAGCCTTAACATTACGAACATAAACTCTTCTGATTCAGCATTAGCTCTATTATTCAGTCAAAAATTTGCGGTAAATTCTTATATTTTAGGGTTTTAGCACAATATTTATGTAAATACGCGAAAGCATAATGTAACCCGTGTTTTCGTTAATATATCTCCATGTTAAGGCAAATGCAAAAATTACACATTACAAAAACCAGACCTAAAAGTGATAGATTGGCAGATCAGATATGTCTCCATTCTGTAACAACCGTATTATTACAATATGAAATTGATATCATTTATATAAAACAAGACTTTTGTTGTAAACTAAATTATCATACGATTTTGTGTGAACTGATCATGTGAATAAGGTGATATGGTGCTTTACAAAAATCTCATACATTCAGAACATCGAATTTAACATCAAATTTATAATAAAATTTATCATTTCCCATTAGTGAGTGATACGTTTGATACAATGTGCATGTACTATACAGGTTACAGGTCTACTGCGGTTTACTTAGCTAGTATAACAACTAGTATTGCTCAGGGCAATGAAACAAGAGATGCAATCGAATATTCGAATTTGCCATTATTTAGTGATTTAGTCGAGGATATACTAGTTAGATTTTAGGTATTGGTCTATATCTATATAATTGATTTAAGTGTTTACAGTCGGTGGTGGCATCAATGGTTTTGATAATGTTATGAGTCCACATAGTATTTACTATTATGCCCTGTTCACAAATGGACACATAGAAGACACGCACACACGCAACAGTAAAATATACTGCGTGTGTTACTTGTGAAATAGAGGCGCCGCTATTTTGTGGCTTCTATGTAAGTAAAGAAAACATTAATATTTTGAGGCTACAAACGTTCCACACGTTCTTAATTTTTCTTTTGTTGCCTATGTGTGTGTCTTCTGTGTGTCTATGTGTGAACAGGGCTTTATGCACAAAAAATCACAACAAAAATACTAAATACTACTTGATAGAGAGACTCAATCCGACCCGACTCGGCCCGACCCGAACCCGAAATAATCAGATCAGAATTGGTTTCGGTTACTTGTCTGATATAAACGCGCATTTCTAGTATACTTTGATTCGAAAAGGATTCTGAAAGGTTTGATTTTTAGCCTTGGTCCTTGGTCGGTCTGTAAAGATCTAATTATTTCAATCCTAGATATACAAATAACAAGTTTGCACACCTTAATATTTCTTTACAAAAATTTGACTGTGGTATACCATAATAGTTATTTATGTATTACGGGCGTAAAGATGCTTTTATGGCATGCGACCTGATTTAAAGCCCGAGCGTTAGCTGAGGGCTAAAAACACACCAAGAGCCATAAAAGCAAGTTACGCCCATGGTACATATACCAACTTCATGCATGGTCGTAGATACTTGTAATAAGACGAGTGAAATTGTAATGCAATAATGCACGACAATAAATTTTCTGGATACCTATATTAATTCATTCCGAGGGATATATATATATATATATATAGATATATACTTATATTTAGAAAATGACGTTTAAAATGTCTACAGAAATATTTCCGGATATATTGTTACTAGACAATACTTCCAGGAACAATTGCGATTTTCAAATAAATAAATAAATTAAATTTATTCGTTCAAATGGTTCAAATAACCAAAATTGACAAAATTCTTGGACTGTTGCTAAGATACCAAAAAAAAATCCGAAAATAAATAAAAATTTAAATGTCAAAGTTGTCATTATTGAATTAAATGTACTTAAATGAAAATTGTTATTTAAATAAAAAAATTGTACTACCATGTCCAGAAAATAATTTTTTATAGGGTTATTAGTAGTTTACATGAAACAAAAATTGGAAAATAGACTAGGTATTTATATATATATTGACGTTTCATTATGGCGCACCGCTATAAAGTGGTCCGTGGGCTATAAAGTGATGTTTATGTCAAAAAAATTCGGGTATAATTGCCAAATTATGATACGGCCGTGCATAATAGTTATTTGTATATTAAGATTGTAAAGTAAATCTTTGTTACTGGCGCGGCGCATGGTAATTGCACCGCGAGTCGAAGGCGAGAGCTGTAATAATACAAGAGGAACAAATATACTTTACGCTCGTAATACACACATAATTTTATCTACGACTGAAATTATTTGTTATTTATAATAATGGTATTCAATCTAAATTAAATCAATTTATGTAATTAGTAACTATGACGATACCAATACCAATTAAGATTGTAAAGTAAATCTTTGTTACTGCGGCGCGGCGCATGGTAATTGCACCGCGAGTCGAAGGCGAGAGCTGTAATAATACAAGAGGAACAAATATACTTTACGCTCGTAATACACACATAATTTTATCTACGACTGAAATTATTTGTTATTTATAATAATGGTATTCAATCTAAATTAAATCAATTTATGTAATTAGTAACTATGACGATACCAATAATATCGAAATAAATATACAAAAAAATTGTTTTCTTCTGTTATTTTCTTTTACTTTATGTAAGCAAAATATTTATTTATGATATAAGTGTTAAAAGTGATATTTTATGAGTGAGTGGGGATGTTTGCGAAACGAGGCGAAGCCGAGTAAAGCAACCCTACGAACGAAATAAAATCACTTTTAACACATAATCATACAATATTTTATCTACGATCGTAGTGTATTTGTAAAAACTAAAAATTGATGAATGACATTTCGACAAGTTAGATTATATTTGTTGATTTATTGATACAAATCGTTAGCAACGTGTTAAAAGTATAAATAAAATAACTGTTAACACGATGCTATGTTACTTTTAACACTGTCTTAAAGTGACACGTTTACCTTGCTAAGCAACAGTTAAAAGGTCCACTTTTAACACAGTCGTAGATAAAATACTTTATTGCGCGTTGTCATAGGAGACGCTTGATCAACTTTACGTTGACAATTGAAAGCATAAATATAAACTTTTCATAGTAGCCGTAGATAAAATAAATTAGATGTTTGACAATTTTCAATATGAAAAGAAACAATGAGTCTGTCCGAGGATTAAGGTGACGTGTCTCGTTATCCGTTACAGATGAGGTAACAAAAAATACTAGAATATGAAAACACGTGGGGCGGGCGGGCGTGGGGTGGTGTGGTGGAGTGCGGTGGCGGTGACGGTGCGGGCGACCGGCGGGTGGTCTGGGGGTCCGGTAACCCGACACCGCGCCGCGTATCAAGTTACAGCACACACCACGGGATTCTATTTCGGTGCTCGCAGCTCTGTACCTGTCTTTGTGCTCTGCGGCGCGGTCTCGCTGCCGTCGGTTCTTGAACCAGTTGGACACCTGGGTGGTGGTGAGGCCCGTGGCCTCGGCCAGCTCGCGCTTCTCCCTCGGACTCGGGTACGGGTTGTGCGCGTACCAGTCCCGGAGCACGGAGCGCGACTTCTCCTTGAAGCAGTAGCTCGTCTCCTCGCCGTCCCAGATCGTCCTCGGCAGAGGGAACTTGCGTCGCACGCGGTACTTGCCCACGGCACCTAGGGGTCTTCCCCGTAGCCGCTCTGCTTCGACGTAGTGCGCCTTGAGCCACAAGGCTTGGAGCTTCGCGTGATTGTGCGCGCTGAATGAAGTGCCCTCTAAGATGCGGTACAGTTCTTTGAAATTTCCGCGGTGGAACGCTACAATTGCTTTTGCTTTGAGTACGGATTCATTGTTGTGGAGTTTGTCACATGCAGGAAGACTCCAGAGGAATCTTCCCAGGCGCTCGACGTTGCCAGCTTGCTGCAGGACTTCACAGACGCACGCGACTTGTTCCTGCGTGAAGCCGAAGCTGGGGAGCGGGGAATTCCTCGCGGCGCCGCTGCCCCCAGGGCTGTAGGGGGGCGTAGCGCCCGAGCCGGAGCCGTACGTCGCAGTGCCCAGCATCGCACTCACATCACACACTACAACAACAACAACAACAACAACTACAACAACAACTACAACAACAACACCAGCACACGCGACAGTCCAAGGGTTCACTCAAACTGGAGGCGATTCCGCGGACTACTCTATTTTAGGTGATTCCCCTTTCACGAACCGCGGGTCGCGATAGGCGGCGGCGGATGACGGGGCGGAGCTTAAGAACACTCGCGTCTGATTGGTCACGCGACGAGCTAAAGGACGGGAAGGAAGTAACGATCCTGCAATTTGTGGCTATTGTTGTTGTTTGTCACCGCGGCTTCCTAACTAGAACATTGTCTAATAACAAACGGTTATTGACTTCCGCTATGTCACGAATTTATGACTGCCAGATTTACTACACTGCGTTTTTGCGTTGACGTCAGCACTGTTTGTATATAGCGCACCACACACTTCGTTATCACATGAATGAAACTACGACACTGCCTACACACTAAACAGTCACCAGTAGTCAGCGAATTGTTTCTAATCTGAGGAATTCTTTGTTGTTCTTCTCGACTGTCATTCGACACCGGAAGAAACCTAGCGGAGTTTCTGGTCTGTCGAGTTGCTCTCGTCACTTGGAACTTTGTTGTCTACCTGCTGTAGATGTTCTTGATTCGATCCACTGATAGCGTGATCCCGTAGCCTCGACTAAGGCAAACTCGGTACTGGCAGCAGCTCACTGGATCCCATAAGCCATGCGGTCTATTTATAGGCATTGTCAATGTGCAGCACTGTTCATTTTAATGTGTTTGTTTTTCTGCTCTCGGAGGGAAAGAGACAGAGGCAGTGTTAGTTGCACGAGGAAGAGAGACGGCTAGACCCTCTTAAAAGTATCAGGTTTCCTATACGCAGACAGCTGTTTTTAGGCGAGATAGAAACGTGTTTTGAGGCGAGGAATTTAGTTTTGTGCGCTGGATGAGAGGAATGTTTTAGAGGATTAATTTTTTATCCCGAGCACAGGTGGATTAGGCTCTAAGCATCCTGAACTAATGCCTCAAATTATATTCCAATCCACAAAGATAAATATATACAATTCTATTAATAGCGCTAATTTGGTACACTTCATTCATAGTGTTATTTCCAAACGGGCATCTAAGCCAATTCTTATTTCACTTCAGACTGGACATCATCATTATTTCTGTTATGAAATATGAAATGTTAGGCCAAATTATATAGAGCAAAGGTAATTTATAAATATAGATATTATATGACAGAAAAAATCTTGAATTACAAGAGGAAAATCATATTTCACCCCTGGCAAAGGCATGAAAGTTATCAGATATTTAAAATGTGATTTATGGGGAAACTGAAATTTAAACCGTTATTACATTTTGTTGGGAGTATTTTTCTAAAGAACCCTTTTATATTTCAAAGAATACCCTTCAGCATGAAACATATTAATCAAATTAATGGTATACATTGCAAAAATGTTTAAAAACTTAAATAAAATTTCAGGCAAATTAACAAATGCAGGAAATAGGAAAAATCTATTTACTTGTATACTTGTCCTTATTTGAACTTTGAGCCGAAAGGATGTTAAATTTAAATTTAATGGAATATATTTACTATTCTTGGATAACATATGGCCGGTTTCGGTTAATATTAGAAGTTAAAAGTTTTGACAAACGATTCGATCATGATTATGATCATCTTCAGGTTAACAGTCAACTAAATATGAGAGTTTAACTAAACACAAAATGTTATATTCTCATATTTAGTTGACCTGAAGATGCTCATAATCATGATCGAAACGTTATCAAAACTTTAACTACTAATAAAAATATAATATAATATATGTATTTAGTTAAATTCGAGGTTAAATTCTACCGTTTACTTTTAGTTTAATAAAGAATAAGTGCAATAAATTACATTATATACAGGGTATTCCAGGTCGAGTGTAACAAACTTTAACAGCTTATTCCTGAAGGTTATTTTAAGCAAAAAGTATTGAACATATTCCGCATATTCCTATTCCTTCTGGTTAACAAAGTATACCTATAAGAGGTTGAGATTTTATAAATAACACGAATTTTTAAAATTTTTGTAAACAAGACACTTTTCAAAAGCAAATCATTTTATAAAAAAATTAATTAGGTTGACAGCTGTCATTTACAATTCGAAATTAAATAAGAGGAATATTTAAATTATATTAAGCATTTGTATTAAGAATTATTTCTATAACATAATAAATGCATTTTTCTCGAATAATGGTAAATATCACTAAATGACAGCTTGCTGTCAAACTAAATAACTTTTCTATAAAACGATTTGCTTTTCAAAAGTGTCTTGATATAAAATTTTTTAATAAATATGTTTTATTTATGTATCTTCAACCTCTTGTATTTTGTTAACCAGATGGAATTGAACCTATCTTTAATGACATTTTTTGCTTATTAAAATAACCTGAGAAATAGCTGTTAAAGTTTTTGTTACACACGTATATAGTAGTACCTAGGTATATACTAATGAATTTTAATGTAAGATAATAATTTATTATTAACAGATAATCGGTATTTTGATATTTTGAACATCATACTGAGGACTGCAGTCTCAACATGCTTTAATTAATCAAATAGCCGACGCTTCGCTCTTTTGGCTGCTTCAGGGCAAATATAGAGAACTGGGTAAAGCTAGGGTAATTTATAAGTGTAAGTAAAACATTTAAAAAATTAACTGGTACAATTTTTTTCTGTGTATGTATCTTTATTTGAATGAATTTACTTAACGGGAAGTTTTATTAAAAGGATTGCAGTAAATGGGTTGCAGTCAAAAAGATATATTTTTATACCACACTACCGGTTTCGGCCCCACATGAGCCCTTTTCAGGAGTTACATAAGTATAATACCAACTCTTGAGGAGGGCTCATGTGGGGCCGAAACCGGTAGAGTGGTATAAAAAATATATATTTTTGACTGCAACCCATTTACTGCAATCCTTTTAAAGTATTTTTATTTATTTACACATTTCCTTACAATATAAGCTGCCAACAAAAGAATATAAAATAAACAATCCTCCTTATGTTTATTACCACCAGCAAGTTCCCGTCTGACTCATAACAAATAACAGCGCAAAAAACAAAAACCTGTCACATACATCAACTGTTTACAGTTAGTTCAGCATCATGAACTTGACAATTAACAATGAAGAATCGCATCTGATGAGAAAAGCTCGTAGGAAATGAATCGTAAACCGGAAGCGGTTGTTGAAATGGCGGCCTCCCGCTAAGCTCGGTTCGGACTGTCCACTTCTGCAGAACAAATGCTGGTCAAACGTCACAAGGATGTTTTGTTTTGCCGACGAGAGGAATTCGCTCGGCTTTTGTTTCTCGGCGGGGGGTGAAAATGAATGAGGTTTTTTGTTTGTGTAGGAGGAAAGGAGGAAACATATTTAGGGGCTACTTAGACTTGTTAGGTTTATAGTTTACAGTCGGCTACATTTGGGAATAATATGTTTCTTATTTTTTGTTCTTTATAATTTTTTATGAACTACATGGATATTAGATGCTGTCGTGCATCTCTTTTTAATGTTAAGTGTTAAAGGTGGCATTTTATTTTGTTAGAAGGAAAGTTTGAAATACAATGCACCACGGAGTGGCCTATTAAAATCACTTAATAAGTACCTATTTTTTTGTTGACTATTTATCTTCTATTTGAGATATTTGTTAAGTAAATGTGGGTTTATGCTCACAAAATTTAAGAATTAGAACTAAGAATAAGAATGGTCTTAAAGTTATAACATATGAGTCGGTTTATACTGCAGACTCATATATGATAACTGTTTTAACTTCAAAACAATTCTCATTATTAATTCTTATTCTTAAATTTTTGAGCATAAATCCACCTTAAGTAAAAAATTATAATAAGTACTAACACTAAGTAGGTATATTAAAATCATAGCCGAACCTGCAAATGCAAACAAAAAATATCATAGAAGACGGTAAAATTTTTATTCGATTCACTCTCAAAGGAATGTAGCATAAAGTTTTAATTTTAGTTAGCACCAAACGCAACATTTCAGATGAAAGATTAAAATTTTATTTTAAGTAGATATACATTAAAAAAATAATAGTACAAATAAAAAAGCATCTTATCGCCTAAGTATAACGACAGAAGCGGATATAGAAAAAATGCAAGGGCCAAAGGAGAAGTCATAGAATGTAAAAAATAAATTAATGCAGATTTTATATAATAATAATAAATTAGGTAGGTGCTTACATACATACACATATACATATTTTATCTTACGCCTATATTACTCAACGTGGGTGTGACAGATTCAAAATATTCATATAAGAAACAGTTTGAGTATTACTGATTTAGTAAATTAAATTCAAATAATATTTTAAATATATTCTTATAAGTATAGAGGAATGAACTAGACCTGTCTAAACCTCGTTTGCTTGTTTTCGTTGAACTATCAAGTGATATTTTTTGTTTTTTGCAATAAGTTCAGTTTACTGTGGTTTGTCGAAGTGCATTTATCAATGTTTAGAAGATAAAATTAATTATTTTGTTCATATATTTTGATGTAGGGTTTAAATGTAGAAATATCTATCTATATGTTATTGAACTGAACTTTTTAAAAATGATATAAAAATAATAACGACTCTTTTAAATTTAAAGTGTAGTGCCGTAAGCAATTTAAAGACTTTCTGGGACACCTATAAGGATGCACACGAAAGGTTAGCAATTTTATTAATTATTAAATATTGCTTAAGCTATAGCAGGACCCATTGGACTCACTCGAAATTAAAAGGTTTCATTAGATGCTCTATTGCCGAATAACAAATATGAGACTCTGAGATTTATTTAAAAAACATGGTTGTTGACTTTAATAAGAAATAGAAAAAAAGATTTATTCTTTGATCCGCCCCAGAGGGTGAGTTAAATAAGCGCATTTGGCCTTTATCAGTTTTTGCTTTTCACGTACGAAAAGCGCATAAAATAACATTTGAAAAGCGCAGAAATTGAAGTTACATAAGCGCAGAAGGGAACATTTGAAAAGCACAATGGTTTTTCTACAATATTTTTTGAATTTTTTAAAACGAAAATATTCTTGCCTAACATTTTTCTGAACTTAACCCCATCATACTCGAAGAGTATTTTAACAAGTTTTTTGAATTTTTTAAAACAAGAAAATATTATTGCCTAACATTTTTCTGAACTTAACCCCATCATACTCGAAGAGTATTTTTAACAAGATTTTTTTCAATTATTTAAAACTATAGAAAATATTCTTGTCTAACATTTTTCTGAACTTAACCCCATCATACTCGAAGACGATCTGGACTAACTTGTTATGGTCAGAAATCTCATTTTCGAAAAATGCGCTTATTCAATGTTACGATCTGCGCTTATTGAACATAAATTTACTGATTATATATCTGCGCTTTTCAAACGTTTTGATGACCAGAAATGCGCTTTTACAACTCTCCGGCCCCAGAATATAGATTTAAATCAAACCAAAAACTAAACTGATATTTGTTATGTTAATTAAAGACTTAAACAGTTAATAATTTGACAGATCCACAACACTCGATTACAAACCTCTCAACATCTTGTTATCCGCACGTCAGTCAAGTTAAAAGCATAACAACTACAACACAAATATAATTCCCATTTCTGTATCTACCCTGTCATTTGGCCGATTGTTACGGTCCACCCTCCGGTGGTTTTATTTTATTTTTCAGTCTCTCCGGCCGTTCCCTGCCTATACATCACACCTTCCTATCCACACTTTCATTCAGGCAAATTGCCATAAAACTATTAAACAGCCCCTTCATTACACACACAAAGGCCCACTATAAATCATTGCACGGCACGTCATTGCCGGAGAAGTTTTTTTATTGGCTTGGTAGTTTTTTCGATCTGTGGTTTCCGAAGACTGCAAAGTTAATTTCTCCGGGACTAGACATAAAAATTAATAGATAATCGTTCAGCGAAGTGTAATGACTGATTATTTTCTATCAGTATTTGGCAATTTGTTTTGCAAAATTAGTCGTTTTGGTATTGGTAGGCAGTGTTTTTAACAGAAAAAATTTTCTCCCTATATACCATTCGCGATAATAATTTTTTGAGAGAATTGTTGTCTATTCCATGGCAACTTATTGCAATTTCACTCCACAAAACAACACGGAAAATTTTCCTGAACTACGTTTGGTCAAATTTTCAGATGTTTTGTGTCGTGAAATTGTCAGAAATAAGTTGCCGTGGAAATGACAAAACAATTCTCAAAATAGTAATATTACCTCTCATTAGGACGATGGTAAATAATAAATAACTTTTTTCTACGATCAGTATTAAAATTAAGCTTTTTAGACCTCACTTGGTTACTTGAAAATGAACAATAATTGCAGACCAATGCTTCTGTAAAGACCGTTGCTAAAAATATTTTCAGTTCGTTGTTTATAAAAATCTGTTGCAGTAATCATAAATAATTTATTAGGATTTGGTTAAATTTAATATATTAATATTACAATTTCCATTCAAAATTCTTTCTAAATGTCAAGTTTGTTTACATTTCTGTTTGTTGTATTGTTTTTTCTGCATTCAAAACTTTAGCTTTCGTAGATATGCTGCGATATAGAGTAAAATTTACAAAATTAATGTTTATTGTTTATAAAAATCAATTAATCGTAGAAAAAATATTGTGTATACTTCTGGCTGAAGGTATTTTTGCAGACTTCGACTAGTTGCAGATCTCGCTGCGCTCATGCAACAATTTCTAGCCTCAATCTGCAAAAGCCTATTTTCAGCCCTTAGCATACAAATAACTATTTTGGCCAACCGTACGCATTTGATGTTATTAAGTCATTGTTTTTTGTATAAATAGAAGGCCATTTAGGGATTTTTATGATCACCATAGCAACTGTACAAAAAGTAAATCATTTCTCGGACTAATACAAAAAATTATTTTATAGCACTTTAAAAAAATTTTTGTTAGGAAATTGGCTATTTTTAAAAGATATATATATTTTAGAAGAAATTGGAGTTGCTAAAAACTGTCATTATAACCAGATCAATTAATTTTTAATTGTAGAATAAAAAATAAAGTTTTGATTAGGGGGCTTAACCCTTAACATATTAGTGAACTAAAAAATTTTAGATAATTTTAAAAAAATTTTTAAATGTTGAACACAATACGAGTATATCTTACTATATAAATAACAAACACGACACAAAATTATAATACTTAAGGAGGTTCCCTAGACATTTTAAAAAATGTTCTAATGCAACCAAACTTTGAATTTATGTTGTCTGTGTCATAAAAATGATACCTGAATTTTTTGGAAATTTTTGACCACATAGTTTGAACGAAATTAATTGTTAAATTTTAATATTTTACATGGGCTCTTATGGCTTTCCATTAATTTGATTAAATAAAAAGATGTTAGAAATGTTCTATTTACTTAATTTTTGGTATATAAACGTATGCAAGCACGGACATCAATTTCCAATTTGAAGAAGGTTGACCACATAGTTGTAACAATATTGTTGTTGTTGTAAAAAAATCTTCAAGCATTTTTTGATTAGTGAATTAGAAATTATTGTAAAAATATATCACCGCAACTGAACGAATTGCAATATCAACTAACACCCGTTGACCGAATTTTGTTTTACATTAATAAAAATATTTTTATTAATTAAAGGCTGATATCTGAGTACGCCACTGCATGTGTAGGGAACCTCCTTAATAATTTTATTACGTATAATCAAAAATATTCTCTAACTTCCTTTAATGTTTAATAACTGATATATTGGATTGTACGACACATTTTCCAAACCATTATTTTGGGTTTTTTTTTTTCGCGAATAATTTTTTCCAATGGCATATATTATTTGCCGCGTTTTTTTTCAACATCCAATAATTCCAATTTTACCTAACCTAATCCAACCTAAATAATTTAATAATATTAATTATTAAATAATAATTATATTGGAAAAAATGTCTCATTGGAAAAATGCGTTAATGGAAAAAATTATCATTAGAAAAAACAGATTGGAAAAAATGTATTGAGAAAGTGTCTCCCCACCCTAAATTGTATATTTTCTGAGCATTATTTATTTAAAATGTTGAACAGTTTTTAAAAATATACTTTATGTTATGATTCTCTGTATTATCTCGGCCGAGCCCCCACTGCCCTCGCCTCTCCGCCGCCCCTGACTGTTTCTTTTTTCATGGTTTGTTTTTTCTTTCTCTTGTTTCTGTTGTCAGTGGGGGTGTTGTAAATTTAAACACTTTTCGTGGTTATCTCAGCGTGTATCTAAAGATGATTAACACCTGGAAATTAAATTTTAGCTCTTGGGTGGTAAAAGAGAAATATGAGCCTTGTTATAGTGGGATATTTTATTGGTTTAAAATTATACCCGTGTGTAAGGCTAGGAGAGGTAGTTTACGAGGAATTAAATCTCCAAAGAGGTGATTTTGTTTTTATTGATGGATAATTACATAGCGAGGACTAGAATATAGGTGGTGCTGATAGTGCGGAAGTTGTAAGAATGGCCGCTTTTGCTTTTTACGTCGGTGAGTGTTTATTACTTTAGGTTTTCTTGTTTATTATGTTGCAAACATCAATGTTTTACATTTATAAATAGTTGTATTTTAGTATTTGAACGTAATATATTGGCTATTCTTTAAGGTGTGATCTAGAGATCTAACCTAAAAATGTAATCGATCTTAATTTAAGGTACCTATTTTGTTATGTAGTACCTATCTTTGTAACAAAATAACAGTCAATCTTGGAGATCTAGTTTTATTTTGATTGAATTTATTTTATTTGGTGGAATTTTTAAGTAAGGGAATCGTAATAATTCTATTTTAGAATTGTTTTTACAATAGAAACCTAAAATAGTCACTAATTGTAAATATAGATGCGTATTATTAGTTATATCTCATTGATAGAAACTAATTTTTAAAATTTAAAAATGCACATCCATTATTTATCTATTAAATTTTTATAAAAATATTATCCTGAAGTCAATAATAATCTGACAGTTTACTCGCAACGAAAACACTTTTAAAGTATTTTTTAACTTCAAAATGACATTGCATTGCTAGGATGCGACAAAGTACGAGTTTCGGGCTGGTTTCAAGCAGCCATAAGTGGAGAAAAGAGCGGAATAGAAAAATAAGTAAAATCGAGAGTATTCTAGGAATTCAGAAAAAATGTAGACGGGCCGCTTAACTTACAATGTTACAATTAACAATTCCTTCAAACTATTTTAATATTACCTTACATTTTCACTTATAATGTCACATGTGCATTAATTCTTTCCGGATTTTTTTTTGAATGCTTTCCAACAACGTCTTAATCAGCTCTCGTGTATACTATACTCCATACTCGATAAAATATTTCATGATTCAGAAAGGAAATTGTATTTTATAATTGTTTTTACAATAGAAACCTAAAATATTCACCAAATTGTGAATTTATTAATAAATGTGTATTTGACAAAAAATTTCCACTTATTAATTTCAGTTAAGTTACTCAGGCTAGTAGTTAATAATCTCAAAATAATTATTAATATTGTAAAGAATTCTTCCATTGGCTATTATTTGTGTCATGCGATTTTCTATTACATTTTGGACGTTACAAGCTATCAATTTTATATCATTTTCAATTAGATCTCTTGTTCAAAACACAACTAAACCTAGATCTTGTGAATCATGTATTCCACAAAAACCAATAAAAAGAAAAAAGACAACTGGATTTACCCTGGTTCCAGTTCCGAAGATAAATGAGCAACTTCCCAACTATCCTACTCTCTTTTGTCAAACAACTTAATTCCATCTTCCTCTTCGTTTCCTCGGAAACATAATATCTTGCTCTGCCTTTTACATTCTATTATTTATTATTGGAACGTCAGTAGGACAATCACCATAGTAACCGTAAAAATAGCCTTAATTTCTTAACAATTTAAAACTGATTATCCGCACCGTAAGTGCACTCTCAGGTAGCTAGGGCTATGCGCTATGGTGTGGTTTCTGATGCTGTTTTGTTCCCTAGGGCGGGATGACAATGCAGGGTAATCGACAAGGGCTCTATACTAGCCCTTGTATTGTATTGTCTCCCTCAATTATATCACAGGGAAGCCATTTTGTGTGAACGGACCCTTGAGAATAATGGTTATTCATTTTACACTTCATGTTACACCCTTGTTTTGATCCTGTTATGAGTGATCTTGATTCAATTAATTAATGCAACATGCAGTTTATTAATTTTTCAATGTATGGTTTCTTGAGTGAGGTTTGATGTATGTCAATTTCTACATCATAATTACATCTGTTGCATATCACATTAGTCCAAGAGCTAGCGGTCAAATTAGTGTGGACATTTTATTAGTCGTGAAATTGAAGGGTTTGGGTATATCTGCTGAAGATGGAATGTCCGGTCTGCCAGTCATAAGTGGCCGGATTGTTCAAATTTGTAATGAGTGAAATAATCATAAGTTATATCTCGAGTGCAATGAATTTAATCGATAAATTTGACATGTCTGGCTTATGAAATAAATTTTGCTTAAAAAGTGTTTGAAAAAATTCCGAGGCCGCAGGTCGAGGGATTTTATCTGAAATTATTATGTACGATAACACTTTTTTTAAAGCAAAATTTTTTGAATAAGCCAGACGTCAAATTTATCGATTCATCAATTCTGTAGCACGAGGTATACCCCTTATGATTATTTCATGAATTCATAGTAAAAACTTTCAATACAAAGCTCAAAATTTGTTATAAAAAGCTAGCTTCAATTTAATCACGATTAAATAGCATGGTGCTATTTAATCACTTACCTACTTATTTAAATTGGAAAACAATGAAAAATAAGACAATCTGATTGGTCAAATTTATCGGAGAGTTGTAAAAGCGCATTTCTGGTCATCAAAACGTTTGAAAAGCGCAGAAATATAATTAGTAAATTTATGTTCAATAAGCGCAGATCGTAACATTGAATAAGCGCATTTTTCGAAAATGAGATTTCTGACCATTACAAGTTAGTCCAGATCGTCTTCGAGTATAATGGGATTAAGTTCAGAAAAATGTTAGGTAAGAATATTTTCTAGTTTTAAATAATTCAAAAAATCTTGTTAAAAATACTCTTCGAGTATTATGAGGTTAAGTTCAGAAATATGTTAGGCAAGAATATTTTCTAGTTTTAAAAAATTTAAAAAATCTTGTTGATGGGGTTAAGTTCAGAAAAATGTTAAGCAAGAATATTTTCTAGTTTTAACAAATTCAAAAAATATTGTAGAAAAACTGTCGTACAATCCCTAAAACCATTGTGCTTTTCAAATGTTCCCTTCTGCGCTTATGCTGTAACTTCAATTTCTGCGCTTTTCAAATGTTATTTTATGCGCTTTTCGTACGTAATAAGCAAAAACTGATAAAGGCCAAATGCGCTTATTTAACTCACCCCAAATTTATAATGAGTGAAATAATCATAGTAAAATACCTGCAACTTTGACTGTGTAAAATCTACTTATAATAGTAATAAGTATATTAGTATATAAATTTGATTCATATAAATCATATAATTGTGCAAAATAATTTTTCATAATGTATAATACATAATGATAATGATTTTCGTATGAATATTGTATTTGCATAACTTATTTTAGAAAATTTTTGATATTTTACTATACCTTACATATTTTACTATAGATTACAAACCGTAATAATTTATGTTGAATTTGGCAGCACTGTTAAATATTTGAGGTTATTAGTGCAAAGTTAGAATGTTAGAAACTCAAATGACAGAACGTGTAGGTATATTGTTGACTCTGACTGGTAGCAGCAAAATAGAAATAGGTAACCAAATTTAATTAATTGTTTAATAATAGTAGAACAACATAGGTAAAGTATAAAATATAAATAATGGAATGAAAAAGTAATCAATTCAGTTGATTCTTGGTAGTTTCTTTGCTTGGTCTACAAATATTCAATAGTTATTTGTCCAACTAGAGAGGAAAGCGCTTCTTTTTCCCACTCGAGCTCGAAGTTTGTGTCACGAGCGAAGCGAGTGAGGCAATCGAGCAAGAGTGAAAAAAGAGCTTTCCTCTCGTGTTAGACACAACATTTTTTTCACGACATATTTAAAAATATTGTAAATGTAGAAGAAACACATAACTAGAAGTTAGGTTACAACTGCCATCTGTCAGAATGACGTTTGAAAACAACGAAATGCAGCCAATATGCCAAATTAAATTTAAGTTGTAAAATCGTGAAATAGTAGAAAAAGAAAGTATAAAACATAATAATAATAGTTTACAGTATATCACTATAAAATCAGAATTTTCAATAAAATAATAAATTTACTTACAATTTTAAAAATATTTCATCGTAAAATAACACTGGTGGTAACACTGTTTACTTTCCTCTCTAGAGAGGGAAACCCTACTTTCCTCACTATTTCGCGAGAAGAAAATTGTGTTTTCTCTGCATGTCGTGAAAAAATAATTTTGTATGGTGTATGTTTTAAATTATGACGACAAGTTGCTAAATTTTTGTGTAACTAAATGTTTAATTTTTCAAGATTTTGATAATTAACCCTGAGGAAGGTAGATTTGCTACCGAAACGTCGGTGATGATTATCATCTGTTAATAAATAAATTTAACTTTGAAGACTGAGAACTCTGTTACTTTTTCATTCCATACCTAAACAGTCAAGAAATTACAATTTAAAAATATAAATAATGTTTGTTCTGTTTCGTTTCAGGTTTAGAGCAACTGTTGGCCGCCTTTAGGATGTCCAGTCGAAGAGATTTCAAGGACGACGTTATTTCCTGCTTTCTGCATTAACGATAAGTAGGTAAGTAATTGATTTTCTTTTTCTCTTCGATGTAAAACACCATAATGATAATACTTGTGTAAAATGGCGCAAAGTTAATGGCTCGTTCGGTATGTGATTACTGCTCAAATTTGTTTATATTGAAGGCTGATTTTCGATCAGATCAGGAAAGCCGAGTTGGCGTGCTCATCGGCCATTCCGTCCTGGCCGATTAATGGAAACACGAAATTACACACATACATTGCCGAGGTAAAAACGCTTTCAGCATAATGCGAACAGAATATGATTAAAGATGCCTATCTGACTTCGAAAGTTTAATAAGACGGCAGTGACAAACTACCGGCCAGCATGCCATCTACAAGAAAGCAACAACGATGGGAACTATAGCCCATTCCGAGATTTTCATAGTTTCTTGATATTTGTATTTATTTGCATAGGGACCGCGGTAATCATATAGACGCAAGGCCAGAAGCCAAATATGACAATGTTTGTCATATTGTCAATGAGATCTTGCACGATTTTTTTTCTTTACTGAAATCGAAAAAATCAAATATCTACCCCGTATTTTCTTTTTTCATTTATTTCAAGAAAGAGAAAATAATTATTAAAAGTAATATTCTTCAAAACGCGGCTGAAATGCACCACTTCTCCTCTTGTCCACTGACGTCACCGGGTATGGAACATATGTTGTCCTTTTAAACGTCCAATGTTTCTAAATTATTATTGTTTGTTGCTAGTTGCTATATTGTGTTATAAAACATGGGTCAGAAACGTCTAAAAACTTGTTTTGTGCCTATCTGTATACAAGTACAAGTGAAAGAAGCAAATGACAAACAATAATTTAATCATAGATTTCAACAACGTAATTTGCTCTCGAGTGCCACTTGAGTTAATTAAAACGTTGTTGGAAAGCACTAAAAAAAATTCCGGAGAGAATTTATGCAATTATAAGTGAATATTTTCCATGTACTTTTTGTATTTGTAAAAATATGTTCGGTTTTCTATTTAAATTTAAAAATAAAAAATTTGTTTGGTACACTTTTCATGCTATGGGAAATAATGTGCCATAATTGTTATGCTAAAAAAATGGTACAACAGTGCAGAGAAATTTCCTGGTATATGGTCGAAACGTTTTTTAAAATATTATTCGAACGATTATTAAAACAAAATTCCAAACGTTTTTCAATCATTATAATATACAGGGTGTACCATATAGCTTGAGGTATACATATTATTGTAATGGCAATGGCATAGAATTTAACGTACTTATACTGGTTCCGAAACAAAAAGTTTTTTTTCGAAATTCCTATAAATAAGGGTAGATTTTTATTACCACTGGTGGATATTATTTACATTGAACAAAGAGAGAATTATGTAGTTATGTAATTGGTACATAATATTTAACCACTCAACCAGTGGCCCAAAACTGTTTACTTTGAAAAAATTATTTTTGATCCGTACGTTAAGTACCTAGTTAGTATTATATGCCATTCTAATATGTACCTCAACTTATGGTACACCTGTTTAGAGTGTGCAATCAAAATACAAGTTTTTTGAAGAACAATAGAACAGAGGAGTCAAAAATAAGATGTGTGTGAAGGAAATTAAGCAGTAGTGTAGAAAATAAAATTGAAGCGGTTATCACAAATGACAACATTTATTGGATTACCTACTTATGAAGAATTTGAGTAGCGAATTTGGTATCAAATTGGTATCTGTGTGTGTGAAGGTAGTTGAGCAGAAGTGTCAAAAATAAAATCGAACCGATTTTTAATTGTTTTTTTCACCAAAAATTACTCAAGCACTCAAGCTCAAGGCATATCAAATTTAATATGAAATAAAGGTCTCGGTCTCTGTGAAGGTAGATTAGATGAAGTAGGTATCAAAATTAGAAACTATTGTCAATTATTTCTTAAAACTTGATTAAATCAAGTAACTTTTACATTAAAAACGAAGAGATAACTTCGAATTGAGGAAGTTCTGTGTTGTGCACAGCCACAGCAGATTTGAACGTTTATAATCAGTTACAAACAAGAAAGGAGATGACAGCAAGTTTAGTATCCAATTAACAGAGTGTCATACACGCATTCAATTGTTTCTCACTGGCATGTAGATGGCGCTGTTGCTCGCCACAGACAAATTGTAATGGCCGAAGTGTCTGCGTGTGGCCCGATAAATTACACTAGCGAGGTGGGAAAACGTCCGTATTATTGAATAAATAAATAATTAAATAAATAAGCAGGCTTGTTAGTCAGTGTGTGGCAAGGCGTGTTGAGCCAGGTGATAAATATGCCACGGCAGGTACTACCTCCCGAGGTGAAGCGACGCAGCTTCTACCGGTCACTTCGCAATGTGTGGATTCGCTTTGCCACGAAATGCTTCTTGACACCTCCGAGTCATTATTCATGCTTTTGTTACACTGTTTATAATTGCTTCCGAAGATGGAATGATATATTTTATATTCGCAAGACCAGAGCTGTACAAGCAGTTCTTGCATCTGGGACTAAATCTTAAATTATAATCCGTGTCGATTTGAGGTTTACAAATTTTAAGCCAATTAGCAGAGGGCGAGAAATGGAAATTTTTATACGAAACGGAATGCTAGGTTTCTAGAAAATGTCAGAAAATAAATAAATAGTTTTACTTATACTCGTACAGTTGTTGTAGCTTAACACTTAAAAATAGTGATGCGTCGGGACGAAACGAGACGAGGTTTTTCACTTCTCGTCTCGTCTCGTCTCAAAAGTGAAAAATTTGATCTCGTCTCGATTATTGTTATCTCCTCTTGATCTCGATCTCGTCTCGATTTCTCGACTATTTGTACAAAAAAATTCGCCCATTGACATTTTTTGACAGCTATCAGTCTGTGAAATGTCATTTTTAGTGCCTAGACGATTAAATTATTTTTTTCAATACCTGCACCGAAAACGCCACCTTTTGTTCCTATTAGTAGGGACGAAAATTAGGTATTTCTGACCGGTCAGACTTTTCTTCCCTAGGAAGGAAAAGTACTGATAAGATCAGAAATACCTCACCTTCGTCTCTAAGAATAGGGCTGCGCCTCGTCTATGAAACTCTATCCGCGGCAGTAATCCTATCATATTTTTGCCTAGTGAAACAATAACTGTTTTATTGACACGTTTATTAATAATAATGCAATATATTCTAAAATTGAAAAGTTTACTACATAAGCTGCGAGGTTCGGGCAATATTCGTAATTATTGGTGAATTGTTATATATTATTTGAGTCATATAAGTTATTAGAATTAGGCCTAAATACATAATTATGGTATGAATCTAAACATAATATAAAATAAACTACTTTACAGATTGATGTACCTAATTATATTATCACCCATAAAAAATTCAATCTAATAATTTAAAATTTAATCTATGTTGACAGGTTGACTTGACATTTTAGCAGAATTTGACTATGACAACAAATGAAAATGCCCCTAAAAACACGCAAAATATAGGCGAATTGACGAAAAAAAAATTAGATATTTTAACAAATTGTTGAATAATGTAAATAATTTTAAAAATACGAGAAACCGACGAAAATGTCGAGATTCAAGAATCTCTATTGTAATCTCGTCTCGAACATTTTTTTTAAAATCAGTCTCTCTCAGATGAGACGAGATTCGAGAAAGTCTCGTCTGCATCACTACTTAAAATGATCCGCCTAACACAAAATTAATTTTTTTTCTTGCTGTTCTGTTATATTCTTTAAAATTAAAAACAAAGAAAAACAAAATACTGTTTATTTACATTATTATCTTTATATTAAAATTTTTGGTATACCTATAGATACCTAATTATTATATATAATGAAGAAAATAATATTGCACCTGGAGAAAGTTCCTCATCCTGCGTGAAATGCATTTCGCAATTTATATTAAAATATGAAATGAAATGTTCTATAAGTTAAAACTATAATACAGAAAGTTTCATTGATTAAAAAGCAAGTTGATTCATTAAAAAATATACGCATAACTTTTGTTACTTACGATTGAAGTCATCAATGTGTAATGTACCTAGAGGTATTATGTGTATGTGTATATCATTACGCATCTTTGAGCTTTTCAAATTACAAGTTCTTAATCATCTGCATGATTCTTATTGTTCTTTCTGGTAAAATGTTGTAATTGATTCGCTTATAAATCAGCCCGGCGTTCGTTATGAATTCAAGCTATATTTTGTGAATAAAAGGTATCGGGTTACGCTAAACATAAACACTTTCAGGTAGGGAAATTTGATGCGCTTTTGTGTTTACTTTTGCCCATAACATCGTTCTTCCACCCTGTATTATTTATCGATAGACATTCAGTTTGACTACCAAACAAAATTCAAAAATGAATTGTACATAGTAATATAAACAATTGATATTGTAATAACATTTTATGTTAAATAAATATTATTATTATTATTATTAAACACACTGAACTCCAAAAGTAGGGATCTTCATACCTTAAAATTTTGCTATTGCCTTTGAATATTTTGAAAGTATTATAGGAACGCAAACTTGGAAATGATGATAAGTTGTAATCGTGACTGGTAAATAATATTTATCTACTTTTATATTTCAAATTATAAAATATTGTACGGTTCACGATTGTACCAATATTATCGGCGAATACAAGGGAGGGGGGAAACAAGTTTTTTTCCGGATCTTTTTTTAAATGTTTGTCAAAATAACATAGGTACTCGTATCAACATATATAATAATATATTTTCTGCAATAGTACAGGGTACCTATTCTAATTCATAGCGACAGTCGCTAGCGAAGTTCAGTTGATAACTTCGTGACGTCATTCCGTTTGTAACTATATCAAGGGTTAGGGATATTTGGCCTCCAGTTGATAACGACTGATAGAGATTTTACATTTACTGTGAATTTTGGCAAGAAAAACTGCTAAACCACCATTTTACCTATCACTTATCATAAACGTATTATTTGTTTTAAAATAAGCCATTTTTTTGATTTTCAAAGTAAATCATTTTTTCAAGAAAAATGTCAATTTCTTATTTCTACAATTTGTAAGTTGAATTATTTAATAAACTAATCAAAAATATTAAATACATATAATGAACTCATAATTTATTGGTATTTTATATTTATAAAATAAATATTTTAACCTCCTAACGAACAAAAATCAACGCAACGCGCAAGTCTATCGTAGCGAGGGTTGATAAGTCGTAGCGACAGTCGCTTGGCTACTACGTCACACATGGTGGGGGGTTATCAAGACAACCCAACTTATCAACGTTGATAAGTGAAATAGAATAGGACCCCAGGTAATAAACATTCTGACACTCAAAATGAGCACTAGTGCGGGAAATATATATTTTTTATTTAATTTATTATGTAAGCAACCGTCATGATGTTTAAAATTCAAACTTGAATATTTATATTTTTGAGGACGATAGAAAAAATCTAGTATGTAGGTAACACTTGCAGAAAACGTGATTCTGAAATGCCGAAACTTGCTGCGCTCATCTTGCAAAACTTGCATTCGTTTCAGAATCACTCATTTCCCACACCTGCTATTATTTTAGCTCACGTGAAAATGAAAATGTAATTTTATGTGTTTTACCACGAAGTGGACTGAGTCGTTCAGCTGACTCGTGAGGACCAAGTTATGTTAAGAATATTATTTCTGTTTCTTAGTTCATTACCAATTATAATTATAACAACTATGACAGTGTTAGCAGTTTACAAAACATGTAACCAAATTGTATGATTAAAATACCAACGCCTGAAGATGATATCAAATATATCGAAACGTTGCAGAAATGTTCAATTCAACATTTAGGCAACCTTAGTCCACTATCCGAAAATTTACTACTTTTTTAAATAATTTTTTTTTGACACTATTCACTTGTATTATAATATAATACATAATGTGTAGGTACGTTAGGTATTTGTACAACGCTCGGTTTTATTAAAGCACTCCGCTTCGCGTCGTACTTTAATGGAACCTCGCGTTGTAAAATTAACCCTACCGCACTATAATGTAAATAACTATTAAAATTACGTTACCAGTTATTTTAAGTTAAAAAAAAACTTCACTCGACAGTCCATAATATTCCGTATGTCACAGTATTAATATTTTTATGGGCTTATGGTATGGCCCGCCTGTAGTGACGTAACGTTTATAAATCTTTTTAATGATGGTAGCAAATTCAAAATTCCACAATTAAAGAGTCCAATAGTGTTAACACCGCGTGAAATAGTTTCTTCACATGTGAAATGATTTTAATTTCTTTCTTGGCACAACGTTCAAACAACTACTACTGCACGTTTGTGTCTTACGCCTTCAACAGGATGTTACGACACTGCATGGGTCCATGTCGAACAATTCAAACACATGTCGTTCCGGCTATACACACTAACGACGCTTGGAACCTCCAATTTATTACCTGTGTTTTCTTATGAATAATCTGATGTTCGATGAACTAAGTCGTAAGTTTTGTGTAATAGGATTCGTGTCATCTTTCACCACTTTGCCCATCGGAGGGCTATTTTATTATGGATAATAATACTCACAGAAATAATTGAATTCAGACATTTTAGTATATTATATATTAAAGGACTAAAGTGCATGATTTAATCCTGAGGGTGAAGTTTATTTCACGAGCCCGAAGGTGAGGGAAATAATCACCTGTGGGATTAAAGGTACTTTAGTCCTGTGGTATATACGCTATTTTTTGCACTTCATCCCCAAACGAATGCAAAATAGTTTAAAAGAATACATATTTTGTAATTTTGACAGTAAACTTTATGAAAAATATTTATATTGTTACCATAGATACTCTGTAACAAATAGTACGTATTTACTTGACAACGGGATTAATTAATTAATTAAATATGAGAAATAATCCCTTGGGATCAAATTAAAAACCTTAGTCCCTAAAAATTTAGACTAAAGAAGAATTTTAGTCCCGGAAATGCAAATTTTTTTTCACTCAGTTGCTAAAAACGAGTAGGTAATTATTTTTATTTTATTTTTTTAATAACACTCGTTCTAGTGCAATATAGGCATCACATCCACTCTTGTTGTACAATATACTATTTTAATATTTACGTGGTAATTTTCCTAGGCCAATGCCTCGAAAAATAATATTCCACATTCGTATTAAAAATCCTTCTTGCGTAATATTAGCGTTGATATTATAACTATTCTTTAGGCGTTAGTATTTTTTACTTTTTTGATTTAAATCAATGATTTTTTAAAAGAATCACTTCATTTAAATCAAATGATTTAAACTGGCCTGCACAAAAAATGATTAAAAGAATTTAATTTCATTATATAGAAGAAGTTTCAAGATTCTAAATCTTGAAAAAAATCTGAAGTGGCCAACACATGACCTCTCGCCATACTCTAATATATAAATTGTTGCTTAAGAAACTTAGTTGTACAGTAGTATTATTCTTGATTAAATTATTCAGTAGTACTTACTACTTTTATTATTTTATAAAATATGTGCACACTTCAAAAGGCACTCAAAATAGTTGACCCATATTTTTAACACCCTTGTACCCACACCCAAACTTAGTAAAAGACTTGATAGATAAGTAAATGACATTTTTTGATATATATAAGCTTCGTAAAGCCTGTTTTACATAAGACTTTTTTTTGTTAAGTTTTGTACTCAACCGGTAATCAATGTTACCAACATCAAATTTTTAAACCATAATTTTGACGTTTTCTTATTAATTAGAAATATGAATGGAAAAAGTAAATATCAAACAAAAATTAAAAATAATTAAACATTACAGAGGGTTGGCAATGCAAAATGCGCGTTTACTGCGTGAAAGTCTAGTTTTAAATCGGAAAAGTCGTTTCTAGTATGAAACTTGAATGGAGATCGTGTTAATTATATTTTGCATTCGAAAATCTTGTCAAAGTTTCTATCAGAAAAAAGTGTAATGCCCATGTCACACCCGTAATACTATTATTATGTTATGATGAAAATGGTCGTGTGTGACGAAAATCTCTCGCCTGGATGTAACACTTGTATAATATAAATAATATGAAAAATTATATAAATTATTTGGAGTAACAAACAGTTTCGTCTGATTCAATATGACGTGCGTATATATGACAGAAATAGCAGCGCTTCTATTTTTCGTCATACACAGGTTTGATCATACATGATACAGTGTATTATAGGTGTGACATGTGCATAATACACTCCAGTATACATTCACCTGGTCTCGTTTCCCACGTTAGCGCGTCTCCCACGTGACGCGCCGGGACGCCACGTGTGCGCCGCTGCTCTCGTTACCTGTGCACGTGCGCCGCCGCCGTCGCTACCACCGACGCCACTGCCCCCGGATAACAAAGTTAATTACGTTCCGTGTAATGAGACGACGCAGCCCGCCCCGCCCCCCGTGGAATGTAATCCGATACCGGGACTTCGTGGAATCAGGGGGACGGGAATCAACCCAGCGGAATGGAAATGTATATTTAGGTGCTAACGTTTTTATTTATAATCATAGCGCCGTTGTTATTATTTTTTATTGAAATAATGTGCAGTACTTATTTTCATTCGGTTTATTTTATCAAATAATAATCCAGACGGTGTTAATGTCAAATAAATTTTTGACTTTTTGACAAATTGAAAATATGAAATGTCATGTATTATTTACCTATATATGGTTATGATAAACATGAATTATAGTATAAAAACTATAATGCCCGAATTCCCTTCTATAATGGTATATTTGTGAGTAAGTAGGTACTACATAATATATATTTATGCAGAGTCATATCATAATTTGACACTTATACACGAATTTCTTTGACGTAAACGTCACTTTTTGATAACCACTTTATAGCGCAGTGCGTTATAAAAAAAAAACGTCAAATTAATGCAAACAATTTAGATTTTCAATAAACTACTAATAATTCTATAAATAACCATTTTCTATAATAGGGTAGTTTACCATAGTAGCAAATTTGCAATTCAGTCAATTATATTGAAAGAAGACCTCAAAAATGAGTTATTGCCATGAAAAAAGTTTTCAAAAAGTTAATAGTTCTTTAAATATTTGAGATTTTACGTATCTATACATCTACGTCACAATAATGCGTTTTCACTCATATTCTTATTTACAGAAATAAAGAAACTACCAAATTGTATATTTTGTAACATTTAGAAACAGTTGATTTTACATGGAGTACATTTTAATTCCATCTCCATTGTTTGAGCAGATTTTCAGCTACCTATACATCTACGTCACACAAACTTAATTACAGCTTTATTAAGAACAATTAAGGCTTGGCAGGGCAGTACTCTCAATCGCTTTCAAATAACATGAAGTTTCAATAAAAAACTTTTTAAAAAAATGGTAAACTACCCTATTAGTTGTACCATTTTTTATTTAAATAACATCATTTTTACTTACATTTAACATTAATTATCTTGTAAATGTTTAATTCAATAATGACAATTTTAACATTTAGATTTTTGTTTATTTACGAGATTTTTGTTTGGTATCTTAGTAACAGTCCAAGAATTTAGTAATTTTTGGTAATTTGAACAAAGAAATTATATTAATTAATTTATTAGAAAATATTGAACCGTGTTGGGTATATGTACCACGGGCGTAACTTGCTTTTATGGCCCTTGATGTGTTTTAGCCCTCGGCTAACTTCGGGCTCAAAATCACATCTCAAGCCATAAAAGCTTCCTTACACTCTTAATACATAAATAACTATTATATTAGAAAAATAAATATAGTAGAGTATGGCGAGAGGTGTTGGCCACATCAGACTTTTTTCAAGATTTAGAATCATGAAACTTCTTCTTTTCCAGGATTCAGAATATTGGTAAATGGTGTGTAAATTGTATTATATATTCTCGTATCGTAATCACGATTCGATTATAATCAAGAAAGAATCAATTTAATAATCGCAAACGCATGATAAATTTAGTTACAATCATGTATAATATTGCATTAAATAACTATGTACAGTTTTAACCTTTTAAAGTGAAAAGCATAATAAAAGTGTGCATTTCCCCTGCAATAACAGTTGTTCCGTGGTAATTTCATATTTCACGGCATATTTAGTTAAACATCGCCTCGTTTGTATAATTCCCCCCGTGACGAAACGTCGATGACGGAGGAAACTTGGTCGGCTATACAGGTGTCGAACTTATCATAATAGGATCGCATGGCAAGGGTGTGCCGGTGTGCCTATTCACCCGCGCTTCCCCTGTGGAGTCAAGTCAAAGTGGAAAGTGCTCAGTCTTCTTAGCGATGTTATGCTGGTATGATTTATGTCCGGTGACTGCCCACAGAAATTCTATTAGAGATCGCGTCGAAATAAATCACAGGCCAGTTACGGGGTCGGATCAATCGCACCTTCGAGCTCAGGCTGTTTAGATCGCGCAAGGATAACAATCAACCAGCGCTTCTCAAACGAAGCAGAGAAACGTACGGCGGACTGAAGCCAAAGTGCGCCACCACCGTGAGCCTAATCCAAACAAAACATCGTTTATCTACGACTACTATGAAAAGTTTATATTTATGCTTTCAATTTCAATTGTCAACTTAAAGTTCATTGTTACTGAGGACCAAGCAAAAAAACATTTTATTGTGCGTCTCCTATGACAACGCGCAATAAAGTACTTTTTGATTACATAAAATAAAAGAAAATGACAGAATCAAACACATTTTTTTTTAATTTATTTAGATATTATTGGTACCGTGTCATGGTTACGAATAATACATTAAATTGATTGAACGCAGATTGAACTACCTAACTGAATACTATTATTATTATAACAAATAATTTTAGTCGTATATAAAATTATGAGTGTATTTACGAGCGTAAAGTGTATTTGTTCCTCTTACCGTGCGCGAGTAACAAAGAGTCACTTTACGCTCTTAATACACAAATAACTATTAAATTACGAGTATAAATGAGACTTATTTATTGTGTACCTACTATAATTTTGAATAAATCATTTTAAAAGCGTTGTAGTGAACCTGACAACATTTTTAAATTTATTTACATAATGCATAAAGATGGTTAATGAAGAAGTGCACCACTAGGAAAAATGTAACATTCAATTTAATTTGAATCTTAAACAAATCTGATGTGGCCAGTGGCGAGCACATGACCTCTCGCCGCCTAAAAAGCTGCTCAAATTTAATAGTTTCATGTTCATGTAATATGTAAACGATAATGCAAACCAAGATGCAGAAGATGTCAAAATAGTGTCAATGTCATAATAATTCAAATTTTGTGAAGAAACAAATTTCATAAGATACTGGAATTTAAAAAACAGGATTATTAATTGTACTATAATAATAATTCTTTAATGATACCAGATACAGCAAATTGTATTTAAAATTATTTATCTGTATAGATAATTTTATATTTTCTTTTATGTTTAATTCCAAAATTATTTAAGGAAAACTATATCAAGCTTCAAGTAACAAGTAACCAAGTAAGTAGGTACTACTTCTGGTTGGCGGATTTCTACCTGAATCTTATCCGTTGTTAAGATTCTTATTAAAATCTTAAATATGAAATTTGGTTATTGAAGGTACTATGGCACTTTTTGAGTTATCGTGGACGAAAAAATCGTCACATACATTCATACTTCCATACGCACACACACACAGACATCATCGTGAAAATAGTAAATTCGTATTCTAGACCCTGAAACGTGCTTATCCACCAAAAACTAATACTCGAAAATATTGACCCATTACAATTAATACTCTTTATAGGTATATGAGGCGAAGTAAAAATTGTTTTCATCGTTTTTCTCAAATATTTGTGTATAAAATTGAAAACGAAATGGAATGTTAAGACTTGTTTACACATTAATTCTTTGAGGATTCTTTCAAGCTTAAGTCACTGTTTTGAAGCTAATAAACAATTCCAAAAATTTTCTTTTCCAAGATTCGCTGAGGAATTAATTTAGCGGCGCCGGTATTTGACAAGCAACTCTCACCAGGAATATTTTATTCAAAATTCAGAAGTGTGAAAGAATCACCGAAGAATCCTGTGAACAGGGCTTAACCATATTTTGTTCGTTTACTTTTGCTGTTGTAAATAATTTTTAAAATGTTATTAGGTTCAACCTGCTTACATTTTGAAATGTTTTCTGTCAAATTATGTATATGAAGTATAACAATATTTTTTAAAAAGATCAAGACAGATCAGCGTGCAGATGCCAACTTCAGCTCGAACTTCTAAGACAAATACTTCAATTATTAAAACCTGAAATATAGCTGATTTTTATCTAACTCATAACACTAGACTTCACACAAAATGCTGCCAAATCGTATATCATTCAAAAATAGCTCACTCATTCTTCTCGACACGTCTAAAATTAAATAACAAAATGTTTAAGACCTCTGCTTGCCAGTTATTAAAGATTTTTTTCCGGCCCATCAACGCATCTATAATGTTAGCCTGTTACATGAGAATTTTAAAATTGCTGTTTATTAAACACATTTTAGCTTATTGAAAACCACAAAAAATACTGCACTGTGCGTTTATTTTTATGAGTATTACATTCACTTTACATTATCAACACTGAGACTTCGTGCATCAATAATTTTAAGGATTTTTTCTCTGTTTTCATTTCTATAATGCGCTAGACAACACTTTGATATGCAAGAACTATTTACTTAACGTATATTATGTTAAATGATTGTGTAACACTTAACACGACACTCGAGTCTCGAGTATTTTATTATATTGAATCATTGAATGATATATAAATACTTCTTTGCAAGATTGTTCGTAGCGTCAAAAAGGGAATGTCACATCACAATATGGATTTGGATTATGCACATAGTTTTATGATTTGATCAATAATATATTATTGTCTTATACTATATTTTTGTAAAAGGGTTATTTATAAAGGGGTGTAGCAAAATTTAGCAGTGTGTTGATGAAATAATTTTAAGTAAACATGCTACATAAAGGTAAATAGGTTCAATAATCTTTTGTTATATAATTTACAGGCACTTGATGATGTGTTAATATTAATTAATACTAAAATTTTGAAATTCGACATGTGTCGCTAGCTGCGACTGTTCAAATACATCCATTCATAATTATAATATTGTTCATAGTCAATCGTGTTTTATATTAATAGGTAAGTACACAATTATAGTGACTTTTTAAAAATTACTCAACAAGTTTTGAACAATAATTTGTATTTAATACTATGACATAAAGTAACATTTTTCGGACGATTTATCGTACAAAAAGTGAAACTTTAAAATCCTAGGACTTCAAAGTATTTATTTGGCAATAAATTACTCTTTACCTGAGCAGCTTCAATTGGTATGTACTTTTCGTCCATTATTACGAATAAATATAACCACGGTACCAAAAAAATGCAAAACGTCAGTTTATTATTTTTTATTTATAAACAAATACTTGTCCCTATAGAAATTGTATGTAAGTACTTTGAATGAAAAGTGACTTTAAGGTCCTCACAAGTAACAACTTGCTAGTAGGTATATTAAAGTTCTAGATACATAAATAAATATTATGTGTCAAAAATGTGTTCAATATGAGAGAGAATCATCTTTATACAGGGTGTTATGTATGGTTACCTACCACCAACGCTTAACTGATAAGTGCCTAACATGTTTATTGTCAATTGTATTAGTACTTGTCAAATTTGAAGTTTAGATCAGTGTTGTAACATCGTAGTAGTAACAAGTTAAGGAAAAGCAGATTTATTCAAAAATTAAGACGAAATTCAAATCGAACCGCGTGTTTCGCCATAAATTAAATGCATGATCAGCATATTAAACAAAAGTAAATCTTCCTGTATCCATCCTATCAAACTGATAGATGTTTGAGACGCCACTGCTTAAAAAATTACAATTTATTGACAATTGCAGTGAAAATAAAATATTCCCTACTATATTTAAATTTTTAAATGAAATTTAACAACGAGCTGCGATTGGTTCATTTAACTACTATTTTGCGGGTTAATTGAACATTTTCGAAATTAATTAAATTAATGTTTTTAGGCATAGGACACCTTTTATAACATAAGAAGATGCAAAAATACACACAACAGAATAATAAAATATAGAGTGTTCCATTTGAAAATGACGAGTTATAGCCATTTGAAATTGAGTAAATTTGATTATCTGTACTGAACACCCTGTATAAGAACATTTAAAAAAAGTTATGTCAGAACAAAGAGTATAGTTACAGTTGTACAGAAAAAAAATTCATAATTTTTACTATTAAAATAACTTCAGTACGCCTTTATAAAGCAATACGTGTATTCGGCTTTTTTTAGAGAAAAAATTGAATAACTTGGCAACGCCGCGGAAAACTAAAATGAAATTTATATGTTCGTATAGGTAAGTAAAATACAATTCAAAATATATAAAAATATATAGGGTGTTTCATTTAAAAAACGACGAACAATTATTGCCAAGTCGTTATGCAACACCCTGTATATGTGAAAATAATTTTAACTTATGCTCCTTGAGTAGATGAAAAATTCTGTTAAAAAATTGATGCTGTATTTTTAACGACAAGGGAGATATCGACAACGGGCATTTCGATGACTCACCCTGTATGTATATATATATATATATATATATATATATATATATATATATATATATATATATATATATATATATATATATATATATAAGAAAGTAGATAAATTTAAAATCAAACAATTTAAATACAACTTTCAGCAAATATTTTGAAAATGGGATACCTACTATTTGTTTGATTTTTTAAATTTAATATTTGTAAAGAAGAGATAAAAACTTGGAACCCGTATTTTTTATTTTGACTATTCCACTTACATTACATTACATTTCAAATTCAACAAAAATGCATGATTTTACCTAGTTACCTTGTTTTATTGTAACATAAACAGCCTCACAAATTTTTTCACACGCTTCTAGCCAATAGACTGCTTTATTTTCGTAACTATGTTAGTTTTGATAAGTAAATTTTTTTTGACGTTTCAACAACTTCCTTAGCAACATGTAATTTAATTAGTGTCAAAATTGACTTTTTTATTCGTGAAATTGTCATGCGAATATCATTTGTGGATAAATTTTGTCTTGGCAAAATTTTCAGATTGTTTTACGAGAGCTTGTTGCCAATTTATTTCGTGACTTTGATTAAAAATTACTCGCTTAACACCTCGTGTTTTTTTTTGTCACTCAATAAATTGCTAGGCACTCTCGTATAACAATCTGAAATTTTCCAGCAAAATTTAACCACGATATTATTAGGATAATTCCACTCCTGTATAAAGTAAACCATAAACAAAACACAAATTTATCGCTTTGACAGCGGATAAAAAGGAAGGTAACTTTTTGCAAGTGATAAAACCTTATTTACCTTTTTCTTAGCAACCAAACAATAAACAAAAACACTAAAATGTCATGTACTTCATATTTCTGAAGAAGAACCAAAGGAGTCGTCAAATTATCTCGTTGAATTACATTCGAGCATTTTATTTCCTCCGAATAAATTTCTATTTGACATCGCAACCTTGTCACCTGACAGCAATTTGACTCGAAAAATTTGTTTTAAAATAAAATCACTGCACCTATGGTGTCGTGATTTTATTAAACAATTTTTCTTTTCAAATTGCTAGGCAACAAGGTTTCAATACAAACATAAATTTATCCGGCGAAATAAAAAGCTCTTGTGTAATTACAGTTGACAAAAATTTTTAATAACAAAATAATGTCTAAATAGCAAAATATCTTTCTCAATTTACTAAAAAATCATTTTTTTAAATAAACTTTATATTTTTTCTATGTATTCCACCTAAAATAGTGATATAAATTTTCAGTACCATGCAAGTATTATTGAAATTACCTCTTGCTCTACACCATATGTTTTGAATTATCTAGCGTCTGCAGTGCTGCTGCAGTGGTGAAGTTTGAAAACTGCTGCGGTGGATAAACGTAGTGAGATTCAGCAATGTATTGGTGCCGGTACCAGGCGTCCGTGTGCGCGCAATTTGGTATCAATAATCCTCCGTCAAGCGAGAGCTCTCGCGCTGTGGCGGGCATTACGGCCGTTTAGCAATAATTTACGTGGCCGCAAGGTGTGATTACCTGCGAACGGGAAGCGATGCTATCGCCGCCCGCCGATAATCACACGGCTGCGCCGGGTAATTGATTGGCCCGTTCCCCGAGCCGAGCCAACACCGACACTTTACGATAATATTATTCATAAACACTTCATAAATCTGCGCTGTACACGCTGCTTGTGTACCACACGCATACATGGGCAACCACCACGAGCGGCGAAATTATTCTCAACTTTCATCGATTAAGGGACAATCAAAAGACCAGACAATTTTACTTTAAATTGATTTTTGGTCATGCTTACAACACTTAAAGTGAAAAGCCCGTTTAGGTGGTGCAATAATGCTAGTTACTTTTAATTTGGTACCAACATTAATTAATTAATGATTTCATATATCCCCAGTTAGTTGAGAACATTCAAGCAGTCTGTGATTTAAATAGAAAAGTGAGAAAACTTTTACTAGTATTAGGTACTATTTATAAATGAATTGTACAAGTTGATAAAATAAGTAATTTCTTTTTTACGTTCTTGTAAACACCACCTATGTTAATGCATAGAAATGCTCGCTAAATGTACGTAAAATTAATCTAGCAATTTAAATAAAATGCCCACGAAGTTTTATAGATAAAGCTAAATTTCATACATTTATTTACAGGCTAAGAATGCAACTAGGTTTATGCCAAGTTACATTTTTTAATAAATCTTTAATAATAACATAAAGCATGTAAAAAATGTTTAAAACACACTTTTTCATAAATTTTGTATATGGATTCCAAATTATAACTGGGCATAAACCTAGATTAATTCTTTCACAAACATCTAGTACCTACCTGTTTTTCCTTCAAATTTATAATATGCAATGAGTAAAGCAGAAACTGCTATTTCTCTAAACACGTAATATTGTTACGGAGACTCTTAAACCCACTAAAAACTTGCGGCAAGAAAATTAGATCAAGTTCTATTTTTGATAGCCTTTCATGGCTTCATGGAAGATTTCTTGCTGCAATTTCTGATTTACACGTAGCAATTTTAATGATAGGTACTTTCTTGCGCAAGTTAACTTGCAACCAAAATTGCACCATCTAAAACGGGGTAAACATACGAGCTAAAGTTACATCAGAACGATGATTTTTTTAAAAAATTTATCAAGAAAAAAATTAAATTTATTTCAGTTATTAGCAAGGATTTTCACAAAAAGATCTATAACGCCTTAATTTGATCTCCAATTTGTATCACTATTTAGTTTCTGCGAATTTAATTTTCGATTTTTAATTATTAATTTGATGAAGCTGACCACTTGATCGTCTTAAATGTAGTTCTGGTTGCATAAAAATATTTGTTGCCGCTTTGAATTTCAAAGGTCGTCGCACGGATTGAGTTTTGCTAACTTTTATAAAAGAATAGGTGTCACATTTCTTGTCAAACATATTTTATAATTGATCTTTGTTAAAGAACTTTTATAATTTAATATCGGCCTAACAGGCATGATAAATATGTGTGTATGTTTATTACAAAAATTTAAAAACGATGCACATAAGTTTCATTTATAATAACAATGATATTTTCTATTTTGTCTATAAATCAAGTGGATACATAATGCTTACGCTCCCTAAAAAAGAATTTCTGCTACGACACTGGTCAACTGCTTCACACACACAATCATACACTTCACTCATAAACGGTGCTTATTACGTACTTATTTCTCTTTGAACAACTTAGACACACGTTTCATCAACACTCATAACATTTTTGTAATGGGTTAAGCGCAACGCGCTGAGAAATAAAATTATTTCACACAAATCAGACGAAGAAAAAATAAACAGGTTCTCCTGCATCTCTTATTTCAGGACTTGTTACAGAAAATCATAACTCCGTGTAAATTAAATAACAAATATATATTTCTTATATGAGTTACAACCAAATTGTTGTCTGGATCCAAAGAATTATATACCACTGTCACCTTTTTTACATTCGTTGACATAAATAGAAACGTGGGTTGCATGTAACCCAAAACAGGGAAAAATTGGACAGAAATTTTACTATATTTTCATCAATTAATTTTGAAGCGCTAAATCAAGTCTTTGGTCTACAATCTCAGTATTATATTTTTACTACTTATAAGCTACTTTTATTTCGGATACATGAAATAATAATGTCAATACTAATACAATTCCATCCAATCTTCCCATGATGAAGATATACAATAAGAGTTGAAATGCGGATCAACTAACTACTAAATTTATTTGTTCACAAAAATAACTTATCAAATAGCCACTAGCACTACACTAAAATAATCAGCTAAGGCCGTCTTTATAATCACTTTGCACTGCGCTAATGCGGTTGGAGTCCGTTCTGAAGAACGCTTTGCGTCATGATGGGGTACGAGACCATCGGCTGAGATGCATTCGACATGGCGATGGCCTGTGACGTGGCATTCATCTGCGAGATTTGCTGCGTGCTAGCCGCGAGATTCTGCTGAGCCAGCAACTGCTGGGCCTGAGAAGTGGTCAACTGCTGAGGAGCTGAAGCTAACGCCAGCTGCTGAGCTTGAGACGTCAACTGTGGCTGGTTCTGCTGAGCAGCTGCTAGGTTATTTGCCAAGTTTTGTTGTGCGATTGCAGCTAATTGCGTCGAATTACTTGCTAATGTAAGCTGCGATGTCGGATCGGCTAAAAGCTGCTGGCTCTGTGCTAAGATCTGCTGCGCAGCTGGTTGAGCGATGCTGACTGCTGGAACTGCCTGTACAGGAGCCATGGACACCATAGACACTGGGTGAGTTCCAGCTGTGACTGTTGCTATGGACACTGGAACAGTTGCCACTGACGCTGTCACCGTTCTTATCATTTGCTGAGGTGGAGGAGCAGAAGTATTTATCGATGGAACAGTACTGTTAGTGATTGTGACTGCCGGCACAGTCACTGAAGTTACATTTCCAGCATTACGTTTGCTGGAAACTCGAAGTTGGGCATTTTGGTCCAATAGAAATTCGTTAGTTGCAGTCAAGTCTGAGACTTGTTTTTTAAGCTCAGCTATTTGTTTATGAAGAATATTATTTTCTTCCTCAAATAATAATACCCTGGGATCCAATCGGGACAAAAGTTGATTAGTTTGTGGGTTGTTGCTGAAGAAGCTGTTCATTCTTAAAGCTCGAGCTTCTAAATCACATTCAGCAATATCAAAACTATTGCTGTCAACAAATTCAACTTTATTAGTAGTAAAAAATCGGCGTTTTACGTCCGGTGGGCCGTATTCGCCAAAACTATTGTAATTTGTACCATTTCTTCGTAAACCTGCACCATTTATATAATTCAGACGGTGCCTAGATAATGTATCCGGCACATTATTTTGTATAAGAGTTTCAGTATTTTCATTTCTGTCGAACGGGTCTCTTTCTGGAGGTCCTTGTAATTTCAAAGCACGACGAATTTCTTTTTCGTGTTCCGCTCGCGTTATATGCCGATATTTGCAGGATCCTCGTCTGTATAATATGAACAGGAATATAAGTATTATATAAGGTTATTGACGCATAAAGCCCTGTTCACACATGGACACATAGCGGACACATAGAAAACACATACAGGCAACAAAAGCAAAATGAAGAACGTGTGAAACGTTTGTGGCCTCAAAATTGACTTTTCTGTATTTACATAGAAGCCACAAAATAGCGGCGCCTGTATTTCACAAGCAACACACACAGTATTTCTTACTGTTGCGCGTGTGTGTGTGTGTGTGTGTGTGTGTCTTCTATGTGTCCGCTGTGTCCATGTGTGAACAGGGCTTAAGCTACTTACCGGCAATCTCCATTGAGGAAGTTCTTGCAAACAGGCGGTTGCGTACCATAGGCAAGCTGATGCTTTCGAATAGCATCTGCTTGAAGATGAAGTGGAAGTTCTCCTGTGCGCTTATATTGCTCTTCTTCTGCTGGGGTACAGTGGATGAAGCGACAGTTGGGTCTAGGGCAACTGTTGTTCTGATAATCGTGACAAAAGTTGAGCACGAGGGGCCCGCTTCCGTTCATGTCTGCTAGAGTTGCTGATGGCCCGTTTGATGGTCGTTCGTGTTTATATTTGCAACGATATCTATCACATACGCCGCGCAAATAATCCCGGCATACTCCTTCACCTGCCGCACCTCCACCGCTCGAGTCTCCGGCTGACTTGCAATCTAGATGGTCCGAGTTCTCGCTCATATTACAACACACACTGCTGGTGGATCATGGTTCTCTCTCGAGTAGATCTGTAAACAAATGATCAACTTAAACCTCTACATGGCAGTTGTTTCTAGCATTCTATTAGAAAGAATCAATAGCACTAAGTGAAGTTGCTTGTCGAGCCCCATGACTTCGCACAGGGTTGGAATTGTATCGCAGCTCTGCCTAACTATACTACAAAAATCGTTCCTAAATTTCATACACCGGTTCTGGTCTTTTTGCTTATAAAAGGGCAAATTTCGAGAGCGCAATTTCTAGTCGCTTTTCAATCCTCAGCCATGGCGTACACAATTTGGCAACTAATTCTCATTGTCAGCCTTGCAACTACAATTTGGAGTCAGCTTTCAGGAGACGAAAGTTGTGAAACTTTACCATCGGAAATACATTTAATCAAGGGTTGAAAATCTTCATATTTTTTACTACTACAGTTAATAATATTTAATTTACAGAGGAGTATGATGAACTTGGTCGTCTGCAAAGAACTTGCAACGGTGAAGTAGCAGTTAATAAATGTGAAGGAGCTTGCAATAGTCAAGTACAACCGTCTGTCATCACGCCAACAGGATTTCTGAAGGAATGTTACTGCTGCCGAGAAAGCTTCCTTAGGGAAAGGACGGTGACATTAACACATTGTTATGATCCTGATGGAATGAGGCTAACTTCGGAGGATTTGAATAGCATGGATATTAGGCTTCGCGAGCCTAGCGATTGCAAGTGCTTCAAATGCGGAGATTTCAGTCGATAAATTATATTTATGTCAATGTTGTATTATTCGTATTATGTAATCGAATAGAGAAATAAATTGATTAGCATTTTATAACAATCTGTTTTTTAATATATATTTTTAATTTATTAGATAAATACCTATTAATATTAAATATTTACATTAATAAGTAATTATTGATTATCAATAATTTCAATTTAGCTTTAAATAGTTTTTGATATTAAAATGCATTATAGCATTATATAAAAAATATATTTTTTAAAGAAATATTTATTAAATAATTTATAAATTAATTTATGCAAATATTTATTTAAACAAGTTTATAATTTTTTTATAGATTCTACATATCGATGATGACGACACGTCCTCTCATAGTACTACTACTAGTGCCATAATGGATATATTATCGGCTACAGGGGAAATACAAGCGCTCCTGCAGTGCAGTAAAGAGTTTTAACGACGCTTCCCAGCAGGAAAGCTAAAGTGCTAAATGCAAAATTGGTGCCATGTATAGGGAGGTGCAGCTTTAAGCGTTGCCTCCCAAAAGCTCGCCAGTATATAAAATCTGCTTCTCGTCTGCAGCTTTCTATTCTGTGATATCTTCTGCAGTGAGAAGCTTCTGCAGGATCATGACTCACTTTGTTTTTAATATTTTTGGTGAGTAGAATGTCCTAGTCCTAATTCACCATGAATGTAAACATAAGAATCGCATAAGAGAACATTCTTTAAATGTTAAATTACAATTACATTTTTCAATTATGTGAACTGTATTCAACTGTACGTATCTGATCTGTTATGTTCGTTTAAAAAAAGTCTCTTTACGCTTATGCTTACGTCCATTGTGAATTCAACATTGCCCTCTTAAAACTGTAGTAGTAATTTTGATTTGTTTTAGTAGAGTTCTGTGCAGCAATAATGTTTTTAATGGCTAGTATGTGTATGGACCCACGTTTCTCGCAATCAGCTGCAGAAGCATCAAGCACTGGGGATGAATGTCAAGTAACCCCAGTTATTCACGTACTGCAATATCCAGGTTGTGTGCCAAAACCGATTCCAAGTTTTGCCTGCATTGGACGATGTGCATCCTATTTACAGGTGGCGAATCTTATTTAATTAAAGATAAATAACAATGTTGTTACGTTGTTAGTAGCACAATGACAATTGCAAGAGTGTTTTGTTGTAGGTCTCTGGAAGTAAAATATGGCAAATGGAAAGATCTTGCATGTGCTGCCAAGAATCTGGTGAACGAGAAGCTTCAGTGTCATTGTTTTGTCCAAAAGCAAAACCAGGAGAACGAAAGTTCAGGAAGGTAATAATGCAATAATGAGTACTAAACTACAAGGTTAGAAATAACTAAAACCAAATTTCGTACATAAAACGCTATATTTATATAATTGTAACTACAAATTTTATACTTACTTTAGCATCAAACATCAAACACTTTGACCACACATTTACTACACTGTCAACACCTAATCAACACCATTTTGTTCAATTTTGTTTAGCATATTAAAAGACTATAAATTAGTTACCTGTTTTACCGATGTATTCGCATGCGTACGATTTGCGCCACAGCTCTTGATCCATATTATTTTATGTCAATAGCGCTAACGTTTCATACACATTTTCATTTTATTTTTTATAAAAATAAACAAAATCTATACGCAATTAGCATTCGCACAATATTCAAACTTTTGATTAGTTCTATTTTTTCATAGAAAATGTTTATGCAGGTGTGCTGCCTGCTGCCATCTAGTATGTTTTTGTAAACGGCTAAAGGATATCAGCAAGATAATTCAAAAAAAGATATCACTAGGTTTTCTTATAAAATATATCTGTATGATAATTCCAAAAGATATCTTATTAATAACAATAGAATTAAATTTGTAGATATCTTATATAATGTAATATTAAAGCAATCCCTTTGATATCATCCAAAAGATATCAGCATAATTTCTTATTGAATATATCAATATGATATCTCAATGATAACAATAATAATTTTTTTTGGATATGTTATGTACTGTGAAATTAAAGTTATCTAGTTTATGATACCATTTGGAGAATTCAAAAATATATCAATCTGATTTCTTATTTAAAAATAATTATTACTTACCTTTAGGTAAATTAAACAATTTGCCTTGGTATATGAATTAGGTATCAACAAAGGCTCCTCTGGAATGCATGTGTCGACCTTGCACAGGAGTTGAAGAAAGTGCAGTCATCCCGCAAGAAATTGCTAGCTACGGCGATGAGTCTCCTCTTTCAAACCATTTTCGCAAATCTCAGAAAGATTAAAAATTATACCCGCAAAGTGTAATTTAAATGCATTTTAAAAAATGGCACCTGTTATGAGCAACACTCACATGTAGTTATCAATAAGTTTATTAATTTTTTTACTACATAGTAGTAATACATCTTAAGTCTTAAATGTAATTTGATAATATATGTTTAGTATCTACTTTACTAATAATACAAATACATATTTATAAAAATAACCTACTTATCCCACAGCCCAACTTCTTTCATTTTTGTTTGGAAATATTTTTCTAAACCAACAGCACATTGGTAATACTCAGTTTCGGCTTGGTTATATAGTCTACAGTTAGTAAATATCCTAGTCATATCAGCAATAAATAATCGGCGAGAAACATAGTATTTGTTTTTCAATCGTTCAGTCATAGTTTTTAAATCCATAGGATACTTGATATGATCATAGTAATCTGTAACTTCATCTTTATCGACTGGTTTTTGAAATGGCCAAGCCATTTGATGAGCTTTAACCGCAGTTAATACCGATTTTAAAGTGGTGCAAAGAGTGTCAATGTCTTGACATTCTTCTAAGCCGTAACCACCTCGAGTTGCTCTTGCAGCTGGTCTCCAACCAGCTTGTCTTATTCCCGGTATTGCCTCAAGAGGAATCCCACGCAAACCTTCCTTAAAACATGTCAATCCAGGATGTTCTTGTATCACTTTTTGTTGTTGCTGTCTTATTATATATTTTACAATTTCTTTTTGACGACGAATTAACGAAATAAATTCAGTATAAACTATTTTTGAGTTCAATTCGCAGTGCATAGGTGTAGCGCTTTCATAATCTTTAATATAACCCTGGTAAACTGATTTTGGTAGTTTGATATCTTCCGAGAAACCTTGTTTTTTGAAATAACCGATTGCAAATTCATCCGCGTATGTTAAAAAATGTAGAACATTATTTCGAACATGGTAATCTTTTAAATGGTTCATTAGATGTGTACCATAGCCTTTAACTTGTTCTTTAAAAGTGACGGCGCAAAAAACAATTTCAGTGAATCCTTGAGTAGGAAACATTCGGAAGCATATACCGCCGATTGGTTTATTGTTTTTTATTAAAGCTAAAGTACGATGTTTACTATCAAATAATAGTTGACTTATATAATTTATTGGCATTCGCGGTAGTTGGCGACTAAATACTTTTTGTAAACCAATTAACCACAGCATGGTTTGTTTTGAAACAGTTTCAGTTAAACTATTACCAACGATATGAAATTCTATTATCTTGCGAGCTTCTTCCGAAATTGCCATTTCATCTCGAGGCGTATTTTCAGGAAAAACAATCTTGAAATGTAAAAGAAAATATTATAAAAATATTTATAATAACATTAAGCCCTATTTTTCAAGATTCTTGCATGCTTCTGAACTTTAAGAAAAATTATTAATGCCTGTTAAATAGTGGTGCCCCTAAATTTAATCTCCAATGAAATGAGCCTTGGAAAAGGAAATGTCTAATTCATTGGTAGCTTCAAAGCAGAAAATTAATTTTTTCCAGGATTCAGAAGCATGAAAGAATCTTCAACAGGCATTATACTTACGTTGGGCCCTGTCATATATTTAGGATCATCGATTGTAGAAATAATTTCCGCGACAGTTTCATCGCTTAAATCTTCTGGTTCTTCCACTCGTTTTCTTTTAGTACTTTCTCTAGTAGTTACTTCAAATAGTTTTCCATCACTTTTAATTGCTCCTGAATTTAAAGTGATGGTTGTAAATGCTTCTTTCTCGTTTGGAGTAACGTGTACTTTCTCAAATTCACCCATTCTTCTCTGTATACCTAAACAAAACATAATTTAAAATATATATGATAATGTAAAATATGTATTTATATACTTTTAGCTTTATTTTTTTCAATTAATGATTGTAAATGTGCTGGTGGTGCTTGTTTAAAATCGGGATCCCAAATAGGTGACTTATCTTTGTAAATTTCTTCTTCCAGGAACGACAAGAATTTGGGGAAATGAGTTAGAACAATAACTCTTCTTTCATATGGCATACGGTCACGTTCCAAGTGACACTGGTCCAGGAGCTGTCGTCTTACATAGCGAAAAACAGCTCTCAATAAAGTTCTTCCAAAGACCTGAGTTGTGTCATAATGTGGCAACGAATCACAAAATGCTGGCACATGACAAAAAACCAGCCATCGAATGTAGTTTTTCTTATAGACGTCTGCATCTTCAGTTCCCATACTTTGCTTGCGACTGTTCGGCGATTCAAAATCCCATCGGTTCATGCAGTGAAGAAACATTTTCGCCAAATCAAAGTAAGTCTGAAGTTCTTGTCCAGAAAAATTCACAAATTTGTATAACACAAAATTTGTAACTGCTTGGTTGATTGATGGATGCTCAAAAGGTGGTTGACCAAGAGATCCTTCAATTATTGGTTTGATTTTAAGTAAAATACATTTTCGAAGCAACTGTATAAAATTATTTATACTATAACAACGTTAAAACAAGAATAGATCCCGAACATGTCATTCTGTCTGTACAGCCTGTCTTCATTCAACCAATCAAATCATGTATCAGCTGAGAAATTAGTTTACTGCTTTCACTGGTTTGATTGATCAAACGATGTCTTTGGCTGTACAGACAGACTGATGTGCCTCTTATGTATAAAAATAATCATACCTTGTATAAGTAATAATAAATATGCTTTGTATCAACATCTTCTTCGCGATTCATGGATGTGAAAATATTTTCTGCATCGACAACCATTCCTAAAAGTCTGTTGATTTCTGGGTCAAGGCTCTGAGTGTGCGAAACATGAGAAACAAGTAAGTGTTTACAATTTCGACACGGTTCTGTAAATGATTCTAAAGGCTGTGTAAAATCTGTTTTTTGAGATTTAACTAAATGTGCTGGAGTTTTCCATCCATTGCAGTCGCATCCTTCAGTCTGTAAAACATATTCTTATAGTAATATGAAACAGTTGTATTATTTTGAAATTTTTACTTGGCATGCAGAAAACATAGCAAGTTTAAAAAGTTTTTTGTTTCGTGGCCAGTTATACACATCTTGCTTTTGTTGTTTAATGCGTTGTAAATTTGTTTGTACGGGCTTGCTTGGTCCATCACCAGCAGTGCCGCTGGTGGAAGGTTGAGTTTGAAGGGTTGTTTGTGATTGTACTGTTTCATTAGAAGATACGCCGCTTTGATTTGCGTCTATATCTGTGGATTGCGTTGAAGAACTTGCAGCACATTCGGTTTCCATTGTTTCCACGTTCATTGTTTATTTTTAATTTACTTCATAAGTCTGAGGTTAATATAATGGTAAATGAATTAACCTAGGTAAATAGCCTAAACATCAATCGACCATTCGACCCTTTCGACGTAGGCATCACAAACCATATGAAAGACAAAGAACGCACCCGTCCGCGACGAAAAATAGAGGCGCTTCTTTTCCATCGCGGAGCTCTTTGAGGAAACAAATATGCGTTTCAGATGTAATGTATCTTGTTTTATGACTTCACGTTTGTTTTATTTGAAATTGTTGTGAATTTTTGTTTAGTTAATTAAAATGTCACCGATCATAACAAATGGGTGCGTTCCTTCGTTTCTTCGCGGGCATCAATTCTCGTAATAATAATCTGTAAAATTTTAATTTGTTTTCTATTGTATTTTTTTTCTCGAAAACTACGCTTCGTAGAGAAAAAACACAAGAGTTCAAAGTTGCTTATTTTTTCTATCGATCCATATAAAAATATTTTCAAAAAAAGCCGAAATTACGGACTTGAAAATCGACCAAAAAAGTGCACGGTGCCGCTAAATTGAATCTTCAATGAGTATTGGAAATTGAAGAATTTCTAATTCATTGATAGCTTCGAAAGAGTGATTTTATTTCCAGGATTCAGAAGCATGAAGGTGTGTGAACAGGGCTTTACCTTTATCTCTTAAATAATTAAAGAATTTTATATTTCTTTTCGAAATTAAATTCAGCAGGGTTGAAAATATATTACCTATTCAAGTATTTTAAAAAAATCTATAGCTATTACGCTTTTTACCCAAATGGGTATGGCAGACTGCAGACTCACATGCTGTGAATTTTCAGTATAGATAAAATATTCACAGTGTGTGTGTTTACCAGCCGTCAATCATGGATAGGTACTTTATGGCAAAATTAAAATTGGTCAAGTTATATGTAGTAAAAATCTATAAATAATAAACAAATTCCCATGACGTAGAACAATACTAACGTTGACGGCTGGTAACCGTACACACGGTTCATCATGTTAATCAACAATATATTCCTGAATTCAACATGTGTTGCTCAAACTATATGTATAAATGCTGTTAATAAAAAAATTCCGATGACGTAGAACAATAACCTCGAGTGGTGGGGAAGCTAGACCGAGCAGTTCGCTGGGTTCGCTGTTTGCTGTCGAAGTGCACGAATGTTCAATGTTTAACTACTCGTACTATTGTTCATACTTTAAATCATCGATGCAGATATAGATCAGTGTTACAAATAAGTGTTTTGCTGCAAGAATTTTAAATTTGCAACGTCCTGGAGGTGATACTTTGACCAAAAAAAGTACTAAGAGGTTAACCTATGTTTTTTTTTAAATTTTGGATCTAAACTTTGAGAGCTCATAACTAAAAGACTTATTAATGCGCTACAATTTAGCAATATTTTAATTTTAAACCAAAATAGTAGTAAGTGGTTAACCTTAGGTTTTTTTAGATTTCGGTCCTAAAGATTGAGAACCTATAACTCAGGAACTAAAAGACTTATCAAAGCGGGGTTTGCGGCATAATTAATTATTTATTTGTGTGTTCAGGTTTTCGACCCGTGGAGGCGGTCATCTTCTTAGGAGGAGACCCTACCTACCATTCTTCAATTGACCACTGGCCTCCAATGAAGAAATGTCTGCTATTTATTGTATTTATTGATAGAACTATGTTTTTATATCATAAAAATGAAATAGCTGTATATATTATTAATAAAAACAAATAAGTAATACTTACATCATTACACTAATTTTATTTCTTAAACAATCCTTTGAACACTTCCTAAACCCTTACAGGACTTCTAAGGTGAGAGTACACGACCTTAAACCTGAAAATGTACTACGATACGAAATAATAAACAGTAAGTATAAATTTTATAATTTATTTAATGGAATACTTCAATACAATACACAATCTTATAAATAAATTAACTAAAACATTTTAACATAAACAGCCGTATTTATGTTTATATAAGTTCCAAACGAGATAGGTGCTGCCATCTGTTGGTGACAGTTATTTAAATGTACAATATATCTTAAACTAAGGGTTGAATGACTAAATGGGGGTACATATTTGGGTTCAGCGGGTTCGAATTAGGGGGTAGAGTACAAATTACCCCCTTGAAATGTTTATTTAGCATTAATACATATTAGGTCTAAAATCAGTCCAAAATCGGTCCAATCGTCACAAAAGTTTTTTTTCGAGTGGTTCAGAAAATGAAGCAAACTTGCAACTACGCTAGGAAAATATGAAACTGCAAATAACTCGAAAACTAAGGGTTGCACGGTAAAATGGGGCGTATATTTAGATTCAGCGGGTCCTAATTGAGGGGTTAGACTACTCCTCTTTAGCCTACTACCCTTACTTTTCGAGTTATAAGCAATTTAAAATTTTCCTAGCGTAGTTGTAATTTTACTAGCAAATCGTCAAAAAAATTGACACTACGCTAGGAAAATTTTAAATTGCTTATAACTCGGAAACTAAGGGTTGCAGGACAAAATGGAGTGCATATTTGGATTCAGCGGGTCCTAATTGAGGGGTTATACTACCCCTCTTTATCCTGCTACCCTTAGTTTACGAGATATAAGCATTTTAAAATTTTCCTACCGTAGTTGTAATTTTGCTTCAAAAATCGATGTATATCGTCAAAAAATTGACACTACGCTAGGAAAATTTTTAATTTGGTTATAACTCGGAAATTAAGGGTTGCACGGCCAAATAGGTTGCATATTTGGTTTCAGCGGGTGAATATGATACAAACCACCTTTGAAATAAACGTAATTTTGGTAGTTTTTGGTGAAATTTTGCTGACTTTAAATAATTATTATCTCGTAAATTAAAGGGCTAAGGGCAAAAAGTTAAATACAAAGGTTGCGTAACTTTTCATTCTCTATCTGCCTGTCTATAGATAAGGCCGTTTTGGACGATTTTTAATTATTTTTTTGATCTCCCATCATTCATGTTCTCCTGATACAAACTTGGTGATTTTTGTTCGATTCAAATCTGAAGCCGAGTGAGGGTGAAAATTTAAAAACGCAATTACGTAAAAACTAAGGGCTGGGGAGTAATTTAGGGGTCATATTCGTACTCTACGCGTTGAAATACACCAAAATGCATATAGCCACCCCTAAAAGTTAATTAGCACCGGAGATATTCAACCCTTATTTGTATCTTCGGTACTAAGGGTCGTATCGAAAAAATATACTTTGCATTCGGTAGAGGACGAAAAACTGAGCATCTTGAACATTTAACTTTTTCCTCTGCGACCCTTAGTTTAAGGGTTATGAGCAATCAAAGTGGTGAAAAAGTCGTCTAAACATAGTCATTAACCCTTAAACTAAGGGTCGTAGAAGAAAAAGTTAAATGTAAAAGATGCTGAGTTTTTCATCCCCTATCGAATGCAATGTAGATTTTTTCGATACGACCCTTAGAACCGGAGATACAAATAAGGGTTGAATATCTCCGGTGCTAATTAACTTTTAGGGGTAGCAATATGCATACTGGTGTATTTCAACGCGTAGAGTACGAATATAACCCCTAAATCACTCCCCAACCCTTAGTTTTTACGTAATCGCGTTTTTAAATTTTCACCCTCACTCGACTTGAGTTTTGAATCGAACAAAAATCACCAAGTTTGTATCAGGAGAACATGAATGGTGGGAGACCAAAAAAATAATTAAAAATCGGCCAAAACGGCCTTATCTACAGACAGGCAGATAGAGAATGAAAAGTTACGCAACCTTTGTATTTAACTTTTGGCCCTTAGCCCTTTAGTTTACGAGATAATAATTATTTAATGTCAGCAAAATTTCACCAAAATCGACTAAATATACGTTGATTTCGTGGATTGTTTATATCGTATACCCCTAATTGGGACCCGCTGATTCTAAATCTACCCTCAGAATTACAAAATTACTTACCGTTTTGATATTTAAAAAATTGGAACTACGCTAGGGAAATTTTAAAACACATATAACTTAAAAAATAAGGGTTGAACGACAAAACTGAGGGCATAATTTGGATTCAGCAGGTCCTAATTGAGGGGGTAAACTACCCCTCTTTATTATACTACCCTTAGTTTACGAGAAATAAGCACTTTAAAAATTTCCTAGCTAATAATGAGAAGAATATTGTGATAGTAAATTATTAATTAACAGCTTCACTTTCTAGGCCACTGGTCAAAATATTCTGTGTCGTCACACCAAGAGATCGCAGTACTAGTCTCATTTTGAGCGATGTCACCCCTAAAAAATTAAATTAAACGCTATATAACGGGACGCAGGACAACGATAAATTGTTAAATAAATATAATAAAGAAAATTTTCTATTCTGACTAAATTATTTATTTATTTTTAAAAATTTACATTTCATTTAAATAATTCATGCAACAATACTGCATATCTAACTTAGTCTATGCTGCATATTTACTCATTTTGAAAGGAAATATAAGGAAAATATATAAAAACTGTTCGTTTTTCTTTCTTTTTATATACAACACAAATACATAAGAGAAGTATATACTTTCATACATAATACATGCAATAATATCACGCCATTTACCAAGTTTGGGTGGCACGAACCTTGTCACACATTTTAACTCAACAAGCAGTCAAACATTCCCGAATCCTGACACATTTCTTTCGCGTCATCCACATTTATTATCCTTTTAATTCAAGCTCTTTTTCCACTGAAATCACTTGCATTTCTAATACATCATCAGTCATTTCAATCAACATATTCACGGGACAAACGCTCATCTCAACTGCACACATTCTTACATAAATGTGTCATTTCTCAAGTTGGATGGCACACTTCATTTGCTTCGTTCACTCGAAATCATTTGCACTCACAATTAACCTTCAATCATTTTAATCCACTAACTCGCAGAACGTTCACGCAAACGCACACTAACTATTTCACAAACTCATTCTATCACAGAATCATTTCTCTCAAACATAAACATTTACAAATAATATATTCAAATACAATACAAGTTTTTGTAATTTTATTACAATATAAAATAATGAAATGACTTGCCCTGTAAGAAATACAATAAATTATTAATTACATTTTACATTACAATTGAATTTGATTTCCCAATGTTATTACAACATGAGTTGACGGCTTGTAACTGCACCCATATAAGATACATAACTCATGTTTTGTATATTTTGTATCAAAGATAAAAGTTATAAATGAATAATCAGTTTTATTAATGGCAATGACTGATTTTTCTGCTCATAAAAACCTTTGCAGAGGATATACTGAAGTATCTTTGATATTTTATATTATAAGTTTGAAACATATGATAGGTGAAATACCAGTGACATTGCCCTAATCCATCTCCACCCAATATTTAACATTTACCGCGCGCGCTTTTTGATTCTAACCCCAAGAACAACCGATTGTTGTTCTTGTGCAAATGTCGTGGGATTTCTTGCCGATCCCCGGATGAGTGCTTAGAGCGCGGTAGACAGCCAGGGAAAGACTTGCCACGGTCCATCACCACCTTCATGCTCAGGATTGCCGGGATGGATTCAGTTTTACATTCTAGTGACTCAATTTATCCAAGCTATCGAAGGCTGACTGACCTAAACCCTACGAGCTGCTACATCCCAACTCCCCGTGGAGTGCACCGAATCCCTCGTCGATCCTTACACGTGCAAGGACGTACGGTTCGAAGTCATCTGCGACCAAGTACTATACTGCCCGCCAATGACTCACCGACCACAACAATAGACTTATTGGTTCCATCTAGCCCCCTGGCGTCTAAGCCATCCGAGGCACGATGACGAAGGCACCAGGAGGTTGGGGTGCCAAAAGCGGTCTATGTATGGTGTACCGTGCCCTCGTCGGCCCTTCAACGGAAGGACATGCAAACAAATACAAATACTAAAATGCGGTTTAACCTACCAAAATTTCCTAAGTCTAAATGGTCCTGTACATAATTCATTAAAGAAAGAGATGCATGCTCTCTGCTGTTTCGAAGCTGCCAGTTACTTCAAATTAATTCAGTTGTCTACAACATTCAACTTACAAAAAAGTAATTCTGCTCAAATTGTCATCATTATGTTCGCAACTTAATGTTAAGTATCTGGCAACAACGAATTTATTCATCACTTCTTGTTCTTTATTATTCAAAAGTCTACAACATTCAACTTACAAAAAAGTAATTCTGCTCAAATTGTCATCATTATGTTCGCAACTTAATGTTAAGTATCTGGCAACAACGAATTTATTCATCACTTCTTGTTCTTTATTTACTGTATTATCACATTAACATCTTCAATTTTATTTGCAGTTTCAAATGCATCTCTTTATTTATTTTGTTCGTTGAAAAAGGACCATTGAACAAGGAGTAAACCATATTTATTTTCACTAGTGACATTTCCTATTTAAGTTTAATATTGACCGCAATTGATTTTAACTTGAAACCCAAGAACATAACAAACAAAATAACCAAAGGCAAAGCTATGACCCTAATTAAAATTATTTTAAAATAAATAATAATGTCACTAGTTTCATCAAAATTCCGTTGATCCCTTAATCTGTACTACTAATGTACTATTAAAGTACTAGTAAAGTAAAGATAATGTGGTTTACTCCTTGCAAACTATTACCTAATTTAAAATTAATTGTTGAGATCATATTCACATGGTCATTGGGAATTGAACCCAAGACTGTGCCGCCTTTATTCATTCAATTTCAATCTCAACATTATTATCAAAGATAGAAGATTTCAAGTCTTTATTATTTATGTAAAGTATTATTTAAATTCACGCAAAAGGAAAAGACTGGCAAAACTATCTTTGATAATTCACTTATCACTAAGTCTCTGGAAGGTTGCTGGAGTTGATGTCGCCTGCAGAAAGTCCCACGATGGATGTTGAAGTTGTTCAGTGTAATCCCTCGACGACTCTCGTGGTTGATCATCGAATACCTAGGAACCACAAATCATTTATTTACATTTGATAAACACTATTTACGTATCCTGAAAATATTAAATATTTATAATAAATGAATTATTGTATACAGGAAGTATCCAACAGTTGACGGCTGGTAACCGCACACACGATAAAAATATATATCTATACCGATTCTCACAATATGTGAGGCTGCCGCGCCCTAATTGGTTGAAAGGCATTTATAGATTATGTATGTAATGTTTTAAGATTCAATATTGAAATTGAAATAAAATAGTTTAAATTGGATGCATAGCTGAATGTGCTAATGACCGACTGTGGTTCTGACTGTTTAGTTTCAGATCCAATTTCAATTTACTGCACAAAAATCTACCCTGTAGTGCACTCTCCACAAACAGTCATGAGTTCGTTGACTGCTGGCAACTGCACACACGGTAAAACATAATATCCATGCCGATGACTCACATGTGAGGCATAATAATTAATAGTCAATTATTTAACTATACATCTTATTTCATTTTAGTTTCATATAATGTCCACTGCCGGCGTACATTCATGACTGAGTTGACAGCTGGTAAACGCACACACATTAAAAAAAAAAAAATATATATATATATATATATATATATATATATATATATATATATATATATATATATATATATATATATATATATCTATACCTAACTCGCGTAATGTGATGCTGCCCAACCCAAGCTGGGAAAAAGGCATTGTAGATATGCATGTAATGAAAAAGTATTCCAGTAAAACTCAAATAAATCGCAACAGTTAAATTATGTAAGTTGACGGCTGATAACTGCACACACACTGTATAATCATTATCAAATATATACTGACGACTCACAATATGTGAGGTTACTAACCCAAGCTGGTAATAATTTAATATTGAAATATAATCAATAGTATAAATTGGATGCATAGCCAATGCGTTAAGTATCAGACTGTGGTTCTAAAAATTCAGTATTAAATCCAGGCAGGTATACATTACACGAAAATCTCCCCTGTAATGCACTCTTCACAAACAATAATTATGAACACGCACAGTAAAACATATCTATACTGATAACACACATATGTGAGGCAGCCGCACCCTAAGTTGGGTAAAGGCGTAATAGATATGTATGTATTGTAAAGAGTAAAGAAACTCACCGAAAAAAAATGCTCTCATGTCTTTTGAAGGCCGCTGCAACTGCATTTGTATCCGTAGAAGATAACACGAGATTTGTACAAGTTCCTCTATGCATGAGATCCTCCAATACCTAGAAAACACAAATAAATTAGTTACATTCATCTCACAGTGATCTGCATGCTGCCACACACAAATTAAGTCTAAAAACAATAAGTTTTACATTTATTCAGCAAAATAAAACCCAATAACTTTTTTTATTTAAGAGACTTGTAAAATATAATAGTAATAAACTTTTAATTTTTAATCCACTGTGACTTCATAATGGTCTGTGAGGCTACCACATTAAATTGAGTAAAAGCATTGCATTCGAAATGAATCATTCACAGTAAAAGGCAGTAATTCACATTTTCAATCAAATTAAAAATAAATAGTGATTTACGCGTTTACTTTTTTATCTGTAGTATCTACACTGACGTTCACAGTGATCTGTGAAGTTGTTGAGTTGTGTAAATTGTGTAAAAACATTGAGTTTCAAATAGAATACATCAAGTAAAAGTCACTTACGTATTGGATTGGTGAATTCACTATAACATCGGCTAACTGGAAGCAGGAATTCATCAGGTGATTTTCATAACCTGAAGATGATTCAATACCACTAGGAGATAATGTTTACTGTTCTAGAGACTGTTGTAGATGATGTCCAACTGTAGAATTTTCCCGTAACATTCTCAAACCGAAGAATCTTCAAAGTTTATACATGACGTCCATAATCATCTGTAACAATAACATATATTTTATGAACTGCACTAAAGAACAAAAAATAATTTAACAACACAAAATCTTCCTTCCAACTGCACATACGATAATTCCATACCGCTGTGAGGCTGCCACACCCAAGGTGGATAAAAGGCGTGACAGAGATATGTATTTGATATAACGCTAAACGTTAATTAAAATAAAATTTTAACACTTGAACAGCTAGTAACCGCATACACGGTTAAACATATACCTAACGATGACTCACATTATGTGAGGCTGTCACACATAGTTTTAAATGGAATACACAAAGTAAAAATAAGACACTTACGTGTTAAACTGGTGAACGAGTCATTTTAGAAGAAGTTAACAAGATGAAGAAGATTCAGTCACTCAGGAGATGATGTTCTCTCTCCTACAAACTCCAACTGTAGAATTTCAAACCAAAGAATCTTCAAACTTTGTAGATGAAGCCAAAATAATCTGTAACAATAACAAACATTTAGATTCATATAAATTGCACTAAATAACGAAAAATCTCCAGTAACAATAATTATTAATGAGTTGTTGGCTGATAACCGCACACACAATATAAAGTATATATCTATACCGATGACTCACAATATGTGAGGCTGCCACATCCAAAGACATGATAGATATTTATGTATGTATGCATTTAAATAATGAGTTAAAAAACAAAATGACTTGAGAAGTATATCGAGACGCGGTCTTCGACGTTGACTTTATAATAACCAAATCTATCATCCTAAATATTAAATAAGAATACCCGTGAGTTAGGAATCACTCATTGAGCTAAGACTCTTTAAATATTAAAAATGGGGTTCTTAATATAGAAAAATCTGAGGAATTCAATGTTGATTAAAAATGCTTACATAAGTCTCTCGATGAATGTTGAAGTTGTTGTCCAGTGTGGTCTCCCGACGACTCGTATATTCTTCTACGGTCCTCAAAGACTGCTGAAGTTAATGCCAAGTTTACATGATGGAATGATGTGCTCAATACCTAGGAACCACAAATAATTTATACTGAACAAATATTATACAACTTACGTTTGTAAATATTATAAAACTGTCCATAAAATGGCCGAAAAACGTTAATAAAAATAAACAGTCATGAGTTGGTGGCTGATAACCGCACTCACAGTATATTTATATCTATACACACGACTCACAATGTGTATGTAATACTTGCAGCAAAAATTATTTAGACAAGTTAATTCTACCAACAAAATTGAATAGTGGATGGCTGGTAGCCGCACACACTATAAAATATATCTGAAAACTCACATATGTGAGGATGCCACATCCAAGCTGGATAAAAGGCATGATAAATATGTATGTATGTATTTTTCAAATTAATTTGACTGCAAATGTAATAAATTGTTTATAAAATGGCCGCTAAATATTTTAAAAATTTAAACACACTTACAATTTATTAAGTTACAGACTCGTCTCAGGATATAAACGATCGGTGGAAAAGGAGGCTCTACAACTGGAACCAGTGAACAGCAAGATGTACCGTCGACCAGAAAGCTAACAAGTCTGAAAAATTCAAGAAACAAATATTTCCGTTATTGCACAACAGTTTACAACATTAAAAATTTAGCAAACAACTTAACGTACTTTATAAACGTAAATAAACACTTATTTAACATTAAATCATGTAGGTATCAGTGGATATTATTTAAAAAACAGCACTAAATATCACAGTATTAGCAGTGAACTGCTTCAAATGGTGTCTTTTCTACTATGAATAAATCGACAAATTCATTCCTACAAACTTAATGAAACGGATTTGTGCAAGAAGAGTTGGCGACCATCTGTGCTAACGAAACACTCATGACGCGCTATTACGTCATCGCACTGAATCTGTGTGTAAAAAAATAAAAATAATCAATTCTAAAAACAATTAAAATATGCAACAATGTTGTGGTATAATAATTGAATTAAAATAGTATTGTTACAATACATCAATTTTACAGCAACAATAAAATACCTAAATAAATACGAATCATTTCAATTGTTAAATAACTATTATTGCTAACAAACACATTTTATGTTTTGTAAACGATAACAAAATTACAACAAAGAAATATATCGTAATTATTTAATACATTGTTGTAAAATAAAAATTGATTGATATTTTAACAATAATAGGTGTATTCCATTATTAAAATAAACATTGTTGCATGTTTAAATTGTTACAACTGATTTTTAAAACGATAATTTTAATCATTTTCATGCAACTAATATGATGTAGGTACTAATTATTTATCGAATAAATATTTTCGTCTTGAAATAAGCTAATTTATTATTATTTTATTGTCAAAATACCAACATTTTGGTATAAAAGAAACATATTAATCAAAAGCTAAAAGATGCTAAAAAATGTGCTATTACCTCTCGCCTCATATTCTATAAGAGAGGTATTGTAATGGGTAAAAATTTTCGAGCATGAGTTTTTAGTAGATAAGCATGTTTCAAGGTCTCTAGAATACGAATTTAATATTTTCCCCATGATGTCTGTGTGTGTGTGCGTATGGATGTATGAATTATGTGACGATTTTTCGTCCACCATAACTTAAAAAGTATCAAACCTTTAATAACCAAATTTAATATTTAAGGTTTTAATAAGGATCTTAACACCGGATAAGGTTTTGGTAGAAATCCGTAAACCGGAAGTAGTACTTTTTGGAACTTGATATAGTTTTTCTTAAATAAATTGGTACATTATTTATTTATGACAATTTTTGCAATAAAAAATAAAAAATAATATAATTATCTATGGGTACAGTTAATTTTAAATACAATTTGCTGAATATGGTAGTATTTAGCAATAAAATAAAGTGTAACTAAGTACCAGTATCTTGTTGTCCATGATATGAAATTTGTTTTTACTCAAAAATTATAATTATAATGACAGTGACAGTACAGTTGACATCTTTTGCTTGAATCTTGGATTACTATATCGTTTACAATCATATTACATGAACATGAAACTATTAAAATGTAAGTAAAACTATTTATTAGATTAGTAGAATAAGCGGAATTTGGCGAGAGGTCGTGTACTGGCCACAGCAGATTTTTTTATCTTCGATCATCGGCCGTTATTATTGATTTAATCGCGATACAAACATAATATCGATAATTTCTCATAAAGTACAAATCTCATTTTACCTGATATTTCTGAGGAGAATCACTTTTCACTGCATATTATGCATTTTTAACTGGGACGTAAAATTAACGTCAGATCGCCATTTTATGATGTCGCAAACAGGAAACAGAAACAGTAAAACAAACGACACGACAACGTTCACGTTTGGCACATTCTGCGCAAGCGCCGCTAGCGCACTAAAGTTCACGCCGATTAAATATAGCGGCGCGAATTACAAATCATACATTTTTTAAAATTTATTCAATTTAAGCAATATGTTATTTGGATTATAAGACTTTTATTAAAAATATTTATACTAAAAACGCAAGTTAATTAATAATTCTAAATTTTATTTTATTTTAATTGCACACAAATCGCCTCTGTGGCGTACAGCCCATTAACCGCACACACGATAAAAATTCATTTTTATACCCAATTCGCATTATGTGCTGCTGTCAGTCAAGTTGCGAAAAGGCATTGTAGATATGCATGTAATGTAAAAAGTATTTAACTAAATTTTATGTTTTAAACTAAAATATGCAATGATGAGAACCCATTAGTTAACGACTGATAACTGCGTACACGGTATAATCTATAGGTATTTATGTTGACGACTTCCGCATTCAAGTTGGGTAAAAGGCGCCTTGTTAGATTATATATGCAATATTTTTAGATTTAATATAGAAATAAAATCAAGTTTAAATTGGGTGCATAGCTGAGTGTGTTTGGTGACTGAATGTGGGTTCTAACAATTCAGTTTCAAATCCAGACAGGTACACATTCTAATTTACTGCACAAAAATCTCCTCTGTAGTGTACTTTTCACAAACAGTCATGAGTGAGTTGGTGTATGGGAACAGCACACACGGGAAACATCTATATCGATGACTCCTCGGATAACTCATATAGTGATGACTCATATAGTGAAACTGTCACCCATTGTTTAATTTTAGTGAACTGTTCTACTTACATCTAGCGCTAAGCTGCACCTCCTTCAACAGCGCGACACTAGGAAATCAATCGTGAGTGTTTCGTCCGGATAGAAGTGCGGGGCCCGCGGCACCGTTGATTGTATGAGGACATCATTGTATGGGCCCACCAACGTTCACCCGCTGGATTTTCTTACTAAAGGACGGCGTTATATTCACGAAACTGCATTAAATGAAAAAGAGAATCACATGTGATGTCACTAAAACTACTAGAGATACTGAATTGAAATCACTACTTCAATGTTCTCAATTTAATTTATACAAGTTGTAATGAGTCAATAATAAATTGATAATGGTGGCGGTGGAACTAAGTGCTCTCAGAGAACTAAACAATCAATTACTGACCAATTGACATTTAAATAATTGAAGTAGGTATTACGCATATTTAAATTTTTATACCTGTTTACTTCTCCTTGGTCTTGCCTTTAATTCTGCGAAGGACAATTCAAGCATTCTTTGTGAGATGGGGATGAAAATTTCTGGAGTCTATGTAGGTCCTTGGAATAAACCACTTCTAGCTTCTGTGCATCGAATCTGTAACAATGCTATAAGTAAATAACAAATAAATAATATATAAAACTGATTAATTACCTTAAATACATGGTCCTGCTGAAGAAATAACCTTCTTGTTGTGTTCCGACATTACAGTGTCATCAATATACAATATAGATGATACGGACTCCAATTTGTATGCAGTTTATTTGATACTGTTCTCAATCTTACACATAAGAATCATCAAATTTTGTGCACGAGTTCCAGAATAATCTGTAACAATAAGAATAAAAATTAAACAACAAATAATATCATACTAATTTAATGTATAAAACACTTACCGTTAATTCAAATATGCACTACGTTTATTATAAACAGCTGCAGTTTCTGAAAATGTCGTATAACCTAACTTAACCCTTAACTACTACGGACGGGTCAGAATGACCCATTCAATACATTCGTATCTCGTTGGCGACCTGGTTAGGGCCACTCCAGCTCAAAGATGTTCGTTGCACCGTTGGCAATCCAACCACGTTTCGTTTACATCTCATCACCCTCTACACACCAGAAGCACACACGACTTAATTCACTAGGCCAGATCAACACGGATCTATTTCACGTAACCATACGAGTATACACTTTACTGATTTATGATCTGTTCTTCTCGAACACTACCATTAAACTGAAATCCAAGGCTGAAATCTAAGAGGCTAGCTAATGAGTTTTACTGTCTGAAGAGTGATCTAATTTGTTTGTAGTACTCTTATTAAAATAACATCTCGTAACAATCACTTATTAAATCTTTGAATGATGACCTCGGCTGGCATAAACTGATCACATAATGTAGTCAAGTAATGATAAATTAACACATTTTATAAGAATTTCTCTATCATTTTGCCTCAAACCAACATTATTTTATGTCTAGGATACTTACAATTTCTTATTTATTGACTATCACTTGAAATTAAACCACTATAGTTATTTAAATACAAGGAACAAACTGCAAACATGTAATCACAAACTACCATGGATGATGGCGCCAGTCACTCGAGCACTCGACAGCAGCGCTAGAACTTACAATTTCCGACACAAGGTTACCAGCGGCGGCTTCAGAATTTTATTTTTTAAGGGCTATGAAAGACATCTTTATAATTTTGTCTGACAGAAACAGCAACACCCAAATTGGGTACAAACTGAATAACATATATTTTAATAGAAGTATTTTATAAATGAAATTTAAACATTTTAAAAACTCTCGCAAATAGAGATATGTCTATTATTTTATGTAACAATTATCTTGAATTTGTTATTCTGGAAAATATATATTATTATAACGGTGCCCTTTAGTACGTCGGTAATTAGATTGCTTGAAAGTTGGTTTATTGATATTTAAGCTACATTTCAATTACAATTGATAAATATGGGTAAACATTAAAGTGTAAGACAATATTTTTCTACAGGATTTTAATCTTCAGTCCATTCGAATGGTTCAGGCGCTTCAGGTTCCTTTTCATCTTCTGACTTCGGGCCAAATGCTGTACATAAAACATACATAGATAAATATCATAATAGTTATTTACGTGGAGAGCATAATTAATTAATTTTTACGATCGAGCTAGAAAGTTTGGTGATTTGGGGGGTGGTTTAGCAAACATTCTTAATTAAAGATAAATATTGTAAGCGTACCGTGTATAAAGTTTTATTGCCACCATCACAGCGTTTCTTCATGAATTTACTTTATAATTTTTATTAATAAAATCATTACATTTTGTAATCAAAGGTAGTTGGCGGTGGTAGGACAATAATTGAGCATTGTAAAATTTTACAGGTCTCTTCAATGAGCTTGTAGAATTTTACAGATCTAAGCGCTGTAATAACTTATTTACTTAGTTACTATAATGCTTTGAAAGTATCATTTACATAGAAGGTGGAAATAAAAGAAATATATGAGGATTGAAATATTATGTTTACCTGCAACAGGTTCGACGAGTTCCTCTTCCCCAGGCTTAGTACAGCGCACCATGACGATGCCTCCAATGGACACTTCCTTCACTGGTAGATACTGAGAACCCTCAGTGATAGATATCACTTTCAGCTGCTGTCGAAGCACACGTGCCGGATTGCTAAGAATTTCAAAGTTGGCTTCTGGTTCCTTCTTCTCAGTGGTTTCAGTAGCGGCAGCTGGTGTAGCTGAAGTAGTTTTCTTCTTCTCCTTCTCCTTCTCCTTATCTTTGTCTTTATCATCAGTTTGCTTGGTTTCGACTTTCTTACTCTCTGCTTCTTCATCAACTTCCATCTTGGAAGAATCAGCAGACGAAGTGGATGTGCTGGACGCAGCATCGCGTTGCCTACGCTCATGTTCACGTCTTCTAGCACGAGCAGCGATACTGAGAACAGCTGTGGTCACTTTCTCTCGTTCTTCGCGTTTCTTTTCCTCCAAAGGAGCAGGATAGGCGTACATGGATGGCCGGGCTCCGCTGCGAACCTCCATTTTGGGCATTTTCAAGCTGGCGTTTAAGCCAATCAAGCAAGTTGGAGTAAAAGCTAACGCAAGGCAATGGGCCAACGGGAACCAGTACCAATACTGAGTAAAAACCAGTGCTCCGACAACAGCTAACATATTGGTATGGCCAGTACGAGATTGTAAGGAAACAGTGACGTTTCTGCCACCGGCGTCGATGATGCCTTGGGCTAGAATGGCTCCGAACTTCGCCATGACGTCTTCGTGTTTGTTGGAGATGACCTGAGCGTACGACTGGCGGAAGAATGTGACTTTAGGACATGTCTGTTCTGTCTGCTGGATGAGGATCATGGCGGACGCGATGAGAGCGCCTTGGCGGACGAAGTTGACGGGGTCGAACATGACCATGGGTTCCAGGAGGGCGATGGCTTCTCGGAGGCCGGTTCCAGCGCAGGCGATGCCCAGAGCCATGGCGGCGCCGTAGCGCACGTGCGGGTTGTAGCTTTCGGCCAGGAGCGACACAACGCTTGGGCATTGCTCAGGAGTTCTGAAATCACACAGACAATTCATTATACAGTGGATCATAAACAGACACATATATATTTTATTTACAAAAATAGTTATTCTCCCATTCATTGGATCGGCGTGATACTACGTCACATATTGTAGGTACAATGTACATTCAACTTTCATTAATATTTTAGGGCTTGATAAAATTTGTGTCCCAAATTCTTATCTCTTCTTCAAAAATATTTAATAAAAAAATCATGCAAATGGTCTATTGATTGTACTTATTATAAAATGTCATACTCATTTCAGATTTATTCACCGGAAAATTCAAATCTAGAATTTTATATTCAGCATACATGCAAACACGGAAAAACGCAAATCTAGAAAATTTATAGTTAAAACCAAATATGTGGGACTTAAGAATGGTATTGGGTTGTTAATTTAGCCCAGTTCAACCTTTAATTTGTGTATCCTGCTTGTGTTGATGAAACAAGCTAATTTTCTAGATTTAGATTTGCATCATCCTGTGTTTGCATCTACCTGTTTGCATTTATGCCGAATCTAAAATTCTAGATTTGCATATTCCTGTGAATGAATATTTTACTGCAGGATTTTATTACGTAATCAATTTTATAGATTTGAATTTTCTTGTGCATGCTTTTCCTGTGTATGAATATTCTTGAATTAAATTTTCTGGTGTTGAGTAGCCACTCGTATTATTGGGTTCTACTACGTTACTAAATTATTGATAAAAAGATACATCGGCACTACCAACAGGTAGGTAGTTAATTGAAATTTGAAGGTTCAAATGTGTTTACAAATCTTTCACATCAGCATATCACGAACCTTTAATGTGGTAAAGTTATTAATTAAGCATTTGAATATTTGAAGATGCAGGAGGGAATCGTGTACCGACGTATGGTAAATAAAGCACAGAGCCGTAACTAATTCATATCACTCAAAGTGGGTGTAAAGTGCGAAGCATCTTAGATGAGGCGTAAGGCGAGGGGACACTTTTATCAAAACGCGCCCAATAGAATCATATTCACTGAGCCGAACTAACTCCAATAACACACATTTGTATTATCATAATCATTATGCTTATAACAATTGCGACTGAGAGCTGCATTTCTTATGTTGTTTACTACCTGCTTTATCAGTTGACGCGAAGATTAATTGTTACATTTTTTTTCTAAGTGAAATAATGAAACATGATGCATCTTAGAAAATTATGTACTTTAGATTTATTTTTACCGCTTAATAAATAGATTTTAAATTTATTATGTGAATGCTATGTTTTTAAAATTTAAATATAAATATGTCAATCTTCAAACTAAATATTTATGTGAGTGAGACTTTTGGCAAAAACTAGTTGCATTTTTCCACTGTAAACAAATTTTGCTTTATAAAACTTCGTGCAAATTTTAAAAATTGCAAGACTGCTTCTACGTATTTTAAAAGAACGTTTTCATGTGTTACCATACGACAAAAATGCAGAGTTGAGCTTATATTTTTCCAGGATTTAGAAGCATGAAAAAAATCCTCAAAGAATCCTTGCGTGGCGGTATCATTAAAATTTGGACAATCAAGCTGACGACTTGAACATCTTAGAAATGTAGTCCTGGTTTGCAAAAATAATCTCTCCGTTGCCGCTTTGAATTTCAAAGGTCGTTAAACGGATTGAGATTCTGATTGCACCAAGATGAATCGGTCGAAGTGGTTGAATTCTACTATAATAACATATACTATTCTGTAATTGGGAGTAAATCCTGTTGAATGGTTACCACCAAAATTAAAATTAAAATAATGAACATCGAATTTATTTTCCAGGGTTCAGGAGCATGAAAAAATCCTCAAAGAATCTTGTGTAAGTATACAGGACTTCACACGACACAAATTCTAATTTATGTTGACCACAATAATGATGTTGGAAGGTCGAAATAATGGGCACACCAGTCACAAAAGTTGAAGATTTTCTTATTTATTCATAAAGTCGACGTTTTGGCTACGTTTTCAGCCTTCTTCTTCTACGTTTTTACCGAATTCTTAGAATACTCTCGATTTAACTTTTTTTTCATTTCATTTTTTTCCCACTACTTGGGCTGCCTGAAACCAGCCCGAAACTCGTACTTTGCCGCATCCTAGCAATGCAATGTCATTTTGAAGTTGAAAAATACTGTAAAAGTGTTTCCGATGCGAGTAAACTGTCAGATTATAATTGAATTCAGGATTATGTTTTTATAAACATTTAATAGAGAAAGCATGGATCTACAGATGTACCTTTTTAAAATTTTAAAAATTAATTTGTATCATGAGGTATAACCGTGTAAAGTTTGCATTAAATAGGATTTTTTTTTGAATTTTTCGAAATTTTTATATTCATGTACAATTTTTAATCAAAATTTTCAAAAGGCACATCTGTAGATCCATTCTTTCTCTATTAAATTCTGGTTGAAATAAAATTTTACCATTCTTGTCTGGCCACAAAACACTCGCTACGTTAGTACATTTTGTGCTGGAATTTAGGTAGTAGACGGACCTCTTCAGGAAAAATGAAAAGTTACAAAATGATCAAATTAACGATGACCATTTACAAGAACTTTTAGTTAACGATGAGAATGATTGACGAGTGACGAGCAATAATAATATTTTGGTATATAACATTGCGCGCGCGCTAATATGGTCCACGTGGTGATCCACCAACCAGCTTGTTCGTCGGCGTTTCGCGTTGCCTCCTCGGCTTCGCTGTCAGTTGTCCGTGTGCGTTCGTGACTCAGCGTCGTCGCTGTCTGGTGCACCAGGACAATACAAGGAACATAATATCATACAGTGCGGATGTGAAGGACGAACGGAAATGTAGACGTGCTGTGTTCAAGTCACCACTAGGTAGGTGCAGTGAACAGAGTGAACAAGATTTGTTTAGAACTGGGTTTATTTATTGTATGATTATGTGGTTTTAGTTTTGGTTTGTTGAGGTTTTGTTTTCATGGTGAGTTTCATTCATCATTTGGACCATACTCATACGAATTATTATTTGCAGTTAAAAGAACACGATTATTAAGTAGAACATACATATTTGCTTTCTTGTATGTGGTGTCATAAAAACTAGTATTTCAACAAAATTTAAAATGATGAAACGATGATCGACTGATGTATGAAAATTGGTGATAATAATAGTTGGAATTCAGTCTGTTTTAATTTATTTATTTCTCAAATGCCAACATTTCGACTATACTATACTACAGTCTTCATCAGGGCTATCGGCTATGAGACGGTCACAAACAAATACAAGTTTTCAAGTTTATATTATTTATTGTATGTTGTCTTATAGCCCTGATGAAGCTTATAGTATAGTCGATACGTTGGCATTTGAGAAATAAATGTGTCACAAAATCACGCTATTATTCCTAAACAGGGTTAGTACGAACCATGAAACACATTCGCTATTCAATCAATAAGTTTTTGAAAAATTCACAAAAATAAGGACAAGTAATTTAAAGTAAGTAGTTTTAATACCAGTAAATATTTTACTTAAATCTACATCACGCGTAATTCTTTAGACAATGGGCCGAATTCAGCACTCTTCTTTAAGCCAATGAAGCTCCTTTAATTACCATGGAAACATCTTTCATCTCTTTTTTATTTACAGATGGAAGCATGTGATTCTCTTTGTTTGTTATTTTTAGAGAAGCTTCTTTAACTTCGGTCCAATCTAGTAACTGTCTGATGATAATTAATTTAAATTAGGTATATAATAAAATAAGCGAATTTAGTGTAATTTTTGCAAATTAAAAAAATCTTTTTGTTTCATGGTTAGCACGTCATGTTATAATATTCTCCTAATTTTTTTTAATGAATAATTATTATATCCTGTACTTTTGTACTGTTTATGCCCATTGGGCGATTAGAAATCCGGACGGAAATAAACATCATCATAATGCCCTTGATACATAAATATTAAATAAATGTCTAGCTTCACATCAATCATCGAATAATAAGTTAAAAGTTATCCCCACTCTTTCACAGGTAGACAATCTATAAATAAATATGCTCCATTTAAAATTTAAATTTAGTTTTTCAGTCTTAATTACTTTTTAATTTTTTCACAAATTCATTTTCTAATTTGAAACTAACTGTCTTTAAATTTCATTAGAAATTATTGCTCATCTTCATAATTTCTTTTCTGATAATGGATTGCCTTTTACAACTTTATTCATTTTCAAAATTAAAGTTGTTTTTAACATTTTAATACCGAAATTCTCTCTGAAAAATATGCAGAATTATAAAGTTGAACTACAATAAAGTAGGTAAGTAAAATTCTACTTTTACAAACAATGCCTGGAGGTATTACCTTGATACATCAATCTAGACGAAAATAAGTTTTTATGAATTATGAACATGATATAAGATATACCTCATTGATAGTGCATAACTTTCAGATTTTAAACTAATAAAAGTTCTAAGAAGACAGCTAAGTTTCCTAACTTTTTATTAAAATTTATAGACAAACAGTTAAAGCACTTCCCTATGCTAAAGTAACTGATAATTTGTTTATTTAATTAGTTTAATTAACCTATTGAGAAAATCATTAATTAAATTAATGTACTTGTCTAGTATTTTTTGTACACTATCATCTTCTAAATGATACCTTCATTTTTTGTTGCAATTTTCCAAAAAATATTACTAATACTTAATTATTTATAATTAAACATTCTTCAGATATTTATGACTTAACAAATTTTTTCTTTTCGAAGTTTCGTAATAAAGAGAGTTATTATAAATCTGAAAGTGCTGGCACTAAATTTTTTATTTCGTGGATAATCCAACTGGTCGTAAAATCAAGTTCATCTTCGGAAATCCGTCATAAAAAATACGACTGGATCTCGTTGAAGTTTGCTTCATTGGAAGATTTGAAGATGTCACGCGAGCGAAAATAAAAAATCTATCATGCTTAAAACGCGTAAAATTAAAACGCACAGGCACAATAAACAAGTTGCAATTGCAATTTTAAACTTTGGAGTTAGTGTGATTATAAGCTATTGGCAATTGGGATAACTAGTTACGGTAGTTTGCAAGGTAATTGGATGAATTCAACTTTTGCCAGGACATGAACTTCACAAAACTTTTTGTATAGTTGATAGCTAATGAAATTATGATACCTACTCTGCAAAATCGTGTTAAAACGTTGTTAAATTACAGCTTGTTTTCAACTACATATCAGTTTAATTTTGTTACTGTTCAGATATTTTCAGCACAACAGGCATTTTTGTTTTTCTTTCAGCATTACGTTAGAATATTATTAGTTGTTTAGTTTATTATTTAGTATAATTGATTGTCTGTTAATAGTTCGTGTAATTGATTGGTGCATGTGGGTGGCTGTAAAATGTATAAAAGAAATGATTTGTAAAAAATGCACATTAAGGTGTTCGTCTACCCTAAAATTTTACAGCGTTACAGAGGTGTACGCCTCCCACGTTTACTTTAGTTATTATTGAAATATATTATGTTTTTACATATGAGTGTATTAACAAAGGATGTCTTAATGCCTCTAGTTTTTTATCTTTTGTCTTTGGCATAGGAATTTAAAGTAAAAAATATTTAAAAATGACGTTTTTTGTCATTATTTGATAAGATTTGATACAATTTTTTTCGGTCATTATAAATGGAAAGAAAAATTTAAAAAGCATGAAGCCTGCAGCTAACTTTCCTTTTTCGAATAATTTTTGTTTTATTTAATTTTTTTTAAATACAGAAATTATTATGGGAATATTGGAGCCATGTTTACAGTATTTTTCAACTTCAAAATGACATTGCATAACTAGGATGCGGCAAAGTACGAGTTTCGGGCAGCTGTAGTAGTGGGGAACAGAGTTAATTAGGAATTAGAAAAATAGGTAGACGAGCCCCTTAAGCACAGCTCTCTGCATGCAACGTACGAACCCGGAGTTCCGTAGTTAATTCAAGTATCTCGGACGGAATATGAGTTGTTAGAATTAGTAGGTCACACATAACGCAATCGGCTATGCATCCCATAAAAGTATAACGTGTAAAAACAAACATTTAAAAAAATGGAGCATTGCTTTGAAGCTCACAAAAACGAATTTATAGGGTAAGAATAAGACGCTGATTACCGTTGACCGCTGTTGTTGAGAAATGCACAGATGGACTTAAAAACTCGCTGATCTTCATTTAACTAAACTATACCTCATTTCAGTGTAGTAAAAAGCGCTGGGTGGGGGTGGGTAAGAATCTGATTGGTCGAGATGAGAGGTGGATTTACACCAGCAAATAGTTTCATTTCCAATGTTAACATTACTTAAACCTATATTATATTGAATTTCATAGTTACATTTAAGTAATACATTAGATGACAGTTTTATTCACAAAAAATACCGTCTTTAAGTTCGCGCCAAATTTTGAACTAATAAAATGTGTGAGTGTAAAACAGACTGCATTCACAGTGCCATCTACTTTTTTCTTGACTGTAAATAAACACCCTTCTTGAGTCCCACATTATCAGTTTTGATAGAAACCCTGTTTGAACTGAACAAAATAAAGATCCCTAATACTCTTCTTGAGATTTTGAAAAAAATCTAATTGAACTGAACTAAATAAAGAATCCTTACGTAGCGAGTGTTTTGTGGTCAGTAAAAGAATGCTAAAATTGTATTTCAACAAGGATTATATACTTACAGGATCAATTAACAGTTGCGCCTTCTTAAAATTTTAATAAAAAAATTGTACCGGATTATAAAAATTTATGCAAACTTTACATGGTTATATCTGCTGATAGAAATTTATTTTTAAAATTTTAAGAAGGCATATCTGTAGATCCATTCTTTCTCTATTAAATGTTAATAAAAACATTACCTTGAAGTCAATAATAAACTAACAGTTTACTCGCAACGAAAACACTTTTACAGTATTTGTCAACTTCAAAATGACATTGCATTGCTAGGATGCGGTAAAGTACGAGTTTCGGGCTGGTTTTAGGCAGTCGTAGTAGTGGGAAAAAGAGTGGAATAGAAAAAAAATTAAATCGAGAGTATTCTAGGAATTCGGCAAAAACCTAGACGGGCTGGTCTTCTGCAAAGTGCTTTATTTATTTAAAGTTATTTATTCTTGAGTATTTTAAATAATGTCAATCATCAATCATTATAAGTTTATCATTTGGCACTGAAAGTGTGCAGAATATTCGCTGAATTACCGCTAATTCGGCAGACAGTCCTGCATAATATCCGTTATTCGGCACATTCGTTGCATGTAATTTTAAAAATGGTTAATATTTTGCTATGTGTTCGGTGCTGTGCCCCAGGTGATGAGTGCCCCCTCCGTGTCGTGCGAGGTGGCCTGCCACAACTTCCAGCCGTCGTCTCCGGCGACGCTGTCCACGATCCCCAGCTTCACGCTGCCGAGCGCGGCGCCGTACGACTGGAGTTTCCTGTTTGTGGTGGTGTTCATCCTGGCCGGGGGCCTGGGCAACATCCTCGTGTGTCTGGCCATCGTCAGCGAGCGGAGGCTGCAGAACGTCACCAACTACTTCTTGTTGTCTCTCGCGGTCGCTGACTTGTTGGTCAGCCTCTTTGTCATGCCGCTAGGAGCCATGCAAGGATTCCTCGGTAAGATGCGATGTCATTTTCATGTTATTTTTTGGTTAGACTGTGGGCGGTGTTTTTATAAAGATGATGAACGTTTTTCAGACTTGAATTATTAATCACTGTAGGTTCAATATCACGAAAACTCTGATCCGATGACCAAACATGAGTAATGAAAACTGTTAACCATGCTAGAGTATTTGAAAACAAATCATATTCATCATAACCAATGGGTCAATAGACTACTTGCATGGTATTGAAAATGAGATTATTATTACTATAGTAAAAATTTTTTTGGAGAGGAGTCACGTCATCAATATTTGTCACTAGATAATGACGTCACGGAACCAGAAAATGACGTCACGGAATACTAGATTTACATAGTACACTAATTTAATTGTTTTTATATGTAATGTATGTTGCATTATTGAATTTACATGCGATGCTTATTTTTGCGATCAATTTAATTGAATTATTAGACAATTAATATTTAAATATTATTGTAAAATTTAATATATTTCCAGTTAGAACTCTATAGCGTTACATAAAAATTTGAATGTCATGTAAACGTACAACACAAAACACAATTCTTAATTCAGTAATGTCAATGTGTGGTGAAAAAACAAACTACAATTATTTTAAATAAATTAAAAATGCATTAAAAACATTATGTTCGGCTTTAAAATTATTGTAAATTTAATGAAAATGCATTATTCTTATAGTATGCAAAAAAGTAGTATTTATTTTATTCATTTAACATCACTCGGCCATTACTACAGTTATTTTCTATTTTGTAATGTTTTGATGACATAACTCCTCTGCAAAAAAATTTCAACTATATTATACCTACCCAATGATGGGTGAAGTAAATTTTAGAAAATTATGTGTTTTTTAGTAAATTGAGAAATTATTTTTTGCTGTGACATTATAATTTTGTAAAGGAGTGATGAAAGCATTCTACGTCACATACTTATTAAATATTCAATTTTCATTAATTACTCTCAGCCGTGTTAATTAAAATTTTGTCAAAATAATAAATACTTGCTCCATGTTTTTATCTCTTTTTCACAAATGTTTAATAAAAAATTATGCAAGTATAACCGACATCAGTTAAAATATTCATTTTCTCACAAAAGAGTGCTATCAATGATTTATATAACTAACAATAACAAATAATATGTTTCAACTAAATCGAGATGCTAATTTTATCTTATGCCGTGTCATACTGACAACATTATAACCCTCAATTTGATGACCATAATAGCGTTCATTATAGGCCAAGGACCATAATGAAATAACAAACAACTCGATACTAAGGCTGTTTCAAAAAAAGCGTACATGATTTTTTAAAAGATTAATTAGATTAGATTAATTTGTACCAACAGATAAAATTTTGTATGAAATACGGATCGTAACGTAACCAATCATTATGGTACTATAGTCGTGAAAATTATCAAACAAGGCAATGCCGAGTTTGATAACACGACGTTATTATTTGACTATTAAACGATATTATTTTTATTAACTCCTGTGGTTTATGTAGTGCCAAGGTACAAATATATTTTTACGTGAACATATTGTTTGTATTTCGCCTGCAAACTAAAATTTTACCATAAAAAGCAAAACCATATTGTGAAAATTTAAATAAAATGAAAATTTCGAAACTATCCTGCAACATTAACATATTTTTGTAGAAACCTGCAGCAAATATTTCCTGTGCAACAGAAATTCCAGGAAATATAAGCACACAGTTGGTTGCTAAAATACGATAATCTAAAGCTTACAGTTTAATTCATAGTTTATCGAGTATTCATTATTGATTAGACGTTATTATGTTGTAACAATAATTGTACTGTCAAAGGGTTAATTCTACCTGTATCCTTAGTGGATGAAAATGATAATGATTATTGTATTACATAGTGAAACAGTGAACACATTACAAAAAATAATTCGGAGAGAGAAAACTACTCTGCCCTCCTTAGGAAGAAGGTCCTATCTGCAAATTTTGAGATTTTGTAATCTGCATAAATTATTACAAATATATACCAAAATAGAATGTCCAGCTGCCCAAAGAAAATGTAGAATTTATTATTAGTAGTATTATATTTATATAAAGCAATTTTAATAGTAAAAATCCGCATAGTTGTTTCCACAAAAATGTTTATATAAAATAATACCTAACACAAAATTTTTGCAAATAGGGCCTTTTTCCCAAGGACGGCAGTACTACACTTTAAAATAAATTGATTGAATATGTGAATTCTACATTCTGCATAAGTCAGCAAAAATTCTCGTTGAATGCATACTAAGTGTTAGTATATAATTTAAATACTATTTAAAAATTATCCTTATAGACATAACTCGCCTGCGGCTCGTACACTTTCATTTTTAATAGTATAATATATTATTAACATTACTCCGAATTTAGCACTCTTCTTTTAGCTAATGTAGATCGTCTAATAACCATGGAAACATCTATTATATCTTTTATTATACGCCTGCTTCTGAAAGTTCATGTTTCTACATTGTTTTTAATGTTGAAAGCAGCTGTTTGTCGCAAGTGTGTTGCAAAGTACCTAAGTGTGCGACAAAGTGCTTTGTCGTACACTTTTGGACACAGTTTTGCTTTTTTATGAATGCCCATTGTTCTCGCAACAACATTGATATTTCACAAAAATTTAAAAATTTGACAGTAAATTATTATTTTAGTATTTTTTTATTTTGTCGAACTTAAACGATTACAAACCCTCCCTTCGCTCGGGCTACAATTTTCGTTGGTGATCGACAAAACTATATTTTCAAAACTTGTAAACAACTATTTATTTACTGATGGAAACATGCGTTTATCTTTGTTTGATATTTTTAAAGAAGCTTCTTTAACTTAGAGAAAAGTGCTGAATTCGGCTAAATATTGTTGCAATAGAATACCAGTTTTATTTCAAGTGTCTATCATATTTTAATTATAATTTTAAGAAGTGTAAAACAGACACTAATAGTTTTATTGCGGTCTTATTTTTCTTATGTCTGTCAAAATATTATAATTAAGAGATTTATATATTCCATTTAGTGTCACGGTTAGTTAATTATAATGTAAAAGGTGAACACTATAAATTATACCAGAATTTTTGTTTTGTTAATTTGTTAATCTCGCAAAAAGTGTTATTAATGGAATGTAAAGATATAATTGTAGTTCTTGTTTCACTGGTAGCACGAAAACTTTTTACCGAGTTTAAAACTAATTTGGATATGTCTGCCGACTAGTTTTTGTGCTTCTACAAGGTCCATATTATTCGTTGTGATTTAATCTTTTAAAATCGCTTCACTACAGAACGAAGAATGAACACTAGATTGACAACTCCAACTACGCAGTTCAACTCAGTTCATATTACATTTATTTTTGTTCAGTGATTCAATGAAATTAATTTCAGTGGGAAGCAGTAGCAGAGTGTGTGTTAGTTGATCGGTTTGTAACTAACTTTTCGTTAACATACTTTGTTTGATTGTTTGACAGTTACGAAGAACTTTTATGTACTGTAATCAGGAAATTGTTCAAAGTTGTTTTCCTTCAGAAAAAACTGTTTAACACCTTATAATTTATAAAAGTAGTATTTTTATATAACGTTTTTCTGTCACAATCTCACAAGCACTTGCTATGAAGTTCAAAACAAAATAATTTTTTTTTTTTTTTTTATTATTATCGAATACATTTACAACTGGCCGATAGGCCAACCAGTAAATTTGATGATAGTATACAAGTAGCATGCGTAGGGTCATTAGCCAGAGCTAATACCCTGTAACTAAAGTATTTTTACGATTATTCAGTTATGAATTAGTACATGTTTTATTTTTATATACTTAGTTCAAGTGGTTTTTTCCGGTTCAGCCTTCTTGTTTCATTTTCATTGTTAAGTAGGTCCAATGCTAGGTTGTTTGGATGGTGCTCCAAGCGTTTTTCGTATTTTGTTGCAAATTCTTTTATGTAATCGTTTACATATTTGATGTTGAGATCTTTATGGAGAGTTTGATTGCTAACGTACCAAGGTGCGTTGGCGATCGTGCGAAGTGTTTTATTTTGGAGGCGTTGTATTATGTTGACGTTGGATGGTTTTGTGCAGCCCCATAATTGAATGCCATACGTCCAAATTGGAATGAGGATAGTTTTATAAATAAGTATTTTGTTGTGTAGACTAAGTTTAGATTTATGACCAATTAACCAGTACATTTTTTTGATTTTTAGGTCCAACTGTTTTCTTTTTGTTATGACGTGGTTTTTCCAGTTGAGTCTTCGGCCCATTTTCATACCTAAATATTTAACTTCTGTTTTCTCTGGCAGAATTTTGTTATTTAGTGAGACTTCTGGACATGTTGAACGTTTAAAACAAAATAAAATGTCACAATATTCAAGATTGTGACTTTGCTTCTGAAATCTATGAACTCATATTTTACATGAATGTTTATAAAGATGATATTCTTGAAATACACAATAGTTTGCTGGCAATTAAGTGAAAACAATCAATTTGGTAAATTTTTAAATATTATTTAATTTATTGTTTGATGATTTTATTAAAAAAAACTTTTTGTGGCACTCTTCAGAACAACGTAAGGAATCGATTATATCAAACAAAAAATCTTTAATATTAAAATGTAAAAATTAACACTTATTAACTCTTAAGCTAGATTCAGACCTACCCAATTATAAGTGTAAGTGCCTAATTTAACCAATCAGCGCTCAATGTTTGTACTCATAATTGAAATTGGAATTTTATGGAAGCGCTGGTTGGTTAATTTAGCACTTATACTTATAATTGGGTAGGTCTGAATCTAGCTTTACAGTTGTCACAACAGTGTATTATGTGAATTTTTCGATTAAATAATGCTTTCTTATTATTCATGTTAAATTTCAGATTTTTATTTTGAAACAATATATCCAGAATTGGCGAAAATCTGATGCTATTACTGTGACAAGTGTAGCACCTTAATTTATTGAATTCAACGATTTAGCAATGACAATAATGCAATTTACTCGTAAAGTTATCGGTTCAGATTTATCTAATTTGGTGTAAAATTTAATCGATGTTTAGATAATGCAACAATGACACTAATTGGATTATATTACGCTACGAAGACAGTGACAATGACAGTAATAATGACTAATATAATATGAAGTATCTAAGTGAATTGTGTGGTTAGCTGAACAACGTTAATTATATTTTGTAAAGCTGTAGGTATGTCACTAACAGAAGAGGATACACAAGGGTTTGTATAAAGTACAAACTCCGTATATCATTACAACGTACAATATTTAAAAAATAGTTTGTTAGGTAACAACTATATTTGTTTTTAAGTGAACCGTCTACCTCTTAAAATCCAGCATAAAATGTAGTAACGTAGCCAGTATTTTGTGACCAGTACAAGAATGGTAAATTTCCATTCTAACAAGGATTATATACTTAAAGGATCAATTAACAGTTGTGCCTTTTTAATTTTTTTTAGTAAAAAAAATCGTACATGATTATAAAAATTCCAGAAAATTAAAAAAAATTCCAATTTATGCAAACTTTACATGGTTAGTATATCTCATGATAGAAATTTATTTTTAAAAATTAAAAAAGTATCTCTGTAAATCTATTGTATCTCTATTTAATGTTTAAAAAAGCATTATTTTGAAGTCAATATTAATCTGTCAGTATACTCGCAACGAAAACATTTTTACAGTATTTTTCAACTTCAAAATGACATTGCATAGCTAGGAGGCAGTAAAGTACGAGTTTCGGCCTGGTTCGGGCATTCATAAAAAATATATACGAGCCGCTTAACTCAGTACATTTTTGTACTACAATCGTATTTCATGAAACTATTTTATGAAATAAATTTCAAGTGACAAGCACATTATTTATTTTCCGGCCAATCAATGGGCCAATATTTCAGTGTTAGCGACCCTTAGTTCGATCCCAGCAACAATACCACTGCGAGCGGTTGGATTCCACTAGAATACCATTTACCATGCCGTCTACTGTTAATGTTAAATGATTACCAACAAAATAAAAAAAGAAATCGATTTAATAAAGTGCCTCCAAAGGCCAACACTATTCTGAATCTGAGGTTTCACAATTTCAACGATTCTGGCTATTATACTACTGAAACTGGAATTTTACATGAAATAGGGGAGACCGGGGTTGGTTGTGACATTTTTTAGAAAATTTTATTACTATTGGCTATACAATATGATATTTATTTGGAGGCTAATGTTGATGAGTAGATGAAAATTGTTGTTTTTCAAAATTTGGCAGATGTCGCAACCAACCCCAGTCTTGGGGTAGGTTGTTACAGATTACGGGGCAAATAGATACAGCAAGCGATTTTAACATTTTAAGGAGGTAGGGGATACCTGCAGTTGCGTATTCATACATTGAAGATAAACATATTTTTGATAATTTAAAACAAAATTCGCTCAACACGCGTTGCCTGATATCATTGAAATTCGCTCAGTTCCGGTGATATATTTTTACAATAATTACTAATACACTAATAAAAAACTGCTTGGCATGCCTACATTTTTAAAAATTACTAACAAATGGTTTAGAAAAAGTACTCAAAATCTTCACGAATTTATTTTTAAAGGTTTATATAGCAAGTTCTATGAATTTTTTATTATTTTATCACACTGTTCAAAGCATGCAAAACAAAAATCTCAATTGTGTAATAAAAGCAATGTATAAATTTCAGCCTCTCATCGTCATTTTAATATATGGTCTCCAACCTTCTTAATCACTTGTAGAAACATATTTAACTTTACAGAATACAGAATTAGTAACCGGTTACATCCATTATAAACTAAGCCTTACCACCTCTCGTTACTAAGAAAGTTTCAAAAATGGCATACCTGATTCCTAGTACCTACGTATTTATTGAGCAAGTGCGTGAATATTTGTTTTTATTTACTCCACTTAACAGTTTAACAATTGATTAAAATCGTTCACAAAAAATAGTAATTGTTAGCATGACCCCCTCCACTTGACCGTAATCCAAATAAATCAAGTCGCCTGGCGGGTGAAAACAAACAATAAAACAAAAACACGATATTTGTACCCATGGTTCGATATCGCTATCGTTCCTCGTGCAACATTCCATATCTGTTTCGTTCTTAAGATCGATCTGGCCTGGTGTAACAGAGGCTGTGGAGCCCTAGAGCCTGGGGATTTGCATCGCCCTGCGCTAACTAAACCTCGCCAATTGATTTCGTTATTCGTTCTCTCTGCGAGCCACACAAACAATCAAATTACACAGAGTGGCCTTACTTCACTCACCTTATAACTAAATTACATTACTTTCGCATTGGCATTACGTATATTCATTATATGACGAATCAAAGGACTTCAATATACTGGTCGGTGGAAGTGAAATGCGAACATAGGGAACATACATGACAATCGAACTTTCATGCCAGGTATCTTGATATATTTTGTAGTAGTGTCACAAAACGAAGTAATGTGAATTTGTGTGGCAAAAAAAGTAATCAATAACAGAAATAATAATAAAATCTAAAAGTGCATGTAAACTTTCTCGTTCTGCTCGTACACATACATTATTATGCAAAGAAAATATTTCAATGAAAATAAAAATTTCAATAATATGACAGGTACTTTGACATTGACAGTACTTATTCCACGTATATCAAGATGCCTAGCATGATAACTCCATTGTCATATATTTCCCTATGTTCGCATTTCACCTCCACCAACCTGTATAGGGTGGTTGTTGTAAGTCCGGTACTAGGAATATTTCGTTTATTTTAAGGGATACAGAAAATATTTATAAGGAAAGTTAAACTAGATAAAGAGGCTCGTAAGATGGTCACAATAAAAACTTTGTATCATTGCCGGTGAAACCGGAAATGGATACAACTTTTAATCTAGCATAGGGAATTGTGACTATCTTACGACTTACGAGTCCCATTATCTAGTTTAACTTTGCTTATAAACATTTTCTGTATCTCTTGAAATAATAGTTATTTGTTTAACTAGGCAAAAACATATTTGATTTGCTGCCGGGGCTAGAATTTAGCTTAGGCAGCAAAACTGTATTTTTTGCCATGTTAAACACATGATTTTTTTGGCGATTGTTATTAATTAATATTAATTTAGTGATTATTTTAAATATATTGATAGGTATCGCAATCAAATTATGTTGTTATGCGTATGTTGACAGTTGCTATGAAAACACAAAATACGTTAGGTACGTCGATGAATTTTATAAATGTCAAATTTGTTGATTCACCATAGTAACAATTACTTTTGCTGCCTAGGCTTTTTTTTACTATTTTTGCTGCCTAGGCAGCAAAAGTGACACTTTGCTGACTCTCAGCTGTCAAAAACAGCACTTTTAATGTCAATCGCCGAAAAACTAAATATTTTTAGTGCCGGACGATAATCACCCTGTGTTGTCATTTACTTATCATTTCTACTTTGATAATTTGATAAGAAATGTTATCGAATAGTTTCAATTTTTGTTTCAACTTTTACTAGACGTGTGTTGTCTTTCTGACATTTGATAATTTTTTCCTGTCATTGAGTGCATTATTCCATTAAAATGTACAAACACGACGTTAAAAGTAATGTAATTCACATAAATTATAAAAATAGTACTTTTGTTGTATCTGGTATAATTTATTTATTTATTTGGTAATTTAAAAATTTAAATAGAATTCTTATTCTTGCTATTGAAAATCTTGTATCATGATGTGTTCCATGATCGTGGTAGGTATATTTGTTTCTTCGTAAAATTTAAATTATGTCAGTGACTGTTGACATCAAAATATATTCATGAATTAAATGTTTAATATTTATAGTCGTGGGAATATAGTGTACAAAACCTCCAGGAAAGTGAATGCTCGTGAGATTTCCAAACTCGGCAAGCCTCGTGCGTCAATATTCTCACTCACACGATATAATTCACTTTCCTCGTTCACTATAACTAAATTAATCAATTTATTTTATAATAATATTTAGGTATCTTCAATTTAAAACAAGTTTTATTAGAGGAATAATAAATTATGTAACCAAGTTATTAATTTTAAATGCTAAATTAAAAACACTAATGATCGATATCACAAACACATATTTAAATCTGATGTACATACCTAAGTTATTTTTACTCTTTTACTCTTCAGCAGATAATAGCCGTGGTACAAACAATACTTTATGTCTTACTTACATAATACATTTAATGTAATTAACATTCTGACCATGACACTGCACGACACTTCAATTAGACATGTCAAATTTTGTTGATACTTATGATATCCAATAGTAGTGTCTTAGAAACGGATGGAAAATTAAGTAACTTCTGATGGAAAATACAAAAAAATCTGACGTGGCCATCACACAACCTTCCGCCATATCTAGAATTTAAACAGAAATGTATACGTACAATCCGGTGCCCATTTAAAATATACAAATAAAAATCTCAAATATTCAAACACAGAAATTTGCATCACCTGAATAAAAAGATTCATTCACAGGAAAACTCTGCTGTGTTGAAGCCATCCTCCGTTCAATTACTACATTTAATATCTTACTTAGGACTTATATAGCGCTAGTATGCCAACTTGTCACCCGTCTCACCTGTCAATATTTTTTACGCAGAAACAAAAATCAACCGATCATGGATTACAAGATATCAACGTTTTATTTGATAAATTTATTTTTTAAATTTTACTGCAGTTCTTTAATGCTACCAGATAAAGACAATTTTTTTATAACGTAAGTTGCAAATAACTTTTCCTCTTATTCTCATTAGAAATAAATACTATATTTTTCCAAATTTATATACAATTTTGACAATTAACCTTTTCAATCTTCAAAAAATATCACTTCCGATGAAGATATTTGTACCAAAATCTAGGGAGCTCTTCCAATTTATATACAAATGTTAAATACCAAATATCAAAATTTTCGGGTAATTCGTATTTGAGTTATGCGACTAACACCCCTTGACCACACACACACACACACACACACACACACACACACACACACACACACACACACACACACACACACACACACACACATACACACACACATACACACACACATCATCGTAAAACTATCAAAAATGAGTTGTAAGGACTCTAATTCGTGCTCATCCACTAAAAATTCACCACCCGATTTTTTGCATGATTCCAATACCTTCCTTTACAGGTAAGCGGAAGGTAAAAATAAAACTGTATAAATTATTTTATACCACTGGTCTTCTTCGTCTATATTTCTGGCATAATCTGTAGACCTTTCCGTTGATGTATCTACATAACATGTTGTGTACATAATTTTTTGTTGGACTGTACAATTAAATGAGTCTAGCCAATAAATAATCCAATAAAACGCCGCCAATTATCGCCACAACAATGTTGAAAAGTATGCCGAAATTATTGACACAATGTGTGATACAACAAGAAAATTACTAATTTGCTGTTTTCATATTAAATATTAATTACTTTACAAACTAATTGCAAATTCATTACAACATGTACAAAATAGTAATTACACAAAATTAATGAGTTATATTATCTATTGGAGATGAAGAGAAACCTAGTGACAGATATTCAATAAAAGTTTTTCTTTGTTTTTCTGTGCTAAGCGATAGTATTGAATGCGATGTTCACTTTGATAGTTCAAGTGTAAACACAAACGAAACCTTTAAAAATTGAGCATTTTCATTTGCCTGCACGGATTCATATTCAGATATTCGTTTCGCATTATGAATGTTTATTTAATCTATTGTTTGCACATGTTCAGAATAAGTAAATTACTAACAATTTATTGTTGCTAACCTCAACAAATGAAATTTGAATAAAAAGTTAATAAATCAGGCTTTTCCTTGCTTGCGTTTTCATTTGGATATAAGATGCTACGTTTGGAAAAGTTGAAATTTACTTGCAGATAGCATAATACGCGAATATAAGAATTTTTTAACTAAAAAAATACAGTGTTGACCTCCGTAAGAAAGTAGTTTTGCAATCTTGTTTTTGTGCAGCGTTTTTTAATTATATAAATAAAAGATAATTAAATGCATTCTATAGTAAATTGAAGTAATAGTTTAATTAATATTTTGATAATTAGGTTCGTACAGTTAATTATAATTGAGCTTTTTATATTTTATAATTATAATTAAATAGATTTTCCTTTTAAATAAACAATAAATATGATATTCGCTAATTTACGCTCTAATTTCATTTACGTAGGTACATAATGCATGTATTATGTATAAAGACTGGATTATATGCAAGAAAAAATAATTCTACCACTAACTTATTACGAAGAAGATTTTAATAAAATAAATACCAATACGCAAAAATTTTGATAGGTATTTCCAAATGTCAATTATCATCGTTAAACATTGCAATGTTTTTCAAAAATAATTTGCACGGAGAAACTGATTCATTCAAAGTAATTTTCTGATTGGTGCAGAGGAGGGAATACTGACTATTATTCCCTGGTATTATTTCCTGCGGGATTAATATATGGCATTATGTAGCAAACATCACACATTTAATTTCAATGTTATACCTATATTAGTCGTAAATAAAAATATGTATGTAATATGCAGAAAATTCAGAGTAGGTACAATGTTTTATGTATGCAATAATATTTTCGGGGGTAATATAACAAGTGGTGTGATTATAATCGGTGATAGCATGAGTTGGTCGAAATTAACCGATTGCGCAGCACGAGTTCAATTTTCTGAAGACTAACAAATGCTATCACCTATGATTAATCAACAAACAAGTTGCACACGACATTTTTTGTCATACCTGCACGCAAAGTATCCTTTTGAGTGACTGTTTTTGTGTGTGTAGAGTGGCTCAATTTTTTTATCTGTACGAAAATGCGTGCGCAAAGTGAATTTTTCCGCACGCCATTCCCGCACGGTTTTACTTTGGGCACGCATATCCGCATAGTTAAGAAATGAGCCAATTGGCGTACGCAAAACAGCCACGAAAATGGTTACTTTGCGTACAGGACGACAAAACAAATTTGCAATACGCTTAATATCATCAAATACGCATAATCCGTTCTCTATAACTACAAATAAAGACTGGAATGAAAAGATGTTGAACAAAATTGCTTCAAAATTGAGAAAAACAATATCAAATCATGTCAAAAATATTACAACGTAAACATCGGATTCGTTTTATATAACTTTTCTTAAAGAAATAACGCTTTGTGTATTCCGAATCACAAATGGCCAATTGGCAGTTCTGTGTGTGAAATTCCAAAGTGTCTCGAACTGGATCACTTCTTGAATTTAACGTACTTCTTCGTTCCTAGAAGTTAGAAAAGTAAAATCGCTTGCCAGCTGGCGAATTCTCTCAGCTCAGTCTCAGCTGATTGATCTGGTACTCGTTCTCTTTTCGCGTCTCGCTCTCGCACGACAAATTAAAGAATAATGAACGGCGAAGTATCACGACAGGGACAGGTATCTACTTGTAGACTACTACACCCACACCACACAAGGGCTGCAGGGGGGAGGAGGAGAGGAGGTTCACTTGCAAAGAGATGTCGTGATGTGTCTGCTGTTGACAGGAAAAAACGCTCGCTGACTTCTTTATCTCCCGGAGAAAAACGTCCATTCATAAGTACAATTTTGGACGGGAAAATTTTTACGCTTAATGTATTTTGTAAAGCTTGATTTGTAATCAAAGGATTGACAAACAAAAATTCTAAGAAACGGAAATTGTAAAAAAGGAATTTGACGTGAATATCTGTATTAATTTTTATGGTACAGCTTAAAAAAATATTCACTTACAATATCACAGGTGCATTAATTCTTTCCGGAATTTTTTTAAGTGCGCTTTCCAACAACGTCTTAATTACGTTGTTGGAATGCACGATAACAAATTTCCTGGACATGAATTAATGCACGAGTGCATATTCAGTAGAAAATCGCAATGACACAGCCGCTCTGTTTTTGAATTCTTTTTAAAATATAACTTGAAATATTCACTAAATCTGTATTTACCTTATAAATTGCTTATTTACACTTTAAATGACAATTTAACCAATTTTTAATTTAATGTCAAACCGATAAATTATATCATTACGTAATATGATTATACTTTTTTCTTCGAGTTCCATACTTTATTTCCGAACTATTCGTATTCAATCGGAAATCTTATATTTTTTCCGAACCAAAATTTTTAATGGTTGGTCAAACTGACTGAGCATGCATAGACAAATCTGGTACGAAAAATAGAGCCGGGCGTTACAAAAAAAGTATGGAAATCGAACGGAACTCGAATTTCTGATCTACACTACTAGAAATGGATATGAACTTCTCGGATGAATCTCGAACTAGAATCTAGACGAAAAAGTAATGTAATTCAATCTTAACATCATGTCAAATAATATTCACTTATAATACCATAAGTAGTCGTAGTTCTGTGGATTATTTTTCTGGTAGTATTACGAATGTTCCTTGTGCTTGGATATAAATATGCGCAGCACACAACCTTACTAGTACAAAATAATCAAGTCTACTGATTTTGATTGGCTATGAAATTCAATATTCAGCATTTTTATTGGTCTTTTTTTGACAGATGATGTGAATAATCAGGTATAATATCACAAAAGGCATTGTCGTTTTCTTAACTTATTTCTATTCATTTCACACATTTCAAAATTTCACGCAACAAAAAACCACAACAGTAAAAAATAAGCACAACGTCATTGATTAAATTTTTTTTTTCTAAATCTAGTAGTTCCAGTGTCTAGCCGAAAGAATGTAATGTGAAACAGGCTTCGCAATATCGTCCAAAAATGGAAAACTGAATATCGGTCCGCGGTGATTGATAAAATCCTTTTCTAAACGAAAAGTGTTGGGCATCGAAAATAATCTCCAAATCGCATCACTGGATGAGTAATGGCGACGAACGTATGAAAATATTTTTTATGTTCCTCAGTATCATTTTTTATCGCTCGCGCCCGCATTTAAACAAACACGAAGCGTGAAATGTGCTGTTGTCATGGCGCCGACACAACAAAACAAATCGAAATCCGCGACTGAAACCGAAGTTTACACAAGAAAATTGCATTGTGTGGCTCCACTTGCTTCGCTCTTCTCATTTGTGCAGCATGATGGATGTCCCAGCTCAATGGAAGAAACAATTTTGTTACCATTGCTGCCACAACAACCGGCCCAAGTGGGTTAGGACGAGTTATGAGGCGAAATATTAACCCGGAAAGCCAAATTGCATTTGGGAAGAGCGAACACTATAGTAAATTAATTATTGAAACATTACGGAAACCATTTGGTTTATCAAAAGATTAAATAAGTAAGACTTCAAAAACTCAAAATCAAATTGGCCAGTGCGGTAAGGAAGAGAAAGAATATACACAGAACTGAGTCAAAGTTCGCCAACTTTATACTTGCCTCAACGCAACTGAGTCAAGAGAAAAACCGAGCTGGACGACTTTTTATACACTATTTCAAGGTAGCGAAGCGGTATAGTTTGTCCAAAGGTATATCGTTATGGCCCTCACAGCAGGCCTATTGTTAAACATTTAAGCGGATTTAAGCTTGATTTATGGCGTTGAAAGAACAGATTCGTATTAAATATTTTCCAATTTTATTTAATATAAAAATCTTAATTCCCTCAAGATATGTTCTCACTAATCTTGTTTTTTCCTAATTTGACGAAAAGATCAAATCCCATATTTGATTTTCGGAATTCATTACTTATAGAAATTTTAAAATGTCTAATGAATTGAAATGAAAAACCCTAGTGTATTTCAAATTTTATTAATCCTACCCCTCGCGACAGGTAGTGCTACTCCCTGCTGTGTGCGGCATTCCGCAAGCTTAGTAAGTCAAAGTTATAACGATATATTTTTGTACAAACTTTATCTGCCAAACAATTTGCTGATAATCTTCGTATGCTCGATTAATGTTGTTTACCAGCGACCATCTTTTATTTCGCGTACTGTACATGTATAACCAAACTTTGAAGTCTCATTGAAAACTTTGTTCAAAACGTTTACGGGGTTAATCCGTAACAACACTTAATAGGTAATATAAATATATTTATGTTACGATCTTTGTTAATCATTCATTTGACTATTCTATCGTTAACGATAACTTTGATTGGAATACTTTAAATAAAAGATACTTTAGGCAAAATTAACAATAAAGTTGCGTCATTACCTTAAAAAAGAATGACTGAATTCTAAACAGAAAATTTCTAAATATCCGAATAGAAAATTTTTCATGCTACCTACTGAATTAACTATTTTAACATAAATATTAATAAAGTCTCATTAACATAATCATTTAATGGGAAGGTTTACATTTATATTTAAGTTTAAGATATACAGCATTCACATAATGAACTTAAAATACTAAATACCTACTTATCTTTAGTAAGTGATCAAGTGAAGAACGTAAACTTTAAAACAGTTTTAGTTTGGAGGTTTCCAATTTTAGTGCTAGAAGGTGAAAAGTGCGGAAGCTTATATAGTTACATGAATTTAAACATTCTTAAATGTCAACCTTAAAACTAATAGCTTATGTGAATGAATAAGAAAAGTATACCCGCATTTTGTGAATTTCTAAGTTTTTATTTAATTTGTACTTAATTAGCGTATCAAACTGTATATACTCTTAACGTACGTAATGTATATAATCGAAATTGTGATACAACCCTGTATAAACGAGAGTGGATGTAGTACTCTACTTTAGCTATACCTACTGTAAATTCGAAGCAGCCAAGGTGTTAACATCGTTACTATTTTTCATTGTTTCTGATATTTATAATCTATTATTTATCGTTTAAAAAAGGTTGTGTAAATGTTTTGTACTTTAATGTACAAGAGGTTACACTTATAAGAAAAAGAAAAGTGTTGTTGTTTGTTATAAACGAGCAGTTTAACACGTTCGTTACCGACACCACTATAGTGGACACAAAAAATTGAAACGTTGTTTTTTACATTTATAATTTTATTGGTTCACGAATACAGGATGTGATGGCAATAGTTTTGGGCCAGTGGTTGAATAAAACATTACGTTGTAACTAATCTTATATACTAAAAGGCTAGGTATCACTATATTTTCAGCAGCTTAGCAACCGTTTTTCGAATCGCCTACAGCCTAAACGGTTCAACCGATTTTTATGAACTTTTTTTTATTTGATACAGGTTCATGTGAAGTAGTGCCTTTTGGGTATATGAATATTGTAGATGGCGTGGTAGTCGCAGGGAAGTTGAAAAACCGTGATTTTTTTGACTCCTTGGATACGGGCATTATACGTTATTCGATTGTTTTTTTCATTTGACATATAGGTAGAGGATGAATTTGACTATATTTCTATGCATGTTTCAACCCAATATTGGGTATATTAAGAAAGTTATTAAGAAAAAACTGAAAAATGCACGGAACGCAAATGGGAGCAGGCCATGGAATTTTTGTTTTCTTTTTGATAAAAATGATTTTTTTGTCAAGTGTCAGATTTGACGTTTCCAATTTGAAATTTTATTTGGATTTATCTTTTATATTTGATAAGGTAGAAATATTTTGAAAATTTTATTGAGTAATTAAAGATGGAGCACGCATTATGTTTACATGGTTTTGTATAAATTTGTAATATATTTTTTGAAAATTGTAAATATTCAATTAAATATTAGGTATCTATATCCAATATCCGTGGATAATACTATTTCTCAGTATTTTACGGAAAGTTTTAAATGTCAAATTAATATACAAATTTAACAAACGTGTTAAAAATGGTGTCCAATAATCGGGATTTTTATCTATTGTACTTGAGTTTGGGTTGAGTTTGAGTTTGTCCTGCCCAAGCCGCCCTACTGGGATCTTTATCCTGGATACGCCCACTAACTAACAACTGGACAAGCACTAGGCACGAAGCGGACTAGAGATGATCTACATTGTTATTGCACTTGTATCAAGTATCAAATCTGTTTTTACAAAAGTATGTATGGTATTAATTAGCACCAAGGGGTCAAAATATGGCTTCAATGATCAGCATTTGTATTTCAATATAAATTTAATATAATTATGATTGGTATCAAACTTATCGTCCAATGTTTTCCAAAATTATGGCTGTTTACTAAGAAAAAATTTAAATTGCACTCGGTTTTTTCTGAATATTTTTAAAATTATATCGCGATTGATATCAAATTAAAGGTCTTAATAAGGACAAAAAATCTACAGTATGCATTAAAATGACTTTCGACAATTTGGCTTTTGTTTTTAGTCGGACAAAAAGTATTTTTTTAGTTTTCACTAAATTTTGTTATTTTCTTTTTAAAACACTAATGACTACCTACTTGGTATATTCCGATAATCACATCAAAAGACGTCAGAAAAAACTTATTCAAATGGTAAGTCTAAATGCAAAAGTGGATTTATGTGAGGCACGAAGTGCCGAATTCTCCTACATTCAGGATCCACGTAGCTTGAGCCCCGCGAAGCGGGGCGATCCTCTTTGTTCCGCGGTAGCGGGACCTAGTATTACAATTGAGGCACGAAGTGCCGAATTGTCCCACATTCAGGGTCCGCCGAGCGTGAGCCCGCGAAGCGGGCGAATCCTCTTTGTCGCGCGGCAGCGGTAGAGTCTAAATGTTAAAATCGTTATAATTGAGGCACGAAGTGCCGAATCGTCCCACATTCAGGGTCCGGGGAGCTTGAGCCCGCGAGGCGGGCGAATCCCTCTTGTCGCGCGGTAGCGCGACCTAGCCGAAGGCCCGCGTAGCGGGGCCTGACGCTAGTTACTAACTATGTTTGCATAATTTAATTTCAATCATTTGTAAACTGGCCTACAATAATTGGGCACGTATAGTCCACGCATACATTAAGCACCTAATAATCGTTAAATGCTTATTGCAGTCAATGCACACAATGCCCAAAACTGCAATCGTTTAAGATTAGCCCGCAGATAAGAAATATAGTCGAACAGTTCAGTATTTGCCATATTTATTAACCCGAGTATATATTTTACCCCCAGTGTCCCATTGGTAGAGTAAGAGTTTTTCGAAGCTTATATTAGCAGGGTTGTATTGTATGCCCTGGCGCATCTCAGGCTTGTAGTTTTGACCATTGTGTGACTGCAATAACCCCCTAATAAACGCTAATGATTATTAGGTAGATGAAATGTATTTGTACTATAACACTTCCTATTTACACGAGGAGATCTTGTATTTTGTACCATCAATCTGTCTGTATTTTTGATTCAATTGTTTATCAAGGGTTACAATTGGCGCTGACACCATTGAACAATCAAAAGGTTGTGTTGCTTTGGCGGCCATCTTGCCCACAATCCGTCAGATTTCAGCCAAGAATTGAGTAGATCTTAGGAACATTTTCATGTTCACTGTTTGCAGAACCCCCATTCGTCACGGGTTGATCTGTAGCCCGAATGACACTTGTGTTGATCCCAAAATCCGTTAAATCCCAGTGAAGGCTCACACATCATGATAAATCTCAGCATCGAAATACCAAATAGCGAAATACACCCAGTCATGTTCCCTTAATTACCATATCAATACAACGGGTAGGGTTCGCTTATCCACAATACTGCGTAAGCTCTGTAACGTATTCGTTGGAAATTAGCGAGCAAAGTGGAAAAATCCGAATCCGAACATCGCATTTGCCTGGAATGCGAACAGCTCTGGCTCTGCTGAATTCCACAGGCGAATTGCTCGGGTAATGGCGGGACAGATTGTTTCACACTTGATAAGTTCCAAGACGTGGAGAGACACGCAGCTGTGATGGTGATTCTTTTGCTTTTTAAACGCTTCTCAAGTCAAGACCAAGCCATCAGCACGGTTTCAAATGCACGATATCGAAATCTCACACCAAGGATTCATATCTCATTTAATTATACAGAGTGATCATAAATGATTCATCAAGTCACGTTGTTCCGATTTTATTTTTGCCACTTCGACGTGATTGCTACTAAGCTGGTGTATCCTAAGCTTAACGTCGTAACCGAAATTTATAATAATCCTTGCGAAATAACGAAGTTAATAATTTATTTCTATTAAAACCTCTTGAATAAATTTAGCAAAACCAAATTGAATTTATCATTTTTATTATGATAATTAATTCAGGAGATATTGAATAATGTAGGAGTTATCTCTTTAAAATAATATATTTCTCACCTAAGGGATTATGACTACGTTTATACGTAGGTACATCAAAAATGTACCTACTTTTACTTAAGTTTAAGTACGCCTTTGTCTTTCAGTAAACATCTAATTTTTATTTATATTTGTACTCTTTGTACAATCAAATATAAAATAAATCAGACTTAACGACTTGTAATAAAAAAACACTTTCTAAGAGCCTTGCAAAACTAAAAGTGATGAACTGATGATAATAATTAATAAAAGCAATACAATAAGTTATCTTTAATAACGTATAAAATAATATTAAATGAAATAGTAGGTATATTACATAATGACCGAGGAAATAGAATGAACACGAACACGAAAATTCGATAGACACTTTCCTACGAGTTGGGTACACCATAAATATTGAATATTTTGTTCATGAATATAATTTGAAGTCAACTGTCACTGTAATAATTTTAATTTTACGTAGAAACCAAAAATATACAACGATCATGGAATACATGGGTTCATGATGCAAGATTTTCAATAACAAGAATATAAATTTATATTTAATATCTTAAATTATACAGCAAAAGTACTACTTTAATTTATGTAGATAAATCACTTTTAATGTCGTGTTTGTCTATTTTAATGGAATAAAGCTATTTATCACTAAATACTACAGCTCGATATGATTACATATCGAACGAGTTGAACGAACGTATAATATTGTTTACTTTCGTAGCTAGGTAACTGTATGGAAACTGTTAAGTTTCGTATACGGTTGTGGGAATTTTTTTTATCGCTGCAACCACAAAATATGCTGCAGAAGTAGAATTATCTTAATGTAAAGAATGATAGAAGAGTATAACTAAATTTAAAGAGTTCACTAAACGATCCGGTGAAATTCTAAACTCAAGTATGTATAGTGTACGTCGATGAGTAAACGCAGTAGTAATTCGACTTTTCTGAAATGGAGCATGTAAACGTAGCCGTGTGGTGTTTGGCAGACTCGTAGTCTTTCTCGTGGAGAAGAAATCGCTTGGAGAAATCAAGAAATCGAGAGATCCCGGGGGATAATCCAGAGCATCTAACCCCAAACGGAGAAAATCGGAAAAATCTCCAAGTCCCAGCCCGCCTCGTAGCTGCGTAATTGGTCTCATTAAGTGTCCGCACTTTCGTTTTTCGTTTTTAATAAAGGGAGAAGTGCGAGGACATCACATTCAGAGAATAGAAAGGCCACAGTGGCTGCATTAGACGGTAGATCTGATATTTTCCCTGTGAAATTAAAAAGTCTCACCATCAGCAGATGGACGCGGTCAGGCGTGAGCATCCTCTGCTGGTATCAATTCGTAAAGCGCAGGCTGAAAGCTTAACCAGCAGAGCTTTAAGCTGCTGCGTTCACGGATAACTTTTATTCTGACGTACACTAAACTTCATATTTACTCCCTGCTGATAAGTATGTCACTGCTTTTAGACATTCTTAAATCATAATAAGAAACCAACAATTCTTAAATGGAAACATCGTAGCCTTTTTGGTACTTCATAACTTCAATTCTCCCATAAATTGAGTTTAAAATTAAATATCATTTTTATAAAACTGACGATCTTCTTCTATATTCAAATCTGTCGTTTGATTTAAATACACTAATTTATTAACGCACGATTTCAAGTCACCTTCCTATGATTGCAATGTAAGAGATGTCAACTTTACATCCATAGTTACCAAACGAAACTGACGATTGTCCTAAAAATTAATTTTTTAGTATTATGCTCTCTAAAATCGTTACTTGGTAAACTGTTTTGAGTCCGCAAAATAATATTTTATGGGAAAATAACGTAACCTAGGCAATGAGCTGTTATTTACATTTTATATTTATTATTTTCACTGATTTTCATTGTTTCATCGCCTACGTTTTCCAAAATTTTATTTTAAAGTTATATTTTAGAATAAATTCGTACACAAACTGATTTTTGGAGGACTCGTCTAATTTAAAGACTCGGCTTACGCCTCGTCCGTAAATAGATTCGTCTTCTAAAACTCTATTTTGCGTACTTCTTACACTGAAAATAGGAATTTTTTGAGTCAAAACGTATACTTATACTTCATTGAATTAAAGTGGGTAAAATTTTTATTCAAAACTGAAAATTTCTTCTCTCAAATAATTAAAACGTTTTAATAGAAAACTTAATAAAATATCCAAACAAAACGTTTTTCTATTTGTATTTAAACTTTATTTTGAAAATTTTTGTTTCTTGAACGAAAAGGAATTGCGAATTGCCCATATTGAATGTGCAAAACGCTTTGAACCAAAATGTTATATTTTGTTTCAAAATATTATTTTTATCAGTGTACATAAATAACTATTAAATTGTATTATTATCAGATAAATGTCCTATAAATTTTTTATTTATTTCTGTAGTCATCGATTTTGGTAGGCAACGACATTAAACAAGAAACACATGGATATAATTTTGTTTGTAGCTCTCCAAATTAATCAGTTAATCCGAGCCAATCAATTACATAATTAAAAAATGTACAAATGTCAGTCCGTTGCGTTAAAAGCAATATTTTTCAATTTTCGAATTAAAAAAATACACCTTTAGAGTATTTTTAACTGCTTTAAAATTCAATTGAATGACTATTACCAGTAAAAAATAATTTTGAGTAAATCCATCTGTAATTTAGCAGCAGCTAGCAACATTATATTAAAACAGCAATTAATTTTAATAAAACATTTTTGTTTTGTGCGTCCGGAAACAAATTGTTTTTCTGATGATTAATTGTACCACAAAAAATGTGGTTGAAAAATAATTCGTAGGTAATTTTGCTGAAATACGAAAGTCCGATAAATATCTTTTTAATGAAAATACATGAGATTCCAGGTATCGTAGCGCTGTCAATAAAAAACTAAAAAGAAGTGACAGTGACACCTAGCTCTGCTTTCTGTTATAACTTTTTTGGAGCAGAAATGCTAATATTAAAAAAAATCAAATATGTCATCCGCGCTCGCTAGAGTTAAATCCACCTCGCCTTGCGGATTTCACCCCGATTTTTCAAATGAAAAGAACACGAAACCAACGATGCCAATGTTGATGCTGATGCTGCGATGTATTTCAAGATGAAATTATTTTTCACTGAATGAGAAGAGATATTTCTTGACCTGAAAATACACTTCAATGAGCACCATGTATCCTTGTAGGTATATGATTAATTAAATTTGAAATAAAAAGCAAAATGTTAAGGATGACCCACTCTAGTAGGTACTTATGCAAATGTCAAATGGATCACAGTATAAAAATAATCATTTTGATAATTTTAATAATAATAATAATCAAAAATTTTAATAATAATAATCAAAAATTTTATGAAACAAAATTATAATGTGACGTTTGTGAAGTAGTGAAAAAGAGAACAATTTTCTAAAAATACCTATATCATCTTGAATTATTGTATTGAAGAATTTACATCTGATATTTAGATTTATGCTGCAATTCTGTGTAAATCTGTAGTTACAGATCTATAGCTACAGATCTATATGTAAATATTAAAGAAAATCGCAATGAAATCTATAATCATATGAACATTTTTGTACATGTCAACAAACATTGATGTGATTTTGTTCAATATTTACAGATTTACAAATCTGTAAAACTTATAGATCTATACAGAATAGCAGCTCTAGTTTAAAAACTGACTGAATAATACATTCATTATGTATGTAACTTTAGTAAGATAAACCTCTATATAAGATACACTATTGTATTATGAATTCATAATTCAACACAACTGCCATCACATCAAAATGTGAGGTTAGGTTAATATTTTAATGAATATAAATTTGTAAAAACATGTTTTATTTAGAAAGCCGTAGATAAAACGTCGTATTTGACTCGCACATAATGACTATAATTCACTCGAATCTTTATGCTTTCGCCTTCAGTCCATGCATAAACTTTCATCTTCTTGAATTATAGCCTACATTATGTGTTCGTTAAATAATATACTCTTATCTATGACAGTTCAATAATACTTTCATTATACTGATGTATTCAGTAAGTATCTAATGTTATGTATTACACTTACAGATTAGTGAAATTTTTGTAAATATATATTATGAAATTAAATTCTCATTAAACATTTCAATATATTTATCATAATTCATGTTATATTCAATTACGCAAAATGTTTGGCAAATACTATACTTAATATGATAGAAAATAATTATAAGATAAATTTACGGATTTCCCAAGGGTTGAGAAGTGATATAAGCCATGAATAGTCATGACTTAATTAAAAACTGCATCAGTTATGAATTAAAAACTCGTTTTGGTTTGTTTATTCTTCAGAATTTTCCCGAATCTATCGTAATTTCAACTCGGGCTGCGCTGTCACGCGGGTCTTTTATTTTTAATTTCCAACAGACAACAGTAATATTTCGTTCTACCCTCTGAATCAAACTGTCGAATAACAAAAACAATACAGTGAAAAAGATTCCGGTTTTTAAAATGTCACATTTGCGCGTTTGTGTGGCGTATGTGCCACCCTAATAACTCGATATAAAAGCCGAATTTTCGTTGGGAATATTTGCGAGTGTACTTTTTACTTTCAGCGAGAGATCTATAAATAAGCCCATTTGAAATGCATGCACACACTTTGCAAAGTTAAATATGATTCTGGTTTTGCTGAAAACTTGGATATGTTATCGAACAGCACGCGTACATGCGATTACATCTTTTTTATTAGCTCAATTTGTTTTAAACTCGGACGCTTTATCATTCCGTGATAATCAACGATGACAGATTGTAATGGTTATGTGACACTTTCCACTTCTCATTATTTTTAAACAGAGAATGCTTCAAACGGATTATCTGCCTATTAGCTAGTTACATTGTACATATTTCAAACCACAGTTCGGAGAATAATGAATTTAAAAAATTGTAATACTAAAAGTATTTGTCGGTATAGAATATACTCGTAGATTATATTTTACTGTCTGTTAATGCCAGTTAATTGAAATAAAGAAAAATACATGAAGCTGCAGCCACGGATTTTTCTTTGTTTCTATTATTATACTCCCCAGTCGATATCGTCGTTTTATCAATGCCAGTTGCCAGTTTAGTTATGAAAAAATAAAAATAAAAATATCAATGTGACAGATGAACAGACGTGTAGAGTTTTTGGAATGTTAGTGCTGTTGGACATTATGTAATAAGCTATTAATAAAATAAAATTTCAATTCTATAAAGATATGATTAGATTTTGATATAAATCAGCGAATCGTCAATGGTAGGTACCTATCTGAGGTAATTTACTTAAAGCACTTTAATATTTTTTGTAAAAAGCTGGTGAAACATGAAATTTATTACCTACGTTATTATAATTTAAGACTTTTAACAAACTTACAGAGAACCTGTAATGTAAAGATTCTAGTCCGGTAAAAAGATTTCATTTTTAGTCTTAAGCATAAAAGAATCTTGAAAGAATCCATGTGTGAACAGGACTTTATGAATTTTACTTGTTTAAGGAAAAACAATTTGTCGCTTGTAAGGAGTAAATTAGTGGACTTGGAGCTTGTTTATTAGAACGGCAAGCGAAGCGAGCCTACCTAAAGACAATCTAATGGCTTGATTTTGTTAGATGTTATATTATGACGAGATATAAAAGTGGCCGAGTGCTTGCCTCAGGTTACAGAAGTCGTGGGTTCGTATCTATGTCAGATTCAGGTGTGAAATTTTCATGGCTTGATTTGGATCGGTATTTAATCTCGTCATCATTTTAAATTGGGATACAATTAACTTGGCAACCGTAACCACCACCGGCTAGTGGTGGTAACAAGAATTTGCGTAACAGGATTTTTCAAGGCACTATGAAAACTTGAATAGATAAATTGTGTAAAGCTCATTTTACATTGAGCAAGCGCAATGGGTAACTGCAATCTTCAAGTCAGTCAGCTGTTCTTTTTTGACGTTTATGTCAGATTAATAATATCATAACTGACTTAAAATAACTAGAAATAACTGTGAATTGCCTTGCAAGCTTGAACGAATTTAGAACAAGTTGAATTTCATGCAACCCATTGCGGGCAAGATTGATTCAATCTGTTGAACGTGCAATTCCTGTATTACAACTGGTTGAAAGTTGCGATTGCAGGTGCAATATTGCTCAATGTAAAATGGGCTTAATAGTTGTATATTGCTCATGATGTTGATGTTGATTGTTGTGTTGTAGGTCGTTGGCCGCTCGGCGTGGCATGGTGCAACGTGTACGTGACGTGCGACGTGCTGGCCTGCTCTTCGTCCATCCTGCACATGTGTTTCATCAGCGTGGGGCGGTACCGAGGGATCCGCAACCCATTGCGCACGCGGCGCTCGGCCACGAAGCGCGCCGTGTCGGTCCGCGTGGCCTGCGTGTGGCTCCTAGCGGCCCTCGTCTCCTCGCCCATCACCGTGCTGGGCCTCACGGACCCGCTCAACGTGATGCCCGCCCAGGACGCGTGCGTCATCAACAACCGGGCCTTCTTCGTGTTCGGCAGCCTGGTGGCGTTCTACATGCCCATGCTGGTCATGGTGGCTGCCTACACCCTGACAGCGAACCTGCTGCGGAGGAAGGCTGCTGCTGCCACTGCTGCTGCTACAGCAGACCGGGCCACGCAGACCCCTGACGACATACCCAGCGAGGCGGCTGCCACACAAGAGTCACAACGAGCTAGGAGGCTGAGGAGTCTGAGGCTACAGCTACACACTGCCACGGCTGCTGTGCCCAGCATGAGCTCAGCGCTGGACCTGAGGTTTCTACCGGGCAGGCGAGGCGATGCTGCTGTACAGGCGGAACAGAAAGCGTCCAAAGTACTCGGTTTGGTTTTCTCGACGTTCGTGCTATGTTGGACTCCTTTCTTTGTTCTGAACATTTTGTTCGCTGCTTGTCCGGGCTGCCCGGTGCCGGAGCGGGTGGTGAACGTGTGTTTATGGCTCGGGTACGTGAGCTCGACTATAAACCCGATCATTTACACCGTGTTTAACCGGCAGTTCCGCGCCGCGTTCGTCGCGCTGCTGGCGTGCAAGTCCGGGCGGCGGAGACGCCGGCCGCACTGCTACACGCCGGCGTCGACGTCTCTGCCGCTGGTTCTGCACGACACGCCGCTACTTACCCCTGGCACCGCCGCCGCCATCATCCCCCTCAATCGTCATTCATCATCGTTAAATACGCCGATGTCGTAATTGTGCCAAACTTCCAGTGTTAAGTGTGAAAGTGTGTACGCTATTGACAATGAGAACTTTACACTTCTACGATTGTGTTTAGCGAGCGCCGAGCGCGGACTTTTTTTGTTTCTAAACGGTAAAATGAATGTCATATTTAAACCATTAGCGTGTAGGATTTTGTGTGTGAAAATATTCACAAACGTAGTGAGTGCGTTCGTCGGGTAATTGGAAATTAATTGATTTATAAATGGAAAACAAATGAACCTCTGGATGGAGGGTGTGTTGCGCCACATTGTAATTTCCTTCACCTTCATCATCAACACCTTGTACCTACCTTCAACTAATCATTCCAACAAACAGTATTGTAACTATTTATAAATGTTTACTTGTTTTTTGTTACAAAATATAGTTTACAGTAAAATTGACAATGTATGTTTGTTATTTCAAAGTGTTTCATACAAAATTCAGACCTCAATCTTATGTTAAACGTCGTTTTCTCCTTGTACCTTTTTCGCTTAAGACGTTTTAATAATTTATTCGCACACACGCTTTTAGCGTTCTTTCTTTTTTACAATTTCACAATTGTACGAGTGCCAATATTATCGTAATGGACCAAGTAAAGAACACATTTCATTTTACTACCTATTATCATGTGCGCCTTCTACCACTTTACTAAATTCTAAGCATGGCGAAATTGCTCATGCAGATCTCTTTGATCGACTAGAAAAGAAAACTAAAACTATATTTTCAATTTTCTCATACATAGATATAGCACAAGAATAAGTGATCACTATAAATTTATACAAGAATTTTGAATTTTACGAAGTAAATATCTTTGCCAGACCAGAAAGAATAATTAAGTTTGCCAACATAATCTTTTCCAGCGGTCAGAATATGTAAGGGATCTAGATGCCTATGGCAGTATCGAGGAATTGCAATTTAGATATATCTAAGCGGTTATGTTCCGTAATTTACTTATAAATCGACAATATTATGACAAAACGAGTTTGAAAATCATCCATTTTTTACGAGAGAGATCGTCGTTATAAATAAATGAACACACAATCTCGTAATGCATCTATTCATCTTCATTGTTCAGTTTATAAAACATGTCGATTTTTACCTCAGAGTACAAAACTTACTAGAGGGAAAGGAAACAACAATATGCATGCGCATTGCCTTACTGTCACCAACAATCGAACATTTGTTAAGGCGCGTTTACATTGGAGGAGTAACTGAGATAGTTACTGGTACAAGTAGCGGGCTATACTAGTATACTCAACTAAGCGCTAGGCTAGTAGGTGTTTACACCAGAAATACAATTTAGACGACTAGCTATAGTTCTAGTACCAGTACAAGTTGTTCTGTAGGTGACAAAATGAATTATTTTCGTGGTTGTATATCATCTCGTACAAAATCTATTATTAAACGAAATAAATTAAGATAACAATATTTAGTGACATCCCACAAACACTCATGATAACGATATAGTTCTACAAACTTTATTGTCTCCGTTTAAGACAACTTTTTCATTTTAATAAAGTAAAAATACCGAATTTAACTATAAAACAATTATCTTTAAAATGAGACGTCAAAACACACTAGTATATCCCTAATCACTAGTGACTGTTTACATTGGTATAGTGCAGAGATGAGTGTAGTGGATAGTGCAGAATGTACGTGGAAAGGGAAGGCTAGTAGGTGAGTAGCTAACTCGGGAGGTTAGTTACTTCACTACCCCAACTACTTGTACTAGTACTAGTACTGATACTAGCTTCTGTTGGCTACATTGGATGAGTAGCGGTCTGGCGAGCTAATAGTACTAGTAACTAACCCATTTACACGACCAATGTAAACCCGCCTTTATACTTGATGTTGTCATGGAGATAGCTAGCTCTCTTGATCCTACATATAGGATCCTATAGGACACTAAAATTTGACTTTTCTCTCTTTAGCAAGTTCTTTACTCTGAGACTTTTACTCATTACTCCTAAAATTAAAAGAACCTACATCTACATTGAAAGCTTTTCTGAAACACTTTTCATTATTTCACAGCAATATTTACCTGTTCCTTTATAATAAGCTTACGTGTTCTTTATATTTAGAATTATATTTCTATAAACTATATAACGCACAAATAATTAAATTTCAAAAATATTATTCAGTGACAGAATGAGTTCGTACACATAGTGACCAGCAGAGACACCTAGGAACTAATTACAACTCCTGACCGGATTGCTAAAAATAAACGTAGCCAGTAAACCAACTTATTCTTATAATACCGTAAATGGCAACATTAAACCATTGATAAATATTTATCAAGTTCGACTCTGGTGTAAAAGAACAAAGTCACGTCCTGCCTTCGTCTTGAAAACGTAAAGTTTCAACTTCAGGCAACAAAACAAAAATATTTCCCGAAGCGAAGCGCGTGCGAGTGAAAGACAAAGCTTGGCAGTCCTGGGAGTGAAATGAATGATGAACAGTCAGTGAAGTGCGACAGGGTGGGGCGAGGGGGTTGTCACGTAAGTTTGTAGCAAACCGCGTAGGTAATTCGCCGTAAACAGCCGCGGCAATCAATCAAACGCTTGGGTCCGGACATTACGATTTTTTAATTACGAGCGACGGGATCGAAATGCGAGGGAAACTTCTACCTTTTCCCAAATTGTTTGTAATTTAGTTTATCGAATGGAAAGAAAAGAACATTCGGCAATTAACGACACTTTTGCTAACTCTCAACGAGCTAAATGAATCCGGATACAAAAGTTATTTTGATGCTTTTTATTAGCTATGCCTAAATTAAATTTTTAAATAAATCGTTTTATTTGTTATTATAACTACTACAATATAGCTGACCAATTTATAACGTGTAGTAGTTAACAAAGTGTTAAATTTAATTTACAGGGTAAATTTTTGTATAACTGTGTGGTTTAAGAAAAAGTTGACACAAGCTATTATAACTTGAGAAATTAGATTTTCATTGCACAAAACAGTCCGACATAATATTTAGATCTAACATGGTTCTAGTTTAATTCACAAAGTCAAACAGTTGTACTGAACTGCAAATTTAAGTAATTTAATAAAGTAAAGTAAAATAACTTGATGAAAGATTTTTTTACAAAAGAGACAAGCAACAAGAAGTTTAATTGATCTTTAAAATTTAAATTTCATCAATAATATTCTGATAGTTTTACATTGTAAATTGTATTTACTTTTGCAATTTAAAATAGCATCAAATTGATAACAAAAATGGCAACATTCATAAGTCAATTTTAAGTTAATGGAAAAATTAAAGTAACATGATGAAAAATACATTTTTTACAAAAATGAAAAGCAAGAAGAAGTTTTAATGATCTGCCTTTAAAATTTAGGTTTTTATATTGTAAACTGTACTTAATTTTCTAATCTTCAAAAGCACAAATTGATTGTAAAGAAATGGTAACATTTACTAGTCAATTTTAAAGTTCATGGATAAGTATGTTGCTGTTGCTGTATGTACTAATAGTATATGCTTAAGAATGTATCCATGAAAATATGTTGTAATCATAATATTTAAGAGTAAACCAAACAGAAAAATATTATTTGGTGTGACTGGTACTCGTATTCAAGATATTTGTTCACTTTAAAAATGATAACATTTAATTAAATCAATTGAGGATGCTGTCGTCACTCGACGAAACATGATTATAAAATTAAAATAAATACACTTGGTTTTGTTTCACAACTTTAACAATAAATAAACCTTTATTGCACAATTTCGGCAGTTACGCCATCATCAGAAGATACAGAGTCTGTACCACAAGAACAATTACTCACCTAAATTAAAGACTCGGCCTGCACCTCGTCCGTTAATAAATTCGTCATTTATGTACAAAATTTCGTAGTATGCTCTCCAAACTTGTTTTAGAAACTATACGAAATTCTTTTAAAATAAAAATTTAAATCAGTCAAAATAATTCTATAAAATGTAAATAACAGCTCATTTCATGGTGGACTGCATTATATTACCTTGTTTATTGACACTGTTTACTGTCCATAAACGGGTACTTTATTGGACTAGTACGATAAACATGCAAAATCGTACTGCTGTCAATATCATGTTAAAATAAATGTTATTATTTAATGCATTCTATTATATTACTAAAATATATAATTTCATTTACTTTCTCTGATTCTTGTTCCATTTCTTGGAGTGTATATCTTGAAATTGTGCTAATTGCGAAGAACTAGAACATTTTTTTTCACAAATTTGTAAATTTTAAAAATCAAAATATTGTTAAACCAAACAACGCACACTATGAGATGCAAATTTTTCAAATATTTTTACATATTTTAAGAGAAAATCTCATCTTGGCAGTCGAACATAAAGCTTTGTATGCAACTGGTGCATAATCGGACTTTATAGACTCGCCTTAATTATCAGCCTCGCTCGCTGCGCTCGCTCTGCCATATACTTCAGGTCGTCCAAGAAAGTCGTAAATTATGCACTTGATACATAAATAGCTTCGTAAAATATTATTTTGCGGACTCCAAAAAGGTTGCAAAGTAACAATTTTAGAGAGCAGGTACTAAAAACATTTAAATTTAATACAACAATTTCACGGGGTGAAATTGATGTCCAATGGCTCAAAAAGTTTAAAGTAGATTCAAGCATCGTGTATAATTTTCATGTTATATTCAATGTGAGTGTCAGATTTCGTACGCTGACAATGCGATATTGACATATCATAACGAAATTAATTAAGACAATGAAGCACAATTGACTTATATGAAATTTGCTTTACATCTCTCTTGTCGTAATATCAGCATCAGCAACATCATGTGATAGTTTTTGGCGGAAGTGTCGCAAGAGTGTCGCATGTCAATTAATTCATTTAGGGGTGCGTTACCTCAACCGCGCTATCCCACTGCTGCCAACTCAAGTAGCAAGGCCTGCAACACGCGATTAAATTTACTCCTGCGAGATTAACATCGTAATAGCTGCTGTGCTACAGGAACAACGCTCTTCACTTTAGCCCTGCGAGAGGCCAAACTTTCCTCGGCGAAACATTACTGCCAGGAAATCGAATAAACAAATACACGCACAAGCGTTGCTACAATGTTATCATTGTTATTGTCAAATCATTTTAATATCTATTCATAAAAGTAATACCCAACAATTTTGTTTATCCAACGCTTCTTAATAAAAACGAATTACTATGGTGATTTTAAACAAGCAAAGTACATGATTATCCACTGCTGCCCAAAATTATACCTATTAGTAGGTAAATTGGTATTATGCTAGTTAGAAGTCACCATAGAAACGATGTTTTAGGTTGAAACTTAATATTTTTAAAATATTTAAGTAGTTATTAAAAGGTGTTTGATAAAACGTTATACTTCACACGTGGGCAAAAAAGAATGACCCACTCGAGAAAATTATCTCACTCAGCCTTCGGCCTCGTGAGTTAAAATTTCCCTCGTGGGTAATTCCTTACTTTGCCCACTTGTAAAGTAAATAACTATTATCCAAAACTTCTTAATAAAAACTATGGTGATTTTAAACAAGCAAAGTAAATGATTACCCATTGTGGTTTTGCCCAAAATTATACCCACTTGTTGGTAAATTAGTATTATGCTTGTTAGAAGTCACCATAGTAAAGATGTTTTTGGTAAGAACCACGAAGTATAATATAGACAGGAGATGACATTCGATTGTTGACCATGTCACATTTTTTTACTCCGCGAGCAACTAAATTGGGGTAGGCAGGAAGGCCACCATAGTTAGAAGTTAGAAGCATATGAATGAAAATTAAATTAAACTTGTATTTTATAATAAGTTTCTTTATTTAATATTTATTCACTTGTGTACTAGATAGTTTTAAAATTATTTTGACGTTTCAGAATCGTATAAATAAATTCATAACATGTTATTCTTATTATTATATCAGAATTAAATAAAATGTAATATAAACCACGTATGATAATAGAGATAATAACAGTGTCATCTCCTGTCTTGTTATACTTCGTGGTTAAAACAATATTTAAAATTTTTTTAAAGCAATTATTAAATTTTATTTCATTCTATTCATAGTTAATCAGATATCCATTACACAATCAATAATCCAGTGGTTTCAATAATGTGCTTCTTGAGAAAACTACCCTTTAACGAATTTTCAAAAATTCTTTTTGTTCCATGTTCAGTAAGTTAAGTACTAAGTATATGCCATTAAAATATATACAAAGTTGTGTATAGCAAGAATAATAGTCTGATGCTGTAAGAACGTACGGAAATAGTATATTTGACAAGCAAACTCTTGAAATTACCTTATAAAATGAATTAATTATTTAATTTAGTCATAGAGTCACAGATAAAGTTTGGTATTCAATTCTAGTCGAGTTTAATATGGAAATTACTTATTTGAACAATTATAACTCTCGATTGCAGTTCATGTAACTTTTACTCTCGTGAGTATTTGCTCTTGTTAAATAATATACCATTTCAATTTACGTTCGATGAATTACAATTACAAAACATTTTTATAATAATTTTAAAAATTTTGTACAGATTTTTCGGATAAAGCTCGAAATTAGCCTTTTTGAAATTATCATTTGAACTAACCACAAAATGAACAACGCCTTTTTTCCTTTTCCAATGCTGTATACTTCCCAGAGTTTAATGAATTTTAAAACATGTCATCCTTGTTTCGTGCTTTTTATTTGCAAATTTCTTATTACTACGGCTAATCTTTTAAAAACTTTTTTATTAACTTCAAAATAAAAGACAACCTTTATGTCCTTTTCGAATCAAAGGTGTATAATCAGATTTTCTAACTTGAATTTATCTTATTTCCTTCACTTTTTATGTTAATCTTCTTCAAACTTTTTCATAATTTTCTTGTGCCACTGAATAAATATATTGCCTTCTGTAAATTGATAATAATTAACACTTCTTTTGATCATTTTGCAATAAAGAAAAGTTTTAAAACAAAAGTTTCAATACCGAAGTTCTTTCGCTCTGATCTGAGACATTTTTTGTAATTAATTGGTGATATACAGAAAGTTCTCCATTGTTGAATATAATATAATGTACAGAAACGATTATCTCGGCTATTGATTTCCTGATTCAGAATTCAGAAACAATAGTTAACATTGAAGTTAAGTGCAGGAGTACATAATCTCATTATTGAAGCTATTACCTTCCGAGCAGTTATGTAAATTCGTATAAATACTCATAAAATTCAATTCTGAGACCAGAATTATTATACATGGAATTAGTAGCTTTATTGCGGGGTTGTGTTTACTATGCTGATGTTCAAATCTAATTTGTTATCTGAGAGTTCATCAAAAACATCCAGTATTTTGAAATCTGAGATATTATTAGTAATAGGCGCACGGAATCAGAAGAGGTACGTTATCAAAATAAATAACTGGATTTATGACGCATATGTTTACAAGTACAAATTTTGTTAAGTTAAATACAAATAAAAATATTAATATTTTATAACTTACCTCACGTACTTACACTTGTTTTTAAGGGCTTTAATGGCCATTTGCACCGCTTCCACTTAAATTATATTTATAAGTGTATCGAATCAAACTCATGACATCAATGTTATTTCTACAATATTTTGACAATAGGATTTTAATTCGATATTGTTCATTTAAGTGACACTTATAATTTAAGTGGAAGCGATGCAAATGGCCATAAGTGTCGTTTATTTCGTTTATATTTATAAGTGTCACTTAAATGAAAAATATCGAATCAAACTCATGACATCAATGTTATTTCTACGTTTGACAATAGGATTTTGATTCGATATTGTTCATTTAAGTGACACTTATAATTTAAGTGGAAGCGGTGCAAATGGCCATAAGTGTCGTTCTTTAGTTTTTCCCGTTAAAAATTTGACACGTTTTTTGGCAGCTGTAATAATGCTTTTGAAATTTTCTCAAATATGACCAATGTAAACGTCCAATTATTTGACAAATAGAAGTGATACCATGAAACAAAAATAAAATTAAAATTGACAACTTTAAATGCGATAATAATTATACACTTGTTTTTAAGGGCTTTAATGGCCATTTGCACCGCTTCCACTTAAATTATATTTATAAGTGTCACTTAAATGAAAAATATTCAAACTCATGACATCAATGTTATTTCCACCTGTGTAACAAAATTTAAGGATGTATAAGTAGTATATTGAACGCACTGATTATGAATCAAAAAGAATTTTGTTGAAATTCACAAATTTAAAAATCGATCCAAGCAAATGAGAAATTCTGTAAGTACCTACAAATTTTGTTAGTTTGTAAAATTATTATTACGTTAATACAAAATAATTATCACTTAATAATGTCACCATGAATATCATTATGCAGTCATGTTTTTTTTTATAAATTACTTTTGCGAGTGAATAGTTTTTAAAATGGTACGGGTTTTCAACCAATAGAATTAATCTGAAAATAGTTAAATAGTGTCACAGAAATCAGATAATTTAACGCAATTCATTTCTTTGGGACAAATTATTTGTGAATGTTAATTGTTATTCTCGTAATTGTACAGTTTAAATAATTATATTAGTTATTAATGAATAGTACAGCACAATATTAATACTTATATGTTCTATAGTCAAGTGTAATTAATTACCATAATAAATTTGAGTATAATACTATACTTTATCTACGAATATTAATAATTAATTTTATTTAGCAAATTTCAAATGACAGCTTGTAATTGAGATTTATGTTGTATATCTACATTACTTTATTACTTGACAAAAGATTATTATGTTTGAATATGATCTAATATAGCTAAAAAATACATTACACATACATTTCTATTGGTCAAAAATAAATTTATTATTAGGTATTTTCGTACTATACAGGTGATTCACAATGGCATCCATTTATACTCAAATTACTGGTTATAAAACAATATTATTATTATTATTATTATTGTAATCAATTCTTCCATGGGCTGTTACGAGTGTCATGCGATTTTCGTTGAAATTCCTTTCTCTCGTATAAATATAAGATATGACAGTAAGAAATTAAATCTGTATAAAGTATTTGAAAGTCGCTAAGTGATAATGAGTTCTCCGATGGCTGGAAGTGGAAATGAAAAGTTCCGGACAGTGCGGAGGTTAGGCACAGGACCTGCGACCCGAACTTGGGAGGCACTTGACCGGATTTTGAAATATTTTCTCCCGTTGAAAATCCGCAGATATTGGTAAAGTTTTTTCATTACGCGTCGCTTGCGCCAAGATGATGTTTGCACTCTCGGCTCGGACATGAACTCGGAACTCACAACGGTGCAATACGAACAGATATACAAAAAATACTTTGTACGGAGTGATCATCAATGACTTGTTAGCCAGGTGAACATATATGAAGTTTGCTACTTGAAAACTGTCAGTAAAATTATTAGTAGGTGTTGCCACGGTGATGCATTTATTTATCTAGATGACACTAAAGCCTCATTTCCACCGACTGTTTTAGTGCTTAATGCATAATGATTTGTGCGTAAGGCGTAATGCATAATGATTATTTATTAGATGGCCATTTCCACCTATTTTGTTTAAGGACTAATTCGACAGAGATGACATTACCGGCATTTTTGCGATATTAAGGAATGGAAGAACTGTTAATTTCGTAAGTAAGGTATTGAGTTCCATAATTAGAAACAGACATAAATTGACAACTCGAAACAAATAATAAATATGACACATGTCAATCTTTAAGATTGTGCATTACGCCTTATGTTTGGAGTTTGCAAAGTTTTGTTCTTATGCGTTGCTCTTAATACTTGTGCATTAAACATAGTTCTTAAACATTAAAACAGTCGGTGGAAATAAGGCTTATATATCACTAAATTTTTCGCATATTTCATACATGTTCACTTGGACAGCTAACAAGGTTATCCACCTGCCCTGTCCAGCTAACATATTTTTTTGTTAAATATATAATTGGTAAATTATCATTATACTATTATACAACATTTTAGCTTTGCTGGTTTCACTTTAAAATCTTTTATTTTTTGCAAGTTTCACAGCCTCTTAAAATCTTAAGCCACGCTTTCAGATCAGCTAACACTGCAATTCTTAATTAATTAGTATAGAACTAATTATATTAAAAAAATCAGCTTTGCTGAAATGGTCCGGTCAAATTTGACGCCAGCTCCCGGACTATTAGGTACGTATTTCTAAAGAGTATAAAATTATGAATATGCACAACACAATTTTTTGAAATCTGAAATACGGTAGCAAAACTAAAAGTTACAGAGTATTACCTACGTATTGTATCGAACAGTGTATGTAAAACATAAATCAATTCTAGAAACTTTATACTTCATAATAAGAAAAATACGGCGTACAGCGTTCGGACAACAAAATTTGATTTATCTTTACATCTCCACTCCAGTTTATGCAGTACAAATGGAAAATCATAAACTGTAAACGTTTGTATCAAATTTGTTATTTATTCCTTTTGTCGTTTTCTTTTGATACAAAAAACAATTACGAAACTGTATTTTTGTTTTATTAATTTAAATTGACTTGAACGAAATTCGTTATAATTTAAATGAATGAATGACATTTCAAAGAAATGAATGAATAAATAAAACACGGAGAATCTACGGTGGTTTCCAAGACAAATTGAATCCTTCTGTAAAGTTTCACGTAAAGCAAAGAAAGTTTGTAAGAAGATATGTGGTGACATATGATGCCATTAGATTTTGAACGTGTGCACATACACAGATTTCTCGTTGAAATGCAAACTACACTTGCACATACTATGAAACGTGAATACTAAAATCATAACAAAAGCTTTGTTTATTTCAACCACAGAGTGAAGAACTTACTAGAGAGAGGACAGTCAATTATCAAGTATCCTACGTCGGTTCGAAAGAGATAGCTATAATCTCCATGACAACATCAAGGATAACAAATTTTTGATTGTTTAAATTTTTACATAAGCGGCCATTGACGGGAATATTTAAAGAAAAAAAGAGGTTAACTATTTTACTTTTTGTATAGTTTTTTGTAATTGTTGGTACAAATATTAATAACTATCAGTTTTATAAGCAATATGTTTATATGCACCGTACAAATAATCAGAGGTAATACCATAAGAGATGATAATTTTTTGAGAATTGTTTTGTCGTTTCTACGGCAACTTATTTCTAACAATTTCACGACACAAAACATCATCTGACAATTTCCCGAAACGAAGTTGAGGGGAATTTTCCGTGATGTTTTGTGGAGTGAAATTGCAATAAGTTGCCGTGGAATAGACAACAATTCTCTCAAAAAATTATTATCTCGAATGGTATTTAGGAAGAATATTTTTCTTATTAAAAATACTACCAAAACGACTCATATTGCTAAACATTTTTGACGTTTCATGTGACAAATGTATTTATTTTTTGTAACTAACGTAACAAAATAAAACCTAATCTACATAATTATGTTGTCAGATACATCATTTTACATTTTCAATTCTATTGGTTGCATTACGTCATTTGACGTCATCATTACGCAATATGATTGGTTAAACCATCTGTCAAAAAATATTATTTTTAATATTTTGGACAGTTGATGACAGCAAGGCATTGCGCATGCATGTTTTTTTCTAATGTTGAGGTATATTACATTACTAGTACGGTAAAACTGTTTCTACTGCTGAAAGGAGGAAATGACCGGCGAGCCTGTCACCTCCTTGAAGCAGTAAAACAGTTACCTTGCGTGTATGTACAACATTTTACTTGTTACTCATTTGACAATCAAAATAAACATTAAAAAACTATAGATAACCAAAATTTGTCATTCGCACACAACTGTTCTGTCTAAAATTATATTATATGATTTCTCATAAGCTTTGGAAGTATTACTGTGGTAACGTGAGCCATTTATTACTAACTTGTTAAATTTTAACAAGTCAACTGTCAATTTTACAGGTTAGTAATTTGTAAAGATTCAAGATTCCTTTAGGGATTGATTAAATGACGTGACGTTTACAAGTGAGTAACAAGTAAAAATATATAGCATTCTCTCTTAATTCTACAATGTTCCTCTAGTAAATTATTTACTTTGAGAAATAATTGGAGAGCTTGAAATTTTTCGATGAAAATTTACATCTTTTATTTGTTCCAATTTGATACTTTTACCTTTCATTACCTTTTGCCTTTTAGTTTCATATTTTAAATTTGACGTTTGTGTTCAATATTAAAAATGAATTCTAGCTGAATTGCTCATCATTGGTTGGAATTTTAAAAATATAATGATTAGATTAGTAGAAATTTCGAAAGGGAAATAGTGCTAGTAATCTAATTAAAAATGTTTTAACAGTAATGTTAAATAAAATATGTATCATGATTTTTATCATGAAATGCAAACCTTTTGTGAATATTAATCGCTATAGTGATTTATATTTTCGTTCGTTCGAATCAATCATATGAAATGAAGCCATTAACTTATTGCTTGTCTGCGAAAACTGAAGTTTTCAATCTTATCGAACATCGAACTGCCTTTTTCATTTACACTTTAGCTTTATTTTTAATTACAGTTTTCTTGATACTTGTACTAGGATCATCTGTTCCTTACAGAGATAACAGTAACTTTAGTTTAGATTAGAGGAATAGAATCAAATCAGATACAAACTTGGTCGTAACGAGTTCGTAATAACTAATTTACAGGAGTGAAATCTCTCCAGTAAACATGGAAACGTCAGATAATAATGCAAGTATTGTGCAGGGAAAGCTGGCTTTCCATGTAGAGCGCTAATTCCCGTATTTGAATGAGCAGAGTGGACGTTGTCTCTCATATGTAAAGTTTTATGGTGATTCCGTGGTATAATAGCGTAAAATAACCTGCATCAAGTTCATTAGCAGCTGTTGGCCCAAATCACTCAAAAGAATCATCGAGCGGAAAAAGTACATCAGCGTACGGAACAAGGCATATCTGTCAAACCAAATAACGCACGAACATTTCTCTTAACTTTACACCGCACATTCTGGAGAGTGACCGGGCAGTAGCGGACCTAGACTGGTCACTCAGCACCAGAAAAGAAATTTCTAGAATATTCATACACAGGAAAATGTGTACACAATAAGATTCTAGATTTTGTATCTTGAAAATTTATTACGTAATAAAATCCTGCATTAGGCGGATTTTACTATTTCTTCTATTCCACTCCCTTCCACACTACTACGACTGCCTGAAACCAGCCCGAAACTCGTACTTTGCCGCCTCCTAGTTATATCATTTTGAAGTTGAAAAATACTGTAAAAGTGTTTCCGTTGCGAATAAACTGTCATATTAATATTGACTTCAGGATAATGTTTTTATAACCATTTAATAGATAAATAATTGATCTACAGATGTGCCTTTAAAAAAATTAATTTCTATCATGAGATATATCCGTGTAAAGTCTGGATCATCGGTGTGGATAAATAGGATTTTTTTTTAAATTTTTCGGAATTTTGTACTCATGTACAACTATTTAATCAAAATTTTAAAAAGGCACATTTGTAGATCCATTCTTTCTCTATTAAATAAATAAAATTTTACTAATCTTGTGCTGGCCACAAAAAAGTCGCTACGTTAGATTTTATGCTGGATTTTAAGAGGTAGACGGGCCTCTTAAAAGATTCATTCTAAGGAAAATGCAAATCTAGTATTTTATATTCGGCATAAATGCAAACATAGGAAAGATGCAAACACAGGAAAATGCAAATCTAGGTTTAGAAAACTAGAAATTCGAATTATTTTCAATATTTATTGTCCTATTCAGAGATGTATCATCTCAAATTTCAGAAGAGGCGTACAGAAATGTGATTAAAAACGCTGCAGAGTGTGGTAATGTGAGAAACTTGATACACAATGTACTATTACAGAATTATTTTAATTTAGTAGAAAAATGCGCCGCAGGCGAACAATTTTTAGTTACAAAGTTATAGACCTTTAAATTGAATGTTACATTTTTTAAAAAATATGCCAGCTGTACAATTACTGTTTTTCTTGTAATAAAACATGTAGGTACTAAGTGAAATTTTATTTTGGCACTCATATTATAAATTTACGATGAACAGTAGTATTAGCAGCTATACAGCTAGGTTAGCGAGCTCTTCTCCACTTTATATGCATGGATGTTAGCATATCCTAAATTAGATTTATGCACATTCAACATTTTACATGCATGTCCCTCTGTGACGGATGTAAGTTTATGCACGACTTGAGGACGAATGTATAATCATCCGAGTGAATTATAGTCATTACCTCAAATACGACACTTTATCTACGACTTTTTAAATTAAACATTTCTTTACAAAGTTTTATTAATTAAAATATTAACATAACCCCACATTTTGGTGCGATAACAGACGACAATTGTGTGGAATAATAGAGTCATTATACAATAGTGTTGAATTATGAATTCATAACATAATAGTGTGTTTAGCTGCATAATGAATGTATTTGTCAATAGGCGATTTACATGTGATATTTAAAAATAAATAATATATTCGGTATTGTTATGTAGTAAGAATTTATTTACCTATCCCCTTTTCCTCTGGGCAAATACGACGGTGTGTCCATGTCCAACATGAGACAAATAACAGCACGTCCAGCACGACCGCGAAATAATCATGCAAATGCGATCCGCGAACCAGGGCCGGACTAACTTCAAAACAGCGTCTGCCAGGCTCGTTCATCACATTTACGACGAATTAAACGCCCCGGCAGCGTTATAGCCCATAAAAACAACGGCCCAAACTAATTTCGAAGCTTTACTACCATTTCGATTTGTTGGAAAACACTTCGGCTGCTGAGCTTTGCCTGCCACGTTGTGGCCAAGTTTTACTTTTCAAAAGTAAAAATAACAAGTTATCAGAAAATGGAAATTCAAATCTGAAAATTAATCGCGAAAAAGTGTTGGCGATAGATTATTCAATATTATGGTAATGCGAAAATGTTTCACCGTAAATAGGTGTTATTTTTATTTGCACGTTGGAAAAATAATATTGTTTATAAATTATCTCTGCTGAACAATGCAGATATATTCAAATCAGTTATATTTGTTTTACAGGCTTTTGTCACAAAGTTTTCCACGTACAAATCAGCGAGTTAATAAAAATAAATGAATAATAATAATAATTGAACAATAATAGAAACAGCTAATCGGTTTATTTTCATTTCTAGTAGCTTTTGATAACTTTGTGTGAATTAATTAAAAACATGATTTAATTTTCAGCATCGACCATCAATGTCATTAGCGCAATCGCGAGCATTAAAAGCAAAAAGTCGGTTTTAATTAATTAGAAACTCAAATGTTTTTGACAATTTTCAAACATATACCGCCATTAATGTAAATTATATTCACAACACACGAAACACATTTGTACCCGTGCCTAGTTCCATCAAAACTTTTAGCGACACATTTATTTACGCACAACTTTCCGGCGCGGACATTATTACGCATCAATGAAGGAAGAAAAATGCTGCAATGATGATGGAAAAGCTTTAATAACTTCTATTCACATTCATCAATTGAAATATTATTGATAATGGTTAATTTTAGCGGAACAATTCGGCTTAATGCATTCAATTTGCAGTAAAGATAATCCACATCCGTCGTGTAAGGTTTATTTAATTAGAATTTAATTATCATTACTAATACCATATTTAATAACGACTAGTATTTAAACACAATTTGAATTATACGTAACACTGTAGGTGTAGATTATACAGGTAATTCACAACTTATTTTAAATTGCGTTTGGGAATATCTCGAAAACTACGCATCGGATCAAAAATTTAAAAAAGACGTGTCAAATATTTTCGACGGGGACCATGCAATGACAACAAAGTCGATCGTCTAATCTCATCCGCGAGGGGTGGGGCGAGGGTAACTTTGAAATCTTAAATAGGAACCTTAGAGTACAGAAAATTATAGAGGTAGCATACTCTGATTTTTTGGGTGAGGGATTGAAGCCATGAGACGGAAGGGGGGTGTGCTACTAGTACTAGAGCATATTTATTCTGTAAATTTTATAAATAGTCAACATACCACGAAAAAACAGAATGCAGAAAATGTTATTGACCTTATATTTCAAATAAAACATACTTTATACTATGTTTAAATAAAATTTGACGACGTAATACAAATAATTTTCATTTATAAAATTCTGAGAAATGTCAAAATAACTTAACTTAACTGTTTTTTCCCTTTTATTTATTTATAGGTGTCATTCTGTATAGCACGGCGAAATATTATAGTAAAAATTTGTACCACGGCACTAATATTCGGAAACAAATACATAACTGAGTTCAAATGTGCAAATAGAGCATACCAAAATGGCGGATAGCTTAATCCAAAGTTGCTTAATTATTTTGTTTCTATGTTCCCTCTATAAACTTCTATCCTGTAAGATAGGAACCCCCATTTTTATTACAGATTCGGATTGTACGGCTAATATTAAGCCCTGTTCGCACAGCGATCTTTGGAGATTCTACGGAGAGTCAAACTCCCGGCAAAGTCACGGCAAAAAAGAAGTTTTTTTCTTTCTAGTGATAATTACGTGGTTTTGAAGCAATCAATAAATTATAAATTCTTCTTTTCCAAGACTCATTGATAATTTAACAAATAATTCTTACTAGAAAGAAAAAATCTTCTTTTTTGCCGTGACTTTGCCGGGAGTTTGACTCTTGATTCGCGATAGATGGTGTTGTAATCGCAAAAAATTAGATTTATCGTACTTTTCGAGAAATTACACTGAAAAGTGAAAATAAAAAGTTCATTAATTTGGCAAAGGAAAGACACCAAATAGAAAAAATAGTATAACGAACTCATTTTACGTACTTATAAGACTTTTTCGCACTAGTCATTAGTATACTCGCCCAAGGGCTCGTTTTACTAAATTTGGACACGTGCGAAAAAATAATGTCTTATAAAACTTGTTCTGTAATATACTATTTTTAAATCGTAAATTTAAGGACAGTTTTTGCAAGAAGCACATTTTTGGATCCACTGGATTGAAGATTGCATATTGGATACCTGATTGACTATAAAATTAAACTTTAATTAACGACAAGCATCACTTGTACAGTAAATTAAGTAAATTTATGAATTACCTGGACACAGTGGTCCAAAACAGTTTAATAAAAAAATCTGGAAATCAAATTGATACAAATTTTGAAAAAAATCTTCCAGTTTTATGGTTAATAAGTTGTGAATCGCCCTTGTAGATAAATAAAAAAATGGTGATAATTAAACAGTGAATCTACGAGGTGAATCTTCTCATTGGTGTGCGTAGTTCAGAAGGAATTAATCTTGAGGAAGTTTTTTTAAATGAAACGCTTGATAAACCCAAAGGAAGTAAGTGAATTTTTTAAAGACGTTAATCTTGAAATCTGATTATCTGATTAGCGTAATTCAGCGAAATGAAATCAACGAGATCTCGCTTTCGTTTCGGGCTATTTAATCCAATTTCAAGCTTTCAAATTACTCACAAACATTACTTGATATACTTTTAAACACGTCGTAATATTAATATGTCACGAGAGACAAATAGCTTTAACGAAACTGATGCGTGTGAAATAAAATTGAATTTTTCAAAATTAATGGAAAACTCCAGGTGTACAAGAAATATCGGGGTAAATATTTGGATATTTTATTACGGATTTAAAAGTTCAACAAAGTTTCCTTTCTACACTTTCACATTTTTCTACTTCAAATGTTCCAGAACGAAAAGTCCTTTTCATTATTTTACTGATACAAACATTATCGCAATTATTCATTATATAAGGTAGGTAATAATCAATCATTTGACTAACTTGAAAATCAAAGAAAAGTAAATAAAATCATTCGTTAAAAAATTACTATGCTTTAGTATTTAAGATTAAGAGTCAAAAGGACAATATAAATGTCATCATTGGTCAGTGTTAGCTTAATAACGGTCCTTTTAGTATGCTAGTGTTCTCCACTAACCCAAAATAATACCTCTGGGCTCGAGTGGTTAGATTCCACTATAATAACATGTATCATTCTTTAATTGGGAAGCAAAATAAAATAAAAATTACATTTGACTCTGTAACCATTATGGTTAGAGTGATTTCAGAAGCATTTTCCACTTGTATTCTTTAATTTGTTGCTTCCCAAGCAATGAAAATATCAGCCATTATATGAGGGAGATACCATTTTAACTTTTAACCTGCTATCTGGATACATTTTTATTTGAAGTGGTTTTGTTTTATATAAAGGCATAACCAGTTTGGTCAATAATGGTAACAAAATTAACCATTTGGTTGCAAGTACCAGCAAAAGGATAAATAATATATTACCGATGACTCACAATGTTTGTGAAGCTACCACACCCATGTTGGGTAAAAAAAACATTTTAGACGACCACTACAGAAAATAATAGATATCGCGGCAGCGGCCTACTTAAGAAAGAGGTAAATATGATGAACTAACATGATATGACAGAAGAAATGTCAATTAAAATTAAATATCGTGTGTATTATAAAGTGAAAAATTATGTGTTATTTTTTGTGGTCGTCTAAAAATAGCGTTCATGACTCGTTCGAAAGAAAATATCGTCTTGCTCGTGGGTTGTCACTCGGTTTCCCCTCGTTCATCAAACTTTAGTCGCACGATATTTCTCACTTTCGATTATCATTATGAAATATTTTAGTTTTAAGCTTCAGCTATGGGTACGGGCAGGTATTTTGTTGTTAGATATAGGTACCTCCGGCCTCCGGCCGGGTATCCGGAGAAAAGGTTCCCCAGCAAACATTTTTACAGTAAAGGACATATTTTTTGTATCCAGCAAATTCATCGCAAAGAAAATTAATCTCAGAAAAATTCATCCCAAGAAAAATCGAGTATGTGGGATTCATATAAAGGATATTAGGTCCTTTATTAAGATCAGTACAATTAGAGTTTCTACAAAAACCGAGTATGTGGGACTCACGAAGGGTATTATGTTCTTTATTTAGTTCAGTTTCAGTTCAATCAGAGTTTTGATCAAAATCGAGTAGATATGTGGGACTCAAGGTATAAGGTTAAATCACACGAAAGTAACATATTGCATTAAAACAACATAATTTAAATGAATTGCATAGGGATCTTTTGTACCGGGACATTTTTGCTTGGGGATATTTTGCCGGGGACAAATTATGAGGGGACTTTTTGCGTGGGGACATTCATGTTTGGGGACGTTTTACTAGGGACATTTTGCCGGGGACCTTTTCGCCGCGAATCCTTCGGCAGCATATGCGTCTAGTGTGTTTAATAATACAACAAGCCCCTAACAAAGCAACTCAGGTGTAAGAATCCTGTGCATGTGTCACATCCTCTCATGTCTGGTCTCTCGGCGTCGTTTATTCACGATCACGCGTGCCTCCGTTAATATTCACAAGACGTCGCGATGATCGTCACCCCGGTTAATGAGACGCTGTGCGCCAAGACGCTAACCCAATTGACCCCCCCCTACCGCCCCCACAGCCTGTGTCAGTAATTGAGGTGCGCGAATTTCCTTACATTCCCGGGCGAAAAATAACAACGTTGCAGACACTCGTGTTTTGTACGAGTGAAGGTGATTTATAATGTTTAGAATGGTTTAAATGCGACAGAAATGACAGATTTTGCGAAGATGAGGTTATCATATACTGGTGAATGGAATTAATGCGGATGTTCAAGATTTACAATGGAGATGCTTGGGGTGATATGAAAATTTCCACGAAGCATATTTATATTTTAATACAGTTAAATTGATCGAAATGAAAAGTGTATTTACATGACTATTTCCCACATATTAATTAAACCATTCATTTGCTTCAATTTTTAAATTCTGACCAATGACGTACAAAATATATCGGCAAAAATTGGAAAAATTCCCTAGGGATTGTTCAAGTGACAATTTACCCGTTACATGGCCATGTATGACAATTTTATTGATTTAGTATTGTTTTTAATTGAACTTAAAAGTGTCAAATGAACCTTTTTGCGACAACTTCTTACGATGAAATAAAAATATATCATTTAGAACGCCAAAAAATACAGTTACGACAAAAACCTTAGTTTGGAAGCAATTATTAATGAACTTGTGAAACGCAAGAAACTAAAATTTATAATTTTGACACTCAAAGGTTAGTAAAAAAATTAAATGTCAAAATAAACAACCGTTTCGACACAAAAAATTAGTCGGTCTGCAGCAGTGTCAAATTTTGCTTACTCCGGCATTAAAAAACATTTTAATAATAAAAATATTAGGACAGTCCAACGTAAATTTATTAGTTCATATTTTATGTCTGTTTATTTGGGAAATAGTCTAAAAAATATATCTCGGGTCTCATTATTTTGCAGGTAAAATTATTTCTTAAGATTGTTGCTTATAGGTTATAGGTAACATTCCTCGACAAATTGAATGATAAAATCCCTCGCCTTCAGCTCGGGATTTTGATCATGTCATTTGTCTCGAAATGTTACCAAGCAACAATCTTTTGAAATAAATTTTACTAGCAAAATAATGATCCCTTGATATATTACTATTGAAAATTGCATGACACAAATAACAGCCAATGGAAGAATTGATTACAATAATAGTAACCATGGTTATATAAAAATTTAGAGGAATTTTTTACTAGTAGCTTGAGGAACTTAGCTGAAATTAATAAGCGGAAACTTTCCGTCATATGTCAGTTAGACATTAAATTAAAAATTGGTTAAATTGTCATTTTGAGTACAAATAAGCAATTAATAAGGTAAATACTATATATTTATTAATGTTAAATGCAAATTTAGTAAATGTATTAAGTTTCTATTGTAAAACGAATTCAAAAATAGAGCGGCTGTATCATTGCAATTTTCTTACCGAATATGCACTCGTTAGCTCCCGTGTACCACTTGAGCTAATTAAGACGTTGTTGGAAAGCGCTCATAAAAATTTCCATAAAGTATTAATGTACATGTGATATTATAAGTGAAAATCGCATGGCAATTTAACAGCCAATGGAAGAATTGATTACAATAATAATTATAGAACCATGGTTAAATAAAAATTTGGCGGAAATTTTTTACTAGTAGCTTGAGGAACTTAACTGTAATTAATAAGTGAAAACTTTTATGTCATATATGTTAGTTTGATGACTGTTAAGTTAACATGCATGTATGTGTGAGTTTTTTTTTCTTTTGACGAAAGATTTCTGTAATATTAGTAAGTAGTAAGTACGGTACAACTCGAGGTTCTATACTAAAGTACGACGCGAATAAATTATTTCATAAAGATGCATTGATCTAATTAATACGTACCAAATTAAAAAAAATCTTTAAAAATATTTGGTACGTGTTGCAAAAATTCTTTCATGCCGTAACTTAGTTTTGCACATATCATATCTTTTCTAATGCCCGCTTTACACGGTCATAAAAATACATGTAATTTTACAAAATCTTCTTGTTCAATGAGATTTGACCGTGTAAAACGACCGAATTTTACAGAATGACATTGTTCAATACGATGTTGTAAAAATAGTTGGAATAGAGCATGTTCTAATTTATCAAGGTCATTTTCATCATATTTTGGTAATATTTAGGGGTTTTAGAATTCGTAGTTGCAAACTTGTGTGAAACGCGTTTGACGTTTAGTTTAGGATCTAACTTCATTCTTATTATGGTTGAATTTCGAACAACTGACAGTATTACTTAAAAGCCGGTATAGAATCAACGGCACAGATATCAACAGTAAAAAATGTGGAATCAGGAAAATACAAGCAAACTAATTTTCTTGTACGAAGAGCAAAGAAAAAAAACACAAATGAAGTTGGTTGTTTTTCCTGGAAAGAATTGCCACCACAAATATATTAGTTGTCGCTGTCATAGTATCAAATATTCTGAGAATATTTGATCGTGTAAAATGCTAATATAAATTGTAAAATATAACAAGAAATACATGTAAAATTACATGTAAAATTGTATGTAAAAATATGATCGTGTAAAGCGGGCATTAGTAGTAAGTACGGTACAACTCGAGGTTCTATACTAAAGTACGACGCGAATAAATTATTTCATAAAGATGCATTGATCTAATTAATACGTACCAAATTTAAAAAAATCTTAAAAAATATTTGGTACGTGTTGCAAAAATTCTTTCATGCCGTAACTTAGTTTTGCACATATCATATCTTTTCTAATAGTAGGTAAATACAAATGAAATAATTTTCTAGTTTGATATTAAATATTGTTGAATGGTAAACATGAATCTCATGGACGTTCTATAAAACGCATTTACATTTAAATTTAAGTACCTAGTAAGTCTAATAACCAGTTTTAGTTCACTAACAAGATTTAAAAGTTAAGCTCACATCAAAGACATGAAAGCAAATTGAAATAACAACGTTTTCGTTCTGTATCATTTTATTTCATTTCATTGCAATGGACTTAAAGTTTGTACCTGTATATTATTTCAATTTCAGCAGGTTTCTTTAATTACTAAAACTGCATCAAATAGTTAGACAGTTTTGTTGTACATCGCATCTATTGTCTCAACTAAGCCAACATTTTACGAATAACCCGATATTCATAGTTGGGTCGGGTCTGAAATTATAACCGATCGGCCACCGATACCTCTGTAATAAATAATCACCGACACCAATACCGCGATAATGTTCATAAACGGATTAATTATGAACCTCAAACAGATAGTTCCACGTAAGGCATACGGAAATCTGAACTATCTGTTTACAAACATAACTATTTCGCACGATTTATAATCCAATAATGAACCAATTTTCTTATAAGTATATCTATCTCGTCATTTTCACAATTTTAACGTGACAGTTTTACATTATACTTGAATGAATGAAGTTTCTCTAATTACCATGGAAACATTTTTTATCTCTGTCTTATTTGTTAATTTTGCTTGCTATTTTAGAGAAGCTTCTGTAACTTAGAGAAGACTGCTGAATTCGGGCCAGTGTCTTTTTCATTTCATTAATACAAAAAATGCATGATGAGTTCAGCGATCAGTTTCAAACAAACATTTTTTGTATGAATGAAACATAATTTTTTTTTTGCTAACCGCTTAAATATATGTAATTTCATTAAAATTGATATATACCTACCATATTACGCAATAAATAAAATGTAAACATACCAATTTGTTTTTACCAATCAATCATTTTTTGTATTAGTCGGAGATGTGATTTTACTTTTTGTACAATGGGCTACATATTTTTGAAGAATAGATAAAAACTTGGAATCCGTATTTTTATTTTCACAAATTTTTTATCAACAAGCCCAAAAATTATTAATGAAAATTGAATAATATGTCATGTGACGAGAAAGCTGCCATAACTCCGGTACAAAATAATGACGTCACAGCAAAATTTCTTTTTCAATTTACATACCTACTAAAAAAATATAAATTTTAAAATATAAAATTTGTATTTTTACCAATGTAAGTAGCCCATTAGTGATCGTAACAATACCTAAATGGCCATCTTTTATACAAAAAACAATGACATAATAGCATTATGGACGGTTGGCGAAAAATATATTTTACCGTGTGTGCGGTTACCAGCCGTCAACTCACAGGTGCTCATGGTTGTTAGTTTTAATACGTTTTTGTGCAATTAATGTAATTGTGTACCTGACTGACTTAAAGTAGCAAAAATTATTGGAAGTCCCGTAAGTCCTAATAAACAAGATATAATTAATCAAAAATTAATTTGAAGAAACTAATTTTGACAAAAGATTAATTGACAAACTTTTGGCGGCTCTTACTCTTAATGAAAAAGTAGTTCATTAACTTTTTTATAAAAATACAACTTACTTCCTTATACGAGTATTATTTCACTAAAAGGGTAGATTTCTAAGCATCAATGAAGAAAATTTTGAATATAACTAATTAGTAATTAATCTTTGATGTTATGATTACAAGTTGAGAATTAAAATCTATCAAAAAATCTCAAAGAAAAATATTTTTAATTACAAATTCACAAAGTTTGACCTTCAACATTTTAAAACGTAAATTAAAATTCCCCTTTTTTATTAACTAGAATAGCCTAAATTACATTCCGCCCGGAATTCTTCAATAAAAAATACATCACGAGGAAATATAAAACAAACTTTAGTATTAAACAAACTAACTACGCTATATACTCAATCATATTTTATACTATGACAAACATACGCCGGGAAATTTATGTAGCTGAATAATTACAAATTATTTCCAGAAGAGAAACAACAATATTTGAAGTAATTAATAGCAATAATAGTAAATATATCAAAATATATTTAACGCTGGATAGTTTTAAATAACGCCCAATAATTAATAAAGAGATTTATGTGACAACTAAGTAGTAGTAGTAGTTTAATTTGAACTCTTAACACTTATTACTGTAATTTAAAAAATTGTAATTATTGATCATTGTTTCTGATGTTACTAGCATTGTACCTACTACTAATATTGTACCTATTGCTAAAATTAAATAAAGATTATTATTATTATTAAATATTTATTATTATTATTATATTAATTTGGCAATCCTATAAATTATTTAGATAATCATCAGTTTACGGCTGGTAACTGCACAAATTAGATGATCTATATCTGTACAGATGATTTACAATATATGAGGATGCCACACCCCAAGTTAGGTAATAGGCTTTCATGTGTGCGTGTATGTCCAGCATTAAAACCATAGCAAGTAATATACAGGATGATTCACAACTTCGTGCATATATATTTTTTGCACGATCGGTAATTTTTTAGCGTTTACTGGTCTGCTTCCAAGGTAGTAGGTTTTGTTTACAAATTTCAAGGCGGTAAGTAATCTTAGAAGACGGTAAGCAATCTTAGAAGGCGGTAAGTAATCTTAGAAGGCGGTAAGTAATCTTAGAAGGCGGTAATTAATCTTAGAAGGCGGTAATTAATCTTAGAAGGCAGTAAGAACTCGTAAAGAAGCACTAAACAACAACAGAAACCAAGGCAACAACATCAAAATGCAAACTAAACCTAGATAAGCAAAAATAAATATTATTTTCAAAATTATTTTTATTGATCACGGATGTTATGTGCATTATTTACCGGTTTTGGAGACCGAGGCGTATCCTCAACCGGTAAACTGCACATACCGCCCTTGATTCTTAATATACTATAATGGCATAGTACCTACTCAACTTACTGATCATGGAACAAAAATATTTTTTCAAATGGGTAAATTTAAGGGAATTCTCGCAACAAGCACATTTTTGAAACCACTGGATTGTTGATTGAGTAATGGATATCTGATTAACTATGAAAGGAACAAAATTATATTTTTGTTAATTGTGCAAAAGCAATATTGAAGTTCCGTTTGAAAACAGTGACCCAAAACTGTTTGATTAAAAAACAGGAAACTAAAATTGCGAATTTTGAAAAAAATCTTTCAGTTCCGTGATAAGTAAGTTGAATACTACATGTCTATAAAATATAAGCACGAAGTTGTATTATTTGGAAGCCAGCATTAAAGTGGAAACTCACAAAATAAATGTCTTCTCCCTGCACTGACTGTTTTTCTTGAATGTAGAACATGTATATATTTCGCATAGTTATAATTTGCTCCCTCAAACTCTAATGGAAAGTCCAAATTCCCTAAAGAACAGAAATTTCCTCTCATAAGCCCAGAGGCTCTTACTACACTACGCAGAACAAAATAATAAAATATTCCTCTGGAACGCGCTTGTTGTTTCTAATTACAAAGTTCATCAAGTGTTACAGCAATTCACAATGAGCACATTCTCACCTCTAACTGCTTATTATTGCATGTAAAGTGTCGTAGATCGAGCCCGGATTGTACATTGCGTATTTGTGGACTTTAATCGAAAAGTACAAAGAGCGAAATGCAATTTTGGACATTACACGACAGATTATACATATTAACGACAATTAGTGATTTTATTAACAATTCGAGGACCAGAAATTTTATCCTTGTTTTCATCTCCACTGCCATACCGGAAATTGTTATTTTTCCATATACGAAACAAACAGTTTCTATCATGGGCGTCGTTAGGGTGGGACAAGGGGGGGGGGCGACCGCCCCCCCCTAGATAATGATACAGAAACTCAAATTTCATACCTATATGACAAAAAAGACCAAACACTTGGAATTTTTTTTTTAGAAATTTCAATGTACGAAATACGCGAATCTTTTCAAAAATAATGCTCCTGTACTCAGAAAATGAGTTTAATTGGAGGGTAGTATTTTCCTCGAAAATCGAAATGAAGCAACAATGGGCAACATGGGTTATGGGTTGCAGCGAGCTTTGATATGCTTTTCTTGCCCGACGTTGGCTAAATTTATTATTTCTTATTAAATATAGATAGAGATTTGCAAGAAACGGTATTTAAGGTTTATTCTGAATCTTTAATGTAGGTACTGGATATCAGAAATGTATAGTTCTAATCATTGGCGTAGCCAGGGAGGTTTAGGAATTAAACCACATTCCCCCAGCGAATTAGTATTTATATTTTTTTTGCCTACGTACTTATCTAAATGCTAAAATAAGACATTTATTTTATAATTTTTTGAAAATTTATTATTTATTTTAATTTTTGTAATTGATAGAGGGTAAAATATGATGTAATTTCAAGTGTATGTATAACTTAACTTTTAATGAAGCAGCCTTTGACCTTGAACTCAAAAAAGATTTCGCCTGCGGCGCATTTTTTTCTTTCTCACCACCAAATTAATTTTTTAGGACTACATTACTGGTCCCCCTAGGAAATAACCTGGCGACGCCCATGGTTTCTATACAGTTACCTAGCTACGAAATTACACAATACGAAATATACTCGTATGTTCAACCCGTACGATATACTATTAAACAGGTCATATCGCCAGTTTCAATTTTTGTTTCACCTTTTAGTAGGCGTGTGTTGTCTATCTGACAATTGATAATTCTTTCCTGTCATTAAATATTTCGTGATAAATTGCATTATTCCATTAAAATGAACAACACGACATTAAAAGTGATATATTCACATAAAATAAAGTAGTACTTTTGCTGTACCTGGTATAATTTCAAAATTTAAATAGAATTTATATTCTTGTTATTGAAATTCTTGTATCATGTATTCCATGATCGTGGTATATTTGTTTCTTCGTAAAATTAAAATGTTTAATATTTATGGTCGTGGGAAAAAATAGTGTGCATAACTCCCCGGAAAGTGTCTATCGAATGCTCGTGCATCAGCATTCTCACTCACACGATTCACTTTCCGTGTTCATTACTATTACATTATAAGTGAGGTAGGTATTACTTTACAACGCGAGGTTTTATATTGAAGTACGACGCGCACACATTATGTGTTTATTATTTATTATTTTTTTGCCGACATACCTATTTATTAAAAATATCTATTTTCTATAAGGTTAAGTGAGATGCATTTTTTGACATTTGGAGTTGCACTAAAATTGCCTTCTAACAATAAGCTTTGAAACAACTGTTAAGAAACGGCGACAGCAAATATAAAAATTTAAATTAATCTGTTTTAAGTATTTATAAATTGTGCAAACCAGAGTTTTATAAACATTTTCGCTTGCGACGAAGTTAAATCATTTCACAGTATGTAAGGCTGCCATACCCAAGTTAGTTTCAAAATTGTCGAATTTGTAGTTATTCGGTGTGCAACAATTCGTGTTTAAGAATAAGAAGAATGAAAAATAAGTAATTAATTCAAATAATATGAAATATTATATTGATTACTTATTTTAATGTATTACCAATCAGAAAGTTTCAAGTACAGTTTCCTATTCAGTAAAAAGTTTGGCAACAGCTCTGTACAATATATCTAATTTTTGGCAAAGACGTTCAATCCGAAGTAATTTGTTTTCCATATTTCTCTGAAAGATTTGCAACTTCTGAATGTAAAAACAGCGGTTTCCCATTTCCATATCACTTGCTGAAGCTGCTATCGTGGTCGTAATTTTTTTCAGATTATTTTAAATGTCATACGTGGCAGGACACGTAAGGATTGTGGGAAATCTCCGTTGTTTACGATGAAGGCTCAAAAAGGATTTCAGATGCTGAGAGGCCTAAATAAACGAACCACGTTCGTAAATGCGAAGTGAAAAACATTCGCTTTGATCCGACATAAATAATAATCCGCAAGAATTTTCGTAAAAAATTAATTATGTTAGCCGTGTGTTATCAAGATGATAAAAAATAACCTGGAGTAAATGTCACACGAAGAACATAAGAGAATTGTTTAAACAAATATTGCAGATTCTTCAACTTCGTTGAGGTTATGTATAATAGTGAAAATAATTCTTGACTGAATTTGGAATTTAAAGAAGGAAAAATAATGGGTGCACCAGTCACTGTGATAACTATTATGCTTATTTATTCATAATGTCGACGTTTCGGTCTTAAATTGAGATCTTTCTCATTCTCAGGACAACTACAAAAAATACAAATATTGCAGTTGTTGTAGAACTTATGTCGACATTGTTGATTGTTGCTTGTATTATGAGACATTCCATATTTGTATTTTTTGTAGTTGTCCTGAGGAAGGTCTCAATTTAAGACCGAAACGTCGACATTAAGAATAAATAAGCATAATAGTTATCACAGTGACTGGTGCACCCGTTATTTTTCCTTCTTCAAGTTATGTATAATGATATGCGTAATATCGATTTAAGATTATTTGATAATACATTTATTATTATTCTACTGTTTCTGTATCTGCTCAATAGTGACTATTACTTTTAAGAACATCTTGTATAAGTGTATATTCAAATATAATAGTCATATTTTATGTAATATAAGTAAAAATGCTAACCTTTTGTGTACTCTGACGGTGGTGCATCCTATTAGGTGTCTCAGAAAGTCTTCAAATTGCTTATGGCACTATACACTTTAAATTTAAAATAGTCTGTAATATTTTTATATTATTTACGCATTCAAAAGGTATATTATACGTAATTTATAGATATTTCTGTATTTATATAGTACCTACATCAAAATATATAATATTATCTTATAAACATTGATACATGCATTACGACCAACCGCAGAGAACTGAACTCGCAAATATTGGTTTCTAGCCCAGTGCAAACAAGGTTTCGACATGTTAGTTTATTCCTCTCATAAGAATATTATGTTAAAATATTATTTGATTTTAGTTTGGTAAATAAGTGATACCTGAACTGTTTTAATGAATATTATGGTGTAGATAATACGAATTTAAAATATACAGGGCGATTCACAACTTCGTGCATATATTTTAATAGCATATAGTACTCAACCAACTGATCATGGAACAAAAAGAATTTTAAAGGCAGTTTTCACAAGAAAAACAATTTTGAAACCACTGGATTGTTGATTGTATAAACGATATCTGATTAACTATGAAAGGAATAATAGTGTATTAAGTGCATGATTTAATCTTGAGGGTCAAGTTTATTTTACGAGCCGAAGGTAAGGGAAATAGTTACTTGAAGAATTATTATAGGTACTTTAGTCCTGTGGTATAGGTAGGTGGTACGCTATTTTTGCACTTCACTCTCATACGAATGCATAATAGTTTAAAAGGAGACACATTTATAATTTTGACAGTAAATTTTATGACAAATATTTTCGTTTTTACCATAGATACTCTGTAACAAATACCATGTATTTACTTGACACCGGGATTAATAAACTCAATTCCTTGACAACGGGATTAAATATGAAAAATAATCAATTGCGATCAAATAATAGTATATTATACAGCTATAATGGATGCAATTATTCCTGAAGATGAAGTTTAAAACACAAGCGAGCAAAGCGAGCGAGGGTTTTAATTATCTGAGGGAATAATAGCCATTATAGCGAGTTGTATACTGTACTTTATCTACGACTAACTTATTATGGATAAGATTTTAGTAAAATAAATACCAAAACACTAAAATTTTGAAATTCCCAATGTCAATTCTCTATCACCATAGTTACATATTAAACATTGCAATGTTTTAAAAAAATAATGTGCACGGAGAAATTGATTATTCTCTACGGGATTATTACATGGTATTATGTAGCAAACATCACACATTTAATGTTAATGTTATACATTAGTCGTAGATAAAGAACCTTAGTCCCTAAAAATAAAGATTAAAGAAGAGTTTTATTCCCGGAAGTGCAAAAAATAAATTTGTATTAATTGTGCAATGGCAAGAATTGTAAATTTATGAAATTCCATTTGAAAACAGTGTTTGATTAAAAAACCTGGAAACTAAAATGATCAATTTTGAAATACTTTTAGTTCCGTGATAACATGGTGTTAAAATATATGCATGATGTATAGGTAGATATAAAATAATGTAATTATAAAATCAACATTTATTTTTTACCAGACCCGTCTCTGCGTAATCTTAACGCAATTTGCATCATAGTGAATTATATTTACGGAACACAAAAAATTCATTGTTTTTACTGTAATACAAACAAATGTTAAAACATTATTAAATTCAATTTATCGTGAATAAAATTTATGAACCAAGAACCAACCTAGAGATTCAATTATGGTAAGTAATTTTTCTTCCAAATAATAAAAATTAATGTTCCCCACATTTATCTTCGATCAACTAAGTACATTAATAAAAATATGCAGAACTATTTATCATCCAAACTTCGTACAAATTTCCCGACGCTCCCGCCATCTACACTGCATTTTCCGATACTACTAAAGCTCTCTGTTTTCCGCGGAAGCTCAACAAAATTTTCTCCGCGTTTACAGTGGCTGGAAAATAACGATTTTCCAAGCTTTCGCTCCCGAACGATAGGTGGCGTTGCTGTCTGGGTTTTCAGGAAAGTTTTCAGGTTTCAGCGGCTGAAGAGTGAATTATTTCCTCGTGAATCACTCAAATTAATACACATCCTCTGGTGAAATATATCCTGCATAGTTTTGACACTAACAAAACGCTGTGTGATATATGAGAAAATGAAACAATAAATTTTGTGAGAAGGATAAATAATTGTCTTGAAATAATTTTCAGGAAAATTTCATATCTTTTTTGAGGGTTGTGTAACTAAATTAAGAGTTGATTAAATTAGTCAGGTTTTGATATACTCAATAAATTTTATTTAAAATATTCGAAATTATTGAGTTTAATAAAATACCGAATATCAAATTAGAGGTACCAAAAAAATGTTGGATGCTGTAGCCATGAAAAAAGAAATAATAAACGAAATATAACGTTTATACGGGAATATAATTTTATATTGATATTTATTTCGGACTATTTTTAAGTTAAAAAAACTTTAAATGGTTTAAAGTAAAGTAAAATAATTGTTAACAACGTTAATTTAAATCTAAAATAAATTAAAATGAACAAAAACTGTTTTATGTTCGTCCAAAATGCGTACACAACTATTTTGCTATTTAAACGCATACGACAATCTGCATATCGTAATATAATTAAAAGTCTATAAAGTCTGTGTTGTAGGTACCTACCTAGGTAATGTATGAAACTTTTCAGATTGAAAATAGGATTATAATTGTAATTAAGTAGATCAATATCTAGTATCTTTCAGGATAATGTTACATTTAAAATATCATTATCCATAGTCTATAGAAATTTCTTTGTAAATTACTTTGTTCTACATTACTTTGATATCCTTTATCGTTAAAATGAAAAATGAGATCGAAGTCACAGGTTTATGAAGAATTTAATTCTATAAAATAGAAATCTTTGATGTGGAAAATTTATACTTACTTTTGTAGTAAATAAATTTATAATAAAAAATGTATCATTGAAATAATTTTATTTTTAACACGACCATTTTGAAAATACGCTTACCAACATTTTGTTAGCAACTGAAATAAAATTATCTACTTTATTAATCATAAAAAATAGTGTCTGTATTTTGAACATAAAGGCACTTTTCGCATGAGTGAAAATATTAATATTATACGAACAGTAGTAGACAAGTTGTTAAGAATACTTTACGTACGACTATAGATTTATTGAATAGGTAATAATTTATTTGATAGGGTTATGTGTGATAGGTAAGTATAAGAAAGCAAGTTTTCATCTTTTCTATAAAGCCCTGTTCGCACGAGGATTCTTTGAAGATTCTACCAAGATTCTGAACCCTGGAAAAGAAGAAGTTTCAAGGTTTTGAATCTTGAAAAAAAATTCATGGTTTTGAAACAAACTATAAATTATAAATTCTTCGTTTCCAAGATTCATTGAAGATTCAATTCAGCGGCACCGCAATTAAACAGGGTATTCTCACTAGAAAGAAGAAAACTTCTTCTTTTTCAGAATTCAGAATCTTGGTAGAACCTTTAAAGAATCCTCGTGCGAACAGCGAATAGAGCTAAAGGAATAATTTTCTCTTTATACAGAGTGTTTCACAACTTCAGAAAAAAAAGACCGATACCGACACATCAAAAAGAATTTTTTCAAAATTCGCAAAATAAGTTGCACTCGAAATGACGTATATATTTTTAATATAACTTAATTAGTTAGTTTACTTAGGGAATGGGTTCCACACTGGAAAATAAAATTCTAGAATTTTCATACACAGGAAATGCAAGCAAAAGATTCATTTACAGGAAAACTCAAATCTAGAATTTTAGATTCGGCATACACAAATGCAAACAAAGGAAGATGAAAATACCGGAAGATGCAAATCCAGAAAACTAGTTTATCTCTTCATTTCAACACAAAGGGATAAATTAGGTTGAACTGAACTAAATGAACAACCACCATACTTGAGTCAAACATACTCGGTTTTGATTATAACTTATCCAGGTTTGCATCTTCCTATGTTTGCATTTATGCCAAATCTAAAGTTCTAGATCTGTATTTTCCTGTAAATGAATCCTTAATATGGATATTTGATTACGCATATATTTTCCAGATTGGAATCTTCTTGTGCTTGCATTTTGCTGTGTATGAATATTCTAGAATTTTATTTTCAGGTATTGAATATGTACCCGTTTACTTATACAACATTATGATACTTTTCGGTTCATTATTTAGCTCATTATTTTTGATTCGTGATGAGTTATGTCATAACATATGCCATTTAATTTTGTCCTGAACTTGTCAAACATCTTGCAACAGATCTCAGTAACTTTAGTAATTTTTAAGTTTCTTGCTAAGCGACTGGTAAAGATGTTGGAAATGTTAATAAACATGAATGCAGTCAGTATTTCAATTTATAATTTTTATTTGACGAACATCTACGTTTCGTAGCCAATTGCTACTTCCTCAGGATGGCTACAAGAGAAATAGTAATTTTTTTCCATGTATAATCCGACTATTAGAATATCACTCTGGATGTCACAGCTAATTCGTTTAGCCCCCATTGCCGGGGTGTGGCCCATACTCCAATCTAGTCCATTAGCGCCTTGCCTTTGCGCATCAGGTTTTAATAGCGCACGTAGTCCCAGTGACCGTGTACTATACTGAGACAGAGACTCAGCATAATGAAGGGTTAGTCAGCCTTATTACATGCATCCAGACACGGAGATGCATCTCTGTGACATCATATCTACAAAAGGTTTTATGCAGACATGCAATGTAGTGAATTACGTGGAGGCTTATGTTATTATAAATAAATAAAAAACAGGATTTTTAAGATGATTACCGTCGCGGCAATTTAATTTTTTATTTGCTTTAAGGTGTACGTCTACCCTAAAACTTTATAGCGTTACTGAGGTGTACGCCTTCCACGTTTATTTTAATTATAATTGAAATATAATATGATGCTTTTACATATGAGAGTATTAACAAAGGATGGCTTAATGCTTCTATATTTTATTTTTTGTCTTTGGCCCTTTGGCCTAGGAATTTGCAGTAAAAAATTAAAATATGAAGTTTTTTGTCATTATTTGATATGATTTTTTTTCGGTCAGTATAAATGGCAAGAAAAATTTAAAAAGTAAGAAGCATGCAGCTAAGCTTCCTTTTTCGAATAATTTTTGTTTTACTTAATTTCTTTAAAAAATACAGAAGTTATTATTATTATGTTTACGCAGTATTTTCAACTTCAAAACTACATTGCATACCTAGGGTGCGGGAAAGTTCGAGTTTCGGGCAGCCGTAGTAGTGTGGAAGAGAGTAAAAAAGAAAAAAAAGTAATATCGAGAGCATTCTAGGAATTATTACGAGCCCCGTAAGTGGTAACTAATAAGTACTCATTATTTAATAGTGTTAAACAATGAATTCATTAATTCATAATGTGACCTTATGGTGAGGTTTATTATACTATTTTCACGTATATAATGAATACATTATTCTATTGTCGTGGATAAATATTTTAAATAGGTATAGGTATCTCTTTCGTAAACTAATGTAAAAATATTGTAAAATTTTTGGGTAGGCCAAAACTTTGCAGGGTGGGCCCCAGACCACCCAGACCCACCCTTAATTAGTCCCTGGCACATGTAGAGAGCTGTGCTTAAATCCGATAGTCAGAATTTTTTAATTTTCTGGATTAAGAAAGATTTTACATCAATGGTTTTATGGTCGTTTTCCCTATATTATGTCAACAAATAAAAATATGAAAAGTATAGCGCTTTCATCGGCCTTTGGCAATCTTACCAACACGAAGCAAAAGTAATTTTGACCACTGCTTAATCAACATTTAAACAGGGCATTAACAAACCAAGAACATTCTTAAGCATTGAGCGTATTCTTAAATTACTATCCCTACTAGCATGCTAAGTGGAAAGAAGTAATAGCATCCTTCGGGATATAAAATTAAATTCATATTCACGCACAGTTTCCTCGAACAAAGTCGAAAGTGCCTGACGCGGTGAGACGTTGACGGTGGAAGTACGAGTAGAAGTGTGAAGCACACGCAGTAAGATAAATATTAAGTGCAAACATGTGCCACGCGAGAAGAGGATCCAGCTTTTACCTCTGCTTAACCTGCTCTACACGGGATTTAGATTTATGCGCGTAAGCCGCGGAAACACTGCCAATAGCGAATAGCGAACATCGGAAAATTCAAATTGGTACTTAGAGTTCATGAGAAAATTCACAGAGATTACGAACAATACAAACGACAACTTGTTTAAGATTATTCTGGTTTAATCTGGGGTATATTATGTACATAGTTAAAAAAGAAGCAGGAAGTAAAACGTCATTTTGAACTAAAACAATTTAGAACACATATTGACAAGTCCGTTCATCTGTATCATTTGACTAAGTCCCTATAGGTAAATGCCACATTTTAGGTTTAGTATGGGAAGGGTAGATAATTCTTATGAACGATTTGTGTACCATGTCAATTATGTCTCTTTAGACATCTAGTTTGCTCTTTCTATCTTTTAGATTCAAAGGATTTTAAGTAGTGAGATATTATATTCCTGTATTTAGTTCCAGTAGAATAACAGTCTATGAAAATTGTATTTAAGGGGGACCACCTTCAATCAACAACCATCTTAGGGTTTGTAGGTGTACCTGGAGTAGCAAATAAGCCAGTGTTCCTCCACTTTTAAAAGAACATGGCCAATCTGCTTTGTATAGTCTGAGACAAAATTATTACAACCATATATTCTACCATGCAACCACGTTTTCGTAAATAAAAATTTGTCCGATAAAATGTAAACCTCTTGTGGTATTATTCTCGATAATTCCACTCCTGTATAAAGTAAGTCATAAACAAAACACAATTTTATCGTTTTGACAGCGGATAAAAAGGAAGGTAACTTTTTGCAAGTGATAAAACCTTATATACCTTTTTCTTAGCAACCAAACAATAAACAAAACACTAAAATGTCATTTGCTTCATATTTCGAATTTTTGTCAGTGAAATGATTCGATTTTGGGAATATTTGTGAAGAAGAACCAAAGGAGTTGTTAAATTATCTCGTTGAATTACACTCGAGCATTTTGTTTCTTCCGAATAAATTTCTGTTTGACATCTCAACCTTGTCACCTGACAGCAATTTGACTCGAAGAATTGTTTTAAAATCAAATTAAATCAAACAATTGTTCTCTTCAAATTGCTAGGCAACAAGGTTTCAATACAAACAGAAATTTATCCGGCGAAATAAGAAGCTCTTGTGTAATTACAGTTTACAGTTGATAATATGCGACATTTTATGTATGTACCCAACCCAACATACGATGATTGGCAAAATGCTTAAAGAAGATGATCAAATGTACTTTTCGCCAGTGTTTACTAAAAGGTGTTACATTTAAATACACCGCAGCAACTTTTAATTCCGTGGAAATCAATAGATAATGAAGTATCCAGTCCTTGCTATAACCTTTGGTAGTTTGGGGCAAGTTAAAGTGTGAACTCTCAACACGGGCGCATAAACTCAACGGGTTACGAGTACGAGCAGACCACTCTCTGTACAGAGACTCGACTACGTAGTAGTTGTTTGTGGTTCACGCTGCAGGGTTACGAAACCACGACAGACCTTGTGCTGTTCATTTCTCAGTTGGAGTACGTACAGTACACCAGTGTCGTCTCGGTCACTGGGAACTAATTCAATCACGGCGTAAAGTGGATGTGATGAAGTCGTCCACGATACAGGGATTCCATTCTTAATTAGAGGTGCTAATGTTCAGATTAAATTATATTCTATTCTACTCAAGGTATTGTTTGTGAGATGAAAGAAATCTGGTTATGGTTATCTGTATCAAACATCTTTGTCGTACTTGCATTGTCTAATGGATTTCATATTGTTTCGACATGGGTAGCAAAGCATTTGCTCGTTCTATTCAACACTGTTGTTGTAACGTAAGTTCAGTTATTATTACTGACTATTTCCCTCATTATATTTTAACAAATTAAAATGCACTATTTTTCATAAAAACCATAGAAACTATTCCAGTGCATATTTTTGAATATTGACATAGTATGCGTATATTCACCGTAACCATGACACAACAAATAATAATAAATGTTTGTTAATATTTCACCAAATGTCAAAATATTTAAAATGAATTTAAAAATTATGCTAATAAATAAAATTGTGTTATTTAGAATTGTAAAATTTGTTTTATTCATGAAATAATCAATGAGTATTCCACTCGATCATCAAAAATAATAGAAAATACTTTCGACGTATTTCCGCAAAACACCTCTCGACCTCCGGTCTCGAGTTGTTACTATGGAAATACGTCTCATCAGTCGGCAGTATTTTCGAAGCTCTTGTGGTATAATAACTGAATATGACAATATGTGCGGAGTTAAAATCTTACTTCGTACTGTTCCATTTTCTTTTATCTCACAAATTATGTATTAACATCTCACAAACTATACCTACTATTAAAACGAAGATTGAAATTTAGTAATTTGTAAAAAAGTGTAAGAAGAATTTGAATGGGTCACTTTTGTTATGATTGAAAAATAGTTATTTGTTCAACTAGAGGAAAGAGCTTCTTTTTCCCACTTGAGCGCAAAGTTTGTGTCACGAGCGAAGCGAGGGAGGCAATCGAGCGATAGCGGAAAAAGAGCTTTTCTCCAGTGTTTGACACAATTTTTTTAGGTTATCCGCTTCTGATTATATTTTAATTATACTACCTTTAAAAAACACTTATTTATTATCTCTCGTTTCAGAATTACAATTTATGCTCATATACCATCAACAATAAAGAAATCTACTGCTGCTTAAAAATACTAACTTGTTGCTCTTATTATTTCAGGCTTAAATTTAAGAACTCTATATATGGTATTTATTTCCTTAATCTTAGCAGTGTTTTAAAATTAGTCACATAATTTTATGTAAATTCCTTTGAAGGACAAATGCTGCAATACTCATGCACAAGTCTCAAAGGTAGAGTCATGTCTGCCGAGTTTTTCTATCAGCCTTTCATTAAATACAATTTAATCATCGTAAACAATTAACCTGTCACTTTTACAACCAATTTGTAATTAATAAGTGACATGGTTATCAGGAAAGCAAAGTGCATAGACTAATTAATGTGTCATGACTGGGACTGCATTTGGAACGAACTCAAAGTCTAAGAGGAGTATTTAATAATTGCGAAATTTTTAAACAAAAAAATATAGATAACCATTGCTAATCAGCCCTATACATGACTGTATCTAGGTTTTTCTGAAAGACCTCTGCATGTTATATTCCTGTTCTTTAAATGAAGGAATGCGGTATATCTAAACTTAAGCGATTTAAAGCCCTGTTCAGAAATGAATTCTTTGAGAATTCTTTCATGCTTCTGAATCCTGGAAATATACACTGGTTTAAACCATCAATGAATTAGAAATTATTATTTTCCAAGACTCGTTGAAGATTCAATTTATCGTCGCTGATATTTGAAAGACCTTTCTCACCAGGATAATTTTTATAAAAATTCAGTAGCACGAAAGAAGCATCAAAGAATCTTTGTGTGAACAGGGCATAATTACGAAAGCTTCAACAATTTTCGTAATTTTAACATAGAAAGCACTAGGCATTAGATGTAGACTCGTGACAGGTTTAATTCGAAATTTATATAGGGAAAGAATAAAACACTGACCGCTAAAACGCGCTGATTTGCGAAGAAATGCACAGATGTACGTAAAAAAGAATTAAATCAATCCAAATCCAGTATGTGGGACTAAAGACGGGTATTAGGTTTCTTTATTTAGTTCATTTCAATCAGAATTTTTTCAAAACTGATAATTTGGGACTCAAGAAGGTTATTGAAGCGCGTTTCAGCGGTCAACGCTGATCAGCGTTTTATTGTTACCCATTGATATGTTTCATGGCATAGAATTTGACATTAATATTATTGATTGACCGACTGTGGTTTTGAAACCGCTAGTTCGATTTCAGTCTGGTGCATATTTCACTTAAATGAACAAATAACTCCCTTGTGGTGTGTCTTCCACTAACAATCATGAGTGTCCGTAAATTAATGGAGTTCGCAGGTACCTTAATTAAGTAAAACGCGTGTTAGATGTATCGATGTATTATAGTTTAAAATAATTATTTTGTACAGTAAAATTGTCTAAATCTTGACGGAGAGACACTTTTTCCAATCTGTTTTTTCCAGTCCGTTTTTTCTTATTTTTTTCCATAATAATGCATTTCTGCAATGTGACATTTTATCCAATAAAATAATTATTTAATTTAGGTTAGGTTAAGCCCTGTTCGCACGAGGATTCTTTGAAGATGCTAGCAACATTCTGAATCCTGGAAAAGAAGAAGTTATTTTCTTTCTCGTGAAAATTATCTGTTAAATTGCGGTGTCGCTAAATTGAATCTTCAATTCGTCTTGGAAAAGAAGAATTTATAATTTATTGATTGCTTCGAAACCACGTAATTATCACTAGAAAGAAGAAAACTTCTTCTTTTCCAGGATTCTGAATCTCCGTAGAATCTTCGAAGAATCCCTATGCGAACAGGGCTTTAGATTAAATTGGAATAAATGAATATTGGAAAAAAGAACTCGCGGAAAATATGCCATTGGAAAAAAGAATTAGAATTACTGGAAATAATGACTTGGAAAATGTGTCGTGCAATCCTAAATCTAAATTAGTGTACTCCATTGAAAGCAGAAGCTCTTAATAAACATAGCGCTAGTATGTAATATCGGCTGACTTATTTGTGTTTATGAATTACTCGTACGCTATTTCGATTCACTTCTACGTAGTTATAACGAAATGAGTATGTACAAACATTAGTTTGTTTGTATAAGAGAATTTGTACGCTGTGCTCAGTACATTAATGAACGTACAAAATGTATAAATATATAAATCAATATTAATATTAAATATGTATAGCACTAAGTTTATTTACATTTATAGCTCCCATTAATAATATTTATTGATATTTACTACCAGAACAAGAATGAGAATTTGTCAGGGTCGTTTGGTAATGAAAACACTACTGACGTAGACAGTTACCATGATGTCTCTACTGCTTATATCAAAATTGACTTTGTTATTAAATTGGTCTCCATTGTTTTATAAAGTTTAAAGAATTCCTGAAATGTGTTTTAAAAAAATCATGATTCATGAACAATGATTTGGAAATGTAAAAGTTTAAACTTGTTTCGTTCTTTAAACCAACTGGAGACCTATTGAACTTAAGCCAAACACTGCTGTTATTCTCGTTTTTTATTTGAACATGATTTAGAAAAGGCCATTTATTATTATTATTTTTACATTATTTTGTAAATAGTTATTTTTCCGCAATAGTGCGGAAAATAGACATTCTGTCACTCTAAATGAGTGCGGGAAATAGCCAATTCTGACACTAGTGCGAAAAAGTAAATTTTTTGTTTTATTTAATTATTGTGTCATGTAAGCAACCGTCATGATACTTAAAATATAAAGATAAACTATGCAAAGTAGTTACATATTAACTGTCCAAAACTTAAATTCATTTTTAATATAATGTTTTTGAGAACGATTGCAGAAAAAATCTTGTTACGAAAATTACTATTATCTAGGACAAAAAGTGAAACATTTAGGTACAAGCAAATTGTTTACGGACGAGGCATCCAGCCGAGGTTGGAATTACTTGTAATGACACTTTTTGTCCGAGATACATTTACAAAATTTTATTTTATACTCTTTCGTTTTGATTGCTGTACTTCATTTTATTCAACAAATGTCAAATGACGGGAGGTTACCTAGCGATAGCCTTTTTATAAGCCGCAAAATTTCATTTTCCGGGCTAGCCCTATTCTATTTTGCAAGTTGCAACCTATAAATAGTCCGAAAAATATCACTTCATGTCACATTAAATAAAAATATTTAAAAGAGAGTTCAATAAAGTAATTACTTAAATAAAAAACTATATACTGTAAATATTATTGGCCCAAAAGTATAATACAAGAAATTCTATTGGTCAAGTACCTCTGCTGAAAAGTGTGGATTTCAGTAGTTGTGAGATTTTCCAGCTAGTGGTATAATTCTTCATGTGTTAGTGAAAGACGTTTGTATTATTAAAACGGTAATATCGTTTAGTACCTGGTGTGCAGTGGGACCAAATGTAACCGGAACCAGTGCGGAAACCACAAAGAGAATTGATTTATAACCACAATCCGGTAACACCGCTAAATTGGTTAAATAACTTGCTAACAAACGAGCCGCACTCGACGGTAAACCACCAATGTTCTGAATTTTTAATAACCAATAACTATTAAATTCTATAAATATATATTTTATTTATTTATAAAAACGTTGCAATGTAAGCAGATGCTATAAAAATATCGAATTTACTTAACGTCATACACACTAAATTATATATTGCCTGTTCTATGTTACAAACAAAGATCAATACTGCATAATAACATGTTTTTTAGTGGCTACTTTAAATAAGCTGCAGTATTCAAAATTTGAATAATATATTGAGGGAACGATATTAGAACTCAAATTCTGGTTGTCCATAATTTATTTTAACATTTATGATTTGGGTCGTTTTCCATGTCAGACAAAAATATCAAAAGCTGAAATTTTTCATATTTCAAGACCATTTTTTATAAAATAATAATTGCTTATCGATTTTGTACATATTCACTTGTTAATATGAAGAAGGTAGAATACCGCTTTCAAAACGTCGAAGACAAAATAAATAAATACAGAACCATACATGGTTAAAGAATAATTAGGTTTGTCAACATGATATTTTCTAGCGGTCAAAATGTGTAATGAATTTAGGTATCTCTGGCTTTATTAGGGATATTATATTGACTATTGATTTAAATGTAAAAATACATTTTAATACTATAAATAGTAACTAAATTGAAATTTAGATATATCTAATGGCTGTATCAGGGATACTATATTGACGCTAAATTAAATGTAAAAATACAGTTTAATACTATAAATCAGGGACTCGAACCGCACAAAGGAACGGTTCAGGTTCGGTTCGCGGTTCACTGTGCTTTCTAGGGTTCGGGTTTGTCTTGGTTTTTTTATTTTTTTTTGAAACGAACCGATTACCAATTTTCAAAAAAGCGGTTCATGTTCCTGTTACGGTTCAATAATTTATTAAGTAACGAGCAATTAATTAAAAGAATTCGTACCAGTTTTGTACAAAAATATAAAATCAATTAAAAAAAATTTAAACTTGACCATATAATAGACAAAACAACAATTTTTATAAAATTTTGACAAAAAAAATTCTTTAAACCGTTCCGAACCGGTTCACAACTATTAGTTCGGTTCCGGGTATGGGTTTGTCTAACTATTTTTGAACGTTTCGGTTTGGTTCGTGGTTTGCTAAAATAACTGCGGTTCGTTCTGGTTTTCGTTCCTGTTCCGGTTCGGTTCGATTCTCTGCTATAAATAGTAACTACAATTGATTTAGATATATCTAAGCGGCTATGTTCCATAATTTACCATTAGATCGAAAATATTATCATAAAACGTGTTTGAAAATCCTCAATTTTCTACAAGGGAGAACGTCGTTATAAAGAAATAATTTCACAATATATGAACACAGTCTCGTAGTGCATCTATTCATCTTCATTATTCAGTTTATCTAACATGTCGATTTTTACTCATTTCTCCTAAAATTAAAATAACCTATATCCACATTGACAGTTTTTCTGAAACACTTTAAGCTTACCTAGGTGTTTTTTTTATATTTTACATATATTTCTATATCACTATATGACGCGCAAATTATTAAATATCAAAAAGTGAAAGAATGAATTTGTATCGGTAGGGACCAGCAGAGACACCTAGAAACACCTAAGAACTAATTACAACTTCTGACCGGATTTGTCAATGAAAAACGTAGCCAGTGGTAAATTTAATTATTCTTTAACCGTGTACAAAACTAAACCGACTAAACCCAAATAAATAATTTTATGTAAATATTACTCAATTTAAAAATGAAACAATACACGACTGTTTTTGAAGAACACGAAATTATACTCTTGAATTATGAAGAACCTAGGAGGTAATTAGTAAAATAGATACATTTTGTATTTTTGAAAATGTAACAAATATATGTATATTCAATCGTTTAGTTTGAGAGTCACTGTTTCCACGTTATTATTTCACACCACAATGCAACATGTATGACTAACAAATAACATTATAGGTGAACAACGATAACCATGTACAAAATATTACGCATAATGCGTGTGAAATTAAATCACGCTAAAATGTGCGTGATACAAATGTAGAGTGTCAGTAAACCTTAACATTAGTAGAGATAAAAATAATGTTTTAGGATTACAGTTTTTATGAGTTTAGCAATTAAAATTGATTTTATAAAGAGATTAAACTGTAATTTAACTCTTTTAATATAATGATTTAACCGGTGTATAATTGAGCAATGAAGCATATTTTAATTACAAAATTTTCAAACTAATGAATGATAACAATAATAATCCACAAATTAAACTCGTATAATGTAACAATAACAATGCGGTTTGCGGTGTTGGATTCCTCGTATTCAAGTTTAATAATTAATAAAAATTTCAGAAATAACCAATAAGACGGAAAATGACAAAAATATTTTGAAATATTATTAAAGGTGGTATTTTTTGATACAATTATTGTCTTTTGCACAAGAAATAATTGCGTTTTTTGCTTCATAAAACAACATAGAAAATTTACATTTGTCAAGGTAAGTGTCATCCTGGGGTCAACTTAATTTTTTTGAATGGGAACCTTGACCCGGGTCAAAAAAAATTATATGATAATTCTTTCCCCTCAAATTCATTGAACCCGTGTTTCAGCATTTTTGGCTGGGTTCCACGGTTTCTGAAAAAACACATTTCGAAATTCAAATTTTTTCACTTTCCCGCGCTGATAACTCGAAATATAGGGGTGGGGAAAAAAAGTTTCGTACAAAAGTTTCTTCTTTTTTTGCGTAGAACACGTTGCCAAAATAAAAAGTGGGGTTCCCATTTAAAAAAATCAAGTTGATCCCAATGTGGGCAATATGCCCACTTTGGGCAGAAAACTAATTACATGGTTTTTCTTCCCCCTCAAATTCATCGAACCCGTATTTCACCGATTTTCGATCCGTGCCGTGGTTCCCGAGATATTTAGGTGGAAAGTTTTCAAAAAAACAGCCTGTATATGTAATAAACAAATTAATAGTTATTTACGTAACAAGTACGCAAAATAGAGTTTTAGAGGACAAGTCTATTTACCCTATTTACGGACGAGGTGAGACCACTAAAACAAAGATTAACAACTATTCGAAATTATTCTAAAATATAACTTTAAAATGAAATTTTGAAAAACTTCGACGATGAAACAATGAAAATCAGGGAAAATAAATCCTATAAAATGTAAATAACAGCTCATTGCCTAGGTTACGTTATTTTAAAGGACTGGATCCCATAAAATATTAATTTTTGTCATCCTGCAAAGTAACATTTGTCGTGGCTATTTTGCGTGCGCAAAGTGGCTCATTTCTGAACTATGCGGATAAGCGTGCAGAAAGTAGAAGCGTCTAAATTTCCGCACTAGATACACAATATACTATTGTGGACTCAAAACAGTTCGCAAAGTTTTTAGACAGCATGTACCTACTAAAAATATATCATAGTCTATTCTATCTCCAATTAGAATAAAGTGTAGCTTAATTCGAAAACTATAAACAATTATTTTCTGATAATAAATATAAAAAAACTTCTGTGTACTTAAACTTTTTAATCTCTCTAACCATTGTTCCTCTTGTTTGGCATGATAAGATAATTTAAACATGAAGATAGCGTTTTTATTTTCAATTTTCTGTTGAAATGCATAATTGCTATTCCGGTTTATCATATCGCTCGCCTACATTTGTATAATTATATAATTTTTCTTCTGATGTTTGAGAGTGATTGCACCGACGCTGAGCGTAATATAATTAACATGGTAAACAAATAACACTTTAAACAATTAACCGAGCAATTTGTTTTGATATATGCCGGGAGGGAGTTGGAGCTTGTTTCATCATTTATGATGTGTTTTATTTTAATTAGTTTTTAGTAATTAATATATTGGATTCTAACTTCATTGCAACTTGTAGTAAAACGCATTATTATTATTATTTAAAACAACATAGTTTCTGGTAATTAATATATTGGATTCTAGATAACTTGATTGCAACTTGTAGTAAAACGCATTATTATTTTTGTTTAAAACATAACTAGTTTTATAATACGAGTGACCAGAAAATTTTTTTAGGGACTTACTTTTACGTTGGTAGTATCTTTTGGGTTTGGGCGATATATAGAATTGTCCAAAGTACATACCTGAAAAAGAAAAAAAATCATTAGTATTAGATAATATTAACTGTTAAAAACTATATTTATAATATGCATGAAATGTCAGAAAAATATCGAAACTATCTCTTAAACAGTATAAACATTATTATTAAATTTTCCGTTTGTTCATTGCAATGTTTTTCAACAAACTAACTTACTAATAGTAATTAAATTATTTCTGAGTTTTGCATTATTCAAACAAATTAAAATAATTATTAAACATTTATTATCAATTAATAATAATTCATTACATAATGCCGCCAACGAAATACAGACAACTGTATATAATATTGTTAAACCGTAGCGATATATAGCAGTCCCCAGTTCTATCCCTGTAAACGAGTGGTTGGATTCCACTATAATTCTGTAAACATTCTGTAATTTGAATGGTTACCATCAAAATAAATAAATATGCGAAGTACTTTATTTGCAACAATTTAGAAATTCATTTGGTGTTGAACATTATATTCTGTTTATATTTATCAAACTATAAGTATAGCTTAAAGGGTTTATTTTAACCTTCAAAAGTTGACTGAATTCCAGTAATTTTCCTTTCTTCATTTTCATCATTCAGTCAAGAAGTTTTCATTAATACATAGTTTATTATATTGCACTATACTTGATTTAATAACTATACGGACAAACTTGAAGTTGTCTCGCTGAGCCATATTTACACTGTGTAAATACGAGACAAATATAACTGCATTTTTTTGCGACAAAATTAAATTTGACTTATCAGAGGGAAAACTCGATACAGTCACTGAGAACAGCTGACGAGACAAGATGGAGAACATTCGTTTGTTTACATTACAAAGTATGTATGGTGTAAAACTGGTGTTACATCAGCCAATCAAAAACGATCAGGTTTAGCATTCCAATTTCAGATTTGTCCGATTAGTTTTTAAATAGAGTATAGTGTAATATGAGCAGCCTCATGTATTAATAATTTAGAGATATAAGTAATTATAATAAATGATATTTTTATTTACAATTATTTTAAGCCGGGTTTATGCAGCATCATCACTATCACAGTCACAGTCTTAGGAATATTTTTTTTTTTTGATAGATCTACAGTACACGAAATAAGGGATGGCCGGACTTAAGAATAAGAATTGTAAATTGGTAATAATTATTTACTTAACAAGTGGATAAAGTAAGGAATTACTCACGAGGCCGAAGGCATTTAAGTCATATAAATCCTGCATAAACGGTTTTCTTTCTTAGACTATGCTTATCAGGGTTGGCAAAAAACATGTTTTTTTATTTTAAACAAAAAAAACTGTTTTTTTTGTTTAAAACTGTCTTTTTTGTTTAAAACGTGTTTTTTACTGATTTAAAAAAAACATGTTTTAAACACACAAAAAACAATGTTTTAATCAGCAAGGAGTTCTGAAATATGCATCATTACGCACTATGGCGATAAATATGCTGGGGATTCCCCTACCTATACTTATTATTATGGCTATGGGTGACAACAATAGTGAGAAACAGTATTATGTTATAGGTACACTATTATTAGCAATAAGAACTTTGTTTTGTTACGTAGATAAAGTATTAAAAATGTTTAAAACGTGTTTCAAATATATGTTTAAAACGTGTTTTAAACATGTTTAAAACGTGCTTTAAAAACTTGCTTTGTTTTAAACAAGTTTTAAACATTTGTTTAAAACGAAATGTTTTAAACGTGCCAACCCTGATGCTTATGCTTATAACTTATGACAAGTCTGCATAAACCTGGCTTCAGACATTAGCCAGCGACTGTAAAATAGTAAACAGTAATTTTTGTAGTGTTCATTCGTGTGTACGGCGTGCCCAGAAGTTCAAGCTTCAGGGTTTTGTGAATCTTTTGATCTTCACACTTGGTGTGAGATCAAACACCCAACTGTTCACTGTGTTCTGTCTGCGGGCGACAAGACAACACGCGAGCGTGTCTCTACCACAAGTGCACTTCAAATACGAAATTGTAATTAGTAATTAGTTCAATTATGGCGCCTTGTTCAAAAAAACAACAACTGAGCCCTTTCAAATATTTCTTTTTACAAAAAGAATTTCCAGTACCAAGCGATTTTCAAATAATAATGATTTGCTTGCATGCTATCAACAATTAATTACTGCTGATAAAATGAATCATTATTCAATATAGTTGTAGATAAAGTATAATATTTTACTTAGGTTTAAGCGACCTGTTTACTTTTTTCCGAATTCCTAGAATACTCTCGATATTTCCTCGCTACTATGGCTGCCTGAAACCAATCCGAAACTCGTACTTTGCCGCATAGGTACTAGCTATGTAATGTCATTTAAAAATATTGTAAAAGTGTTTTTGTTCCGAGTAAACTGTCAAATTATTATTGACTTCAGGATAATGTTTTATAAACATTTAATAGAGAAATAATGGATCTGCAGATTATGTCTGTTTAAAATTTAAAAAATTAATTTCTATCATGAGATGCGGGTAAAGTTTGCATAAATTGAAATATTTTTTGCCATTTTTATGTACAATTTTGTAATCTGTAAATCCATTCTTTCTCTATTATTAAATCCTTGTTGAAATAAAATTTTACCATTCTTATTGTACTTACTGGCCACAAAACACTCGCTACGTTACTAATAAATTTTATGCTGGATTTTAGGAGGTAGATGGACCTCTAGTGATAGTAAAAAATTATATTAAATTTGCTTTTTGAGTAAATTTTAGAAATTATTTTAAAGATTTCAAAACCAAAGTCACAAAATTACTTAATAATAATTAATTCATTTTTGCTATATGGCGTTCACAAATAATGAACCTATGTGAAACGCAACTGAATGTCGCCAAGACTCACTTTGTGGCACTCAACATTTTTTTTAACGGTTGGTATTATTAGTAACAGATATGACAGTCACTTCAATTCTTAAACACGTACAAATTTCAGTATAACCTCTAAATCTGTTTTGCTTTTTATTCCATAAAAATTAATAAATATAGTAATGGAAAACATATAAGTTCAATATTGTCCATAATGTCTTCACTTATTAACTTGAATAGTTCAGTAATTATATACTTTTACAGTGAGAGTTAAATGAATGGCAATTCAAAAGTCACCAACCAAAACGTTACACACATAAATTTCCCTAAATCGACTTGTTGCATGTTATGGCAATTTAATTTAAAATTTAATATTAAAGCCGCCAAATGAAAAATATTATAATATAAAGAACTTAGATTATAAGACTTTTTCGCACTTGTCCTTTATTAAACTCACCCAGTCTTATAAAACTTGTTCTTTAACATACTTATTAAAATCAGAAATAAAACTTTGCTATTGCTTTCAGCAAAAACCGATGTGCAAAACTGATATTACATTTTGTTTTGTTTAAAAAATTTGAATAGCTCTATAAAATAGCAATATTGTTACAGTTGCTAATAGAGAAATACGCTGACAGGTTAACTCCATAAATAATGTGTAACCAATTTATTTCCTTGGTGTGTTCCGGAAACTAATAATTTGAGTTGAGGAAAAATTTCTTTCTAGGTTACACACACAAAAATTGAACAAGTTTGTCCACAAGGGAAACAAATTTGAATAATTACACCGCAAAGAATCAAGCCATACTTGACTTCCGGTGTCACACATTACCCGGGGTCCTACCTAAAGTCATATGTCACGTCAGACCTAAGTAACGTGACGTCACGTCGCGTAGCGTGCTTTAAAACGGTGAATATTTAATGCGTTTTTGATTAACATTTATTTACAAAGTGCGATAGGATCAGAAATTTGATTACAACGGCCATGTTTCATGTAAGAGACTTGTTACCGCACAAGATCAATTTACATTTCGTGAAAGAAAAGCGGAAAATCAATTTGACGTTTTTAATCACAGGGCAGTGGCGTGGCGTGATGATGGAAAGAAGGGAAGCACTTTTGAAAAAGTATATTTTTTAAATGCTTTTATATCAAAAATTTAAAATATATTCTTTTCAAGGGCCCATAATCACTACAAATAACATAAGAAATATATTTACTAACATCATCAATGGATAATACTTAAATAATTATATCAACAACAAATAACAACAAAAGTTTAGCTTATACGCGAACAGGCAAATATTAAACCACGGTATCTTCCCCTACACAGAAAAGCACAAACTCTGACTGCTTTCAAACCCATGCTTCAAACTTTGGCGCACAGTAATTTTTGGAATGAAAATATTGAATAAATTTGTTAAATTTATTTCCTTTATTACTTTTATTTTAGATTTATATTATACTTTATTACATTCATAGAATTTGGCATCCCTGTAAGCCAATTTTGCTTTTAATTTTACAGAAAAATCTTAAGAAACGCACAAAGTTATTGTGCGTCCGTAAGTCAAGGGAGCACGTATCATTTATAGTCCGAACTACCGAACGAAGTACTACGGACAAGCCCGAGCGCATGAAATTCTTACATGCGAGGATGCAGAGTTTGATTGTGCTTCTAATGGCTGTATCCCACGATAGAAATACAGACAATTTTAAAATTGCTAATAATGGCAACTGTTTCTATTTTCCATCCCACAAACAAAAGTTGCTTTAAAACTTAGGGAATTTCGTTACTTAAAGTTTCTGCTGTGTAATAGGAAATTTTCTGTTTTAAGTGACATTCGACATTTTTTGACGTTTATTAAAATTTGTATTTCAAAAATATCAGCAAATAAATTACAAATATGTCACAATGTAAGCATAACATAACATAACCTACCTAAACTAAAAGTTAAAATATTCACTGCACTGTTTTGACATAAGCAACGCATGCGCAGTAATCTAATCTTCGAACTGCTCATGCGCATACGCGAGTTGCTCTTAAAATATTGCCGCTACAGAAAAAGTTTAGCTGCACAAAGCTAAATTAATTGCCGTTAAAAAGTTGCCTAGCACATTAGGTTCTGTCTCCATTGAAGACAACCGTTGCAGTTGCGGGCAACAAATTGCGGATATATCATACCGTGGGATACAGCCATAACGCTGAGTGTTGCACTTTACGATATTTTACACCGGAATAACTTATGTGTAACGCATGTTGCTTAAAAAACGAATGCAACATTTATATAAATTTAGAAAATTTCACTGCTTTGAAGGAAAATATTGTATATAAATTAATATTTAGTTTAATATTGAAACATTTTAAAAAGTATAAAAGACAAGGGAAGCAGTGCTCCCCTTGCTTCCATGGACGCCACGCCACTGTCACAGAGTAGAGTACAACCTGCGTTATTAATATAACAATAACAGAGAATAAAAGATGAAAGAATAATAAAGTTTTTACTTTGTAGAGTGAAAGGAATTTTTGTTTCATGTTTCAGGGCAAGCATTAAAACGTTTTCAAATCAATCAAAAAGTAGATGGACGGAAAATGCGTCAATGTTAATTTTTACCAGCGAACCGGGATACGTTGACCACAAACAGCAGCAAAAAAGAATGAATTTCATAGAACCCGCAATGACAAAAAATATTCATCAATCTGTTGCCACAAATTGACAAATTTACTCGTTTTTTGACATAAAAAGGGATGCTAGTTTATTTATAGAGTTCAGTAAGGTGGCTGCATAGTCAAATTATGCGTTTCGGTGTACGGTCTATTTTACTTACTTAAACAAAGGATTAAATTATCTAAATTAATTAATTAAACTCGTTTAACATTTTGTAATCCAAAAAATTAAATCAACACCTGTCGTCAAAGTGGCGATAAATACTAATAAAATTTATTTAAGGGTATCGTCTCCAAGTAGCTCAACACCTATGTTAATGCATAGAAACGCTCGCTAAAAATACGTAAAAGCAGTCTAGCAATTTCTAAAATACTCACGAAGGTTTATAGATAAATCTAAATTTTATAAATTTATTTACAGACGAAGAATGCAACTAGGATTATGCCGAGTTACATTTTTTAATAAATCTCTTAATAATAAGATAAAGCGTGTAAGAAATTGCTGAAAACACACTTTTTCATTAATTTTTTATATGGATTCTAAAGATTTTTTCAGAATTCTAACTCGGCATAATCCTAGATTAATTCTTTCACAAACATCTAGTACCTGTTTTTCCTTCAAATTTTTAATATGCAATGAGTAAAGCAGAAACTGCTATACCTTAAGGGCGCTCAGTCATGCTTCACATACGTCGATTTTCCTAGAATTTTCTATAATCTCAAATTTATTATAATTGTAAGTAATAGCATGAGAGTAGAAAAAATAATTTAATTAAACTGCTTTCTATTTGTTTTCGTATGTTAGCAGTGGTGGATTTTTTAAATTTTTACAAGGGGTACAAACATTGAAAAATGGTAATAAAAATATGTGTAAATTGGATAAAAATATTAACTTTTTCTATTCTATACCGCAATATTACTAAATTACGTGAGTATCTATAAGTTATTATAATGGGGAAAGGGGGTGATTATAAATTATTTAAATGAAAAATGCGCCGCAGACGAATTTTTTTTTAGTTCAAAGTCAGATATCTTTAAATTATGTTGTAATTTAATGTGTTTGTTCTTCTGTATTGTTTTTAAAAACGATGAAGTTTTAGTCACAATGGGGGCACGTGCCTGTGTGCCTCCCTCCTAAATCCGCCACTGCATGTTAGTTATTAACGGTTTAAGAAAATATTTCTGTCTGTAGATACTATAAGTTAAGTGTACAGCAATGTTTGTAAACATGGAATTAGAATAGAAGGAAATTTAATAATAATGGCATTAGCAGATTAGCGAAAAGCATTGTGGCATGAAGCAACTCTCCAGTGATCCTCTTCCTCTTATTCTTCGTCTGCTGGCGAGAAGAGTTTAATTTTCTAAGTCGGTAGCACTTAATGAAAAATTCAGCTTGCTAAAATGAAATCGTGTACAAATTTACAATACGGCATTATGAGCAGCAGCAGCCAGCAGCTCTGCAAATTTACGTCTCTTGTAATTCTTCATTTTTATTAATTGCCCCGTCGTTCAGTAAAGTAATTAAGGAATAAGTCACTTCGGAAATTTACAACTCATTTAGCGACGGGTATATATTCATTACGCTTATTTAGCGATGCCACAAAAATCCAAACAATCCACCAAGCAAAGTAAAATGTTTACCAAAATTGTAAACAGAATTCAACATTTATGTATCGGGCAATTTTCAATCATAAATATTTGAGGTTTTCATCTCCTCAATTAATTGAACAATTTTTGACTTATCAATTATAAAACTAAAATTTTACTCTTAAATTCGTAATTTGTGCGGAAAAAATACAAATCCTTATTTCACACTTAGATCTTTTACACAATGCATACTATTAGTAGTTAATTGAAATTTGTAAAGAGCTAGACCAACTCCTGTTCGAATCCAGTCAAGTACATACCTATTTCAGTTAAATTGCACAAAAAATATCCCCTGTGGTGTACTCTGATGTCTCAACAACTCTGACCTGTGTGTACCCATTTTTCTTAAATTTTATCTACACTTAAATTGACTTATCCTGTCAAAGGACAATGGACGTGAATCAAACTAAAGGCTGGATTATAATGGATGTAACCGGTTACTAATTCTGCAAGGTGTGAAAAAAATTTATTTTTTAGGAAAAAAAATCAAAAATTCAGATTTTTTAAATAAAAATAAGATTTTTTTTGATTTAAATCAAATTATTTTTCAAGTCGCATATCAAAATGCTTGTATTTTTGTAAATTTTTCAACTATATCAGTAAAAGCATTGAAATTTCCAACTCAAAACTCAAAAATTCTATTCGCATTGTTTACTTAATAAGTAAGTGAGTTTATGTACCCATTCGGACATTTTACGGTAATTGTGTAACATCCTGACAGCTTTGATCTTCCAGTAACTGCACAATTTCTAGTTCAGCAAAATTATTTATGTCTCAAATTCAGTGAAAATCGTCCATTTGAATACTTATTAGAGATTACAACAAATAAAGAATTTTAGGTATGAAAAATGTACTTTTGAAAAATTAGCACTCAGTGCACAAAATGAGTTTGGAAAATATTTTCACCACTCTATGTTTCAAAAGCCTACTTTCACCATCAATTTTAATATCTGAAAACATGTTAATTCGCACTTTCGTAGAAAAAAAATTACACAACTGGTTACGAAAATAGTAAAAAATTGACAAAATAGACTGTATTTACTAATTTATTACCAAAACACTATTAAGTATTTCAAAAATATAGCTTCATACCACTCAAGAGTCATCTTTTAACTAACCATATATGAAATATGAACAGTGTAGGTGTTATAGCAGGTGCACAATTTGTAATAAAGCGAGGTCACTTTTTTACGATATTTTTCTCACAAGTGTATCTCCTTAAAGGCGTGGATGATATGCATGTAATGTAATGTATGTGAAATTTTATGTAACTATGCTAAATAGTAAACAGAATCGCAATTAAATCTTTAATCATATAAACATTTTCGTACTACTGAATAAACAATAATATTATTTTGATGATTATTTAAAGATTTATGAATTTGTAAAACAGAGTACCGCAAATAACAGCTTCTGAGTGATCGAATGCGTCACTGTGTCGGTTAAGGCTCTACACTTGTTGACTGCAATATTGCTGCAATAAAATCAGAATTCATGATTCTAGCAATATCGCTCAAAATAAAAATCTGAAATTTACCATGAGGAATAAAAATGCATTAATTAATCGAAAAATTCATACAATACATTGTTGCGACAGCAATTAGAGAAAATAAGAATTAATTTATGCATTTTAATATTTCAAATTATGGCCTTATTAATGCATATTTATTAATTTTGTTTTAAATAATAGATTCCTTGCATTGTTCGTAAGAGTGCTATGAAAATATTTTTTGTCAAAAAAATTACACATCTGGCGAAAAAAATAGTAAAAAATCGGCCAAATTGACTATTTTTACTAATTTATTACTAATAGACAATTAAGTATTTCAAAAATATAATTTCATAGCACTCTAGAGTTATCTTTTAACTATCTATATATAAAATATGAACAGTGTAGGTGTACTAACAAGAGCTCAGTTTGTAATATAGCAAGCTCCCTTTTTCTCTATATTTTTGTATATTTATTAATTTTGTTTTAAATAGTCGATTCCTTGCATTGTTCGTGAGAGTGCTAGGAAAATAATTTTTGTCAAGAAAATTACACATCTGACGAAGAAAAAATAGTTACAAATTGGCCAAATTGACTATTTTTACTAATTTATTACTAAAATACCATGAAGTATTTCAAAAATATAATATCTCAAGGAAGCAAAAACGTGTTTTGCTTCCTCTAAACAAGCACGTTTCAGCTCATTTTTCTGTGCACTCGTTACAAAAATTATAGTATGCACTTCGGGAGGAACGCTTTTGCTCTCTCGGGTGAATTGACAGCACTCGACTGATTCTCGGACTACCTTCGGCAGCCCTCGATTCAGTTTTGTGCTGTCAATTTACCCGCGGGAGCAAAATCGAGTTTTCCTCCCTTGTGCATAATGTACTATTCTTAGCACTCTAGAGTCCTCTTTTAACTATGTATATATAAAATATGAATAGTGCAGGTGTACTAACAAAGTAACAAGAGCTCAGTTTGTAATATAGCAAGGTCTCTTTTTCGCTATATTTTTGGCAGTGTAGCGCCTTAAGAAGCTCTGCTGTATCCGTATAGCTCCATTGTTTATTAAACCGACCACTGGTGGTCACAAGTTTCTCGTGTGCAAAAGGCCATAGTGCAAGTACAAAAACTTATCACAACCATAAAAAGTTAATAATACCTAATAATTAAAATCTTCTTGCGAGCTTTCGGTAATCCACAGGCGGTGTAAAGCAAACATAATCAGCTGTGTTTAAAAATGCAGCGTCGTCGCTACCAACTGCGACGTTGCCAAGCGCACGCTAATGAAATCGTTGCCAAATTCATGATTCTCATTCAACACTGCACGAGACATTTTTAACGGGGTTGACGGTTAATAATTTATGAAGGATTTTCAAACAATAGGATTTAAAAGTTAAAGTTATTTTTCCACCCTTTTATCGAGGATTATACTTTTATTTAGGCCTTTTTAACTTTTAAGCCCGCATATTCTTTGACGGCAATTCATTTGTTAGACTAGCACAATTCTTTAAAATTTAGCCCACTTTAAAATTTCGTTTGTTAAATGTATTTACTCAACTTGGGTGTAGCGTTGTCACATGCCGTGAATCATAAGTATAAATACATTATAATGTGTGCGGTTATCAACCAACAACTCCAGCGTTGCTCATTATCTCATGGTTGTTGGTAGAGAATATACTCAAGTTTTTAGTCCAATTATTTGTTTTCCCATGTTAGAAACAGCGCTGTGACAAATTATTTTAAAAAGAATCTAGATCAAGATCAAGATCTTTACGTGTACTATGATCTAGTCAAATCATAGATCAATTTTTATTATTGGATCTTTTTTTAGATCATAAAAATGATCAGTAATTATTATTTATCAAAAAATCAAAATATTTAACTGTTGAATTACAAATATAGACATAGATTTTCCTAAGATTCTCATTATGTTATTAATTAATTTGTTTATAAATACTTGCTGCGACATTTTATATTAAGTACTCGTACAATAAAATGTACAGTCATACAATAGTAATTTACATTATATGTGCGACAGGTTCAATTTTACAACGCGAGGTTCTATATTTTAATAAAACCAAGCGTTGTGAAATTACAATTATTCATTTATTTCAGACTCTATTATAGTATATTATTTAACGATCAAATAATGTAGGCTATAATTCAAGAGGATGAAAGTTTATTCACGAGCCGAAGGCGAGTTAATAAATCATCCGAGTGAATTAGAGCCATTATTTGCGAGTCAAATACGACGTTTTATCTACGATTTTTTTAATAAAGCAACATTTCTTATTTACAAATTTGTATTCACATTAACCTAACCTCAAAAAATTGACAATTCATCCGAATAATTTTGACAGTTCGAAAGAATAAAGTACTCATTATTTAACAGTGTGAAATAATGAATTCATTATTTCATAATGTGTCCTTATGGAGGGGTTTATTATACTACTTTCACGTATATAATGAATACATTATTCTATTGTTGTAGATAATAGTTATTTATGATATAAGTGTTAAAAGTGACATTTTATTTTGTGAGACGGGAAGTTTAGGACACGACGCGAAGCGGAGTGGCGTAACCCTTCGAACAAAATAAAAGCACTTTTAACACGTATATCATACACTATTTTTTCTACAAACATCGTTTTATATTTTAATATAAGAAATAATTTATTTAATTATTTTTGACAGTTCAGTAACAAAAGATATTTATATAGTAATATAATGAAACACGTAGTCTATGAATTCAATAAAAATTGAGAGTTGTTTATTAAGAGATGAAATTTACTTTTAACGTGCGTTAAAAGTGATTGGCAGTTTACTTTTAACGCACGTTAAAAGTGATTGACAGTTCACTTTTAACACGGCGTCTTATAATATTGCATTTTTAACAGCAGTAGGCCGTGTTAAAAGTTTAATTTTTAATAGTGTTTGTAGAAAAAATAATTTATTGGGTAAACGAGCGTTTTTAAAGGTTTTCTTTTTTATTACAAAGCAATTTTTTATTTAATAATCTCTAAATACTAAAAAAAACGGTGCGTATTATCTAACTCCCGTGTAATAAACTCATGACATGTCTGTAAAATCGCAACTACCATAGACGTTAACGATGTGTGATTGTTATGTTTACACGTCACGAGCCCAAAAAATATTTTAATCAATTGTTTGTATAGATATTTAAATTAATTTCATAAGTGGCAGATTTTCCTAAGTTTCTCGTATGTTAATTACTTAATTAATTTGTTGACAAATAGTTTCATATTCAGTATTAGTCCAATAAAATATTACGCCAAGTTACAGTATAAACAAAACAGCAATAAACTGGATTTATGTTCTCAAAACAATTTAAAAAATCATGATTAATTTCTTCGTGTACCTTCGCGATGCGCTTACATACAACAGACTCGTTGTTAAATTGACGCACTACTAATATAATTAGCCGGTATTTATTTACCCACAATCAATTTGCTAAATACACAAACCTCGAAAAAATAAAAATCAATTTCCACTGCGTAGAACGTCAATGGTTGGGCTGGTCTTCCAACGTAAAAACGAGCCGAACGTCGTTTTTGTTAATTACGAATAGAAGATGTAGGAGTGTCACTCCAGACAGAGATAAAGCCGTTGAAGTCACGTCAGTTAGACGAGGATGAGGCACAAGATGACGTCATTGTGACAGGGATTTCGCTGACCTGACATATACTACGGTAGCAATGTCAAGTGGGTGAATTTAACTCATGTTGGGAAGGAAAGGAAACCACTTAAGCGCCGGATTTTACTCTTTACGGATATTAAAAGACGCAACTAGAATTTTTTCATTTCATCTGAATTATGGTTGCATGTTCTGTACAAGGAATGAATGTACATTACTATAATTAAATTTTATATTTGTGATTATAATTCTTCAGTCATTTGTCATTATAATTTCACAGAAATTTGTATAAAAATTTAATAACCTTTCAGGTTCGAATTCAGCCAGGGGCACATTTTAGTTAAATTAATAGTATAATATTGTGTTATTAGGAGTAGCTAACTTTTTCTCCTAGGCGAGAAAGTAAAACTTCTGCGCTTTTGAATCTAGTCTGTAAAGTATATTGTTTTTTGATGTTTCAAGAAAAAATGTATTCTTCAGTAACATCATTAGTACCCGTGAGTTGACGACCGGTTACCGCACACAGTAAAGCCTGTTTTACATTATACTTGTTTCGTCTAGATTCATGCTCGTTTCATTTCTCGTTTGATTTCCATCCGAGATTCGTTCGAGTTTCATATACTTTATTTCCAAACTATTCGTATATAATTCTTAGATTATTTCCGAAATGGTCCAAGTTAGGGAACTTCAAAATAATAAATTATATTCTTACTTATTCTGACAAGTGACTACATAAGATTTGAGGTTACAATATATAATGGAAAAAATATTAACACAACTTGAATAACACGTACAAGTGCAAAACTCATAAACGTCAACGTGAACAAATCAAAACAAAACATCAAAACTTTTAATGGTTGGTCAAACTGACTCTAGATTGAACTGCGCATGTGTAGACAAATCTAGTATGAATCTCGAATAGAAAAATAGAGCCGGGCGTATATTTCTATACTAGAAAAAAGTATGGAAATCGAACGGAGCTCGGATGAGAATTTTTGATAGAAATGGCTAGGCACTTCTCGGATGAAAAAAGTATAATATAAAACAGGCTTAACAATACAGTGATTCACAACTTCGTGCATAAATCTTAATCACATATTTGCTGTATATGGAACTGAAAGAATTTTTTTTAAATTCGCAATTTTAATTTACAGGTTTTTTAATCATACAGTTTGGGGTCACTGTTTTCATATCGAATTTCACCAATTTATTTGATTTTTAAATGTCTTGCTAATGTATAATTCATAAAAATTAAATTTTATACCATTTATAGTAAGTCAGACATACATTATGCAATATTCAATACAGTGGTTCAAAAAATGGGTTCCTTTCAAAAACGCTCTTAAATTTACGAATTTGAAAAAAATATTTTTGTTTCAGGATCAGTAAGTTGAGTACCTACTTATGCATGCCATTAAAATATATGTACAAAGTTGTGAATCAGTCTGTATAACTATAAATACTGATGACTTGTACCGTACCTAAAGCTGCTGGACTTAAATTTAATAAAGTATAGGTACTAAGGTACTTATAAAATATCATTTCAAGTTCACTCGGCAAAAAAATGCACCTCTTGAAAATGCACCAAAAATACGAATTTTTAGAACACCATATCTCGGTTGAATTTGGTCGAAAATGGATAAATCTTGAAATTCTGACAAGTTTGAAGTTTCGCATTTAAGGATAATTTGACGCTAAGTTCATTTCACCCCCTGCAATCGCTCTGAGAAACAAAAAATTCTTGATGTCAAAAAATGTCAAACTTTGACAACTTGTACCAGGTGCAAAAAAAATAATCGTGAACTCAATCCATTACCAAGCCGATCAAGTTTACTCATTTTCCTTCTGGGGGAAAAAAATTGAGTAGGTACCTGCGATGATTTGAAGTTAAGAATTTTTGAAAAAAAATTGCATTTTTAGGCCATTTCACATTTAACGAAATTGTCTACAAATGTATACCTTTTCGTTTAATGTTCTCGTGATCGCTTTAGACTTCGAACTTATCAAAATTCCAGTAGAGTTATGGATAAACTCACAAAACGCTTAGTAAATATCAAAAGCTCATAGCTTCGGACAAAATCATCATAGGTAATTGAAATTTTTTAATATTTGCCGAAAAATGAATAAATTGTATTGATCAATTGGGTTGAAAACATAAAGTTGGATATGTACCACGGTCGTAACTTGCTGTATGACTTTGACGTGTTTTAGCTCTCGGCTAACACTTGAGCTCAAAATTACGTCTCACACTATAAAAGCTGCTGTATCTGAATCCTGGAAAAGAAGAACTTTTCTTCTTTCTAGTGTTAATTACATGGTTTGGAAGCAATCAATAAATTATAAATTCTTCTTTTCCAAGACTCATTGAAGATTCAATTTAGCGGCATCACAATTTAACAGGTAATTCTCACTAGAAAGAAGAAAACTTATTCTTTTTCAGGATTCAGAATCTTAGTAGAATCTTCAAAGAATCCTCGTGCTAACAGGGCTTCTCACCCTTACATAAATAATTATTAAAGAATTTTCGTATGTATGAAAAAAAATCGTGTAACCTTTAGTTGAACTGAAACCCATAAAAGCGACCTATCTTTTTATTTCTATCGTGTAACATGGTGACAAAGGTGCACATATGCAATGTAACTAGCGATGGTTCAAGTGAACGGAAAGTTGATTGGATCGTTATTCTTTGTTCAAGTGCAATGGTAGTAAAGTTACGAGACCTTTGTGATCTATAAAACTGCACATTCAATGTGCACTGTAACGTTTAACCTCCATCTTTATCATATTAGCATGTGCAAAAGCTTACTAATCACGCAGATTATAATGGAATTACTTCCCAGAATCGCTCCACGTAAGTATATTGAAAATTTTGTGCTTATCGGATATTCTTATATTAAACTGGATTTGTGACATATTGATTAATAATTCGTTTCATGTTACAAAATAGTGAAACACATTCATTAATTAAATAGTTTTAATAGTTTGTCACAAGCAGGTCATTAAAACCAAATTATATCAACAGCACAACGGTCGCGCAGGTAATGGAAAAATAATGGGAAACTAAGGAAAATGATCGATCGGAAATGATTGTACATAAGAACAAATCACATGAACTACGACATTTTACGTGAACTTGACAAATTGAAGTTGAATCACCACCATAACAGAAATATTTATAGAAATATAACTTATTGGTTGACCCTTTCAACCAAAACTTAAGTTTTAAATACAACAAGACAAGAATAAATATAACAGACATATAATTTAGCCATTATAATATGGAGATCGAATACCTACTACATGTACAAGGTGGTTCACAACTACGTTCAAATAAATTTTAATGACATAGTGTTCAACTCACTTATAACGGACCTGAAAGAATTTTTTTCTACGAAACTGCGACATGTTTTCACATATTAAATTTAATCGTGACAGTAGGCTTTTGAATCATTGAGTGGTAAAAAATAATTTCCACACTCATTTTGTGCATTGAGTGCGAATTTTTCTAGAAGTACATTTTTCATACTTAAAACACTGTATTTGTTGTAATCTCAGTAATAAATAATCAAATTTCTATAGAATTTGACACATAAATCATTTTGTTGAACTAGAAATTGTGCAGTTACTGGAAGGTCAAAGCTCTCAGGATATTTTTTACTTCAGAGACAAAAGTTTATATTCACAATTGCCGTAAAATGTCCGAAGGGGTTCAAATAATCTCACTATCACTACAACATTCTGCATGAAATTTCAATATTATTATCATAAATCACACCATAAATGCAAAATAACAAAATTAAACTGTCAGTTTTTAGATATTGATATTGTTTTCAGCTCTGATAGCAAGCCTGCCTGATTTGTTTTTCATAAATTTGTAAATATTATATTTCCAATTATTTTTATTAATTTTAACCATTTCCCACTTTCGTAGAAAAAATAGTATGTAACACACTTGTGGAAAAGATCATTGAAAAACTCGTATAATAGGAGAACACGCTAACTCTCATGCTCCAACTGTCATACTAGTTTTTGAATGAAGTGCTTTCCACACTTGTATTAAAATATACTATTTCAAAATTCGGAATTTCAGTTTCCAGGTTTTTTATCAAACAGTTTTGGATCACTGTTTTCAAATGAAATTTCAAAAAGTTACTATTCTTGTCATACAATTAACAATCCGGTGGTTTCAAAAATGTGCTTTTTGCGAAAACTGTCTTATATTGTAGTTTTGATTTTTAATAAATATGTCAAACATCAAAGAATAACATATTCTATTTTCGTTGATTCAATTTTATATTGGATAAGGCTTCGAAAAATAAATTTTAAACAATCTTTTTAATTATAAATGTTTAATGGCGACGTTTCGGTCTGGTTTTGACCATTATCAAGCCAATGAATTATTTATATGAAACAGAATTACATTGTTAAATTTTGAAATTTGAAATAATTAAATTTTATTAAATTATAACAATTATGTGAACCATCTTTTGCAAGATGGTACTAACAAATTTTTCCTTAAGTAGTTTACTTAAAATTTGTTAGTACCGCACTGAATACTATTTATTTTAAATAAAATAGAGTTATGTGGCAGCTACTTGAAATTTAATTCAATTTATTGCATTATGCAAACATAGTTATTATTTAGTTACAACATAATGTTTAATATTAAAACTGCCTATTCAACCAGTGGCCCAAAACTGTTTCCTTCACAAATCTCAAAAATTAGATTTCAAATCTTGAAAAAATTCTTTTTGTTCCGTGATCAGTACGTCAATATCTATATGCCATTCCAATATGTACCTCAAGTTATGTTACATCCTGTATAATTTTTGCAATTTATTTAAAATAATTTTGCACAATAATACAGCTGTTAGTTTTCCAGAAGATTAAAACAACAAACTGGCAAAGAAAAGTTTGTAAATTTAGATATATGAGAAACAAGAAATGCAGAACACCAAATCATTATAAAGTTTTAAACTTCTGCTGTCCTTCGGGCTTCTCAGTTTTATTTTACGTCAACAATTCTAATTAAATTCATGAAATCACCTATCAACTTCAACTAGGATCCATCGATGCACTATCTACATACACGTAGGTCGTACGAAGAGTTCTGAACGAGTTGGCGCTTGCGTCGTGGAATACCGGCATCGCAGAGCATCGCGACGCTCCAGTAACACTCCGACGCCGCTGCCGATGCTACATGACGGCGCCGTGTTCAAAACATCGCAGCGTATACGAAACCAATGCCAATTTACTAAGCAATCTTATTACCTTGTGATACAGTAGTGTGAGAATCTTATGAAAAAGTATTATTAGTTGTTTAACAAGTTACAAATTGAATTTAGGAAAGTTCGGAAACAGTGCTAAAGTTATTAAGTGTTCTTGTGCCAGTGTGGTGTGTAGAGTGTGAATGATGGATGAAGGATAAGTTTGTGTTGTGATGACTACGCGCGGTTGGAATGTCTCTGACGATTGGGACCTGGTGGACGACAGCTCTGAGGATGAGCCCCAGGTAGCGACGTAGGGAATGCCACCAATTACACCATTCATCTACATAATCATTATGCGGAGTCACCCACAAGCAAAAATTTTATACGCGTATTAACATCTTATTTACAGTATTTACAAGTATTGAAAAGTATTTTCAAGTGCTGAAAATTGTCATTAATGTTCAGAAAACAATATGAAATTTAACACATACGAAATAAATCCTCGATGTCTATTATTAGGTTTTAAATTGATTGGAAATGTACGTTTCATTAAGTAAAAACTGGTATTGAAAAAAATTACCAAGTATCGCAACTTACTGGTATTCACATGTATAGTTTTAAATATGATCAGTATTTTCATGTATTGTAGAGTATTTTAAATTATTGAACATATTGAGAAGTACCTATTGTGTAGAACTGATTAATATGGAAAAGTAATGACTGGTATTGAAATATTAAAATGTATTTTCAAGTTTTGAAAAGAATATACAAGTACTGAAAACTATTTTCATGTACTAAAAATGATGTCATTAATGATCAGAAAACAATATGATATTTTACCACACATAAAAAATTGATTTTTATTGATAGGTAATAAAATTTTAAAGTTACACGTGATATAAAGTAAAAACTAGTATTGCCAAGAAGTATTGTTGGTTTCGGTTGTGGTATTGCCAAGTATTGAAACGTATTCACTGATATTTACATGTATTTTAGATTATTGCCAAATATTGAGAAGTATTGACAGAGGTATTTTTGTATACGTATTGACACTAGTGAATCACCCCTCGTAATTATGGGGAAAATAAAATTTTGACACAATTTTTATGCTACGCTAATTTTAATTAGTAATATCAATGTTTACTGATTACTTTATTCATCATAATCAAATTAGTATTATTTTCAAAATTGTTAAAATTGAACTGTACAATATATGACTAATGATTGAAAAACGTAGTGATTACTGATTATCGTAGCACCGAGTTTAGTTTTACATACATTGTTTAGTAGTTATTTGCATTCACTCGTGCGATGTTCCAGTCCTGGTATTAAAATTACTGCGTGGATCATTCACTGACGAGTACACTTATGAACGAGTTTATGTATTTTAGTTTAACCGCAGTAGAAAATAATAATCAACATGAAATAATAGTTTCAAAATTAAACAGCACACTGTTTATATTTAGGGTTGCCATTCTCCAAGTTCCAAGTATAAAAGTATTGTACTGTTTTCCACGCTCCTGTCCTGTGTTAATCCCGATTTTTTATATTTTTACTAAATTTAATGCTACAGGGAGTACGGCAGTACAACGAAAAAAATCCTAACCTACCGCACATGTAACTTCAACGCACAAAATGTTTACTTGATTTTTGCAAGGTTTATAATTTATTACAAATAAATCTATTCCATTCTATCGAATGCATATTACCGTCCTAGATAGAATATACTATAAATTTGTTAGTAAAATTTAATAAGAGAAAAATAGTATTATCTTATTTCCATTTCGAGATTTAAAAATTTTAGCCGGTAGGTATATTTCGTTCTTCAAAATCAAGGCTTTGAACCCGCGAAAAACTGGGTTCAGATCGGGTTCGGTGGCAATTTTTTTAAAAGTTGGGTTCAGGTTCGGTTCGGGTTCAATCTACATTAAAATTTATGAAAAGATGAATTATTTCCCACATTAAAATTTATGGTTATTTCTAGATACTGAGAGATTATGCTATTTCAGATGAAAATTTTAAAAATTATTATTTTTTACAAATTTTAAATATTCTTGTCGGTATTTTTTGCCCCTTAACATTCCTTGCAACTCTTTTACCGTTACATGTAGTTCATGGAAACTTAAGGAGGTTGGGGACTCTTGCAGTGACGTACCCAGACATTAACCTTGGGGCGCATATGAAAATAAAAATATTTTTGATAAAAACAAAATTCGCTCATCGCTCGTTTAATATCATTTATCATCGTTTAATATCATTGCAATTCGTTACAATAATTACTACTTCACTAATCAAAAAATGCTTGGCATGCTTACACTTTTTTAAATAACTTACAAATGGTTTAGAAAAAGTACCTACACAAAATCTTCACGAACTTATTTTTAAAGAATAATTAGTAACGTACATCACAGTTCATCTCAGAAATCCAAAAGATAGAGCACAGTCATAGACAGCTGTTTCCCAGTGCTAGCCATGATGATGGCCCTCTGGGATGATGCTGTTTTTAGACACAGTAACTTTGCTTTCTCTTATTTTTAAAGGTTTATAGGAAATACTAATACAAGTTCTATGAATTTGTTATCATTTTAACATATAGTTTAAAGCATGCAAAACAAAAATTTAATGAATTTCCGCAAGAGTCCATGTAAAATGAGCGTAATTTCAACATTCAATTACTCAAAAACCGGATAGACGAATCACAATAGTGTAATAAAGGCACTGTATAAATTTCAGCCTCTCATAATCAATTTAATATATGGTCAGCAACCTCCTTAAGGGCCTAACTTCACATAACTGTTATTCAGTAGATCAATAAACATCTACATTTATCTTTCAAATGAATCCTTGTTTGTGATGATACGTTCAAATTTAGTACCAATTTTGATCCCTCTACAAGAGCGCGTTCCCTAATGCTGCCTTTGTTCGACACACTAAATCTGTATAAATCTATCATTTTCTCGCAGACAGCTACATTCGGGCCTTAAAGATATCGAAAGATGTTTATTTGAATCCTAGCTCTAGTTCGCATCCTTTCCCATCCTATGGCAACCCTAACGTAACATCTCTTCCTCGTGGTAATCTCGATGGCATTCCCTGCCAGGTGAACAACTGGTGGGGCCTGCTAGCCCTGGCGCTGGTGCTGGCCACAGCGGGCGGCAACATCCTCGTGTGTCTGGCAATCGCCTGGGAGCGACGTCTGCAGAACGTCACCAACTACTTCCTCATGTCGCTCGCCATCACTGACCTCATGGTCGCCGTGCTCGTTATGCCACTGGGGATCTTAACCCTTGTTAGAGGTAAGTGGTTGAATGGTGCATGAATGCTGAGAAATTACTTACGAGGAATCCCTATTTACTTCCTTGTACAAAGTAAAAAGGAAGTATTGCAATCAAGAAAAATTTCGGTTCTCAGATTTTGATGGAAATATCTGTTTTGACCTGTTCTGAACGGACGTAACTCGGTTAGAAAGTTGAAATTTTGTATTTAGGACTGGTATAGCATCTAGCTGGCCACCTTCTATTTTTGGTTGCGATCGTCCGTGCCAAAGGGGCACTATTTGGTATGTCGTAGAAAGTTGAAATTTTGTATTTAAGACTCATGTTGCATCTAGTTGATCACCTAATATTTTTGGTTGCGATCGTCCGTGCCAAAAGAAGTATTTTTTGGTATTTTCCGCCTAAATCAAATACGGTTATTATATTTTTATATTATTCTACATTTTAGTTATTAAGAAAAGTATGAACAGTTTAATAGGCGTACAAGGAAGTCATGTGGTGTCCACATCAGATTTTTATAGTTGATTTATTTTATGGTAACCGTTTTGGTTTTGTTTGGTTTCGGTAACCGATTGGTTCCCAATTGCAGAATGGTAGATTTTTATTATGGTGAAATCCAACCACTTAGATTGATTCATCTTGGTGCAGTCAGAATCTCAATCCGTGCACTGTGCTTCAAATATTTATATTGTATGTCACAAAACCAATTAAATAAATAAATAAATCGTCAGTTGTAATAAAAACAAAGTTTGTATTATATCTACTGATCATTTGATTACATACACTATGAACAATATTTTTATAACAGAATACAGTTAAATAATTTCTGCTTCTCTCTATTTATATTTTACACCGTTTTTTATTCACAAACTAATAAACACAACAATAGTATATTATTCGATTATTATAGAAGGTAGGTAATAGTCATTTATATTTATAAAGCCGCATCGCATTACAGTCGACACTGATTGATCGACAATGTTGTTGTAGTCGTGAAGATTATCAGACAAGGCGAAACCGAGTTTGGTAAAACGAAGTGTACGATCCTTATTGCATACAAAATTTTATCTGATGGCGTAAATTAGTCAAAAAGTCAAATAAATTATTTGGTACTGAACAAAAAAATTTAATCTAAAAAATCAGGTACCTATGCAATTTTTGAAACATCCTTACTCGCTCCCTTAGTATAACGAGTTGTTTGTTATTTCATATTATGGTACTGAGTCCCATAATGAATTCATTATGGTCCTTGGCCTATAATGAACACTATTATGGTTCTCAAATTGAGGTTTATAGTGTCATTATGACACGCTATTAGATAAATTTGATTATGAGAATGAAAGTTTACTATACTGTAAGCTAATAAGAAATTATCATGTCAAACTAGAATAAAATATTATATCTACGACTATATCTAATAATTAATTCACATATTTAATAAAATAAATGTCAGAAATTATGCATTTACATACATGCTATTGTACAGAAAGTTCTATTGCTCAAAAACAATAATATAAAAAGTAATTAGTGAGTAAAACATTTAATAAAATTAAAACAAGTTATTATTTATTATTAACAGTCGTAAATAAATCATACTATTTTTCTATTCAGCGAAATGTTTGTAATTTACTGTCTATATATAGTTATTCCTTGTAACCTTGACCCTCTCCCAAAAATTAGGAAAAGCAGTGACAGTGAAGATTCCACTTAAAATCGGAATAAACTTTAGATGAAGTTTATATTCCCAACCAAGTGTAAAAGTAAAAGTAGACCGCAGGGATTCCTCTTAAGTCTAGAAGTGAATTAATGAATATCCAATGAGCGAATGGACTGATTCTGTTGTTGTTTTAATGTGCACTACAAAAATCAATTTTTATAGCCGGTTTATTTTAATAACAATGGTCTATACTTAGACATGAGGATTATATAAGATACCATAAGAAAAACATTCCAATCATTCCACTGTATGAACTTAATGTAGCTGTCATATTTTCTGATTAACTTCATGTCGTATACAATACGAAACGTATTTGACTTTTTTACTGAAGCTGTTATTCTGTCAAAAACTATTACATTTGTGCGCTTGGTTCAAAAATCTGTCAAACTTATTTAAATAGTTTTGTGCATTATGACTGAAAAAAATTATCAAAATTTGTTAAAACATGGTTACGCTTTTAGGCAGCAAACAGTGGAAATATATGTTTAATTAATATATTATTTTGATGCATATGGTGCAATACTTCGGGGAAAAATTAAGGGTATATTCTTATTTCATGACGCTGGTCAGGATTTTTTTTTTAATTAAGGGACATCACATAAGTACCTATCATAATTGAAATGAATTATCAATATCAGACATTCAATAGAAGTTGTAAAGTAATTACTTGTGATCAGAAAATATGCGATTGCAAGTCAAAACCATTTCATTTGAAGTTTCTTTACAATGTGGTCTGTATTTTTTTAAATAAATGTAGTCTTTTATATGTATATTAAAAAATGAAATAAAGACCATTGTGTGTAATAATAAAGTTCATAATCTAAAACAAATATTTTAAAAAATTATCTATTCGCGTTACCTTCGTTTACCTTCTAAAAACCAGCATAACATGTCCTATCGTAGCGAGTGTTTTGTGACCAGTGCAGGAATGGTAAAATTTCATTCAAACAAGGATTATATACTTAAAGGATGAATAATTATTAATAGTTATATTTAAAATCTGTAGATCCTTTGTTTCTCTATTAAATTATCTTGAAGTCAATAATAAACTGATAGTTTACTCACAACGAAAACACTTTTACAGTATTTTTCAACTTCAAAATGACACTGCATAGCTAGGATGCAGCAAAGTACGAGTTTCGGGCAGCTGCAGTAGTGGGGAAAGGAGTGGAATAAAAGAAAAAGTTAAATCGAGAGTATTTTAGTAATTCGGAAAAACGTAGACGGGTCGCTTAAAATGTTCACTTTACTTTAAATAGGTTAACATACCCTTATTTTTGTGAACTTTTCAAAAATTATTTCTGTTCCAACTCCAAGTAACAATATACCCTTAATTTTTTCCCGAAAAATAAAAACACCCTGTATAACAATATTAATATGCAATGTAAACGTCGTGCCAATAGTATAGCATTCTTGTGGTCTATATTTATGTTTTCATTAAATATATCAAAGAATGTCGTATTATGAATGGTTCGTTTGAAGTGCATCACAGTAAATTACCCTGATTGTCATGATTGTTTCCCCACTTAATTGACTTTCATCTAAGCTTCTGGTAAACAAGGACCTCCTTTAAATAAATACATGCATTCCGTGATCTTATTGAGTCCTTTCCATCTGACAAACTCGTGAGTTTTGTTTTGTTAAAAACTCCAACTCTTATGACGAGTTCGCGAACATTGTTATGCGACTTTGTCTGTTTTTCTCATGTAGGTAACTGATATGTAAACCACAGCTACGCAAAAAATAAATCGCAATCAAGCGAATAAATACCTCCGTGTTTACATTTCAATTACGCTAAGCCGGGTGTAAACATTTAACCTGGCGCGGAATGCGTATGCAGAACAATAACATTATTAACTGGTGAATCCATTCAATGATCGCTAAGTGAAATTTATGAACGATGCTCCAAAGAAATGTGATATTTAATCGGCAACAAGTCAACGAGAACTAAAAGCGCTGCTTTCAAGCTTTCGCGCTTTGTAATATAAAAGCTACAATTACAAGAGAGTACGAAACTTGCGAACGGCAGATCTAAGATGAATAGGAGTTTTATTCTCAAAAAGGAGTTAAGTACTTCATGGTGTTTTTACTTTCTTATATGCCTATTTGTTCTAATTTATTTATTCAAATAGCTTATCATTCAATTTTTTTTAAATTAGTACTTTAATTGCGTCGTGACAATGGGCGATATTTAACCATCTCGCGCAAACCCTTGATACAACCACTAGCCAGTGCTCGATAGCTTTGCGGTTGCCAAATAAATTCTATCCCAACTTGGAATGGTGACGAAAGTAGATTCAAATCAAACCATGAAAATTTCACACTGTGCTATCTAATTTATAAGAAAATTCTTTACAATATTATAAAAATTCATGTGTCACGTGGTACATATTTGACTAATATGATTGACTGAAATAGGGCAGTAAGAGACTATCAAAGCGAAAATATTTTTTATCACCGCTGTTACATGTCAACTGTTTTGTTTATAAGTTACAAACTGTCGGTTTCTCAATCTGAAATTGCTGTTTGTCAAAATGTCAAAAATCAGACTTAAAATGTGTCCGGATAGAGATAATAGGGAGGAACACAGAATTTAAAACGTTTTTGACAGCTATTGAAAAAATATAACCAAACATTTTGGACTCATTCATTATATACAGGTTGGTGGAGGTGAAATGCGAACATAGGGAAATATATGACAATGGAGTTATCATGCTAGGCATCTTGATATACGTGGAATAAGTACTGTCAATGTCAAAGTACCTGTCATATTATTCAAATTTTTATTTTCATTAAAATATTTTCTTTGCATAATAATGTACGTGTACGAGCAGAACGAGAAAGTTTACATGCACTTTTAGATTTTATTATGATTTCTGTTATTGATTACTCTTTTTGCCACACAAATTCACATTACTTCGTTTTGTTACACTACTACAAAATATATCAAGATACCTGGCATGAAAGTTCGATTGTCATGTATGTTCCCTATGTTCGCATTTCACCTCCACCAACCTGTATATTCTCTCGTGTCTATACCATTATGGCTTGAAGGCGTGGCTTAGTGACTCCAAAGAATGCAATCCATACTACAGGAGGTAACTCTGTCTCCTTCTACCCTCTACCATTCCTATTTTTAGTCATGCGCAAATTATCTCTTAGAAAGAAAAAACACTATACGAAAGGAAAAGAGAACATTACCTCCAAGACAGTTCTAACCGCCACCGTAATGTTATCTATACACGTTTCCTATTCATTCTGGTATTGAGATCACTTCGGATTCCGCTAAATAATATTCTATAATTGATTCAAAATCCTGTTAATACTACACAAATAAAACCAATTATGGCAAAATAATCCTGTGAAAATCTTGTGATACTATGTATAAAATTACTTCGCGCAGTGATTTAGTGGAGTGTTGGAAACAGTGCTTGAAGGTATTGAAACTGAGAAATCCAGTCGTTCAAAACATGATACTGCACTTTACAATAAACACCAGCTTTAAATCTGTTTCATGAAACGATTTATTTCTTAGCAATGTTCTCTGTTCTGTTTTCGCGTTAAATCTTTAACCAGTGAATTAAAAGTTATTTGTTATTTGTTATGATAGCGCAGGTGGACGTGGAAAACATCAATATTATGAATTCCCTGACTTTGAGAGATGCAGGTCATGTTGAGGTGTTTTGTGCGTGTAACGTAACATAAATCTGCAGCTGACTTTGGGTAGAAACTCCCGCGTTGACAGCTGACTAGCTGATGTTTTAACAACGACCCGCTGTTTATAATTTATGCTCTGCGGAGCTCTGCGGACTCCAGAGTTTTACAACTTGAATTTGAATAACGACACTCTGATTTAGAAACATATTTACCTTAAATAATGACTGAGGACATTATGTGCGACACAAACGTGGAATAAAATACACAACCTTATACTTGTTTCGTTTTGCTGTACCAGTTCCCTAGCTCAAATAAAAAATTCCATAAAATTTTGAATAGCACATTTGTTTCATTAATTAATTACAAAATTTACGGGCAGTTTTCGCAAGAAGCACATTTTTTAAACCACTGAATTGTTAATTCATAATGAATAAAATTAAATTTTAATTAATCGTACAATGGCAAGAATAGCAAATTTATGAAATTCCATTTCAAATCAGTGGCCCAATCCTTGAAACTATAAAATTGCGAATTTAAAAAAGATTCTTTCAGTTCCGTGATAAGTAATCACTCTGTATATCTATGTCTATGATTTGAAGTATCTACAGTTCATGCAGCCAGAGTTGGCCGGTCCGGTACAGGAGAGAAATACTGTACCTATGTTCTACCCAGAGCTGAGTCACAATTCGCCAACTTATTATTCGCCTAAACGCAATTGAGCCAAGAGAAAAACCAAGCTGGACGGCTATTTCAAAGTAGCGAAGCAGTTTCTGCCAAAAAATTTCAGGATAATCATTGTCTGCTCGATTAATATTGTATACTAATGTGAAATTCTTATCCGGCCATCTCTCATTTCGCGTACTGATTGTAGGGCTGTCGCTTCTAAGTTGGCTAAAAGGAAAGATAGATATTACGAACTGGAAAGTTTAAGTCATATTCACCAAGTCGGAATGTCACCAGAGACAGCAACATAAATTCTCTTAAGCAGACGTCTGAAATTATTGCTGCCATGTGAGATTATTTCCTGAATTTATCGTCACAATTGTTCGTTAGATTCTTTCGCTGATCAATACCTTCTTGTTGAATTCCTTACCGGCTTACGGAATTCGAGAACTCAAGAATTCCCTATTCTTTCCGTTGTATATTTGCTTGTGACATTCGGTGCATTAGTAGAACAAAGTGATTTATTTTCTTATCGATCTGGTTTTGTTTGTGTGTCGATCAGTCAAATCAAATGAAATCTTTTCATTGTTTTATAAATGAACATCTGTATTTTCTCCACCATTACCATTTGTCAGTGGACGTGGAAATAAACAACAGAAACGTGTATGGAAAAAATCTTCCAGTGGAAACAGATAAGAAAGAGATTAACTTGAGCTTTAGACGCATGGTGGTAATGAACTTGGTCTTCTACTTTGTTATATAACACGCCTTTTTAACCAACTTGGATGGGGCAGCCTCACATGTTGTGTGCGGTTACCAGCAAATACTAATATGAAAACATTTAAAAAATTGTGTGGATTAACTGGAGAGACAGAACGTGTTTGGAGCTAAACCAAGAACCAAGAGTGAGAATGATAATATTTATCTTGAACATAATAACATGAAATAATTTCAGAAAGACTATTTATAAAAATTCCTAATATTTACGTTCTCATGTGATTTAGAAAGCAAGGAACATTAAAAGATTTAGTATGTTTTTAGTTCAATTTGAAAAGTTTCTTGGAAAGTTATTAAATGTTCTTTTAAAAGTATACTTGACGCAATGGCAAAGTTTTGGACAACACATTAAAATATTTTGTTTGAAGTTAGTCTAGTTAGAGTTTGTTGTACAGAAAGAATTGGTCGTCAGCATTGAATTCTGTTTAAAATCTTCTTACGTATCAGAACTTTTAGGACTAATAAATTTTTGAAGCACATGATCAAAGGAAATGAACGAGGTGTAAAATTTTTCCTTTACCCCCTAAATCAATTTCTCGCCTAATAAAACGACCGTAACACAAACCAGATCTACGATCTTCGTAGATACGGTAAATAATGCTAAGTCGTAAATGTGTCAATATTCTACTCGTAGGTGGTATGATCGTGGATTTCCGGTGGAGGCCGGCAATTATCGACGACAAAATGAAAACAAGCTCATTATCATACATAATATGGAAATTAGGTGGCGGTGCATCGTGACGTCACGGAAAATCGATGGAAACAATACAATTAACCAACTGTGGCTTGATTTACCTTTTTCATTATTTCATTGTTTTCAAGGCACTCCAAATCCTATTGTTAAAGAAGTACTTTGCCATTATAGCTATTAATATACAGGTTGGTGGACGTGAAATGCGAACATAGGGAACATACATGACAATCGAACTTTCATGCCATGTATCTTGATATATTTTGTAGTAGTGTCACAAATACGAAGTAATATGAATTTGTGTGGCAAAAAGAGTAATCAATAACAGAAATAATAATAAAATCTAAAAGTGCATGTAAACTTTCTTGTTCTGCTCGTACACATACATTATTATGCAAAGAAAATATTTTAAAGAAAATAAAAATTTCAATAATATGACAGCTACTTTGACATTGACAGTACTTATTCCACGTATATCAAGATGCCTAGCATGATAACTCCATTGTCATATATGTCCCTATTATGTTCGCGTTTCACCTCCACCAACCTGTATAACAAGAATATTATGCGATTTATAATTCCGAGGATGTTGCTATAAGCGACGAGGTGAAACCGAGTCTCTTTGAACATACAAGTGGACTTAAATCGCATATATTCGCGTTATATTCAAAGATTAATCGTATCATCAACGACAGCGATGTTAAAACAAATCGAACAAAATCTGTCAATTAGTTGACAGTTTGCATATTATGAAAGGTTTTGATGTTATTATGGTTGTATCTAACGTATTAAGTTCGTAACTAATGAATTATAAGTATCTATAGTATTATTTTGTTTATAATTATCAATAAATATTGCATATTAAAAGGTAATAACAGTTGATGATAGGATTAAAAATATAATTTCCCTTGTCGTTAAAAATAAGCAAACCGATTGAAAATATAAAATTAATTAATTAAATTATTATGATTCTATGTGCTTCGGCAGTTATCTGCTCCTCCCATAGAAAAGTGGGTGTTAGTGATAAGCTCAATGTAAAGTTTATAATGCAAAATTAATTTTATATATTCAATAATTTGTGTATTTACTAATTAATCATAATGTTGATTATCATTAAAAAATATTTATGCAAATTTTAATTTGATAAATTAAAGATAAATTTTTCTGATAATAATAACATTAATGAAAATATATCATATCGTGGGCTTCAGAGCGTAACTACAAATTTATAGTTTTGATTAAATTGAAAAATACATTTTAAAAATTAATTTCGAATTTTAAATTCGAATTTAAGTTCGAATTCACAATTCGCATTTTAAACCACTGGTTATTGAATGTATAATAGATATTTAATTAACTATGGATGTAATAAGGGCCGAGATAAGGGCGGTATGTGCAGTTTACCGGTTGAGGATACGAGAGACGTAATCGAGGTTTCCAATATTTTCCGAAACCGGTACAAAATGTACATAACGTCCTCGATGCTTATAATATTTTTTCCGATCGATACAATAAAAATAAATTTGAAAATGTTTATTTTTGGTTATGTAAGTTTGCATTTTTATGCTGCTGTCTTGGTTTCTGATCTACATGAGTTCTTACCGCCTTCTAAGATTGTTTACCGCCTTCTAATTTGTAACAACCTTGGAAACAAAGCCAGCAAACGCTAAAAAATAACCGATCGTGCAAATTTTTTTATTTTATTAATGGTGCAATGGCAAGAATAGTGAATTTGAAAACAGTGACCGAAAACTTTTGATTAAAAATCCTGGAAAATAAAATTGCGAATTTTGAATAAATTTATTAATTTCCGTGATAAGTGAATTGAACACTATATGCACGCAGTTGTGAATCGCCCTGTATCCTCGACTGGCAGTTGACACAGTAGTGACGCGTTCCATCATCGATATTTTTTTTTATGAAATCGGTTCGTGTTTCAAGTTTCAACCAATCAAAAGGCAGAAATGGTGTAGACGTTATTTGTTATTTTAAATAATTATTGTTATTGAATGTGTAATGTGGCATTGACAGAGAAGCGCTGTCGTGCCGTTGCCATAAAAACAAACAAAAAAGTGTTGAATAATAATAAATAATGTTTTGTTTAGTTAGTGAAAAAATTTAATGCCAAATTGGAAACTAATAAAAATACAACGTATTGTTATTGGTTGGTCCAATCTACATCAAAGTGCCATCTATTTACACAAACTTTGAAATAATTCTTTCTGCAAGAAGTAGATATAATAAAATATACCACAAATATGGTATGTCGTTAAAACTCTAAAAATCTTTAGATAAATGGATAATAATACTAAACATAGGCACGTTAAAATCATCTTCATTTGCAATTAACTCGAAACAAGAGAAATAGAGTTACCTAGTTGCATTCAGGCGGTGACGAAATACCGTGAGTTTATTTTAACATGAAACATAGGACTTTTCATATCCATGGTTACGAACTTTTAATTGTTTAAACTATACCTACATCGTATTTCCAGGTAGCAACATTTGAAATTGTTAATTGGAATCAAACTGATGCTATGGAAATACGATGTAGGTATAGTTTAAACAATTAAAAGTTTAGGTTGAAAGCGTCTCTTGGAACTATTACAGCTGCCCAAATATGTTATATTGGTCAAGAATAATACAGTTAAATTGATGTTCTATTTTAAAAAGAACGCTCTAATACATTGCTGTCAAATTCGTAACCATGGATATGAAAAATCCCATGTTTCACGTTAAAATAAACTCACGGTATAAGAAAACTATTATTTTTCAAAGAAGTTGAAGGTAAACTCGAAAATCAACTCAATCCATTGACAATTTTGGTATCTACGAATCGTCTATCTTCTATGAACCATCTCATTTATTTAGTGTCTCATGCTTCTGCAGACATATTAATAAAGTCATCAGATAAATCTCTTGTGGTGGTGACGTCACAGTCACACAGAGCGCGTGAATAGCGTGAATTGTGCGTGAATTCCTCCGCTGCCCCGCCGCGCTGCTTTGGAGAGCTTTGTGAGTCGAGCTCGAGATCGAGTGCGGAGTGCGTCACCATGAGATTGCCAATTCCCTTGATTAACAATGGCTCGAGTGTTGTTATACACATACGGTACAGGCAGCACTATCGCAGGAAACACACAAACACCCCCGAGACAACGCATTGTTGCCGTCAACAATGAAATGTTATAAATAATATGTAGGAGAATCGCCAAATCTCTCAGCTTACAATATAACACATCACTGATGACTCAAACGTGACATGTAATGTATGTAATGGAAGATATTCAACTAGAAATCGATGAGGTGCCAATGGTTATTTGGTGAACTGTTCTAACAAAAAATCTGTTTGATATATAAACGCGCAAAGATAATAAGAAAAATGTAAATTATATACCATTTATAAAACCTAAACATGTTTCACAGTTTTATACTTAAATTTTGCCCCAGAGACATCTTTTTCTGTTAATGTCGTATTAAAATGCACAATCTTTACACTTTATTTTCATATACACAATGCAATCTTTGTAAGAATACTTCCAAAACTTTTCACAGCGCTGCAATCACTGACGTCACCTCGAATATCGTCTATTAGTATGTCTACTTGAAATCAGATAAATAGGAAAAACAATGTTTTTTTCAATTTTGCTGTAGTTACTAGTTAAGAACTTTATTTTTTGGCTTCCTGAGGTGTAAACTAACAATCACACATCGTTGACGTCTATGGTAGTTACGATTTTACACATGGCATGACGTTACCGCCTATTCTTCGGTAAAGAGCATCGAATTATATTGCTTTAATATGCCATTCAGAAAAAAGTAACTTTAAAATAAATAGAGAACCTACAAAAACGCTACTTTACACAATTTATTGTTGAATAATCTGAAATAAATAAAACAGAATATTTTAAATGTCACATTTACTGGCGACATCTCTTAGCAGTTGTTTCAAGGCAACTTGACATTTTAGTGCAAATGTTATGCATCTCACTTAACCTCATAGAAAATATAATATTTAAAAAATAGGTATGTCGGCAAAATGCAACATAATACATAATTATGTGCGTTAGGTTTTATTGCACTCTGCTTCGCGTCGTACTTTAATATAGAACCTCGCGTTGTAAAATAGAACCTATACCGCACTTATAATGTAAATAACTATTACCTATTCATTTTTGACAAAAATTATAAATACAAAACTTGTCCAAAAGTAAAAACTACACAATATGATCGACTATGTTCTTATATTGTATGGTTTTGAACAAGTTTTGTATTTACCACTTTTATCTTATATCAATAAGTAAGTAACTACAGCAAAATTTAAAAAATAACATTGTTTTTTCTGTATAACAGATTTCAAGAGTTATATATCTAACGAAAATGTGTTGCGTATGACTGGCGTCAACAATAATGTAAAAGAATCACCAAAATCTGTTGGCTTACAAAATATTTCATTAAAAGATATCGCGATAAAAACTGAAAACAATAAAGCTTGCTAAGTAACAATACGAGAAAAGTTTCTATTATGTTCCATGTTCTAATCTGGATTAATTTTCTTTCCAAAAAATGTTTTGTTTTGGAATAATTTATTTTTAGCTTAGCAGCTCAATTTAAATATAATTGTTCCAATATACCTACAGCGAATTGGTGATTAATAGTAGTAATACTATTTTAAGATAGCTAACTATACCATCATGCCAACGAAAATAATTATTGTGTCAAAATTATCAGTAATAAATTTGGAACTGAGTAATGCGGAAAATATTACATACTTCATTAGCAAAATAAATAAACATTGACGTTATTTTGTTTCGCAATTTATATAGATCTAGGTATGATTTTACTTTTTATATTTTTTGTTCTCAAGTTTACTTCTATTTATCAGTTATTCTTCCTCTCTTTATTTAATTTCTTTTTTCTTTGATAACTTTCAAGTAAATTAACCGCTTCTAGTTCGTCTTTTATAATTTATGCTGGCGCACAATAACAAGAAGTAGTTGTTTATTTATTATCTTTTCTTTGAATAAAGTTTGCCTAAACTTTTACCTTAGATTTTATTCTTACATTGTCTATAAATCTCTTTTGACATTTCACATGCAGAAACACGTTACATTTATTATCTATGATGTATTTTACTATTGACCACTAGTTTGTTCTTATTTCGCACAGTTCTAATATCTGTTACACTATTTTTTCTATTTGGTCATTTTAATAATAAAATTTAAATTAAATTGTCACAATATACATAAGTCGATTTAGGGAAATTTATGTGGATAACGTTTTTGTTGGTGATATTAACATTGCCATTTACTTAACTGTCAATGTTACTGAAGTATATAATTAATAAAACTATTCCACATGATTATAGTGCAGACATTATAGAAAATATTGAACATATGTTTTATATTTATAGATTCATTAATTTTATTGTATAACAAATAATTAAGTAAGTAAAACAGATTTAGAGGTTATACTGAAATTTGTCCGTTCTGAGGTTTGACGTTTGACAATTAAAGTAAATGTCATCTGATACTGCTAAAAAAAATTATGTTGCGTATCACAAAGTGAACCTTGGCGTCATTCAGTTGCGTTTCACAAAGTTAACTTTGTAGAAATACAAATTTATATAATTCCATTTGGAAACAGTGGCCGAAATTTAATTCACAGAAAAATCTGTAGGTAATAGTTATTTACGAACCAAATGCGGGAAGATTTTGATCCCACATGAGCGGTTTTTTGAAACACGAGCGAAGCGAGGGTTTCATTTACGCGAATGCTGGGATGGTGTCTTCCCGCAATGTTTTTTGTACCTAACGAATAAAACTATAATCAAATACATTCAAGTTGTAGTTGTAGTCTGAGCATTAAATTTGAAGTTACGGTTACGTTTTTTCTACTCACTACTGCTTACTACTACCGACAGATGGAGCGCTGCACACAAGTTTTATTTTTAAATATTGGCGGTTTTCGGTGGTCTTCACTAATTATAGTTCCGGGAAGTAACACTTTATAACCTGAATTTTATTATTTTTAAGATGATTTTACTCTGAAATGTCTAGAAAAGCCAGTGTACTTTGCATTTTTCCTGATTGACTACACTGGGAAATTGACATTTCCGATTGTAAATTGCGTGTTTAATATGTCATTTCCTAGGTGATGAGTACAAAAATTAATATTGCGAATTTTGAAAGAAATTGTTTAGTTCCATATTCAATAAGTTGAGCAGGTACTATATGCCATTAAAATATACCTATTCACGAAGTATGTAGTTTGTTTTCCAGTGGGTATTCCAAACCCAGTATTTCTTGGTAGCTATTGTCCGAACGATTTAGTTCCTTTTCATTCTGAATACCAAACATCCCTACACAACTATTACGATACCGCAGCCAATATACACGACAATATAAATTTCCAGTTCGTGGATGAGAATCGCATTGAGGCTGCAAACGACGCGACTATCAGCATTCCATGTCTGACTATTTTGGCTATTTCGTAGTCGAATACACACACGTCATTTAACAGAAACACCTCGCAGTGAGCTGCTGATTGATTTTTAACCAGAGAATCGCTCGCCAGGCGGGATCCGTCACAGCAACATTTCATTTATTTATCCGTTCCGATCGCAGGATCGAGCTTCGGAAAAAACCTCATTTATCAAAACGGAATTACAGGTGTTAGCGGTATTTTTAGCACCATGTTACAGGGTATTTATACGAGAACATGTGTGGGAATCAGATGATTCGGTCAAGAATTTATAGCGAGAACTATTGGAATTGTTCCGACATACGCGGAAGATGATAAATGATACGCGACGAGTTTGGGTTTAAACTTAAATTCCTTACAGTATTTCCCAAACAGTTTGGTTTTGAAATTTAAATTATTTGCTGTATTTCTGCATTAATAATAATAACTTTAGATCTGTAGTCTGCTTGTAAACTATACCCTGTGAAATAACGAAATAATTTTGATAGATTGATTCTTGTGATTCTATTCGTTGCTACGTGCTGGTGTTAAAGCGGTTTACACAAACAAAATTCAAATGTTATGTCAATAATTGTCAATTAATCTGATTTCATTCTTTGTAAGTGTTGCTCGTTATTTGTTGCTGTTTTGTCGTTTTTAATTTTATACCTGGCTATTTTTATGCATTTTTCTCTTACGGTTTTGTGAACTATTACCACTTCTTTTTAAACTCCTAAACCACGTCCCAATTAACTGTCAAAATTCTTTCCTTATTCCAAACAGGGTATAGAAAGTAAAAGTCATAAGTTTGGTATGTATAATATGTATGTCGTAGACAGATTGTAATTAGGCTTGTAGTCTAGGCATGTAGGTATATTATAAAACACAATGTCACATCATTTTATTTCACTGAAGAAGAGTATTAACCAAACCAAAACTGAGTATGTGAAACGTATTTAAGACTCAAGAAAGATGTTTTTTTATTGATTCAGTTTAGTGCAATCAGAGTGTCTACCAAAATCAATTCTGTGGAATTTAAGAAGGGTATTGGGTTGTTTATTTAGATCAGTTCAAAGTTTCTACCATAAGCCCCGGCATACTGTATTAAAAAATCTGACGTGGCCGTTACAATACCTCTCGCCTTGACATTGAAGTATTATTATTTAACCAAATATTAAGCTTTAATATAAATAAAATACAACACCGTATAACATTTGATATAATAATATAAAATAATCATACATTATATTATTTTAAAATGCATAATGGACTTATAATAATTATGTAGGTAAATAAATTATATATTTCACAAATTTAATCAGCTCTTAGTTTAATATGTAATTTTATTTTATAAATACCATATTTACATAATACTATGTCCATTTAATATCTATACTATATCCAACATTTCAAAATTCTACACCACACTCTACACATGCCCTACACCACAGAGAAACCTCCTTGCCACAGACATCTCTTTATCTGTCACATTGACAATTTTATTTTTGTTTTAAATTTTATTTCTATTTCGTGATTCACAAATCGTGGTAGGTAAAATTATATATTTAAAAAAATTATATTTCTTTATTGGTTAAAGATATAGAAACAAGTAAGATTAAATATTGTACAATGTAATTTCTTCTTTCATGTGTGGTATGTCAAATTGTAACAATCGCATTATTTTATACAATTTTTGCAAAAAATGTTATAGTGCTACAAGAAAAGTACCATTTCCGGTTGGTGGATTTTTACCAAAATCTTTTCAGCTCTTCATTAACATATATAAATATATAATGTAAAATATTAGAATTTTATGTTCAGTAGAATTTCAGATAATGAACCGGGACGAAAGGCTATAGTAGGCGTACATACAGACTTTCATACACACACACAGACACACACACAGACACACACACAGACATCATCGTGAAAATAGTCAAAATAGGTTCTAAAGGTGCTAAAACGTGCTTAATGACAAAAATCTCGACATCGAATTTTTTCACGATCCCTATACCTCTCTAGGCGAGAGGTAAAAATTATATGACATTACATGCAGTCATTCAGCACAACTAAAGTTCTGTTCACATATGGACACACAGAGGACTCATTGAAGACACGCAGGCAACAGAACCTCAATGAAGAACGAGTGGAACGTTTGTGGCCTCAAAATTGATTTACTTACACAGAAGCCACAAAATAGCGGCGCCTCTATTTCACAAGCAAGAAGCAACACACATTTTTTACTGTTTGTAAGTGTGTGTCTTCTTTGTGTCCATGTGTGAACAGGCCCGAAGGCGTTAAATATAAAATTTTAACATTTTATTGTTAGTATACTTCTTTCAACTTCACTTCAAACTAGAATCAAACCTGAGTTGTCAGAACCATAGGCTGTTACAAAATGATACTTATCAGCTTTCTACTCAAATAATAGACAAATAAACAGATGACATAAATTGTCAAATATATAGTTCTTGAGTTGTTGTAACTTCATAATAGACTATAATTTGAATGGCCAATACGTGTAATGGTTTGAGTATAGAATTCAATAGTTGACAATTAGTTTGCACAACTTTGACAAGTGATTATCTCCTTCGTGGAAATCGCGGTATCGCAATAATCCGCTCTATGCTTCATCGCCTTCGGGGACAACACGAATTTATTAATAAAGTGTTGACAGCGTTTGAGAAACTCAAACTCGCGAATCTCCCTACGCCGAAGTGGAGACTGTAAGAACTGTCTGTTACTGGAAACACCGGCTAGGGACCACTGGAACTTTTTCACTTAAAACTTTTATTGTGTTCCATAAGTAAACTGCCTTTCGGGGAACACATTTTATTTATAACTTTATTACTCGAACAAATCGAATAGCGATGGAGAAGCAATAGCTACCACCGTTAGAAAGGGAAACGAGGAATGTAATATTTAGGTAGCCCAGAACCAATAAATTTACTTTTCATTGAAGTCACATCAAACACAATTGGGACTAATATTAAAACAACTACCTAGCCTGTAATCGTGAACTCAGCCTTACAGTAATAAAAACATGAACATGAAAGTAGCGCATGGTGGAATACAAAATAGTTATTTGTACACCTCTAATTGAAATAATTTGTTGAGTCTAGAAACAAAGGATTCAACTATTTGAACTATATACTTTTTAGACCTGCACCGAACCCGACCCGCAACCCACGTATTTTTATTTTGTTGTACCCGCATTCTAGACCCGCGGGTACCAGACCCGATACAGGACTCTACTACATATTAAGCTAAATTTACTCGAAAATTGCAAATATTTTTATTGTAATATGAAGTATACTACATTTCCGATTGGACTGCTACACGCACAAACAGCTGATGTTAGAAAACATTTCGCAGAGTGCGTGCAATTTTTGATCGACAAATTTGTTCAACAGTTAAGAGACTAATCGCGAAATACTCTTGCACTGGCTCAGTTGTAAACAAGAAAACATAAGGTCGTCCTCAGTCAGTGCGGTCCATTGAAAATATTGTCTTAGTGACTGCAAGTGTTGGTGAGAATCCAAGCACATTGGTTCGCAGCAACTGGCCATTTCTATAAGCAATTTGCATTTATTGGATGTTCCATTCTGAGCCGTAGCGTAGGTGGGATGCCTTTTCGGCTTTCAAAGACCAAAATTTATTTAAAAAATCACAAACATTGCAATTTAAAACAAAAATAACACAACCGACCAAAATAAAACCTGAACCTGAAAGAAAAAAAAATCGGCTCATTTTCTTTTCATCTTACACTTTAGTTCAACCTTAACGACATATAAGTCCCAAAGAAATATAAGTACAACATATTTTAGGAAGACGGCGCTGTTCTTTTCCACATATAATCGGAAAACTTCATATTAAAATTAAAATATTTGCAACTTTCGAGTGTGATGAATGTTATTAAAAAATTAAATATTTTGAAACATCCTGTAGTCCTGAATAAACTATGTGTAAAAATAGAGGTTCGTTAGTACAAGTACATATCTTCGCGTCCATATTGAACAAACCATCAAATGAAAATCAATTCACACTTGTTATTTCTCGAGAAATAATGGCCTCCCATTTGAAAATTTCCAACCATTACTACACCCCAGCCGCCACAGACATATAACAATAAAGAAAACAGCGAGCGTTATATGTGATGTTATCAAGGAAAAAAATTCTCGTGACATTTTCCATTTGTCATGGGCGTGGCGCAAGGAAATCAAATTAGGCAAAGTTTGGCGAATGGCTTCGGCCAACTGTTGCGATTGTTTATTTACATCCCTGGCGCGCTTAATGGACGTGGAGGACACAATATAAACCACAACACACACAACATCAGGATCTATACATCATCCTTTGTCTCGGGCTCGTGAATAATCTATGACCTGCCAGGCATAGATATGGAGATCGTGATCGCCCAGCGACGAATAGTTACATTCGGAGGTATTTGTTATTCCTTTTGAAGGATTTTCAAGTTTTATGGACGAGATAAACTCGGTTTATAGTTGTCGTAAAATGAATTTTTAATTAAACTTGATGGGGGATGGTTAATTTGTCAACTAAGCTACGGGAAGAATTAACTATAATTCAAACATGGTACGCGTTTCTGTAGTTTATTAATGACCCCTAAATTTTAACTATCGCTTATAAAAATATCTAATCGAAAAATAATAATGATTCCAAAATGTTCATTTAATGAAAACATAAAATCAAAGTGACAGCGCAACTGACCGGAAATAAGTAATCTACAATTTGAAGCGTCAAGACAAAACAGAGAAATAAATGCTGTACAGAGTACAGAATATTTTGTTAAAAATGAAGACCAGGGTTTGGCGATTGTGAGATGTTTCTTGTGGCAAAAATCCGCAACTTTTTCGTTACCTTAGGAAATGTGTTCTTTGAAATAAATATATGTCTTTACTAATATCATAATATAAAGCTAAATTTTAGTAAATGATGTCCATAGTGGTAGATAACTACTTCCAATGCAAATAATATGAATGAATTGTACAATTTTGTGCATAATAAATTCTTCCTAAAATGCGAGTTCGGTGATTCAGTATGCCGACAAATATGTACGTTTCAAAAAGGGTTATTAATTGTTAATTAAGGGCAAGAAAGCTTCCTTTAGGAAATGTTCTTAATAAAGATTAATCGCATCTTCACAGCTCATACAAAATATAAGGTAAGCTTCTATAATTTACAAACGACGTTTTTAATTTTTGTCACTGTTCTTCACTGTGTACTTTTACAATTATTTATTGCCGAATGCAATAATCCTTTGTAAAACGTATTTATTTCAAAATAATTAGATGACAATTTACGAATTTGACAGTTGTAACAAAATAAATTTAAAATTCGGCAACTTTTAGCGCCAAATAAAATCGATTGACAAGCCATCTTCAGAAAATGCACGTTCCCTATTGGTGTGAATTTATTTTAAAGTGAAACATTGAATTTTTCATATCATGGTTACGAATTTGATAGAAATGTATTAGAACGTTCTTTTTAAAATGAAACATGGGAATAAATTTTACTGAATTATTCTTGAACAATATGATATTGGCGCAGATGCTGTAATAGTTCCAATTCCAACAGACGTTTTAAACTTGAACTTTTAATTGTTATCAGCATACAAAGTAGCAGCAATGTGACAGTAATTAACAAATTCAAATTAATTCCCTATGTTTAATTTTAAACAGAACGCTCTAATACATTGCTATCAACTATGGATATGAAAAAATCCCATGTTTCCCATTAAAATAAATTCACGGTATAATTTAGTATAGAATAAGGTCTATACAAAAAAAAACTGTATCTTGGATATACCTACTTGTTTGAACGGTTAGAAAAATTCATCAGAATTCACAAAAATAATTACCAACTTTTAGAGAGAACTTTATAAAAAATAATCCTAGATTGTATGCAATAGACTGCCATATATTCCTGACAGAACAGATCAGACTGTATCATTATTCGATAGCAAATTTCAGTACCACCGTAAAAAACTATCAATTTCTTTGATAGTGTAAAACAAGCTTCTCCTTATCCTTCAGGTCGTAAGAGCCAGTAAATGTCATCGTTTCCCCGTCTACAAATGCAAATAACCACCTCTTCCCGTTCTAAGCACTCGAAATGGAAACTAAACAAAAAGAGAGTAAAGGAGGTCCCAGATGAGATCAGCTCTCAGCTTCGATAATAGCTGCGACAAAACCATCACGTGCACAACGACATCTTGTAGGAGGTGCAGCCGCCAACCGCCTCGTTTGTCAGGATCGATTAGACGACAAAAACAAGCATTTTACAGATTTTACGGTACAAGTAATTAGAAACATAGTTTGTTTTGCTTATCGCGAAGTCCTCTAAGAAATTAATAAATTCTTGCACGCGACGGTTACATTCATTAACGGGAAGACATAAAAAAGATCAATATTTCGGAACTCAAATACATTGTCCACATTCATTATAAATTTTATCTCCACTCAGAATAATTCAGTAAAATTAACAACTGATATTGGGTTGGCCATCAACACCAGAAAATATAATTCTAGAATATTTATACACAGGAAAATGCATCTACAAGATGACTCAAATCTAGAAAAAGTATTCGAAATAAAACACCTGCATTAAAGATTTATTCACACGAAAATGCAAATCTGGAATTTTAGATTCTGCATAAATGCAAACATAGGTAGGAAGATGCAAACACAGGAAGATGCAAATCCAGAAAACTAGTTTATCTCGTCAACACAAGGCGGGTAAATTAGGTTGAACTGAACTAAATGAACAACCCAATACCATTTTGAGTCCCACATACTCGGTTTTGAGTATAACTTTTTTAGATTTGCATCTTCTAGATTAGAATTTTCCTGTGAATAAATCTTTTGACGAATTCTCTAGATTTGAATAATCTTGTGCATGCATTTTCATATGTATGAATATTCTAGAATTTTATTTCTTGATGTTGAAGTCATTCCCCTGATATTGTAATATAATTTATCTACGGCCGTTGAATAATACATTCATTATGTAGGTAACTGTAGTAAGATAAACCCCTCCATAAGACGCACTATTGTATTATTAATTCATAATTCAACACTATTGAATTATGAGTCCATTATTCAACAGTAATGTATAATGATGAACTGTCTTTGCGCCAAAATGTAAGGTTAGCTTCATATTTTAATGATTAAAAAATTGTAAATACATGTTTTATTTAAAAAGTTATAGATAAAACGTCTTATTTTACTCGCACATAATGGCTATAATTCATTCGAATGAATAATAAAGTTTCAGATACTTTTATAAAATCAAATAAAAACTCAAAATTTTACTTGTATAGGTAATGTATTTTAAAAAATTGATTTTTTAAAAAATATTATTTTTCTTATTACATATAAAGTAGCCAAAGCAACACAGAAGAAATGGTAATTTTAAAATCGCCGTTTGGATTTTTAATCCCCCTGCAACCTTTGTAACATTATTAATAATTTAGCATCAACAGTATTATCATAAATTTAAATTATAATAACTAATGCCGTTTAAGCTTTAAAAGGTATCCATCCTGCCAAATAAAATGTAAAAAGATTCACTGCCTCTAAAACATTTTAATTAAATACCTGCCTTCAGAATTTAATAAAATTATATCGAAATTCTTCCGTTTCTTTTCCGAACCCAAATAAACCAGTTTAAAAAAAGCTTCCTCCCAAGTGACGTTCAATATCGCTTGATTTTAGAATTGCAAATTTCCAATGTTCCATGTAACGTTGCATCGGGGAGCCAACTCAAAGTGCAACACTAAAGTACGGTAGAAATTACTTCGCTACTACAAACCATAAATATTGACATAGCCTCGCTATAGTACGTTATCTAGCAGTCGTGTTGGCTCAACACTGTGTAGAGGAACTAAATACCGACTACAATTCAAATTGGTGTGGATAGAGGCAACGTTTGGTCGATATTACAGTGAGCCGTGCGTAAATGAAAAGGTTCTCCTCACTGAAGAGTAAGTCAATATTGAACCAACTGCTAAATGTCAACCTCCTATTTGGGGATTGTACTAACATTTCCTCTACATTTTATATGTCACTTCACTACTCACATCGTACTTGAATTTCAGATTTTTTCAAAAAAGTGACCCACACTGAAAGAAAAATTTCGGAGGGAATGATTCTAAAGACAGTTTTCACATAAGAGTAGTTAATTTTGACTACATTTGTATTTAACTGTATTATTTTTAGGAAGAAATCATCACTTTTTCATGTAGTTACGCAATTCTAACAACGATAAGGAGAAGTTTTCCACTTTTTTACCTCCGCATGTAGAACAAATTTTGTTAACTAAGTAAAATGTGGAAATTAAATCTTAATTTGTTGTTTTTGTGTAATTTACATCTACAATAAATGAATAATAACATATGAGGTATGTAAAATACATTTTATGTAGTTAAATTTCAAAGTTCTTTTATAACAGTAGTTAACTTCAACTTACAGACGATATTTACTCTTAACGGAGAAATACACAAATGAAAAATTCCACTTTAAATTTGTTAACTTCCTGCAAAAAGATTATAATTTATATATTAGTAGTTAAAATTATCCAGTTTTAACTAGTTTTTTAGCGATTGGCGGCTCTGAAGTTTGCTCCCCGCGCTAAACTCTTGGTCTTTTGCGTCTAGACTCTAGTGGTGGTTCGACGTTTTTAATTTTGTGTTGTTAATGACGGAAAAAATATGTTAAATATCCTAAGAAAGATGTTACACTAAATTATGCAAAAGCTACAGTAAACTTATTTGATTGTTAAGAGTCGGGAGGAAAAGAATACGTAAGTATTAAGTTTTTTCATGTTTTGACTAGTTTAACTAGTTTAAACGAAAAAATATAAATGTTTTAATTTATTAAACTTATTGTAGGAGTTATTTTACGATCCCGTAAGCAGCACTGGTTTTCTAGAAACCCGATCAAGAACAATTAATAGGACATCTTCATCTACAATAGGATCAAGAACAAAAAAACTAATGAATCTATTCACGAACTGGATGAAGAATCAAGCGAAGCATATTTTCAAGAATCTATTAACTTTTTAAAAAATGCATGTGTAAAAATTCAACTAAAAGATATATTTGTTCACATACAATCTACCGTGAACCACAGAAAAAGTTTAACCAGCATTATTGAATTATAACCACATTTCAAAGATACTCCAGGCCTTGTAAGTTAATTTATATATTATATTTTATCGGATGTTTAGGTCCTTTTTTTCAATGTTAATTTAATTTTTTTTTTCAGGTAATTTACCAGAAATGTGTCTAATGTTTGTTCTAATTATATTGTTTTAATTATTATTGAAGATTGGGACATACATACAAATAATTGTTGATAGCTTTGCTTCATTTGCTTTCCCCAGCAGCCAGGGACCGTGCACGGTCCCTGGCTGCTGGGGAAACCATGTGGAGCCAAAAAAAGGTCAAAGTCTTCTGCTGTCGATAAGCTATTTGTTCATCATTCAGTAAGTACATTTGTTATCATATCATTTGATGTATTTTAAATTAAATATATTTCATTTAAATAGATAGCTAGTCGTCTTGAAGAAGCTTTCAACAGCAGGAAAACTACCCAACCATTTCTTATTGCCGTGGGTCCAAATAAGGAAGCCATATCGGATTACTAGGTATATTGTAATTGCCAATAATTTAGCATTGTTTTGTGAGGTATATATAATTATATGGTAATGTTATAATGTCAAGTCTTAATAGATATAGACCGGCTTTAAAAATACTTTTGTATTCTAAAAGATTGTTAATATATTTTTTTAAATTAATATAATGATACATGAAATATTTTCTTATTCACCTTTTTTATTACGGTCCTGAATTTTATGAACTAGATATTTTTATTACGGCCCTGTGTAAAAATTTGAAAGGAGGGTTTAACATCCATACCCAGAGGTATTTAACTACCGAAACATGGTTAAATATCTCTTTATTTGTATGTCTTTAACTATCAAAAGTATGCATTTCGCAAAAAAATCTTAGTTAACTATATCTTTTTAAGTAGTTAATCTAATACATAAAATGAGATAATATCAATTTTATATGAATAAATTGCATAATGTCTTGTAGTTAATAGCATCATTTATTTAACTCCGTATGTATGTTCTTGACTACATATTTCTCTCCTATATTCGTCAGAATCTAACTCCGTGAAAGTAACTACTTATTTTAACTCCGAAAACGGATGGTCGCGAGGGAACTACCTAAGTAGTTAAAAAAGAGTTAGATCTAACTCCGTATTTCTTTCTGTGCACTTTTGAACCTTATGGAATGCTAACATTTTATTTTCTACTCCCATTATTAAATTTTCTTATTAAATATAGCCTGAGTAACTTAAATGAAACTATTAAGACGATCCTCTACCGCACTAGAAAACAGCCAAAAACATGGATTTCGCGCGCCACTCCACAGCGTTTATTGTTTTGTTAAATATAATAATCTAAAGATATTGTTGAAGATAAAAGTACAATCTACAAAATGGTCGATGCAAAATTTTTAAATTTTGCCTTAAAAACAAAATATGTTGTTGACAATTTTTGTTATTTTTTTAACACAAATATCTTCCATTTTAAAACGAATTTAAAAAATTCGATCGGTTATTTCGCAGATCCAAGCTTTGTTGGCAATATATTAAAATTTTAAGTTAATTCACTTATAAATAAAAGCTGTACAGTGGCGCGCGAAAACAAATACGGATGCCAAAATAATTTTTTCTCCTCAAACATAAATTATTTGTTATTTTTATGTTTAACAAAACAATAAACGCTATAAAATAGCGTGCGAAATCAATATTTTTGACTGTTTTCTGCCATGGGTAGAGGTTCACCTTAAGTCGGAATTTTTCTGTCACATATCAGTTAGACATTTAAATTAAAATTGGTTAAATTGTTATTGAGTGAAAATACACAATTAGTCAATATTTTAGCTTCCTGTTGTAAAAAGAAATCAAAAATAGAGCGGCGGTGTGTACGATTTTCCTACTGACTCTGCACTTGTGCATTAATTAATTTTCAGGAAACTTTTATCGTGCATTCAAACAACGTATTCAGCTCTCATGTACCACTCAAGCTGATTAAAACGTTACTGGAAAGCACTCAAAAAATTCCGGAAAGAATTAATGCACACGTGAGATTATAGTGACAATTATTTCGAAACAGATTATTCACTCAAAAATAAGGATACATACACATACCATAACATACCACACTCAAGTTAAGTAAAAAGCGTCATGTTTAAATAATAAAACCATTTTTAGACTTTTCAAAATATTCGTGCCCGTTTTTAATGTAATCTTGAGTTGCCCCACGTTCCTCATGTTTAGTTCGCAAATATTTACATCATTTCTTGTCATATTTGGGAAGAATTTTTTGCATGTTTACATTCAGAAATTTGATATTTACATGTCGCTCGATTCATAAATATAAAAAGAACAAGAACACACATGGAAATCAAGAACTGATTGAAATGGGTTGAAAACTAGAATGCAACGCTGGGCGCATGATTGAAGTTATGTCAATGCAAATAGAATTGAAAGTTTTGAATTACAGACTGTCGTAAATGGAAAATAGGAAAATACTACCAGAATTTTTTTACCTTATCAAGAAAACATAGTCTATTAAGCAGTCACAAGTATAACGTCGTTGATACTGCAATAAGTCGTATGTCAAAAAATTATAATTTAGGATTATGGTACTGTAGTAATTAGAATAACTATTACTACTACAATCTACTACTACTACTACTATATGATGTAAAATAGGAAAGGAAGAAAACTGACAGAATCAATAGGACCAATGTCGAAGAACTATGAATTTGTATACAACAATTTGTATGTCTTGAAAACATATATATATTTGACATAAGACATACCTATTGCAGTGTCAACGACGATAAGTTCAAAACAGAAAGAAGATGAATATAAAAAAGTTGTACTTTGAAGGTAATAAAGGAAAGGCAACGTGTGAAATGTCAGAAATGTGCTGGAAAACCCTCGTTGGGCGCTAATAAACTATTAATATCTCATCGGGTCCGCACAATTAATTCGGTATAACGATCATTCCATTTTACTTGGAAATTAATCCAAAACGTGTTGGAATACTCCAGCGGCAATGGTTCTGTTACCTGGGCTATTACCGACCACAGCGTGCGCTGGAAACTGCCCGGAAAAACCTCCGGAGTAATGGCGGCAATTCCGGTGCCGCAAAGGGCATTTCGCTCCGTCCTCTCCCACTCTATCTGTCTCGCTCGCGCGCCGACTTACTCCCGCGTTAAACGTCACATTAACGATGATTTAAGAGGCAGGTGCGCGTTTTAACGAGCCCTGCCACTTGCCCCACGCCCGCACGCCACTGAACATGATCTACGCCGGCAGATTGTTTGCTATAGTCACTGGAAATTGGTCCATGTCTTTATTACCACAAGAACGAGGGTCGCGATACAGTAGCATCAGGAGATACATTCTTTTTTAGTGCTACGAAAGACGGTAAGTGGATTGTATCTTCTTGATACTGAATTTATAAACAAGATGAGATAGCACAGTGGAAGAGTGCTAGCCTCATATTACAATGGTCGTGGGATCGAATACGGGTCAGGTTGGAAATTTAGTTCAGTAGTTAAATTTCACACTGTACTCTGTTTCACGAAAAGTTTCGTTAAACATACGTTTGTGCACCAATCAGGATGCACGAAACCCATGCAATAAAATATTACAGGCGAGAAATCGGCGAATGTTTTCATTGTTGTCATGTGTTCGCAAACGTGAAACATTTCAAAAACAGAGAAATGAGACACAGACAAAATGCGCGGCTGTCAAATCTGCTGATATTCAAGCAGCTGATTACGATTGATTTAGGTGGTTTGCAAGTAAATATTGCGTTGAAATGGGTAGAAAGTGTGAGACTGAGACAATTTTTCATCGAAAATCTATTAACATAACATCTACGTCGAGAGATTAAAAAAAAACTTTATAAGTTTTGTAAAATAAGTGATAATATAATTTGTTAGGCTATAGCAGCCATGTTGTTAAAGCGACATCTGTCAAATTTGTTGTGAATTATTCAGTAGTGTATGGCAAATCACCATGGAAGGTTATAGCGTTGAACAATGTGTGCAAATCATCAAATTTTATTTTCAAAATCAGTGCTAAAATATATCCCGAGAAAGTCACTGTTTGGTGCGGATTTTGGTCTGGCCTCATACACAACTTGTTTTATTTACATTTAAAAATCGAGCGTCCTTATTGGAATACTCTATAGAATTGAATAACCAGTCTTATTATTTAAAATGTGTTTCTTATATTGTTATTATTATTAACGTATGTTTTAAAACATAATGAAATTAGTATTTCGCGCTCATATAACACTGGTGAATTATAGGCCACTGTAGCTATCTCTCTCGCACCTGACAGTTGCTTAGAAACGGACGGTTTTTATAGCATCGTTTCGTCTCCATGACGAAACCATATGGACTTGTTTCCCTTCAATGAAAGCTCTCATAGAACAGAGTATACTCATTAGGATACCGTACAAAATAAAAAATGAATTTTATGTCCAGTAGGGTTTTAAACCGCGAAATTTCTTGCAGTAACTTCAAGAAAGGACCTCGTTAAATTATGAATCTCTAAAAACACAATTGCTCCTCTAGTCCAGAACGTGGTGCCCGGAAGCAACGTGTATAATTCCCCGGAAGCCTCACCGTTTCCCATGCGAGAAACAAGACAAGGTCGGCTGGCTCAGAGGCAGTTCAAGCCGCCGCTAACGATTATCTTTTTCTGGAACGTGGTGGTTAGGCCTGTGCGCAGCCATCTATCTTAATTTACCTTAATTCGCATGCACTCGCCGCGACGACAGTGGTTTTTCAGTGGTAACGTGATCCCAGACGACGTTCACGAGAAAAAACGAGATATTTATTTTAGTGAAAATGGTGCTGACAACCGAGGTTATTTTAAATTGCGAAACTAAGCGTGATGTATGAATATAATCAATTTTTCTAATCCCTTGCTGATTCGCATTTTATAGCGCTATTATTACGTAAGTGTTCATAAAAAATAGCGAAATTAATTTACTAAATCTAGTTATTAAACCTATTTATATTACTCTAGAGCACGGTATTTAATGTCTTAGTATGTCGCATTCAATTTTAATGGTTATTTACCTATCTGAATTATAATTAACTGTCAAAATCTTTTATTATTTCAAACAGAGTATAATAATACTTCTAGAGACAAAAATATGGAGCCTGAAATTGGAACACAATTTTTAACAGAAGGTTAACATTTTCATGTAATACTTAATAGTCCAATAGCCGAGTGCGTCATGTGATAACTCACGCTAGAATACAGTAATAAAGTACCACACTATATTTATATGCTAAGGGATGAAAGTAGTTTTTTGCAGAATGAGGCTAGTCGAAGTCTGCAAAAATACTTTCAGCCAGAAATATAAGAACCTTCAGTTTCAATACGATTAATTAATTTCTATTACCAATCAATTTTGTAAATTTTTATCTTCATTATATCCACGAAAGCTAAAACTTTGAACGTAGAGAAAAACAATTTTAACGTGGAACATAAGATTTTTTATATACATGATTACGACTTTGACATAAATGTATTAGAGCGTTAAAATGAAACATAGGGAATCAATTTAACTGTATTATTCTTGAACAATATGAGATATTTGGACATCTGCATAAGTTTCTAGGGACTATGGACGCTTTCAACATAAACTTTTAATTGTACAAAGTATAAATCGTAGCAGGTAGCAGCACTGTGACACCTATTTTATTAGCAAATTATTTATTCCCTATATTTCATTTTAAAAAGAACGCTCTAATACATTGCTGTCAAATTCGTAACCAAAGATATGATAAATGCCATGTTTCACATTAAAATAAATTCACTGTGTACATGTGTCATACGCTATTTTTTATTACACCTGCATCCTAATTTGAAATATAGAGCTGGAAAACAACATGTAATGATTCATTTTATGAGGTAGTGTGTGTGATATGTCAAAATATCGTTACCTAGGAGATTGGTTACAATTTTAATTGCTACTGCTTCACAACTTTTAAAATTCAGCGTGTTTTAGTCTAGTGATTATGCACGCATTCGCGTGTTTTAAACATCGATGCATGTGTAACGTCCTGCTCACACGAGGAAATTTTTACTAAAAAGTTTCTTAAAGTAAAAGTACTAGGAGCTGTCATAAAGAAAACTGTCAATACCGGTCATACGGGGCAACCGTACTAATTATTTCTTTAAAATATATTAAAGCTAGTGTCCTTAAATATATTTAATAAAAATAATTACATTTCCCGTATGAACGGTATTGACACATTGACAGTTTTTTTATGACAGCTCCTAGCACTTGTTTTACTTTCAAGAAACTTTTTGGTGAAAACTTTCCTCGTGTAAACAGGGCACAATAAAAAGGTTATTAACGACATTGGTCCGTTCACGTATTAATATGAAGCTATATGATCTTTTAGGTTTAATATTCTATCGTCGAATCGTGTTTAATTTTTCAATGATGTTCGTTCGCAGCGTATGGCAGGAGATATTGGCGTTATCGCTCGGCAATATCGCGTTTTGGAAAATGCGTTTCGTCTTCTTTTTCCAGTAAGATAAATCAATATGTCACACAGTTTTCCCGGAGGCCCGTGGGAACATATTTCCATAATTTTCATTTTATATATTTTTCCTGTAGCAACGTGGAAGCGTGTCTTGCTAGAGGCGTCCATAATAAATCGTGTAACTTACTGAATGTGTGTAGCGCTATGTAAGTGTTGGTTACAGGATGCAAGGATGAATCCTGAGAATAATGAATCACCTTCATACTCAAAGGATTCGTAAGAGCGGCTGACATTTGTCTTATGATTATAAGCTTCATTCTGCAGCAGCGAGAAGCCAGCACGATTTATCACAACTATTGTGTGGAACTAGAACCAATAAAAGCGTGGTTCACAATAACTAATACTACTTGCTTTTGTTATTAATATTCATTCTTGTATTAGTCATCCCTAGGACCTCAAAAGAAACCAATCCTTTGAAGCTTTGATCATCAAATACTAAAGTACGCTGTAATTTATTATAATTTAATTTAATTATAATGTACCATAACAAAAATAATTGGTTTCGAAATATGAATATCAATATCATGCTTTTGTTCGAAGTGTGTTATTATGTGGTTAGGTTATGTTTTATTTTTGATAATAATATGCAATTTTCTTTGTAAATTATAGCCAATATTGAAATACAGTAATTTTGAATGTAAATAAGTAAATGATTTTATGAATTTTGGCCTATCAAAACCAATTTTAAGCCTTGGTTATAACTATGTACGTGCCAAACATATTTTTTCTACTTTCGTTAGGTAATAGATACTTTATTGTATTAATTTGCGTTAGGTTATGAACTTCATTACTTTACGTAACTATTTTTATTTAATACAAAATACACATGACTTTGACTTGAAAACCGCGTATTTTATACAGTTTAAATTTAAAAAACTTGACAAAAATGTCATTTGTAGATGACCTAATTTGGATGTTTTTGTTTTATCAAAATTTATAAGTGTCAGTAAAAGTCAAAATTTCATAATTTCAATAAAATGCACTTATTCGAACATAAGTAGAAAAAATATTGTATGCAACACGAAAGGAATCTCGGTAGATACCTTACTCATGTGTTTACAGAACTTGGCTACGCCTCGTGCTCCAAATTTCACATAATAAATAGCTATTTTCTACTTGCATATGTTTTAAACGATTTATTGTTGCAAAAAATTGAAAACTTAAAAGACAAAACTGACAAAATGTACATTTGATCCAAACCAAAAGTAGAAATAATAGTGCAATTATATGCAACTCGTATATTATGGCACCAAAGTTCATATCATTAACTTGACACTAACTTGTTGAATGATAATTTGAAAAATTGAAATGGAACGATAACAAATAAGCCTCTTTTCAATTTCTCTGAAGAGCCAAAATTATTTTTAACAATGTTGTAATTCGGTTGTAATCCTATTGTCAGATTAAAATTAGTCTAATTGGAATCCAGGGTACGTATTAAATTTGTAGCAGAAAGAATATAAATTAGTAGGTAAATCTGATGTCAGAATCCAAATATAGCTTGACATTAAGGGATGTGCTGCAAATCAAGTTGCACGCGAGTGTTCCAGCCATAATCACTTAACTAACTTTCCTGCGTTGAAAACCGTATTTTCGTTTTAAACCCACTTTGAGTAGGTTACATCCAATAAATCAAAAACCGAGAATATTAAGTTATAAAAGTTTCCCTGCAGGTAATGCGCTAGTGTATTAAACTTTGACGGAACTCCAAACAATAGTATAATAGACTTTTCAACAACTAGAATATTTTCTAGAATAATATTCATGAATTCTAAAAGCGTACGAGGTGTTGAATTGTGAGCTTGAAATGAATACTAGACAGGCTGATTATTCATTCAGTAGACTCAACACCAGAATGTTGAATTGTTAACGATTTTAGCCGGAATAATTATTGTTTTATTAATGTTAAAGATGTTTAACAAGCCGAAAATGGAAGTTTGGAACTGGAAATTTGAAATAAATTCCTTGAATTACTGGCTTATTAATACTTTATCCTTTGAATCAGGAGCTACCAATTAAGAAGCAAATATAATTATTATACCTCTTTTCAAACAAGTTATTAAAAACATACCTATTTTGTATTTGTTTATTAAACATCTTTGTTCTGAAATAAATTCCCATTTTTGGAACAAAAATGGGAATTAATTAAGTAATGCTAAATTACTCACTACTAGTATCTCAGTACAGAATAATAAATTTTCTTTTATTGTAGTTTTTCTAAATAACGCATATCAAAAATAAAATATTTCTAACAAGTGTCATTTCAAAATATTTTAATTAATAAAATAATTATTCAATTATTACAGCATTAGATTCAATTCTCGTAATATTATTTCCTGGAGAACATTTCTATTTGAAGAAAATGATTTCGAATCATAAAGTTGATATAAGATCTGATAGTTGAGAATATCAATTTTATTATAAATTGCTTCGGTGGTCTCTTGAGTGCGGGCTAGATAAATACTTAAAATAATCTTCTTATTTGTCATAGAATCTTCATGTCTTCATCTGTTTAAGGTGGTTGACTACTATACTCGTTAAAATGGTGAAAAGTATGTTTAGTTTTCCCCTTAAAATTGAATGAAAAATATAAATATTCGAAATAACTAAGACATATTTAAATAGTTTAAGGATGTATGCTTTAATGTAAATTTTTTGTAGTTTTTTCTTCAATTTTTTATGTGCATAGCTAAACATAACTTAAATTTTGTATATATGTTATGTGTATTTTAATACAATACCATACAGAAAGTTTAAAAAATGGCAATAGAAAGTGAATAGGGCAACTTTAAGCGAAAACGTGTTATTTGTTTATTATTTTAACCAATTTAATGCGGAAAATTGCATATTATTTTTCGCCACTGGTGTTACAAAGTTATTGGTATAATCATGGTTCTGGCATATAATATAAGAATCATTCTACAAGGTTTTGAATATAAAAGAGTATTAGAATAAATTTCCTGTCTGACAACCGTCATGATTGAATAAAACTTGCATGGATAAAATCAATACTTGTGAGCAAATAAAATTAACTAATTTATACAACAAAGAAATTTCATAATTCATATTCATGAACCTATAAATCATTCAGAAAGCAGTGTATTGCTTCTTTAATACCGCACATAGTAGTATAAATTATCCAATGAGCCTTTTACGACAGTAATTTAAAGCTTATTACAAGTGCTGTTTGCCGCTATCATTTGAATAAGCAATTAATTGTCATATTATCTCCGTACGACTATAATTAATAATAGTTATTTACTTTTCAAGTAGGCAAAGTAAGGAATTACCCACGAGGGAAATCTTAACTCAAGAGGCCGAAGGCTAAATGAGATAATGTTCTCGAGTGGGTCATTCCTTTTTGCCCACGTGTGGAGTATAACGTTTTATCCAACACCTCTTAATAACTGCTTAAATATTTAAAAACCTAAAACATCGTTACTATGGTGACTTCCAACAAGCAAAGTAACAATTTACCCACAAGTGGTATAATTTTGATCAAAGTCACTAGTGGGCAATCTTTTACTTTGCTTGTTTAAAATCACCATAGTTATGATGCTGTTATTAAGAGGTGTTAGATAAATAATTTTGCTACGGCCATTGCAAAATGCATTCATTATTTAAGTACCTTTAGTAAAACAAACACCCTCTATAAGACACACAATTGTATTATGAGTCCATAATACAACACAACTTTCATCTGTCATCACACCAAAATGTGAGGTTAGATTAATATTTTAATGAATAAAAATTTGTAAAGAAATGTTTTATCTAATAAGTCATTAATTTGAAATACTAGCTGATAGAAATATTAAATTATTTACATTTATATTGGACACAGAAAGTTCTATTCTATATCTTTATATTTTAATGTGTGTGTGTGGTTACCAGCCTTATTTTATAGAATACACAACAGGGAATCATTTTTGTAGTTACACTGAAATAAGTGGATTTCTGGATTCGAACCTGGGCTGTCCGAACCAAGACAGACAGACAGTTACATTATCGTATTCAGCTATCAAAAATCTAATATAGGTAACGCAATTGAGTTATACAGGATGTTTCATAACTTCGAGTTACATACGTTAATGGTATATGTTGTTTGATATGCTGATTATGAATCTAAAAGAATTTTTTTAAATTCGAAAAATTAAGGGTTGTTTACATAAAACATTTTTTGTAGTACTGCACTGGATTCGCTTTCCTATTAAACACAAACAATGAAGTATCGAAAGAAATTTAATTAATAACTTTAACATAATCATGCACCCAGTGTCAGTGCAACGAAAAATTTTGGACTGGGAAACATGGAAAATAATTTTGTGATTTATAAAAAAATCTTTGATTCGTAATCAGCATATCAAACAACATAATACCATTAACGTATGTACCTGAAGTTATGAAACAACCTGTATGCTTAATTACGAACTGATAATAGCCAAAAGTAAGATTATTCTCGTCATGTCTCAATTCTAAATCACTCACAATGAACATTGTTAGTGTTGTTTCCAATTCCAAGCTAAAGCAATCCATCTGACCAATTAATTTAACCTTCCTTTATTGTTCGATTCTTCACGTGAGAAACACTTATAGGAAAATAAGCGTTTCTGTTCACCCGAGTGCAGGAGACGCTAAAATTAACAAGTAATTATGAAATAGTATAATGAGATCTTCAGCAGGCACAGCGTATGGCGGTTCCCACTGACAAAGTTCTTCGACAAAATATATAATATATAATCGAGTGTGATGGGAGCTAGCACGCGAGGAATTGTAGTGATTTCTTAATTAGCTGCTGAAATTGCTAAGCTATTTATAGATTTGTTGACGCTATTTTTAGAGAGCGATACTTCCGAATTTTTTATCGGTTATACTTGTACCTTATTTATCGATTTTTTAAATCTTTGAAAATAGGTACCTACTAAACAAATTTGGAGAGTATATACCTACTAAATTTTTTTGTATGTAACATGTATACAAACTGAGTTTTATAGAACTCACCTAATTTAAAGACTAGGCTTGCGCTTCGTCCGTAAATAGATTCGTCCTCTAAAACTCTATTTTATGTACTTGTTACAAATAGTTATTATGTTTCCTTAAATAAAATAGTGAATTTTAAATGAAAAATGTTCCAGCACCAGCACAATTTGAATTTTCCGCCTTTGCGACTCCTTGTCATTGTCATTATGAACCGTAACATAGAAATAAAATGCCTATATAGTTTATCTTTACATAATACAGAATAAGTAACCGGTTACATTAATTATAAACCAGTCTTTAGTTTTTAAATAATGAATGAAAATGTTAAAAATCAGGTTAACTCAAATCTAAACGAGATATTGAATTTTTTACCTATTTTGCATATATTTTAGCAGACAAAAGTAAAACTATTAAAATGAAACAGTGATGAAAACGTTCGAATTTCGAATATCCTATTTATTCCACGTCATTTCATCACTCAATTTATCTTCCAGTGTTTGTATAACATCAACACTTTTTTTGCTATATCTACATCTCGATCTAAATTTATCAATAAACATCTACATACAGTGTCGTACGGAAACATGGGCCACCAAGAAATTAAAATGCCTCATACACCATACACGGGTATTCTAAAAAGTTTGCTTGGGCTCTAAGCTTCAACAACAACGATTTATAACGTTCATACCATGTTGAGATGCTTGTTGATTTCTGGCTATCTCGGCTGGTACTTGGGTTCAAATCTTCTTCACGGCATTCCACACACATTGTACATAACATTGTCATGTTTTAACACATTATTTGAGTATAAAATCACAGAAACTACAGATGAAACACTGTATTAATAGTCATTTTGTTTACTGTCTTTGCGTAACTTGAACAGGTTCGTTCAATTAGTTCGCCACCTGCCGCCAGACGATTGATACTGAATAGCAAATAAAAAAGCGCGATTTTCAAAAGAAATGTTTAAAAAATAGGATATAATTAATTATACTTTGATATAGATTGTTTACCTAATATTAGTTTAGTTTGTTTGTATGTCGTACAGAAATAAAGATACATTTAAACCTGATTTATAAAGTTGACGTTGTCGTTGCAGTTCACAGTTATCGTTGACGTTCGAAGTTAAATATTAGAAAAACATATGCCTTGTTTATAAACTCCGTTGACGTTACTGTTCGAAGTTTATAAATGAGGCATATGTTTTTTTAACATTTAACTTTGAACGTCAACGGCAAACTGCAACGTCAACGTCAAGTATATAAATAAGATTTTAATAATGTATATAAAAATTCAAAAATAAATGTAGGTATTTCCTTAAACACATAAATTTTTTGACTATTATTTCATGTTTCAGAAGCCTGGAAAAAAATTAATTCACTCTTTTGCCGCTATATCAATGAATTAGAAATTGTTAATATTGTCCAATAAGAAATACATAAGGGAAAGAAATCAGTCTTAGTTTTGACTCTCAATTATTTAACTTGCAACCAGTACCAGTTTCGACAATTTAGATTGTCATCACCAGGCATAGATACTAAAAAACACACAATTTATTTATTTATAATATTGTTATTGTACTTGTGCAATGTGCGTGTATAGTAAAAAGGTACTGTGTTTTTTAGTCTCTATACTTGATGATGACAATCTAAACTGTCGAAACTGGTACTGGTAGCAAGTTAAATACGTGGGAAATAGTATATTGTGTATCTAGTGCGCAAAGTAAGTAATTGCGCGAGGCGAGTTGCAGCCCGAGCAGTAGCGGCGGGAGGCCTACCGAGGCGAGCCGAGGTGGCCGAGGGTCGCTACGGCGAGGGCAGCAACGAAGCCAAGTGCAATTGCGCCTTTGCTCACGAGATGCACACGATATTTTTTGTCATTACTGCACAAAAAGTAACCTTTTGAGTGACCTTACTTATCAAAAGATAAAATGAATACTTTTAAAATTAATATGTATAAAATAAAAAAGTAACTAATATTTACCTACATGTAAAAGCATAAAAAACTAATTATTAACAGTAAAGAAAAGAACATTAAAATATAAGAATAAAATATTATTGTCAATTAGATCCAATGCACAATCTGCACAATAATCGACAGTTGAAACTATGCATAGAGACGTAGGTACTACAGCTGTTCACGTGCTTGTAGTATTAGATTATCACGTGTGTGGCGCTAGTGTTACGCGCACATTTCGTGTCGGTAACTACAGAAAACTGTGTGAGTGTTCAATTTGCGTGCGCAAAGTGAAATTTTGCGCACGCTATTCCCGCACGCTTGTACTTTGCGCACGCATTTTTGTCTAGTTAAAAAATAAGCCACTTTGCGCACGTAAAACAGGCACGAAAAAGGTTACTTTTTGTGCAGGTATGACAAAAAATAAATTACAATATGCTTCAGTCAGGGAGGGAGGAGGACACTGAAAAATCTCTATGTATTCTGTTCTAGTTTAAAGTTCTCTACGATGTTCGTACATCTACAGTGTCCTTGACGTTGCACCAATGAATAGTTAAAAATGTGTTTACGTCACTCTGCGTGCTACATGTCGGGGGTTGGCGATCATAGTCACAGTTAATAATTCACTGAGAGGTCATTACCGTGAGAACTTATCACAATAAAACAAAAGGAACAGACAATAAAAAGTTTGCACGTTATTGTAGAGAAGTAAAATAAAAGCATTATTTATAAACGTCACTATTAGCTATAAATACCCCAACAGCATTAATTATTACCAAATCATTGTCATACGTTTCGAAAGCATAGAGAGATCATCCGACGTCTGGGACAAAAAGAAGATTTTTTGAAATGAAGGGTAAAGATTAGTCAGGACTGCAGTCTCAAGATGTTTTTTAATCAAATAGCCGACGTGTCGCCAACTCTTTTAGCTTCTTTAGGACAAACTAGGGAACACAAAATTAGTCCGGTGTTTAACAGTTAAACACCGGATTAATCAGTCATCCTGGAGACTGCAGCAGTCTTGAATGATTTCTGCTCTTTATGTATCCAAGCAGGTCGATCAAAAATTATGTTCATTTTTTGGGTGGCCATTCAACACCAGAAAATACAATTCAAGAATAATTCATACAAAGGAAAATGCATGCAAAAGAAGATTAACATCTAAAAAAGTCATACGTAATAAAATACCTGCATTAAAAGATGCATTCACAGGAAAATTCGAATCGAGAATTTTAGATTTGGCATAAATGCAAACATAGGAAGATGTAAAGCTAGTAAACTAGTCTCTTCAACAAAAAGGGGATACACAAATTAGGTTGAACTGAACTAAATGAACAACCCAATACCGTTCTTGAGTTCCTCATTCAAAATTCTAGATTTGAATTTGACTGTTAGGTACATTTATTGAACGTATTTTATTACGTATAAATTTTCTAGATTTTAAACTTCTTGTGCAAGCACTGTATGAATATTCTAGAATTTTATTTCCTGGTGTTGTACCCATTTTTAAATGTTGATTATATTGAAGTTTGTCGATGATCCAATCTACTATTATTTTTTTTGTAGAAAGAAAAGGCCAAATCAGGATCGATGAAAAAGTAGACAACACTTTCTTCTTCTTTGTTAAAATTTTGTATCGATCCTGAATTGGCCCTTTCCTTCTACAAATAAGATGTTGCTTATAGTTTTTAAGCAGGAACTCGAACCGAATCGAACAGGAACGAGACCCGGAACGAACCGCTGCTATTTTAGTGAACCCAGCATTATAACATTTTTTCGTTACAATACAAGTAAATTTTTAGGAAAAATGTAGTATTTTCTTCAGTTGAGTCCAATTTTGTTTGACTTTTTACTTTTTAGTCAAAAATTGCGACGAATATTTTAATTGATTGTTATTTAATGAATCATTGAACCGAAACCGAAACTTAAACCCTATTTTGAAAACCAGTTACTGGTTCAGTCCAAAAAGAAAAATGAAAACTGGAACAAAACCGACCTATATCTGAACGAACCGAATCTGAACCGTTATTTTGTGCGGTGAAACGAATGAAAACTGTGGTTCGACAGTTTAAGATTACCCCATTTTTCATTTCAAACAATAGGATGACTCCCACTCCACTGTGTGAGTGTATCTTTCTTTTACAAAGTTTTCTACTCTGTAATTAGTGATTATACGGCGCCGTACATCATTACACAAAGAGAGGAACATGGAAGTGAACAGAACCACATAATTTGCTCATGAATGAAACGCCACATAAAGTATACACATCTACTACAGCGACAACGAACGAAGAACAGAAAGTAAGGCGCGCAGAGGCACGACACGGCAGTAACGAGACTATCGATTTTACATTCGGTTAATTACTTTTATGTTCTGCAGCGTCTTACAAAGCAAGCCATCATATCGCGTCACATCGCCCCATTAGGCGACGCGGGTTTCCTACCCCCTTGAGGGGGAAGTGCTCTATTCCCACTTCTTATTACATTAACTAGTGGAAAAATGATGTGAAGGGCCATCGCCTATAGCTCTTTGTGCTTTACTCATACTCATTTTACATAGTCATTATTACATTATTCGATGCGAGACTAATTAATTCAATCAGCTAAGTTTCTCGTTAATAATTGCTGATAACTATCGGAGAACGTTGGAAAATTGCACTAGTAGCAGCAACAACCACTTATTTGCTAAAGATTCTATTTTTAGATCCGAGGAATTGGAGAATCATCCACGTGAAGTTAAATGAAATTGAGTTACTTTAAACTCAACTTAAATTAATTGAAAAAACTTTTTGTGTACTTATGTAGCATGTAGGTACCTGCAGCCTTGGCTATTTGGTAAAAATTATACTGCTTAGATAATTCAACAGTCTTTGACTAAAAAAGGATTGCTGCAGCCTGGGAAAAACTACAATGAATACGAGATGTATCTTAACTTCAGTTACATAGTTACCGAGGATGTTGCTAAGCGACAAGGTGAAACCAAGTCACTTTGAACATCCAAGGAGGCTTAAATCGCATATATTCAAAGCTTAATCGTATCATCAACGACAGCAATGTTAAAATAAATCAACAATTTTATGTATCAATCAGTTGACATTTCGCATATTATGGAAGGTTTTGATGTTATTATGGTTGTAACTAATGAAATATAAGTATCTAACGTATTTTAAGTAACTAAAGCATTATGTTGTTGATAATTATCAATAAATGTTGCATATTAAAAGGTAATAACAGTTGATGATACGATTAAGGCATTAAGGGTACCTATAATAGTTTCAGTTTGATATGCAAAATTTTTCAGAAATTCTAAAAATTAAAACTAGTTTATTTACAGAGCTAGTTTAAGTAGTATCACTGGATTCGCATAATTAACGATTACTATAAATTTAATAAACAAAATAAAATACAGTGAAAGTGCTCTAAGAATGACATCCCAATCATTCTAATGTATGAATTAAGTTTAAACATACGTTTGAAGTATCTGTCATACCTTTTTAAATAAACTTTGTAACGTACACAATACGTGACGTTTGTGAAATCTTTATTCAGCCAGTTATTTTGCCAATTATGTTTACGCATTCGTACGATTTTCAATTGTTATTTCGTAAATGTCAAACTTTTTTCACGGCATGTAATGTAATCATTTACGAATATTTTTAATATAATCAAATAATCAAACGTTGTGCTTTATTAAATTACAAGCAAATCCAATTTCAATTTTGACGTTTAATAACTGACTTGATAATATTTTAAAAATACAATGTGAACGTAGAATATGACGTCATCAGATTGGAATGCCATTCTTAGAGCACTTTGACTGTAAGTATATTTTCTTGTTATACTACTTTAATTTAATTATTGAAAGTTTTTAAATAAAATTAATCCAGTGGCACAAAATTTTGAATTTTTAAAAAATTCGTTTTGATCTATAAGTACCTGCACTTAGACTTAACTTATGTAGGTACTCGAAATGATACACTCTGTAAATATAGAAACATATAAGTTAAAGACAAAATAGTACAGAAAAGTAGTAATCGACAAAAGACAAATTACTATGATGCAAATATGAAATATTTATGTTCAGTAATTATGCAGACTTGAATAATTTATTTTCAATAAATTCTTATTTTCTAGGACGGTGATTAAGTTATTATGTTCAATATACGAGTAGAATTACCTATGTACAAATTATAACTTGTAGAATTTTATATTAATGTTCCTACTATATAGTCAATATTGTAACAAATGTATAGTTTTCTGCATCATTTAATATATTTCTATAAGTGAATAATGACTATTACTCACTCGAATCGTTTATCCACTTGAAGCTCGACTGCTGTTGAAAATAAAATTTTCATTTAGACTGCAAAGATAATTTCAGCCAGAAATATACAAATTAAACTATTGTTTTTCATTCGTGCATGCCCATTTATAAAAAAAATAACCAATAAGCACATTTTGTTTATTATACTGTAGTATAATGATTCATAATTAGTCATTTGTAACTGTATTATAACGGTAGTTTCTCGGTCACTAGTCAATAAGTATGTTATTTATGAACATAAGCGTTCTATTTTAGGTTAAATTTAGCCAGCATGACCCTATAAACATTTGCCATTCTTTAATAAATAATAGCAACATTGGCTGTGCAGTTAGTTCACAACGTTACAACTATTGAAATCAATATTGACAGACAGAAACACAACAGCCACAACGTAGCTCTCTAATAATGCAGCAGCAATAGAATGCACAAGGTTTTGTGCCTGGTTTATGCCACGCCAGCACAAATTGTCTTTGTTCCATGGCCAGTGAATTACGAGTATTCCGCTACTGTCTGTTAATGTCGAGCTTTTCAATTATTGTACAGAGAGAAATAATTACAAATTTATTTTGAATATTGCTAAGTTTTGCAGTTACATTTACGAGTGTATTTTGAATACACAGTACACGCTTTAATCTTGTTGGTTATTGTCAATGTTTAAAAAACGAAATATTCATTAAATAAAATTACATTAATTAATTACTAGCCACGTGGTTCTGACAAGTCAAGTTTGAACCCAATCAGGTACCTGCACATTTTAGTTTAATCATCGTATCCTAATTTGACAGTTATACACTAATTTCTTTGACATAAACGTCACTTACAGCCCACGGATCACTTTCTAGCGCAGTGCGTCATAAAGAAACGTCAAAACAATGCAAACAAGTTTAGATTTAAAATTTTCCTGATCTTTTGTATGAATGAAACATAATATTTTTTCGCCAACGGCTTAAATAGATGTAATTTCGTTTAATTTGACAATCATTTTTATATTAGTCCGAGAAATGATTAACTCTTTGTACAATTGTTATAGTGATGATAAACAATATCTAAATGGCCTCCATTTTTACAAACAAAAAAATACATTATAGTACGAAATGCGGACGGTTGGCGAAAAAGAAGTAATTAAATCTTTGGTACGGCAGAGAAGACAACCAAGACTTTTAAGTATAGTTTTTTATTTATAATATTTAGCTTTTATCTTAATGAGTTTTTATTTTTGTGTACACAATCAATAATTAAAACATGATGATAAAAACATTTCAAATTAAAAAAATGGCTTCAAAAAAGTTATCATTATAATAATAATTTTAAGACTTCTGAAAAATAAAATCTAATTATATTTTCGAACACTTATAAGTGTCTACTCCAGATTTATTAATTGCTGAGAGCAAAAACTCAGGAGTAAAATGCTCGGAAAAATGTTCTCTTCAAAAGAACGTTTAAGTCGTGCAAATGTTCCGTTTTCCGTTTCCACAACAATTCCACAAAGATAGTAAAACTGTCGTTATGCTCACGTTAAGGTACGTTATACAGTCGTTCTACGATATACGTGCAGTATCTACGGAATCCACTAACCTACAGATCAGATTTCATGCTACAGAGGTATAATGTTAGTTGTATAGATGTAATACAATCGGAACACAACCAGGTGTGTAGGTAGATATCCAGCATACATGTTCACATTGTTATACTTTGGTTGAAATAATACCGCGGGACTTTGAAATAATACACACGAGAAATTGTTACGACGAGATGAACATTGCTCTCTAATATTGTCAAACATTTGAACAAGTCAGTAAAACTTATGGAGTCATGCTTCTGATTTTTAAGTGAATATTTAATTCCATGATTCAGACGAATTAAAGGATTCTCAACGAATCTTTGTGTCGACAGGGCATTCTGTTACCAAACAGAACAACCATAAGAACCCGTAAATTGTAGGCAAGCAATCAAAAATTTTCAGTACAAAAAGGCGATAGAATCATGTTTGATATCAAAGGTAATACTATTTGGCGCAAAAGTAATCCTATTATTGCAGCTGGCATCTCATGTCTCATGCCATCGCCACTTTAATCATTTTGACAAACACTGCGGCGTTTAGTCGCTTCCCCCGAAGAGACTGGCTCAACACGGGACAGGAACAGACGTAACCGGTCCACGGTTATTGATATTGGTGCAGAAATAAAATAATGGACTGGTGAGCGTTACAGTACCATGATCAACGACTGTTTGCTGCCGCAAATTGACGAATTGAGTTTGGAGAACATATGGTTCTAGCAGGACGGTACGAGACAAGCGACAGTGGACATTCTGAAGCAACCGTTTCTCGGTCGCTTGATCTCTCGTTTTGGCGATTTGCACTGACCCGCGAAATCGCCCAATATATCCGTTCCAGACTTTTTCTTTTGAGTTTTTTGGGGACTATACGAACAAGCTACTGACTTTAGCGTCCCTAGAGGAGTGAAGAATTTATTGACAGAAGTTTTGAGACAAGTCGTGGAAAATGCTGTGAAACGAGCCCGAATGTGCATCAACTATGGCGGCGGACACTTGACTAATTTGATCTTTGCGACTAAATAGGAAAAAATTTACACGTTACATCAAGCAGGACGAATTTTTGTATTTCAAACAAAGTTACTACCTTGGGAAACTGGGATGTTAAACATGTAATCTGTGTAGATATCAGATTATACCCACTCTATCTGAAATAACGAAAACATTTTGACAATTAATTGGAGCGTGGTACAGAAAGTTTAAAATAATCCACAAAATCGTAAGAGAATAATACATGGAAATAGCCAGGTAAAATTTAAAAGACGACAATACAAACAACAAATAACGCACAGCACTTACGAAGAATGAAATTAGACTTATTGCCAATAATTTGAACTGTGTTTGTGACAACAGCACATAGCTACCAATAGAATCACAAGAATCTAACCGTCAAAATTCTATCCTTATTTCAAATAGAGCATAAAAAATAATGCTGAATATGTCGCACACTTGAAACTAATATTTGACGCAAAACGCAATATGATTAGTCATTAAAGTAAATGAAAATGAAAACCTTTTCTCTATTTCCGCTCTCGGGAAATCGAACTCATTTTGTTTTTTGTTCGCAATTAGCGACCGTAACACAAATCCTGGCTCCAGCAAGCCGCAGTTATTCATTATAAACCGCAGCATCTGCAGTGTGTTAGGCGTAACCAGATATTTTTAAGTTCTTCGCGGGCGTATAAAAGGACGAAAGAAGCTTTTTTCACCCTGAATCTAATTTCCTTCGAGTCAACAATGGTTGGCACGTATCTTGCGGTACAAATTTCCGCCTTTCTCGCTTCTATTATAGAGATATCGGCGGATTGCCGCAAGTTCAAAGGCTAAGTATCACAGAGGTTAACGCTTGAGGACGTGCTATTCTTTATGTCCTTCTTTATTTTGCCAAATCTTTTCCAAATTCACATTCCCGAGAGAAAAATGCGTACACAAAATCAAAGAAAATATTTTAGAGTGATTTTTCGCAGTGTTAACCAAATTGCAAAATTTTGACTTCAATTAAGTCCTTTTCAATTGAGTTGGTTGTAGTTGATTGCATGATTTGTATGTGTTTTATTTTATCCCTTGACTAACAGTTTCTGGAACGAATTTTATATAATGATAATGTCGAGGCAGTAGTTGCGCGGGTTTAGGCACGGCACAGTTCTCTGCATGTGATGACGTACAAACCCGGAGTTCCATGGTTTAAATCTCCCGGCCGGCAGTGTGTGATTACTATTATTAAAATTAAATATCACGCGGGCGTTGCAAGCTGACTACTTGAGCGTCTTAAATGTAGTCCTAGTTACATAAAGAATCTCTCCGTTGCCGTTTTCAAAGGTCGTCGTATTACTGCACCAAGATGAGTCGGTCAAAGTGGATGTATTCCACTATTATTATAAAAATCAACCATTCTGTAATTTGAAGTAAATCGCAAATCCTGTTGAATGGTTACCATCAAAATTTAAAAAAATTTAAAAATTCGATATTCTAGTTTAAACAATTGTCGCCCTGAAGAGGACTTAATCTGAAGTCAAAACGTTGCTGTGTAATTGTATTTTAATAAATTGACTGAATTCTCCAAGAACTTCAGTACATTTTTTTATTTTCTTGTTGTTTCATACAAAATTTGAAAAACATATCTCGACTATCCTCATACTGAACAATTGTAGCACGTTTTTTGGATGATGCTGGTATAGTTCAATCACTAAAATATTACATTATGTTACCGTCAAACCCCGAAGTCAATTAAAACTAGTTTAAACTAGTAAAAACTGGAAACTAACCTAACTTAACCAAACCCCAGTTTTGAATAGTTAATTAAGTTAAGGTTATGATATTTTTTTTACTTGTTAAAACTAGTTTTAACTGTCTTCGGATTTAAACGGAAACTTACACTAAATCACGAATAGAAGATTCCCTGTACAATTTCGGTTTCATTGTCACTATTCAAAATTACGCAAATAGTTTACCCTTCCCGATCTCATCATTATCAAATTTCCTACCCATGTCTAAACCAGCAGATCAGATGCGATTGCGCCCTGCAGCCATTCGCGAGAGAACAAACAGAAATTAAACTAACTACTCTGAAATCGTAAACCATATTCATTCCCTACACACGCTGTCCTAGAATTTAAACACTTATCTCGAAATTGGGGGAAGAGAATAAGTTTTTTTTAACATGAAGAGATTGCAGAGAATGTTTAGTCCGATGAAAATAAAAATAAATATTTGGAAAGCGGTTCTTGAAAAAAAAAAATCATATCGATTGAACTAAAGCACTAAAAATAATGTGGACCTAGCATACCTACTAAATGATTAAAAGTGTAAAAAGAAAGAAATAGTAGTATAAATTTAAATTTTAGCTACTGTCTCAGTAGGTCTACATTTTTCTTTTCTCATTCATACTACGATTTACCGATCAAACTCAAACAGAATTACATAATTCATTGTAACTATAAAAAATCACAATTAAACCAAGATTCTAGCTTTATTTGTTAATTAGCTAATGAAACTTTAAAATCTAAACCTTGAAACTAGAAAGTTTTATGTTGAAGCTATATTTTTTATATCACTCGGACGTTTTAAACTCATTATTTCGTCAAAAATCCCGAGAGGGCTAAACTATCTTCTCTTGAATAAACATTCATGTATCTCATGGTGTACAAATATCTATTATATTATATATTTGTAAATATAGTTGGAATTTTATTGAATGAACATAAATAAAATATATCTACAAAAGAGTTATTTATAAGTATACCAAAAGGTCGAAAGTCCTTTTGTTATAAATTGAACATTGAAAGAGCAAAGATATTTTCAATTATAGATATACAATTCACAATTTCATACTTTCCATTCATGTCTATTAATAACAAAAACCGACTTATACATGCCCGTTCGTTGTACATCTAATTTCTTTCATGCAAAGTAGGAGTGCTCTAATTTCAATAAGACTTCAAGTGTAGGTATGCAGGTGTATTTAATAAGCATCTTGGTATTTCTTTTGAGTAGTTTCCTTTTCTAATTAATGTGTTTAAATACTCAGTTTTCATTTAATTTAAAATTTTTCTCGGTATCGTTGACGTATACAAATTGAAGGTATTAATATTTGCAAAACGCGGTATCAAATAAAAAAGATTTTCGATGAATATTTCGATATTTACCTGAATCCCCCAGTAATGAAAAGCAGTAAAGGAAGACGCTTACCTGGAAAAAAGAAAAAACATTAATACAAATTCATGCATACGAATAAAATATTTCAAAGCGATATTTCTCATCGCAGATTGAAATACGCATCGAAATAACCGTACACCGTAGCAAAAAATGTTATAATCCGACGCTATTAACAACGCACAAAACCACAACCGGAATTTTCTGGATTAACAAACGTTTCATTCAAATTTAGTTTTAAGGATTACCTATATTTATGTTTACATTAAAAAAAAGTTTAAATTCACATAACTAAATACGAGCATTCACGCGTCCCACATTCAAACTCTGTGTATGCTTGAATTTAAGTAGATGTATTCAAACTTGTGACAAAATATATAAAAAAGTTACTTCGCAAATTGTGCTCCTGTTATAACACTTACACTGTTCATATTTTATACAGGTTGGTGGAGGTGAAATGCGAACATATGACAATTGAGTTATCATGCTAGGCATCTTGATATACGTGGAATAAGTACTGTCAATGTCAAAGTAGCTGTCATGTTATTGAAATTTTTATTTTACCCGCGGAATAATTCCTTGGTCAATCTCCCAAGATTTTTATTTGTGGTGTTATATTAAATCTAAAATTTATAGTTGTGCGCATTTCACCTCCACCAACCTGTATATGGTTAGTTAAGATGATTAATAAAGCCACGATTTGTAATATTAAAAAGCAAGAATTAATTCTTATTTTCTATAATTGCTGAAGCAACAATATATTGTATAAATTTTTCAATTAAACAATGCTTTGTCAGATATTTTGAGCACCAGAGCCAGATTAGAAAATTCTGATTCTATTGCAGCAATATTGCAGTCAACAAGTGTAGCACCTTAAACTAAATGCTAATGTGAATGAGGCTTAAAGCGAACTGTTGTAGTTACTTGGCAACCGTTATTAACAAATGCCTTCCAGAATGGCGAAGGGCTATTCGTCTTTCTGTTCCGCATCCTGAACGTGACTAATAAATCCTGGACGTCCTGTTGAATTGGCAAGGGACGTGCAAAAATTCGGGAGGGTTCTGATTTTACCGAATTTGTACCGTGAATAATTGTGAGCACATCAATAACAATTAGCAAGTGTACCTATGCAAGCGAGTCTAACTGAATTATTAGGATTAAGGTTCACTTTGATGTGTTGGTAAATTCTACTTACATATAATGTAGGACGTACGAACGTTAAGGATATAGTTTGATATGCGGAATTAAAAACAATTTTTTAGAAATTCGAAAAACTAAGGGAATATCTTTAATAAACTTAATACACCTAAATAGAATTACCTACATTTTGGAATCAGAATTATTGAAAATTATTAAGTTTTAAGAAGTAATTTATTAAGCCGAAAATAATAGTTGGAAAAGTTTATTGGATAACAGGCTTTAAAGGAAAACAGTCTTTTTAAATTGAAAAGACGTACGTGGTCCTTGCATTGTACGTCTTTTTAATTTAAAAAGACTGTTTTCTTTAAAGCCTGTTATCGAATAAACTTTTCCGAAAATTATTAAGGATGTGAGTAATCAGGCTTGCAGTCAAAATAATTATTTTCTAGTAGATCTTAATCAGGATTATATATTTTTAGACGGCCTCTACAAAAAATAATAGATATCGCGGCAGCAGCCTACTGAAGAAAGCTGAAAATATCATGAACTAGCATGATTTGAATATCGTGCTAGCTCGGTACGGTTATATCGTAATTATGAGACCAAATCAACAAAGTCAGGCGCTTTTGCTTTGTTTATTGATTGTTTGAAATGACAGTAGAAATGTCATTTGAATGTTGTGTGTGTGTGTGTATTAAAAAGTTGTAAATGTGTTTTTTGTGGTCGTCTAAAAAATTTCGTTCATGACTCGTTCGAAAGTAAATACCGTATTGCTCGTTTGTTGCCTCACTCGGTTGCACCTCATTGGTTAAACTCGCACGATTTTTCTCACTTTAGATTCTCGTTATGAAATCTAAACATATATTTGTATTTTTATTTTGATGGTAACTATTCTACAGGATTAACTCCCAATTACAGAATGGTAGATATTATTATAGTGGAATCCAACCACTCGGACCCAGTGGTATTATTGTCGGTTGCACTGGGAATCGAACTGGGTAGATGCACTCCAAATTATGATACACCCTGTATTCATTTTATTGCACTTATAGCCATTTGCACCGTTTCCACTTAAATTTTAAATGAAAAATATCGAATCGAATTCATGACAGCAATGTTATTTCTAAGTTTGACAATTTTATTTTAATTCGATATTGTTCATTTAAGTGACATTTAAAATTTAAGTGGAAGCGGCACAACTGGCCATTAAGGTTCCTTTTAAAAAAAATATGTATGTAGTGTATTAACGTTACTTAGCAATATACCAATCTTAAATATTAAAAATTAAGATACAGAATCGCAGTATTGCATTTCTTGACTATAGATTGACAATGATTCGTGTGAAATGTAAATAATGCAGTAAATCCCAGTGAAATTCTCTTACTAATGGTGCTTTATCTGTTGGTCCGTGCTGTGTAAACTGTAAAGTCCCCGGTCTCACGTATTCAAAATACTTTCGTTGGTCGATACATCACGAACTCAATAACTTTAATGCCAAGTTCGATCTGATTCTATGGCATAAAGGCATCCGTTTCATCTACCGGACTTCGAATGTCGAACATCGGGTCCCTTTCCTTTAAAGACACGACTTGATAGGGTTTCATTCCCTTATACAAACACAAAAATCCAATCTTCAATGTGCTAATCACGTCTATACATCGTAGATCAAACGACATAAGGAACAGCGGTGAAAAGAATTTTTATAACGTTATGTTTATCATTACGAGCCCTCGATAGAAAGGATTTTGATTAAAACCAATATCAAGTTATTAGTGTAGGTATATGACACATACATACATGTCTATCGTGAATGTGACAGCCTCAACCCTGTTCACATATGGATTCTTTAAAGATTCTTTCATGTTTCTGAATCATGAGGAAAATAATCAAATTAAATCTTCAATGAATCTTGGAAAAGAAGAATTCGTAATTCATCGCTAGCTGCAAACCAGCCAAATTCTTTTTTTCACGACATGCGGAGAAAACACAATTTTCTTCTAGCGAAATAGTGAGGAAAGTGAGTTTTCCCTCTCTAGAGAGGGAAAGTAAACAGTGTTACCACCAGTGTTATTTTACGATGAAACATTTCAAAAATTGTAAGTAAATGTATTATTTTATTGAAAATTCTGATTTTATAGTGATATAGGTACTGTAAACTATTATTTAACAATTATTATATTTTAGACTTTCTTTTTCTACAATTTCACGATTTAACAACTTAAATTTAATTTGGCATATTGGCCGCAGTGAAACATTTCGTTGTTTTTAAACGTCATTCTGACAGATAGCAGTTATAACCTAACTTCTAATGTGTTTCTTCTACATTTACAATGTTTTTAAATACGTCGTGAAAAAAATGTTGTGTCTAACACGAAAGGAAAGCCCTTTTCCACTCTCGCTCGATTGCCTCACTCGCTTCGCTCGTGACACAAACTATGACCTCGAGTGGAAAAAAGAAGCGCTTTCCTCTCTAGTTGGACAAATAACTATTTCCTGGCTTTAGAAGTCTCCTCAAAGAATTCATGTGTGAACAGGACTTTTCGCATCTGTATTAGGCATATTATTTTACTATCTGTGCGGTACCAGTTGTCAATAACCCACGGGTACTCCTGATTATTAAATCTGTATCTGACTGTATTCGTACGTGAGTTATCAGTACTACAGTCGCTGCCACATTACATCAACATATCTACTACTCTCGTTAATTATTCCAAGTTGATATACAAAGAACTTAACAACCACAAAGCTACCGGGCAGCGGCTAGTGGTTGTCACAACTAAAGAGGGTTAAGCCTGAATTACTTACATTACACCTACTTTTGTCGGTTAGAAAACTTTTTTAGATACTTAATTCGGCTAAAATCTAGTTTTAAAATGTTTCGAATTTAGTGGATCGACCAATACTGCCAACTGAAAATTTTAAAAACTGCACTTTCAGTTGTCACTTGACTTTATTATTTTTGAGGTTATATACAGAAGGTTGGTGACACAAAATATTTTTAAGACGAAAAAAGACGGTTCTATAGTCTGTCCCAAATAAGAAAATAGTATGGGGCAAGATAAGGCTTACGATTTGAGCGTTCTGATTGGTCTAGCCGGAAACCAAGTTTACATCAGCGAAAAATTTGTGATATGCGCGCATCATTTAGCTGTCGAACGCCGTAGTAGTAACAGCTGGTATTGTTGAAAAAGTGAGTCGTTGATTAGCGTCAGTAGCGCGTGACGAGCGGAACATAATACTATTTCAAAAATACCGCGCTATCTACGTTTAAATTTCTATTTAATGTGTGTAAAACGGGCTGGATCCACAGCGCCATCTACTATACTCTTATTTGGAACAGGGTTTAGTATGAAATGGATCGAAATTTTCCTTATTTGCATTATCCTAGTGCGCGTTCTAGAATCAAATATGAAACTTGTCATTCTAGCCAAAAAAAATAGGATTTAATTCAAGCTTTAGATGGAAGAACAGTCTTGGTTGAAACAGGAGGCAATTAAAGAATTGAAAGCAAAAGAAGTGTGTCAAAATAATGCACTGAAAAAAATAGGTTGCCTCTAGTAGCGAAAAAGGTACTCTAATATCGTGACAGCTAAAATACCTCCTAAGGTTACTAAAATGTATTTCTATTATATTTTCGTTAATGCAGAAATAAAAATTTCTAATAATTTAGTAATTTTTTTCTCTATTATTAATAAAATAATGACTAAATTATCTATTATAATGAATAATTATAGCTGAAATAAAAAAATTAAATCCTAATTAAAATTTAGTTTCTTTTTATTTTATTTCTTTCTTCTGGCTATTTAACTGATTTAACTTTAGAGTTCTTAATGACAATTTGTCATTATAGTGGAGTGTTATTACAGTGAAATACAACCACTCAAATTCTGTAGTATTATTGTCGGTTCGTCGGTTGCTGGAATCGAACTGGGGACCTCTAGTATGTTAGGCGAACACTCTACCGTTGAGCTAACCCTGTTAACTACCTATTGGTTGTTTAATAAAATGAATATTTCTTTAATGTTTCCGTATGTAATTATTTTTTATACATTTTGTTATTTACTTTGATTTATTATACATAGTAATAGCACAATACTACTTTTTTATTCAATACAAGAACAGAAGCAACAAAGAATTGTGCTCCAACCATTTGGAGTATACGTTTTCCAGCTTAGAAAATAAATTTCCTAATCTCCGAAATTAGAGAATTTAAGATTCAAAATAGGGAAAAATAATTTCTATATAATAATGTAGACAATATTTTTATGTAATTTAGTTAATTTTGCCTTAGAAATATACATTTATCAATATACAAATCAAAATCATGTATATCAAGGAAAAAAATTCTGCTTTAATAACTTTTATCTCTACTTCAAATAAAAATACATTAGAGAATAATTTTTAGCTACAAAGACGAACATATTTTTTTCAGTGTGTTTGGCAAAAATAAGTTTGGAAAATGACGTAAAACGTTAACTTTCAACGAAACTTGGTATCATGCGAGAAAATCTATACTGTATGAACAGAACAGCACATATATCTCTAACAATATAAATCATTCTTTCCATTTCTCTTTGAGAATATAATAAAAACTTTTCGTTGTGTTCGCGTAATTCGATTAGAGCTCTCTCGGTATTTCCAGATTTCTTTATCGGCAGGTTAATGAAATTACGAACAATTATATTTCTTAGTATGAGAACGATAATCTGTTCAGATAGACGGTTTCGCCCGGCATCGGCTAATGGATGGAAGCGCGCGATCTGGTCATTAAATTCATCGCATCCTCACTTGCTGAGGAAGGATGATAATCCTGGATACGACGCGGCACATGACATTCACGACGGGGACTTTTTCCCTTTTGTACCGGGACTGAAATAAATCCATTGAGACGCCGTGGATTTCTTCTGTTTCATTGAATTAGTTTTGTACACGCACATGTGACGATAGAGATGTGACCAACACAAGTTCAATCACAGTCCCGGAGAACTGCCCTCGAGAAAAGTTTGCGATTGCTAGTGGATTCAGCAAATTCTGGACTATGCTATTTTCAGCTTATATTGCCGTCACAGTCGTTGCTTATTAGATTAGGCAGTACTCACTTGACATGAATTGTCCATGGGATGTTTAAATTATCTTATTCTTGTACTTTAAGTGATATTACTATCCTAGCCATATCCTGAGTAGGTACGATCAAAAATTACATAATCAGTACAAATATCTCAGAGAATTACATGGGACACATAATTGGGATATAATTACCAAATTACTAACATTGGGATGTTACTAGATAATGTGGGCATAGAGCGGGCATTAGCATTCGGTAGGATATTAATAGGATAATAGGCAAATATAGCAAGTAACAAGCGTGATTTTCATATTCTTGAAATGCTCTGAGGATTTTATTTTGTCAAGTAGAAAGAGAACGAAGTAAAAATCCTATATCTTCAACAGTTCTTTAGAGATATTAACACCAGGCCGTTACAGTTCGTATCGTTTTTACATTGTTTATGGCATTTATAATTTTCGTATTGACGCAAATTATTTTAAACTGGGTCGTGCCTTTATGTATAAACGGTAATGCTTCTAATGAAAAATTGTCGTTGATTAAATAAGAAAATCGCATGACACAAACAACAGCCAATGGAAGAATTGATTACAATAATAGTAACCATGGTGATATTTATAAAAAATTAGAGAAAATTTGTTACTAGTAGCTTGAGGAACTTAACTGAAATTAATAAGCGGAAACCTAACTGTCATATGTCAGTTTGACATTAAATTAAAAATTGGTTATATTGTCATTTTCAGTGTAAATAAGCAATAAAAATGGTAAAAAATAATACATACAAATTTAGTTCTTTTTTTCAAGTTTCCATTGTAAAAAGAAATAAAAAAAGAGCGGCGGTATCATTACGATTTAATTACCGAATATACGTAATTTTATTAAAAATAAGTAATAATGCGATTTTAGTATGCAATCGTAAAAAAGTACTATTTCCTATATATGGAATAATACAAGAAATTCTTTAGCAATACATGTTTATATATTCACAGCACACAATTTAAAATAGACAAATCCATTTTTATGCTCTTCTTCAGAAGCTACTGTATTATCAAGCAACTATTCAAAAGTAAAGTGTATGAAACACGTGCTATCTTTAGCTCACTGTGCCGTATATAAAAGAGGAATTTTATTATTACTGCTGTTAATAATTTCCATAAATTCTCCGATAAACATCCACGTTGAGTGTAGCACGCGAGCATAAAAAGTAGTTTAATTTGGCCTCATCTTCGATCGCAAAATAAAATACAAAACGGAAAGTAAATAATACTTGGCAAGAGTCGATTTGATACGCAACCAAGTGGACATTGTGCGAATGCAGCACAAACATAGCGAGATTGAATATGATCCAGGGCTGTGGGACGCGAGGGGTGAAGGGAAGTGAGTCCTGTGAGAGCTGTTCACTCAGGTTGGACGCATTATTTTTTCACTGGGAATTAACTAAAATTCTGCTGGTGACAGATTAACCGGAAGTTGAGTTTAAAATTTTTACTATTTACCTACCAAATTCTAGTCATGAAATAGTAATGAAATCATCATGCAATTTTATTTTGTTGTAGTATCGAAAACGTTTTGAAAATAATAGCTATTTATGTAACAAGTGCATAATTTAGGAATTTTTGGACTAGTTTATGGCAGAGCGAGCGCAGCGAGCGAGGCTTATAATTAGTCCGCATAAGCTCGAGTTGCACACAAAGCTTTATATTCGATTGATGAGAAGATGAGATTTTCTTTTAAAAATATGTTAATAAATTTGACTAATCCCTCATCTGTTTATTAATAAAAGTAAAAAAATGCATCAAATTATAACATTTATTTTGACATGATATTGACAGCAGTACAATTTTGCATTTTTATCGTACTAGTTCAATAGTACCCGTTTATGGACAGTAAACAATGTCATAAAACAAAGTAATATGATGTAGCCGAACATAAAAGTATTATGAAAATGTATTTTTTTCAAAATCGGCATGAAAATCGTCATTTCCAGACTAATTTGCGGCATGAAAGTAAGATTTTCATGACTAGGCATGAAAATTTTATTTTCATGCCTAGTCATTTTTACTTTCAACTTTGTTTACTTGTCATGACAACTTTTTCTAAAATTTGTGACAGCTCTGATGATTTGTCACAGCTCTGATGATTTATGCAAACCTAATTTTTTTTATAATTTTAAGCTTAATTGCCGATTTAAAAAAAATAGAATACATCACGCGTCATAAAAATGTCTTTGCTTGAATCGGAGGCTTTGAAGAAATGCTCGGACGCTGCGCATCCTCGCATTCTTCAAACGCCTCCTCGTCTGCAATGAAACATTTTCATGACTTGTAATGTAATATACTATTGTATATTATTACAAATTTTATACTGCACCTCACTGTAAATAATACTTTATATTTTCACTGTTGGTATCCGCAGCTTAGATACAACTTTAGTGTCATATTATTTTACATGGAACTGTCTGGGGTAATACTACTTGAGGCGATAATGTTACGAGAATTGTTCAGTCCTTATTCCTACAAATTTCACAGCAGTAAGCAGAACATTATCTGAACTAAATATGAATAAAGTTCATGGAAATTTTCTGCTATGGAAAAGACAACAATTCTATTAAAAATTAACACCTCAACGTATGGGGTGGGTGTTAAATAATTAAAATTACATAATATAAAAGAAGATGACAGAATCAAACAAAAAAATTTGTATATTTATTTCGATATTATTGGTATCGTTATGGTTTCAAATAACATAAATTGGTTGAACGTAGATTGAACTAACTGAATACCATTAATTTAATAACAAACAATTTCAGTCGTAGATAAAATTATGTGTGTATTACGAGCGTAAATTCTATTTGTGCGCTGCAATTACCGAGCGCGACTATACGCTTTTAACACACTATTTACATGTGATATTTTGCGTCTGATTCAAAAATTCATGTATTCATCGTCACTAGATATCATGGTGCATGCATGTTATCGCTGTAATCAGCACCCCTATTGGTTCGTTTACGTAATATGAAAATGCGATTGTAACACTGCACAATAGAAAATAGTAGTAATGCATTTTTATTCAAAGTTATGTAAGTAAACAATTTGCGAAAGCATGATCCTTCCACGTGCTATTTATTTGTAGTAGAGCATTCATGACACTAGTATAGTACAAATACATTTCATCTACCTAATAATCATTAGCGTTTATTAGGGAGTTATTGCAGCCACACAATGGTCAAAACCACAAGCCTGAGATGCGCCAGAGCATACAATACAACCCTGCTAATAAGATTCGAAAAACTCTTACTCTACCAGTGGAACACTGGGGGTAAAATATATACTCGGGTTAATAAATATGGCAAATACTGAACTGTTCGACTATATTTCTTATCTGCGGGCTAATGTTAAACGATTGCGGTTTTGGGCATTGTGTGACTGCAATAAGCATTTAACGATTATTAGGTACTTGATGTATGCGTGGACTATAAATGATGCGACGTTCGTAAAATTTATTTTCTTGGACAAATTCTCGATCTTTAACGATATTACCTACGTACGCATTGATGTTTGGCTTCCTGCGTGAACGTCTTCAAAACGGACCTTTTCGTATGCAGCATTAATCCGATGGGTAAATATCTTTGCGTGGTACAGGGAAAGGTCTTCTTTCGCTTTAATCAGCACAGTTGACTCGCGCACACATACACACACGCACACACTGTTATCACCTCACCAGTGAATGCTTTTAGCATCCCGCCCGACTCCAAACGAGAACGTTTTAAGGAGGGGTGGATTTGTAAGGTCACGGACGAGATTTTTTACTCTGACCTTTCAGTTTAGGACAAAGGGTAATATGGATTTAGGAGTCTATCGAAAATTTTGTACTAAATCAATTTGTACGGATTTGGAGGAGCATTTTCCAAATTATTGTAAAATAAGAAGCTATTTCAAAATACGCTAGATTCAGACCTACCCAATTATAAGTATAAGTGGCTAATTTAACCAACCAGCGCTCAACGTTCGAACTTATAATTGAAATTGGAATTTTGTGGAACCGCTGGTTGGTTAATTTAGCACTTATACTTATAATTGGGTAGGTCTGAATCTAGCTTTATACTTTTAAATTGGAATTAACCACTTCTGTGTAGGTAAATTAGATATCAATAATTCTTAGCTGTCCATCCTCAACGACCGCCATCTTGTAAATTCTACACGGTATTTGAGGAGGTTCCTAATCTATAATTCTTTCTTATAGGTACAGGGTGTTCCACAACTCAGGACAAAAAATTAATGGGTATATACTGTACGACGTGCTGATCATGAAACAAAAAGATTTTTTTTTAAATTCGCAAAACATTGCATCGTATTACAAGCAAAAATTTTTTGTCACTGGTCGGTAGTTATTTTTAATAATTTTTTTAAAATGAAAGTAATTGTTTACATAATATCTAATTATCAAATATACTATCAAACCAGTGATACTTACATCAAGTAAACTACCCATAACTTTGCGAATTTTATAAACAATTCTTTTTGTTTCATGATCAGCACGTCATACAGTATATACCCTTTAATTTTTTGTCCTAAGTTGTGGAACACCCTGTATACATACGTATTAACTTACACACGAATTTCAATCAAGAAATGCAGGATTTTTACGTACTATTACCCAGGGCAGCGTTTAAAATTACTCGAGATATATCACTGGTTCCTATAAGATGTTAATCCAAAATTATGGTGTTCACTTTTTCCAATACTGATACATTCGTACAACCCACATATAATTTATTCATTAAACTCCCTATACATTAATTAGAAAATCTAATAAATATGATAATTCTACAAAACTGTACCGTTACAAAGTTAATTGTATGAATGTGGACGAATATGACATTTAAATAAAATTACTTATTATTAATTTCTATTTATACATGTTTTGAAATGGATACGTCAGATTTCGATTTATAACCTAAATAGGATGTTATGGCTATTTCCTTTAGATTTTGTTCTGTGTAATTCAGTTTTCCGAAACGGAAATTGTTAAGAATTCTCCATTAGGAGTTGAAGTAGTTTTTCCATAAAACAAAAAACACATTAAAACTTTCAACATATTTTTTAATGTAGATTTACAAAAGTCGAAAAAAGTGACGAGACCAAAAACGTGAGCAAATAAACAAACGTTGCTACCAAATCTTTAAACCAATTTGGGTATGACAGCCTTACATACTGCGAGTTATTCATATTTTTCCGTATCTTAAACTTGTAATAAGTAGTCGTGAAATCAAAGGTACTCATGGTTGTCAGCAGAGAATACCTACACCATAAGAAACAAAATTTGCAATCCACATTTCAGATTTTATTTGAAAACTGTCAGAAGCTTTATATCTTCTGGACTGTTCTCTAACGAATACTTATTATTCTACCGAAAGGAATGTCGAATCTCAAACGTCAATTAATGAAAATTCAAGAACCTTAGCACGAGTCGAAGAGCAATGTCGTGTAGCCGGACCCACGGCAATGTTGTGACTGGCACAAGAGACAAGACCTTCTTGTCTTGTTAGCTAAGAGATTTGATTTCCTGGAGCATCTTGGAAGTTGTTATTGTTGGGCAAATGTTGACTTACAAGAATCTACAAGAGCGAAAGTCAAAGAGGACCATACAAGTACACTTAGAAAGAAATTCTAAAGAAGGCATCATAAATTATGAGATTCTTTTGAATAGGATAGGGATTTGGAGAAATGAAAGAATATTGTATTGGCATACTTTAGTTTTGAAAGAAACATTTTTGATGATGATGTTGTATCTGCCATTGAATTACCTGAATTAATGATTAATCCTTTAATAGTATTTTCTTAGCTGTAATGAAAGTTAATCAATTATATTTCTTCACTCATAAGTTGGTACTGTTAGCAATTATAAAAATGGAAGTTCACGGATTAGGAATTAATTATTGACACACAATTTTATGCAAAAATAAATACAGATCCAACAAAGCCCCAACAAACATCATTTATTGATCACTTCAAATACGTTATGCATTTACGTTTTCCGCTTGAACTCTATAACTTTTAATCTTCTTACAACAACAGCTTTTCTTTTCGTCATATTTTCTAGTTTCTACTCCAGTGAATAGTGAGACTACCCCGTGTACATTCTCTTTAAGTTCAACACTGAAGCTTTGTTTCAATCTTAACTTAGTCGTTGCCATTGTTTCCCATTGTCCACAAAAGTAAAATTATTACAATAGCGTTAATAGAAATGTTAAAAATAATTACCAATACACAGTATTATTTTATTATGGTTGTGGTTCCATTTCATAAGTTTCTGCTATGAAATAAATGTGACATTTATGTACTCTACTATAGGGTAAAGCGGTGTTTGTCAACCTTTTTGTAATGATGCCTCTCTTTTCCTTGTTGCTTCTTGAAATTTCACGAGCAATTTACATATTTCATTAAGAATGCGAACATTGGGGCAAAATTTTTACTAAAACAAGAAAGATATGTAGATTTGAACGTTGCTAAATGGACACCAAACACAGAAGTGGACACTCTGTATCTTAGCAATAGTACTGTAGATTAGCAATAGTACTGTAGATTAGTGGCATTTCTGTTTACCTTGTACGAGAGAGAAATATCACTACTTCGCCCGTACATTACTAGCGTTATCGTTGTTTATCGTTATAGAATGCATGCTCCGAGCTGGCCCGTATTTCCTTTCCTATCTCTCTCTAAAAGGTATTATAATATTGCACTAATATTACTAAGAAATAGGTAAGTAAGAGCCAATTAAAAGTGCACCTTTGTTAGGTGAATAACAGCGCCATTTCTTAGTAGTGCAACATACTTAAGTACCTACAGTAATTTCAATTTGTAATAAAATGAGACTTTACATTTATTGTATCCAGCTAAGAACTGGATTCTCAAAGTAACATTAACATACCTAGTTTCATAGACGGATCACTGTACGAAAAGAGACTAACACAAGACAGCAGTGTTCTGTAATTGTCATTTCGCATAATAGTCTATTTTAAGCTAGACATGCTAATGTTACTTTGGGATTTCCAATTCCAGTACTTAGCTGGGTACCTGTAAGAAACCCTCAAACTTATGAAAGGAAACCACAACCATAAAATTATTTAAACGTCAACTTTCCGTGCTCTAACTAGACCATAAAGACAAGACGCAAATAGTTGGGGATGAATGGTCAATAACTTGCTAACAAAGACAAACTGAAACTGTGACTATGCTGAGGTGGAAACTGTGCTTTAGTAAAGCTCTGGCGTTGGTGTAAACGTTTAAGTACGTCGCATGGTTTCCGTTCCTCGAGGCATCTACCGTATTGTAAGTTCTCCTTGCAAAACAACTGTCTGTCTAACACTGAATAATTAACCGTGGCGGGAGACCGGAACAGCGGTAAAAGCTCCGGGTTCCCTGGTTACTCTAACGCTAACCCATAACCAACCCGTAAAGGTAACGTGGTAAAAATATGATAAAACACTACAATGTCGCAAATTGTTGCTCAAATAAAGATGTGCTAATATTGACGAATTTACATGCAAATGTTTGAACACAAAAGTTGGCTCATTAAACTTGGAAGTTCACTAACTACAAGAGCGGTACAATGTAACGGAGTATGTGTGCATCATTACTTAATAAAGGGTAAGTGATTCGTATGCATATATTATAAAGTGGTTAATTAGTCCTGGCAACGAATGCTCTAAAAAAGGTATAGAGGGAAATGCGTGGAACACAATTTTTGACTTCGTAACTTTGTTTGGACTAGTTAGGAGGTGACCATATCAAAAGTCCCCGCCCGTAGCCCTTAAGCCGAGGTGTGGCGGAGGGTTTGAAAGTCTCATTTTTCGGTTTTTTACTTATAGCTCGGAAGCTATGCGTCCTACTGACATGACCACTCTATACAATGAAAGCTGATTAAATTTGCAACAATTTAAGTCCAACCGCAGCTCTGTACGTCCTTTAGTTTCCGAGATATGACACTTCTAAAATTAGCAATTTTTTGAAAAAAATGAAAGTTGAGAAATTTTAACTTTTTTCGTTATTTTTGTGTTTAATTGTCTGTAACTTCTGAATGAATAAAAATATTGTCTTCCGGTTTCTTTCATTAAATTTCACGAACATTTATCTATAAAATACGTTATTTTAAAAACTTTTTAGGGCGTTCATTACGCCAAAATATTAAATTTTTTTCGACAGAAGTATTCAAATATTTTGTGTTTATTGTGTTTAATGAGCTGTAACTTCTGAACGGATAAAGTTATCGACATTCGGTTTCCTGCATTAAATTCTACGAACATTTCTACGTACAGAGCTGCGGTTGGACTTAAATTGTTGCAAATTTAATCAGCTTTCATTGTATAGAGTGGTCATGTCAGTAGGACGCATAGCTTCCGAGCTATAAGTAAAAAACCGAAAAATGAGACTTTCAAACCCTCCGCCACACCTCGGCTTAAGGGCTACGGGCGGGGACTTTTGATATGTTCACCTCCTAACTAGTCCAAACAAAGTTACGAAGTCAAAAATTGTGTTCCAAGCATTTCCCTCTATACCTTTTCGTTGACTGGACTAAATTAGTTTGTTTTAATGGTTTTGTAATGTCATAAAATTTCGATGGGTACATTTTTCCTTATGAAGGATTTTTCGACTTGATTTTTTAAAATCTTGAATAAAAATTGTGCCAGCCGGAATTTTATGCTAAATTTTGTACACCCGTGTGTAATTTAGTGAAAGGAATTTAATGTTGACATAATAAAATCCGTATCATTTACCAATGTTAAGTATCGAGGGTATTTTTAGGACCCTAAACATTTTCTCCGTAACCGTATCACTATGAACTGTAACATAGAACTGCCTGTCGGTAGTTCAACTTTATAGAATGCAGAATAAGTAGTCTTTAGTATTTGAAATATCAAGCAGGAACCGCCCCACTTCATCTACTCCATTTTTCTACCACAAATTTTTTCTACCTTATTTCTACTCCGTTTCTACTCGACCACAAATTTTTCTACCTTATTATATTTCTACTAATTTACTAATTCTACATTTTGACATTTTAAGGTTTACATACAAAAATTTCATTTTATTAAAAAAATCTTGTTAAAAATACTCTTCGAGTATGATAGGGTTAAGTTCAGAAAAATGTTAGGCAAGAATATTTTCTAGTTTTAAAAAATCTTGTTAAAAATACTCTTCGAGTATGATGAGGTTATGTTCAGAAAAATGTTAGGCAAGAATATTTTCTAGTTTTAAAAAATCTTGTTAAAAATACTCTTCGAGTATGATGAGGTTATGTTCAGAAAAATGTTAGGCAAGAATATTTTCTAGTTTTATTGGTAAAATTGGTAGAAATAATAAAATGGTAGAAAAAAATTAGTAGAAAAATATGAGTAGAAAAAATAGAGTAGAAAAAAAGGGGTAGAAAATCAATCATCAAGCATGCAGCCTGAAATTAGCGAATTTTTTGACTCATTGACCCATTTTATGAAGTGGCTTTATTAGACTGATGTTAACTTTCTTAATATTTGTTGCCCTACTGAACCATTTACTACTCAATGTGTTGTTTAATACTGTTAATTGAAATTCTAAATTAAAGTTAACTATTTACAGTAGCAACTAGAAGAGTTAAAGAAACATATATCCAATGTTCATTTCTGCGTTGGTAAATTCATATTTTACATATTAAACTTGAAGAAAAATAAATGTTCCTCTTTTCCTCTTTGACATCCTTTGCAACAACTTTCGTTTACAAAGTTTTGATTTTCCATTCTACACAGCATTCTGTCGCAAACTTGAAATCAAAATAATACATTGAGCATGATAAATCTCTTAGAAAATCTAAATTACAAGTTAGTTCACAATGAGTTGAGTTTTGCAATTGGAACACGGCGTTGTTGCCAAGTTCACCTTTGCAGCAGCGGCCATTGTCTCCTTCCAGTCGGGAAGAGAAATGGGAACGTATTTTATAATTATTACGTTTCGTCTGGACGAAAAGGGGGTTTTTATCTTTTCACACTTGACTTTCACGATGGGAGTTTCGGTTCTTATTATTCTACTTTTGTGTTATTATTTTATGAGGCGTTCCAGACCTTAACATTTAATTTCCTTCACTTTTGATACGGGAATATGACAAATGCTTTGAAATTTTAATTCAGAGGCAGCAGAAAAAGATAGCTCAATAAATGTTTTTATAAAAAAATAAGATCTCTACCTTGACATAAAATATCTAATAGATAATTTTATAGTCATGTGACTTTAAATTTTTAAGACACCGCCGGCAGTAGACTGTTTCAAATATTCAATGGATTTAAAATTTAAATGAAGATCCTCGAAACAAAAAATATAACAGTTTTTCGTTGATCGAATTTGCCACTTTGTATCATAAATATTCCATTGTCTGAACTGAAGTTTGATCATCGAGAAGCTTAACTTTTATATACGACGCGAAGCGGAGTGCTGTAATAAAACCGAGCTATGTACAAATACCTAACGCACAGATTACGTATTATATTTTTTGGCTGACATACTTATTTACTTATTTAAAATATCGTATTTTCTATGAGGTTGAGTGAGATGCATTTGTAATTTGCACTAAAATTTCCTTATGGCAAGTTGCCTTGAAACAAGTGGTAAGAGATGTCGCCAGAAAATATGACATTTAAAATTAATCTGTTTTATTTATATCAGACTCTATTCAACAATAAATTGTGTAAACTAGCGTGTTTGTAAGTTTTCTTTTTTATTTAAAGTTATTTTATTGAATGACCTATTAAAGCACTAAAATTCGATGGTCTTTACCGAACAATATGCGGTAACGTCATGACATGCAACTACCATAGACGTCAACGATGTGTGATTGTTTTGTTTACACTTCAGGAGGTCAAAAAATAAATTACCTAAGATGTTTTGTAATGACCAGTTTGTAGGTATTATTTCGAATTCTCGTGGTAGCGTATACTGTTTATCAACAAAGCTTTTCAGGCCGAGCAGTAAATAGAAATAAGATTCCGGCAACACAAAGTTTCGATTCTGTGGAATTTATTTATCCTTGTAGGGTCAACTGATCGAGTTTACGTCCTCGGTCGACCATCATCCGGTTATGTTCGACCTCCGGACTTTCGGCTCCCGAAATAATTGAGAATTATTGAACAGAAGCAACGTGACCGTGTATACCGAGATTTAGTTTGTTGTTGACCTTTACATTTGCACTGAAACTCTACTTTTATGATGATGAAAACAGAATTTAAAAATAAAGTTATAGCTTTAATAAAAAGTGTTTTAATTTTGAAAGGATTTTTGACGAGGAGTCAGATAAATTCCGGTAATTCGGATGTTTGTTCCATCCGCTCGGAAGATCGCTACGTGAATGCGTCATGATAGCGCACGTGACAAGTCAACATATTTTGATACGTTGACTGCCAAATTATACTCCAGATAAAAAAATGTGGATCCACTTGTTTCAATCAGTTCCAATTACATTGCATTTCAGTATTGTTTTTAACCTTTTTTTGTTGGTTAAACATAAAGCTTAATTACTAATTAGCCACATGAATCGTCTATGGGTTGTTTAAAAATATCATTTTCCTATACTTTACGTAATATTACGTAAGTATATCCTAACCACATCCTGAGTACAATCAAAAATTACATACTCAATCAATACAAACACCTCAGAGAATTACATGGGACACATATTGGGATATTATTACCAAATTACTAACATTGGGATGTAACATATTAAAAGAGTATATTATTTAACGAGCACATTTGTAGGTTTTAATTCAAAAGGATGAAAGTTTATGCACGAGCTGAAAGCGAGTGAATTATAGCCATTATTCATCTACGACCTTTTAAATAATACATTTCCTTACAAATTTGTGTTCATTAAAATATTAACCTAACCTCATATTTTGGTGCGATGACAGTTCATCATTATACAATACTGGACTCATAATACAATTGTGTTGAATTATGAATTAATAATACAACAGTGTGTCTTATGGAGGGGTTCATCTTACTACAGTTATCTACATAATCCGAATGTATTTTTCAAATAATCAGGACACAATAATTAGACAAGTTAAAGTTGACTAAAGTAAGAAGTTCAGCTATTTCCAAGCTTAATTTCGACACTCCTAGTAGGCAATGTAATTCATGATTCATATGTTTATTCGGTAGGGATTCATGAAACATTGATGCCTGCTACGCACACTCACTCATTCACACACGTGCCAGTAATCAGATTGTAATGGTATTCAAAGTGAGAAGCTTGTGCAAACTACCAAGTTCCTAGGAAACTTTATACAAATGTCTTGAGTATTATGCTGGGATTATTTCATGCAATTTGATGCATTAACTCTTGAAATATAAATGGAGATATATGCGAGAGAAACATATTTTGGTTATTAATTATAAGATGCTTTTAACACAATTGCAATAATTACTATTCCATGTATGAAGCCTGGCATACTCGTATAAAATATTGATTGTTGTAATTCGCTATTGCGGCAATAGAATAACACATAATATGACCTGATAATACAACAATAACAACTGATATTTTGATTTTTGATAGTAACCATTTAAAAGGATTAATTCGTAATGACAGAATGGTTGAATGGTAAATGTTTATATTGGAATCCAACCACTCGGACCCACTGGTATTTATGTCAGTCGCTGGAATCGAACTATGGACCACTTGCATGCTAAGCGGACACTACCTTTAAGCCGCATTCACAGTGCAAAATTTGGTATTTGTGAAGTCGTTAGCAGGCAATTGAAGTAAATAAAATAAAATAATTTATTAATAATTTGGGAAGCAAATGTGTAGATTTAAGCCGAAAGGCAAAATAAAGATATTTACTACTACTAGGTATGAGTTCTGAATCAATCTATAAAATAAAGAAATTGATTTGTCTTGATTGTGCTACGACTCAAATTTCGAGCTGTGGACAATCAGATTAATTGCTTCAAAGGCTAAATTACATTCTACTTTTTTCGTCTAGATTCTAGTTCGAGATTCATCCGAGAAGTTCCTAGCCATATCAAGTATAATGTAAATCAGAAATTCTCATCCGAATTCTGTTCGATGTCCACACTTTTTTCTAGTATAGAAATATACGCCTGGCTCTATTTTTCTTTTCGAAATTCGTACTAGATTTATTTACGCATATTCAGTGTGCAGTCAGTTTGACCAACTTTTGTTTTGGGTCGGAAAAAATCGAATATTTCCGATTGAATATGAATAGTTCGAAAATAAAGTATGAACCTCGAACGAATCTCGGATAGAAATTGAACTAGAAATGTAGCATCTAGATGAAAAAAGATAATGTAATTCAGCATTTACTCCAAATTTCGGACTATGTAATATGTATGCGACTTTAGCCATTTGTGATATAGAAATTGATGTGTCATACTGCATGAAATTATCAAACCTACCTAATGATAATGAATATAAACTATACAATTTTGTGATATACCTACTCTTTACAACCATGAATATCAATGAAAATGTATGTTTGTAGATTTACCGAGGATGTAACTAATATGCTTCAATAATATTAATCATGAGACTGTAACTAAACAGTAACCGAAATCATAATTATATTCCCGAAATATACTCTAAATTTGTACTGTCAATGTTCATTTTTTCGTATAAACTCAATAAAATAAAATTCGTGCTAAACGAACACTACAGTTCTGAACTGAAAGAAAATAACGAACTTATTAAGATATAATATACGATATAAAAGATTTTGTAAATCACAGGACGCGTCACAAGTGTGATAAACACAAAGGGCGATCTGATGAACGCCTCGTGTTAAATTGCCGCCCTCCGTCGTGATGTTTGGCAATTATAAATCGAGGCCAACTGCACCTGTTGACTGCACTGCATCAGCACGCACTATAAGCTCGTCAATGAGTTTGAAAATTTAATGAATCTGGAAAGCCATAGGAAATGAAAAGCCGAATTTTTGGTTCAATCTGCATTGTTTTTAAACTTTAAATTGCAACGCAAATGCTTTGATTTAAAACGAGAATGATGTACTGTTTTTGTAGCTTGAACATAGGTAATCCAATAACAAAATGACACTATAATTTCAAGCTGAAGTATTAGGTTTATTCTAGAGGGATACTTAATCATTGTTATTTTTATTACCTACCATTATTACTGTTCATGTGCTTATACATTCATAAGACTTTAATAGGGTTCGGCTATAAATGCTTATTATTACCAGAAAGTTTTGCTATTATCATTATTAATTCAAGATAAATTAAGTGCTTTGTTCTTATACGCCCGTTAGTTTATTTTGAAATAAAATAATGAAACATATTATAGAAAGCACAAATTAATTGTCCAACAGCTTAACAAAAAATAAAAGAATAATAAAGGATATATTATAACGGAACGGACATTCGTTCCGTTGCCATAACTTCATTTAAATATAAATATTGCTTCGGATTTCATATAGTTTAGCCACAAATGGGTGAAATTGTGAAATAGCTAAGCGCTTTAAATGATCGACTGTAGTTTTGGCAACTCCCGTTCAAGCCCAGTTAGGAACACATGACACTTGTTCACTTTCATAAAGTCCTTCTACATTTTTTCGAATTCCTAAAATACTCCCGACCCGATTTTACTTATTTTTCTATTCCACTCTTTTCTATTATGGCTGCCTGAAACCAGCCCGAAACTCGTACTTGGACGCATCCTAACAATTCATTGAAAAATACTGTAAAAGTGTTTTCGTTGCGAGGCCCGATTTATGAAATGAAATGTCCATAACTTGAAAATAGTAAAACCACGTGTGTTTCTTTATTCTATAGATGGCAGCTTATACGTTGCAAGATTACCTTCTTTAAATTCGCCAAAAGTTTTGACCCACAAAGTATGATATAAACACAGAAGTGGACACTCCGTATCTTAGCAATACTGTAGATTCGTGGCATGCGAGAGAGAGATCACTACTGGGTCCGTGCGTTACCGTTGTGGCCCGTATGTTCTGTCTCTCTCTAAAAGGTAAACAGAAAGGTCACACTTCATCCGCCGGTATTTTGTGCGGTTCGAGTCCCCGTTTTAAAGGTATCTTAGCAGAATTAATACTTATTTTATAGGGTTGAATCTTCAATGTTAAATAGTATGTAATTAATAGGTTTAATTGATCCGAACTTCTTGCTAGTAAGTTAATATTTGTAATTTATTTTGTAAAAACATTTTTGCTTCTTCCAAATACATGGAGATTTTGGCTGAGGATGAGTGGCATTTACCACTCGAAACGTTCCATATAATCAATATAACTTAACTCACTAGCAAGAAGTTCGGATCAATGAAACCTTTTTATTACATACTATTTAACATTACCAATGATCCTTTACATCCGTCGAATAATGAATCTTCAATGAGTCTTGGAAAAGACGAAGATTGCGTCATAACCATGAATTTATCAGAATCTTGAAACTTCTTCTTTTCCAGTATTCAGAATCTTGGTAGAACAGGGCTTCACAGAATGATGTGTGTTTCAGGTTATTTCCCGTTGCCGTCGGTGTACTGCCTGGCGTGGATCTGCCTGGACGTGCTGTTCTGCACAGCGAGCATCATGCACCTGTGCACCATCAGCGTGGACCGCTACCTGTCGCTGCGCTACCCGATGAAGTTCGGGCGGAACAAGACGCGGCGCCGCGTCACGCTGAAGATCGTGTTCGTGTGGCTGCTGAGCATCGCCATGTCGCTGCCGCTGTCGCTCATGTACAGCCAGGACCACGACTCGGTGCTGGTGGACGGCACGTGCCAGATCCCCGACCCCCTGTACAAGCTCATCGGCAGCATCATCTGCTTCTATATACCGCTGGGAGTCATGCTGGGCACGTATGCGCTCACGGTGAGGCTGCTGGCGCAGCAGCAGCAGAGTCTAGGGCCCGCTGGGTGGGCTAGCGGATGGCTTGGGGGACCAGCCACCAACGCACTTGGTGAGTCAGCTTCATTAGAGAGTACTCCATTGGAGAGTGCCATTATTTATTAATATTTTTTTAAGAGTTTGCAAAAATTAATTGGAATCAGTTTATTATCTTTTGGACTAAATTCCGCAGTATTTATCCCTCGACATACGTCCAAACACCAAACACCAAGTTAAATTTTTCTATACTTATGTCTACTACTTTAAAAATTATGTATAATATGCCAAGGCGATTGATAATTACGAAATAATTTCGTCACATTTCGAAAGTATATTGTTAATCTAAAAGCAACGTGCTTGAGGTAGTTGTGACAAAATTATAATTCATTTATCAATGATCTAGGAATATTCGGCTAGACAAATTTTCACAGTTGTTATTTAATTATTTATTGAAACTCATTTTAAAACAATAATATACTATGTCATTTTGACATAAGTGATAATGTCTCATGGGTTGCTGTTAGTTTAATGTTGCTCTCATTGGTCCATTTCGTACACGTGATCAGAAATGGAAGAGTTTCATTGGATATTTATTTACATAACCAAAAAAAAATTCAAAATAATGAATTTTATACGTATACAACATTACATGGTAAAACTAAAGGCTTGGTCACATAGCTTATGTCATGTCATGTCTGTGTCATGTCATTATATTATGTTATTTCTATTGACATAGACATTTTGTGTAAATTATCACAACGAAGAAAATTAATTTGAATTCGCAGGCATTTACTAATGGAAAATAAGATGATAAGTCTGTATTAGTAAATTTACAAGAAACATTTTAATAAAATTGGGAATGGTATATATTAAATTGTACTTAAATTTTATTGCATTTATTAATTAATCTTCATAATCTGCTTTTATTTTATCATATACAAGCTTTGTTCTTAACTTATTGGTAAGTTTTTATCCATGTTAATAATAAATATGTAATTTTGACAGATATAGACATAGACATAGCAGTGGAAGTTGAGTTCAAATCAACTGATATGTTATGTCAAAAGAAATAATGAATGTGACATAATCTATATGATACACTCCATAAGGTTTGCATGTACTCAACATAATGACATGACACACACTTACGTAGACATTTTATAAGATCCTTAATTTATGTGTATCATTTATTTGCATTAAATTTTTAAATTAGTTATAAAACAATCATTTTATTTAGGTACCAGCTTGATTCTTGCTGTTGATTGCATGCAAAATTAATCTCTTCAGTACATAACTCTTCATCAAAAATAAGTAGAAGCAGTACAGGATCTTATAATGGAATGAAAATTTCATGTTCCCAACCGAAAATGAAAGTACATTCCATTTCAAAAATCAGAATGAGACATTTGTGTTCTTGTATCAATTCGATAGTTCCGTAGTATCTAAAATCAGATTAAACGCGGCGAATATTATGATTGTAAACATCTATAATGCTTCAATTATATTTGTTCCCTAAAGAGAGCTCTCCTGTCCTTCAGCTGCCCATTAGTGTCCATACCTAACAAGGAAAATAAAGCTTCCCACACAAACACACGAGACTTCCGAAGGCACTATAATTAATTTACCACCGAGTTCTGTTTACAGAATTAATAATTATTGTAATGCAATATTCGAACGTTAATAAGTCTAATATATCAGCAAATGGAATTAACCACTTGTCTATCAGATATCCGATTGAAATTAATCTGCTACATGTGATCGCTGTACTCTCGAGCTCTAAAAAATATCTTTATGCGATTAAAACTGTAGCGGCACATCATTAGCAGTGATTGACGATGTAGACGAAGATTAACTATGGGTAGAATTGATCGCAAATGAATTATTATTAGACAAGGAACATTCACGTGATATATACTTTTTGTTGAAAAAAATTTGTGCACCTTTATGTCGTAAAACTGTCTGAAACTAAAAATATTGTAAACCAGCTGTGACATAACTAATGTTAAAATAATTTTCTCAGTACAGTAAATTGTTAGAGTAGCACAAGTTATAACACTAGCTAATGTTCCAAAATATCCATAGGTACTAGTTTTAGTGCTAAACAAAAATAACATAAGATAAAGTTCAAAATAACAATCTGATGCTAGGATACGAGTGAGTTTTCTTCAATATATACAAGAAAACAAACAGTAACTTTTCCTGTTTAAAATTTAAAATTACTATAGTTGGTAATAATCAATGTCTTTATTATAATAAGTTGCTCGTTAAAAATATGGTAGATATTTTTCTATTTTATATACAATAAGATTTCTATGTATTACGTTTTACGCTATTTATCTTTTTTTTTTCTATCTGAGCCAATTTTCACAATTTTCTTTTTCCAACTGCGAAAAATCCCATAGAAGAATTTGAATGAAAATATTTGCGTTCTGTATTAGCTCGATGCGTAAACGACCATGATGAAAGTTTGTCATTTCTAATGACCAGTTGAACCGCTTCCACTTAAATTTTTTTCCTTAAATGAACATTGCTATCATAAGTTCGATTCGATATTTTTTATTTTAAATCAAGTACCAAATCTAAAGCCGCTAGGATATCATAATATTTATTTCCGTTGATCGTTTATTAGTGAGTTACATTAATGTAGGTATTATACAAAATCATGCATTAATGATCCCAATTAATGCATGATTTTAATTAATGAACGATTTTTTGATGCGTTCAAAATGCTAAACAGAAGTTAACGAAATTATTTTGACAGTTCTAGCTAAATAATATTCCGTAGTGTCTAATCTTACTAACCTTACTTATTATTCATGGATTAAAGTTAAATTTTCGCCAAATTAAAAAGGTACGGTCAACAGAAAATATTGTAACTAACTCATGTGTTAATGGGCGATTATGATAGATTAAAGTTCATTTTATGTTCGCTTAGTGTCATTTTAGTTTTTTGATAATTTTATCTTCAAAGTTTTTGGAGCTTTAAGAAAACATATTGGAGGTACTACTTACAAATTTAAAATAAAAAATTACGCTAAACTGACGAAGAAACGAACGCATTAATTATTATTTATTATTATTATTATTATTATTATAATATATTATTATAATAATAATATTATTAATATATTATTATAATAATAATAATAAATAATAATTAATGCGTTCGTTTCTTCGTCAGTTTAGCGTAATTTTTTATTTTAAATTTGTAAGTAGTACCTCCAATATGTTTTCTTAAAGCTCCAAAAACTTTGAAGATAAAATTATCAAAAAACTAAAATGACACTAAGCGAACATAAAATGAACTTTAATCTATCATTTGTAAAAGAAATAGCGCCAATTCCATTCCCCCTACAAAACATCTTTCGTAGTACAAAATGGTTAAATACGGTTCATCCGGCGAATAAACCGACAACGTCACAATGGGTAACAATAGTTTGTGACGACATTACTTGATTCGCTAAATGGACCTAAAACCAGTAGAGATTCTTAACCTCTAAACTCTTCCAGACCGTCGCGGCACCTGGCGGCGCCTGCTCCTCGCCACCAAGGGCGGCGGCTCCGGCACAGCGGGGGGCTCAGCCGGGCGCTCCGCCACGCCGCAGCACGGGCACTCGGCCACCAGCACCGACACGGAGCTCACGACGCTGGACACGCACGAGCTGTGGATACAGGAGTCGGAGTCGGCGCCCTGCACCATGTCAGCGCTGCACCAGTTCGGCGCCGAGATGCTCAAGCTCAGCAGGGGGCTAGAGGCGGCGGCTAACCACCGCCAGAAGCAGGTGCAGACCGCCAACACCAGGTAGGAAACGATGAAGTAGGGCCCCATTTACACCGACTGATTAATGATTAAGGACTATAAAGCCTCATTTCCACCGACTGTTTTAATGCATAATGATTTGTACGTAAGGCGTAATGCATAATGATTATTTATTAGATGACCATTTCCACCTATTTTGTTTAAGGACTAATTTGACAGAGATGACATTTGTTGTCGAATTTTGTAATTTAATCATTACCGGCATATTTGCGATATTAAGGAACGGAAGAACTGTTAATTTCGTAAGTAAGGTATTCAGTTCCATAATTAGAAACAAACATAAAGTGACAACTCGAAACAAATAATAATTATATATGACACAAGTCAATCATTATGCTTGTGCATTACGCCTTATGTTTGGAGTTTGCAAAGTTTTGTTCTAATGCGTTGTACTTGTGCATTAAACATAGTTCTTAAGCATTAAAACAGTCGGTGGAAATGAGGCTTAAAAGTAGTTCTCTACTTTTAAGCCTCAAGTTCTTGGAGAATTCAGTCAATTTATTAAAATATAATAACACACCAACGTTTCGATTTCAATTAAGTCCTCTTCAGGGTGCACTCTGAATGTTGGTGTGTTATTGTATTTTAATAAATAGACTGAATTCTCCAAGAACTTCTCTACTTTTATTCATTGGTCCAGTCGAGTAATCTTTTCCTTCTAAAGAACTATGTTTAATGCATAAGTACTAAGAGCAACGCATAAAAATATAGAGATGCAACGAATAGTAAATGTGCCGAATACCGAATATTATGCAGGACTGTCTGCCGAATAACCGAATATTCTGCACTCTTTTGGCGCCAAATGATAAACTATAACAATAACTGACGATGCTGCTTTGAATGCAAAAAACTTATTTTTTTGTTATTATACTTCGTAGTATTATATCACTTTCACATGTTTGCCGGTGTGATTTCAGTTCGGTAAATTTTTATTTATGTTTATTTTATTTACTGGTAGGTAACCATTCAACAGGATTTACTCCCTATTATTATAGTGGAATCTAACCACTTCGTCCAGTCTTCTGACTCTCTCTTATATAACTTAAAGCAGCAACGGAGAGATTCTCTTTACAAGACATTCAACTGATCAACTTGAAGCATCCAAAACTGATTTAGTTGCACGATGTTTTACAGTTTCACGACAATCATCATCACATAGCCTGCCGAGAGACTTGAACTACGGAACTCCGATTTCGTATGTCATCACATATAGAGAGCTGTGATTGAATCCGCGCTGCTACTGCCTCGAAATGATGATATGATAACCGTTCAACAGGATTAATTCCCAATTACAGAATGATTGATGTTATTATACTCGTAGTATAATGCAACCACTCGAATCCAGCGGTATTATTGTCGGTTGCTGAAATCGAACTGAGGACCACTAGCATGCTGCGCGTAATATAATATTTATTACGGTATTGTATCGCTATTCGCACTATCTATATTTATTTTAAAGCAATGCTATAAAAAGTTCTATTAATTATTATTACGGTTTACACGTAATTCCAGACTCCTTATATAATAATAATAAAAACTCATTTATCGGACATGAGAGTGAAGCTAGCAGACGATTCGCAGCAGACGATTCGCGCAAAAAAATTCTTGGACAACCCTGAATATCTACGTGAACGGGCGAGTGTAGGGAGAATCTAACGATACAACAGTAAAAGAATTTTTTTGCGCGAATCGTCTGCTGCGAATCGTCTGCTAGCTTCACTCTCATTTATCGGACTTACTTATCACGTAAATTATTAGGCATATCAGTATCAAAGATATACAGGATTTCTTGACCCTCCATTTATGCTAAATAGAGCAATTGATGAGAAGATCTATGGATCTTGACTCCACTTAGACCCTTTAAAGCTCGGTATAATGCCCTCCGATTTGGTACAAGTCTGCGTTTGGTGCACAAAATCACAGAGGAAACTAGCGTGCAATATTTGTAGTCTTTATGTTTACTTTTATTGCAGAGACTGTTTAGTTTGGCTATGCATTACTTAAATGGTATTATTTTGACTACAGTTTTATAACAAAGAACTGGCAAGTTTTCTTTACTAAAAACCACGAAGTATAATATAAACACAGGAATGGACATTCCGTATCTTAGTAATACTGAAGTTTTGTGGCTTTTCTGTTTACCCTGTGTCAGAGAGAAAGCTCACTACTAGGCCTGTACGTTACCATCGATATCGTTGTTTATCGCCATAGAATGCATGCTTCGAGCTGGCCCGTATTTTCTGTCTTTCTCTAAAAGGTAAACAAAAAGGCCACATTTCATCCGCCCATAGAGTCCACTCCTGTCATAAGTATATTATACTTGCTAAAAACGTAACCGCTTATACATCAAAGAACAAAATACTTAACTCCCTGTTCACACATGAATTCTTTGAAGATTCTTTCATGCTTCATAATCGTGAAAATGAAGAAATTCACTGTTTTGAATCTATCAAAACACTTCTTTTCCAAAACTTATTGAAAATTCAATTTAGCAGAGCCGATATCTGACAAGCAATTCTAACCAGGATTATTTTTCTCAAAATTCAAAAGCATCAAAGAATCCTCAAAGAATTAATGTGTGAACAGGGCTTTACACAATCAATTTTTAATATTCGATAACGAAATTATAATAGATAAAGAGCCGTAATATAAAATCGTGCCAGATTTGTCAGAAATGACACGAATTTTTGAGATGATAAATAAGTGAAACAACGAACGTAGTTGACTATGAGTTAATAGAGCATGAGTTTTCCACTTTCGACTGTTGACTGCCGAGTGTGAAATGTGATTCTCATTCTCGGTGATGACGGCGGGTGTCCGGAATTGAATCGTCCGTTCCGGTAATCAATCAGCTTCTCCGGAGCACACGTTCATGTCGTGTCTGGCGAGGCACGTGATTCCACTAGTTGTCGCGTTTATGAAGCGCGCAGAGCAGAATGGCAAGCGTGCTCTGAATACTAACACGACACAATGTTAAACATCTCACGTGCACTAACAGAGATATTAATATCTTTATATTTATCCACCAAGACGCTACCCTGGCCTTGACAGCCCACAAGGAGAATCACTTTCTTTACCCTTACACGCGTACACGTTTCGTACTTTTCTTCTTACTTCCTTCGCGGTTTTTATACAAAAAATTTACAGAAAATTTGTAACTGAATTCTGTAAAATTTAACGGCCAGATGCCCTCATTTTAAATTCAATATACACTATAACAGGGTAATTTACAACTGCGTTAATATATATTAATAGCATATAGTATACTCAACAAAAATTTAAAGGAGCTCATTTTTTTGAACCACTGCATTGAAGATCTGACTAACTATGAATGGAATAAAATTAAGTTTTAAGGAATTGATGGCAAGACAGTTAAAAGTATATTAAACTTATAAAATTCCATATGGCAGCAGTGGCCTAAAATTGTTTGATTAAAAAACATGTAGTAGTATATTAAGTATCAAGGGCGGTATGTGTAGTTTACCGAGACCGAGACGTACCTAGTCGAGGTTTCCAATATTATCCGAAAACGGTACAAAATGGCCATAACGTCCGTGATGCTAATAATATTTTTGCCCGATCGATACAATAAAAATAAATTTGGAAATAATTTTTATTTTTGGTTATGTAGGTTTAGTTTGCATTTTGATGCTGTTGCCTTGGTTTCTGTTGCCTTCAAAGATTGCTTACCGCCTTCTAATTTATAAACAAAACCTACAACTTCAAGATAAAAATTAAATGATATATTCTACATGACATATCTTGAAATTGTAAAACATCCTGGCATATTATAATACTCAACTTACTCAACTCAATATGGCACTGAAAGAATTGTTTTAAAATTCCCAATTTTAAGTTTTGCACGATCGGTCAATTTTTAGCGTTTACTAGCTCTGTTTCCAATATAGTAGGTTTTGTTTACAAATTAGAAAGCGGTAAGCAATCTTAAAAGGCGGTAAGAATTCATGAAGAAAGCGGTAAGCACTAAACGACAACAGAAACCAAGACAACAGCATCAAAATGCAAATAACCAACATAACCAAAAATAAACATTATTTTCAAATTTACTTTTATTATATCGTTAGAGCAAAAATATTATAAGCATGTGCATGTGCATTTTGTATCGGTTTCGGATAATATTGGATATTTTGTATATGCACGAAGTTGTGAATTATCCTGTGTATATTAAAAGATGAAGCCACTTCCTCTCGGATGACATAAATGCCAAACAACAACAAAATTTATGAAATACTATGGAAACTGTTTGTTAAAAAACCTGTAAATTAAGATTGCGAATTTTGAAAAAAAATCCATTAGTACCAAAATCAGTAAGTTGAGTATACTGTATGCCATTAAAATATAAAATATAAAACCGTCTCCTCTCGGTTGACAGATTTGCCAAGCAACGAAAAGATCGTCATCGTAACCGCTCCAGAGTATAACCTCTGACCGAGGTTGAGCAAGAGTTAGAGTGGCAGAACAACAAACAACCGAAACGGGTAACAAGAGGCAAACGTTCGGAATTGTAATTTATTTTGAGGGCACTTTACTCTTTACTCAAGTACCGTCAGCGCCATATGCCATCGTTCACTAATTATTTCTTTAACATATTCATGAACTTGAAAACTGACGTTGGCGGGCTACGTTTACGATAATGGGGAACTCATAAAACGTAAAATGCTTGGAGGATGGAACTGCAACAAACAAATTACGCTAGAAAGGGGCGCATCTGAACTAAATTAGCTGTAGTGTATAGTTATTTATTTCTGTATTAATTTGCTTGTCCTTTTTACATGAATACGAGTAACAATGGGCCGAATTCAGCACTCTTCTTTAAGCTAATGAAGCTTCTCTAATTACCAATGAAACATTTTTATCTCTTTATTATTTACAGTTAAAAAATGCGTTTGTTTTATTTTGAAAGATTCTTCTTTAACTTAAGAGAGAATGCTTACTGTACCCGATTTTTTGCACTTGAAAAATGGCAAGAAATACTGAAAATACTAACTTCTAAATAATCATTTTTTCTCATCTTCTTTTTCTCAATTTATTTCTGGAATAAAAAATCTGACGTGGACACCACATGACTTCCTTGTACGCCTTGTTTGTTCATACTTTTCTTAATAACTAAAATGTAGAATAATATAAAAAATTCTTTTAACTTATTATACTAGTATACTCACAAATATATTTTAGTCATTTTATTTAAACTGCAGAAGAAGATATAAACGATATTTTACTATTGTCACTGCTACTGTCACTGTCATGTCATAATCATTTAAATTTTACGTAGTAACAAATGTTAATCGATCATGGACTACAAGATACAGAAATACTAAATTTTAAGTATATACTTTAATTATTCTTAAATGATAGAAGATACAGAAAAATTTATAAAATACCGATTGTAGATAATAATCACATAATCTTTCATTTAAAATAAAAAAAATTGTCTAAAATTAATTATTTATCAAAATATTTTTAAAAAGTACTACTTCCGGTTTATAGATTGAAACCAAAAATAGGAGGTGCACAACTAGATGCTATAACAGTCCTAAATACAAAATTTCAACTTTCTACGTCTAACCGTATTTGAGTTATGCGACACACATACGTCCGTACGTACGTACGTACGTACGTACGCACGTACGTACGCACGTGCGCACGTACGTACAGACGTCACGACGAAACTAGTCATAATGGATTCAGAAAAGGTCAAAACGGATATTTCCATCAAAATCTGAAAACCGAAATTTTTCGCGATTACAATACTTCCTTATTACTCCGTACAAGGAAGTAAAAACAGAGTGCGTTAGTTATGTAACCGACTGTGTTTCTGACAGCTCAGGTTCAAATTCAATCAGGCACATATTCCAGTTTAACTGCATATAAATTCTTCTCTATGGTGTACTCTTTACTTACAACCATGATCATTCGTGAGTTGAAATCTAATAACCGTACATACGATTTATTGTACAGGTATACCGAAGATTAATAGCTAGTAACCATCTAGGCTGTGAGGCTTCGAAATTTAAGTTAATAATAGTATTTTGTGCACCTAGGGAGGGAAGCGTGCTATTACTCCCGCGGGCGAAGCGGCGGTCCGAGCGAGGGCGCCGGCTTCGCTCAAAGGTGTAATAGCTATTACTCCCGCGGGCGAAGCGGCGACCCGAGCCGAAGGCGAGCCGCAGGCGAGTCCGAGCGAGGGCGCCGTCTTCGCCCAAGGGAGTAATTGCTATTACTCCCGCGGGCCAAGCGGCGGCCCGAGCGAGGGCGCCGGCTTCGCCCAAGGGAGGAATAGCCTTCCCTCCCGTGGGCGTGGGACAAACAATATTTTACGTCACGAGGGCCTCGAAATCACCTTTCTTGCAATGTTTTCCTCCCGCCAGTACCGGGAAGAAAACAGTGTTTTTCTCCCGCTCGGGAGGAAAACAAGTACGGTCCTCCCGAGCGGGAGGGAAAACTCGCTTCCCTCCCTCCATTAGCAAGAGGAAAACACTGCTTTCCTCCCCCGAGTGACATAAATAATATATTATGATACAAAGGTGTAAGTAAGCATTGAAAGCATGGACGACGCGAAGAGGAGCGATTTTAACGTCGCTATCGCTAATGCTTTAATAGTATATTAAATGGGGGAAATAACTGGCGAGCCGAACAGGCAAGACTGTCACCACCTTGATGCAAGTAAAACACTTACCTTGCATGTATTGTACAACATTTTACTTGTTACTCACAAATGGAAATCAAAATAAGAACTAAAAATTCTAACCAAATTCTGTGAAAAATTGTCTCATAAGCCTTGGAAGTATTACTGTGACAACGTGAACCGTTTATTATGAACATATGACTAGCTACTAACTTGTTAAATTTATAGAAGTTAGCTGTCAATTTTGCAAGTTAGTAACTTGTAAAGATTCATTTTCAAAGGTAATGTAGAGATTGATTAAATGACGTTTACAAGTGAGTAACAAGTAAAAGCACTTATACACGTGTGTCATACTATTTTCTATTACACGTGCATCCTAATTTGAAAATAGAACTGGGAGACAGCATTTTAATTTTAACTCATTTTATAAAGTTAGTAGTCGTGTATTTGTCTTTTGATTATGCACGCATTCGCGTGTTTTAAACATGGATTATGATGCATATGTAATCAAAAAAACTATATGTATGCAAAACGGGCCAATACAGCAAAGAAAATCGTAATTTTTCCTCGCTATCTTCGGTACCAATTTGAAACGCGAAGTGAACATGTATCCCTCAGTTGCAGTGTGACAGGCGTAGACAGCCTGAGTGGCTCCCACTCCTCTCTCGCCGTCTCAGAAGCCGGTTGGTCGTCACGTCGTCGTAGAGCCTCCACGTTCCACGAGGGCATCGCCGCACCAGGTGAGGAAGACAACTCGTCGCCTCGCTGGAGGAAGCGGGGCTCCAGCTTCCACGAGACCAGGTCCACCACGAGCTCGTCTGCAGAGTGCGGCCGCGAGAGCATCTCCGAGGAGAAGACTCCTGGGGGGACCACCGGCTGCTCGCTTCAGCTGCCGCCGCCGTGCACGTGCCCCTACTTCGGGGAGAAGCGCGAGGCTGCGCCCAAGCCCACTGAAGTGAAGATTGTGCCAAGTGATCGGTTGTTGTTGCAAGCGGATGACACTGCTGTTACTTTACGGTAGGAATCGCACCGACTGCGCCAATATTCAATACTGTAGGTGGGAGTATAGAGCAGGGTTGCAAAATTTTGAATATAAAAAGCGAACTATACGAGTAGATGCAATATGGAGCACAAACCGTCCATGCGAATTACATTGCCCTATCCATCGCACACTAAACCTGTAAAGTGTGGAATGTGCTACATAAATAATTATTTTTTAATATTTTTAGTTCAGAAGCATCCGAAAATTGACATTTTAATTGTGTTTCCATTATTCGATATTTTGACATAATTTTCCATCTTCTAAAAAATGCAGTTTTCTTGGTATCTTTTTTGAAATAAATATAAATTATTCTAAAATGGTATCGCGCGGATAATTAAATAATAAATCCGTTCAACTCATTAATTTAGCAAGACATTTATATATAATTTTTAAAAAATTGTAATTCAAATAGCCGACTGCATTATGCATACGACTACAATTCTGACAACTCTGGTTCGAATCTAGTCAGGTTCACATTTCAGTTAATTTGCACTAAAAATCTTCTGTGTGATATATCTTCGACTAAAAACCATGAATACCTGTAAATTGATAACTGTTAACTGCACACCTGATAAAATATTTATCTATACTAAATTTGATGAGACCTTTCAATAAAGGGACACATAGCCACGTGGTTTCATGCATGCTGATTGGCTCTCGGACGTATGCATAACCCTACAATTGGTTTACGACTAAAGCACGTGCTGGTGTTCGAGAAACGAATCATGACGCTTGAAACTACATAAACTTGTGTCTCTTTAATGAAAACTCGTGGAACTTAGTATATACAATTAATTCACCTTATATTTTGTAGGAAGCGTGAAGATACAATTAATAATTATTAAGAACATTTTCCATTCCAAAATTGAAATTGAAAATTATGTTAAAAATGCCTTGTTCAAAATTATAATAACCATTTTTTTCAATTAAAACCTATGTAGTCAAAAATAAACTTAGCGATCAATGCAATGTTAAACGCACAACACAACATAACCCACCAATTATATTTTGTCCACTTGTGCCCAGTTCGGAGCGAGTACAAGAGAGCGCGCTCCAAGTTTTTAGTCTAGCAGTTTCTGAACGCATTTAGTTAAGTGTCAGAAGCGTATATTTGTGTTTTTTGAACGCGAAAAGAGTAACTTTTGTTAGTGACAGCATCACTTCTGACCATACCCCAGCGAACGCAAATTGTACACATGTAATGATTTGGATGTTGTTTCAGACGGTCCCTGATGATGAACAAATCAGCCGACAGTTCCCCCAACAACACCGTAGTAACCTGGGAGGAACGTCGTGGCCACAGACGCGGCAGCAGCTTCGGCAGCGCTCGTACCACCCTCAGCAGCGGTGGCAGCGCAAGCAACAGCCAACGCCTCCGTCGTGCGGCAACAGTGCGCCACCACAACGGCCACGGAGCCACGTCCTGTGAGCCTCTTCTCCAGAGGGCGCGTCTGCCATCGGCCAACACCACTACAGTCCGCTCGCACCACAGTCGCAACTCCTCTGTCATCTCTAGGAATTCCTCTCGACACGGACGCATCATCAGGTTGGAGCAGAAGGCCACCAAAGTACTCGGGGTGGTGTTCTTCACTTTTGTTATTCTGTGGGCGCCGTTTTTTGTTCTCAATCTTGTGCCAACGGTTTGTAAGCAGTGCGAACCGTATATTCATCCGTGGGTTATGGACTTGGTTACGTGGTTAGGCTATGCGAGCTCCATGGTTAATCCTATTTTCTACACCATTTTTAATAAAGTGTTTCGACAGGCGTTTAAAAAAGTGCTGCTGTGTAGATATCGGAAGCAGACTTGGCGACCGAGAAGGTGACCGACATAAACTGTAGTTCTATTTATTTTCTGCATTTTTAACTAAAAGTGTCGTCAAGATTTAGATTTCTCAGTTAATTTTAATCAAATGGGGAAAATAATGCTTCAATCATATTATTACGGTAGATTATAATATAAATATGTGGATTATTTGTATATATGTGTATATAATATGTTTAGGTGATTTGATATTCCACTTCCGATCATACTGATATTCTTAACTATACAACACAATCAATAGGCTGTTTACATCGTGATTTGTAGATGATAACGCAATAAAAGATTAAATTTATATAAAGACTTTAATATAAAAGCAACTTATTTTATAATCAAGACGAGCGCAGAAGAACAATCATAACAGATAAATAATTTTATAGATTTTGGTTCATTTCTTGTATGGAGTAGGTTGCTTTCTCGAAGGTGTAAACATGCCTTAATATTAACGGACTGTCACATTTCTACCCTGGAAGTGAAATATATCTGTGTCCTCTGACTGTTAACCAATGTTTCTCAAACTAAGATAAAGACGTCACTTCTAAATGATGCACCATTTCCAAGTGACGTCTTTTTATTTGTACCCAATAAAATGATTCATTATTCAAAATAACGGTTTGAGAATCAATGGTACAAGTAGCGTCATATCGAAAGCAAAACAATGTCATCAATGTAAACAATGTATAAATGTTATGTCCGTATGTATGTAATGATCTGTAAACAAGAGCAGAGGCAAATATATATAAAAGTTTAATTAAGTGGCGTCGCGCTGCCGATCACGTGACGCCCCGGCGACGTTCGATTGTTCATCCCACAGTACAGAAATGAAAAAGCTAAACAGTAAGGAAAACCGACAGCATTTATACATATTTAAACAAGAGAAATAGAAAATAAACGACAGTGCATTCAAGTTATTAATTTACAAAGCTAAATGTAAATGATGAAACGAACAATGAATAGCGTCGCTGAAGGGGTTGGAGAACGCAGTAAGTATATCGAGTGAGTATAAAATAAAATAACCATTTTATTCCTAAATACCTAAGGGGTTAGACGAGTGCACACTACTCCAGAATACTCGGCAATATTGGAAATTTGCTTAAATATACAGACTGTATCAACTCTGGGAATACATTGTTATCGTTGGCACTGTTGGCAATATTAGCAGTACTTTATCGACGAAGTTAATTGAAACAACTATTTGGCACTCATTCACATTTTCAGTCGATTAATAAATTATTATCTTTTGACCGACTTAAGGTTCTGGTACTCTCCATTAACAACCTAAATTAACGGCTGATAACCGCACATACGGTTATAATATGATTATATATACACCAATGACCTACGGTACGTAAGGCTGACGCAACTAAATTGTATACAAGACTTTGTAAAATAGTAGATTATTAAATCTTATTTTAAGTGTAAAAATCTGGTGTGGTCACCACAGTACTTCCCCGACTATGAGGTCTAATAATTTGCTTTTGTAAAGGCTTTACTTTTATGCTTCATTCTTTCATTTATTTAACAAATTTTGTAAAAATGAAACTTTTACAAATATATTTTAACTTACTTATCTCCTTGAAAGATTGAAGTTGATACCAACATCGGCATAATTTGAATAACTTTTGAATGTTGTTTTTGATTCTTTCACGAGAATGATTTCCCAGTGAGCATTAATTTAACACACTTGACAAAATTTGAATAATATTTGGAGAAAGATGTATTGACAATCGCATAAAAGTCATGTTTACATTTCTACTAAACTTATCTCCCTGATCGTTTAAATTTGATACTACGGGTTTCATAATTCTCATTATCTAACTTGAACTGAGTTATTGGCTCTGTCTAGATCTTACAAAAATTCAGTCCAAAATTTTAACGCGATTTTAAGTCATCCAACATCCAGACATACAGATCAATTGCCAGAATTTTTTAAACCATAATTTTTAGGTTCAATAAGATCTAAATCATCAAGATTACAATACTGCCCCAATTGGTCGGAGAAGTAAAAATATAAATCCCTGAAATGAAGGTAAATTTGAGCTTTAAAAAAAGTGCTTGTGTTGCTTTCATTAACAGGAGTTGATCCAAATAACAGAATGGTAGACGTTATTATAATAGAATCCAACCACTCGGAACCAATAGTATTTTGGTCAGTTGCTGGAGTCGAACTTAGGACGTCGTGACCCGCGTGATCGTGAGCGATTTGGATCGTGAACGGACGTGAGCGTGAGTGACACAAAATCGTGAATGATCGGGCGTGAGCAAAATTTATTTGGGCGTGAGTAAAAATCACTAGTCACGCCATAATACATAATATGCAAAATATCAACACGAAACAAATGGTGATTACGGGTCATTGTTTATAGCGATCGAGAACGAGTACACTGATTAGTCGAAAAAATGAAGCTAAAGCAGTTCATCCCACTACGTTTTTGCAGAGCTAAAGTGACTTATAGTCCAGTCATTTTAGCAAAAAAATGGGCTCAACCTCGGAATGAGAGATAATAAGCTGAAAACTTGTATACACCTTCATTTTTGCGTTCTAAAAGTTGTCTCAAAAGTCTCATAAAATCTCGTGCCTGCGACTGAAGTTATTCGAGGTCAAAGGTCACAAAACTCGGTTTTTCGAGATTATCTAGGTTTCTATAGCTCCAATGATGTTAACCTATTATAAAAATTGTAGAGAATAAAATTTCCTACAACTTTGGTATTAAAAAAATTTCTCCGATCAATAGTTCAAAAGTTACGGCCGAAAGAAAAAGGAACGCTTTTTAAAAATTTAATTATGGCATTACTTTATGTCATAATATACAAAAACGACTGTAACTTTTCAACACATTAAAATATTGACTTCCAGTCTGAAGCATTCAATTCTTAAGACTATTTTCAATCTACAATACAATTTTTAAAATTTTGGAGGTCCTAGTTTAGCCAAAATTTAAACAAAAAAAATAATTATTTTTTTGTATTTTCTTAAATTATTGTGTTTAATCAGCTCTAATTTCTGAATGAATCGAGATATCAACTTTCGGTTTTCAGCATTGAATTCCTGAGACTTTTTTCTATAAGGTACATTATTTCAAAAATGGTTTAAAGAACTTTGTTGACCTGAAATTTTAAGTTTTTCTCCGAGAGAATATAGTGAAATTTTAATTTTGTTAAAAATTATTGTATTTAATATGCTCTAATTTCTGAACTAATTAAGATATCGATTTCCGGATTCCAGTATTGGATTTCTGGGACGTTTTTCTATAAGAAACAATATTTTTTAAATCTTTTAAAGGTATGTGATGACCTCAAATTTAAAGTAATTTATAACAAAACTAAAATTACACTATATTCTCTCGGAGAAAAACTTAAAATTTCAGGTCAACAAAGTTCTTTAAACCATTTTTGAAATAATGTACCTTATAGAAAAAAGTCTCAGGAATTCAATGCTGAAAACCGAAAGTTGATATCTCGATTCATTCAGAAATTAGAGCTGATTAAACACAATAATTTAAGAAAATACAGAAAAATAATTATTTTTTTTGTTTAAATTTTGGCTAAACTAGGACCTCCAAAATTTTAAAAATTGTATTGTAGATTGAAAATAGTCTTAAGAATTGAATGCTTCAGACTGGAAGTCAATATTTTAATGTGTTGAAAAGTTACAGTCGTTTTTGTATATTATGACATAAAGTAATGCCATAATTAATTTTTTTTAAAGCGTTCCTTTTTCTTTCGGCCGTAACTTTTGAACTATTGATCGGAGAAATTTTTTTTTAATACCAAAGTTGTAGGAAATTTTATTCTCTACAATTTTTATAATAGGTTAACATCATTGGAGCTATAGAAACCTAGATAATCTCGAAAAACCGAGTTTTGTGATCTTTGACCTCGAATAACTTACGACGCAGACACGAGATTTTATGAGACTTTTGAGACAACTTTTAGAACGCCAAAATGATGGTGTATACGAGTTTCCAGCTTATTATCTCTCATTCCGAGGTGAAACTCTAATTTGACTGGACTATTATTATTGTACAATTTGACCCGTTAAAAATACATTCGTGCGCGTGAGTGGTCGTGAATCAAACGTAAAATGTCGTGCGTGATCGTGCACAAAAAGCTACTACTTCCTAAATTAAATATGGTCGTTTTCGATGACAAAACCTCTACGTAACGCCAGTGTGATGTCTGGTAAAAGTAACTTAGTGATGACGATATTTATATTTCCTTATCGAATATCAAGCATGTATAATGGTTTTCTGTAAGGCTTGTCCGGGCAGAAAGCCAGAATCCCGCGGATCAAATGAGGCTTCAACTTCGCCTATCGGGAATTTATTCGCTGCTCAAAAGAACGTATATTTAAATCATATTTCCTTATCGAAAAGTGTCTATCTTTACTTTTATGCGGCTGCCGCTTCGGCCGGGCCGCGTCTCTTTGTACGCGAGGATATGAAAAATTCGGCGCAAAGAAAAGCAATAAAACAGAGCCGGGGAAAGTTTTCACCGCACAGCAATATCAGTCAAGTGCGGATTAAGTGTACGTATTGCATATATGGAACACGCGAGGAATTACTCCGCGGGAATCTCGCCCGTATTGTGACGCGGATTACGGCAAGAAATAACTGAGATGTTTGAAGTTTTGTTTGAAGTCGCAAACATCTGTTTCGGAATTCATACATAAACGTGCACGAGGTTTCATTATTCCTTTACTGCGAACTAATATTGAAATTGTTATTGCTATTCTTGGGGTTAAAAGTGAAATAAAACATGTTTAGAACAGCGGTATTTGCTTGACAAATGTAACGAAAGAAGGGACACTAAAAATGTAACACAGGATAAAACTGTCACATATTTTATCTACGAGCAGAAGTTTCAATCCGAAGAGATGGATTTTAGGAGGCACGTTTTGAAGTTTTATATCTGTTAGCCAACTCCTTGTCAATGAGAAAACAAAATTATATTATAAATTCAAAATTTCGGAATCAAAATCAATGAAATGCAAAACTAGCAACTAAAAGTTATTTGGAATAAAACTGCATTTAACAAGAAAAGTAAAGGTTAAAAAAATATTCTCAAACGAAATCACGATCATCACAACTATTAAAATAAGTTTTAGATCATTCAAAGTCAAGAATTTTATTTACGACTGCAATAAGTATAGGTATTGTTTTTACTGTAACTAATACTACCATAACATTCGAATAGTACTGCAGATAGATTAAATATTTGTAAGAATTGCGCTATTAGTGATCGAAACTTGGGGTTCATATACTACCTATATAAAGGTTTAATTTTGAATGGGAGGCAATCACAGATTCCCCTTATTTCCCTTTCAAAATGGCGGCTTAGTAATTTTTGATCTACTCCTGAGTACTGTTATTTGATGATGTATATGCCGTTTTTTATATGATTTTGTATTAAATAGATGTGACAAATATATCTGCATGTCAGCATTACGTATTCGAGGGCATTACAACTAGTGTTATTATTATTATCGGTGATAGTGCGACAATTTCCTTACATTTTTTTTTATTAAAGTTTGCCATTTGGAATAAGTGTTTGTAGACCCTTCTTTACCGATTTGAAGTTGTAGCTAACTCGAGGAACGTGCAAAAGTTGCGATGGTTGCGTATTGCAAGTTGCATTTTTTTAGTAGTTTTCGTTTATCGCATAGGTAAATATTACGAAAAACTGTCAACATAATATGAAATTTCAGAGCATAAAATTCTTTGTTAAATAGTCTTGTTGATTTTCAGGTACCTAAATCAAAAACATGAAGATTTGTAGTGATGCCGTTTGTCGAGAGTAGTCGAGAGTGCACCCGACTCTCGTCTCGACTCGGAATTTCCAAAACTAATAAAAGTCACTCTCGTCTCGTCTCGAAATTTCTCGACTAATCTCGACATGGTGTCGAGAGTCTCGAAAATCTCGAATCAACTTGGGTTGTGTGGTATTTAATTAATTTGACATGCAAAACAATTCAGTATTAGTTTGTTAGTGTTAGTGCGGCCTAGGCCCAGTCTTATGGGATTACTTATACGTATTTTGTACGAAATAACTCTTTTGTGATATATTTAACTCTAACTACATGTTTATTTTATTCCACGGTACTTCATCTATACTTGACTAGTTAGGTACCTACCTAAATTTATAAATTTTATAATTAAAATTAATTTTTGTTAATTAATAAAAATGTTTCGTATACCTATATCTTTACTAAACTTATTATTTTGTTAATAACTGTTATATAATTTTAGGAATAGGTATTATTTTTATTAAATATCTAATTGATATATGTAGATCAAAATAAAAATTTTATTTTTAAACATGTAAGTTTGTATACATTTATTGTTTGTTGATCTTGAGAATATTACTTAAAATACAACTTTTTTGTGAAAGATCCCATTTATGATCTGGTCCTGATATTCCAGCATCATTAGCATCTAAAAATGCGTCATGGACAAGAAGTGAAAATTTTTTGAGAGTATGTAATTGTTTAATCCTATCATATTCACAAAAGCATATTTCTGTTAATTTTAAGCAAATAGTTACAAATCAATTATATAAGACGAGACTCGAGACGGCGAGACTTGATACTGGTCTCGTCTCGGTTCGTATTTGTAGTCGAGAGTTGCCTCATGGTCTCGTCTCGATTTTCTCGACAAGACGAGACGAGACTAGTCTCGACTCTCGCGGCAACACTAAAGATTTGTCATGGCGAATTGGTTTCCTCGTATTTTACAAGTGTTTATTTAAAGGACAGCATGGTAAATAATAATCTCACAGGTATGTGGCGAGCGACAAAAATCGTCTGAAAAAATAACGAGTCCTGTGGCTTCGTATGTAAGAGTAATTCGCTAGTAGATCAAGTGGGTGATCCCAGCTCCACAATTCGACAGCCTCCATTCACGTGCGCATTCCTCGTCTTTGAGTATTGCTGACGTCGTCGTTGAAATTGTTTTTTCTGAAGGGCTCTCAAGAATCGAGTAACAAACGTTCTGTCGTTCTGGAAGCGACGAGCGAATATGAAACGCGACGCGAGAATAGATCGCACGTTTCGATTCAAAGACGCTGTTGAACTTCAACTCTGCGATTTCGCTTTGGTGCCTTCCTTTGCGTGGAAAGAATGTACTCCCACAGCTGGGTTACTTAACATCAAGCTATGTTAGAATTACTGCACTTACGGATTTTGTATACAAAGTGGCCAATAACCGGCGCGCGAAAGGCGAAAGGCTGACTTCAGTTACAAATTAATTTTTTCACGACATGCGGAGAAAACACAATTTTCTTCTCGCGAAATAGTGAGGAAAGTGAGTTTTCCCTCTCTAGAGAGGAAAGTAAGCAGTGTTACCACCAGTGTTATTTCAAAAATTGTAAGTAAATATATTATTTTGCACTTCCGGGACTAAAACTCTTCTTTAGTCTTTATTTTTAGGGACTAAGGTTCTTAATTTGATCCCAAGGGATTATTTTCCATATTTAATCCCGTTGTCAAGAAATTGAATTAATTATTCTCGTTGTCAAGTAAATACGTGCTATTTGTTACAGAGTATCTATAGTAACAATATAAATATTTGTCATAAAATTTACTGTCAAAATTGAAAAATGTGTATTCTTTTAAACTATTTTGCATTCATTTGAGGATGAAGTTCAAAAAATAGCGAATATACCACAGGACTAAAGTATCTTTAATCCCTTAATATATAATATACTATTTTATTGAAAATTCGGATTTTATAGTGATATACTGTAAACTATTATTTAACAATTATTACATTTTATACTTTCTTTTTCTACAATTTCACGATTTTACAACTTAAATTTAATTTGGCATATTGGCCGCAGTGAAACATTTCGTTGTTTTTAAACGTCATTCTGACAGGCAGTTATAACCTAACTTCTAATGTGTTTCTTCTACATTTACAATGTTTTTAAATATGTCGTGAAAAAAATGTTGTGTCTAACACGAAAGGAAAGCCCTTTTCCACTCTCGCTCGCTTCGCTCGTGACACAAACTTCGACCTCGAGTTGGAAAAAGAAGCGCTTTCCTCTCTAGTTGGACAAATAACTATTGTTTCATTACAATAGACCATTTTTAACATTACCGCGGTCCCTATATTTAGTTCTTGAACTAAGGAACTAATATTTTTTAAATTAATTCACTTGCGAATAAACAGTTACTTAAAATTGTTGCTATGGAGTTAATAATAGCAGTTTAAAGCGTCAAAATTGAATAAATAAATTTACTACAACAGTACTGAAATGGGAATAATTTGTTTGTAAAACAAGGTCTCAATGAAACAATTTATGAATTTTGAATATTTTAACGGGAATTATAAAATGAATAATTAAATTTATCAATAAACAAACCCATGTTCAAAATTATTATTTGTAATGAATTGGATGCAATTTTGCCAATTATAATATATAATCCTAATATTAATTATTTCATTGACATATTTACCATTTTAATTCCAATATCTATTTTTCCAACAACAGCGTTTTTCCTCATTTGACAAAGTCTCTTATGAATATTGATTTTGGTATCATCAGTATTAGAACTGAAAGAAAGATCGCAACACACAAATCTGAATTTGATAGATTACCTTTTTTGTCACAATGAAAAATTACATTTCCTAAAATATGCCTGAATTTCCAAGAATAAAAGATGATATATGGAAACACCAGATAAAGAAGGGCATGTTTGACTAGAAGAATAATTGATGGAAATATTGTTTCGCCAATAGGAAGTAAAAATCACTACCAACTTTCAGTTATGTAACAAGGATCATCGGTGGTTGTACATATTTACATTGGCGGTAGAATTTTAAAGTTTGTACTTGTATGATTCATTTTATACGATAATCTTTATTAATGATGTTGTATATGAATTTAATATTATTATTTGGTAATTAGGTTATTTTAGTAACAAATACGTAAATAAATAATACAAGATGTATATTTTCCTACGGCTGTTAATAGTATTTTGTGCACCTAGGGAGGGAACTTTTTCTACGACCACAAATTAAAGAAAATGAATTAATAAGTATGTAAAATTTCATTTATAATAATTTTAGGTTAAATCATAATATTATATAGCTACAAAATTCTACTTAGGAAAATGTTTAGATTTTTATATGGGAAAAAATTGAAAGAAATCATTAATTTCCCTCAGTTTTTTACAAAAATTAAATGTCAAATATAGGAGCCAACTTCACCCCGTGCTTAATATGTCTGTTGCTATGTTCAGCCCATGACTAAAAACGACCAAAGCCACGGCTTGTCGATGTGTGTTTAAAATGTTATTTAGCGCCATGGAAACCAGTTCGTTAAATGATGTTTTAACACCAGAAATAGAAAAAAAATTGATCTACCTCACATTTTAATTTGGTGACAGTAGTGTTGAATAATGGACTCGTAATACAATAGTGTTGATTTATAACGACTAATGATGCAATCTGTAAAATTTCAATTCGTAACCAGAATCATTGTAAATTAGATTCTACTGGCATATTAAAAAATTCCCGAGGGCAAATAATGCAGAAACGCCAGCATCGGTAAGTTAGAGTAATCTTTCCAGGTAAGTATCACTCACAATTGAATTACCATGGTGAGTAGAAAATAACAAGCTTTCTTTCTCACTCCATTTATCTCTTTTTCTCTCGTTCGTGTCTCTGTACCGTTTTTAATCTCCTGGAGGATAATTAACAAGCGAGCGTCGACCGCAGGGGCGACGAGTTGTTATTGTTTTTTATTTTTACCGTGGCTTACTTGATTTAGATCAATTTAATGGGCGATGAATAAACGGCGAAAGGAAAATTTATTGTAAGATTAGCTTAGGCGATTCAAAAAAAACTGGAATTCCATCCCGCGTGCTACGAATTTAATCTATTGATTTTTATGCTTAAAATATGGTTAATAATATTTGAGTAGGTACTTACATAATAATTTTATCAACATCTTATTTGAAGTTATTATTAAAGAAACAAGAAAACAAGTTACTGTAAAGCAAAATTAATGAATGAAAAACATAGTTCTGGGGGTCCAGGCTATTTTTTGCACGTCCGGGAGTAAAACTCGTCTTTAGTCCTTATTTTTACGGACTTATGTTCTTAATTTGACCCTAAGGGATTATTTTTCATACTTAGTAATCCCGTTGTCAAGCAATTTTATGATACCTACAATATACACATTTTTTGTCATAAAGTTTGTATTGTCAAAATTACAAAATGTGTCTTCTTTTAAACTATTATACATTCATAATGAGAATAAAGTGCAAAAAATAGCGTGTAGGTATATAAGAGCACAGGAGTAAAGTACCTCAGTCCCTCAGGTGACTATTTCCCTCACCTTCGTCTTGAGAAATAAACTTCACCCTCAGAATTAAATCATGCACTTAAGTCCCTTCATATACTCGTATAATATACTATTATAGAAAGTATTAGTTTCCCCCACGGTTTCTCCGTATAACCGGCATTGACAATTTTTTTATTACAGCTTCTTGCATTTGTTTTACTTTCACGAAACTTTTTAGGAAAAACTACCCTCGTGTACTACTATAGCTTATCCAAACATATACCTCACTATGTTACTAAGAAACACCCGTAAATCTCAAAAATAAAACAATCCTTCATTTGAAACTAATTTATATAAAATAAAATAATGAAATCTTTCATTCTCAAGAGGGCCAACATAGTTAAACTATTCTTAAATAAAACACAACTATTATAATATCAATACGTCTGTGTGATTGAATTGACTGATTGATAAAAAATCTTAATTATTCGGGTTCAGAATTAATTTCCGACTGACTGATAACAGTTTTACAAATAATACAAACTAAATTGGACACGTGATGCTCGCGGCTTGTGCATTTTTTATATTTTCGTTGCGGTACAAAATCCATATTCATAAAGGTCCATTATTCCGCTCATGTGATTATTAATTAGTACAACATGGTCACTACTTGATTAAAACATGTTTAGTTAATCTGGCATCAGAAACTATTAGCAGGACATCAAAGGATAGTGGCTCGTGTAGTTTAGTAACTAATTTTGAATATCCTTAAAGGATGAATAACATTACCTATACTTTTTCGTCTAGATTCCAATTCGAGATTCATCCGAGAAGTTCCTAGCAATTAGCCATTTATACTATAATGTAAATCAGAAATTCCCATCAGAGTTCCGTTCGACTTCTATACTTTTTCCTAGCACAGAAATATACGCCTGGCTCTATTTATCTATTATTCCAGATTCGTACTAATTTTTCTACGCATGCTCATATACTCAATTTAGTGCGCAGTCAGTTTGACCAACCTTTAAAAGTTTTGGCTCGGAAAAATCGAAGATTTGCGATTGAATTTGAATATTTCTGGAAATAAAGTATGAAATTTGAACGAATCTCGGCTGGAAATTTAACTAGAAATCTAGGATGAATCTAGATGAAAATAGTTATTTTTGATTCTAGATTGCGAAATGATACTTTTGCATTCGAGGATGAAAGTTTTTATTGCGAGCACAGCAAAAAAAATCATTCGAAAAGCATTTCGCAATCAAGTATGATACTTTTGCGAGAAGTATTAGGCGACAGGTCAGCCACATCGGTTAATTTTATAAAATGTTTGACAAGTTTGGCAGAATGTGGCACGGTTAATCTGAAGTTAGTCCCTCTATGGCCACTCTATAAATATCTAGGCACTATCTATAGTGTACATAATTCTCTAAAAACTGTTAGTGTAAAGTATCAAACATATACTTGCTACCTACGTAATATTTAACTGATTTACAGATATTTAGTTATATCAAATAGTTCGGCAATTCTACTCGACTGAAAAAACACAATACATTTTTATGGAAGCTGTAATATTTCAGTCAAATATTTTCTCTGTCGAATATCATCTAATTTGAAATAGCGGTTGCAACCGACCATTAAAGGTACGCAGTTATTTAAACGAATAGTCCTTTTCTCCCCAAAATTAATTCGGGTTCTTTGGCCGCAATTTGCATTCAAGCCGTTGGGCCCCTGAGCAATAAAAGCCAATATGATTGAATTAATTAAAGCGACAATACAACATAATTGAAACAATGATTTAACACGACAGTGCGTAACAAGAGCCACCCAACACTAATTATATCATTCAGCGTATAAAATAAACAAATTTCTCCAGAGCCGGCAGCGTTTGCATAACGCAAACTTTATTACAACGAGTGATTAAAGCGAATTTCATTTGCCGGGAAGACGAAATCCACCGCACATAAAAAGAGGAAATTCACCAACGTACAGAACAAAAGTGTAAGTGCAGTAAGTTTACGACAGACATTTATTATACTTGAGATCAGGATGGAACAATACAAGCGTGACGTCATATCCTCTCTCTCTCCAAAGCCCTAAAGCCGGAAGAGTATTATCACATTGTAAAATAGGGTTAAAAATTATTTTATAGTTTAATACTAGAAACTAAGGTTTGTCATCTAAACTCTAAAGGCTAAATTACAAAATACTTTTTTCGAAAAATGTCATAAAAAGTTAGAATTTGAACGTTGTACATGAAAAAGAAACAACAAATAATAATAATAAAACTATACTCACAGCAGAAAGCAAAACACAACCGTAAACTACTAAATAATAATAACCTCAAATAGAAAATTGCAAATGTCAAAACATACCAGTGAATCGAAAACAATGATTCTCGTTGTTAAATATGCCATCAGAATTCATTTTTTAGGTAATTTATAATGATAATAGCATGAAACATTATTACTAGAGCTCATGCCAAATAGAAATGGGAATGAGATTCGATGCGCAGAAGACGCATTTGCGTTTGCTCCACCCTCCTTACTTGAACGGGCCAATGCTATTTCTTTGTACGCTGCTGGTGTGAGACAGTAGATGCGCGAGGAATGATTGACATTCCCATTTCTATTTGGCATGAGCTCTAGTTAAACTTTTAATTACATAATTCTTAATTTAAAATTTAGATTTACATATATATCTTGTTCATCATTAATGACTCTGTATGACGTCATTTAATTTTCCCCCACCTAAAAAATTTAACCCAGACGAATATGTTTGATGACGTTAAGGCCACCACAACGCGGACAAACTTTAAGCCTGATTTATAGATTGACGCTCCGTTTACGCAACGCAAACGTTCCCGCTAACGCAAAACATGAACTAATTATATCAGATGGAATCATTTATAGTATTCCGTTCGCGTACCGCTAACGCACCCGTTAACACAAAAGATGATCATGATTCATGTTTTGCGTTTGCAGGCTGAACGGTAGCCAATCAAATGCATAACACAAAACAAAATATTGTGACAGCAAGTGACAGTGACAATAATTTCAACCATGCCGTGTATTAAGTAAATTAATGAATAAAAATTATAACATCCTATATGGATAATTTAAATGAGAAATGTAACACAGACAAATCTCGTCAAAAATGTCAAACCTGTACGTCAAACAATGTAACATAACCTCTAAAACGCACGTCAAGGTGCGTTTCTAACGTAAATTTATAAATTGATGTAAAAATATCTAACGAGAACAGAACGGGAACGTTTGCGTTGCGTCAATCTATACATCAGGCTTTAGTGTGTTGGAGCTTTTCAAATAAACTAACAATCAATTAAAATCTTTATGCAATAAAATAAATTGTACAAATCTTTAAGCGATGAAATTACATTACAAATTCAATAATCTATAACATCGTTAATACTCATACAAGTGAAAATGGCTTGTATACACGCGCATCCGATCCATAAACGTTTAGCTTGTCGTTCTCGCTCTATTTATATCATGAATGTAGGAAAACCGAACCGGTACCGGTAAAATTATACCGCCTCACATTCACATTAATTTCTCCACTTTTGCCTGGATAAGTTTCCGTATCCGGACATTATTTACGCTACACCGTAACGCGCTATGTTCGACGTAAGCACAACAGTAACACATCAAGGGTAGAGCAGTTTGATATATGGAGCACAGCGAGGGACCAAATAATTTTGGAGAGATTTAATCATTAATAAAATGTTGCGACTATTTAATAGTATATTATATATTAAAGGACTAAAGTGCATGATTTAATCCTGAGGGTAAAACCTTAGGTGATGGAAATAATCACCTGAGGGATTAAAGATACTTTAGTCCTGTGGTATATACGCTATTTTTTGCACTTCATCCTCAAACGAATGCAAAATAGTTTAAAAGAATACACAGTTTGCAATTTTGACAGTAAACTTTATGACAAATATTTATATCGTTCCATAGATACTCAGTAACAAATACCACGTATTTACTTGACAACGGGATTAATTAATTCAATTCCTTGACAACGGGATTAAATATGAAAAATAATCCCTTGGGATCAAATTAAGAACCTTAGTCCCTAAAAATAAAGACTAAAGAAGAGTTTTAGTCCCGGAAGTGCAAAATAGTTATTTACGTGGCGACCGTAGTAAATTAATCTTTATTCAGTGAGCCCAGTTAAGATTATTTTTACACAATCGGTCATTTTTAACGTTTACTGGCTCTGTTTTCGAGGTAGTAGGTTTTGTTTACAAATTAGAAGGCGGTAAGCAATCGTAGAAGACGGTAAGAACTCATGAAGTAGGCGGTAAGAACTAAACAACAACAAAAATCAAGGCAACAGCATCAAAATGCAAATTATAAATGGCAAGAAAAATTTAAAAAGCAAGAAGCATGCAGCTAAGCTTTCCTTTTCGAATAATTTTTGTTTTACTTAAGTTCTTTAAAAAATACAGAAGTTATTATGGAAATACTGGAACCATGTTTACAGTATTTTTCAACTTCAAATGACATTGCATAGCTAGGATGCGAAAAAGTACGAGTTTCGGGCTGGTTTCGGGCAACCGTAGTAGCCGAGAAGAAAGTAATAGTGGGATTCTGTGAAAATCTGTAGTTGCTACAGATCTATAAAATTGTAAATATTAAACAAAATCGCAATGAAATTTATAATCATATGAACCTTTTTATATTTGTCAACAAACTCTGATGTGATTTTGTACAATATTTAAAGATTTACAAATTTATAAAACTTACAGATTTGCACAGAATCCCACCATAAATAGAATAGAAAAAAGTAATATCGAGAGTATTCTAGGAATTAGCAAAAAGATAGACGAACCCCGTAACCCGTAATATATTACGGTAATGTCAATAATTCTGTTTGTTATTTACCAGTGTAATATTTCTATAAAGTTTCTCTCGAAATGATTTTCAGATATTTATGAATCTCTGCGGTAATGCAAAAACGCTGTTAGAACAATTCGCGTATTGTTGCTCTTCACAATTTAATGCAGTTTGAATGTAGCGGTCGACGGATGAATTTTTAACGGATGGCCGAGCGGAGTGAAGCACGAAGCGGTAACGGAACGAAGCGAAATCGATAATCGTTTTGTTTGACCGTTTGACGCATGTGGACAATGACACAAGTGGGAATTGGGAATAAATGTGTGTATGCATGTATGTATGCACATCACACTTGTGTGTAAACATGAGCTTAATTATTGATTAATGTTCGTGTTTTTTATTAAATTCAATTTGACAACTCAATGAGGATTGTCTGCTATGATATTTAGTATTTTGATGTGACATTATTAATAAAACTGGAGTTTAATATAGAAGATATATTGTGTGCTTTTCACAACACATTTTCATTTTACAATAAATATTTTTTATATAAATAGTATATTTTATAAACAGTTAGTGCTGAATTCTTCTCAAGAGACACTCTGTGGTCTGTTTGAGTAAGCAAATAATTTTAAAAAATGACCTGGATTCACGAACATACAACCGACACAGTGGCACATTCTATCACCGTGAAACTGACGTTGTTCCTTGGGTATTCCAATTTAAATCCATTGCTTACTAATAGTGCGTTCTCTGAAAATCTGACATTATTATACAGATCTATAAAACTATACCGTTTGAAATATCGAAAGAATTAAATAAAATAACCAGGTAAAATTAGAAAACGGTAAAATAAACAACAAATAACAAGCAGCACTTACAAAGAATGAAATCTGATTAATAAAAAAATATTGAAATAACATTTGAATTGTGCTTGTATAAATAACCGCTCTTGACAACAGCACGTAGCAACGAATAGAAATACAAGAATCTATCTGTCAAAATTCTTTCGTTTTTTCAAACGGGATACACCTATAAACACTAAACAAAAACATAATTAAATCTATATTTATTTATGTTTTCCTAGTATGTAATTGTTTATTTATGTCATACGAGATAATGTTACATACTACATTATGCCCTATGGCATTAAGAAATTATCAATAGTAATATATCAAGGGATCATTATTTTGCTGGTAAAATTTATTTCAAAAGATTGTTGCTTGGTAACATTTCGAGACAAATGACATGATCAAAATCCCGAGCTGAAGGCGAGGGATTTTATCATTCAATTTGTCGAGGAATGTTACCTATAATAATTTTACCTGCAAAATAATGAGACCCGAGATATATTTTGTTAGACTATTTCCCAAATAAACAGACATAAAATATGACCTAATAAATTTACGTTGGACTGTCCTAATATTTTTATTATTAAATGTTTTTTAATGCCGGAGTAAGCAAAATTTGACACTGCTGCAGACCGATTAGAATAATTATTCGTGGTTTTTCGTGTTTTTAAATAAAGACTCATTTTTTGTGCGAAACGGTTGTTTATTTTGACATTAAATTTTTTTACTAACCTTTGAGTGTCAAAATTATAAATTTTAGTTTCTTTCGTTTCACAAGTTCATTAATAATTGCTTCCAAACTAAGGTTTTTGACGTAACTGTATTTTTTGGCGTTATATTTGATATATTTTTATTTCATCGTAAGAAGTTGTCACAAAAAGGTTCATTTGACACTTTTAATTTCAATTAAAAACAATACTAAATCAATAAAATTGTCATACATGGCCATGTAACGGGTAAATTGTCACTTGAACAATCCCTAGGGAATTTTTTCAATTTTTGCCGATATATTTTGTACGTCATTGGTCAGAATTTAAAAAATTGAAGCAAATGATTGGTTTAATTAATATGTGGGAAATAGTCATGATAATATTGACAAAAAAAGTTTCTTCTGAAATTCATATATTTTCTGTTTGTTGCTAGGATACCAAAAATATTAACATAATTTAAAACGTCAAAGCGAAATGTTACGCGCGGAATATTTTAAATAAAATAGTAAGACAACATATTATATGCACCACGGGCATCATTAATGTTTATAGCCCACGGGCGATTTACAGACCCTTGGGCCAAAAGCTTGCAAACATGTCGCCCTCGGATGAGCATAAACATCATCATGATGCCCTTGAACACAATGGTATTTTTATTTAAAGATTTGAAAATTTGTATAACTTATTTGTTCAGTACTCCTACGTAAAACCGAGACTGGTGGTCACAAAATGTTTCGGGTTGGTTCATCATTCATGGAATTTCGTGTTATAGCCGCTAAAAATGTGTGTAAATTTTGCGAATTCAGATCGAATACAAATTAAATACTTCCTATCGCCCACGTACTCGCACCCGTTCATGATTAATTTCTTAATTCACATTCATTCCATTCCAATTTCCAAAAACGTAGTTTTTTCTGCTAATTCATTTCATTTTCCCGGAACCTTGCATTACTGTATTGGCTTCTCGCTTTTATCATGATAAATAGTTAACGATTTTTTGCTGGTTTTGTTTAAAATTGGTTTCTGGATCACGGAGTTCGTGGAATTTTCGACGATGTTGCGCGCTAATAATTAAACTCCCGAGAACATAAACTTGAGATGAAGATAAATTAATAGTGAGATGGGAAGTAAGTAAATAAAATAAACTGTCGTTCTTATTTCGTCATATGTCGATGACGTGGCAACATCCACTAGGGTGTTTATTTAGTAAGGTCACGGGCCGCATTGAAAGCAGCCAAATTTAATTAAAGATAATAAATTATTAGTACAGCGAAGCTTGGATATTGGATCTTACGATATAATGTTATACTTAAACACGCGTTTGCTGGCGTAAATTTTCCCAACGCCAAAGAAATTTTCTTTAGCACGACAGTATAATTAACAAAGGGTAGAGGGTGAAATAATTACCTCTAATCAAATACAACACTGAGATATAAATAATGCCGTGAAATCAAAATTTTGGCGCAGAATTTTAAAGGGCCCGTCATCTACTCTGCTAAATCACTTTCAAAATCCATTAGAGCGGGAGGTCATAACAGGTGATGGTCTCCGATTTCATACAGCATGACTTTTGGAGGATTATCGGATAGCATATTGAAGCTATGACAACATAGAAAAACGGGTATTAAACCCTTGCACTCTTTCCTGTCATATGGAAAATTGCATTTCCACTTGCACAAAACTTTTCCGAAATTTACCACCCTTGGGCCAACTAGGACTGCATGCCAATTTAGTTATAGGTGTTTTATGACACAAATATTAATTCTTTTCGCGGAAAATAATATTTTTTATTACATGATCACGTGACCGTTTAAGCCCTTTGGGATTCTCCGAATTGCATGGCTATAATTTTTATGACTTTTATTTTTGTTTGTTTCTTTTATTTTCTTATTAAATCAGAGAAAAACATTTTTGTGCAAGTGGAACAATGCAATTTTCCATTAGACCGGAAAGCGTGCAAAGGTTTAATACCCGCTTTTCTTCGTTGTCATAGGGTCAATATTCTATCCTCCAAAAGGCATTCTGTATGAAATCGGAGACCATCACCAGTAATGAGCTCTCGGTGTATATATTTTTTAAGTTACAAAAGTTAACTACAATGTAGGCAATCTTTTATTAACTTTTTTTTTCCAAAAAATAATGATTTCAAATTTTCATCTGAACTGAATACGATATGAAAAGAATGAAATATTATATTACATAATGAGCGCGGAAAGCGAATGATATCGCGTGAGTGAGAATGTTGAGGCACGAGGCTTGCCGAGTTTGACAATCTCACGAACATTTGATAGGCACTTTACTGCGAATTGTGTACACCACCATAAATATTAAACATTTTCTTCATGAATAAATACTTGGAAGTAAACTGTCACTGTCGTAATTTAAATCTTAGGAAGAGACAAATGTACCACGATCATGAAACACATGATAAAAGATTTTCAATAAGAATATAAATTCTATGTAAATTTTTAAATTATACCAGATACAGCAAAAGTTTAATATCTGTGCATAAATAATAATTTTTAATTTAAATGTCGTGTTTGTCCATTTTAATGGAATAATGCAATTTATCACGAAATAGTGAATGACAGGAAAAAATATCAAATGTCAGGAAAAAACACACACGCCCACTAAAAGGTGAAACAAAAATTTAAACTGTTTAATACGACCGGTTCGATTACATATCGAATGGTTGAACGGATATGGGGATGTGTAATATTGTTTATTTTCGTAGCTAGGTAACAAGGTAACTGTATGGAAATGGTCGTGGGAAAAATTTATTATGCTGCATTTAGATCAGGGGTGTATGTGTATAAGCCCTTCAGTCACATGTACAGTTTCAACTTCAACTTCTTAAGTGTTGTCAAGCACAACTAATTAGTTTTAGTTACAGATGATGCACGTTTAGTAATTAATTTTCTGCACATCTAGCAAAGCAACCCTTTTCTAATTTCACATTCAATTGTCTTGTCTTTCCCCTTTCTCATTTGTTTCTGACACAAACAATCGTGAGGTGAAATCTGTTTTTCATTGCTAACTAGTAACTAATCACAATTGACAACCGACATTTAGAAGAGACATTACTGATGTTCCCTAGGGGTTGGACAAAATCGTCTGCATTATATATTACGTGTGCTTAAAAAACAAAGTAGAAATTTATGAAATTGACAGAACGTGATTATTATCTGCATTCCAGAAATGTGGTTCAACTAAATCAATTAAGATCAGACACGTACAAAAAATAGTATATTAAATTACTACTAGCAAGGTAAAACAGTTTTTACTGCTGAAAGGGGCAAATTAAGGGCAACCAGTCACCGTCACTTCTTTAAAGCAGTAAAACAGTTAGCTTGCGTGTATTGTACAACATTTTATTTATTACTTATTTGTAAATAAAAATAAAAATTATAACCAAATTCTGTCATTCACACACAACTGTTCTGTCAAAAGTTGTCTTAAATTATTTCTCATAAGCCTTGGAAGATTACTGTGGCAAGTTAGCTGTCAACTTAACGAGTGAGTAACTTGCAAAGATTCATGTTCAAAGGTAATGTAGGGATTGATTAAATGACGTTTACAAGTGAGTAACAAGTAAATGTTTTTACATGCTCACAAAGTAAACAGTCGCATGTAAGAAGCAGTTTTTGTGATTTGTAACAAAATTTATTTTGTTACTACTTACTATACGATTCTATTTGACCAGCAATGTTTATCTTTAAGAAGAAGTGCTCCATTTGCTCCACGTACAGTAAACTGCCACAATCTCAATTCCTCCTTGTCGTCAATCTCATTTCTTTTATATATTAGTGTTGTCCGTCTACGTAAATTGCTCTATAAAGCTCTCGTCATTACTTAGAAAAAGAAGCTGAGACTGCACACCAGCATAAAAGGTTTTATGCAGTGAAAATTGCATGTCTGAATTTATTACTAGGAGCCGTGAAGTTATGTGTACATCATGAAATTGCTGTCCGCTAAATGTGAGAAAATGTGCAAATGAAAATGCGATGAAACTCGAAAAGAATTGCTCGAATGAGTCAATTTAATATTCATATAGCTAGTCTTATACCTACAAGTACTTCATCTTTTCATTAATTTAATGAAAAGTTCATCAAGAACTTTATATCTCCTTCATATTTATAATTAAAATCTTGATATTTATAATTATATAATTATTCCTGGATATTATGACCTTATTTATAATTAAAATTCGTTTACTGACACATGTGCTCCTCTTCAATTTGATGGTTTCAATAATTATTTCTAATTACATTGTAAAAACATATTTAGGAATTTACCAGAATGAAATCCTAAACAAAAAATCTCGCCAATTAGTGTTGCCGCGAGAGTCGAGACTAGTCTCGGTCTCGTCTCGTCTTGTCGAGAAAATCGAGACGAGACCATGAGGCAACTCTCGACTACAAATTCGAACCGAGACGAGACCAGTATCAAGTCTCGCCGAGAGTCTCATCGAGACTCTCGAGTCTCGTCTTATATAATTGATTAGTAACTATTTGCTTAAAATTAAAATTAACAGAAATATGCTTTTGTGAATATGATAGGATTAAACAATTACTCTCAAAAAATTTTCACTTCTTGTCCGTGACGCATTTTTAGATGCTAATGATGCTGGAATATCAGGACCAGATCATAAATGGGATCTTTCACAAAAAAGTTGTATTTTAAATAATATTCCCAAGATCAACAAACAATAAATGTATACAAACTTACATGGTTAAAAATAAAATCTTTATTTTGATCTACATAAATCAATTAGATAATTTAATAAAAATAATACCTATCTATTCCTAAAATTATGTAACAGTTATTAACAAAATAATAAGTTTAGTAAAGATATAGGTATACGAAACATTTTTATTAATTAACAAAAATTAATTTTAATTATAAAAATTATAAATTTAGGTACCTAACTAGTCAAGTATAAATGAAGTACCGTGGAATAAAATAAACATGTATTAGTTAGAGTTAAATATATCACAAAAGAGTTTTTTCGTACAAAATACGTATAAGTAAACCTAGGCCGCACTAACACTAACAAACTAATACTGACTTGTTTTGCATGTCAAATAAATAAATACCACTCAATCCAAGTTGATTCGAGATTTTCGAGACTCTCGACTCCATGTCGAGATTAGTCGAGAAATTTCGAGACGAGACGAGAGTGACTTTTATTAATTTTGGAAATTCCGAGTCGAGACGAGAGTCGGGTGCACTCTCGACTACTCTCGACAAACGGCATCACTATCGCCAATTGTGTAGGTACTCTCCAAGTCTCCAACTTACGATCTCATCAGTACCGATGACTCACAATATGTGAGACTGCCACACCCAACTTGGATAAAAGGCGTGATAGAAAATTAGTAAACATCTAATCTATCATTGGTATTGGGAATCAATTCTGTGGAATAGTTACCAACAAAATAATAGTATATTGTGTATCAAGTGCCGAAATAAGCATCTTACTTGCGAGTGTTTCTTAAAAAACACTCGCAAGTAAGAGCATTATGACATTTTACTTTGACACATTGACATTATTTATTTTTGATGAAAACCGCTGTATCATAGAAAGAGATAGGAAACATGCACGTTTAAATTATTACGAAATGCTCATACTGCGTCTTCGATCAACATTCCCGCACGGCCGTACTACTGTTTGTAAGATGACATTTTCGAAGAGTGCAGTGATGTCGGAAGTGCCAATTTCAGTGGTAGGCGTGGAAAAAAATAATTAGCGAATCAGTTGTAATTTATGTAAATTTACTTTTTTGCACGATCGGTCATTCTGGCTCTGCTTTTAAGGCAGTAGGTTTTGTTTACAAATTACCAGGCGGTAAGAAATTTAGAAGACGGTAAGTATAAAGCAACATCGATCGTGCAATAGTACATTATATTATAAGTGAGTGAAATAAGTCATTATACATGAGTGTGATAATTCTCACGAATGTATAATGACATTTCACTCACGTGTCATATACGACGTTTTATCTTACAGTAGCAGCTTATTATATGAAACTAGAAATCGTCGGTTTTTTCAAGAGACAAAATAAATAGATTTCTTGTTAAACCATCGGATGCCTTTTTGTTGATAAAAGTATGTACCTAACAACCTAACCTATGCATTATAATAGTATATTATATTAAAATAAATAAAATTAATTTTAAAACTGACAGTACTCTGTATAATGAATCATTTTAGTCACTTGTGAATAAGAGTTATTTTTAGTCACTTAAAACAAATGCATAATGATGTACAATCAATAGCCACTACTGTAAGATAAAATATATTATAAGCAACACGGACGTATTGTGTACCGGTTTCGGTTAATATTGGAAACATCGGCTTTAATGAGTAAAAATATGAAAGAAATATTTGTCTTGCGTGATATTTTTCATTTAGTTTACTCGTATATGAAAAGACCGCTCCTCGCAAAATACAAATGTAGGTAGGTACAATTGAATTCACCTCAAAGTACGAAATAGAAAAACCAATGATATATCTTCTTTGTTATTTCACCTGTGATAATAATCTAATAACTGGATAAGTTGATCCTCACACGTAGTTCTAAAATTTCTTTGTGGTGAACAAAACAAGATGATATTAAAGTGAACAGCAGGACAGATATACAAAGAACTATTATCCTTAAGGTTCATAATCAAATTCAACTTCAAGTCAACAAAGAAAGTATAAAGCCCTTTTTGTTTGTGATGCTTCAAGATAAGCAGAACTCTTGAGAGTACGTACAGAGAAAGATATTCTTCCTGATGGAATAGAAAAACAAGACAGATTAAAGAATCGCCTGTTTTAGTATAGATTCGCCTACTGTAATAATCAATATTCGTAATGTTTACAGGCTGGTATTAAGCACTGTTCACACGATTCTTGCTTCTGACTCCTGGAAAATGAAATTAGCGTTTTGGAAGATATCAATGAATTAGAAACTCTTCTTTTCCAAGGGTACGTTCCGATTCCATGAATAATTGTCCGGATATATCTCGTCTACTAAATGACGTCACAGAGAAGAATTTCTTTTGATTCTGAACGATATTTTTGAACAACGTTCCTTTGACAGTATGTATTCTCTTTTAGCCCGCTGTCACTTTTGTTACTTTGAATTTGTGACTATTACTTATCTGTGAACCATGGCGTTATTTGCAGAAATCAATTAGAACATTTTTAAGAACGCCGCTTGAAAATAATTCAAGTAGAATTAAGAACTAGGTACTTGGAAGAAGTTATTCCAAATTATACTAAAAAAGAATTGTGTCACCAAAATATATGTAGAAGACAAACACTAATTTATTATAAAAAATGAATATTATATTGTTACGATAAAAAAACACCATAAAAATACTGCCCTCGAAACTGTTTTCAAACCAAGATTGACAGATATAGGTACACATAACAACTGAACTGCGTCTGTCAGACAACTTTTAACCTCTTGGAGGTAGGTAAGATTTCATTGTCCGGAAGTTCGGCTGGTAATGATTCTGAACAGAATTAAAAGTTATCTTGATAAATCGTCACTTGACTCTGAACGATTTTAGGCAAAATATCTTGTCTGGACAATGTCCGGATACTGAATCGGAACGTACCCCAAGACTCATTTAACATTCAATTTAGCGGAACAGCAATTCTCACTAAGAATTTCTTTCTTAAAATTCGAAAGCATATATGAAAGAATCATCAAAAATCCTTGTGCACTTTAATATGTGGGATAGTGACCCCTGTGGTTTTAACAACTCAGGTTCGAATCCATTCAAAGCGAGATTTAATATTCTGTTGCTCATCAAGCACACCCTTAAGAGTTGAACAAAAATAAACTCTTTCAGTGTTCCTTTTATAATGAACGGTAATGCCAGAAAAAGCTCTGTATCTGGACACCAGCAGTGATAAAGAACTAAAACAAAACAAGGATACTTGTCACAAAGGAAAGCTTCTTTTTTGTGTGACATCTGCATACAACCGACGCTGTGATACGCTATTGTTTCACTGAGTCTTTATACCAAAGAAAAAGTAGACTGAACGTGGATTAAATAAAGTTTAAAACGAAATAGGTTAGGCTGTTTTGTTTATCCCTTCATAATTTCACTTCAGTTATATTTTGTGACCATTAAAAATAACTGAATTATTCTAATTTTTCCCACATGGAATGCTGAATGCACTATCGTATGTGACCGACTGTGGATCTATACCTTATTTCAGCTAAGAAAAAAGCGTTGCGTAAAATAGGACTATCATATTCTTGAATCTGATTGGTCGAGATGAGAGGTGGATTTACACTAGCAAACATTTTAATTTCCGTTAACATTATTTACACTTTCTTATTTTGAATTTCATACTTACATCGAAGTATCACATTATTCTATAGATGACAGCTTCATTCACAAAAATTTGAACTAATAAAATGTGCGTGTGTGAAACGGACTGTGCCATCTGTTTTTTTCTTAGCTGAAATGAGGTAAAACTTAGCAACTGAGCTGACGACTGGTAACCGTTTTCATGGTAAATATTATATTTACTGATGACTCGTTGGGTAAAAGCGTGAAATGTATCTAATTTAATTTTAATAATAACCATTCTACTGGATTAAAACCTCATTCACATAAGCATTTAATTTTAATGTTTACGTATGTAACTAAATCTGAGCATTCACAGTGCTTGAAACTGAGACGTGTGAATGCTCGTATTTAGTTATTAGTCCAGGCAACGAATGCTCTAAAAAAGGTATAGAGGGAAATGCGTGGAACACAATTTTTGACTTCGTAACTTTGTTTGGACTAGTTAGGAGGTGACCATATCAAAAGTCCCCGCCCGTAGCCCTTAAGCCGAGGTGTGGCGGAGGGTTTGAAAGTCTCATTTTTCGGTTTTTTACTTATAGCTCGGAAGCTATGCGTCCTACTGACATGACCACTCTATACAATGAAAGCTGATTAAATTTGCAACAATTTAAGTCCAACCGCAGCTCTGTACGTCCTTTAGTTTCCGAGATATGACACTTCAAAAATTAGCAATTTTTTGAAAAAAATGAAAGTTGAGAAATTTTAACTTTTTTCGTTATTTTTGTGTTTAATTATCTGTAACTTCTGAATGAATAAAAATATTGTCTTCCGGTTTCTTTCATTAAATTTCACGAACATTTATCTATAAAATACGTTATTTTAAAAACTTTTTAGGGCGTTCATTACGCCAAAATATCAAATTTTTTTCGACAGAAGTATTCAAATATTTTGTGTTTATTGTGTTTAATGAGCTGTAACTTCTGAACGGATAAAGTTATCAACATTCGGTTTCCTGCATTAAATTCTCCTAACATTTCTCCATAAGATGCAGTATTTTTAAATCTTTTTTTGGTATTTATTAAGACAAAATATCAAATGTTTTTCCGAGAGAAAATTGAGAAATTTTTTAATTTTTAATATTTATTGTGTTCAACGGATAAAAAAATGACTTCCGGTTGCTTTTATTAAATTCTACGACCATTTCTCTATACGATACATTATTCTAAAAAATTTTAGGGGTTCATTGCGCCAAAATATCAAATGTTTTTATAATAAATAAAAAAATTCTCAATTTTCTCTCGGTCATCATTTGGTGTTTTTTCTTAATGAATACCCAAAAAAGATACTGCATCTTATGGAGAAATGTTCGTATAATTTAATGCAGGAAACCGGATGTCGATAACTTTATCCGTTCAGAAGTTACAGCTCATTAAACACAATAAACACAAAATATTTGAATACTTCTGTCGAAAAAAATTTGATATTTTGGCGTAATGAACGCCCTAAAAAGTTTTTAAAATAACGTATTTTATAGATAAATGTTCGTGAAATTTAATGAAAGAAACCGGAAGACAATATTTTTATTCATTCAGAAGTTACAGATAATTAAACACAAAAATAACGAAAAAAGTTAAAATTTCTCAACTTTCATTTTTTTCAAAAAATTGCTAATTTTTGAAGTGTCATATCTAGGAAACTAAAAGACGTACAGAGCTGCGGTTGGACTTAAATTGTTGCAAATTTAATCAGCTTTCATTGTATAGAGTGGTCATGTCAGTAGGACGCATAGATTCCGAGCTATAAGTAAAAAACCGAAAAATGAGACTTTCAAACCCTCCGCCACACCTCGGCTTAAGGGCTACGGGCGGGGACTTTTGATATGTTCACCTCCTAACTAGTCCAAACAAAGTTACGAAGTCAAAAATTGTGTTCCACGCATTTCCCTCTATACCTTTTCGTTGACTGGACTATATATTAAATTAAACTTTCTTAAACGTAAACATAAATGTAAACCTTAAAACTAAATGTTTGTGTGAATGAGGCTTTACTTTCAATTATACAGAATGGTATCGAACCACTCGGGCCCAAAGATATTATTATCCGTCACTGGGATCGAACTGGGACCGCTAGCACGCTAGGCGAGCACTCTACCGTTGAGTTAATCATTCGCAAAATTTATGTCATAGAATTTAGTTTGTAAATTTCATTCCATGCACGACTGAAATTTTTTAAACCTAATTTAAACTTCTAGGGGGGGAATTATATTCTCGGGACATGTTTGCATTGCCACTCACAAAGGAAAGGAAATTTCTCATGCAGTAGAAACTTATTAGTAAAGTGGATTAAACCAGTTAATAACAAAGTATAAGTTAGTTTGATCTACGATAGTTCATAGTTTTTCTGCTAGCAGACGTTAATCTCTTCTAGTGTCACCGAGTGGTTCGTAACTTCTACTAAAGCTTAGCTTAATCCGAGATATGTCCAATGAATCCCATCGTCCATCAAGAACAAGAACATCGACAAGTTTCTTACAAGATGAATTTAACTTTTTAGTTGTACCTACACGTGATTCAAATTTCTACAACGGATGTTCAGGATGAATTGTCATCTAATTTATCAAAAATTAGATCATTTAGGGCCGGAATTTCAGATACAGTTTAAGCTGTAGCTTACCGTTAAACTCCGTTTAAGAAAAATAAGGTGTATTTCAACATCAGTTTAACAGTTAAACTATGGTTTAAGTTAATCCACGGACTGGGTACCGTTTACTGAGATAAACGTCGATTATCTTGTAACTGTCAAACAAATTGTCACAAGAATTCACTTTGCTTTAATTTTAATATTATTCAATCTGGTACATTCAAAATGCCTATCTTTACGAATATAGACATTAGTGTGCTAACTAATACCGATAGTGAAGCTCTAGGGAACGCTGTTCAAGCGCAACAATTTATATGCAGCATATTTCGAATCTACATGTGCCTAATATCCGCACATTTTCAAGTCTGCAACTCAAGAAAGATCGTGGTTATGTTATATCCATACTATGTACAAAAAATTCAACATTTTCTACAAATAGATATACCTTTCAGACGTAAATAAATTTTATGGATGGGTTCTCGCAAAATACACGAGCAGCAAAAATATTTATCATTTGTATTGACACCTGATTACCTAGGCTGGAACTGAAAAACTGGATTTACTAAAGACAGATCAGCATCAGCTGATCAGTTGCTCGAGCATTGCTTGCAAACGTAAGCGCAACAATAGCAAGCAGTTCCAGCACCAGCACTGAGCAGAATATGCGCAATTCGCAACAAACAGACGATAACAGAACAGCGCAGCACAAAAATGAAGTTAACAGTGAACCTTTTAGTTGGTCGCCTTGATTTTTTTTTTCATAATTATTATTCCAAAGTTAATTATTGTCTATACATACATACATAAAATCATTTATAATATTTTTATCAAATGTCAAATGCCAGTTTATATCAAAAAAGCCTCAAATTTAATAAAAACATTTGAAAAAACATAGGCATAAACGTCTACGAAGACAGCTATTATTTGGCGGCGCAGTACCAACTTAAACAAGACTGCAGTTTAATAAATCAAGAGTTTAATTTTTATTGAAATACGCGTATATATTTAAACGTCGCTTAAAATTTAATCTTTAGTTACATAAACTTTGGATTAAGACAGAACTAAAATTTTAAAATTATGGTTTAAGTTAAAAATCATCTAGTCCTCTAATTCTAATTGAGTTGAGATATCTTCAATGCTTTAATATGTAATGGGAACTTACTGAGTCATCGATATAAATAAAATTTTACTGTGTGTGCGGTTAACAACCATCAATTCACCGACACTCATGGTTGTTAGTGAAGACTGAAGAGTAGTCCATAAAAAAATGTTGCAGTTAAAATGGAAAGTGTACCAGACTAGAATCTAATCTAAGCATTGATAATTAGCATATTTGGCGTCTCGTTTGGCGTTCATTTGACATTTGACAGAAGTGGAAGCTAAATTTATAGTAAAACAAGATGAGCGAGTTCCATAACCATTTGAAATTTGAGATTTTTTCTTTATTTACAACATATGAACATGTTACCAAAAGATGTTAGAAGGTAACTCTGTTTTAATTTTTCTTCTTTAACTTCTTTAACTTATGATTTTGGAAAAAATGGCTTTGAAATCAGCCATTTTTCTCGATTTTTTTGATTTTTTTCTGGTGAACAAAAAAGCAATTTTAAATTTCTGAAAACGGAGGGACATAAATTGAACACTTATTAAGAAGAATTTATTTTTTCATTCGTCTGTGTTATAAATTAAATGAGATATGATGGGACAACGATGCTATGTTTTTGTTGTTGAAATTGTAGGTTCTTTAGTTAGCCAATACATTCTATTCTTAGTTTTCTTTGCCTACTTTTTTGTTCGATTGACTGCAAAAAAACATGGAAGTAGAAAGATAAAAAAAAATTAGACGAATATCTACAACATAATGTATTGAATGATTGCATGTGTTTGCAAGTGCAATATCGTCTGCATGTAGGTGATGCATAAATGAATAGAAATTCCAATTTTGCAAGTATTCCTAGAAATATAATCCCTCAATTTAGCGCGTTAGTTGTAGCAGTCATCAGCTCTCTATATTTCATCTCGAATTTATATGTCGAGTGAGTATTAGAGCATCTCTTCTCGTGCAGTTCCAGTTCTATAATAATGCTAAAGTTCCGTGAAAAGTTTGAGATTAAGCAGCGCACAAGTGCATTCGTTAGGATTTGCATAATGTTGTTGTAGGATAAATATTTATACCACTAACTTGGAAATTCAATTTCGTACAAGACAAATTCGCGATGTAATTATCTACCTCGACCAAGAAAAATTTCATTAGGAGAAGTTTTTACATCTACAGATAATTGTAAAATACAGTAATAGGAAAAAACAATCAAAATAGACATTAAATATTAAGAAAGTTTCCAGTGGATATTGTAATCATTATCATAACTCATACTAGTCTAGTCAAATTAGATGATATTATATTTTGTAGTTTAGTGGAAAAATTAGTAGTAAGCAGGATTTTGGTAATACACTTTTCCAGTACCTTTAACAACAACATAGCTACTAAAAGTCTCAATCACTTGGACTGGAGTTTTGTCCGTCATTTTGAAAAAACGGGAGAAATTGAAAATTTTTATTATGTTTTTGAAATGTTTGAATTTAATCGACTACAATTTTTCAACGATTTAAAATATTGACTTGCGAATAATAGCATTAAATTTTTTGAACATTTTTAATAAACTTGCATGGTATTTTAAAGTACCCATACTAAAATTTAATATATATAGGTTACTCAAAACTCGTATTCAAAGAATTCAAAATTATATAATTCATAGTACAAAAATATTCCAAAAAATGTAATGCAAGCCAATATTTTAACTCGTTTAACTACAAAAATTTCAAATCCTAATAATAATTTTCAATTTCTTCCGAATTTTTTTTCGACCTAATGATAACCTACAAAAGTTTTAAACTCACATTATTTACAAGTACAACGTATTTTTATTTTCTTCGCAGTTAGTAAATTTTAGGGACGCCCATGACTGTTCACTATTCACTCCCAAATCCATAACTCTATAAAAATATTGACACGACCTTTTTGCTCGCAAATGCCATTTGCAAAATCAAATTTCGTCGTTTTATTCTATTCTATCTGTTTTTATTTGTTTGTTCACCGAAAAGGATTCTATTTCTGATCTTCTGCATAAATACTTATAATTTCTTATTTAAAGTCTTCTCAGTTTTGTTGCTGAATGCGTGAATGGTAAAGATGCTACACGATGCGGGCCGTTCTCTCCATGTCACATCATTCAAGGAAATTTTTAGTTGTGTTGTATGTTTTATGTTTTCAGCAGACATGCATGTTCTCTTAAACAAGGATTTTTAGTTTTATTTTGCACTCTAGAACTAATTTACTATTTGGCCTTTTTTGTTTTGTGAAGTATGGAGGGAATTTAACCCGTGTTTTGTTCGCACGCAAAAAAGGAAAACGCTATTTTAGGGGAAATTTACTGATGTATAACGCTGTATATCGTAAAAGCGCTTTCGGCAATATGTGGAAACTTTGATTCGATGTTATTTCACTTTAATCGCATTAGGTACTCATTTATAATAGAGTACCTATACTAAATAAACTAAAGGCTGAATTATATTATACTATTTTCGTCTAGATTCTAGTTCGAGATTCATCCGAGAAGTTCCTAAGCATTTCTAGCAGAATGTAAATCAGAAATTCCCATCCGAGTTCCGTTCAATTTCCATACTTTTTTCTAGTACCTCTATTTCTCTATTCGAGATTTGTACTAGATTTGTTTAGTACCTACTTGTAATTGTCAGTTTGACCAACCTTTAAAAGGTTTATGACTTTACTTGGCATTTTATATTGATTTGTTTGTATTTATGCTTATGTGTTTTTTTCTACGCCTGCTTCTGAAAGTTCATGTTTCTACATTGTTTATAATGTTGAAAGCAGCTGTTTGTCGCAAGTGTGTTGCAAAGTACCTAAGTGTGTTGCAAAGTACCTAAGTGTGTGACAAAGTATTTTGTTGCACACTTATGGGCACTTTGTAACACAGTTTTGCTTTTTTTTGAATGTACATTATTTTCGCAACAACATTGATATTTCACAACAATTTAACAGTAAATGTCAAAAATTAATGGTTATTTTTGTATTTTTAACTCCCTTGTTTTGCAGGAGTAGAAAAAATAGTGTGTATAACACGTATTGAAAATATTTTGTCGAACTTAAACGATTGCAACCCTCCCTTCGCTCGGGCTGCAATTTTCGTTGGCGTTCGACAAAACTATATTTTCAAAACTTGTTATACAAATAATTATTGTTTATTAATTGTTACAAAATAAATAAACTTTCACTGATTTCATACCCTTTCCTAGAACTGTTTAAATACTTAATCGAAAATTACAACAACGTTTCGATATATTTAATTTTTAATATCATCTTCAGGCTAAATAGCTAGAAAGATCACAAGAACAGGTAAATACAATCATATTTAATATCTAATATACCTAAAATAAATTATTTTGGGCACTATTCATTTGTATTATATTATTTTTAAGTTGCCTAATTTGGATCATTTCGGAACTCGAACTAGAAATCTAGCATGAATCTAGACGAAAAAAGTATAGGTAATGTAATTCAGCCTTAAGAGTATGGACATACAATCCAAAATAGTATAAACATAGCTTTTGTTTTCAGTTATATTCTGTTAATTTTCGAAATAACTAAGATATTTTTGAACAGTGTAAGGATCTTCCTCTTTGCTCTAATACCAGTTTCTTCAATTTTTTTATGTGCGTGCCTTATTTTGTGAATATTTCATGTGTATTTTAATATAATCGTATAAAAAATTAAAAATATGGCATTAGAGCAAACAGAAAAAAATCGTAACTGCATATTGTTTTTTGCCATTTTGGCGACTGGTGTTGATTCATTTTAAATTTCATTTTCTGGGTTGCAAAATGCTAAAATAAGATTAATTTATGTATTTAGATATGTAATTCAAATCTTGGTTTATTAATGGGTTAAAGTAAAGTTCAGCAAACCCATATTTTTTTTCTATTCCGTCTAAATAATATTCACTATCGCTATCTTGTTACAAAATAGAGGTCCACATTTCCGTAAATTGATATAAACTTATTGTATTGTCTTAGGGATCTATGATTAATTTCCAATCTTCCATCTTCTATGTGATGTACAGATCGAAACTGTGTACCTTCCCCCAGTACACAGGGTGCAAGCTTGGTTTCATCACAGCAGCTCAGTTAGTCGGTCGGTAATCTATGCATTATTAAAGCGGAAAGATGTGGCTAGCCTAATGAAATTAGGGCACGTACGAACTACGATACGCGATATACGCTAGAGTACGGTTTATACTGTGATGCAACGTGGAAAATGCGATGAAAATGTTGATGTGAGAAATTAAGGCGACGCTTACGTAGAAAAACAATTAGTCAGTTGAGATCAGGAATCATGAACAAATAGCAAGTGCATTTTCTACCAGAAAAACATGCATTTTCTATACTGGTGCTTAAAAAACAATTTCATATTCAGGACAAATAATTCTTCCTGTCACCATGGTCGGCAAAAATAATTATTTTTGATTATAGATTGCGAAATGATACTTTTGCATTCGAGGATGAAAAAGCGAACAAAAAAAATCATTCGAGAATGCAAAAGCATTTCGCAATGGAGTATCAAACAACGTTTTTTCGAAAAATATGTCTCCAATATTAGTAAAATTGTAAAGAAATTTTGTTGACACTTAAGTATGATTAATCACATAAATCAATGTGACATGTAATGTTTCCGGGACAACAAACCAAACAAATGTTCTAATATTTTCTATAAATGTTCTGTCATTTTTGCATTATGAAGTGAAATATTTCAATACTACTAGAATGATATCAGAAAGCGACGAAAACAATCTGCCTCCTGAAGTATTAGAAGCATAGTGTCAATTGTAATTTTATTAAATTTCCTCTGTCAAAAAATTGCTTTTGCGTTACGTAGACAAAAAAAAAACAAGCATTTCGCGTGTTGATAGTTGGCATGCTTAACTTTTTATGTCATATTTCGAAAAAACATAGGTATTTTTAATTATAAGTACCTACAAGTAACATAATTCACAGACAGAAAAAAAAATCCTTTAACCGGCACAGACACTTTCCGGATGTGTTACAGAAGAACATTTTAGTGATTGTAATTTCCACTCCAGGTATGTTATTACCTTCTGTAATTTCTAATTTGCTATTTTGATCAAGGATTGTCAAATTAAAGAGTAGTTTATATGTTGTATTTTGTCGTATTTTTATTGAATTACAAAAGAAAAAATTCTATCTTGTTCTTTATTTGAAGCGCACTGAAGATGATTCAATAAGCATTGAAACGTTTGCAATAAATAGGAGTATTTGACTTTATTTCAACCCTTATCCATCTTCCGCCGATCCAGTTTTTCAAATTTAAATTTTTGGATACGAATACTTTAGTTGTGTTTTATGTTTACTATTTTTTTGTATTAACGAAGAGTGCTATGCATTTAATCGCTTAAATGTGACATGTCTTGCTTACGTAATAAAACTAAAAAGTGTTTGAGTACGTCATAATAAGATTGTTAATTTTCAAAAGGTAATGTAGGGATTGATTAAATGACGTTTACAAGTATACTACGTTTTCCACGTAATTCGTATGAGTTGATAATATTTGATAGTGCCAATGTAAGCAATTTCTGTGGAACCCTACCTGCGCCTCGCGATCTTGTGATCTTAAGTGAGCGATTACAGCAGAGTGTAAGGTAAACATCGCCAGACCTGCGCTAGACCGCCCGGCTAATTGCCCATTTGCGCGAATGTTTAATACATCACGTCGTGCTACTAACCGAATCCCATTCCATACATTGTGCTCAAACAAGCGACGATACCCTGATCCACTATTTCATGCTACTCACTCATTTGCATACTCGAGTTCATTTGTCAGCCAGATACAGTCAACCATGAATCGGAATATGCACTGTGAACAATGCTAAGATGTTTAAGGCTATACTTCACCTTCGCATAGACAGGCGTTCGTAGTTTACTAATAACTTTATTTAGGGAAATTTTCGAGAACAAAATTATTTACAAAAATTCTTTAAAATATTGTGCTTAAGGAGGTACACTCGAGTGGTGGGGGGTTAGGGGCATCTCCTATACTCGCAATGTATTTCATGTCAGGGTTTCAACTTATAAAAAATAAAAATAATTTTTTTTTATTGTACGTAAACGCAGTCTATTTGAATTTTTGCTAATAAAATGAGATTTAAATATCTTAATTAAGAATATTATTTATTTTTGTTATGTAAAAATTGTTTATTTTATAAGATTTCATTCAGCTAAATACCAGTGTAAACTATGGCAACGCTGTGCTGTACATGTCATTTTTCACGGTCTTATGTCAATCTGACAGATAGTAAAAATTGAAGGTGAAGAGAATTCTGCACTTGAAATTTCATTTAAATCGTCGGGTATGAATTATTTATCATTTGTGCATATTACCTTTCATTCTTGTGAAAAACTTGTGATTATAGTTAGATAATGTTGTTTTTTTCTGGTTAAATTCTAATTTTGCGCTTTTCAACGTTGCCGCGTCTATATTATGTTCTCGCCAATATTCTCCAGTAGGCATAAACGTCAGTCTTTCGATTAAGAATTCTTGTTAATTACGTGGTAAATGATGCTTCTATTACTTTTATTCGGTATATGAGATAATAATGTACGTTTTAAAAAAGCAATTGGAATTTTCTGTCATTTCTGTAATGCTTTTTACGTTGATTTAAAAGTAGTCCCATAAGAGGCCATGTAAAATGAAGTTTTTTAATATTTATTTTTGGACAATCGACGTGGTGAAAAATTATGAAAAAATTCAGGTAACATTTTTACAATGTTTTGATTAATTTTGCAAAGTTTCATTAAACTCTATCATTATTTCAAGTGTCGAGTGTACCTCCTTAACAGCGGTACATTTTTAAATTTTAAAAATTTTCGAAAAAAATTAAAATCCAAAATTTGATTATTTTTTTTATTTAAAATGAGGGACGTTTCTTGAAAAATAGCGATGTACCGCTGTTGAGACACTATAGCAGATACATGTGTAATTTTTTTGAAAAAAATATGTCAATCGACAAAAAAGTTATTGGTAAACTACGAATTTTGATGGTTTTCTAGACTTTCCATTATTCAAAACAAGTTCGGAAAATTGAAAAAGACAATACATACAGCTAGTATACTGTTACCAAAATTTGGTTCATAAAGTAATCGAAATGGGCGAGTTATGAATTTAATAAGTAACTACACTACGCTCATTCGAAAGGAGCCTTAATTATACTCTTGTATGATATACAATACACATTGATCATGACTTATTTCATTATTAAGGGCAAATGTGGACTTTATTTAATTAAATTTAAATGCACGCCATTCTCTTAAAAGGGTTGGAATAATGTGAATTTCAGCCTTAAGACAGAAAACAGCCGAAAACATGGATTTCGGCCGCCACTCCACAGCGTTTATTGTTTTGTTAAATATAATAATCTAAAGATATTGTTGAAGATAAAAGTACAAACTATAAAATGGTCGATACATAATTTTAAAATTTTGCTTGAAAATCGAAATATGTTAATTTTAATTTTGACAATAATTTTTGTTATTTTTTGAACACAAATATCTTCTATTTTAAAACGAACTTAAAAAATTCGATCAGTTATTTAGCAGATCCAAGTTTCGTTGACAACATATTTGAAGTTATTTCACTTATAAATAAAAGTGGTACAGTGGCGCGCGAAAACCCTATTTTTATAAATATTGCAATTTTGTACAAATATGGATGCGAAAATAATTTTTTCACTCAAACATAAATTATTTGCTATTATTATGTTTAACAAAACAATAAATTACCTAACGCGTGTAGAAATAATGTTTTTGACTGTTTTCTGCAATGAGTGGATCACCTTAAAATCATCCATGTTGTTGGAACATACAACAGCAGAACAACTGTGCATTTTGAATTAGTTATAATTTGACAGATAAGTACGATTTTAACAAATCATGTCAAATTTTTTATTCATTTATGAGATCTATATGCTATTAGGACAGAAAGTTATATTGCCCAAAATCATAATACCTATAAAAGTTAACAAAAATGTTAAAAGGCAATGTTTTACGACACCCGGTATATCACTTATTTTAAAATATAATGTGAACGTAGTGCCAATGGAAAGTCATTCTTACTATTGCTGAATAATTTATTCGGGTAGAAACAAGCCAATTCTGAAGCTATTGTATTAGTAAGCGATATCGTATTCGTCTTTACCTGATAATTTGTTCCAGAGGACCTAAAGCCCTTGTTGTATTTAATAGTCAGCGCATTTATACGCTTAATTAAAGGGTTTATTACCGAAGGGTCCGATGACATCAACGCCCTTCACTTTCAGTTTCACAGTTTGCCCACGCCTCGGGCCGTTCATTGATCGCTGATTAAAGAAATAAAATCAGCTTATGCCTATGCCACACCGGTGTGGCATGAAGGACGGTGCTTGATGAAAACGTGTATGGCATTTTGCCACATGAAAATCTGCCAAAAGGGTGTCACACAGTATAGCAAAAATCCATACTAAGTTTTGTATATTACTATACCTATGTTCATCCGTATTTTGAAGGTTTCTGAATAGTTAAACGAATGATTCTGAAACGAATGTAAGTTGTCCGATACGAGCGCAGCGAGTTTCAGAATCATGTTTCTTCATTTCCCGCACTAGTGCTAGAATTGGCTATTTCCCGCACTCAGTTTGGGTGACAGAATGTATATTTTCCGCACTATTTCGGAAAAGATTGTTTGCTGAGAAATGAAATTGTGTTAAATAAATCAATAATTAATTCATATATTAACAAAAGCTTACAGTTTTATATACTTATTATCAAATTAATTACAATAATTATTTTTTTAACATCAATTATTAACCAAAAATTATACTGAACTGTCACTGTGAAATCAGCAACAAATCTTTATATGGCAAAATGCTTGATGGAATAGCGGCGATACAATGTTAATGTCATAAACGTTATTTATTTATTCGATCACCGTACTTCATGCCATACCGGTGTGACATGATATAGTGCAGGTCACTTTTAGTCGCAGCCATTGCTTTAAAAATGCATTGCATTTATGCAAGACGTTGTACAGCACTCACAATGCACCCTATTTCGATTTTTGGTCGTTTTTGTGCTCATGCAGCTAACTATTCACGTTTTCCAATTTCGTTAAAGTAGTTTGTGCTTCGTTCTATATATAGTCAATTGTGAATATTTCAAGCGGAACTTAATTTATTTAGATTCTTATAAATACTATAAACTGCTTTGTCGTTGATTATTTTTAGTTTCATTATTTTCAAACATGCACATCTTGAAATTAAATTAATAGGAGACCTTTAAATTTTGAAGAGTAGAGTTAACTTTTAAAAACTATATTTAACCTCGATTCTTATATTAAAAAATTCTCTACTACACAATTAACAAAAGTTACTGACCTGCGAATACAAAAATAAATTCAAAAAAATATAGAAAAGTTACCTAATAGATTTTTCATTGATTGGAATACTGGAAAACATTGGTAGGTACCGACTTTATAGTTTATATATCGTCAATTTCTCGGTGGTCGAATACGTCAATATGCCATTAAACAAACTGAAAACGATCTACCACATAACTAACATAGTGGTGAGATCGATCACCAAAAAACTAACGTCTTTGGGTTTCTATGTTTTTCATTTTATATTTTTTATTTTGATGGTAACCATTCAACAGGATTCGCTGCCAATTACAGAATGGTACATGTTAATATAGTGGAATCCAGTCACCCGGAACCAGTGGTCTTTTTGTCGGTTGCGATGGAATCGAACTGGAGACCGCTAGAATGCTAGGCGGACACTCTTCCATTGAATTAGCCTTTGGATTTAAATTCATCACTAAATAAAACCAACCACTGGGTTAGATAATCGAATACGTTATGTGACCGACTATGGATATTTATTTATTTAATGAAACAATACCACTCAAACAGGACTAATGTCCCAATTAGTGAGGTCTAAATACATTAACAGGAAAATATAAACACATAAATACATATACCGTATTTGATTTAAATTGATACATGACATTAATAATAATATACTAAATAACACAATTGACATTATGACAACTCAGGTTCGAATTCAGTCAGGTAAACATTTCAATTTAACTGCACAAAAATCTCCTTGATGTAGGTACTTTCCATCTCCAGTAATAGCCGTGGCATTATTATTGTCTTCATCACTTATTGAGGTAACTTCACAACAATTTAGAGGTTCCTATCTCAACTTCAGGATTCCCGCCCTAGTGGTAATAATAGCTACTGTAAAAACCAACGAATGGGCAGTCGAGCGAAAAAAGACGCAGTCAGCGATGAAAAGAAGAAAACAAAACAAAAAAACATCAGCTGTAAATGAACGCCGAATCGATTGAAATGGATTTGCGTCAGTTTATTCAAGTAATGATGGGAATATTTCAAAATGGAAATTAAAACCAAGATGTTAATTTGCTACAATATTGGAGTATTTATATTTTATTCTTATTTTACTTACTAATTGCCTAACAGACGAAATTCAATCAAGGCCTTTTAACAACCACTAGTCGGTGCCCGATAGCTTTGTGATTTCGCCGTTTTATTAATTATTATTTTTCGTAGTATGTGCAAAAGAATAATATTGAAAATAGGTACTTAATTCCACTATCTTAAATTAGTATGAGAAGGGTAAATAATGATATTCTTAAGGATCACGTTGCCAATTATTCCACAATGTGGACTGTGAAACAATAGTTATTTACATTATAAGTGCGGTAGGGTTAATTTTACAACACGAGGTTCTATATTAATGTACGACGCGAAGCAGAGTGCTTTAATAAAACCGAACGCACACATTATGTATTAAAATATCGTATTTTCTACGAGGTTAAGTGAGATGCATTTGACATTTGCACTAAAATTTCCTTTTGTCAAGTAGCTTTGAAACAACTGCTAAAAGATGTCACCAGTAAGTGTCACATTTAAATCCTATCTGTTTCATAATATTTCAGACTCTATTGAACAATAAATTGTGTAAAGTAGCATTTTTGTAGGCTCTCTTTTTATCACGAAGCAACTTTTTACTGTCAACAAAATTCGATGCTCTTTACCGCATTGATGCTGAAAGTCATGGCATATGTATAAAATCGCAACTACCATAGACGTAAACGATGTGTGACAATAATTATGTTCACACTTCAGGAGGCCAAAATCGTAATTTTCCTGTTGATACACTGTTACACTGATAAACTCTATTGGAGTAAAAAATTATAATACCTCTAATTGGATATTTATTTCATTCATTCCATAACCGACTATAATTCTGATAACTCAGGTTCGAATTCAGTTTGGTTTCATTTTGGTTGTAGGTACTGCACCAAAATCTTCCGTGCGATCCACCAACAACTAAGAGTATATTTAGCACAGTTTGTGAGGCTGTTACCTACATCTTTTGCAGGATTAAACTTACTTTTGTTCTGTTAAGGTTAAAATTGTGAAAACTCAATATAAACATTTTTCTTTCATGTTAGTTTTTTAGTTCCCTGCGTTGATCCAACTTAATGATGTTTCTATTTAAATTCCTAAATTCGACTTTTTCTTACACTGCTTTTTCAGAGTTTACCTACTTGGATAGTAAAACAGGGTGGATTTAAATTAGAATTTGAATATGCGGGAATTTTACGTGACCTACATGTTTATTTATTATTCGGCGTAAAATATGTCGTATAGAGCGTTTACGGCATTTTTATAGCCGTGTTATATTTATGGTTGTTGTAATTTGTTTTATGGAATTTTACCGAAATATTTTTCTCTTTTTATTGCGTTAATATTCGCCAGGATTTATTATTACTTTAACGATTAACAGCAATATTTTTATTAAAACTGTGACGCGATTATAATTATTTATGAACTGTCAATTTTGACAGCTGATCACACGTTTTCTATATACCTTGATTTCTTTCTGTACCAAGTAAAGGCTAGACAAACCTCGAAATATTTTTTTTCTACAACTGGCAAAAAATGTTGACAACGCGAAGTCACAATCTACTTTTTGTTATGCTGCCTTGACAACCATTCAAAACTATGAAAAACAAATTTTTCACGGTTTTGGTAACGTTTTTTCGCGGTTATTGAAAATTTTATTTAGAATATTACTTTTTTCTATTTCACTCTCTTCCCCACTACTACGGCTGCCCGAAACCAGCCCGAAACTCGTACGTTGCCGCATCCCAGCTATGCAATTTCATTTTGAAGTTGAAAAATACTGTTCACATGGCTCCAGTATCTCCATAATAACTTCTGTATTTTTTAAATAAATTAAGTAAAACAAAAATTATTCGAAAATAGAGGCATTAAGACATCCTTTGTTAATACACTCATATGTAAAATCATCATATATTTCAATTATAATTAAAGTAAACGTGGAAGGCGTACACCTCTGTAACGCTGTAAAATTTTAAGGTAGACGAACACCTTAATACAAAATTAACTATTAATACTAAAAAACTGTTTATCTAATTTGAAAATACGCTGTTTCAAAGGTAAATAATTTTACTATTTCTAGATGTTGACGTATTAATTTCACCCTCTCTGTTCCTGTATTTATCTTTAGAACCTTTGTACCTATACGTGTTTATTGTTCTACGTAGCTAGAATGTACTAGGATATTATGATTATGTAGGCGATTTAATAGCGCAGTATCAATGTGTTTACTGTTTTCGGTCCATGCGGTGGCCAATGTTGATATTAGATTATTAGAGCTTACAGCTTTAACATGATCAAGCTTTTAAGGTCTGCGAGACATTAAGTGATTGTATGATTATTGCCACCTACTGTTACATGCATTTACCAAATTGATACCAAAGCATTACTGATACGAAAAACAATTTATTCAAAATACTCTTTATGTGAATTACAATTTTCATCTTCACTTTTCAGTGAATGTCAGAAAAATTTATTTATTTTTACAGACTTAAATTGATTTAGTTGAACCAATTTTCTAGAATACACTCTATCTATTTTTTTAAGAGCATGTAAAAAAATTGTTTAGTTTTCAACCGAAAATCGTAACGCACGTAAAGAAAACCTTTATACTGTTAGTGTGGTTGTTGGTCGTAGGCAGGTTGCCATAGTTTCCCATATCCGTAACAAAATATTTCGTGTTTACAGGTGTAGCTTTACTCATTGCATATTAAAAATCTGAAGAAAAATTAGATACTAGATGTTTGTGAAAGAATTAATCTAGATTTATGCCAAGTAAGAATTCTGGAAAAAAAAATGAAAAACTGTGTTTTAAGCAATTTTTTACATGCTTTAAGTATCTTATGATTAAGAGATTTATTAGAAAATGTAACTCGGCATAAACGTAGTTCCATTCTTCGTCTGTAAATAAATTTATGAAATTTTGCTTCATCTGTAAAACTTCGTGAGCATTTTCACCATTGCTCGATTGCGTTTACGTATTTTAGGCGAATGTTTCCATGCGCTACCCTTAATGCCATGACACCACGATATTTATCACAACAGAATATGCTATTACTTGCTTGTTTTCAAACTGAACACTGACATTTTTTGACATTTATTACACGATTACACTATTTTATACTCGAGCACAGAAAACATGAAATTTAATTAGGCAAAACTTTAAAGTCAAAGTTGTAAACAAATTAATGAACTCTCCTAATCTTGTAAGTTAAATCTGCTTTTTATTTCTTAGCAACAATCATCCACGTGTCCGAACATTTCTTAGACTAGTTAACTAATCAGCACTAACGAATTCAGCATCCAGCTAATCCCTGGCAGAAACTACTGTAACAAATTTACTCCGACAGTTCTCCAACATGTGACACTCACTTTCACATCTTGAAACTTCTGCTCCGCGCGAAGTTTAGGCTCATTAATGTCTGTTTCCATTCTGACATCGTACATCGCTCGCCTTCGCCGCACTTGATGTCCTTGTGTCCTTCGGCACCCTACACTACAGTGAAAAACTGCGCCCGCCCTTTTTACGACGGGAAAATGAGAAACTGCCAACCCTGGACCGGCCCATTGTTTAAACAAGAATAAGATAAAGCGCAGAAATAAAGAAAAGAGACAAAGGGATCTTTGTGGAGCGCGGTGATTGAAGTTGTATCGCGAGTTTATCAAACGATTACGGAATACGTCATTACGAATTACGATTCTTTCTTTGCTTTGTTGTGTCATTTCAAAAAGTTACAATAATCTGCATTGAGCAGCACAGAACTTCTCCAATCTTGTTTTTGTTAATAAAATCTGTCATCCGTTTCAATGTTGATTTAGATTTTCTGGTCATCTGTTCCCTTTGTACCATTATTTGATTCCATACTCGATATTGAAAAAAATCTGCTGTGGCTACCACAGTACTTCCCGACTATAAGTTTTAATAAATTGACTGCATCCCAGCATTGTGTTTTATTTATAATAATCCTTCAGTCAAAAAGCTTCCATTATTATAAGTTTTTATATCTTGCTTTCGTAAAGGCTTTAATTTTATGCTTTATTCAGCAAAATTTCAATAAATCTATCTTCGTTCTCGAAGTAAGTTGATAGCAACTTCAGCATAACTGACCATCGTTATGTTGTTTTTGATTCTTCGACTAGATTTTTTCCCAGAGAGCTTTAATTTGATAATACACTTGAAAATTTTGAATACATTTTGGAGAAACAATTGAAAATCGCAGAAATGTCATTTTTTAAATTTTTACTAAACTAATTTTGCTTGAAAACAAAAGAAAAAGTTTGTACTGTAATTGAATGTACCTAAATGTAAATAATAATTGTTGTGACAGCAAAAATTGATTTACATATAGTTTGTCATGTTTTATTTTTAATGAATTTTTATTAGTAAATAAGAAAATTCTCCGCCATTTTGAAATGGTTGGGGTAAAACTATGATATTATGGTATCGTTGTAAAGCTTATTTTATGTACATTCTAAAAAAAAGTATGTGATAGATTCCCTATGCTAGGTTATTGTGACCATCTTACAAGACCTTTTATCTAGTTTAATTTTGCTTATAAACATTTTCTTTCTGTGTCTTGCAACAAACGAAATATTCATAGTGTCCGACTTGTAGAGAAAATCTACATTTTCAGATAATGAACATAAACATAGTTAAAAAGGTTCGCTCAGCAGGTTGTGCAATAATGATCAACAACTGAACTACTGAACTATAACCTCATTCTAAAACCTTAATATAGTTTTGAATTATTCTAGTTCAAGACAGACTATTTCGGGATGTTTTTCGTAAAGTACGTATTTTGAATAACACAACAATATAAGTAAATAGTTGTCCGAAGAATTTCCGTCCCTCTGTCAAGATTTTTTATGAAATTTTCCCCTTGACGATCTAGGAAGAATTTCCGGAGAATTTCAGTCTCTGCGTCTCTGCCCCAAATACTTTTCAGAATGGATTTTAAATAATTTATTATATCCATTACAACTATGTATTATGTTTATTATATTGTAAGTTTCCTGATGAAGACAGACGTTTAGTCGATCGAAACATAGAAACTAAACCAGAAAACTATTTTTAAAGTTTCTTTACTGTACAACAATAAGTTTCTAACAAAAACAGCAATGTTTCTTTCGATATGAAATTCATATTTCCCATACGGTACCCCATCAGTATTCAAAGCACTCGCAGCTTTCAGCACGTAAGAAGCCCCTTACGAAGTTACCGGATCTATTTTTAAGTTAGTAAATATTTTAAAGTCTTCTTGAAATATTTCATTTGGTGCTGTACGCGCGGATAATTCAATCTGCGTAGGCATGGGATGTGTGGAATATTAAACAAGAGAACATCAGAGACACAGCATAGCAACGTTAGTGTAGGTAGTGAACACAACATGTTGTATGTGAGCTGGGCATATGTCACACGATGCGAATAGGGGAGGTTTTATGGTACAAGGAATTGTAGGTTTACGAGGAGGACTCAGCGAATTTCCCATCATGAAATGTCGCCGCACTTTGTCAGGGGAAAGTTTATGTTGTCACCGAAAATTGCATTCTTAAAACTCGGAAACGTGCTCGAAGAGCGAACGACCAGCTGATTTCAGGCTAGCAAACCGAAATTTGCATTGAGTCACTGTGTGGTAGGGGAGACGAAGTAACAGTGACCACTTTTAAGTATCTTTTTATAGTTTTTATGTATTAAGGGTGTGAGGAAGATTTTGTAACTTGAGATTTTGAGCCCGAGCGTTAGCTGAGGGCTGAAAACATGCACGTCAAGAGCCTTCGACCATAGATACCTTAGACCTCGCACGCAGTCATTTGTTGTGAAGCCGACACTTCTGTCAGTTAGCCCACAATCGAGCCCACAATTGGTGTAATGCGGATTGCATTTTCACCAAAGTTGATGTAATGCGGGTTGCAATTTTGATTTGACAAGTGACAGTTCGTGATTCACATTATTGTTAGTATTCAATAAAATACAATCAAAATGCACAAGATAACTTCTAAATATACAAAATTGTGACAGATGACAACAAGAATGAAAGAATCCAAGAATTAGCAATAAATGTCACATAAAAAGTGTAAAGTATGCAACTTGCACTGCAGCAACTTTGGGATCTCTATCTCACTTCACACAGCCTCTTTGTCATTAGTGCTGGCTTCAAAATCCACTGTACATTTAAATAGGCGTTACGTGTCTAGAACATATATGGTCTAAGTCAAGAGCCATAAAAGCAAGTTACGTCCGCGGTATTCTAATAAATTAATTAATATAATTTACTTGTTCAAATTACCAAACTGTAATTCTGTGACTGTTGTTAAAATACCAAAAAAAATTCGAAAAGAAACAAAAATCTAAATGTCAATGTTGGGTAAAGTCGTAATCAATAGTGATACATAATTTAACATACATAAAATCACATATTATGTCGTGGAACGGTCAAACGCGAATATTATATTTGTTTTGTTTTTCCTGTAATAAAATCACCTATATGAATTTAAAAGGTTAGTTAACATCTGCGTCTGACATTTAATATTTAAAAAGTTTATACAATACAAAACTAACGCAATATGATTGGTGGTAGGAACTAGAAGATTTTAAAATATCTAAGTTAGCGAATGTGAAAACCAGCGCGTATTTTGATGGTTGGTTCGTGGTAAATCAACGCTGCGGACACAATATTAAACATTCGATAAAACGATACAACGGATAAAACAAGATTGATGGCCAGCGGAAATGATTGGTGCTGAGGGTGAACGCAAATCGCCGCATCGCCGCCGCCACCCTCTCCGATAAAAAGTGTAAATAAAAAAGGAATTGATGAATATACCACACAAAATTATATCTAACACAAAATAAACTACAATGATTATTATAAATCTGTAAGCAATATAAGAGTATATTTTTGATGTGAATGTGGACATCACGCTTGTTACTATATTTGCCTATTAACATCCTATTAATATCGTAGCGATTGCTAATGTCCGCCCTTAGTAACATTATCTATGCAACATACAAATGTTAGTAATTTGGTAATAATATCTCAATTATGTGTCCCATGTAATTCTCTGAGATGTTTGTATTGAGTATGTAATTTTTGATCGTACTCAGGATGTGGCTAGAATAGACTTAGCTTACAGTACAAGAATTTTTCCAAGACAGTAGGTTTTGTTTACAAATTACAATTTAGAAGGCGGTAAGTATTAAACAACAACAGAAATTAAGGCCAAACAAACAAAGCCAACAAATATTTAACATTATTTTGAAATTTGTAAATAACGGACGTTAAGTGCATTTTGTACCGGTATCTAACAATAACAATAGGAAACCTCGACTGCGTCTCGGTCTGTAATGATTATCATTACCCGGTAAACTTCACTTACCGCACTTGATACTTAATATATACTATTGTACTTGTATCGCTTAGTTTCGTAGTATTTAATTTAATGAATTACGTAAAAATAGAGAAGTAACAAATCCATTACTATAACAATTCATCAAAGCACGAGCCAATACTTTCATCTGCAACTATTAAATTGAACAGTCATTACACCATTTCTAGTGAGTAATGTGTTATTATGTAGTACTAGTGTTTTTTTTTAATTATTCAAATAGATTCTTAATCAATAAAACTTTTTGTATAAGTAATGGGTGTTGAAAATAGAACTTTCTGCAGCATAGCATATTGGCGCAGTCGGTATAATAAAAATGATATTAAAATAATAATTAAATCAAAATAAAAACGTAATTCTATGTTACTAGAATTAAAAGTTTTAAACTAAAGCCTTGGAGACGGCCTTAGAAAATCATTTAGTGCAAATCAAGACAGTGAATCAACGTCAACTAAGATTTCTGCATCGTTTAACTGACTGTATTATCTATGATATCGCAGTAGTGCGGTATACATGTAATTATACGTCGCAGTGACAAGGCTTAGACGGTGACAACGTCGGGTCGGGATTATTTCTTGTGACGTAATACCTATTTAATTGTAAAGTTCAGTCAGTTGTGGATTATACACGAGCCACGTGATATGCGTGGTCAGAGCTTACATTACCTGACTCTAACGAGATTGAGAGACATCAGACTCATCATTTTTCCTTTGGGAATATGCAGTATTTTTGTGTGTTAATTTCAAAGTGAAAGCAATGTTTGTTTCCATTTCGTTTCTGTTTTCCACTGTGTAAACAATGGACTGTTTGTTTGTTGATGTCTGAAGGGCCGTACTTGAATGTGTCCGGAAAAAAGATCGAGAACGTGATTGTTTTTTCGATTGTCTTTTCCTTGTTTCTAGGACCAGTGTTTTTTAACTTATATTCAGGGCAAAATATTACAGGAATGGTGGTCATATTTGACGTCACCAAAAAATAATACGATGACAAAGAAAAATTTACCAACAGCGCAAATGAATTAATTTTGAAGACGCTAAATAAAATATATTCGTGCATGTATTTTACTCATTTGTTCGCAATTTTAGTTTCCAGATTTTTAATCAACAGTTTTGGGTCACTACTTCCAAATGATATTTCACAAATTTACTATTCTTATTCTTACCATTGCATAATAGTTATTTGTGGATCAAGTACGAACAGAGCATTGTTTGTTGCATGCGGCGAGAAATTTGTTCAGTCGAGACGAAGCCGAGATTGACGACTCGCCAAGGGCAACAAATAAGTTCTTTCCAACGAGGTGCACACATATTTTGTCTACAATCGTATAACGTCAATATAGCTAATTTTAAAATTAATATTATTTGCTCATAACAATTCAATTAAATCGTGGTTATTGATCATCATCATGACAACGTTTATCAACAAAACAAAAAAAATAGAACTACAAACGTAGTTTGACGCAATAAATTTAATAGTCTTATGTACCAGTACTTTGTCGCTCTAGTGCAACAATTATGTACATATCCTAACTAAAACTTGAATAACAATGTTCATATTGTACAACGATTGTAGACAAAAATGATGAGTCTGATCCATTATACAATCAACAATCCAATGGTATCAAAAAGTGCTAATTTCGAAAATTTCTCTTTGCGAATTATTAAAAATAAAATTTGTTCCATAATCAGTATAATGGTTTGTTGCGAATGCGAATGATTTCGAAAGGAGAAAATTAATGAGTTTGTATAAAACGGACAATGAATGTTGACGAGGCAAAAGAAGACTGCCAGGGTAGCAGTGATAGCTTGTTGAGATTGAATGTTTGAATAGATGTAAGTTGAGAATGTGTTTGCGGGGTTCGTGCTAACCTTTTAAAGGGAATGGCGTAAGTATTATGAATGTGGTTCAGTCTAAAACAAGTGCACGTGCTAAATAAGGGATTATTGATTCTTTCCATAAAAGGAAATCAGGAAATATATTTATCAGGCTCTTCCTGACGTTTACAAACGTCAAATATTATAAACTGTGAGGATTGGAAGAAAATTACTGGGATGCAGTCAAATATTTTTATTGTCTCACTCAGCTTGACTGCATTTGACTGCATCCCAGTAATTTTCTTGCAATCCTCATATTCATATCAGTCAAGAAAATTTTTTCCTTAATTATAAACTGTGTTCATAATTCTTGTCGCTAATTTTTAAGATCATTTTAATCGTGTAAAGTTTTATCTAAAACGAATAAATAATTCATAGTGTAACGATTCCAACCATGTTCTAAATAAAGTTTAATAAATACAGACATAATAATGATTCCAATGTACGTCCTATTATTGGAAACGAATTACTCGTAATATTTTTGTTGCGTGGTATGTTCAACTTTGTTTACACCCAAACAATATAAATATAGGTTGTCAAATGTAGTCGATATAGAAAAATTGTAAAGGGTCATACAAATTAAAATCAAATAATTCGCGGAAATATAAAAATACGCGGTAGTTAAATAACATTAATAATTGTGCCTACCTTTCCAACTTCCAAGTTAAATTTGTATAGAATGAATGGAACATACCTGTAACAAAAGAAAGTATATTAGTCGTCAAATAAACATAAAAATATTATGGTCTAGTTTATTAGTACTTTATTTTTATTATGAATTATAAATACGCTATAAGCATAAGTTTCCTTTTAGAATATTGAGTTCATGAATATATCATAACGTAAATATAAAATACGAAAGATATTAAAAGTATATATTTGAATTATTAAATTTGTAGCCAATTATAGTATATAATAATCTGTTATAGGTACTCTGTTTAAACAAAAAAGGTATAGGTATTGATGAAATTGGAATAAAATGTGAATATTTTAAATTAATGACATTTACTATACTACATTTATAATTGTAATATATTACGCTCAGTGTTTAGAATAAAATTTAAGAGTCAAAATTATATTAATTACTAGTGTCTCATGATGTGTGTAATTCAACGATCAAAATGTAACAATTAATTAAACAGAAATGTTTATTGCTGTAGAAAATTTATTGAAAATTATTGGTTAAAACTTCAAACATGGCACTTCTGACACCGAATGAATTATAAATAACAATAGACTGTCACGGCTATCAACTATTGATTACATATCAAACAAACAAAATTGCCCATAACAATTTCGCAATACAAATACAATTTTTTTCCGATATTCGATTTTCATCGTTCGACAGATAGACGATTTGTAATTGCCTCGCACAATTTATATTTAAACTTCACCACCCACACTGAAACACACGAAAATTCTCGTCTTTATTTCGGATTAATTAAAAAGCAGTACACATCACAAAAAACGTAGAATGATACATGTGGAACCATTATATTTTATATATCATACCGACTGCGCCATTTGATTGCTTTAAACGAAATTTATCGCAGAAACAGGGTGGATAGCAATATGTGTGTTATGTTCTGACAACAATATATTTAAGATCCCTAGCTTTAATATATTTTACAGAAATAATTAGTTTCCCTCACGATTTCCCGTGTGACCGGCGACGGTCAAAGAAGATTACTTTTTCAGCGATTGACATTAAAAGTGCTGTATTTTTGACAGCTGACAGTCAGAAAAGTGTCTCTTTTGCTGCCTAGGCAGCAAAAATAGTAAAACAAGCCTAGGCAGCAAAAGCAATTGTTACTATGGTGAATCAACAAATTCGTCAACATACCTAACCTATTTTGTTTTTTCATAGCAACTGTCAACATACGCAAAGCAACATAATTTGATTGCGATACCTATCAATGTATTTGAAATAATCACTAAATTAATATTAATTAATTACAATCGCCGAAATAATAATGTGTTTAACTATTTATCAACTAATAAGATTTTGCCGGTTTTCAAAAGTAAAACAAGATCATTACTAAACGTCAGAATCAACACATCAACAATTTATTTACACGCGCACTATGTAATGATACAGCAGAGACATCTATCTGAAGGTATTCATTCTGACCGTGTGCCCGGTATTGACAGTTTTTATTATGACAGCTCCTACCATTTGTTTTACTTTCAAGAAACTTTTCAGTAAAAACTTTCCTCGTGTGACCACGGCATTATGTTTTTGACACTTTCAGTAAAGCAGAGCAAATTTATAAGCTTTACAAAGTACCTAAGTCTTTAAATGTTTAAATATTGAACAAAAACACATCAATTAATTTCATTGCGATTTGGTTTAATATTTACAATTTTATAAATCTGTAGCAACTACCTACAGATTTTCACAGAATCCTATATAAGTAATTTTGAAATTCACCTGTAATTTTTTTGACATTTCAAGATTAGGACGATGAGCTTGGTTCAGAACACAATCACATCGAAACGGTAAAGATAAAATCAGAACAAAGCGACACGGTCAATCATTTATGATCACTCTGTATATGTATACCGGGTGTTTTTTTGAAAACTTTCCACCTAAATATCTCGGGAACCGCGGCACGGATCGAAAATCGGCGAAATACGGGTTCGATGAATTTGAGGGGGAAGAAAAACCGAGTACCTAATTAGTTTTCTGCCCAAAGTGGGCATAGTGCCCACATTGGGGTCAACTTTATTTTTTTAAATGGGAACCCCACTTTTTTATTTTGGCAACGTGTTCTACGCGAAAAAAGAAGAAATTTTCGTAGGAAATGTTTTTTCCCCCATCCCAATATTTCGAGTTATCAACGCGGGAAAGTGACAAAATTTGAATCTCAAAATGTGTTTCTTCAGAAACCGTGGAACCCAGCCAAAAATGCTGAAACACGGGTTCAATGAATTTGAGGGGAAAGAATTATCATATAATTTTTTTTGACCCGGGTCAAGGTAAGTGTCATCCTGGGGTCAACTTGATTTTTTTGAATGGGACCTAAATTTTTTTATTATTGCATCGTGTTCTCCGTGTGAAAAAAACAATCTTATGTAGATATTATTATTATTATATTATTATTATATTATTACTATATTATTCTGAGATATTAAGCTGGAAAGTTTTCAAAAAAACACATTTCAAAATTCAAATTTTTTTACTTTCCCGCGTTGATAACTCGAAATATTGGGGTGGGGGAAAAAATGTTTGCTAAAAAAGTTTCTTATTTTTTGCGTAGAACACGTTGCCAAAATAAAAAAGTGGGGTTCCCATTTAAAAAAATAAAGTTGACCCCAATGTGGGCACTATGCCCACTTTGGGCAGAAAACTAATTACACGGTTTTTCTTCCCCCTCAAATTCATCGAACCCGTATTTCGCCGATTTTCGATCCGTGCCGCGGTTCCCGAGATATTAAGGTGGAAAGTTTTCAAAAAAACACCCTGTATATCTATGTCCATAGCTTACGGACGGCATATGAGGTTGTCATAACCTATAGGAATTTATATTGTAATATTTTTCCTTTTTGATGAGGTAATGATAAAGTATCACATCAAAATCATAGCACAAATGGAGTAAATTTTGTAGTTGAGTGAACTTGGAAAAAGCTGTCTATGTGACAAAAACGAAAATAGAATGATATATGTACAAGTTACACAGACACTATGGTGTTGTCTCTAGAGAAACCAATGTGACAATGCAGGAAAATGCTGGAAAACCCATTTCCTAGTGAACACATGTACCTGGTGCATTCACAAGGAATTGACGCGATGCGCAACTGTTGCACAGGTTCTGTTTGTTTTTCACAAAGAGATCATCGAAAACTTTTTTCTTTAACTTCAGTGTAAATAACCATCGAGAGAACTGGAACTTTTAAACGGATTACATTACAATTACTCTTAATTGGAGGAAATTATTTTATTCAAAGTCAAACAACATAAAGTTATCATTCACATAGAGTTTAGAGCAGAAAAAATGTAATGTTGCAAAGGCACGGGCGTGAATTTTATTTAAAAAGAAGCAATCGATACAACGTCAATTCGATAAACTGAGATGATCATATTTGACATTTTGCATTGTACCGGAACAGCGTAGTGTGAATGGTTACGTGCTTAGTTTAGATACATGAGACAGGAATTCTAAACTCTGAAGTAAAATACAAAGCATACCAACTGCATTAATTTCTTCGTGAATTTATGAAGAATGAAGCTAAGGAATGGCATTAGCACGGCGTATAATAAATAAATAAATGATTCACCGTGCCACGCCATCCTAACCTTATATGTCAACAAATAACAGTTTTCTTTCAATATTACTTAATAATAGTGTTCTCGCTTGCTTTCTACTTTACTATAAATGCCAAGAAACACGATAAACTCTCAAATTTATCGTAATTTCTTAAAAGTCCTGCATGAGCATGACGTTCGTTTGACTTTTCCAAATCACGTGGATTGGACAATAGTGCGAATGAAGTGTGGCTTTTCTGTTAACCTTATAGAGAGGCAGAAAATACGGGCCAGTTCGAAGCATGAATTCTATGCATTGTAACGAAGGTAACGCACGGGCCCAGTAATAGTCTGTCTATCCTTACACAGGGTAAACAAAAATGCCACAAATTGTATTGCTAAGTTACGGATTTTTCACTCCTGTGTTTATATATTATGCTTCGTGGGCATTACTTATTTAAGTACTACGTTTACACTACATTTTAAAACGTATGATATACCCACACATCAAACTGATAGAAATGCGAAACATATTTCTACTTTTCACTATACCATATGAGACACTTGGAATTTCATCTCCGATAAAATTACGAGACATTTTATTTAAGAAATTGGAACAGTGGACTATAAAAATATGACAAATATTCCTTTTCGTATTTGTCTGAGCGCATTTTTCTGAATAAGCAAGATAACATAAATCTCGGCTCTAGTAAAAAGGTACTTAAACGTAAACCGCTTTATAATCTCCCCTAAATACAAACATTCCCACATACCGGGCAATCTCCGTCCGGCGCCCGGGGTATTTTTAATTAAATCATCCGATTACCTCTCCATTCTTTATATTATCTCCGCGTCAACACAAAAGCAAAACGCGAAACACGGTAAAAAGCACAGCACAGCCCATGACATCCCAGAATAAATAATACACAAATTCAGCCTGCCTCTTACTCCCACACCCTCTCCACCAGCGGCGTGCGTGCCGTGATTCAACTGGGCACAGTATTATAATATTATACTGCATGTGCAGATACCAGCTGTCAACGCACGGACTCATAGAGGATATTTTTGTGCAATTAAACTAGAATGTGTTGCAGACTGGATTAGAACCTGAGTTTTCAGTACCACAGGTGATAACATAACACACTCAGCTACTTACTCCATTTCCAATTAAATTAAATGGCGCAGTCGGTATGATGACCACTGAAATATAATAATACTGGAACGTGCACTCGCGACGCCAGCCCGAGCCGACAGAGACAGCGAGTTGCAGGTGTTTGCGTCTTTGTCGTACAGTCCTGATTGGTGCCCGAGCCGACAGAGACAGCGACTCGCGGCTGATTGCGTCTTTGTCGTACTGTCCTGATTGGTGTAAGACAACGATAGAATCACTTGCGAGTAGCTGTCTCTCTCGGCTCGCTTTTCCTACACAGCAAGCATAGGGAGTGCACGTTCCAGTATTACTATATTTCAGTGATGATGACTGGATTCGAACTACAGATAATAGTATATTGTGCAACAAGGAACGAAAGTGGAGAGGGCTGCCACCGCACGAGTCGGAAGAACACTTTTGTCCTGAGATACACACGATTATGTTTCTCAATACCTGCACTGAAAAGCAATTAGAAGTTGAAGAAAGGGATGAACCGGACGATGATAACATTGGAAAAATGTGTAGTAATTTGATAAAATAAATCAAAATAATCCAAATACTCAATTTTGGAATCCCGCATAAAGCAGGATGAAAAGTGCTTTTCCTCCCTAGGGAGGAAGAAATCAAGTGGATTCCTGCATAAAGCGGAAGGAAAAGTACGTTCCCGCTCTAGAGAGGAAAAATACTGACCGGTGAGAAATATCTCACTTTCGTCCCTAATAATAGGGACGAAAGGTGGCGTTTTCGGTGCAGGTATTGAAAAATCTTTTCTTCAATACCTACACCGAAAACATCCACCTTTCGTCCCTTTCTGGCCGATCAGTACTTTGCCGCCCTAGCATTTTTTCTCCCTCTTTATGCTTATACTATTAAAAACGCCTTTTGTCTCTTTCTAACTTATTTTGTAGAAAGTACTACGCGAGGTATCATTTTCCATAATTATTCATCATCTGATAAATCACATTTAGATATTTTTCAAAAATAGGTACATACAAGGTACAATCAAAAGAAATCACTTTTATGTTGTAATTAATATTATATTTGCAAGATCTGATATAGGAGACTTAAAAATATCGTGTGCATCTCGGAACAAAAGTGTTTTTCCAGAAAAAACGCTACTTTCATAATTCATTGCGCAATATACTATAAATATGTGCATAGTAGGAGAACTTTTTTATTCAGTCAAATTCCCATCCCAAAATTATTTCCACCACCCGGGCTCACCCCTGGCGCCGTCCCTGGTACGGGTAAGAGTGTTTTTTACGAATATTGCGAAATTGCGAAGGGAGTTGTTAAAGGTAACAAATTTATGGAAGGTCTAAAAGTTTAAACGGGGCCAAAGCGAACGAAAGATTGTGAAAATTGCGGCAAATTGCAAATCGTTGCGTTTTATAGCCGATCCAAAGTTACTGACCAGAATACCTACAGTTTTCAGCATTTAAGGGAATGTAGCATATTTAGTAAATTACACATTACCAACATTTCACGAGGTATATTGATTTATCACCAATAATCAAATCACCACTTTTCAAAATTGTCAATAATCAAAACTGATTTCAATTACTAACATATTTTTTATAATTATAAACTTTTTAAAAATGTTATTAGATTTTGATGACTTAACTTAATAAATAGGGTATACTCAATTGAATTTTTATATGTGAATACTTTTCAGCCTGTGTATTGTATTCTTTTTTCTTTCGGAGTTGGGTTATTTCTAGGTCAATCCTCAAACCTAGTGAAGAAAAAGTAAAGTTTGTGGGCCTGTAACACATTCAGTAGAGCAACAAGTTATCTACCGCCCCCGGTGCCGCCCCCGCCTACACGTCCAGCAAACACACACACCTACACACACAAGAGAACCCCTGTCAGAGTAAATATACGTTCACCAGCTCAGCTCGAATGGAGAAATTGAAAACAGTAGTTTTCCTTCACTTATACGCCAGTTAAATCAAACAAATACTGAATATATACAAAGAATATATTTTTGTATAGCTCTAGGTTAATTAAGGTAAACAATAAAAATGCTAATAAAATTGTGCTAGATTATTTAAAACATAAAACCAATTCGCAACTTTGAGGCTCCATATCTCAACAACTAAGGCTGGTTTATAATGTATGTAACTTTTGCTGTATCTGGGTATAATTTAAAAATATAAACAGAATTTATATTTTTGTTATTGAAAATCTTGTACACTGGTATATTTGTTTTATCGTAAAATTAAAATTGTGATACCTAGTGATTTATGGTAAAAATAGTGTACACAACTCTCCGAAAAGTGTCTGTCGAATGTTTGTGAGTTTTGTGCGACAATATTCTCACTCACACGGTATCAATCACTTCCCTTGCTTATTGTGTAATATACTATTACAACATATAATTAAACATTCAGATTTTTTAATTATATGTTGTAATAGTATATTACACAATAAGCAAGGGAAGTGATTGATATCGTGTGAGTGAGAATATTGACGCACGATGCTTGTCTCACAAACATTCGACAGACACTTTTCTGCGAGTTGTGTACACTATTTTTCACACGACCATAAATCACTATAGGTATCACAATTTTAATTTTACGATAAAACAAATATACCAGTATACAAGATTTTCAATAACAAAAATATAAATTCTGTTTAAATTTTTAAATTATACCCAGATACAGCAAAAGTTCTAATTTCATTTATGTGAATAAATCACTTTTAATGTAGTGTATGTCAATTTTAATGGAATAATGTAATTTAACACGAAATATTTAATAACAAAAAAATTATCAAATGTCAGAAAGACAACACACGCCTACTAAAAGGTTATACAAAAATTTAAGCTGTGGCGATAAGACCTGTTCGATAAGATATCGAACGGGTTTAACGGATGAGTGATATTGTTCATTTTCGTAGCTAAGTATCGGAACTGTTAGTTTAGTATATGGTCGTGAAAAATAATATTTCATTGCAACTATATTATAATCTTGGTGAAAATAAATTAGGTATCTCGTATAGTTTTCGATATATCAAGGTAGCTTATTTTGTGGAACATGATAAATTTTAAAATTTAATAAAGTTGGTTAGAAACCAATTATTACAGACGAGAAACACAATGCTGCAACCGCAGTTTGTTATCGCACTTAGTTTTTCAGATTAGAACTCTCAAAGTAGCGATACCGAAAAAGTGAAACACAATGAAATTCATTTTAAAAACTCAGTTATCAATTACTTACAGGAAAATCAATTAACAATTATCTAATGATATTTGGAGTAGGTATCATTAGAGCAGCATTGTCCACATCATATAAAAACACATGACGAGCCCAGGACACCGACAAGGACATTCAACTTCGTTCATTGTCCTTTGTACTGCGATTTAACTCAATATAAAATTTATTTGAACGTGATATTGACAGGTCCAATGGCTATTGGATGTAGTGCGACCAGTTAAGTGAAGCATTATTAATTTACTATTTCAATTATTCACCACGTACCAAGGGGTAATTTAGCTAGCGAACCAGGAACATGAAATTGCAATACCTAAATCATTATTTTATCATTAATACATTATTATCTGTTACGAAATAATTATGCCCAACGTGAGTGTGGCAGACTGACATATTGTGAGTTTTCACTATGTATACAGTGAGTTAATTTTAACGTGAAACATTGGATTTAGCATATCAATGGTTACAACTTTGACAGCAATGTATTAGAGCGTTCTTTTTAAAATGAAACCGGGAATAAATTTGAATTTGTTAATTGGTGGCACACTGCTGCTACCTGGATATACCATTTATACTTCGAACAATTAAAAGTTTATGTTGGAAGCGTCCCTTGGAACTATTGCAGATGCCCAAATATCTTATATTATTCAAGAATAAACAGTCAAATTGATTACCTGTTTCAATTTAAAAGGAACACTCTAATAGGGAACGTGCACGGCGATTGTGAAGTGGTCTGGTTTGAAAAGTGTGTCAGAAAAACTGTCAATAGAGAAATAGGTTATTTTAATTTTAGGAGAAAAGAAATCGACATATTTTATAAACTGAATAATGAAGATGAAAAGATGCACTACGAGACTGTGTTCATATATTGTGAAATTATTTATTTATAACGACGATCTCCCTCGTAGAAAATGGAGGATTTTCAAACACGTTTTGTCATAATATTTTCGATGTAAAGGTAAATTATGGAACATAATCGCTTAGATATATCTAAATTACAATTTTAGATACCTACTATTTATAGTATTTATAGTTATTTATTATATAAGGGATAGAAGTAACAGATTTTAGAGGATTACGACCATACCGAGTGCTAAAATCTGTTATCTATCCCGTGTACCTATAATACAATATGTTTTTCTATAACCACTAAAATATTTAAAAATTTAAGCAAAATGAGCAAAGCATGACGTATTTTTCAAATAAAAGTTTAGAATAGTAGGTCGTTACTTGTTCCAATGTTATAGCATTTCAGCATTTGTCAAGCGTTGATTGGTGACCAACGTGACAAAACAATAACTGTTAATTTCTCAAGAGGTAGAAGTATTTCTATCCCTGGAGATGAAATATGACGTTTCAGCAACTGACAACAGGTATGAAATGTCATCATTTTATATAGGTTACAGAAAAAAGTGTATTTTTACATTTAAATCAGTGATACAGCTAGAGACACCTAGATCTATTACACATTCTGACCGCTATAATGATCATGTTGACAAAACCGTGAGATTCATTAAATGAGACTCACAATCTACTACGCAATAATTTCGTATTTTTATTGAACGTTGAAAAGTATGTTGTTATTGGTGTCCTCATCTTGTCGATATTGCGGCTGTATTTTCTTTTTATTATTTTCATAAATTTCATTAAAATGCAAATTTGAATTATGTAAATGCGACGGCCTGTTGCTGATGCAGCATTAATAGATCAACGGTGGTTGTGATATGCCACCGCGCCACGTAGGAACTAGGCGTGGGGGTTGATTACCACCGAACAACTTTTTCAACTTTCAAGTGGCGAAGAAGAAGATTTTTGCGATTTTTCAGGTCAGCGAGTATGCGGAGCGGAGAGATGGACATAAGGGAGATGCTCTAAATATAATGGCTTTGGATGGCCAGTCGGTCGTTAAAATATTCAAATTTTGCTGTTTTTATTTTAGTACAAACTTGCTTTACATAATACTTCAGTACTTTCAATACTTTCAATACCTGCACCGAAAACGCCATCTTTCGTCCCTTAAGCACGAAAGTAAGGTATTTCTGACCGATCAGTACTGTTTCTCCCTAAGAGGAAAAGTACTTTTCCTCCCGAATAAACAATAGCACACATCACACATCCGTTCAACCAATTCGATATGTTATCGAACAGGTCTTAACGCATAGTTTAATTTTTGTTTGAGCTTTTAGTAGGCGTGTATTCGTTTTGGTAATTTTTTCCCGTCATTAAGTATTTCGCGATACATAAATTGCATTATTGCATTAAAAATGGACAATTAAAAGAGGTTTATTCACATTAATTAAAATAGTAGCTCATTATGTCCTGTTCACACGAGGAAATATATTAAAGTTAGTGATCTAAAATATATTTAATAAAAATAATTACATTCCCCGTATGAACGGCATTGACAATTTATATTTATGACACTTCCTAGCACTTGTTTTACTTAAGAAACTTTTTAGTGAAAACTTTCCTCGTGTGAACAGGGATTACAAGAAATGAATATCACTTTTTTCCGCGGAATACAATTTTGATCAGAAAAGTCAGTTTTCTAAGTCCCGTGACGATCAATAATTTATGATCACTCTGTACATAAGTAGTTATTTACGAACCAAATGCGGGAAGTTTTTTATTCCGCATGAGCGGTTTTTTGAAACACGAGCGAAGTGAGGGTTTCATTTACGCGAATGCTGGGATGGTGTCTTCCCGCAATAGGTTTATACAGTGTTTTTGTAACGAATAAAACTATAATTAAATACATTCAAGTTGTAGTTTGTTGTAGTCTGGTAATTAAATTTGAGGTTACGATGTTTTTTCTACTCACTACTACCGACAGATGGCGCACTAGTCGCACATATTTATTTCAAAATTTGTATATAGCGATGGAGTTTATGGGTTTTAATTTTTAATACATGACAATCATGGGAAGTAACATTCATTAAAATAAATTTTGTTATTTTGAAGATGATTTTATTGTAAAATTCTCAAGAAAGCCAGTGTTCTTTGCATTTTTCCTGATTGACTACACTGGGAAATTGACATTTCCGATTGTCAATTGCGTGCTTCATATGTCATTTCCTAGGTTATGAGTACAAAAACATAAATACCTATGGTATTTTTTTCTGAAATAATGAGACAATTAGAATCAACATCAAAGCGGCTGTCACTGTCAACTATCAAAAACAAGATAACTAAAATTTCAGTTCTTTTTGTCTATTTTTGCAGGTTTTACATTTCATGTCGTTGCATCACATTATCGTATCGTTGCAATTACCCCATCTCCGGAAATTCCAGACCGAGAACAAAATCAGAAATCGATGGTTAGAACCCTGGCTCGCCGTAGCGTTCAGTGCATTCGATGTGCACAAAATCTAACCGAGCATCGAAACGAGCTTAACGCGCAGAGTACTCGACAGTCTAATGAATATTTATAAGATGTTCTGTAATTAATACCTGCACAAGAAGTTCATTTTATAATGTGACAGGTACAGAGATGCGCCTTGTAGTACTTAGTTCACGGAAGATGCGGAGATAATTAAGTTTTTCTGTGGCTTCTGCAAATTAGTATTATTGTACAACCCACTAACTGTGCAAACTTATTATTACAAACAAAAGTCATTCGGAAAAACAGCTTGTCGTGAATTACTCGTATGTACAAATAGATTAGACTGCAAATTGATTTGTCATAAGCATAACACTGAAGAACTGAAGTGTAGAAGATCGAGTGAAGTATGATTCTTTGAGGATTCTTTCATGCTTCTGAATCCTGGAAAAACAAATTCACTGTTTTTACATGAATTACAAATTCTTCTTTCGTCAGATTCATTGAATATTTAATTTAGCGACGTCGTTATTTGACAGGCAATTTTTAAAATTCAGAAGCATGAAACCGGATTAACACACGAAAAGACTTAAGAGGAATCCCCACTAGCCTTGAAGGTCCATTTAACGAATGAAGCGATGCCGTCACAAACCATTGTTATCCATTGTGACGACATCGGTTGATTCGAGGAATGAACCATATTTAGCCACTTTGTACCGAAAACGGGGTTTTGTTTTATACTAAATTAAGCAGTTACGTGCAAATTTCATAAAAAATACTTGCACTACATTGAAGTATAAGGTTCATACTTACTTTCTATTGTTTTAAAATTTTAATTTAAGCCTTAATAAAATATCTACATTTAGTTAAAATATCGTAAAATATGCCTTATTTTGGATGTTATTATTTAATTAATAAGAATTTTAAAAAAATATTCAAAACAATAGAAAGACCCAGTAAGCATTCAACTTGCTATATTTCAGAAAAAAATTAAGAATGTTAATATAGGTAACTAATTATCAGTATAATACGAAACCATGTTTTACAAACCACTGGGGATTCCTCTTAAGCTAGATTCAGAGCTACCCACTTATAAGTATAAGTGGCTAATTTAACCAATCAGCGCTCAACGTTCGCACTTATAATTGAAATTGGAATTTTGTGGAAGCCCTGATTGGTTAATTTAGCACTTATACTTATAAGTGGATAGGTCTGAATCTAGCTTTAGTTCTATAAAAAAGAAAAGTAACAAAATATGCGAAATAAAATAGGATCCTTGGGAATTAATTCTATGAAATAGATTGCACAATTTTTAAAAAATATCAATCATATGGTATGATATCGATTGCAACTTTGTTGCTATTAATATAATTCTGTCCGTGCAGCCAGAGTTGGCCGAAGCGGTAAGGGAGAGAAAGAATGTGCTACATTCTACACAAAGCTGAGTCAAAGTTCGCCAACTTATTACTCGCCTAAACGCAATTCAAGAGAAAAACCGAGCTGGACGACTTCTTTGTAAACTATTTCAAGGAAGCGAAGCGGTTTCTACCAAAAAATTCGCTGATAATCCATGTCCGCTCGATTAATATTAGTTACCAATTTAAAATTCCGATTTCCGGCCATCTCTTATTTCACATACCTACTTATGTTGTAGTTATTAGACCCTGTTCACACATGGACACATTGAAGACACAGACATACGACACACAGGCAACATAATAGAACGTGTGGAACGTTTGTGGCCTTAAAATTGATTTTTCTTTACTTAGCCACAAAATAGCGGCGCTTATATATCACAAGCAACGCACCCAGTATTTCTTACTGTTGCTTGTGTGTGTGTGTGTGTGTGTGTGTTTCTTCTATATGTCCGCTGTGTGATCAGGGATTTAGGTTCCTGTGACATCTTTTATTAATATAAATTCAAATAAACCATTTGAATTTATATTATTATCTAAGGTATATAAGGACCTCTGTTGTACCAGAGCATCATACCACAGTTCTTGACTCCTGAAGGTTAACCTGCAAAAGCGTTTCAGTAAAACTGACACTGAATAAGTGCAAATGCCAAACTGAAATTTTGCAGGAAGAGGAAGTCTAAAACTATACCTTGCTGAGCACATAAATAATTAGACAAATAAATTTTGCATTTATATTTCAGGTTAATCTTAAGAAACATAATAAACAAATTTGACCGTTTATTTCTCCAGCACGTACCTTGAACTACACGTATCTGTTATCTATATTCTGTTTGAACAGTGTGCACTCAAATTTATTTCAATGGTTCAATTTTGTCTGTTTCACTACATGATTAAAAATCAACATCAATAACCTCAAATACATGTCGGATTATGCATATTTAACATTGAAACAATTAATATTGATAAACAAAATATTATTGTATATTTGTTTAAGTTAAATAATATTGAAATATGTGATAGAAACACAATATAATTCGATAAATTCAACAAAATAATAATACACTTGAGGAAAATAAAAACGCACCACTTGAAAAAGCACCAAAAATGACAAAATTTTAAAGTGCGATATCTCGAGTTCTGAAAATTCTTATCTTTTGATGAAATCCACTCCACCTCCTCCCACCCCCTAAAGAAAAACAAATGTACCTGATGTCCAAAAAGGTCCAACTTTGGCAACTCATACACAGTGCCAAAAAATCGTGACCTTATTGGCTAACAGGGTAATAAAGATCAGACTTTTTCCTTCAAGGTTCGCAAAATTTCAAGTACATACGATGATTTGGAGCGAAGTTATGAATTTTTGAAAAAAAAGTGCCTTTTTGAGGTTTTTGGCCATAACTTGGCGAATTTTGCACGAAAATCAATAAATTTTGGATTTCCAAGAATGTTGAAGGTTTCTCTATTCGGCCCTGTAAGTTAATCTACCACCAAACCCGATCCACCCTCTGAATATATTATTCAATGGTCGTAGATAACAAATTTTCTGCAAAAAAATATGAGCCAATCATGGATTTCAAGATTTGAGCGTTGTAATTTAATAGTTCTAGAATAGTGCCAGACAAAGAAATAAATTTGAAATCAAGTTTTAGAGGAATAGATCTTGAAAACGTTTTATTCCTTATTGGTTCATCGCTCGTCGTGTGATCGAATGTCCATTGTTTTTCCATCGCGACGTCTTTGTTTTTTCTTTGTTTCCATCAGCTGTGATTCCTTTTGTTATTTTGCAGCATTTGACATAGACGGAGGTACGAGTCGGAGAACGAAAGCGAAACTAATGTTTCAGTCACTCCAAGCGCGACAAACCTTATTTTCCAAAAATAAATACGCGCTGTCGTTAACAGTAACATGGCCGATAAAAATACCACAGTCCAACGATTAATTAATTTTGAGAAGGAAACAGAAAATATCAATTAACTGAAATGGGAAAATTGAATGTCACTTTTCAGTTATACAGTACACACGTTTAAAGATTTTAAAAATGCACAAAAAAGTTTGTAATACTAGCTAATTTCTAATTCGGTGCATGTTAGTTAATTAAAATGTGTAATTAAATTTAAAGTAGTAGACAAAGTGGGAAACACGTGCAAAAATGCTCTTCAACGCTAAATTTTTTTGCAGTTTAAAACACAATCTGGATCTATCAATCCATCACGCCTTTTACCCAATTTGGGTGTAGCAATTTTACATACTGTACTGTATCGATGGTTGTGACAATTCAGGTTTGAATCCAGTCATAATTATATTTTAGAAATATCGTACCGACTGCGCCATTTAATTTTCTTCAACGTTATTTATCGTAGAAAATTAGAAATGGAATAGATAGCCGAGTGCGTTATGCGACCGACTGTAGTATAGTAGAGACACGGAATCAGACAAGATACGTCATCAAAAGAAATAACGCTGTAACTATGATCTATGTCGTCATTAACAAATATTTTTACATATAAAATTTTTGTTTACGACGACATAGATCATAGTCATAGCGTCATAGCCATTTATAGGCAATTTATTTTGATGACGTACCTCGTCTGATTCCGTTCCTCTACTATAAACATCTGAGGTTCTAAACCAGTCAGATACACATTCCAGTTTAACTGTGGTGCTTCTCCTCTAACAACTTAACAACTATGAGTATTCGTGAGTTGATGGCTTGTTACCGCACACACGAGGCAGTAGCTGCGCGGGTTTAGGCACGGCACAGCTCTGTGCATGTGATGACGTATGAACTCGAAGTTCCCTGGTTCAAGTCTCTCGGCCGGAAAAGTGAGATTGTCGTTAAATTATAAAAACATCTTGCAATTAAATTTCACTCTGGCGTTTTAAGTTGACCACTTGAGCGTCTTAAATGTAGTCTTGATTGCATAAAAAATTTATCCGTTGCCGCTTTCGAATATTTCGTCGCACGGATTGAAATTTTGACTGCAACAGGGTGAAGGTCGAAGTGGTTGGATTTTACTATAATAAAAATCTACCATCCTGTAATTGGAAGCTGTTGAATGGTTTCCATCACAATAAATACCAATGACTCTGAATCACAATACCCAAACTTGGGTTAAGGTGTGTTAGATATTATGTACGTATGTTTGTAAGTAAATTTAATAAGGGAGAAGAAAAACTATTTTATCCAACACCTCTTAATAAAAGCATCATAACTATGGTGATTTTAAACAAGGAAAGTAAAGTGGCTTTGATCAAAATTATACCCACTTGTGGGTAAATTGTTACTTTGCTTGTTGGAAGTCACCTTAGAAACGATGTTTTAGGTTGAAACTTAATATTTTAAAAATATTTAAGCAGTTATTAAGAGGTGTTGGATAAAACGTTATACTTCACAAATGGGCAAAAAGGAATGACCCACTCGAGAAAAATAACTCACTCAGTCTTCGGACTCGTGGGTAATTCCTTACTTTGCCCACTTGTAAAGTAAAAAACTATTATTGCTACAAAGAAAAATGTCGGCTATGAAAATTATGTCTCTCTCTTAAAATAATATTCATTCAATACAATTTAGCCCTTCTTTTTGTCTGGAAGCAAATAGCGCAGAAAGAAAACTTTCTTATCCTAAAGAAATAAATCTATTTCCGAATCAAATCACCGCAAAAGAGAAGAAAAGCTTCTGCGTTAACTTTTGACTTGCGGGCAAAGTTTTCTACAGATAACAAAGGAACAAATGTTAAAACAACACTATCTATGGCAGTATCAACACGGCGAACCGCAAACTGTGACATGAAAACATCCGGAGGACAGACAGATGAGATGGTGACAGTCAACATGAGATGTATTATTACAAAATTGCTTTTTCAAAGATATATTCCCGTTGAAGTTCACACAAAATATTTCTTGTACTTTGTTAAGTTAGTGTTAAGTCTCATTCACATAAAAGTTTAGTCGTTTAGTGTGCAGGTTTACATTTATGTTTAAGAAACACAGCATTTACAGACATGATGAACTTAAAATAGCTTTAGTAAGTGGTAAACATAAACTTAAAGTTTAGAGGATTCAAACTTTAGTGCTAGAAAGTTAAAAGTGCGGGTGTTCATATAGTAACATGAATTAAAACAATCTTAAACGCAAACTTTAAAAAATGTAGTCTCGTTTTAAACTAGAAGACGCGAAAACTAATTTCTAGGGTGATTTCTATAAAATGTCATTTAAAAATTTAAAATTCATTGTTCTAATTTGATATTTAGTAGCATTTTAAATTATTCAGCTGATTCATGATATTGAAACTAGCATTGAACGATTAAAAAACCTTTAGTAGGAATTAGGAAATAATTAATAAAGGCTTTATTTTTACCTCTCGCCACTCAGTCCTCTAAGAGGTATTGTAATCATACTAAAATTTCGATAGTGAGTTTTCAATGGATTTCCTTTCTACAATGGTATGTGAATACTTGTATTAGTAAAATAAAATTATTAGAGTATGGCGAGAGATCATGTGTCGGCCGCATCAGATTTTTTATTTAATAATTTTTCTCTGTCTAAAATAAATTTTTGGAACAATAGCATAAACGAATATTTTCGTGTAAGAGTGGAACAGCATCGTTTTAATTTGTTGTCCTGATGTTCATGACACAGGAACATTAAAAGTTGTCTAATTATGGAACAATTTGTTCTTCGTGTACAAACTTATACCATTAACTGTGGTATAACAGTGTGATTAATTGAAATTTAAGAAAACAATACACAAAAGTTTTCCTTTTCCTACATTACATGGCAATTAATACTTGGAACCTTACATAACATTCAAATCGATTTGAAGGAAAGTGAACAAAGTTCAAAATGCAACTGTTAATGAAAATAGACTCATAATTAATAGCCGTACTCACGGTTAATAGAAGATAGGTTGGGACACTTGAGCTGTCAACGTGGTCAAAAAAAGTCCCTTTTTACTTCCTTGTACGGAGTAATAAGGAAGTATTGTAATCGCGAAAAATTTCGGTTTTCAGATTTTGATGGAAATATCCGTTTTGACCTTTTCTGAATCCATTATGACTAGTTTCGTCGTGACGTCTGTACGTACGTGCGTACGTACGGACGTATGTGTGTCGCATAACTCAAATACGGTTAGACGTAGAAAGTTGAAATTTTGTATTTAGGACTGTTATAGCATCTAGTTGTGCACCTCCTATTTTTGGTTTCAATCTATAAACCGGAAGTAGTACTTTTTGAAAATATTTTGATAAATAATTAATTTTAGACAATTTTTTTTATTTTAAATGAAAGATTATGTGATTATTATCTACAATCGGTATTTTATAAATTTTTCTGTATCTTCTATCATTTAAGAATAATTAAAGTATATACTTATAATTTAGTATTTCTGTATCTTGTAGTCCATGATCGATTAACATTTGTTACTACGTAAAATTTAAATGATTATGACATGACAGTGACAGTGGCAGTGACAATAGTAAAATATCGTTTATATCTTCTTCTGCAGTTTAAATAAAATGACTAAAATATATTTGTGAGTATACTAGTATAATAAGTTAAAAGAATTTTTTATATTATTCTACATTTTAGTTATTAAGAAAAGTATGAACAAACAAGGCGTACAAGGAAGTCATGTGGTGTCCACGTCAGATTTTTTAGTGTGCTTTGAGAGGGTGGAATGATGCAGTATAGACCTTTTTCGCACATTTTAGAATTCATTTGACATAGGTATCTAAAGTTTAAAATATATCGCAAAATATGGTTATTTATTAATTGTTAAAGGTTCTTCTTATCATAATTTAGCACAAAATCAAATTATGTCCAACTTTGAAATAAAATTAGTTAAATTTATTTGACTAAATTTTCAAATAAATGTCAGAATTCTGTCACTTTTCAAATATATGTTTTAGAACCATTATTGTTTATTAGATGAATAATTGTAATCATATATTTTATACAGTTTATAAATATTAAGCTTCATTTTGAACAAAATTTGTACATCGGGTGTAGTGATGCACTAGGGACATCAATATAACTAATTTTAGGAGGCAAAAATCTGACCATTTATTTATAATAGTAACTATAAGAAGTGTCGCAACCTTTCTTCTAGTAACCGTGGCCGTACACAAAATATACACGATAATTCCACTCCTGTATAAAGTAAGCCATAAGCAAAACACAATTTTATCGCTTTGACAGCGGATAAAAAGGACGGTAACTTTTTGCAAGTGATAAAACCTTTTTTACCTTTTTCTTAGCAACCAAACAATAAACAAAACACATTTCTAATATTTGTGAGAGAAATGATTAGATTTTGGGAATATTTGTGAAGAAGAACTAAAGGAGACGTTAAATTATCTCGTTGAATTACACTTAAGCATTTTATTTCCTTCGAATAAATATCTGTTTGACATCACAACCTTGTCACCAGACAGCAATTTGACTCGAAAAATTGTTTTAAAATAAAATTTCACAACGTTTCAATACAAACAGAAATTTATCCGGCGAAACAAAAAGTTCTTGTGTATTTACAGTTGATAAATAATTTTCATCACTAATAAAATGATAAAATAGATGTGTTTGTATTGAAAAGCGGGGTTACGATTGAACTAGTGTGATTTTATTGCTTGTTCTGTGTAGTACAAATGCGGGCAATCAAATAATTTGACAGCGATTCAAATATAATTGTTCGGAATAAAACGCTAAAATTAAATTTCGCGTTAAATTGCTTCATCCCTTCATAAATCTGCCGGTCCTATTTTTTTCTGGTCAATTAATTTCTCCCCTGATAAACATATTACAATCTTCCAGGACAATAAATATCAAAAACAAACACAGAATACCGCAAAAAATGTTGAAAAGGAAAGAAAAAAGTGGACATGAATAAATTACCGCTGCGTCCACTTTAAAACGCGCGATTTTTCACCATGTGGAGCGCATTTTCCCACGTTGACATGATATTTAAACAAGGCAAACAAACAAATGAAACGCAAGTCTTCCTGATGTAATTTGATTGGCGGAGTTAACAGCGGAACTGATTGTGCTTTTTTAACAACAAAATAAATAGCGAATAAAGACCGCGAGAGTGGAATAACAAATGAATTTGATAAACGAGTTAGTCGCTAATAAAACGTTATTTTTGCTGTAAAAATGAAATATTACTACATTACTGGTGAAGTTTTACGCGTTTTTCTAATTAAAAGATAACAGAATTGCATGAAATGTCATACAAAAAATTTTAATTTAAAGTTCATCGTTTGAAAAACTGCATTTCCACAAAATGGATTCACACTTTCCAATTATACATTCATGTAATACATTATTTTCCTACCGCCACCATTGCACTAAAAATGTTAACATGCTTTTTACAGTGCTGCACGCGACAGTTTTGTTAATTATGTTTTAACTTTACAAGTTCATATTCCATTCTTCTAAATGCACTATTGTAATTGGAATTTAAAAATCTTTTCAAATGGTAACCAATAATAAATCTCCTTTTTTCATAACCCAACAAAAAACTTAATTAATTCTGTAATCCATTTTCAGTGTAAAGCTGCAGTCACAACGAAATAATTACAATTTTCCATTTTAATTTCTATCAGAATATAAGTGGGGATAGCCCGAAAATCAAACCATAGAATCGAGATGATATTTTTTCCTAAGACTAAAAATTTGAATAACAACATAGCAAAAAATAGCAAATATTTATATAATTATATATAAGGCGAAAAGCAAAATAATTTCCTTTGCCTTTTGTCGAAAATCAAATTTTCGGCATACAATGCTTGCTTCAAAATTTCAGCATGCTTGTATCTATGCATGTAAAATGTAGAAGTGTGTAGTAATCCTATTCATCTCATATTAATCATATCAATATATGTATCACAATAATTCAATACGATGCATGTATATTAGTTAAAATGTAATCGTAGAAAAAAACAGTGTACAACAAGTATAGTATAATAGGTAGGTATTACATAATGCGCCAGGAAAGAGATTGATATCGTGTGAGTGAGAACGTTGACGCACGAGGCTTGCCGATTTCGGAAATCTCACTTTCCTACGAGTTGTGTAGGTACACTATTTTTCCCACGACCATAAATATTAAACATTTCATTCATGAATGTATTTTGATATACTATCACTCTCATAATTTTAATTTTACGAAAAAACAAATACACCACAATCATGGAATACATAATTCAAGATTTTCAATAACAAGAATATAAATTCTATTTAAATTTTTAAATTATACCATTTTAATGGAATAGGTAATTCAATTTATCGCGAAATAGTTAATGACAGGAAATCAGATGTCAGAAACACACGCCTACTAAAATGTGAAACAAAAAACTGTAGTGATATGATCTGTTCGATAACATATCGAACAGGTTGAACGGATGTGTGATATTGTTTATTTTCGTAGCTAGATAACTGTTAGTTGCAAGTGACTACCATTCTATTTAAGGGAACGATTTGTTTACATATATCTCAAACATTAGTTTCTCGGTGATCGAACGCAATAACTGTGTTCTATTGTGCTACCGTCCACACAACTGACACAGTGGCGCAGTCGATCACCAAGAAAAAAACTAAATAATATATTGTTTTAGTCAGTGACTACAGCACCATTTAAATCTTTTGTCTCGTGCAGATGTGCAGTCAGTTGTAAACGCAGCTTTACTTTTAAGAAAATTAACCATATTCATAGTTTTGCATCTCTTCCATATGTAGGCATAGCATGTAAGTTAACTTATTCATAACAGGTGCTGTTGAAAACCAATTAAAATGTGAAACCAGAGCTTATACGCTTAAATGTAGCCTACAGCGATTAGTCTTAGTGGTGGGGATCTCACCCCTATTATAATAGGCGGCTTTCAATGCCAAACAAGCAAAGTGGTAGATGATGTGTGCTTTAGGGGAAACAAGATTGCGAGCAATTTTTCTACATTTGATGCTCCAAATAGCAAGAATAATGTGAAGTGGAATTTTTTCCTTTGGGTTCTCTGTTAGTAATGATTCGCAAATAATATACTAATTTGCAGGAGTTTCATTGGTTTATAAATTTTACAACGATTCATCAACTAATTATTATTACCTTAAATTGAAAGTTAGGCAATGATATAACTTAAAAGCATTATAAAAATTTCTTAGAGATGGTACACAAAATACTACTTAAATTAAAAGACGATTTATTATCTCGTTTTTATGGCTAACTATGTCGTTTTACGACTTAGTATTTCGTTTTTACGATTCGTTTTCGACTTATTATGGTCTAAATTCTACATTTTAACCCCCAATCCTAATTGTTTCATCGAATTAAAACATACCTTAAAATTTGACTCTGGTCAAAAGATACCTATATGCGAAATTTCATGAATATTCAGACAAACGGTCTAGATCTTGATGTTCAACCCCCACCTCTTTTATAATGCAAACGAATTTAATTTACGAATTTCGACCCGATAAAAAAAAGTTGTTACTACCGAAACTAGCGACATCGAACCGTAGACTTAATGAAGTGTAGCTTATTTCGGAGAGAACAAAAAAAAGTAAACTTTAGCATGATTGTACCACAGAGGCACATGATGTATTATAGTAATAGTGAGGAAATCAGTTGTACGTTGTTGATACTTCATAACCTCAATTCTTCGATAAATTTAATACAATCTTCTTTTATTTTCAATTAATATTGTGTTAGTTTCACGTTAAAAACTATCGTCTGGTTTAGATACACTAATTTAATAACGCCGGATTTCAAGTCATCTTCCTATGCTTTCAATGTAAAAGAGGTCAACTTTAGTTACAAAAAAAACTGACGATTGTCCTAATAATACATTTTAAATAGTATTATTAACAGATAAATGTCCTATAAAAATTTTATTTATATCTGTCATCGATTTTGGTAGGCAACAACCTTAAAATAAAAACTGACGTAAATACAAAACAAACCGACAAGCAGACTGACATACAAACATTCAGCTTTATTAGATTATCTCGTTTTTACGAATTAATTATCTGGTTTCTTATGATTTAGTAAGCATGAACGGACGCCACTAAGCTTTTATAAGTAAACTGTAGTTATAAAATTATTATTTCCAAATATATAATTCTGCTTATAAAGTTATCAATTCTCTTAATAAATGCAAGCAAATCAAGTATAATTTATATGTAGATCATATGCATATCAACATCGATTTTTATAATTACTCTAGTTCATATTCATTCGATACCTAGTTGTTAATCAGCGGTGGAAATTCTAATGTAGTACCTATTGGTACCTACTCGACAGGATGGAAACTAGTTACGTGAGTAATCAACTACTTCCGGATGTACACTCTGTGTGTATCTACATCCGGGAAATTACGCTATACAAAGCTCTTTCATTAGTTTTCCTTTATTCTGTTCATACTTGCACCGTTTATTAAATTTTTCTCAATATATTACCTACTGAATTCTTTTGAATACGATATTAAATTCTTTTGTATGGATTATTATATTTTTAATATTAGTTAGTATAACTTAAATATTTAAATACTATTTAAAATACATTTTTTATTATTTGTATTTAAATACAATTTGTACAGTATTTGGAACTAAGTATTTGAAATACTGAAAAACATTAGTTCAATACAAAAGTATTTAAATACCTAAAAAATTCCACTTTTAAAACCATAAGTAGTCGTAGTTATATCGATAATTTTTCTGGTATTATTAGTATTGGATATGAATATTACGAGTGCGCAGCACGAATAATAATCGCAAGCACAAGGTACTGAGTGTATAATGTAACTACCAGAAAATTAATCTACTTAACTATGACTACGAATGGTATTCAAGAGATTATTCATTGAATCAGATCCAGTTTTAAATTAAAATGGCAAAAAATGCAGTTATCCATGATTTCAGAAAACAAACATTTTGATAAAATTTAGACGTAACGTCAAATGTGTTTTATGTGTTTTTTGTCAAATAAAATAATGAATTTCAAGTGAAAAATGTTCTAGATCTTTGAAGAAAACCCAGATATAGAAATGGTGCAATAAAAATGTTCATTTGTTAAATAGTCACCTAAAAGTACTAATAAGTAGTGAATAGTCAATACACAACCTTACTAGTACAAAATAATCAAGTCTACTGATTTTGATTGGCTGTGAAATTCAATATTCCGCATTTTATTGGTCTTTTTGGATGACAAATGAATGAATAATCAATAAAATACAAAAATTACATACAATTTTTAAAATATTTCATCGTAATGTGGTAACAGTGCTTACTTTCTTCTCTTGAGAAGGAAAACTTACTTTCCTGGCCATTTAGCGAGAAGAAAATAGTGTTTTCTAAGCATGTCGTAATTATTTTTTTTATTTCTTAAATATGTTACTGGGTTATTGCTAATTTGAATCACATTCGTCAAATAATTTTAAAATGATTAAAATTAGCATTCGTGAAAACATTGATTCGTATTTCAGCCCCTGGTCTAAATCTCGGTCTCGGCGTAATATTTACGACTTTCTCTGCGTTGATTAACGGCGTAAGCTGGAAAGCTGCAGAGCGTCAGCATTCAGTGCCGGCGCAAGACCACGGGACGCGGGGGCACATACCCATTTATATTTTTGCTGAATATGCGAGCATAAACATTTTTCCACCCTTATTAACTTGAATTTAAAGTGATTTACTACTGAGACTAACATATAAAATGCACAAGTAGAATTTGTTTTAATGAATAAGGGGAGGCAATTTAATTATATTTATTTGAGTAACTTGGATGGTACTTTTTTGCGAATATTAAATAATTCATTAACCTATTATTTGAAGTAATTTACATTTTACTCACTTGGGACTTATTATTACTCCATGAGTAATTACTGCAGGTATGACTTACATCTATCATTATTTTGTCAATTTTGAAAAACATAATGTAAAGGTATTTTGTTTTTATGTACCTACTTTATGTACCTATACCTATCAAATGTAAATATTCAATGTAAAATTATAGTACCAAGTGTATAACAATATGTATATTTTTAGTATGTTAGTGAACGCATATCATAATGGAGGATATTCACAAAACATACATACGATCTTGTATATGAAATCGTGACATATGCTATGAATATCCATAAGATATTGCCAAATGCATATTAATCCTTGGCATATATTACACACATACATACAATATGAATACAATTTTATACACATCATGGATTAAAACTGAATATCCAATGTTCTGTGTTGTATGGGAATTGGCTTTTTGATCAATACAATTTCTTGTATAGTGGTTTTTGACTAATAGAATTTTCTATACTAAGGCCTGGTTTATGTAATGTGTAACTTTTGCATTTGCATTAAAATTACAAACGTCAACTCTTCTAATTCAGCATTAGCCCTATCACTCAGTCAAAAATTTGCTAAATTCTTATATTTTAGGGTTTCAGCATAATGTTTATGAAAATTAACGGAAGCATTAGTGTTGTAACACGTGTTTTCGTAAACTTGAAATCCTAATTTTAAGGCAAAATGTAAAAGTTACACCTTACATAAACAAGGCCTAAAGCACATCCAAACACTAAATTATTGTCAAATAACGTACATAATTTTTTGCCACATCGTTTTAAATTTATCTTATTAAATAAATTAATTATAAAAATAATAGTTGTTGATAAAGTTCAATATTTTACTCGAGTTTATTACTTTCATCGCATAAGCACTTAGTTATAAGGTTTACATTTATGTTTACGTTTAAGAAAGTTTGAATACATCCAACTAAATACGAGCATTTACAGTGCTTGAAAGTGGGACGTGTGAATGCTCGTATTTAGTTACACTAATTTAAACTTTCTTAAATGTAAACCTTAAAACTAAATGCTTATGCGAATGGGGCTTAACTCTCTTTGAATAATATACAATTATATCTACTCCTCATCTCTCAATGCATCCTCAAATTTCACTATCTTTTGTCCATGTTCATTGGTGTAATACAAGCGATTAGTTGCCCCTTCTCTCCATTATGCTCCTGTACGCCACTGGTATCTCTAGTGGATCACTCAGGTGAACACATTTGATGCGGGGGTAGTGACGTCACACCGCATGACCACTTTAATTACAAACAATCGACATTTGAAACCCCTAAACCTGAATCCAATCTTGGATAGTTTTACCACAAACCCTGTTGAAACGGACGCCACTGGAAGAGATCGCTATCGTGACTAATTATAGGGGAAGATTAATTGATAGTGTTATTTAGATCCAGATATCGGGGAGATCAATTTGGAGAGCATTTCTTTAACTGGGGCAATACCAATACCGTACGATTTCTTGAGAATTTAGTTATTTCTATGGCAAGTTTTTATATTAATTTCAGAACACGGTTATAGCTCGATGTATTTTTCAGTAAATTAAAATAAGTTGCTGTACGACAATGGGCTACTTGCATGGTACTGAAATAGTTATTTGTCCAACTAGAGAGGAAAGCGCTTCTTTTTCTCACTCGAGCTCGCTTCGCTCGTGACACAATCTAGCGAGAGAGGTAAAAGAGTTTTTCTCTCGTGTTAGACATAACATTTTTTTCACGACATATTTAAAAACATTGTAAATGTAGAAGAAACAAATAACTAGAAGTTAGGTTATAACTGCCATCTGTGAGTGATGTTTAAAAACAATTAAATATGCTAATGCTAAATTAAAGTTGGAAAATCGTGAAATTGTAGAAAAAGACAGTATAAAACAATAATAATAGTTTACAGTATATCACTACAAAATCTGAATTTGCAATGAAATAATAAATTTACTTACAATTTTTTAAATATTTCATCGTAAAATAACACTGGTGGTAACACTGCTTACTTTCCTCACTATTTCGCGAGAAGAAAATTGTGTTTTCTTAGCATGTCGTGAAAAAATGTTATTTTTAGCACTATGAACCTAATGTTAGATCTAAAACATTGGTAAAAATACAAATTTTATTTAAAAAAATATATTTTTTAGTAAATTGAGAAAAAAATTGCTGTGACGTCTTTATTTTGTATATGAGATATGGCAGCATTTCACATATTATTCAATTTTCATTAATTATTTTTGGGTTTGTTTTCTTTCCGGAAATTATTCAGTGCTAGTCAATCACGGATTAATCAGCCCAAGTAGAACAAGAGGGCTCGATGACGCTTTGAAACGCACAATGCCTGAGTTAAGGATCGGTGGAAAAATCTATTGACAACACTCTTATTCTTCGACCATAAATAGGCTAGACTAAGTACTGGTGCTTTTGTTTTGAAGCCAACATCTACGGTTCGGGGAGCGGTGTGGTGCCCCTATAACGAAGCACTGCGGGTTGCTGACACTGACATTCGAAGGTTGACGAAAGGTCGATGACTGACAGATATATTAATATTTGAACATATCTACAACATTTATTTATGTATTTTAAAATACTAGTTATTGTATTGAAATTCTAGGATTTTCAAAGAAATAAAAACAATTTTTTTATTAATGAACATACTATTTAATTTTATGAAAATATTATTGTTTTTGTACTATTTATACTTACACGTGAAATGTTACCACAGAGTCTTTATGGAATCTTTCCTTACAATTAGGAGCTGAACATGAACGAACCATTTTCAAAAGTGTAAAATGTATACGAACAAGTGTCAGATATCAAAATTACAACAAAACACAAATAAACAATATAATATATTATGCAGTTTTCATATACAAATGTCCACAAAAGTACAATCAAAACATCAAAACACTATTAAAGCCAAATAATGCTGAAACTAAAACCACGCCACGCTCACTTGACGTTTGTAAACAAGGAACGAACCTTCGACCAGCAATACACCTTTATGAAGGCATCACCCTCCCTCCCGCTTCACTATGTTGGCTTCAAAACATTGCCTACCATAGGTGGCGTATACTGTGTCTATCTTATTCATGGTCGAAGCTCTTATTGATTAGTTTACGTAATATTCTTTATGACTTCGGATAACTTTTAAAACATTAGGTTATATTTTATGTTACACAAGAATGAATTTTAGAGCACGAGCTGAATGCAATTATATATGCCAAAGTCAAATATTTTATCTACAACTACTTAAGATATAGAATAGACTTGGTGTACCATAAACATAACCTTACTTTTCGATCAACAAACTACAAACATAATTAACTTTGCAGCTCTTGAGAAAGAGTTCTACCTATTGGTTAGATATTGGGTGCACAATAAAATAAAATTATTAAAATCAGCTTAAAATTAAAATCAGTTCTCCAAAACTCTGTTTTTCTTTATTCCAACTGTATTATTTTTACATTCCAACTGTATTATTTTTACACTCGTTTTCTTCGGAATCATTTCAGTGTTGTTTACACTGACGTACTCTATTTCCACTGCAGCCAACTGTGTGTAGTTTTCAGTTTCAGTAACATTGGAACGTTCATTTTTCCCCAGATATACCAAAGCTGATGCTTGTCCTAGTTTCGTTCTTATTTGACGTTATGCTACGTTCTGTAACGCTATGTGCAATGTGCTATGTTTACGAGGTAGCTTTACTTATTTACAAAACGTGGTTGTTGGACGTCGGATAGTTTTATTTCAGTTTTTATATTTTATTTTTGCGTAATAAGCAATAAATTTATTAGAATTGGATCGTGCTCCGATGTAATTTGATTTTGGAGACAGGTCAGGGTCAGCTATAAAACAATATTAAGGGAGTTTTATCGCTCAGCGCTGCTAGATCACAAATCCCCGTTATTTCAGGTACCCGCGCTGACAGCCTATGTTTTATGAGCACATGTCTCTATTTATCTAATTGCTATGTATCGCTCCATTCTTGTTTAGAAAATACTCAATTTGATTGTCTAGCGCGCATTTTTAAATTTATTTAACAAATTCCTCGACTACTATTTGAAAATTTTATATAATAATGTGATACAAACATTTAAATTTACAATGCAATCATAGTTACGAAGAGATTTTCTCTAAATTATAATTTAATAGTTTATAAATAAGAATTTGATAACGTAGCTAGGTTTTTACTGCCTTTGTCTTTATACGGTGTTTTTTAGATTTATAGGATTAATAGGTTGGGAGTAATTTGTTAAATACTTTTTTACTGTGATAAAAGCCCCTTAAATAAAAGAAACTATTTTTATTATCTTAATTTAAGCTTTTAATGACCAGTTACACTGTTATCCAATTTTAAATGCCACTTAATTAAAAATATTGAATCAAAATCATGACAGCAATGTTTTTTTACATTTAACAATTTGATTTCGATTCGATATTGCTCATATATCAAATAATTATATTATGATATATGCTCATATGACCATTTAGTAATGCAATAATATGCAGTATAAATGATATTCAATTTCTGTCAGTCAGATAGAAGATACAAATATAGAAATTGTAGTACAATAATAATAGAAACTTTATTTTAAACAAAGATAAATATACAAACCAAACTATGAGTAGATTTTGCAAAAGAGATTGCGAAAACGATTTTCAATGATTTCGAAACAAGTGCAGAAAGTCGAAAATAGTGATAGCATGTAAGCAAAATTTGAAAGTAATAGTATATTAAGTATCAAGAACGGTAAGGACAATTTACCGATGGAAAACAATTTTGTCTGACATCGGTAATTCCTTAACGTTCGTGATTTGAAAATACTAATATTAATTTCTTCATAATTAGTACCTAATGCTGAAACAAACAAATATTTGTTTTCAGTGAACGGTAAGTAAATTACTTCCCGTTCTGTTTAGCCTAGCGTCTTTGCGTCTTTGAAACAGGCATGGTAAGTTGACCAATCGTGCAAAATAGTATATTAAGTACCAAGGGCGGTATGTACAGTGCAATACCGGTACAAAATGCACATTACGTCCGCGATAAAAATAAAAATTGGAATAATCGACTGGTAAATATAATGAAGGATGTAAGTATTCGGGAATGCAGTCTGTATGTTTTTATTTTACTAAAAAATCTGACGTGGAAACCACATGACTTCCTTGTACGCCTTGTTTGTTCATACTTTTCTTAATAACTAAAATGTAGAATAATATAAAAAATTCTTTTAACTTATTATACTAGTATACCTACTCACAAATATATTTTAGTCATTTTATTTAAACTGCAGAAGAAGATATAAAGCATATTTTACTATTGTCACTGTCATGTCATAATCATTTAAATTTTACATAGTAACAAATGTTAATCGATCATGGACTACAAGATACCGAAATATTAAATTATAAATATATACTTTAATTATTCTTAAATGATACCAGATACAAAAATATTTATAAAATACCGATTGTAGGTAATAATCACATAATCTTTCATTTAAAATAAAAAAATTTGTCTTAAATTAAATATTTATCGAATTTTTTTTTAAAATTCACTACTTCCGGTTTGTAGATTGAAACCAAAAATAGGAGGTGCACAACTAGATGCTATAACAGTCCTAAATACAAAATTTCAACTTTCTACGTCTAACCGAATTTGAGTTATGCGACATACATACGTACAGACGTACGTACAGACGTCACGACGAAACTAGTCATAATGGATTCAGAAAAGGTCAAAACGGATATTTCCGTAAAAATCTGAGAACCGAAATTATTATTACTCCGTACAAGGAAGTAAAAACCGACGTTTCGACACATCCTTACATACAGACTGCATTCCCGAATACTTACATCCTTCAATAGAAATAAATTTGAAAATCATTTTTATTTTTGGTTATGTAGGTTTGCATTTTGATGCTGTTGCCTTGGTTTCTGTTGTTGCATAGTGCTTACCGTCTTCTTTATGAGTTCTTACCGCCTTGTAAGATTACTCACCGCCTCTTTGTAAACAAAACCTACTTGCTTGGAAAGAGAGCCAGTAAACGAGTAGATCAAAAAATCAGTAACTAGTAGTACATTCCTAGTAATGTACTGGGAGTAGGCGACACCCTTACATCCGTCCTGACTAATTCCACACTTTGCTAAATTGCCTCATCTTATTAGAACACTAACACAATCTTGTACACCTCTTGTCAAATGTCGATGACAACACCCCTATACGACATGGCGTCAGAGTCGGATAGACAAGTCACGTCACACGTTCGTGTCATGTCACTGAGCGTGAACGTGACGTGACATCGCGCAGCGGAAATACGTCATGAGTAGCGGAAATAGACGTGCGGAATTAGCTTCGCATACATAGATAATAGATAGGGGCTGATAACACCAGAGGGTGGTATAATTTCTGTAATGTTTATTCTTCTTGTCGAGGAGTTCCGTGGTTCAAGTCTCTCGACTGGCTATTAAATCGCACTCGGACGCTTCAAGCTGAGCACTTGATCGTCTGAAAATATAGTCCTGGTTGCATAAGAATCTCTCCGATGTAGCTTTGAAACTCAAAGGTCGTCGCACGGATTGAGATTCTAACTGCACCAAGACGAATAGGTCGAAATGGTTCCACTATAACAACATCTACCATTCAATAATAGGGAGTAAATCCTGTTGAATGGGTTACCAGCAAAATAAAAAAAAGGTTTTATTTGGTCTATTGAAATATTGAAAATGACTAATACAGGAATTGTTAGACAATTAAGAGGCCCGTCTACTTCCTAAAATCCTACATAAAATGTACTAACGAAGCGAGTGTTTTGTGGCCAATACAGGAATGGTAAAATTTTATTTCAACAAGGATTTATTATAGAAAGAATGGATCGACAGATGTGCCTTTTTAAAATTTTGATTCAAAAATTTTACATTATATTAAAAATTCCGAAAAATTCAAAAAAAAAATATAATTTATGCAAATTTCACACGGTTATATCTCATGATAGAAATTAATTTTTGAAATTTTAAAAAGGCGCATCTATATTCTTTCTCTATTAAATGTTTATTAAAACATTATCCCGAAGTCAATAATAATCTGACAGTTTACTCGCAACGAAAACACTTTTACAGTATTTTTCAACTTCAAAATGTCATTGCATAGCTAAGATGCGGCAAAGTACGAGTTTCAGGCAGTCGTAGGTGGTGAAAAGAGTGAAATAGAAAAAAAAAGGAAAATTGAGAGTATTCTAGGAATTCGGCAAAAACCTAGACGGGCCACTTAAAAGAAATGTTTTTCTCATTTTCTATTAATGATATTTCAAAGAACTTCTTACATTTCTTAAATAAGCAAATAAAAGAGATGCAGCAACATCTTTTGAATTTATGTAAGCGATTATCCTAAGTGAAATAATATTAAAATCTTGTTATTGTAGAGAAGCAATTTGAAATTCTTTTACAAATGTTTCTCCTCATTCTGAGCATTATGGGCATTGTATTCATACAAGCTCATTTGCTTCCCCTGTCATACGCAGACGGGAAAGAAAATCACGCCATTTTCCACTGTCAGCTTCTTTCACCGCATCTCGTAAGACATAATTTTCCGCCACGCACGCCTATGTGTTCACGAGCCACCCATGAGGCCATTGTGCTGGCCAATACAGAAGGAAAGTGCCCCTTTTTTACTCACAAGTACTTTTGGTTTTTTTGGATAAAACGAAAGCTTTCCGATAGACATTTTCCGCTTCATTACGCCTTTGGAATCTTTCCTTGCTTTTTGTGGAGTAGTTTTGAAAAGGGAAAAGGATAGTGCTATTTCGCATATTGGCAAAGAAGCAGGTGAAGTAGAAATTCATTTTCTAATATAATTTTTAACAATATATTGACACGTAATTTATAATATAACAACGAAACGAGCTACCACAAAATATTTTCTATATGATTGATAAACAATTTGAAAATATTTTGTACTGGATTCTTACATACTGTAGGTACTGAATGTACTGATTTCCTTTTATTAATTAACCTAAAACTATAAGAAAATCTTGTACAATTATTAAAAGAAAAATGTATCTAGAAAAAATCTCGTCTGCGGCGCATTTTCTTCTTTTTCTCTTTTCAATAATTCTAATTATTTTCATTATTTTATTTTATATTATGATATGTCAATAAAACATAAGTTTTGTACTAATTTCATCAAAAAAAATAAATGGTCACTATAAATAAAATGTCTAGGTACATTAAAAGGTTCATTCACAGGATAATGCAAATCTAGAATTTCAGATCCGGCGTGTATGCAAACATAGGAGAACGCAAACAGGAAGATGGAAATCTAGAAAACTTGTTTGTATCTTCAATACAAGGAGGATACACAAATTAGGTTGAACTGAACTAAATGAACAACCCAGCCATTATTGAGTCCCACATACTTTTCTCTAGATTTGCATCTTCCTGTGTTTGCATTTATGACATATCTGAAATTCTAGTTTTGAATTTTTCTGTGAATGAAACTTTTAATTCAGGTATATTTTTTATTACGTACAAATTTTCTAGATTTTAATTTTCTCGTGCTTGCATTTTCCTGTGTATGAATATTCTAGTATATTGTTTTCTGGTGTTGAACCCATTCCCGAAATAAACATCGCAATAACTTTTTAATTTTTTTTATATCTTTATCTATTTGATTTTTGTCGAATTCAAGGCAGCAAAAAATCATAAAAAATGTATTAAGATTTGTAAATTTTTTTATTAATATTACCATTTCCATACAAAATTCTTTCTAAGTGCCAAGTTTGTTTACATTTATTCTTGTTTGATTGTTTTTCTGCATTCAAAATATTAGTTTTCGTAGATATGCTGATATAGTTGAAAATTTACAAAATTTCTGTTGATTGCTTATAAAAATTAATTAATCGTAGAAAAAATGTTACAATTTCTAGCCTCAATCTGCAAAAGATTTCTTTCAACCCTTGGCATACAAAAATAACTATAGTGTAAGAAACAAAAATAAATAAAACACTCGAAACACGAGCACATAGTGACCACGTTTTAAAAATAAAACATTCTGTTACAATAATAATGTATGCAGTAAAACTATTGGATACTGAAGTCCTTCTTTGTAACATTTTATTTGTACCATTTTCTAAATTAAAAACGACTTTTATGATCAGACATCAAAAACTTCATACTTCGACTAAATTCAAGTTTAATATCAAAATTTTACAACTCATAGTTTTGACACTACAGCACATAAAATATCCACTAGCAATAGTTTGAAGCTTTTATGACTTGAAAGCTCGTGTTCAGCTATTATAAATGAAACACGAAATCTTTACATTTGAATAAAACGTAGGTAGACTCTTTTTAATAGCTCGCTTCCTACAAAGGAACTGGGCTATACTTATATTTGTATGAAACAATAGTTTCTGTCCTGCATTTTGATTTACTCTGGAATTCTCCCTTGTGATAGTGAAGTCAAAGGCGTCAAAAGAATTGCTCCTGCGAAGGCGGCTTTGAAAAGAAGAAGGGTGGGGGAACTAGGGCAGAAGCCAGTACCAACAGGTTCATTACTAAGGATGTTTACTTTCAATTAACACCTCGATAGACTTCCACGGACTGGATTACATTAAGTGAAATGGGGGTGTTTCGAAAATACCGCCGACAAAAATTCCAAGGAATAATAAACTGCGATGCATCTAAATAATAAGCCGGAAAATCGCGGTATTCGTAAATTTATTTCATTTACCATTTCTGGCTAATTTTCACAGGACGGCAATACGATAACGGGAATTGGTTCAATGCCGGAAAATAAAATTCTAGAATATCTATCCAAAATGCAAGCACAAAATAGGTAAGAAAATACTTAGGTATAGTTTTTCCAAAGGTATATCGTTATGGCCCTCACAGCAGGCCTATTGTTAAACATTTAAGCGGATTTAAGCTTGATTTATGGCGTTGAAAGAACAGGTACGTATTAAATATTTTCCAATTTTATTTTATTTAAAAATCTTAATTCTCTCAAGATATGTTCTCACTAATCTTGTTTTTTCCTAATTGGACGAAAAGATCAAATCCCTTATTTGATTTTTGGAATTCATTACTAATAGACATTTTAAAATGTCTAATGAATTGAAATGAAAAACCCTAGTGTATTTCAAATTTTGCTAATCCTGCCCCTCACGACAGGCAGTGCTACTCCCTGCTGTGTGCGGCATTCCGCAAGCTTAGTAAGTCAAAGCTATAACGATATATTTTTGTACAAACTTTACATTAAAAAATCTGACGTGGCCATCACACAACCTTCCGCCATATCTAGACTTTAAACAGAAATGTATACGTACAATCCGGTGTCCATTTAAAATATACAAATAAAAATCTAAAATATTCAAACACAGAAATTAGTATCACCTGAATCAAAAGATTCATTCACACGAAAACTCTTCTGTGTTGAAGCAATCCTCCGTTCAGTTACTACATTTAATAGCTTACTTATGACTTATATAGCGCTAGTATGCCAACTTGTCACCCGTCTCATCTGTCAATATTTTTTATGCAGAAACAAAAATCAACCGAACAAGGATTACAAGATTTCAACGTTTTATTTGATAAATTTATTTTTTAAATTTTACTGCAGTTCTTTAATGCTACCAGATAAAGACAATTTTTTTATAACGTAAATTGCAAATAACTTTTCCTCTTATTCTTATTACAAATAAATACTATATTTGTTCAAATTTATAGAAATTTTTGACACTTAACCTTTTCAATCTTCAAAAAGTACCACTTCCGGTGAAGATATTTGTACCAAAATCTAATGAGCTCTTCCTATTCGTATACAATTGTAAAATACCAAATATCAAATTTTTTGGATAATTCGTATTTGAGTTATGCAACATCCGGCATCGGCCCGGACCACACACATACACACACGCGCACACACACACACACACACACACACACACACACACACACACACACACACACACACACACACACACACACACACACACACACACACACACACACACACACACACACACACACACACACACACACACACACACACACACACACACACACACACACACACACACACACACACACACACACACACACACACACACACACACACACACACACACACACACACACACACACACACACACACACACACACACACACACACACACACACACACACACACACACACACACACACACACACACACACACACACACACACACACACACACACACACACACACACACACACACACACACACACACACACACACACACACACACACACACACACACACACACACACACACACACACACACACACACACACACACACACACACACACACACACACACACACACACACACACACACACACACACACACACACACACACACACACACACACACACACACACACACACACACACACACACACACACACACACACACACACACACACACACACACACACACACACACACACACACACACACACACACACACACACACACACACACACACACACACACACACACACACACACACACACACACACACACACACACACACACACACACACACACACACACACACACACACACACACACACACACACACACACACACACACACACACACACACACACACACACACACACACACACACACACACACACACACACACACACACACACACACACACATACATACATACATACATACATACATACATACATACATACATCATCGGGAAACTATCAAAAATGAGTTGTAAGGAACCTAATTCGTGCTCATCCACTAAAAACTCACTACCAGATTTTTTACATGATTCCAATACCTTCCTTTACAGGTAAGCGGAAGGTAAAAATTCATTCACATGAACAAAAATTCAAATCTATAATTTTAAATTTAACCAGATTGAACATATATGCAAACACAGGAAGATGCAAATCTAGAAAAGTTACAGTCAAAACCGAGTATGTGGGACTCAAGAATAGTACTGGGTTGTTCATTTAGTTCAGTTAAACCTAATGTGTGTCTGTATATTCTTTGTGATAATGAGACAAATTAGTTTTCTAGATTTGCATCGATAATATATAAATGAAAATACTGAAAGTGATCGCAAAAGGGAATGGGTTCAAAAACGAGAAAATATAAATCTAGAATATTCATACACAGGAAAATGCAACACCAGAAGATTTTATTCAAATCTAGAAAATTTATATGTTATAAAATACCTGCATCAAAAGATTCATTCACAGATAAATTCAAATCTATAATTTTATATTCGGTATTCAAAATAAATGCAAACACGGGAAGATGCAATTCTAGAAAAGTTATAGTCAAAATCGAGTACTTATATGGGAGTAGGACTCAAGAATGGTTCTGGATAGTTCATTTAGTTCAATTCAATCTAATTTGTATATCTCCCTTGTGTTGAAAAGACAAACTATTTTTCTAGATTTGCGTCTTCTTGTGTTTGAATTTTCCTGTGACTGAATCTTTTGATTGAAGTATTTTATTACTCATAATTTTTCTATATTTGCATCTTCTATGATGTTGTATTTTCCGGTGTATAAATAATCTAAATTTTTTTTTCTTATTACATCTCAAAACATACCTACTAAGATTTTTGAAAAAAAACTATATTCAAAAAATGAAAAATCCAATTAAGTAATTCAAAATCACTATACATATTTTTTAGACGACCTTTACAAAAAAAATAGATATTGCGGCAGCAGCTTACTGAAGAAAGCGAAAAATTTCATAAAATAGCATGATTTGAATATCGTACTAGCATGGTACGGTTATATCGTAATTATGAGACCAAATCAACATAGCCAGGCAGCTTTTGCTTTGTTTATTGATTGTATAAATTATATGTCTTTTTGTAGTCGTCTAAAAAATAGCGTTCATGACTCGTTCGAAAGTAAATAAATATCGTATTGCTCGCACGATATTTTTCAATTTCGATTCTCGTTATGAAATATACTAATTTTTAAGAAGACAGTATTGGTAATATAAGCCAAACGGTAATCTGGATTTCAAAAATGAGTAAAATACGTTTCTGACTTAAATGTAATTTAATATTTTGTAAAAACGGTTTAAATATTTAGTAAAATAAATAGAAGACGGAATTAATTAAAGCCAGTTTTAATTAAAATTAATCCAATATTTACAACAATTTCATTATTTTAATACAAAGCAAGATGTTCCATAAATCCTAACGCAATATTAATTAATTTTGCATTACACAATGTTGAAAAATATAAAAAAACTTCCATTAGCATTGACAGCGCTGAGCGCTAAGCAAAAAATAAGCTTGCGGTGGGTGACAAGCGCGACAATAATTTCCTTAGAAGAAAAACGACTTTCATGGTTTTCCACGTGACCCTTTCAATGGATGCCTTTTAGTTTGGCTTTCAGTGAGCCCACAATAAAATAAAGCACACAAATGTAAAGAGATGCCGCCCGCTGTAGTCGACTCTAAAAGACGAAACGTAGAAAAACTGAAAATCGACGCTTCAATGACACAGAGGAAAGAACGGCCTGCCCTCTGTGAAAAGGCTCACAAATGTGGAAGCGATGCATAAACAACCAGACTTCTCAAAGGGACTTTTACAGAATCAAAGTGTTTTAAATATTTCATAATATTGCAAGAGCGCACAGTTTGACTGACATACCGTATTCGATTTATAATTCATACCCAATACGTTTCAATGGAACTTTATTGTGGAGAATTCATGAAGGAAATATATACCCAGTTTTACTATTTTTATCTTCAATACCTTGTACATTAATATTATGCAACAAGTGTCAAAAATAACTTTTCACTTTTCGCCACGATCTGAAAAGTAATTCAGCGACAAACATGAGCATTTTTTTATAATTACGTGCTATATAATTAGGTGTTGGATAATGGTACTATTATCAAACACCTCTTAATACAAGCATCATAACTATGGTGATTTTAAAAAAGCAAAGTAAAAGATTGCCCACTAGTGGCTTTGATCAAAATTATACCCATTTGTGGGTAAATTGTTACTTTGCTTGTTGGAAATCACCAACCAGTAACGATGTTTTAGGTTGAACTTAATATTTTTAAAATATTTAAATAGTCATTAAGAGGTGTTGGATAAAACATTATACTTCAAACGTGGGCAAAGTATGGAATAACCCAATCGAGAAATTTATCTGACTCAACCTTCGGCCTCGTGAGTTAAGATTTCCCTCATGGATATTTCCATACTCTGTCCACTTCAATATCCGTCAGAATTTGAAGAATATATCATTTTTAAATCCTGTAGAAAATAATAAATTTAATTAGATTAGTCTAATTAAATTTAATTAGACTAATACTTAATTTTTTAATTAATAACTAACCCATTTTTTTTCTTTAAAATTTGAACTATCAACTGTAATTACAGAAGAGCCTTTTATTTCGCCGGATAAATTTCTGTTTGTACTGAAACTTTGTTGCCTAGAAATTTGAAAAGAAAATTCTTTAATAAAATCACGACACCGTAGGTGGAGTGATTTTATTTTAAAACAATTCAAATTGCTGTCAGGTGACAAGGTTGAGATGTCAAACAAAAATTTATTCGGAGGAAATAAAATGCTCGAGTGTAATTCAACGAAATAATTTAACGACTCCTTTAGTTCTTCTTCACAAATATTCTCAAAATCTAATATCACTGACAAATATTAGAAATATGAAGCAAATGACATTTTAGTGTTTTGTTTATTATTTGGTTGCTAAGAAAAAGGTAAGTAAGGTTTTAACACTCTTGCAAAAAGTTACCTTCCTTTTTACCCGCTGTCAAAGCGATAAAATTGTGTTTTGTTTATGGCTTACTTTATACAGGAGTGGAATTATCGCTGCATTATTGGTAATTTGTCAAAAAATTCAAGCTTTTTATTATTAGTATCAAGCAAATCATGTAGTCGAAGCCAGGTTTACTAACACATTGTCCGAAATTTCATAACTCCCGGTAATACGGCGTGCATGCGTGCTTCTATTAGTACAGATTTACAGTGTGCACCTTCGTGCATTTTACATGCATGCTGTCTTGAACCGTGTGTATTTATTATGCATTTTAGAGGTGAGCTGTAAATAATAAACAACTTATATTATTATTTAATATAACAAAAAATGTTAGTAATAATTAAGTATAAACAGTATAACCAGGGTATAACTAATATTTGGATTTTCCCCGCTCTCCATTTTGTATTTAACTTGTTGGTCTCCCTTTTTATAATCCTACGCAGAGTCGAACCACGTTCCGGCCGGCAACTTTTCCAATAAAGCGTAATTAGTTAGGTTTTATAAGGGCCAGGGCGGCTACAGGGCCTCGAACAAGGATGGGGAAAAGGGCTCCCCAACCCCAGTCAGACAACTCTTTTAATTGGAATGGACAATGTTTTGTCAACTTGCAAACGAGAGTTGAAAAGTTAGTAATTAATTCCTAATTATTAGGAGGAAATATTTTCTGAAGTTATCAATTTGAAACTTTTTGCGAATGGCATCATTTTCGCATTTGAAGTTGAAATAATGTTTTTCTTTACGCATTCATTCATTTCTATACAAAATACATTGCAGTAAATAAACAAATGAAGCAGCTAAATTCATTTCAAATTAAAATTAACTGTTTAAAATTAGTAAGTCTATTGTGTCTAATTTATATTTAGTATTTAGGATCGGTAATAATTTGAATTCAGGGCAGTAATTTCTAAATTCATTAATTTTAGCATAAACTTATTTAGGTTTTTGTTCATATATGTATTGATTGCATGGATGAGATGTTAGGCGGCGTAGATCAATTATGGGTAATTTAACATTGACTAAAAGATCATTCGCTCTTATGAAATCCCTTCCTAATTTTTTATTGCAAACTCTTAAACTCTAAGATTCTAAAGCATAAATAATTTAAACTTCAAAACTTCGCGTGGTAACATAATAACGCAATTTCCAACTTGGTGTTTTATTTCTTCATTGTTGGCACCGCTGGTCGACGTAAGATTAAGTTAGGTTAGGATAGGTTAATGAAAAGACTATGAAATTGATTTTCTACAAGAAGAATAGCTATGGATAAACTTGGATAGACCATAGACAAGACTATTACAGTTTGTCTTTGTATCAACGGATAGAAGGCTGGAAAGTTTCCAGACTGCAAGATGAATGGAGATACAGAGCAGTAATAAAGAAAATTTTAAATTATTCGACCTCAGAGAAAATAAATAGATATTTGCGGCAGATGTTCTATACGACGCGAAGCGGAGTGCTTTAATAAAACCGAGCGATATACAAATACCTAACGCACACATTATGTATTATATTTTTTGTACTCATCACCTAGGAAATTACATATTAAACACGCAATTGGCAATCGGAAATGTCAATTTCCCAGTGCAGTAAATCAGGAAAAATGCAGAAAACACTGGCTTTTCTAGACATTTCAGAGTAAAATCATCTTAAAAATAATAAAATTTAGTTTACAAAGTGTTACTTCCGGGAATTCAAATTAGTGAAGATCACCGAAAACCGCCAATATTTAAAAATAAAACTTGTGTGCAGCGCGCCATCTGTCGGTAGTAGTGAGTACAAAAAGCATCGTAACCTCAAATTTAATGACAAGACTACAACTACAACTTGAATGTATTTGATTATAGTATAGTTTTATTCGTTACAAAAAACATTGTACAAACCTCTTGCGGGAAGACCCATCCCAGCATTCGCGTAAATGAAACCCTCGCTCCGCTCGTGTTTCAAAAAAACCGCTCATGTGGGATGAAAATCTTCCCGCATTTGGTTCGTAAATAACTATTTTGGCCGACATACCTATTTAATAAAAATATTGTGAGATGCAGTCTAATGTCAAGTAGCCTTGAAAAAACTGTTAAGAGATGTCGCCAGTAAATGTCATATTTAAAATTGATCTGTTTTATTTATTTCAGACTCTATTGTACAATAAATTATTGTTTAAAGTAGTGTTTTTGTAGGCTCTCTTTTTACTTCCTCGACCTATGTTATAGAGAAAAGTATTGTGATTTTTTGACAGTTCGAGATTTTGATGAATCTTCACGTTTTAGACCCTACTGTCGTTCTGTCTGGTTGTTGGATAACTTAAAAATGCGTTGGAATTTTGGACTGATATTTTATATTTAAGATTTTGAGCCAAAACCTGACTTCTAGTTTTATTCAACCAGTGGTACCAATTTTATAAACTGAATTTTTTAAAATTTTTATTAAAATACTATAGAGTGTAGTGTAATTTCAAATTAAAGCCCTCGGAAAAATTATTCTAGTAGAAGATTGAAATAGTATATTACATTACAAGTCATGAAAATGTTTCATTGCAGACGAGGAGGCGTTTGAAGAATGCGAGGATGCGCAGCGTCCGAGCATTTCTTCAAAGCCTCCGAGTCAAGCAAAGACATTTTTATGACGCGTGATGTATTCTATTTTTTTTAAATCGGCAATTAAGCTTAAAATTATAAAAAAAATTAGGTTTGCATAAATCATCAGAGCTGTGACAAATCATCAGAGCTGTCACAAATTTTAGAAAAAGTTGTCATGACAAGTAAACAAAGTTGAAAGTAAAAATTTTATTTTCATGCCTAGTCATGAAAATCTTACTTTCATGCCGCAAATTAGTCTGGAAATGACGATTTTCATGCCGATTTTGAAAAAATAACATTTAATTGATCGTCAATTTTTTTTAATACAAATTATTCAAATTTCCTATACCGAGTTTGGTATCAATTTAAAACTCTCGGGGAAATAAGTTTAGTAAAATGACATTAATGCGATTTTCAATAATTGTTTCTCAAAAAATTATTCAAATTTTTTTAAATGTATTATCAAACTTAAACTCTTTGGGAAAGAATTCTAGTCGAAGAATCAAAAACAACATTTAAATGATGGTTAATAATAGTTGTTTTTTCACATGTTATTCAAATTATATCGAAGTTGACATCAACTTAAATATTTTGGGAAAAAGATAAAATTTAAATTTTGTTGAAAGAAACAAAAAATTAAAGCCTTTACGAAAGCAAGTTATTAAAACTTATAGTCGGGTGGTACTCTGGTGGCCACAGCGGCTTTTTTATTTTGACGCATTAGTGTGGAAACATTTGTAAAGTCGCAACTACCATAGACGTCAACGATGTGTAATTGTTATGTTCACACTTCAGGAGGCCAAAAAAATAATTTCATTTCGCGTAACCTACATTTCAAGAAATAATTAATGAAATCAGTGTAGATTGATGGATGACCAATTTCCCTAATAAGCCACCCCTAAGTCCAACCCTGCGGTCACGCACGCATCCTATCTACACTTTATTTTATTCACATTTCCCTATAACATAACCTGGTTAAATATTCGCACCACTACAAACACTGTATGTGTGTGTGTTTTTATTTTTATGGAAATTGTGCAAGAAAGTTTCTAGAAAAAAAAATCAATCTGCATTTGATGAGCTGGTGGTTCAGCCCCCACATAAATATGAATGGAACGCCGCTGTCGCGAACACGCACTAGACGGAAACGAGTGAACCGCCCCCGTGTGATTTCAGTTTAACTACGTCACTGAAATTTAACACGTTTCGAGGAAATAAATGACGTAATGGGTATTTAAACAATTCGTGGAGGTGGTGCTATAACTTTATATTAAAACTTTAAAGCTATATTTGAATAGATAAAATGATAAAAATTAAATTGCGCAAATAAAAAATTCGAAAAGTTTTTACATTAATTAAGCGCATATGCCAACTTTTCAACTATTTTCACTGAAAAAAATAATTAATGTTAACAGCATATGACCTCAACTCACACATAAATTTATAGTTTTATAAAAAAACAAAATGAAAATAAAAGTATAAGGTTGAAAATTTTTTAAATGTTACACAAACATGGATTACAAAACTACTGGAGTTTTAAATGCAAAATTATAACCAGGTTCAAATTAACACTAACAACCGCGAGTACCTGTGAGTTAACGGCTGATAACCGCACACATGTGATTAATAGTATATTATTTAACGAGCACGTAATGTAGGCTATAATTCAAGAGGATGAAAGTTTATGCACGAACTGAGGGCGAATGTATCATCCATCCAAGTAAATTATAGCCATTATGTGCGAAAATACGAAGTTTTATCTACGACTTTTCATATAAAATATTTCTTTACAAATTTTTATTCATATTTTATTGTGATGAACTGAGGACAGCTGACTGTTGTGTTGAATAATGTACTATGTTCGTAACATTTTCATATTTATTTGAATTTTGTATTTCGCGCCATTGACGCATTCAATAAAGGTTCAGAGTTCAGACTCCCATGAGTCAGTGTTTTTGATAAGCAGTAACAGCGACTACACGTTATTTTTCGCTCCTTGTCCGCACTCAGAATATCACAATATAACATACCTACTAATAATACAATAGAGTTGAATTCTGTATTTATAATACAATAGTGTGTCATACTGCAGTTACCTATGTTACCTATATAATGAATTTATTATTGAATGGTTGTATAAAATTGCTATTTGTTTAACTAGGCAAAAAAATAATAAATTAACTTACTGCCGCAGCTACAGTTTCACAGACGAGGCGCAGCAGAGGCTATGAATCTAGCTTAGGCAGTGAACCTGTATTTTTTCGCTGATTGTTATTAATTCATATGAATTTAGTAATTATTTTCAATATATTAACAGGTATCGCCATCAAATTATGTTATATGCGCGTTTGTTGAACGGTTGCTATGCGTTTGTTGAGCGATTACTTTGAAAAAGCAAATTTGTTATTTGTATTTCCATGAAACTTCATCGATTAAATAATTTTATTGCCTAGGCAGTAGGCACTAAAAGTGACACTTCGCAGACTGTCAGCTGTTAATAAAATAGCACTTTTAATGTCAATAGGCGAAAAATATATTTATATTTATATTGTTGATTCAACTCGTAATAATATTATGATATAATTTTATAAATAAACCAATAAAAAATACCCATGTTATTGTAATATATTTCGCTGTTTATCATAAAACAAGAGAAAATCTAAAGAAACAAGAACGCTCTTCATCGCACGCAGTAATCCGCAGGCCCTGCAGGTCCGGAATAAGGAATAATCCCACACCGGATATGTTAAAGAGCTTACTGCGAAGAGAAAATGTAAATTCAAGTTTTCCGGCTTTAAGTGGCCCGCTCTTACAGGAAAAACAGCAGGTGTTTTAGCTTCGTTACGCATACATTAACCAAAAGGAATAATACTCTGAATATGCATCAACAAACGACGGAGAATTAAAATTAATATCTTCATTTGGAAAGAAAACATTTTCGCCGTAATATTTTAATCCTTTTGAATGAAGTTATTGACCCTTACATATTTTTCTCACGACCATACGAAACAAACAGTTTCTATACAGTTACCTCGCTACGAAAATAAACAGTATCACACATCCGTTCAACCCGTTCGATATGTTATCGTTTTAGTAGGACTGTGTTGCCTTTCTGACATTTGACAATTTTTTCCTGTCATTACGTATTTCGCAATACCTTGCATTATAAAATGGACAAACACGACATTAAAAGTAGTAACTTAGTACCTATTTTTGCTGTATCTGGTATAATTCAAGAATTTAAATAGAATTTATAATCCTGTAATTGAAAATCTGGTACCATTATGACAGTGACAGTTGTTGACTTTAAAATATATTCATACATGAAATGTTTAATATTAATGGTCATGGGAGAAATAGTGTACACAACTCATAGAAAAGTGTCTATCGAATGGTCGTGAGATTTCCGAACTCGGCAACCCTCTTGCGTCACATTGTCACTCACACTTTCCTTACTCATTATGTAATTTAGATAATACTATATCTTAATCATAAAAAATAAATATTTATCATTATCATACTGACTGCGCCATTATTAAATTAAATAATTGTGAGACAATAATAATACTATTAAAAATTTTTGTTAATAAAATCCTAAAACCGTTTAAATATCCCATAAGTTTGTACAAGCTTACATGTTTTGTTACAGTCTCATGAAAAATATGGTAGCGGAAAATCTGTATAACTATACAAAAATGTATATTATATTGACAAAGAAAATTAATATAAAAAATCATAATAATTATAATCAAAAAAATCCCGTTATCAATAAGTTAGAATGGTGTATGAAATGAGACGAAGAAAATTTTCAACTCGATATAAAAATAATAATCTACCCCAATTGAAATGTATCCGTAATCCACTTTGATCCCCGATGAAGAAAAGTTCAATATAATTATTAAAAATATTTCTTTGGGTGAGATTTAGCTCTAATCAAATACATTGGATTCAAATGATACGATATTGGTTACCTACCTAATTATTTTTAGCAGCAGAAAAATAAAAATTATTTATTTTCATCAATTTATAAATTCATACGTATTAAAAATTAATTAAAATTTTTTAGTACTGCACAGACATTTATTTTATTTCAATTGCGTTATTTTTCCTATTAATTTAAGCAGTTTTTGTACACCACAAATTTTTAATTTTAATCTACCTATTTAAATATTTAAAATCAAAATCGAGCCATATTGGATATTGGATTCCAATAATGAATTATTGTAGATGTTATTTTAAGTGAAATCCAATCACTCGGACCCAGCGGTATCTGCAGGTTAATGGAAACGAACTTAAGGCCGCTAGCATGCTAGTCGGACACACTACCGTTTAGTAAACTAATTTTCCTAATTTATTTGATTTTTTGTTTATGCTCTAGCATTTAAATATAATTTTCGTTGGTACAACCAGTTATTATTTATTCATTTTCAAACCCTATTTATATTTTTTCTCATTCATTTTAATTTTACTGTGGTTTTTAGTTATTATTATTTAAGTTTCTCATAAACAAAATTCACACAACACAAGATAAATAAACCTTTTAAAAAAATTGAGTCAACTACTACACGTAACATATTTTATTCAAGTTTGTCTACCTATATTATGCACTTGAATTAAAATTTAATTTTCATTGGAACAACCGGTCATTATTTATTCATTTTCCAAACCTGTATATTTATTTTTTAAATAAATTATTATACTTGAATTTATTAATTATTAAAATTTAATTTAACTGTGTTTTTTGTCTTTATTCGTGTTTCTCATGAAAAACTTCGCACAAAATAGATATAAATAAACCATTTTAAATATATTTAGAATCCTAACTGAATTTTATTCATTTTCAAGGGGGTATCCAATATGGCTGCCGAGTTAGACAATTCTGCATTATATTTTATTTGTGATTGTATCTGCATCAATTATGATAATATTGAGTAATTCTGCTATTTAATTCATAATAAAATGTGGTCTATCAGTCCTGAGACCGCCTAGCGGTAAAAAAGCTAACTGTGACGTCTTGAGCAGACAAAATCAGTAATATTCCACATTCATAATAAAAAAATCCTTGTTTTCAGCCTAGATATATAAATAACCATTTACCTAAATGTTTTTGTCCTTATTCATGTTTCTCATGAACAAATTTCGCACAAAACAATAAATTTTATAAGAAAATTTAAAATCCTACCTGAACAGCAAGAATCCTAGCGCAGTGACGGCAGCCCTCCTCACATCGTCGTTGACGTCGGACACAGCAACGTGGAGCAGCTTCCTGATGGCCTGGTTGTGTCCGGTGCCGCAGTAGGCCATGGCGAGGGTGTACATCCCGGACCGCCGGAGGATGGGGTCCTTGTCACTGCACAGCGACGTGATCAGCGCGTCGGCTTCCTCCAGGCGGCCGTACATCGTGAATGCGATGCCCACCGCCAAACCGCGAAGGATTTTCTCGTGTTGGGATTCTTGGGCGTACTGAAAGATTAAAATTTTGGTAAAATATTAGAAAACTACGACGCTAGTGCTTTGAAAGCACTTACACACGTGTATCACACGCTTTATTACATCTGCGTCCTTATATTAGAAATAATGCAGGAAAACAGCATTTTAATTTTTTTTTCATTTTATAAAGTAGTATATGTGATGTGTCAAAACATCGTTACCTAGGAAATTAGTTACAATTTTCATTGTTGTTGCTTAGCAACCTTTTAAAACACGGCATGTTTTTGTTGTGATTATGCACGCATTTACGTGTTTTAAACAGCGATTATGATGCATGTGTAATAAAAATATATTGGGATTTTTTATTTTAACAAAAATAATTAATAGAATGCTTCCATTTCTCCTATACAAAATAATGAAGCCACAGAAAAATTTCCTTTCCTTTCCAATTTGATTAAAATTTATTTTTTTAATAAGATTTTTTTCTGTTTCCATCTACCAGCCAAAGCCGAGTGGTTGGATTCCACTATAATAACATCTACCATCCTGTAATTGGAAGTTAATTCTGTAGGTTGGTTACCATCAAAAAAAAAAATTTAGGATTGAATCCAGGCAGATACGCATACAGATACATTATGCAGTAAAACTTATACAGTATTATGTACTTATACAGCTGCGAAATGACACTAATCAAATTTCGTAGACGAGATAATACACAATATTTTTTGCTACTGCAATTCATATATTAAAAAAGCTCTCATTTTTGTTCAACCGTGAAAAATGTTTGACATTGACAATTCAATCCGCGAAATTGAACTTCGCAGCTGTTACTAACAGTAACGAACGGCCGCGAAATCTATTGTACACACATGTTATAATTCGCGGCCTGAATTGCGGACGTCAATATTGACTTTTTTGACAGTTGAGCAAAAAATATTTTTTTACTATAATAGATTTTGCTTCTAATATTATTAGTTAGCCTGCATGTGTGTATGTATGTACGTATAATAAAAATAATATATCTACTCTAAATAATATTTCATAAAAATGGAACCTACCGCGACCATATCTTCGATGGCAGGAGCATGTTTAGATCCCAACATGACCATCCCCATAGCAATACCAGCCGCTTCGCCAGTAGCAGCATCGTCTTGATATAAATTAAACTTCAACTGTTCATAAACATCTTGTCTATGAGTGCCCATAGCTGCTAGACCCAATCCTAAACATCCTCCATGTCTAACCATCTGCAATATAAAAAAACAACCATAATATTCACAAAAGTCAAACAATTTTTAGTAATCATACCTCATTTTGGGCATCCTTCACTTGTTGAAGAAGGTAATCAATAATATTCGCTCCATGGTTAGCATGGATCAGTCCTAGAGCATACAATCCACCGCCTTCAGAATAGCCAGAGCTGGGTCCAACCTCTTTAGGGAGGTAACTCTGCATTAATGCAAGAGCTTCTTGTTCATGTCCTCTATGGATGACTCCCAACGACGCTGTTGCTGTCAACTTAGCCCAATTTGTTGCTCTCGCTAACCATTCCAAGTTATCACGTAAGAACTGATCACTCGTGGTCCCACTGTGCATAAAAGCGTTGGCAATTACGGTCGCTGTGTGGCAAATACTGACTCTAATAGCATCTTTAGTGTTCTTGAGAATGAGCATGTCTGTGTGATTGCTTCTGATTAGGAACTGTAAGTGGAGATCTATGGACACGCTGCCGGAGAGAATACTGCTGAGTTTTTCTATTCTTTCTTGATGGTGTTTTTCTTCATCGTTTAAGCTTTCTAATGTGCGTTCTTCTGTTTTGACTTCGGCATCTGCAACGACCGCTTCAGGTTCTTTTACTGGGACAGGTTCGATTATACTCGGTTTTGATTCTACTAAAGCTGATGGTAAAGGTGCAGTAGCTTTTAGAGCTCCTAATACTTGACCTAAAAATTGTTGTGTTGCCGATTCGTACATATCAAATGCAATTTGGTAAGCCATCAGTTGATTTTCCTACGAAAATACAATAGTTAATACAATTTAATACAATAAGTTTATACTGGGTGTTTCACAACTTCGTGCATATATTTTAATGGCGTATAGTACTCAACTTAATAATCATGGAACAAAAACAATTTTTTTAAAATTCGTGAATTTATGAACATTTGAAACTGGATTTTAATTAATTGTGCAAAAGCATGACCAGTAAATTTATGAAATCCCATTTGAATACAGTAACCCAAAACTGTTTCGTACGTATGATAAGTATGTCATTAAAATATATGCACAAAGTAGTGAATCATCCTGTATACATACTTCTTTTCCTTGGGCGAGTTTGTCCAAAATTTCGGCAACGCTTAACGGGTCTTCCAAAAAGATCAAACACTGGCACATATTAACATAATCAGGAGTTGTTAAACCTCTGTACAGTCCAACTAAAGACCTCAAAACAGAATTTCTAAATCCGCGATTTTGAATTAAGCTCATAGCAACTTGAAATGCGTAGCTGAGCATTGCTGAAATATCATCCGACTGGGTGATAGCAGACTCGAAAATATCCATACGACGGGTCTCCAAAGCCAGACCTAAAGCTTGGCGATACTGGCCATCATCAAGACAGCGCTGGAACATACGATTCACAATCGCTTCCAAACGAGGATCGATTGGTTTCACATTTTGAGATCCTTCGGCCATTGCAATTCGCTGCTGGGTGTAGAAGTCAATGCATTTTGCTGTTAAAAAAATATAAAAATTAAAGAAAGAAGAATGTAAATAGTTATTTCAAGTACGGATAAGCATTGTTTGGTGCATGCGATGAGAAATTTGTTCGATCGAGGCAAAGCCGAGATTCTCGACTCGTCAAGTGCAACAAACAAGCTCTATCCAACGAGGTGCACACAAAAAATTTCTATAGAAGAGGCACGGAATCAGACGAGATACGCCATCAAAAGAAATGGCCTACATATAAATTTTTTTTTACTTCAAAAATAACTTATTTCAAAATTATTTTTTGCCGTAAGTATTTATAAAAATTCAATGAAATCGTGGTTATCATCATTATGACAATGTTTATAAACAAAACAAAAATTTTCGAACAAAGTGTTTACAATCTTAGTTTAAGGCTAATATGACGCAAATTTAAAAGTTTTTTGTTTTTGTTGCAATAGTGTTACAAAACAGCACTTTGTCGCACTAACTAAAAATGTTAATATTGTTAGAATGTAGAAAACATATTTACCAATAGTAGTATCAACGTATTCGGTGTGAGAATTGACATCAAACAAGTCGCCGGCCCCCAATGCATAAGTCAAAGAATCCTCGAAAGATCCAAGATGATAGTAAACCTTGCTGGCTACAAGAGCAGCCAATTGATGCTGTTGGAATTTCTTATCCTCATGTAGAATTTCGCTAAAAATATTTAAAATTGCAACGAGCTGTTTGTAAGCAGTTAAAAATAGTTACGTACATCTTTTCAATTGCCTCCGAAATTTCCGGCCAAAATTCGTCAACAATCAGGTCCAACTTTTTCAAAGCGAAAACTTTGAGCTCCGGCATGGGCTCCTCCAATAGGGAAATAATTCCCGCTGTTGTACAAAGAAGATATTGTTATAATTATATTACAACAAAAGATCATAGATGAATCATAATAAAGAGTAAGGTTAGAGGAGACGTAAACAAAATGAAATGCAGTAAATATACATGATAAAAGTAACAAAATAATATCCTATTCTATAAATTGCTCAGTCTTTATCACATAAGAATAAAATAACATTAATAATTGGGGTAAAGTAATGTATTTTAAGACATTACAAAATGATGACTTGCATATCATGTAAGGTTAAAATAAACCGAATAACTAAAATATGAAGTTAAACGTGCAAGGAAAATGTAATATTATCTTACCAGCTGAAGTGATATTCATGATGAATCTCTGACACTTGTATAACTTTAATAAATTCACAATTTACTCTGTATCAAAGATACGTCCACTCAACAACAAGAATGAATTTACTTTGAGAACGTGAAGTTGAATGTGGTTCACAACTATCACGCAGATGGCGAAAAACTCGTTTGACGGCTGGCGGGACTACGTTTCGTTAGAAACTTCTTGGCCTACGGTATTGTTTCCTTAACTTTACACCTGGACAAGCAATCCAGGTAAAAATGGGATACAAAACATGTTTCCTTCAAAGAAGATTTTCCTGGACCTAATTTTGTTTCAAAATAGACTGGTTGATTGTCATTTGTTTAATTTTTTCCGTTTTACGTAAGCAAGAAAACGCAGTAGGTGCATTAGAACCAGTGGCGTAGCGTATTTTTACCTTCCGCTTACCTGTAAAGGAAGGTATTGGAATCATGCAAAAAATCGGGTGGTGAATTTTTAGTGGATGAGCACGAATTAGGGTCCTTACAACTCATTTTTGATAGTTTCACGATGATGTCTGTGTGTATGTGTGTGTGTGTGTGTGTGTGTGTGTGGTCAAGGGTTGTTAGTCGCATAACTCAAATACGAATTACCCGAAAATTTTGATATTTGGTATTTAACATTTGTATATAAATTGGAAGAGCTCCCTAGATTTTGGTACAAATATCTTCATCGGAAGTGATATTTTTTGAAGATTGAAAAGGTTAATTGTCAAAATTGTATATACTCGTAAATTTGGAAAAATATAGTATTTATTTGTAATGAGAATAAGAGGAAAAGTTATTTGCAACTTACGTTATAAAAAAATTGTCTTTATCTGGTAGCATTAAAGAACTGCAGTAAAATTTAAAAAATAAATTTATCAAATAAAACGTTGATATCTTGTAATCCATGATCGGTTGATTTTTGTTTCTGCGTAAAAAATATTGACAAGTGAGACGGGTGACAAGTTGGCATACTAGCGCTATATAAGTCCTAAGTAAGATATTAAATGTAGTAATTGAACGGAGGATGGCTTCAATACAGCAGAGTTTTCCTGTGAATGAATCTTTTTATTCAGGTGATGCAAATTTCTGTGTTTGAATATTTGAGATTTTTATTTGTATATTTTAAATGGGCACCGGATTGCACGTATACATTTCTGTTTAAAATCTAGATATGGCGGAAGGTTGTGTGATGGCCACGTCAGATTTTTTAAAAAGTTATCACTCGCAAATATTATTCGCATTTCTTATAAACCCAATAAATTGTATAGATCAAAAAGTAATCTTTTTTTAATCACAAGTATGCAACACTTTCTCCCTAGACATTCTACTATCTCTGTAGCCTTTGTAGATATTGAGTAAAGTCAATCCGTTTAATCTATTTTTGGAAATTGTGTTTCGTAAGTATGAATTTAATCTTCTCAATGTAGAAAATACCTTCTTGTTTTTGCTTATCAATATCAATAATAATTATTCATTTAAAAAATTTACCGGATATAGACTATTTTTCGATCAATAGGAAATACAATGTGAAAATTTTAATTCTGCTCTAAGTTTTTATCTAGGTATTGATTTTAGAACCAAACTATATTAAATTAAATACAAAAGATGTTCAATGTTCAGAATAAAAAATTGATATAAAACGTGTCTATAACGAGATAAACGTAAATTAAATTTTCGTTTTGTATAATTTTATATGGCAGCACACGGCAGTCTGAAATTAGCCTACATGTTTATTTTGATTTCATGTTATATCGTGAAAGAAATTTATTTGAACAATAAATGTAAGCTTATTCGATGCATTTTTTTATTCTGAACACTTTAAAATCAATGAGTAAAAACTTAGAGCGGTATAAAAAAAAGTCTACACGCCACTGATTAGATCTCGTGGTTTTAGAACTGCGGTCTAGTAAAATTCACTGTTAAAATGGCATCCGTGCGGCAGCATGTGTTGCTATTTTTAAAACGAAATAATTATTATAATACGCAAATTCTTTTGAAAAAGAATAGTGCAGTTAATACTGTACTAATAAGAAAATTTAACAGTACACCTATTGAATACAGTACGTACTCTTACATAATTAATTAAGGAGTATCATTAATGTAAACATGTCTTATTAGCTAACAGTAGAGACCCTGCGCCCCACTTCTTCAATGAAAACATTCAAAATCTGCTAAAGAAGCTGACTCGAATAAACATGAATAAAGTATTTCGCCACAAGAAATTAGAAGAAAAGAAAATTGATACGCCAGTGTACAAATTTATGAGTGACGATGAATTAAAAGCAACTTTAGAAGAGGCTGCGGAACGTGCAAATGATATGTTGCAGATGCCGCCTATTATAAAAGTATATCTTTCTTTTGCAATAATGATTTTAGGACGAATTTAACTTACTGACCAGAAAAGTTGCTGCCGGGAATACCACGGAGTACCACGACTCGCTCAAAACTTTATATTCTAGCTAAGGGACACCTAAATCATCATGCACTAATATATGAACCATGTAGACTTCTTCAAAGGGGTATTTAAACTAAAAATTGAATTGCATAGCCTGTCAGTAAGGTTTTGTGAAATTTCACAAGAGTAATGTACCCCTCTGAAGAAGGCTACGTGGTTCACATGTAGGTTTATGATGTACTTAGTACACCTACAGAATATTAAGTTTCGAGTGAATCGAATAGTGTAACTGTACATACCCAGTTAGTCAGAACTGGGCAGAGTACCGATCAAAGGTACTCATGAGTACTAGTAAATGGTCCTCATGAGTCATGAATACCGACTTCTGAGTACGTATTCATTTTAAGTATTCCGGTACTCGTTTGCTATTTTTGGTACTCGAATTTAATATATTTTGAGTACCATTTTATATAAATTTTAATATTTGCAGTATAATTTACATGTTAAATAACTGCAGTTAATGAGAGTAAAATGATATAAAAAACATTACAAAATTATTTAAAATAGTAATAATAATAAAAATATTAGTCGTTTTACAAACTAAGTTTAGCTTGAAGCATAATAGATGTCGTAAGTAGTTAAAAAATATGTTTTATATCGTTCTATTTTCGAGCTTATGATCAGAAATTAATATATTTTACCAGTATATATTATGGATGATTTTCGCACTATAATAATTTTATAATAATTAAATAATACTTATTTTTTAGATTCGTGAAGAAGTCAACGAAATACTATCCAAAGATCCTGCATTGCAAGGATACGACTCCTCGAAATATGTGTTTACCGATATTACATTCGGCATATCAAATCGCGATAGACTAATAGTGGTTCGCGATAGTGACGGTACATTATCAAAAGCAGATTGGGATACTCGACAAAGAATGAATCAAGTTTATTTTCCACAAGTTGGAAGAGAATTTAACAAACCAAAAATGTTTGAAGACGAATATTTAAAAAGTTTATTAGAACGTAGGGAATATGAATTTATTTTGGATCGCGCATGTGCACAATTTGAACCTGACGACCCAGAATACCAAAAAATTACCAGTCTTACTTATCAACATGTAAATGAACATAACGATTTTGAAATTTTGCGATCGACTCGCCATTTTGGTCCGTTGGTATTTTTCTTAACTTGGAATAAATCAGCTGATAATTTATTGTTAGAACTTATTGAAACTTCACATATAGCAGATGCCAATTCGTTAATTCAATTATTTAATCAATTACATGAAAATGAAGCAGTTGGAAAAGATATAAATTTACAATCAGAAGACGACACAACAATAATTGAAAAATATATCAAAGATAAATGTACTAAAAAGGGTCAGCTAGAATTAGCAATGCAATCATATAAGGAACTACTCAAACAAAAAATAGAATTAGAACAAGGAATTAAAAAAGCACATGGAATAGTCTAAATAGTTTAATTTTTATATTTCATACAAAACTTAATCATTATTCATTGATAACAATGTAAATTAATAAACTGTTAACTTAAAACTCGTATTTTATTTCAAATTTTTCAACACATTCGTGTTCACAACTCCAGGTGTTTCGGTATATTTTGTTGATTTTCCTGTCAAAGCAATAAACTGTTCTGAAATTTCAACAGCTACTCTAATTTGCGCTTCTGATGTGCTTGCCCCTAAATGTGGGGTAGCAACAACCTGAGGAAGTTTGATTAACGCTTTAGTAACTTCTGAAGTAGGTGGTTCTTGCTCGTAAACGTCTAAAGCAGCGCCGCCACATTTGCCGTTTTTAATTGCGGAGAGAAGGGCAACTTCATCGATGATTCCTCCACGAGCTACGTTAATTACTCGTAAATTTGGTTTACATACACTGAATACTTTGTCGTTAATCATATCTTAAAAACATTAAGTATTATTAGTCATTTGTATGTAATAAGGCTATTAAATTTTAATTGTTGTTTACTTACTTTTTGTTTGTGGAATCAAAGGAACATGCACCGTAATATAATCAGCAATTGGCCAAATCTGCTCCAGTGTCATAGATTCAACTCCAAATTTTTTGGCATCCTCTGCTGGTACCAGGGGATCAAATCCAATGGTCTAAAATTTAAATAATTATTATAGTATATTACGCAACAAGAGCTTTAAAAATCATATTACGCACAAGTAAGAAAAGTTACACAAGAGTCGTAGACGAGGGTGAAATTTCGTTATTATTTTAAAATAATCGTTTTATTCAAAAAACAATTAATAGTGAAGATCATTAATTTATCAAATAAATTTTAAATAATAATGTTACTTAGCAACGAGCTTTATTTTAAAACTCATTTTGTGTATCATATTTTTTTACGATCGTTTTATTAAAAAAATAATATTGATTATTATTTTTTCAAATATTTTTAAAGTGAGAACATTAATATTTTTATGGAGCTAGCAACGAGTTTGTATTTTGTTAAGTTGCTTTAGCATTCAGTTTTTATTTTGATACGTTGCTTAGCAACAAGCTTTTACTTTCATACGTTCCTTAGCAACAAGCTTTTATTTTGATCCGTTGCGTAGCAACGAGCTTTAATTTTGATACGTTGCTTAGCAGCGAGCTTTTATTTTGATACGTTGCTATAGCAACGTGCAATTTTAAGATCTAACGAATGAATATGCGTAAGAATAAACTTACTCAGTTTGGGAGTAGTTGAGTAATGCTCATTGTCTCAGAAAGATTAATTTTTACATCTTTTTATTAATATACTTACTCTCATTCCCCATGCTTGCATGCGAGTAGCAACTTCACGCCCAATTCTCCCTAAACCAATAATAGCCAAAGTTTTTCCGTATACTTCATGTCCAGCATAAAGTTTTCTGTCCCAACGGCCAGCTCTCATAGATTCTGAAGCTTGGGAAACATTTCTTGCTAAATTTGTGATGAGAGCGCATGTTAATTCGCAGGCACTGATTGCATTGCCTCCCGGTGTACTATAAGAAAAAAAATTAGTATTGTATTTAAAAAATTTCTGGTCCATCATACTTTAACACTAAGATGTTTTTCGCAGAAGCTGCGTTGATGTCGATATTGTCGACTCCAGCACCCGCCCTTCCAACTACTTTTAAATTTGTTGCGGCCGCGATTACTTCTGCAGTTACTTTTGTATCAGAACGAACAATCAATCCATCGTAAACCTAAAAAATAAATTGTGATAATGTCTTGTTAAAAATTGTGTTTGTCTATTGTTATCAATAGTATCAAGATTTAAATTAATGGATTTCAAATTATCCAATGTCAAAAGTTCATGCGATTGTTTACATAGCAACAAGTAGAGTTTAAATATTCATTTCCAAGTTATGAAAAACACTTGAAAGATTAATTAATTAGTCCGTAAAAAAAATTAAATCAGTAAATATAACTATATCAATAAATTTTTTTCAAAAGTAAATGCATTAATTGTGACCTTTTATCTAGAGCTTAATCAAAAGAATTTAAACTCATTTATTGATAATTTCTATTAAGTCAAGGTCAAAAACTGTATTCCTTTTTTATTAGCAGACTTGTTTCAAACTTGTTTCTTCAGACAAAAAGAAACCAAAACATTAGTAGGTATATAATTTAAGCTATTTACCAGAAAAGAAGAGTTCAATAACTTAAATAATTGTAGCTACTTACCGGTATTTCTTTAATTAGTTGTTCCTTAGTCAATTTGTATTTGCAATCAACTTTGAAGCCATTTTCTTCTAATAATTTAACACAAGCTTGATCAACGGCATCAGCTACAAGAACTTTTTTAATATCAATCATTTTTAATTAAAGTTAGTTTTGATGGAGTTGATAAAAGTTAACAACTGAGAAATATTCTGTGCGCTTCTGTCTTATATCGCGCTATGGACATCACGCGTTACCCCCACTCTGTTAGAATAAATTACTTTTAATAATGTGTAGTCTACAGATATTAGTACATTACTTATGCCTTCTTAATACTTCATTGTATGTTTACTTGCTGATTAATACCAATAGAATGCATAATCAAGGTAATTTCCGATAGATAAATAAATATATTTGAAGGTGATATTAGATCTATGCATTTCCATTTGTTCAAATTGTTGATATGCAGTTATGACGTGAATAGTTTAAGTATTTTGAAATGGTTCATAAACATGTTTGTTTCCAACCAATTTTGAAAGAAATTTATCTCTATTTGTTATTTATCTAATACTAGGAATAATACATAATAGAAGTAGATAAGGAAGCATCTCAGACCATAAGGGTCATGTGTATTATGAAATAATAACTATAACATCAATGATTTACTTTTAAATGATGAAATAAAGATAGTGTATTTCAAAATTACATCATTATTATCATTAAAATATAAAGAAAAGTAACCTATCTGCAAAGGAAATATAAACAAATTATATTACTTATTGCTTCAACTTTAAATTATTGTCGTCCTTACTAATTTTATAAATGGAGCATATTTCAAAGAACATAATATCGCGCGCAAAAATGTCGAACAAAGGTTGGTACGCTTGTTTTATTTTATTTTTCCATCACATTTTACAAACCTCAAACTGTAATGTCAAAACAGAATAAATAAATGACAAGTTGATGTTAAAAGTAAAGTATTATAATAATTAAATACTTTCAATATAATATTTGTACGATACAAAATGTCTCTTTACGATGATTTGGATACAATCAAAACCAAAACAACAGAAAAGGTAGCCGGGTGGTCTTCAGGAATAAAACTTCTTCAGTCTCAACTGCAACTGAAGAAAGCAGCAACAACCGCACCTAAAAGGGATCAAATTAGAAGAGCCTCTTTAGCACCGGTTATAGATCTAAAATCTAAAAAGGATGACGATATTTTTTCGAATCTTAAACCAAGCACTTCATTCGCAGTTGCAACCATCGTATCTGAACCACAATTTCCAATCATTCCTACTGTCTCTGGCTTATCAAAAGATTATGATTGGGATGTAATCGGAGAATATGACCCGTTATGGCCTAATGAATACGAAAAAGTCGTTAAAGACCTGCGAGAGCAAAGAGATCGAGACAATGAAAAAATAGATGACCGAGACAAAAAGCGAGACCGGCGTCGTAAAACCAGATTTTCAGAAAATGAGGAACCTATGCCACCTCCTATTCTTCAAGTGACTGCTCCAACGTTAAGTGGATTCGCAGGAAAATGGGATAATGATGAAGAAGATGAGCCCAGACAAGAACTTCCTAAAACTCCAAGAACTGGTGGTGTTACAATTGCACCTCCACCTAGTTTGCAAGAACTTCCAGCGGAACCTGTTGCTCCAACCACCCCACCATCAACATCAGCTAATACATACGGAGCAAGTTCAATTGCCGCTAGAATCATGGCTAAATACGGATTTAAAGAAGGTCAAGGTTTAGGCAAAAAAGAACAAGGAATGTCGATGGCTTTACAAGTTGAAAAAACATCTAAACGTGGTGGAAGAATCATACATGAAAAAGAGATCATGCTGCCACCTCCACCTCCAACAATTGGATCCCCAGTTTTAGTTCAAAACTTTGAGCAGCCAAAACCAGAGCCTAGCATAACAGAAATCATGAGAAGTCCAAGTAAAATTGTCCTGTTGAGGAACATGGTCGGACCTGGTGAAGTCGACGAAGACCTTGAACCAGAAGTTAAAGACGAGTGTAATACAAAATATGGAGACGTTATTAAAGTTATAATTAATGAAATTGAAGGCCTACCCCATGATGAAACAGTGAGAATATTTGTGGAGTTCAAAAGAATTGAAAGTGCGATAAAGGCAGTTGTGGACTTGAATGGAAGATTCTTTGGCGGGAGAACAGTTAAAGCTGGATTTTATGATACGGAGAAATTTAATGCTAAACAACTTATGGACTGATACTTGCAGTAAGACTTTTATTGATTAAAAACATGGTTTTTAAAAGTTTGTCGGACGTGCTACAGCGCCACTTTTGTATGCATTACGTCCTTTAGTTGGCAACACGTGAATAAAATGGATGTGTAGTTAATTTGAAGGAGTTGTCAAAGAGTAATTTTCTGTACATTTTACTATACTTTGGTATTGTATTCGATAACTATGTATTGAATAAACAATTATTTTTTGAAAATGGAGCAGTTATTATGCGGAAAATTTGGGTAAGCCGTTAATTAACATTGCACTGAATCATGTCTAAACAGGGTTATGTCATAACACCTTTTTACTCTTGTATGTCAAACATGCCGACTTTGAACTGTAAACGAATTACGTTCAAAATAATAACACAAAACCTGTAATCCTATTAATAACACTATCGTAACCTTATTTAAACACCGATCTTATGATACTAATAATCAGCTAATTCTAATTGGAAAATAAATCATTTCTAGACGAGTAGTTAGTACTTTTTCTCACACCCCCTTAAAATATGGAACCCAATCTTGGAATCGACGTGCATCTTACACGATATGGACAGGCCGAGCTTTAGACAGATCTAAACCATTATTACGCCGGCAGAACTATAAAGCTCACCAAAGACATTATGGAATGTTTGTAGTTAGAGCACTTAGGGGTGTTCTAAAAATTAGGTACTTATTACTAGGAGGAGCCGTTGGTGGTGGTGTTACTTTGCAGAAGGTATTGTCTTCTTCGTTATAAGATGTCGCTTGTTATTAAAACCGGGTTTCAGAAATATACTGAATGGAAAGATGGGCTTCCTGATATGCAATGGCTTGACGACATCATGCCTGATAACGATAAATGGCAGCAGTGGAGAGGGTCTCTTATTTCTCTCAAAGACCAAGTTAAAGACAACATTGAAATTGGTAAATAAATCGCAAGTTAGCTTTATTGGGGGGTAATGCATGCACCGCTTTTTAGATTGTAGAGTAGAATAAATTTTAGTTATCATTATAGTTTTTTATTTATGATTAGTGATGCAACGGATATCTGGTTACTATTCGGTATCCGGCCACATGTTTACTATCCGACCGAATACCGGATAGTGATCTCACATCCGGCCTATATCGGATAGTGAAAAAAATATAAAATAGATATGAAGTTACATGATAATTACTGTCAACATTTAAAAATATTAAGTTCTCCAAAAAACATAAAATGTAGAATGTTCAATATCTTACTTTTTTTAGAACGCCGATTATTCGGTTGCCAGATATCCGGCTATCCGGTCGACGAATAAACCGAATATTCGGTGTCCGACCAGTTCACTATCCGTTGCATCACTTATTATTGTATTATAAAAAATAATTATTAATTAAAATAATTTTAAAAGATCCGCGACTTAAAGCGCTAAGTGAAGCAAAATACCAACAATTTCGAACTTGGTTCGATCAGCGTTTAGAGGATGCCATAGCCGCTGCTGAAAATGGAAATGGTCCACAGGCAGTGGATGGTAAGTAACATTTTCCTTACCTCATCTCATTTATCAATTTCAATATCATTTTTTTCCTGGGTACATTCTCTCTATAGTTATAGATTACTCGAATAATAAATTGTTTAATTTCATTACCTACCTATAAGTATAACAAAATTTGATTTTTTGTTTAGGTATGTTCGCCGGCCTCTCAAGTTTTGTAGACAGATTGTACTCAGGTATGCGCTATTCTTCATTTTCATTTTTAACATAGTTTTAAGTGTAGCTGTTTATTGTTATATTGCACGCTTGTATTATTGGTACAGTATTGCTTATTGTATTTTGATTTACATTTCATTTGTTTTAACAACCCTTGATTCATTTACTGTTGTGTGATTATTTTTATTTAATTTGTATAAATATATTTTGAGACATTAACATTTTTAGATACTAAACAAGAGTTATCAATAAATAAAATCGCGTATGCTAGAGCGGCACAGCCTATGGACGATGAAAAACGCAGACATGGTAAATTATTTTTTTAAATGCTTAATTATAATATATTAATAATTTTGTGTTTAATAGAAGCTTCGCAAGTACGCTTAGAAAAATTACAAGATGAAGTGATTCAAATTCAAATAAAATACCAAAAAGAATTAGAAAAACTCGAGAAAGAAAACAAGGACCTTCGCAAACAAAACATACTTTTAAAAGGAGGTCGCAAGCCTACAAACAGGCAAATCAAAGTAAAATATTCCACATTAAAAATACCTTAACATGTCTTAACTTTTTTATTTCTAGAAATCTTTAATCGACATGTATTCTGAAGTACTAGATGAGCTATCAGAATACGACTCCGAGTACAACACAGCAGACCATCTTCCAAGAGTTGTTGTAGTCGGAGATCAAAGTTCTGGAAAAACTTCCGTTTTAGAAATGATTGCCCAGGCTAGAATTTTTCCAAGAGGTGCCGGCGAAATGATGACAAGGTACGAATTTTTCCAAATAAAAACACAAATTATTAAATATGTTGTAGGGCTCCAGTGAAAGTTACACTAGCAGAAGGTCCATACCATATAGCTCAATTCAGAGATTCTGGCCGAGAATTTGATCTAACAAAAGAAAGCGATTTGGCGGATTTGCGCAAAGAGGTTGAGTTGAGGATGAGGAATTCTGTTAAAGGCGGAAAAACTGTCTCAAATGAAGTTATTTCTATGTCCGTCAAAGGTACGCATAATTAAATAGCTTCAATGACCAATAGGTTTAAATAATAATTACTATACTATTCAGAGCCTTTTGTTTCTATGTTTCACTGAAAATATCCCACAATACTAATCATTTAATTATTTTAAAACACTTCGGATGATATTAGTTAATTTTTTTAATACAAATTATTGAATAATTCGTGCATACTTTTAAATTTAGGGTTTAGTATTATTCTGTAATTTATGTGTATTGTACAGTGCTGTACTTTTATTGGGATTTATTCCTGTCTCTCTTAAAAATAATAATAATATTTTAGGTCCGGGTTTGCAGAGAATGGTTCTCGTTGATTTGCCAGGTATTATTTCAGTGAGTATTATTTTTAAATATTTATCAATTAGTTTTACTATTTTTTAATTATTTTCTAGACTGTAACAACAGATATGGCAGCAGATACTCGCGAAAGTATCCGTCAAATGACCCAAGCATACATGAGCAACCCAAACGCCATTATTTTATGCATTCAAGTAAATAATAAATTACCCTAACTTATATTTTTGTACTAATTAATTTTTTAGGATGGTTCTGTTGACGCAGAACGCTCCAACGTAACTGATCTAGTCTCTCAAAGTGACCCACACGGCAAACGAACAATTTTCGTATTAACCAAAGTTGATATGGCAGAAGAAAACCTGGCAGATCCTAATAGGATACGAAAAATTTTATCGGGAAAACTGTTTCCGATGAGAGCGCTAGGTTATTATGCTGTTGTCACAGGAAGGGGAAGAAAAGATGATAGCATACAGACTATCAAAGATTATGAGGAGAATTTCTTTAGGAACAGCAAATTATTCAAGTAATTATAATAAAATATGCCAGTTATCACGGTAAAATTTTCGCCATTTTATTTCATATATTTTATAGAGCTCAGTTTTATTCCGGTTTTTATATTTCTTCTCGAAATGAACCGGTTACCGGTTTAAAAAAATTATAACGGTTCAAGTTTGGTTCCCAGTATAGCTGCAGTTCGTTCCGGTTTTCGTTTCTGTTCCAGTTTGATCGATGATTTGATGAAATTTTCTCAAATTATTTTCGCTTGAGACAAACAAACGGAAATAGAATTTAACAATATTATTATTTTTAGGGATGGTAGAATCATGTCTGCTCAAGTGACTACAAGAAATCTTAGTATGGCAGTTGCAGAATGTTTCTGGAAAATGGTTCGAGAAACGGTTGAACAACAAGCAGATGCTTTTAAAGCCACCAGATTCAACTTAGAAACTGAGTGGAAAAATAATTTCCCCAGGTATTTTAACATAATTGGTCTAAATAACAAATAATGAAATATGTTATAATTTTATAGGTTGCGCGAACTAGATAGGGACGAATTATTCGAACGCGCGCGAGGTGAAATTCTAGACGAAATAATTAATTTATCCCAAGTTTCTCCAAAAAAATGGGAAGATTTACTACTAACCAAACTTTGGGAAAAAGTTTCCAATCATGTATTCGAAAGTATATATTTGCCAGCAGCTCAGACCGGCAATTCAGGTATACTTTGTTAAGTAGAACAATACAGGATGATTCACAACTTCGTGTATATATTTTAATGGTATTATAGTGCTCAATTCACTTATAACAGAACTTAAAGAATTCTTTCAAAATTCGCAATTTTGTTTTAAATGAGATTTCATAATTTAAATTAATGGGTTCAACCAATTTTTTTATCAGTTCAGCCGAGGGTTCACTAAAATAGCTGCGAAACGTTCCGGTTCGGTTCGAGTTCCTGAAAAAATCTTTAAAATTTTTTAGGTACCTTTAATACAACTGTTGACATCAAACTACGTCAGTGGGCCGAGCAAGCGCTCCCTGCAAAATCCGTCGAATCCGGCTGGGAGACTCTCGAAAGCGAATTCTGCCAATTTATGCAACGAGCTCGCGAATCCGCTGACCATGATGACATTTTCGATCAGCTGAAATCCGCTGTGGTCGACGATGCCATGAAACGACATTCCTGGGAGGATAAGGCCTCTGAAATGTTGCGCGTCATTCAGTTAAACACACTCGAAGACCGCTCGGTTACCGATAAACGCGAGTGGGATTCTGCAGTTAAGTTTTTAGAAACTTCAGTCAAAGAAAAGTTGACGCAAACTGAAAGTATGTTACGAGAAATGCTTGGACCGGGAGCGAAAGAGCGGTGGATGTATTGGAAGTATCAAACTGATGATCAATCGAAAAGATCCAGCGTTAAATCTGAACTGGATAAAATCTTATACTCAGATTATGTAAGTCAATTACTAATTTGTAAAGCTGTTTTGTTTGCAATGTTTATGTAAATACAGCTTTACACTATTTACAGCCCAAATTAGCATTGGGTTTCTTGAGTTTTTACTTTTATTTGCAAATAAAATTTAATTTTACAGAAACATCCTCCAACTTTAAGTTACGATGAACTTACAACAGTTAGGAAAAATCTTCAGCGCAATCAAATTGAAGTAGACAATGAATATATTCGGGAAGTATGGCATCCAGTTTATAGAAGACATTTCCTAAAACAATCTCTATCAAGAGCTTACGATTGTCGAAAAGCATTTTATTTATATCACCAACATCAACAAGGAGCTGATACAGAAGTAAGATAAAAAATAAAATAAACATAAATGATTTTAAAATTAAAATTTTTAGGTGGAATGCTGTGATGTTGTTCTATTTTGGAGAATACAGCAAATGATGAAAGTTACCTCAAATGCTTTACGACAGCAGGTTATGAATAGAGAAGGTAAATAATTAAATTTGATTTATATTGCTCGATTATTTACATTAAAAATTGTTATACAGCAAGAAGATTAGACAAAGAAATTAAAGAAGTACTAGAAGACTACAGTCAAGACGCAGAAAAGAAGCAAAAGTTGCTAACTGGTCGTAGAGTAACGTTAGCGGAAGAATTAAGTAAGATCCTTCAAAATTTGTAAATTTAACATGTAAATAATATTTTTTTTGTTTTAGAACGTGTTCGGCAAATCCAGGAAAAACTAGAAGAATTCATTCAAGCTTTGAACAAAGAGAAATAATTTTTGCAGGTTGTTCTCCACATAATTGTTGTTTTTGTTTGTTGTTAATTTTTAGAAGATAATTGTGACTTCTCATTTATATTACTTTTTTAATTTATTGTCATTTATTGTAAATAATCGGAAACATTACAGTAATAAACTGCACATTTTGTTATTTGAATTGCTTTATTTTATTTTTAGAACGTAACAAAGGATTGGGATAAATGGAATTATTAACGAGAGAGTCCAGCAAACAGTTCGTTTATCGTCTATTTACGAAGTTCGAGAAAGTATTCCTTGATATCTGGTTTGTTTCCCGGGAGCGCATGTGCTGCCATCTACGTCAATTTAAGTGTTGTAACAAGGATGTCCAAACATGTATTATCTGGTCGGGTCACTGGAAAATATGATTATGTAATGCATTATAACTAAATAAATTATTATCATTGTAACTATAATTTAATTATTTTTTTAGAAATAAGGAGAACAAGAAAAGAAATAGTTTAATGTACAAGAGCACGTCTCAGTTTATTTAAAACATAGCTAACAACAAATAGTAAGTGCTTGGAAATATTTACAGAAATAGATATAAGTATTCTATACACAAATAGATCATCTTCTATACCTAATAGTATGCGGTTTGAATTTTTACATCTTTCTACAACTATACATATAATAACAGGGCAGCAAGTATAAATTTAAGAAATACAAGATCACCAACAATTAGAAATTTGTGACAAAACATTGAAATGTAGAAATATGCGAGTCGTGTAGGAGTTATACTATTGCACAAAAATAATCTTATCATATTAACAACCACAGTCTCGAATCTCTCTGCAAGAGAGACAAAGTTTTGTTCTCAATCTCAAATCACTGGACCTGCCAGTCATCATCACAAATAAGTGTTTTTCTCTACCACGGCCTCCACATGCTGTCATTGCATTCATTGTTCTTGCTGAAATCCAGCGGTTTTTCCACTTGCGCGCCGACGGGTGTTTGGTTCTCCACTTGTGTTCGCGCCGTTTCCGGTGTCGAACTCGTTTCCGGCATCGGAACTGGCGCGCCCACTTGATTATTCAAGTTGATTCCTAACGCTGCAGCTAGTTGTATGTAGTGTGACGGTAGAACAAAAACAAAATTGCCATCGTACATTCTGATGACATTGTTCGGAAGTGATGCTATGTGTTGTGGGGCCACACCTACTTCCGGTTCCATTCGGGAGGTGACATCCCCATTATTGTTTATTTCTTCAGCTGTGCTTGAATCAGGCTCTAATCTAATTTTTTTTTCATCTGGAGAGCCGCCAAACATTAGGTCAGTGGGTAGACTAGATTCTGAAATATGCGCCATGGGTTCTAGTTTGGTCGGAGTGTAATCCATTGCACTAGGGGTAGAGATTGAGATTCTCTTGTTATCAACTTGGCAACCCAGCATATCTTTGAACATGACGTCGGCTTGTGGGGGTTGTTGTTGTTGCAGCATGACAGCGGCGGTGGTGGCAGGGGGGCTGATGTCAGTGTCGATTTCAGCGACGCAGTTTTCTAAATGTCGTAGTAAACGTTGTCGAATACCAGGCTCGATAACGGACATCGTTTGCGCGTCTGGGGTTTCTAAATAGCGCTGGACTTCTCGGACGCAATCTGCGTAACCGGCGCGGTACTTATTTATTCCTGGAAAAAGAAATAAATTGTTTGAAACAAACTTTATAAAGTCAAAATACAGGTTTGAACAGTGCGCAAACAAAGTTGTTTATCCTAACTAGCAAACAATCGGAATTATTTTCGTACCTGGAGTGTCTAGGTTCCTATGCCGCTGAAAATGCCTGACGGTGAGCTCCAAAATATCAGCCTTCTCTAGTTTCGAGTGCTTGGTGTTGTCGCTTTTGGCCGAGTCAAGGATCAGCGTCTTTAAGACCGCCAGGCTCTGGTTGATGCGTGCTCGTCGTCGCTTCTCCATGAGGGGTTTGTTTGCTCGTCTAGGTTCGCACCCGACCTGCTGCACTTGCTGCGCCGACGGAGAAGGCGTCGACTGTCCACGTGAGGATGTCCGCTTAGTTGAAGAGGTCTTCGCGGTCATCGCTTACCGCATCTTGGGCGCCGGCCCAAAATGCGAGAAAGTCCAACAATCAGTTGGGAACAAAACAAAGTTGATGATAATGCACTGTTTATTATTGTTTGTTGCACTTCACAAATATTTTTGAACTGTTCACAAGTTTGGTAAAGTTTTCTCTGTGATGGTACTCCACTCGCGCGTGTTATCTGGGGTAGGAGTGGTGCACGTCTGCTCTGTAGCGACTGCGAACGTCGACTGATGAGGCATTCGACGGCGCTTGTTAAGTTTCTCCACTTCGTGTGCTGCGATACTATTGAGCTTTCAGTCCTGGATTGCTTTATGCGACGCAAGGAAAATTGAGTGGGTTTCTGATTATACGGGTTGAAGAAGATGATACTGTGGGAGAACAATAAGAAGGATTATGATGCAGAAGATTGTAGTATAATCATATATTGCCATTGAATTTTTACATGGTGCTCCTCCTCCTTGCCGTCTAGAAGTTCGTAGAAAACTAGGCGATATATCTTCATAATCTTCCTTTTGTAAAAAAAACGTTTTTTAAATTTTTTCCATCTACTTTTTAGTGATTTTAAGCGATTTTATATAAACAATATGTTCTTGCTGCTTTTGCATTATTGTAGACCACAGAGTGCAAACAGCAATATTGCTTTTGACTTACACAATAATAAATATTTGATGCCCTATTTTACGAAATTGAGGGTATTTGAGCAATGCCAATTATTTCTTTCGAATGTTGTTTATCATCTTTAAGTCTTTCTATTGTTCATTAGGACCGTTGAATGAATGATGTTATTCCATGTCATGATGTAAAACATAAAACATGTAGGTAGGTACATTTTAATGCAACCGACCACTTAGTGGTAGACGAACATGCTGTGAATCACTAGATATATACATATTTTGCGGTATTTCCGGTTACCACCTGTCAACTCATCGGTATTCAAGTTGGTCAGTGAACAGAACACCACTGGGTATTTTTTTATTTACTTTAATTGAATCCTATCAATAGGTGAGATTCAAGCTGGCGCTCATACAAGGATTTTTTGAGGATTATTAATGTTTGCGAATCCTAAAAAAATTCATTGATTTGAAGTTATTAATGAATTATAAATTCTTCTTTTGCAAGACGCATTGAAGACTTAATTAAATTTTGACAAGCAATTTTGATCAGGAATATTTTTTTAGGATTAGAAGCATGAAAGAATCTTCAAAGAATCCATGTGTGAACATGGCGGCTATTTTTTTTATCTAACCCTCTCGTGCAAGTCCATGTTACAACTTAGAATAGTAACGAGAGCATATACCGATCCGAGTCAAGCCATAATGCTAGATTCAGACCTACCCAATTATAAGTATAAGTGCTAAATTCAAACAGCGCTTCTACAAAATTCCAATTTCAATTATAAGTGCGAACGTTGAGCGCTGGTTGCTGGTTGGTTAAATTAGCCACTTACACTTATAATTGGGTAGGTTACCTACCCAATTATAAGTATAAGTGCTTAATTAACCAACCAGCGTTTTGACAAAATTCCAATTTCAATTATAAGTGCGAACGTTGAGCGCTGGTTGGTTAAATTAGCCACTTATACTTATGATTGGGTAGGTCTGAATCTAGCTTTAGAAGAAAAATATCTTAGATTTCTTGCTATGATTTGTTGTGCACACTTACAAACTAACGAAAGTAGGTTGCCTCATAAATAAATAATTTCTTTGTAGTTTGTGTAGTTAGAGATAATAGACAACCCAGTGAGTATTGGCGTTATAAGGGCTACATTTATTTCTGAATTATTATGTAAAACATTTCTATGTTATCTCCGTGTTATTATGAACCGTAACATAGAAAAGAGTACAGTTCAACTTTACAGAATACAGAACAAGTAACCGGTTATATCCATTATAAAGCAGCCTTCAGTCACACAACGCCGGCTATCTGCTCCGAAATAAATCGCTCTTCAATGATCAAAACAGCAAATATTTTCAGCGCTTTGAAAGTGCGAAAAAGCGATCCAGTGGTACACAGTCAATGCCGGTGTCGGCGGCGGTTGAGCGCGGCTCTGCTGGCGTGTCGGTGGGCCGCAGGTCGAACCTCCGGCCGCGCGTGTTGCCGCCGCCGCGCCGCCCCTGCCCCCGCTGCCCGGGGGCGGACAGCGGCGGTCGCGTGCCGACACCACCCAGCCCGATATGACCGGTGCCGGATGAAAGCCGCTGCCGCTGTGATATTAGAGAGAACTGCGCATATCTAACAACGAGTACTGCGATTTTTTTATTGCAAAATGCGTATTGGGTGTTTTGGTGGGCTGTGTACTAACCTTCATGGGTCTTCCAATGATATTCTATACATCAAATACGTGCAATTTTATCTCGTAATTATTGTATTGTATTGTGACTTTATGGCACACACAGCATTAATTTTTACTTTATACTAGTGATGCAACGGATTGGCAACGGTACCGGCTTTAAGTTTATTCTTCGGCCGGATATCCGGCAACCGGATATTCGGCGTTTAAGAACAAACTTATTTAGAGGTGACTACAAGACAAATTTTTGAGTATGTTTTCATATTGCATTGTTTTTATGAAACTATTCCACTCATATACATTTCAAAACCAACAAAAATTCATGATTTTACCTAGTTACCTTGTTTTATTTTAACAAAACACCCTCACACAAATTTTTTCGCACCTCTCTAGCCAATAGATTGCTCCATATTCGTAACTATGTAAGTTTTGATAAGTGAAAATTTGTTGACGTTTTAATAACTTTCTTAGAAACATGTTATTTAATTAGTGTCAAAATTGACTTTTTCATTCGTGAAATAGTCATCCGAATATCATTCGTGGTTAAATTTTGTCTTTTTCAGATTGTTTTACGATAACTTGTTGCCAATTTATTTATTTCGTGACATTGATTAAAAATCACTCGCTCGACAGCTCGTAATTTTTTTGTCAATGTAACTCAATAAATTACTAAGCAACAACTCTCGTAAAAATCTAAAATGTTTCCAGTAAAATTTATCCACTTATGATATTATAATAATGACTATTATAACCTCTCTAGTCAATAAATTGCTCTATTTTCGTAACTCTGTAAGTTTTGATAAGTGAATTTTTTTGACGTTTTAATAACTTCCTTAGCAACATGTTATTTAATTATTGTCAAAATTGACTTTTTCATTCGTGAAATAGTCATCCGAATATATTACATTTTGTTTTGGCAAAATTATCAGATTGTTTTACGAGAGCTTGTTGACAACTCGTGACTTTTTTGTCAATGTCACTCAATAAATTACTAGGCATCAACTCCCATAACAATTTGAAATTTTTCCAGCAAAATTTAACCACTTGTGGTATTATATATACCTACATTATTATAAATGACTATATTTAGATTTTGTAAATGCCGACAGCAATTTTCTTGTGAATTCATACTTATTTAATATTTTTAAAATCCTGTATATTTAAATTCACCGTCATCTCTGTCTACGTCAAAAAAACAAAAGTCAAAAATGACCCACTTCCCGGGATCCTATCGAGCTGAAATTTTGCAAATAGGATTTTGTCACCTAACAATGCACTTTGGCAAAATTTCAGATACTCCGCCGTCTTGAAAAAAAATGGTGCCTAGCTATCTCAAAATGTATTGCACCGATTGCGGTCAAATTTGGTACAGTAATAGCCAAGGATCTAACTTATGATAGGTATAGGTATATTAAAATGTCAGTCCGTCATCTTGAAACAAAATGGCGGACATATATCTCAAAATGTACAGATGATAAAAATGTGGCCGGATAGCTGAATACCGGATAGTAACCGGATATTAGTTGCATTACTACTTTATACTTTGCCACAGAGTTTTCTTTACTACTATGGTTCATCTGTGTGTTACCAGTCGTAAAGTCCTTGTTACAGTCTCTAGCCGGTGCCCGATAGCTAGAAGTTGCCAAGTTAATTAGATCCCAACTTGGAATGGTAACGGGAGTGGGTACCGATCCAAATCAGGCCGTGAAAATTTACAGACCTGGCCGAGATTCGAACCCACGACCTTTGTAACCATAGCCTAACAAATCTTGCGAATTTTTTATTGCAAAATGCGTATTTGGTGTTTCGTGGGCTGTGTACTAACCGGTACTAACCTTCATGGTTCTTGCAATGTTATTCTATACATGCATTAGATGCGTGCAATTTTATCTGGTACTTAATTATTGTTTGTACTTCGTATCGGGAATGCAAGTATACATATTAGTATACTCTATTATAGTATGAACATAACATCATGTCTAGGTTGCGAAACTAAAGACAATAATTAATGTAATGGAAGATAAATGCACGCAAATACTGTGGTACTACGTGTTTCCTAATTGCACATACCACTCGTAATCGTAAATACCAAAATAGCATAATAACTTCATAAAACTAACCAATCTTGGTTTCGATGATCTTTTAGAATTAAGATATTTATGTTATGATTTAAAAAACTTGATACTTGATGCTTGGTTCTGAAATTAAATGTTTAACCTACGTTGCATTACCTATAAAACTCTCAATGTCTCAATATCTTCTGTATTGATAAATTATAACATTCTTTGAGAATAATTGAGATCCCGCATATAAACGGGGAGAAATGCACTTTTCCTACCTAGGGAGGAAAAAATCAAATGGATTCCCGTTTAAAGCAGGAGGAAGGGTGAAGTTTATTTCACGAGTCGAAGGTAAGGGAAATAATCACCTAAGGGATTAAAGGTACCTTAGTCATGTGGTAGGTATATACAATATACCTACCTACGCTATTTTTTGCACTTCATCCTTATTGCAATTTTGACAGTAAACTTTATTTGTTACCATACTCTGTAACAAATAGCATGTAGTGTATTTACTTGACAACGGGATTAATTAATTCAATTCCTTGACAACGGGATTAAATATGAAAAATAATCCCTTGGGATTAAATTAAGAACTTAAGTCGCTAATAATAAAGACTAAAGAAGAGTTTTAGTCCCGGAAGTTCAAAAAAGTATTTTTCCTCCCTACTGACCAGTCAGAAATACCTCACTTTCGTCCCTAATAATAGGGACGAAAGGTGGCGTTTTCGGTGCAGGTAATTGATACAATGCAATATTATAATAGACCCGTTTAGTGGTTACGTCACACTGCTTCCAAAAAAGAAATTGGTCGTTCGTTGCTAAGACCGTTGCTATGCAAGTCGGTAAAACAGACTGGTTTGACATTTTTCGTTTGACAATAATTGCGACTTTAAATTTATTTTGAGATTTAAATGTTTTAAAGTGGCTTAAGATTTTTGATTGTCAAACCAAGCTATATTATCGACTAGCATAGCAACTACCTTAGCAACGAATGGCCATTTTCTAGTTTGCAACCAGGGAGTGACGTCACAGTCACACTAAACAGGTCTATTAATTGTAGAGTGATCACTCCATTCCCTTTAACTTCATCGCCGGCAGCGACTTTCATGCGGCGCGACTGATCGTGACGCTCGCTAGCGTTGGCAGGCTCACACTCACACCGACACACCGCGTGGGTAGCGCAACGAGGAGGCGGCGGGGCGCGGAGGCGGCGGCTGCCACCAGACCGACCGGCCGGTAGTTAGACCTCCGAGACGCGTCTGCCTCGCTGCCTGCAAAGCCCAGTCAGACACTTGCTGCTACTTCGGTTACAAGGGGCAGATGGAACGACCTTTACAAGAGGAGTAAAACAAAGGGGAGGCGGCGGAATTCTAAATAGGCATGAGACGGTATCGTGTTAGATGATTTGGACTGTATTCGCACTTTTTGGGTGTTAAGTTCCTTGCACTAATAGCTTATGTTGGGTAGTTTCAATTTCAAAAATTTAATACTTTTATGCTTTATTCAGCAAAATCAAAATATTTTTTTTCTATTTTCCCGAACTATTTAAGTTGATACCAACTTCGGCATAATTTGAATAACATGTGAAAAAACAACTGCCATCGTTTAAATATTGTTTTTGATTCGTGGACTAGATTGTTTTTCCCAGAGAGTTTTAATTTGATAATACGCTTGATAAAAATTGAATTTTTTTTTTGAAAAATAATTGAAAATCGCATAAATGTCATTTTTTACATTTTTATTAAACTCGAAATCTTTAAATTAACACCAAATTCGGTATAATTTGAAAACTTTACAAAAAAATTGATGATCGTTTAAATGTTATTTTTATTTTCTACTAGAATACTTTTCTCGAGACCTTTAATTTGATACTACATACGATAGTATTTTAATAAAAATAAAAAAAAGTTCAGTTTATAAAATTGGTACCACTGGTTGAATAAAGATCATTAACGAACTTGAAGTCAGTTTTTGGCTCAAGATCTTTAATATAAAATGACAGTCCAAAATTCCAATCCGTTTTTAAGTTACCCAACATCCAGACAAACCGAGTTTTTTAAAATAATGATTATTGGGTTCAGTAGGGTCTAAATCGTGAAGATTCGTTAATCGTTAAAATCTCAAACTGTCAAAAAATCACAATTACAATACTTCCCTCTATTACTTCGTACTTGTAAATTGCTATTTTAATTTCTTGTACTTTAGGACGTTACCAATCAATAGCTCATGCTAGATATTTTCAAAAAAGGTTACCTAAAAAAATTAGGGTTTCATAAACATTTATTTTGCCTCAATTATGTATAAATCTATATCTCTTATTATATAAGGCATTATTAAATATTTTAAATATAGGTATCTCTTCCTAAAACTAATGTAAAATATTGTAAAATTTTTGGGTGGGCCGTGGCCCATTCAGGCCCACATTTAGTTACGTCCCTGCGACGTGACCCGAAAACTTCAAGACTCGTGCGTATTTCTTCAAGGTACCTCATCGGTTTTGTAAGCAATGTACTTATTTAAAAACATGTAATTGCATCAACGAAATATAAAGTCAATTTCTTGATGATGGAACACGCCACTGTGTCGGTTAGATTAAATGTTTGGACGATGACACACACCATAACAGAACAGAACACTCATTCATTAGTCATTACAGTGGCGCATTCGACCATCAAAAAGTTGAAGTTTGTTCCGTGGGTATAGCTCCTTTTAAATCTATTTCTTACTAACATCAACATCGACAACTGGTGGTCATTAAAGTGCCTAATATTTTTATATTTTTAACTTTTATGTATAAACAGAGCTGGACAAAGTACCACAAAAAAGTTATGGCCAAGGAAAGTACTTGAAGTAAAGTATTTTTCTTTATAGTTTCTATGACCAATATCAAGTACTTTAAATTGTACTTGGAAAATCAAGTACAAGCACTTTACAAAGTACTTGGAAAGTATTAAGTACCAAGTAAAAGTACTTTATACAGTAAAAAATTATTATTATGAAGTATCAAGTACCAAGTACATGTACTTCTAAATATACCCAATTTTTTGTGGGCATCCTCACATGTTGTAACAACGTAATAGTCAGTATATAGAAATTAACTTCCTAATTTTAAATTATTTATTGTTTATTTCAAAAAGAAGTAAGCATACGAATTACAAAGGCACAACCAACCAACGAATGACTGGCCAAGTTAATTAATACTTTAAATAGGTTCTTCAAGTACTACAAAAGTACTTGAAGTACTAAATATATTTAAGTAAGTACCAAGTAAATTGATCAAGTATTTTAATTCAAGTACTTTAAATATTTCAAGTATTAAAATTACTTGAAGTAAATATTTTTTATTTCAAGTAGGTAAGTACTTACTCATAAAGTATTTGATGTACGAATAATAATAAATAATAAACAAGTTTCAAGTAAATTGTTGAAGAAGTGCAAGTAGCAACTACAAGTACCAAATTTAAAAAGTACTTAAAGCACTTTATTTGAAGTACAATACTTGAAAAATTACTTAAAGTAATTTTACTTGAAATAATGCTCAGCTCTACATATTTTAAATGTGACAGCCTGACGTGACAGTCGTGACACACAGTGAGCTATTGGTATAGATATATTTTACTGCGTGGTTAGTCTATGAGCCAGACGTCAATTCATTGGTACTTTGGTACTTATGGCTATTAGTGAACAGACAATACAGTAATACAGACAAGTGCAATTACTGAAAATGCAAGTACCTGACTACATCCGAACATCAAACCAGAACCATACCCGCTCATATTTCGCTTTCGGCTACCATAGCGAAATATTTGATTAATGAAAAGTTGCACTCCGTCAATACGAGTCAAATTTCACGTAGTAATTCTTCATCAGACAATGTTCGCACATAGCTAACGTCAGGTACAGGTGCAGTGCTCTCCAGCTTCCATTTCCCAGGGGTGAGGCTACTTCCTCGCGAGGAAGGGAGGGTTACATAAGTGCGTAGCGTAGGGTCTCGCCGTTTGTGAATTTAACATCCTCTGTGCGTGAGCATCTCTCTCGCTCTGCTAGCGCCATACATCCAGTGGCGGGGCTGCAAATGTTCTGATACATTATTTAAATAATATCAGTAAACAACATTATCTGTCTATCCATCAAATATATCTTGTAATTTAAAAATCTGCGCCTGAAAGCTTACTTTGACGCGGCGTGAGTCAGCGCTATACCCATTTTCGTTCTATGTGCTGCTGTCCAAGCAGCTCTCAAACTTAGACAGAAGTGTGCGCGGTGAGCGGAATGTTTTGGTTTTAGTCGTATATTGGTCATAATTTTATTAAAAAGGACATCATTTGACTGTCGAAAGGGTATTAAATAGACGTCATTTGCATGTAAGAAAATAACATCTTTTAAACATCCAGAATGGAGGACATACACGTATATGTGACGTCTTTGTGATTACATTTGGATCAGACGTTTTAACGACGTATTTGTGTTGTATGGGGGTATTGTACGTTATCTTTTACGCGTAAATTTTTTTTTCATTGATCAAATTTATGACTTTTTAACGTAAATTATGTATAATATGTAAATAATGTAAAAATGACAATTGTTTAGGTTAAATCAAGAACAAAGTTTTGAGAAATGTTGAAATTATTATAGGTATTTATGTTTTAAGCATCGATTTGTTATTTGAACGAGAGAATGAATCTTGTTCCACAATAATAAACTTTCAATTATCATTCGCAACGAAGCAAACATGTATAAGCTTTGAGAGTTTGACAGCTATACTAATATTTTACATTATTTACGTTTTAAATCCTTTAATATTAAGTTCACCGTCCGTCATCGCTCTCTATACGAAAAAAAAAACAAAAGTAAAAAATGACCCACTTCTCGGGATCCTATCGAGCTGAAATTTTGCAAATAGACTTTTCTGATTCTCCGCCATCTTGAAACAAAATGGCGGCTAGCTATCTCAAAATATACTGCACCGATTGCGGTCAAATTTGGTAGGTACAGTAATAGCCAAGGATCTAACTTATGACATAGATATATTAAAATGTCAGTCCGCCATCTTGAAACAAAATGGCGGACAGATATCTCAAAATGTACTGTAACAATTGCGTTCAAATTTGGTTAAGAATCTATCTTGAAATATAGGTAGGTATATTAAAATGTTAGTCCGCCGTCTTGAAACAAAATGGCAGTTACCGATCTGGTTCAAATTTAGTACCTACAGTAAATAAATATAAATAAATATCGGTCGAGTCTCATATATAAAAGATTTATAGTCAAAAACTTTGTTTTTACGGGTTAGTTTTTTTTACATATTTTACAGTATATAAACGTAAAAACTCTTTTTTACGCGTAAATGCCCATCCCTTACCTTTAATAAGTCACCGTCCGCCACTGCACACATCGCCGTCGTCGTCTCCGTCATGTTCAGTGACTGCCGACTGCTCGCTTCGGCCGTGCGTGTGTATTTCTGTCACGCACGTGCCGCGGTGCGGGATGTTCTTTGTTCACGCCGCGGATGCGCCGTCTCGCTCGCACTCGCAGGGAGTGCTGATGGTATCGCACCGACACCGAGCAGCGTGAGGCGGCGAGCGAGCGTGCGGTTGCTGTTGCCGCCGCCGCCGCCGCCCCCACGGCAAACTCAGCCCGGCCTGACGCACAACACTAATCAATTACTGTGTTTACATGGGGACTGTGCTGCGACTGACTTACACGAGAAATACTAAATGTTGTAAATATGTTTCATTTATACGTCAAATTAAGAAAATACCAGGGCTCGAACCGAAAAAATTGGGGTTCGGTTACGGTATTTTAATAGTATATTATGTATCAAGTTTTATAAACGTTATTTTAGTCACGAGTTTTTTAGGAACGTGCGCAGCGAGTGTATAAAAAACGAGTATCTAGAGAGTTTATAAACGAGTCAGAGACACATATACTATACTTTTAACAACATAAATTCATAAATATGTAAAATTTCATTTATAATAATTTTAGGTTAAATCAATGATATTATACATAGCTACAAAATTATACTTAGGCAAGTGTATTTAATTTTTATATGAGGAAAAAATTGACAATGATTGAAAGAAATCATTAATTTCCCTCAGTTTCTCACATAAAATTAAATGTCAAATCTAGGAGCCAACTTCACCCCGTGCTTAATATGTCAGTTGCTATGTTCAGCCCGTGACTAAAAACGGCTTAAACGGCCAAAGCCACGGCTTGTCGAGGTGTGTTTAAATAAACTGTTATTTTGTGCCATTTAAACCAGTTCGTTAACGATGTTTTAATACCAGGAGTAGAAAAAAGTTTTTTCGGTTTTTAACGGTTACGTTTTTTTAATGGTTTCGGTTTTAAATTAGCTTCTTTTTTTTTCAACATAAATGCATTTTGAATGTACAGTACCTAATGCCACATAAGTATTTACATAGATCAGGTAACATTATGTTGTAGGAGTCAAAAAATTAAATAATGGTATTAGGTATTTAAGTTAAGCTTCAATTCATGCCAGTTTAAATTATGCTTTAAGAACCGAAAAAATATCGGTTCCGTTACGTTTTCGGTTTACAAATGAACTATTTTTACCTCTTGCCCTCGCCTCATATTCTATAAGAGAGGTATTGTAATCGGTCTAAATTCTCGGGTATGTGTTTTTGGTGGATAAGCACGTTTCAGGATCTCTATAATTCGAATTTACTATTTTCACAATGATGTCTGTGTGTGTGTGTGCGTATGGACGTGTGGACGTAAGGATAAGGACTGATGATTTTTCGTCCCCGATAACTTAAAAAGTATCAAAGTCTAGGGAAATTTCACAAAATCTCTTGCTTACTGGCTATTAGAGTTTGAAACTTCATATTCTGGCTAACCTCGGAGTGTCACAATCAGAAGGAAGTTTTTGTGCAATTAAACTAAAATGTGTACTTGCTGACTTCGAATCGAACCTGAGTCACAACCATAGTCGGTCACTCACAGCGCATTCGACTGTCCATCGATAACTTACAACATTTGAATTCCCAACTTGATTATTCGAACCTTCCAAAAACTCAATGTCATTTCTCCAACGCAAACTACAAGGCCAAGCAAAAAAATAACCTAAACACCAGCGAAAAAAAATCAAAAATCTTCGGTCGCAGGCGTGATTTAGCACCACGCTAACTAACATTTTGTAAACAGGCTTGCAGGCGACAAAACAAGAATTATTGTAATATCTGTAGTAGGAAGAGAGATGGAAATAGGGCTTGTCGAAGGCAAAAAGAAGACAGATGAGTGCGGGGCATTAGTGCGAGGAAGATAAATACATTCGGAGCCTTTGTGCGCTGAAATATGAACGTGTCTCCACAAGAGAGAGCCAACATAGCTGGCAATATGCATAAAACAAGGACGGGAGGTGTGGTAATATTCATCTCATACACTGGTCAATTCCCAATTCAGTGTCTGGGATGATTTTTTTGCTCTCTATCGATTGTTGTAATCACTGCAATACCACCTGTTTTATCCCATTTTCTGTTCTGTTGACCTCAACAATAACCAGACCAGAACAAAAAAACATCCCCCATAACAAGTGGAGTCAGTAGAGCGTTGCTACCTGCTTACACTCCCTAAATCCGATATACCCTAATCATATAACCACCGACCAGAACAAAAAACGAAATGCACCCTACCGTGTTTGTGATATGCATCTATAAAAAACATAGTTATGCTACTGTTGAATTTTTATACAAAGGGGAGATCCAGCCAGGTACACATTCCAGTTTAAATAAACAAAAATCTTCCCTGTGGTGTACTCCCCACTTCCAACCATGAGTGCCCGTTGGTGGCTGGTAAAATATAGGTATCGAACCGAACCGGAACAGCGGAACAGGAACAATAACCGGAACGAACCGCAGCTATTTTAGTGAATCGGAACCATACTTGAACCGATTCAAACCCGTAGCCAGAACAAATTTTAGAGTGGGCAATCCAAATTAATTTGTAGTTTAAGTTGAACTAGAGTGCAAAAGAAAAATAAATATTTTTTACTCAAGGTCAAATGTTTTATAATGGAAAGGATATGAAATTGCAATAATTGTTTTCACCCATTTTACGTGCAAAAATAAATTGTTAGATAAGATCACAGAAATAGTACCTATTTATATAAAATAGGTATGTTAATTTTGATCCACAACTCCGATTTTATTAGAGTGGGCAATGCCCACTATGACCCCCTCCCTGGCTACGGCCTTGAACCGTTGTAAAATAATTTGGAAATTCAATAACCGAAACCGAACCGATGAACGGTTTAAAGCATTAATTAAAATTTGATGTTATTTCGTTACAAGGCTTAATTTTTTCAGGAAATTGTTATATTTTCTTCAGTTTAGTCAAATTTTATTTTAGAAATATGTCATTTTTAGTTCAAAACTGGAAGGAATATTTTTAATTAATTGATTGCTTTCGTGCAAAATTATTGAACCGAAATCGGAATTTCAACTTTTGAAAACCTACTGGTTCATCAGTGGCGTTGCTAGTGCTTAGCTTACTAGGGTTGGGAAAATATCGATATATCCCTAAATATCGATATGAACATCAGTCAATATTACTTTTTGTTTGGCATCGATGTATCGATAACTTGATTTTATCGATATTTTCCTATAATTATTGACATATATCAACAAATATCGAGTTATCGATATATCGATAGCAAAAGAAAAGTGATAGCAACTGATGTTTATACCGATATATCGATATTTTTTCCATCCCTAGTGCTTACTGCTGGGCACTGTATCAAAAATTACAATTACCCAATTTTTTCCCGGATGAGCAGGCAAGTATGCGTATTTATAGGAAAAGCAAAAAATGTGCCGCAGGTGATTTTTTTTAAATTCTGTTAAATTGATATTTAAAATTTGAATAATAATAATAATAAATAAATATGTTTTCATTGAGGAAAAATGTATAAAAACCGGAACAATATTGTGAACCGAACCTGTACCATTATTTTGTGCGGTTCATAAACAACTATAATTAGCAAACAAACAGATTACAATATTTACATTTGGAAGTGCTCTATAAGATGTTCTCTCTTGAATGTTTTCCTTATTGCCTGTATTACGCCACGGACAGCATATCACCGCCGATGTTATAATTAGCATGAGCCGTTACAAATTACTTGATTACGTCGGATTTTCACAACTGCAGCGTGAAAAACGCCGTCTGGGTGTTGTTTATTTACTGCATTTACTGCCTGACTCCAACTGAATACATCGAGACTCTGGGTGGCCCCTAAAAGGCGAATCATTGTTTTTAATTTTCTTACATTTATCTAAGCATAATGACTGTGGTGTTTATGAAGTAAAAATATCAGTCGTATCATACCATATCATAATATATTTTAATTTTATCTACGACTATTATGAAAAGTTTATATTTATGCTTTCAATGTTTCAATTGTCAACGTAAAGTTGATTGTTACTGAGGACCAAGCAAAAAAAAACATTTTATTGCGCGTCTTCTATGACAACGCTCAATAAAGTACTTTTTTCTTCAACCGTCTTAAAAGTTGGTTCTTTTAATACTGTTTTTAGTATTAAAAGTTGACGTTTTTGTTATTAATAAAAAAATGTAACTGTTGCTAGGTAACACTTTTAATCCTAGGCTTAAAAGTACTTTTAATCCTAAGCTTAAAAGTAGATTCTGTATTTCTACTAGAATCTTGGGAGCGTAATATTTCTTGAGCTTGATTTTCATGCACGTCTTCATTTTTTCTACTGGTATTATCATCACGAATGGAGGATATTATACTTTTACTAGTGCTAGGTTCATCGAACCGTAATATTTTTTTAGCTGTCTACCATGTATATTTACCAGTAAAGCTGATTTGACGTCTTCGATAACATCAATCTTTAAACGTACCAATTCATCGCAACGGCATGCACCCGAAATTTCTAGTATTACAACAATCTATAAAAATTAATAATATTTAGATAGTTATATTCTCATTCCTCATATTTAAACACTTACTTTAATCATCAGGTATGTATTATCAGGAGCATAATTCCAGAAAAACTCTTGATTTATTTTAGTTTGACAGAACAATAAAATTTGTAAACAAAACAAAAGTTAAAGCAAAGCTACCTTTGTTTCAATCATATTTCAACAAAATATTTCAATAATTTAAAATGTAATTTTCTTGGTTGAAGAAAAAATAGTATGTGTTATTTGGATTAAAAGTGTCTTTGTTTGATTCGCAATTTTTGCATCCGCTCGGCTTCGCTACGCTTCGCCTCGCAAATGTAAATTAATTGCTCATCAAACAAAGTATCACTTTTAATCCTAATAACACAATATACTATTTGATTACATAAAATAAAAGAAAATGACAGAATCAAACAAATTTTTTTATTTATTTATTTCGATATTATTGGTATCGTCATGGTTACGAATCAAACATAAATTGATTGAACGCAGATTGAACTAACTGAATACTATTATTATTATAACAAATAATTTTAGTCGTAGATAAAATTATGTTTGTATTACGAGCATAAAGTGTCTTTGTTCCTCTTGTACTATTGCAGCTCTCGCCTTCGGCTCGCGCTGCAATTACCGTGCGCGAGTAACAAAGAGTCACTTTATGCTCTTAATACACAAATAACTATTTTCTTACATACTAACCAATATTTCGGTTGTTCCTATACGTAACTCAACTCAGCATGTCCTGGTAATTATTTATGGTAGCTTTTTTGGAAAATACGTAAAAGCAGTCTTGTAATTTCGACAAGCAAGGTGGTTGTCTACTAGTCGTTATAATGGTGAATAATATGTTTAGTTTTCCCCTTAAAATTGAAGCAAAGAATAAAATTTTTCGAAATAACTAAGGCATTGTTGTTGTCTTTTTACTCTAATGTCAGTTTTTTTAAATTTTTTATGTATATGGCTCAACATGGCCTATTTTTTAAATATTTTATGTCTATTTGCAATATTTATAAAAATTTGAAAAAGTGGCATGTGAACTAAAAGAGCACAATTTCAAGCTATTCGAAAACGTATTGTTAGTTTTAAAAAATTATTCTTTAAACTAATTTTATGCGGCAAACTGCATACTGTTTTACGCCATTTTTTATAAATTTCAAAAATAGTTTAATTTTGATATTTAAACACCTACCTATATAATTTTATTCTTTATTTATTACAGAAATACAGACTAATTATAATGTATAATATTTCGAATAATTGTTATTCCTAATTTTAAGTCACAAAATTAAACATTGCAGACTTTAAATTTTGCCGTAAATTTGACAGCAATACGCATCTTTATATATAATTTTAATTTTAAATAATATGTTTCATTATCATCTTATTTCTTTTCAATAATCGCGCCTTTAAATTTGTATATTTCCTTTTAATCGTCAGGTGTCGTCCTAATTGAACGAACCTGTTCAAGTTTTGTAGAAACAGTAATCAAAATGACAATGTGTACAGTGTTTCGTGTGTTGTTTTTCTGCATTTCTTTGTTTAAAATATGTGTTATTTGATTGTAAAACATGACAATATTGTGTTATAGTGTATACAGAGTGCTGTGAAGAAGATTTGAACCCAGGACTTGAGGTACCAGCCGACCAGATAGCCAGAAATCAGTAAGAAGTAAGTTGTAATATTTTATTTATTGCAATTAAGTCATATCAGTATGGCATTTACGTTGCAAAACGTTGTGTCGAGCAAATGATTGCAGAATTTATTAAAACTGTACCCATGTATAGAATTTGGAGGCCTTTCACTTGATGAACGTAGGAAAATTAATTCTTGTTTATATCTTTATTAGATTATTAATAGCATGATAGATGATTCCATGATTTTGTCTAATCTTAACTTTTATATTCCCCGATCAAGAACACTTGTTAATAGCAATATTGCTGCAATAGAATCAAAATGCACGATTCTGGCTATATTGCTCAAAATAAAAATCTGAAATTTTCCATAAGTAATTACGAAGCATTATTTGATCGAAAAATTCAAACAATATATTGTTGCGACAACAATTAAAGAAAATAAGAATTAAATTATGCATTTTTTTTAATATTACAAACTACGGCCTTATTATTGCATATTTATTAATTTTGTTTTAAATAGTCGATGCCTTGCATTGTTCGTGAGAGTGCTAAGAAAATATTTTTTGTCAAAAAAATTACACATCTGAGGAAAAAAATAGTAAAAAATCGGACAAATTGACTATTTTTACTAATTTATTACTAAAATACCATTAAGTATTTCAAAAATATAATTTCTTAGCACTCTAGAGTCATCTTTTAACTATCTATATATAAAATATGAACAGTCTAGGTGTACTAACAAGAGCTCAGTTTGTAATATAGCAAGCTCCCTTTTTCACTATATTTTTGACACAATTGTAGCGCCTTAATATGCTACCTACTCTACGACAAAGACAAATTATGAATTTTAATCACCTATCATACAAATGTGCATTTTAACTTCAATAAACTTGTATCTGTTACTGATGATCTTGATCTTTTTTATAACAACATTATTAAATTTAAGAAAAATTTAGTTCAACATTTCTTGCAAAAACGTGTACCTTTTGACATTTTGTAAAGTTAGGTTAAATTCTTTATTAATTGTTTATTTACTGTTCATTCAACTGTTGTTTAGTTTATACTGATAATTTAATACTGATGCATTGACATGCCTATTTCATGTTTTATTATTTTCGTGAATATTCCTCTGTAATTGGGATTTTTAAATCCTGTTGAGGTAGTAATAATAAATAATAACAATAAATAAATAAATAAATGTATAAAGCCAGCCTATATAGTTTTAATTACTACTCTCTGGGTATTTTTCTCAGTACGACTCTGTTTCCTGCTGGTTGTCACGTCGTTTTGTTTTGTTTTTGTACAATATGCTCGCATTGTACGACATAAATTTGTTGGTCTCGTTTCGCTGGACTGTTAATCACACAATCGGAATCGGTGATTTTTGATGAACACAGAAAAATTTAAGCGAAAACGAACGACTAAGGGACGTTCTAATATGAATTATGATGTGGTAATGTGAATACAAATTGGTGGCTACTAACTAAATTTACAAATTAGGGGGATGCTTGCTCTATCTGCTAAGCTAGTTGACCCTTACAATATTGACTAATCGTTGGTTTAGTTGGTTGGCCATGATTTCATTCAATATTCACCAAAATCAAATTATAATTTCTGAAATATTAATTTATTTTTCCGTTGATCGTTTATTAATCAGCATCATTCATGTAAAAAAAAATTATACAAATGACCCCTATTAATGCATGATTTTTATTAATCAACGATTTTTTTGAATATGTTGAACACATGTACTGGTAAGTTGTAAAAAATGGTAAATAGAATAAAACTAAATGATTTTGACAGTACTAGCTAATAATATTCACGTAATATTGATGCTCAGCAATATCAATTGTGACTAACCTAACATATTTGTCATGAAATTAAATTAGTTTTTCTCCAAATTAAAAAGGTATGATCAACGGAAAAATATTGTAACTAACTCATATGTTAATGCGATTAATAATCTCGACAATTAACGCGTTCGCTTCTCTCACGCGATAAAATATCTCAATAATTATGAATCGCCCTCATTAACCCACCAGATAGTTAAATTACTATTTTCTACTCCTGGTTTTAAAACATCATTTAACAAACTAGTTTCCATGGCGCTAAATAACATTTTAAACACACCTTGACAAGTCATGGCTATGACCGTTTTTAGTTACGGGCTGTAAATTTTGTTACCATATAAAAATTTAAAAAAACAGAACATTTGTATCTATGTAGGGGAAATGTGCCTATGATGGCATACTGGTCGTACTTTAAAAAGTATAAGTTTTGGCGCGTTATTTTATATATACGCAAGCGCATATCTCAATTTTGTTAGTACTGGCGAAGTTTAGCGGCGTTTGCACGCTTAGAATAAGTGTACGAAGAAATATTAAAATTAAGTAAGTAATGAAGTAATATTTATGTAAAATTCATAGCTAGATTTTATTTCTGTTAAGCTTGTTATCGGTATGAAATTAGCATGAATATATTCAGTAGGAGTAGTATGTATAACGATATACTTATTTCGAGGTTATATTTGTAAGATAACACTACAAACCCGGACAAATGAAAATATTGACTTATTCCTATGATGGCATATCTAACATATTCCAATGATGGCATAGGATTTGCCCCCATATTTACCAATTCCTATTTACCACCATCCCTTTTTTACTACCGTAATTCTTTTACCAATCCATTTTTTACCAACATTATACTTTTGCCAATCCATTTTTTACCACCGTCCCTTTTTACCACCAACGTATTTACCAACGTAGTCTTTTACCAATCCATTTTTACCACCGTCCCTATTTTTACCACTATTCTTTATTCACTTTGTTTAAAATAATTTTATTTGTGTTTTGTTTATTATTAAAATTAAATTTATTTATATTTTGTGCTTTATTTGAATAAAATTAAAATAAATATATATAAATTCGTTTATTTACGTGTGGTGTGCCATCATAGGTACAGTCTGTTGCCTATGATGGCATACTTGTCGCTTTTTTAAAAAGTGGTTTAACCAAAAAGTTCAACATATGCATATTAATATATATAGTATACAGTATGCAACCATACCAGAAATAATTATCTAAGTTTTTAAATAAAGCAGTAATTAAGTGTTAAAGTTAAGGGTGTCATCATAGGCACATTTCCCCTATAATATCATTATGATTTAATTTAAATTACTATAAATGAAATTTTACATATTTCTAGATCAGTCACAACACTGGATATGTGTGAATAATTTTGTCACTTGTATGCTCGTTACATATTACTTACGTATAGACCTATTTTCAAATAGATTCAAATTTATTGTAGCTACATTATTGAATCGAAGGAAAAATAAAAATGTTATTGTAAATTTAGAAACGTAGGATTCGAAATGATTACTGACGTTTGGGGGCATCAGAAAATCGAGTGCCTAAAGTCCTGTTCGTACGAGGATTCTATGAAGATTCATTAAAGGTTCTGAATTTTGGAAAAAAATAAATTCACAGGTTTGAATCAATCAATAAATTAAAAATTCTTCTTTTCCAAGACTCATTGAAGACTTAATTTAGCGGCACCGCAATTTAACAGGTAATTCACTCTAGAATGATTTTTTTCTACGAAAGTGCGAATACACATTGTTTTCAGATATTGAAATTGATGGTGAAAGTAGGCTTTTGAAACATTGAGTGGTGAAAATAACTTCAAACATTATGTGCATTCAGTGCGAATTTTTCAAAATGTGAATTTTTCATACCTAAAACACTTTATTTGTTGTAGTATCTGTAATAAATATTCAATGGACAATTTTCACTAAATTTGTGATATAAATCATTTTGCTGAACTAAAAATTGTGCAGTTACTGGAAGGTTAAAGCTGTCATGATATTTTTAAATTCAGAGACAAGGTTAGATTCACAATTGCCTTAAAATATCCGAAGAGGTTCAAATAAACTCAATTTTCACTATCAGTGCAACTTTCTGCATCATAAATCACATAAATGCAAAATTACAAAATTGAACTGTCGGTTTTTAGATATTGTTATTGTTTTCAGCTCTGACAGCAAGCCTACTTGATTTGTTTTTCTTAAATTTGTACCTAAATATTATATTTCCAATTTTTTTTAATCAATTTTGAATATTTTCCACTTTCGTAGAAAAAATAGTATGTAACACATTTGTGGAAAGGATTATTGAAAAACTCTTATGATAGGAGAACTCGCTGACGCTCGTGCTCCAACTGTCATACTAGTTTTTCAATGAAGCCCTTTCCACACTTGTATTACAATATACTATTTCAAGATTCAGAATCGAAAGAATCCTCGTGACGAAACTACTCATCAACTATAACACAACACATATTTCGTGTTGTTTCCTCGCAGCTCCAATGTCCATCACACTAATCACCTGCCGATACCGCTGGCTGGCACGCCGCCCCCGGGGGTGGTTTTATGCGCCCCGGTCTCGTTCGTCTCGGCTGCAGTGGTCTCCACACAGCTATAAGATTATCTCGGCTGAACATCATGGCACTGTGTGTGTGTGAGTACGTCACGCGTGCTGCCGCCGCCTCCGCCGCCGCCCCACGGCTCGTTGCCCGTTGCGCTGATGGAGGCGGCTGCCGCACTAAGCTTGGTTCAGCGAGACTGCGAGCGAAAAGGGACAAGAGAGGCGGTTATATTAAAGGGGAAGTTTGGGGGTGTTTAAATGGTTGTTTTATATTTTTTATACAAATTTTATATAAGAGTCAAAAACTAGATGTATATTTCTGTAAAGATCTTTGGATATATTATTTATTTGCAATGTTAAAATATTTTGTAGAAAAATAGTCTACGTTTTAATCGAATTCCTATTCCACTCTTTTTCTCACTTCTACGGCTGCCTGAACTCGTACTTTGCCGCATCATAGCAATGCAATGTCATTTAGGAGTTGAAAAATATTGTAAAAGTGTTTTCGTTGCGAGTAAACTGTTAGTTTATTTTTGAGTTCAAGATAATGTTTTTATTAAAATTTATTTTATAAACATTTAATAGAGTTTGCATAAATTGCAAATTTTTATGAATTTTTCGAAATTTTTATAATTATGTACAATTTTTTATTAAAAATTTAAAAAGACACAACTGCTAATTTGATCCTTGTTGAAACAAAATTTTACTATTCTTGTACTGGCCACCAAACACTCGCTACGTTAGTACATTTTATGCTGGATTTTAGGAGGTAGACGGGCCTCTAAAAAGTTTTTTATTATAATAATTTCCGTCATGCGTATGCGTATGATAGGATGATTTATTTTTAAAATTTATTTAATAGGTGGAATAACTAATGAGAATAAGTATGAAATTTTTTATTATTTATTTATTTATTATTCTCATAGTTATTTGTTTAAGAAATAGAAAGAAATGTACCAGTTTCAGTTATTATTATTATTTGTAGTCATTTTTCTGTATTTGTAATAATACAACTGAACCACAGAATTGAATGATGAAATCATTATTATACCTACAACACCCATGTATTAAATAAAGTTAAGATCATTCCAAAACAATTTCGTTTTTCGTTTATTGATTAAGTCTTGTTAAATATGAATGTTTGTTAATATTATCGTTGTTTATTTTCGAGATAATGAACATACGCATATACACAACAAACATATAGCATATACGCACATGCACAACAGCACAAGATATGAAAGTCTCGAGTTCAAATTATTCATGATTACAATTAGAATTAGAATAGTACTAATAAACGATGATTGATTAAATGATATCAAACTCATCGTACCTAAAACAAAGTTTGTCAGAAAAAAATTGAACCCAGGAATGTTATCAGGATGTCTATATTCGGAATATAAAAGGCAAATAAAAATGGGCTACTTGAATGCGTTATTAAAAATCTGACGTGGACACCACATGACTTCCTTGTACGCCTATTAAACTGTTCATACCTTTCTTAATAACTAAAATGTAGAATTATATAATACAAATACATTAATATATAAGTACTACTACTACGGCCACTATATATTTTAGTCATTTTATTTAAACTGCAGAAGAAGATATAAACGATATTTTACTATTGTCACTGCCACTGTCACTGTCATGTCAATCATTTAAATTTTACGTAGTAACAAATGTTAATCGATCATGGACTACAAGATACCGAAATACTAAATTATAAATATTATATACTTTAATTATTCTTAAATGATACCAGATACAAAAATATTTATAAAATACCGTTTAGGTAATAATCACATAATCTTTCATTTAAAATAAAAAAATCTGCTGTGGCCAGTACACGACCTCTCGCCTAATTCTGCTTATTCTACTAATCTCGAGACTAATCTAATAAATAGTTTTACTTACATTTTAATAGTTTCATGTTCATGTAAGATGTAAACGATAATGTAAACCAAGGTGCAAGCAAAAGATGCCAACTGTACTGTCACTGTCAGAATAATTCAAATTTTATGTAGAAACAAATTTCATATCATGGACAACAAGATAGAAAATTAATTGTACTTTATTTTATTGTTAAATACTACCAGATTCAGTAAATTATATTTATAATTAACTGTACCCATAGATAATTATATTTTCTTTTATTTTTAATTGCAAAAATTGTCATAAATAAATAATGTACCAATATATTTAAGAAAAACTTTATCAAGCTTCAAAAAGTACTACTTCCGGTTTGCGGATTTCTACCAAAATGTTATCCGGTGTTAAGGTACTTATTAAAACCTTAAATATGAAATTTGGTTATTAAAGGTTTGATACTTTTTCAGTTATCGTGGACGAAAAATCGTCAGTCCATACATTCATACAAACACACACACATACACACACACAGACATCATCGTGAAAATAGTAAATTCGTATTGTAGAGACCCTGAAACGTGCTTATCCACCAAAAATTCATACTCGAAAATTTTGACCCATTACAATACCTCTCTTATAGAATATGAGGCGAGAGGTAAAAATGTGTCTTAAATTAAATATTTATCGAAATATTTGAAAAAAGTACTACTTCCGGTTTATAGATTGAAACCAAAAGTAGGAGGTGCACAACTAGATGCTATAACAGTCCTAAATACAAAATTTCAACTTTCTACGTCTAACCGTATTTGAGTTATGCGACATACATACGTCCGTACGTACGTACGTACATATGTACGTACGTACAGACGTCACGACGAAACTAGTCATAATGGATTCAGAAAAGGTCTAAACGGATATTTCCATCAAAATCTGAAAACCGAAATTTTTCAATACAATACAATACTTCCCCTTATTACTTCGTACAAGAAAGTAAAAATGAAATTTATATTATTATACGATTCTAATGTTAGGTCGAAAACATAATGTTATGTGAAAATATAAATTTTAGTTTAAAAAAATTATATATTTCTTTAAAAATTGTAATATTTTCCTGTTATGTCATTATATTCAACAGAAGGAGGGACGCATATTAAGAATGTTACCTCTGTGATTGACGCAAAATAGTTATTTACACACCAAATTCGGAAACGTAAAGTGCCCGAAAGTGGTATGTACAATATTTTTTGTACGAAAAGTATAAAACGCCAGCATAATTAACATAGTCCTTCGCATAGTCCATACAAATAAAGGATTAAAGGAAGTTGTTTGACTCACCTAATTTAAAGACTCGGCAGCTCGGCACCTCGTCCGTAAATAGATTCGTCCTCTAAAACTATTTTGCGTACCTACCTACTTGTTACATAAATAACAATTTATGTATGAAAACTGACTTGTTAAGAAAATAGAAATTACCCTAATTTTTTATTGTTCATTGCGTAAATAGTATATTGTAATACAAGTGTAGAAAAGGAAAAACTAGTATGACAGTTGGAGCACGAGCGTTAGCGATTTCTCCTTTCATACGAGTTTTTCAATGACCCTTTTCGCAAGTGTGTTACATAGGTACTATTTTTTTTTTAGTGGAAAATATTTAAAATTAATTAAAGAAAAATTGGAAATACAATATTTACAAAAAGAAAAACAAATCAAAGCTGAAAACAATAGCAATATTTAAAAATCAATTTTGTAATTTTGTAAAATGCGAATTCACATGTTTTCAGATATTAAAATTGATGGTGAAAGTAGGCTTTTGAAACACTGAGTATGCTGAAAATAATTTCCACATTTATTTCTATGCACTGAGGGCCAATTTTTCAAAAAGTACATTTTTCATACCTAAAACACTTTATGTGTTGCAATCTCTGTAATAAATATTCAAATTGACGATTTTCACTGAATTTGAGACATAAATCATTTTGTTGAACTAGAAATTATGCAGTTACTGGAAGGTCAAAGCTGTCAGTATCTTTTCGATTCGAGATAAAAGTTTAGATTCACAATTGCGAAGGGGTTTAAATAAACTCACTTTCACTATCACTACAATATTCTGCATGAAATGTCATTATTTTTATCATAAATCACACTATAAATGCAAAATTACAAAATTGAACTGTCAGTTTTTAGATATTGTTATTGTTTTCAGCTCTGACAGCAAGCCTATCTGATTTGTTTTTTTTAGTAAATATTATGTTTCCAAATTTATATTATTAATTTTGAATATTTCTCACTTTCGTAGAAAAAATAGTATGTAATGTAACACACTTGTGGAAAGTGTCTTTGAAAAACTCTTATGATAGGAGAACTCGCTAACGCTCGTGCTCCAACTGTCATACTAGTTTTACAATGATGCCCTTTTCACACTTGTATTACAATATACTATTTTATACACAGAAAATTTAAAAAATTTTAAATTTCAATACATTTTATCAACAAATTAGCATTAATACCACTGAAACTTAATTACTTAGAAGCTATTTTTCTTCATTGGAGCTTTTTTCATCCTCCATCGCCTTTAGTCTTCGCTCGTGCATCCCGGTGTCGGCGTCACATCAATAGCCGGCACGCGACGAGCGGCGGCGACGGCGGTGGCGGCGGCAGAACAGAACCGAGCTGGGGGGCGGCGCGCTGGCGTCACCCGCTGCCGCCAAGTCCCTAGAGAACTACCCTGCCACAGCCGACAACCGCCACCGCCGCCGCCACGCCGCCGCCCCCGGCAAGATCGCTTGCTCTATGTTAGAAACACCCCACAGGGAGGCGATGGACAAGGGTGCGGGCGGCTATTATGAACAACGGGGGTGGAGGTTGAATAAATAGGTATCTGTGACAACTGAATGCTGTGTCTTTGTGTTTAATTTCAAAATCACAAAGTTAGGATCGTTTGGATTAAATAAATGCCACAAAAATGTGATGCATTTCTTGTAGTTTTAAATAAAAACATTAAAAATCTGATGAGGCCAGCACACGACCTCTCTCTTCTCTATGTTAGAAACACCCCACGGGGAGGCGATGGACAAGGGTGCGGGTGGCAATTATGAACAACGGGGGTGGAGGTTAAATAAATTCTGTGACAACTGAATGCGGTGTATCGAAGGCCTGTTGTCTTTGTTTCAAAATCACAAAGTTAGGAACGTTTGGTTTAAATTAAATGCCACAAAAATGTGATGCGTTTATTGTAGTTTTAAATAAAAACATTAAAAATCTGATGAGGCCAGCATACGACCTCTCTCTTCTCTATGTTAGAAACACCCCACAGGAAGGACGATGGACAAGGGTGCGGGCAGCGGGCGGATATTATGAACAACGGGGTAAATAGGTATCTGTGACAACTGATGTGGTGTATCGAAGGCCTGTTGTCTTTTTAATTTCAAAATCACAAAGTTAGGATCGTTTGGATTAAATTAAATGCCACGAAAATGTGATGCATTTATTGTCGTTTTAAATAAATACATAACATTAAAAATGTGATGCGGCGGGGGTGGAAGTTAAATAAATAGTTATCTGTGACAACTGAATGCGGTGTATCGAAGGCCTGTTGTCTTTGTTTTTAATTTCTAAATCACAAAGTTAGGACAAAATGTGTACCATACCTTTTAGTTTTAAATAAATACATAACATTAAAAATCTGATGTGGCCAGCACATGACCTCTCGCCACAACTCTCCTCCCTCTTATTTCTATATCTACTTAATATAAATATAATAAATGTACTTACAAAAATAGTCATTTTATGAAAATTACGGAACAAATAATAAACTTATGTCACTGATGTTATGTAACTTTGGTTAGTATCATCACTAACATCATTTCAATTTTTCGTAATAACAAATATTTATTTATCATGGATTACAAAATATCGAGGTTTCGAAGATAATATTATAAATTGTAATATAATTTGTAAATGGTGCCAGATACAGAAATACTTGATGTATTAAACCGAATGTAGGAGTAGATAATATCATTTTCTTTATTAAGTATATTATAAAAAATTGTAATCAGTACTTTTTTCGTCGATATATTGAAAAAAAATGGTGTGTTCTTTAATTAAAGTACTACTTCCTGTTAATGGATTGTTACCTAAATTTAATAGGCTTTTCTGGTTTATATTTTTAAGATTCAGAATCTTGAAACATCTTCTTTTCCAGGATTCAGAATCTTGGTAGAATTCCCTTGTGAACAGAACTGCAACTTAACTAATCGAAGTCTGCAAAAAGACTTTCAGCCAGAATATACTTACATAATTTTTTTTTACAATACGAATTTGATTTTATTAGCAATCAACAGAATTTTTGTAATTTTTCATCTTTATTATGACACCAATTTAGAATTCAAAAAAGCAATACAACAAACGTACATGTAAACAAACTTACATTTCAAAAGAATTTTGATTGAAAATTATTATATTAATATAAATTAATATACTAGTATATTAGCTAGCACTAATGGCTGGTTTATGATGGATTTAATTTACGAATTTAGATTTACAAATTTAGATTTAGAAATATAAACGATACACATCTGCCTTTGCAGGTTCATGATGAATTTAGATTTATAATTTACATTTAAAATATGACCATATTTTATATTCTAAATCTGAATTTGTAAATGCGTCGAATCATATCACATTATATTAAAGTGATCATAGTGAGTTGAAAAGAGACAATTGACACATTGAAGTGACACTTAAATATTTTGACTTGTGGTTGTCGATTTGCTAAAATGAATATCAGAAATATGTGTATAAGATTAATATTATATGTAGGAAAATATAGATAAATATCATAAAGACAAAAATGTAATAAAGTAATTCGTTACAGGATAGAAGATAATTATCTGTCATCTCATTTATATCAAATCACGTGACAAAATATAAGAAGATGATTGAACGAATTTAATATTTATAATCCAGTATAAACCAAGATAATAATCGTAAATTTTAAATCTAAATTTATAAATCTAAATTCGTAAATTAAATCCATCATAAACCAGCCATAAGTTGTAGAAAAATGCTTAACAGAATTTAACGAGATTTTTTCTACAGTTGTAGCTAAACTTACTCTCAGCAGTACCAAATTTTACTAACCTAACATACTTGTCATGGTAAAAAATTAGATTTTCTCCAAATTTAAAAGATATGATCAACGAAAAAGTATTGTAACTAACTTATGTGTTAATAGGCGATTAATAATCTCGACAATTAACGCGTTGTTGTAATGTCTCAATTATTAATCGCCCTCATTAACACACTAGTTAGTTAAATAACTATTTCAAATTTTCGTCGGCAGTGTTAAAAGGGGCCTACACCAAACAGCAAATAAAGCAAAAAATACACATAAGAGTACATAAATAACTTGGAATTACGTCAATATGAGTCCAGATAATTTCCCATCGGTTCATACATCAAACCCAAACCAAAATTTATAATTCACCGTTTTTTCACCCCTTACGCGTTGCAATTAGCGCTCCGCGCCCGCTCGCTCGACGACGGCAGCAACGCATTGTCTGCTGTCCGTGACGTCTTTGTTCTGTTTTAACTTCTGTAGCGTCGGCGTGCGTCGTGCGACGTCGCGACGCCCAGCGCCAGAGCGAGAGCAGATGGCACAATTACACCCAGGTTATTAATATGCGCCCTGACGCGTCGACTACACGGAGGGTTGGGTTTTTAAGTAGAAAGGGCTCGGAACATTTAAATGTAAATGCTATCGGAGAGGTTAGGTACATTATATCGTACGGTGTAATTACTGGAATATTTCAAGTATTGTAGGCTATATTTGTTATTATAATACATATCAAAATAGGAAATGATCTGAAAGGAAATACACGTAAAAAGAATAAAATCAATCCAAACCGTGTATGTGGGACTCAAAAGGCCAAAAAGGGTATAGTTTTATTTATTTAGATCAATTAAAATCGAGTTTTTGCTATAACTGAGTATGTGCGACTCAAAATAAAAGGTATAATAGATTTCTTTATTTTGTTCAGATCAATAATAGTTTCTATCAAAACTGATAATTCGTGTGACGTGTGACTCAAGAAGCGTGTTAGGTTTCTTTATTTAGTTTCATTAAATGCAGTGTTGTGATGTTGTGACAGATCATTTTAAAAAAGGACCTAAATCGAGATCAATTTCTTCCAGGGACTCGAACCGCACAAAATAACGGCTCAGTCCCAGTTTTGGATTAAAAATCTTACAAAAATAAAGAAAATACAAAAAATGTTAAATCTAATGCTTTAAACCGTTCCGGACCGATTCATAATCATTGGTTCGGCTCCGGTTATGGCTTCACAATTTCTAGTTTAGCAATTGTTATTTGTATAACAAGTTTTAAAAATATAGTTTTGTCGAGCGCGAACGAAAATTGCAGCCCGATCGAAGGGAGGTTCGACAATACGTGTTATACACACTATTCTTTCTACTGCTACAAGGAAGTTAAAAAATACAAAAATAATCATAAATTTTTCGATATTTGTTGCGAAAACAATGGACATTCAAAAAAAGCAAAACTGTGTTGCAAAGTGTCCAAAAGTGTGCGACAAAGTACTTTGTACTTAGGTTCTTTGTCGCTCACTTATAGGTACTTTGCAACACACATGCGACAAACAGCTGCTTTTAACATTAAAAACAATGTAGAAACATGAACATTCAGAAGCAAAGGTAGAAAAATATATTTGTCTCAAATTAAGTGAAAATCAACCTTTTAAATAGGTACTTAAAGTGTTTTAGGTATGAAAAATGTACTTTTTGAAAAATTTGCACTCAGTCCACAAAATGAGTGTGGAAATTATTTTCAACACTCAATGATTCAAAATCTTACTTCTACCATCAATTTTTCGTCTATCTATAATTTCAAGAATCATGATAAACCATACCCAGTGTAGATACCTCACGCCTTTCTCACTTGGGTGTGGCAACCCTACATCCCTGTTGATTTGCCCCGTTTCTATTTGTTGGTGGCGTGACCGCAGCTAATCCCTGGGGCCCGGCCGCCCGCCACTTGACGCATCGGGCGCGTGACAACGAGAATGCGTGTCGTGTCGATGCGACAGTCCGCAGCCCCGCGGCTCGCGGCTGTCCTCGCACACAATTTGTCCCATTAGTGCCACCCCCACATAATCTATCGCTTTTTGTTATCTGTCATCGGGTGATGCGAAATAGCGACTGATTTCTTAATTTTGGTTTGGGTGGCGAGTGTGTGATTGTAACTGACTGTGGTTCGAATCCAGTCAGGTATGTTTCAATTAAACATCCGGTGAACTTGAAGAAGAAACATCATAACTTTTAGCTAAATTATTAAATGGAATTGTTTAGTTGAACAAAGTGCGTAGTTGATTCTTCTTATTCACATTGGATTTTTTTTAATATAGAAAAATCTGCTGTGGTTACCACAGTACTTCCCCGACTATAAGTTTTAATAACTTGCTTTCGTAATTTTATGCTTTATTCAGCAAAATTTAAATAAACTAATCTTTTTTCTCGAACTATTTCAGTTGATACCATAACTTCGGCATAATTTGAATAATAGGTATGTGAAAAAAAAACAACTGACCATCGTTTAAAAATTGTTTTTGATTCTTCGACTAGATTTTATTCCTAGAGAGCTTTAATTTGTTAATACACTTGAAAAAATTTGAATAATTTTTGGAGAAACAATTTAAAATCGCATAAATGTTATTTTTTATATTTTTACTAATCTCCCCGAGAGCTTTAAATTGACACCAACTCAGTATAATGTAATTTTTATTTTTCTACTATAATTTGATACCACACACAATATTATTTTAATAAAAAAAAGTTCATTTCATAAAGTTGGTACCACTGGCTGAATAAAGCTCATTAACGTACTTGTAGTCAGTTTTTGGCTCAAGATCTTAAATATAAAATTTCGGTCCAAAATTCCTACGCGTTTTTAAGTTATCCAACATCTAGACAGGCCGACAAATACACAGACCGATTTTTTTTTAAATCATGAATTTTGGGTTAAGTGTAGGGTCTAAATTGTGAAGATTCGTTAAAATCTCGATCTACCAAAAAATCACGATTACAATACTTCCCCCTATTACTTTATACATACATATATAGGTCGGGGAAGTTATGTTATAATATAAAACCACAATATATACCAGTAACAGTACCTAAAGATGTAGTTAATTTATCAATATCTTGCGTCAATTTTATTATTTTATATCAAATTTAAAATAGCTACATTATCAATAAATTATAAACAAAGTGCGAAGTAGGTATGTAATTCTTTCTTGAAAATAATTTATTATTTAGGAAATTCATAGAAAATTTAAATATCTGTTTATAATTATACATTACTTCAAATTTATTTTTTTCAGTGTGTGAACTGTGAAGTAGCCAAAAATTTAAAATTTAACAGTAAGTTCTTTTGATTTGGACCATACTATTTAAACCACCAGCATATAGTGTCATTTTAGATTCGTAATTGGATTTCCTATAAGTTATTCAGGAATGTAATATTAACCATATCCGATAAAATTAAACCCGCACTCGACTGGAAACCCGCATTATGTTATACCCGTACCTACTCCAACCTGCTGCTTGCTAAAAAAGTAAAATATTAGGTTTCAATTTGAATTAAATTAAGATAAGAAAAACTCTATTTCGATAAGTCAAAATAATATAAAAAGTTAATTGTAACTCAATCGAAAATTTACTCTGAAAAGTTTTAAAAATACTAGTCAGAGAATAATTTTTCTATTGACTATTCCAAACATACATTTCTAAACCAACAAACATTCATAATTTTACCTAGTTACCTTGTTTTATTTTGACAAAACACCCTCACACAAATTTTTTCGCACCGCTCTAGCCAATATAGACTGCTGTATTTTCGTAACTATGTTAGTTTTAATAACTTCTTTAGCAACATGTTATTTAATTAGTGTCAAAATTGACTTTTTCTTTCGTCAAATAGTCATCCGAATATCATTCGTGATTAAATTTTGTCTTTGCAAAAATTTCAGATTGTTTTGCTAGAGCTTGTTGCCAATTTATTTCGTGACATTTATTAAAAATCACGAACAATCTGAAATTTAACCACTTATGATACTATTTGAAAGTTTTGTTATTATACTTCATTTAAGTTTTAGACTATCCATCCCGCACGCGTAATATTTTTGTGTTTACTTCAAAAGTTAGTAATACGAAATATCGAAGAAAAGTTATTCAAAATAAGCATAATCTGTATCCAGTGTTACAGATCTATTAAAACCACAATAAACCAAAAAAACACAACTATAAAACCGTAGAGAAAAAATCGCGCTTGTATTAAAGCCACGAATTAAAATTGAACTTAAAGCCGATATACCCATCTGAATAATGCCCCAAATAATTCAAACATTTCTTCTCAAAAAAATCCAAAACTGCACGCATCTACAGCGCAATAAAGTTGTAGACGTGTCACAGAAATTAAAGTAATTTTTGGCGTCGAATTTCTTAAATTTTCTAGGGATACATTCGGTGGAAGTGTAGGGCGTCATATAGACGTGGTAACCGCTCCTGCTGGTGTTGCTGTCTCTGTCGGCGGTGTGGGCGAGCGGATGCAGGCGTCTCTGTCTAGCAGCGCGCAGTTAACCACCGCCGCCCCACACCTCGCACTTCCGCCGACGCCGCCGCCGCGACGCCCCGGACGAGCTCTGTGCGTTTGCTGCCGCCGACAGCTTATACGAGCTGCGCACCCGGAAACCTAATATCCAGTAGACATATTTTTAGTTTTGATAATTGAGATATTGTGTTGTAATAATACACATTAGGAATTCTTAACTAACTTAATAATTGTTTTAGTTCATTGCACAATATTATTCTGTTGAGCTAGATTTAACATAGACCAAGACCTACTCAATTATAAATATAAGTGCTAAATTAACCAACCAGCGCTTCCACAAAATTATAATTACGATATTGTGTGTATTTAAAAATTCGGCAGTTCATTGCACAATATTTTTCTCTTGAGCTAGATTTAATCAAGACCTACCCAATTATAGGTATAAGTGCTAAATTAACCAACCAGCGCTTCAACAAAATTCCAATTTCAATTGGTTGGTTAAATTAGCCACTTATACTTACAATTGGGTAGGTCTGAATCTAGCTTTAACCTATGCCATATTTTTTCATTATTTCCCTTCACATTATGACATGTCAATAAAACATAAGTTTTGCACTGATTGCATAAAAAAATATATGATCACTCTAATTTTCAACAATAGTTCCATATTAAGAGGCACGTCTACCTCCCAAAATCCAGCATAAAATGTACTACCGTAGCGAGTGTTTTGTGGCCAGTACAAGAATGGTTAAAATTTTATTTTAACAAGGATTTAATAGAGAAAGAATCGATCGTCAGATGTGCCTTTTTAAAATTTTAACTAAAAAAATTGTACATGACTATAAAAATTTCTAAAAATTAAAAAAAAAATGTATTTATATAAATTTTACACGGTTATCTTATATCTCATGATAGAAAATTAATTTTTAAAATTTAAATTTTTTTAAATCTGTAGAACCATTCTTTCTCTATTAAATTTTTATAAAAACATTATCATTATCCTGAAGTCAATAACAATCTGACAATTTACTTGCAACAAAAACACTTTTACAGTACTTTTCAGCTTCAAAATGACATTGCATAGCTAGGATGCGGCAAAGTACGAGTTTCGAGCTGGTTTCGGGCAGCCGTGTAGTAGTGGAGAAAAGAGTGGAATAGAAATAAAAAGTAAAATCGAGAGTATTCTAGGAATTCGAATAAAATGTAGATGATGATTATTTAAAAATAAAGTAAATTTATAATTTTCTATAGATTTCTAAAACATATAAATTGAGACTTAAAATTTCACGCATATTGAAGGTGTAAAATACTTGGAAAAACAGTGATTCAAATAATAAAAATATGAAACTGTAAAATTTATAAACATTTATTTAACTTTTGCACCGTGTGTGTAATGCAGTTATAGCAATTCGGTTATTGTTCTTGAACGAAAATTCGAATTTTCCTCCGCGTACGCGCAACAAAGATTTAAATTAGTGAACGTCGTATTAAAACAATAAAGTACAACAATATTATAAATAAACACATAAGAACTAATACGTAAGTCGGGTATGGCTGATGGAATCGGCGCTAGTGTGGCGACGGCAGGGCGTCTGTCTAGCGCACGCGATGTCGGCGGCGGCGGCGGGGGCGGCAACGTGCCGTAATGTCACAGCCGCCCGCTGATAGCCGCTGCCCCCGCCCCGCGCCCCGCCGCGTTACGAGAGCGAACTCACGTACTGAGCCGCACACCACTCGCCCGCGTTGTTAGCCAACAAGCAGGGCCACACTCAGGACGATTCTGTCTTTCACATCAGGAGACCTATTCTGTGAAGTTATCACTAGTGAATTGATAAGTAGTTTGGTAATAGTTGTGCTGCCATGTCAAGTGTAAGAGTTACCACCACCTCAGTAGCTGGTGTTAGAGACTTATCAACGGTGGTAGTTTGACGTTTCGTATTATTTTGTAACAATTAAACTACAATTTATAACAACTAACTCAGATGACCAGAGTAATAAGAAACAAACAAACAAAACTAACACAAAACAAGGTTAAAAAAAAACAAGTAAATAAGTGAAACTAAACAAAACAAGAAAACACTATTAACAATAATAGTCTTCAAAAAGGCTAATTGATCAAAACAAAGAAATTACAAAACGCTATATACTCACAGACAAAAGCCAAACAAATAAGCCGAATGTTTCATATTTTGAAGGTATTGCCAACCTAAATAATTACTGCGTAAACTACCACCGGATGACGTCATCAACGTATCACAATTGATAAGTGATAACTCCAGGGGATGACGTATATGTCCAGGTCCGGTGCCTCAGGTACCCGGTAGAGGGTCCTGATGGCCGATTCGAGATCAGCGTTCCAAGAAACTCCTGGATACCGATTTTCTTGCAGTTCGCATGATAAATATAGGAAAACTCCAGGGGATGACGTATATGTCCAGGTCCGGTGCCCCAGGTATCCGGGAGAGGGTTGACGAAGGCCGATTCAAGATCAGCGCTCCAAGAAACCCCCGGGCACTGATTTTCTTTCAGTTAGCATGATAATTTCGGGAAAACTCCAAGGGATATGTCCAGGTCCGGTGCCCCAGATACCTGAGAGAAAGGTTGCCGATGACCGATTCGAGATACATAAAATGCTATAATTTGAACAGCGTTTTTCTTAATTGGTAATATTTTTATTTGTATTCCATTATTAATACCATTTTTGTTTGTGATCTCCTTTTTCATTACTGTTTATTATTATACTTTGTGACTATACCAACTGTCAGTTTCCCGATGGACCATGGTTACAGGTGCAGGAAATATATCTCCCTTGAACTATTTTCTCTGGGGCAATAGACACAATAATCTCGTACTTCAGGAATTAACCAACTTTAGATTTGGTACCCACTTTTATTCGCGTTCAAAAATCATGATAATTCAAGAATCAAGATCATTTCCGAAAATGATTTCTCCAGGAAATATAGTCCAGGCCTTCTGGAACAGTTTCGCAGCCTCCCTGTCTCCTGCCGTCCTGCCCCAGTTCTTTAGGAATCTCTGTAATCTTCAAAATTTAGAATTCTTCCTTTAAAAGTCTAATGGATGTGTTCCTGTTTATCTCTGACTTATTATGGAATAGGGAGTAGGAGTCTCCAGAAGCCGTGATCTTTACCTACTTGGTCTGGAGTATATTGTCCATGTGGCGATAATGTCCAGAGGAAAATCCAGGGGGGGCATTGGCCAGAGGGATATTTTGGATGTTATTCAAAAAGAGATATAATTTGGAGAACTATTGTCCGAAGGATTATTGTCGGAGGATATTGTTGCTCTTCATAGGATGTGATACGTTATTCTGAGAGCGTATGAAATAGTAGCAAGATCTCCAACCTCTGGATACAAAGGTCGTAGGTTCAAATCCGGGTCAGGTTGGTTCACAACCTGGCTTGGTCGGTACCTGGTACCGTCACCATTCCAAATTGGGATACAATTAACTTGGCAACCACAAAGCTATCGGGCACAGGCTAGTGGCTGTCACAATGGGCTTGCGACGGGTTGGCAAGTATGTGTGTCAAAGTCTTTCTAGGGACATAATCATAATGATGCAAGCCTCGATACATAGGTACTTACTTATAATAGTCATCGTAGACGCAACTAACTATACTAAATTCCACGTGACTTTTCAGTAAAGGTACAGGAGTTTATATTGTTTCAAGGGTCGTGATTGGTTTCTCGAGCACCAATCGTAGCGTTATGCACGAAACCACGTAGCCATGAGTCTCTTTTTAGTCTCTGTGAATTTACTATAAATACAAAGGGATCCTAAAAAATTACTGAACCAAACAATGTATTACTACTAGAGGGCTTCTTCTTCCTTTGCATTACTCTCCTAATCGAAGCTTAGCATTCTCTACTAGCCCCTACCATTCCGGTCTGTTTTGCACGGCCCTTGTCCCGTAGTGGTTCATCCACCTGTTCTTCGGTCTGTCCCTACTTCTTGCTCCTCTTATACAGTTAAATGGACTTTCAAACCAATGGAACTAATATTTTCACCAGGTACCTTTATTTTTGCGTATTTTGAAAAAAATCTATCTTTTCTGTAATCAGTATATCAAATTATACAGGTACAGGATGATTCAGCCCGCTCGCCCGATTTGGCTCCTTGTGATTTTTTTGTTTGGTTTTTTGAAACCCCGCGTTTACGTCAACCGTCCAAGGACCCTAGAAGACCTGAAGGCCAACATCCGGGCCGCAATTGCCAAAATACCCGCTTCATGCTGGAAAGGATTATGACAAACGCCAGAAATCGACTTATTCAGTGTATAGACAATGGGAGACGTCACCTACTTGATATGATTTTGAAAACTGGGTGAAACAAAACTTTAGATATGTACCTACATTATAAAATAAAAATAAAAAGTTTCTGATTCATAAAATGGGCATTATTGCGTTTTGAAATAAGTAAGTTCCGATGAATCACCCTGTATAACCTATTAAAGTTGCGTGCAGAGGTATAGAAACACTCTGTATATGGTCGAAGGCTAGTAGTTTCAAAATACAAAATCCTCTGAGTCCCGTCCAGTTCCCGTCGTCCTGGGGATTCGTGTCGTGCGGAAAGACTGTCGGCGGTGTTGGTTCACACAGCTCACACTCACACCCACACCTACTAGCGCCGTCTCGCTCGCACTCACGCGGCGGGTGGCGGTGCAGCCGAGTAGCACACGCAGCGACCGCACGCGGCACGGACACGCAGCCCGGCCGCGACGACCTTATCACGCTCCAGTGTTACCAACATCATACCCCCTACCCCCCAGTCACACACACGTGATTGTAATGTTAGTACGTGCGCACACTGTGTGCATTGTTTGCTGCGGACTGCATGTGCTAGCTGACGATTTTGAATGATGGGATGGAATGGGTTAGGGAATGGGAGAGTCTTTGTAATGTTAGGGTGTTCTAGGTATACTAGGGTGTATTTTTGAAAAAATTTGAGGAATGTTAGGGATTCACTTATTTACCTAAACTGTTTACAGTCAAACGGTCATTTGACCAAATGTTTATTCTTGTTTGTCATTTCACCAAACGAAGTTTATCTTACACGGACATTTGGCCGAACTGTTATTTAACCAAACTGGTATTTTACCAATCTGTTATTTAATGAAACCAAAACGTTATTTAATCAAATCGTCATTTGACCAACTTGCCAAAGCGACAGACGATAGTGACATCTGTAGGAAATATATTTTCATTTACCATTTCATTTTTAATCCTTTTAATTTGAATAAAAGTTTTCTTTATAAGTTTACGTCTGCACTTTGAAAATATAATATAATGTCAACACTACTTGAAATACACCGTAGGAAATAGTTAATACTTTCCTGTATAAAGCAATTTGGTGAAATGACATATTGACTATACTACGATACTTACAGCCACATCTATAGTGTCCTAAAGATGTCACATAGCCCTACCCCCCTACACACGTGATTGTAATTTTACAATGTTAGTACCTACGTGCGCACACTGTGTGCATTGTTGGCTGCGGACTGCATGTGCTAGCTGACGATTTTGGATGATGGGATGGGATGGAATGGGTTAGGAAAATGGGAGGTGTTTGTAAATTTAGTGTGTATTTTTGAAAAAAATTGAGGAATGTATTAAAGGGATTAACTTATTTACCCAAACTGTTGACAGTCAAACGGTCATTTGACCGAATGTTTATTCTTATAACCTGTCATTTCACCAAACGAAGTTTATCTTACACGGGCTGTGTGACTGTTATTTGACCAAACTGATATTTTACCAATCTGTTATTTAATGAAACGCTGTTAAACTAATACGTTATTAAACCAAATCGTCATTTGACTAAATTGCCAAAGCGACAGACGCTAGTGACATCTTTAGGAAATATATTTTCATTTATCATTTCACTCTTAATCCTTTCAATTTAAATAAAAGTTTTCTTTTTAAGTTTACGTCTGCACTTTGAAAATATAAAACTTAAATGTCAACACTACTTGAAATACACCGTTAGAAATAGCTAATACCTGTATAAAGCAATTTGGTGAAATGGCGATTTGGACAAATGACGTTTTTCCCAAATTTCGTTTGTGAAATGGCAAGTTTAAAATAAAACAGTTTGGTCAAATGACATATTGACTATACTACGATACTTACAGCCACATCTAGTGTCCTAAAGATGTCACATAGCCCTACCCCCCTATACACGTGATTGTAATGTTAGTACGTGCGCACACTGTGTGCATTGTTTTGCAGACGATTTTGGATGATGGGATGGAATGGGTTAGGAAAATGGGCGAGTCTTTGTAATTTTAGGTTGTTCTAGGATACTAGGGTATGAAAAAAATTGAGGAATGTTTTGAAGGCACTGCTGTCATTTGAATTTTAAAGCCGGTCCCACACTAATGGCCAAACATTGGCAAGTAATCACCAGTGCTTCGTTTACCACCCTACCATTGTATTTTCAACCCAATTGAGTTGAACTAAAAACTGGTATAAGAAAAAAAACTCTGCATCAAAAAATTCAGGACGAGTTATCAAGTTGATTATATATGTTTCCCTTCGGTTGTCGGTAAATCTACTACAAAAGTCAAAGGATAATTCAGGGCCGTAGCGTAACAGTTTGCCGCCTGAGGCTGAAAAAAATTTACCGCCCCGCTAAATTTGCAAATATATTAAAAGTATACTTCAAGGTCAAATGCCTTTAAATTGAAAGTTGTATTTTAAGGGATTAGTAGTTGCAAGCTTCACCACAAAAATTAATGTGCACCCGTCTTACAGAAAAAATTAATATAAAAAGTTATCAAGCTATAAACTCATTAAATGGAAATAAAAATTTTCAATAATTAAACGAGTAATTAGATATACAAAACAAATTAAAACCAAATATTGGATATGAAACTCTAATGCATAAGGCTAGGCACTACATGAGCCGTTACCGTCGTACTGTTCCAACCGTTCCGTAGCCTGATTGGTTGACACTGAACGTTCTCAACGGTCTGAGCGTTGACGGCGAGAATAAAATATTTCAACTTTTGACGGCTTTGACGGTCCGTTGTGACCGTCATTTCCATTTTCGCATGCTCCGAGGCGGAGCATGCGGAGATTTGTAGTACTACCAACCTAGTAATATTCTTATAACCCTTATCTCCGGGATTATAGAGACAGGGATGCTTCTGAACTTCGGTAATTAAAATTTCAGGAAAATTAGATATTTTTCTTACTTATCGTTACTTACACACTGATCACAACAAGCAACACAAGTGACATTAGAACATAACATAACCAAACAATTTTGGTTATATTTCATTTTTCATTTCTAGTAGTGTGCAGCTCTGAAAACTTTGACGTCTCATGTGAAATACCAACGTGTTTTGCGGCCGCTACGTCCGCAAAACGAACGATGTAAACGGTTCATGTGAATCCAGCTTAATACAATTTTTAATAGAAATAATAATATTAAAAAAGACGAAAGCTTTTTTGCTGTAGGAATCAAATATCAAGCTATAAACTCATTAAATGGAAATAAAAATTTTCAATAATTATAATTAGATATACAAAACAAATTAAAACCACATATTGGATTTGAAACTCTAATGCATAAGGCGAGGCACTCCCTAGACTAATACAATTTTTAATAGAAATAATAATATTAAAAAAGACAAAAGCTTTTTTGCAGCAGGAATCAATGATCGGATTCGTGTTTTGACAATTTAAACTACTATCAGTATAATAACTATTACTAATTACATTAGAGTTACATTGTCAGGGATGGATGCGAACCGGTTCGAAATGTTTTAAAACGTGAACTAAAATTTATCATTTTTTTTGTAAAAAAGAATAAAATCTTGAAGCTTGTTTGATACTACTCTGAATACATCATTGCGCATGCGTGTTGCGTATTCCATACTGATACTATTTCATCTTTTCCGTTTCTACTGTGGTTTTTTATTTGTTGCGTATAAGTAATAAGCTTAATAAAAATATGAACGATAAAGACCAAGTTTATATTTTTACCATTTGAAGATAGTATTCAGAATTTATGCCAGCAGATGAAATTATTTGCCATCTACATCATAGCAAAAAAGAACAGCCCAAAAAAATAGATCTTGATTTAAATTTGACAATGTTAGCACTCGTTTATCCATTACTAAGAAATTGTAGTAAAATTTTAAAAATAAATGTATCAAATATAACGTTGAAATCTCGTATTCCATGATCGGTAATTTTTTTTGCGTAAAAAAATAATGACAAGTGAGACGAGTGACACGTTGGCATACTAACGCCATATAAGTCATAAGTAAGATATTTAAAAATGTTGTAACTGAACGGAAGATGAAACTATCTGCAACCTAGCTACGCTAGATAGCAGTATTAAGAGCATTCTGTACAGGAAGAATGTACACGTTAAAGCATTTTACACTTATACACCTCATCTACACATGGTTGCACATTTTAACAAAAACAAATTTTTATATGGTAGATAAGGGATAAAACTTCGTTCTATTAGTGCAAATTTTTTTTTCAGCACTTTCAACGGTCGAAATTACTTACTTTCAACCGCTTGCAGGCGTTTAGAAGCACCTACAGATTTTTCTTTATATTTCGCAGAACATGATATTTTAAACTTGAATCATGTAGTTTAAAGTTTAATCTACGTTGGGGTAGTGTTATTTTTTAGAAAACAGTTTCTGATTTCGAGAAAATGAGAGGTAAAAAAATGTGAATTTTTATAGTTTTCTTTATTTTATAAACTAAAACTTCGGTACAAAACAGAAAAAATGGCACTAATAGAACGAAGTTTTATCCCTTATCTACCATATAAAAATTTGTTTTTGTTAAAATGTGCAACCATGTGTCGATGAGGTGTATGTGTGTAAAGTGCTTTTTACGTGTATATTCTTCCTGTACAGAATGCTCTTAACACATAATATTCGTAATTTTTTAACTGGTGGCCCAGCAACAAGAAACAAAAAGTAGATTTTCTATAAAATATGAATATTGGAGATACTGCTCTTTAATCAGGGACGGCAGCATACATTTCTGTTTATGTCTAGATATGGCGCGAGGTTGTGTGCTGGCCACATCAGATTTTTTGATCGGCAGTGTACGTGTCCACTGTGTTCACAAGGGCACAAGCCACATTACTGCACACAGTTCAGTTCAGCTAAATTATACTCCGTCGTTCGCACGTCACCAGTCCTTGCACCCTCGCACGCTCGCACACACACACACACACACACACACACACACACACACACACACACACACACACACACACACACACACACACACACACACACACACACACACACACACACACACACACTTATCGCACGTCGTCACAGTGGCTCCCGCTCATCATTTTCATCTCCACTTGTCCACGTGCCTTGCTGCCGCCCCTCGCCCCGCGGCCCCCGGGGGTTTAACCCCCGTGCACCAGGGGTGACGCAGATAATTGGACGCCGCCGCTACCACCGTCTTGTTTTCTTCACACCCACACCCCGTCACCAGGTCGTTACAAGATGTAGAAATGTGTCACGAATCATTTGAAATTTTTTAATGGGCACAGACATAAGATGTTAGAAGGAAGCTTGCAGAACTAATTAGTTAAATAGTTTTTGGGTTTAGTTCTATTGGTTCTGTCATTTTCCCAGGGATTCGTACAGTAGTTCAGGTTCACTTACCGGTTCAATGTGATTTATTGTGTTCAGTTTTGTTTCAGATTTCATAATTTTATTTTATATGAACCGGTAACCAATTTTCGAAAAACGATTCAATGTAAAGTTTCGGTTCAATGAATTATAATAATAATAATAAATCAGCACTGCAGGTCCTAGAGACCCATGGCTTGTTTGCAAATATTTCTCCATAGTTCAATATTCGTCACTTTTGCTTCCCAGTTCGTTATATTAAATAGTTCAATGTCTTTTAGCACTGCGTCACACCATCTTCCCTTCGGTCGGCCTCTTCTCTTGCGAATATTTGTCCTCCCCTGAAGAACTCCTCTGACTGCTCTATCCTCCGACATCCGCATTACATGTCCCCACCACTTAAGTCAATGAATTATTAAATATAAATAAATTGCCTAATTAAAAATGTTCGTTCCTGTTTTGGTTAAAATATTTAAAAAATTCTAAAATGTATATCTTTTTAACGAAATAATGTTAAATTATATTTTATTTTTAAACTGTTTCAAACTGGGTCGTATCCATCAGTTCTATACTTTTATTATAATTTTACCAGAATTCCTTTTAACGCTTCAGGTTTGGTACCGGTTCGGTTCGAATCATCGAATCCGTGATTTTTCCTGAAGAAGTCTGTCGAAACGTTGAATAAAAATAAAAATATGCAGAACTAAAACAAGAAATGATTTATTTAGTAGAGAATGAGGAACATAAACATAGTAACAAAATCTATTCGTGAAAAATTTCCAATATTTATATTTTATAAGATCGAATGAAGTATGAGTATTTGACACAGTTTCTACAAAATTCAGATCACATATATGAAATCTTATGATTCGAAAAAGGTGTTCGAGATATTCCGATTTTTCACATTTTCCAAATCGCATCGTTAAGGTGTCGTCAAATTATGTTTCTTATGAAAGATTTTTTCAAATCAACTTATTACTAAGGTGTACCTACCTACCTATTGCCAACAAGTCGACTGTCAAAAATCCTTCATACAAAATTTACCAACCGGAATTTTTTTCTGAAAATTTGTTACCCATGTAAGTGAGGAATTCAATGATAACATTATTGAAATCCGTATCTTTAACCTTTTCGAGATATCGAGGGCAGTTAATTTTTTGAAACTAGAAAATTTTAAAGTTTACAAAATTTATCAATTTATAGAAATTGTCAGTAGGTACTCATAATTAAATTATTATTATTTGTGTTTAGTTCTGTTGTTATATTTTTATTTATTTATTTATAATTATTTATTTATATAATATAAATATAATATATAATAAACTTGTAGGTAACTTATTAATTATTGTGATTACACGGCGTTGCTTTGTTGTGTAATCCTATTTTGTTTTATAAATAACAGCCAACTTAAGAGGCCAGTCTACGTCCTAAAAATCCAGCATAAAATGTACTTCCGTAGGGAGTGTTTTGTGGCCTGGAATGGTAAAATTTTATTTCAACAAGGATTTAATAAAGATAGAATGGATCTACAGATGTGCTTTTAAGAATGGTAAAATTTTATTTCAACAAGGATTTAATAAAGAAAGAATGGATCTACAGATGTGCTTTTTTGAAATTTTGATTAAAAAATTGTACATGATTATAAAAACATCGAACAATTTAAAAAAAATCCAATTTATGCAAACTTTACACGGTTATTTCTCATGATAGAAATTAATTTTTAAAATTTTAAAAAGGCACTTACTGTATATTAAATGTTTATATGACAGTTTACTAGCAACGAAAACACTTTTACAGTATTTTTAAACTTCAAAATGACATTGCATAGATAGGATGCGGCAAAGTAAGTGTTTCGGGCTGGTTCCAGGCAGCCATAGTAGTGAGAAAAAGAGTGGAATAGAAAAAAAAAATTGAGAATATTCTAGAAATTCGGATAAAACCTAGCATTTTTATCAATTTTCAGATTTTGCGGTGATTTTTTTCAAAATTTCGAGAATTCTGTAAAATACTAACAAGTATTTTACGGAGCGTTTTCTTATCCAACATTTCTAATCCTAGACTTCATCCTCATCCTCATGTCAGCACAACACTTGTCGAAACCTCCGCATGGCTGACTTTTCTTTCCACCCCACTTCGTGTGATCGCTGATCGTCAGCTCGCTGGGCCTGGTGTGAAAAACAATCTCTACGTTGATCGCTCGCTCGCCTGATAACTTGTTTCTGTGCCGCAGCCGCCTCCGTGGGCCTAATTGCGTTCCGCGCGCCTTGACACGCCGCCGCCGCCGCCGCTGGAACGACGAGCTACGACGGCAGATTTTCCATTTGGCTGGCGCTCGAGCAAGCAGCAGAGAGGAGGAGGGGTGCTATCACGACGACGAGCAGCGAGCAGCTCTAGTGAGGAGCGCGCCTGATCAGCTGGGAAGGGGCCGAACGCTACGCCGTGGCGGTAGCAGTAGAGACTAGCAGCGGGTTTATAGCCACCGAGCCTGTGAGCACTGATGCTGCTAGTGCGATACGAGCCCGGAGGCGAGTTTGCGAATGAAACGGTTTTTTTTTTAATATGTTTTGGCCTCCTGAAGTCTAAACATAACAAGCACACATCGTTGACGTCTATGGCAGTTTTCCACACATATTCGGCAAAGAAAAAAAATTAACTTCAAAATAAAAAAATCTGACGTGGACACCACATGACTTCCTTGTACGCCTATTAAACTGTTCATACTTTTCTTTATAACTAAAATGTAGAATAATATAAAAAATCTAATATATAAGTACTACTACTACTGCTACTATACTCACAAATATATTTTAGTCATTTTATTTAAACTGCAGAAGAAGATATAAAGCATATTTGACTGTTGTCACTGTCATGTCATAATCATTTAAATTTTACGTAGTAACAAATGTTAATCGATCATGGACTACAAGATACCGAAATACTAAATTATAAATATATACTTTAATTATTCTTAAATGATACCAGATACAAACATATTTATAAAATACCAATTGTAGGTAATAATCACATAATATTTCATTTAAAATAAAAAAAATTGTCTTAAATTAAATATTTATCGAAATATTTGAAAAAAGTACTACTTCCAGTTCATAGATTGAAACCAAAAATAGGAAGTGCACAACTAGATGCTATAACAGTCCTAAATACAAAATTTCAACTTTCTACGTCTAACCCTATTTGAGTTATGCGACATACATACGTCCGTCCGTACGTACGTACGTCCGTCCGTCCGTACGTACAGACGTCACGACGAAACTAGTCATAATGGATTCAGAAAAGGTCAAAACGGATATTTCCATCAAAATCTGAAAACCGAAATTTTTCGCGATTACAAGGAAGTAAAAACAAAGCCTACAAAAATGCTACTTTACACAATTAATTGTTTAATAGAGTCTGAAATAAATAAAACAGATTAATTTTAAATGTAACATTTACTGGTGACATCTCTAAGTCAAGTTTCAAGACTATTTGACAGAAGAAAATTCTAGTGAAAATGTCAAATGCGTCTCACTTAACCTCATAAAAATACGATATTTTAAATTAAAAGGTATTTTTTGTTCGGGTTTTGAAGGGTACGAAAAGAGATCATCCTAATCTGAGTTTATCCCTTTAAAGTGGAGCCAATATGGGTTTTTCCCCCGAAAAAATCGTCTAATTTGGTTGAAAAGTCGTTGAGTTATGTGCGAAAAAACAAAAAATGCCCTTTTTAAAAAAAATCCATAACTTTGTGCCAAATCATCGTAGGAACTTCGTTCTTTGAGTCCTGCACAGGGAATTGAACAAATTTTAGTGCTCTTTTGGTGGATCAAGTCAAAAAAAAATTTTAAACTCCGTACACATCGCCAAAGTTGGACATTTTTAAAATTAAAATTCTTTTTTTGCACATGGGTGCTAGATGGGGGCGGAAGGGGTTGCGCTTGAGTTTGCATGCATGACTTTAAAGCAGACACTTCAAAGTTTCTCGTCCTCGAAGATTCATCAAAATCGATTGAAAATACTCCGAGTTATGGCAGTTTGAAAATGGTTGATATTTTTACGAATTTCAAGTGTTTCATTTTTTTCCGCCAGTGTACATTAAAATCGTGGGAAGTAACATTCATTAAAATAAATTTTGTTATTTTGAAGATGATTTTATTATAGAATGCTCAAGAAAACCAGTGTTCTTTGCATTATTCCTGATTGACTACACTGAGAATGACATTTCCGATTGTCAATTGCTTGCTTCATATGTCATTTCCTAGGTTATGAGTACAAAAAGATATATAAAAAATCTGACGTGGACACCACATGACTTCCTTGTACGCCTTGTGTGTTCATACTTTTCTTAATAACTAAAATGTAAAATAATATTAAAAATTCTTTTAACTTATTATACTAGTATACTCACAAATATATTTTAGTCATTTTATTTAAACTGCAGAAGAAGATATAAAGCATATTTTACTATTGTCACTGTCATGTCATAATCATTTAAATTTTACGTAGTAACAAATGTTAATCGATCATGGACTACAAGATACCGAAATACTATAAATTATAAATATATACTTTAATTATTTTTAAATGATAGCAGATACAAAAATATTTATAAAATACCGATTGTAGGTAATAATCACATAATCTTTCATTTAAAATAAAAAAAATTGTCTAAAATTAAATATTTATCGAAATATTTTTAAAAAGTACTACTTCCGGTTTGTAGACTGAAACCAAAAATAGGAGGTGCACAACTAGATGCTATAACAGTCCTAAATACAAAATTTCAACTTTCTACGTCTAACCGTATTTGAGTTATGCGACACACATACGTCCGTCCGTACGTACGTACGTACAGACGTCACGTCGAAACTAGTCATAATGGATTCAGAAAAGGTCAAAACGGATATTTCCGTCAAAATCTGAGAACCGAAATTTTTCGCGATTACAATACTTCCTTACTTCGTACAAGGAAGTAAAAAGTTCAATAGGGTAGTTTATCATTTTTTAAAAACTTCATGTTATTTGAAAGCGATTGAGAGTACTGATAAGCCTTAATTGTTCTTAATAAAGCTGTAATTAATTTTTAAAGTTTGTGTGACGTAGATGTATAGCTAAAAATCTTCTCAAACAACGGGGCTGGAATTAAAATGTACTCATGTAAAATCAACTGTTTCTACATGTTACAAAATATAAAAATTGTAATTGTATTTAATACAATTTGTTAGTTTCTTTATTATTGTAAGTAAGAATACACGTGAAAACGCGTTACTGTGACGTAGATGTATCGAAACGTAAAATCATGGCAATAACTCATTTTTGGGGTCTCCTTTCGATATAATTGACTGGATTGCTAATTTGCTACTATGGTAAAGTACCCTATTGCGCCTCCACTACCTCTTTGAAAGTTCGCATCCTTGCGGATACACAAGCGTGGCGCGTTCCAGCCGACCACCCCGCGACCCTTGGCTTCGGTGGCGCACGGCGAAGCGCTCAGCGCTCAGCTCATGTCGGCAACAGCAAGCCGTACTACGACATACACTGCACGTTCACGGCTCCTAGCAGCGCTGGAGGGTAGTACTGCAGCGTACTGCGCAGTACCGGGTAGTAATGTGGCAGTACTAGAGTGCTGTGCCGTGGAATGATCGCGACAGAGGCGGCGGGAAGAAAAAGGTTTTGAGTTTCGAAATATACGCATTTTATGGGGATTGCCACGATTTTTTTGCTTTTTACTTCCTTGTACGAAGTAAGGAAGTATTGTAATCGCGAAAAATTTCGGTTCTCAGATTTTGACGGAAATATCCGTTTTGACCTTTTCTGAATCCATTATGACTAGTTTCGACGTGACGTCTGTACGTACGTACGGACGGACGGACGTATGTGTGTCGCATAACTCAAATACGGTTAGACGTAGAAAGTTGAAATTTTGTATTTAGGACTGTTATAGCATCTAGTTGTGCACCTCCTATTTTTGGTTTCAGTCTACAAACCGGAAGTAGTACTTTTTAAAAATATTTCGATAAATATTTAATTTTAGACAATTTTTTTTATTTTAAATGAAAGATTATGTGATTATTACCTACAATCGGTATTTTATAAATATTTTTGTATCTGCTATCATTTAAAAATAATTAAAGTATATATTTATAATTTATAGTATTTCGGTATCTTGTAGTCCATGATCGATTAACATTTGTTACTACGTAAAATTTAAATGATTATGACATGACAGTGACAATAGTAAAATATGCTTTATATCTTCTTCTGCAGTTTAAATCAAATGACTAAAATATATTTGTGAGTATACTAGTATAATAAGTTAAAAGAATTTTTAATATTATTTTACATTTTAGTTATTAAGAAAAGTATGAACACACAAGGCGTACAAGGAAGTCATGTGGTGTCCACGTCAGATTTTTTATATGTTAATCTATACTTTAAAATATCAGACCAGTATTCTTTCTTTTTGCCAAAAAATTGCTAATAAGCCAGAAAACTTCATAAAGTTAAAAACAAATAGATGCCGCGAAAAGCGATGCAGTCTGTGACTGTGATGTCACCGGTCTAGAGATTAGAGAACATACGTTCACCGCGCCAACATCAGTTTGAGTAGTGATGGGTAAAATCCCGGAAGCGAATATTTCAGAAAATTTCCCAGGATATTTCCCAGGAAGTTTTTTGGGGAATTTCTGGCGAAATTTTCCGGGGAATTCCTGTGCAAAAATTTACGATAAATTTCCTCACAAAATCCAAAGACACAACAAAACCAAGTTTAAATAATGTAACGTTGCTAAATGTTCCAAGAAATAAGTCTGGACAGGTTGGAGCATGTCGGTAATGCTGCGCCTGCGTTAAATTTCTCCGTTTATTATCGCTATTGGGAATTTTCCTTCTTATTCCCGAGAATTTCCCTATTTATTCCCGGCAATTTCTTTATCTATTCCCGAAAATTTCCAAAATAGAATTCCCGATTTTTTCCGTGTTTAGGGAAATTACCGGGAAAAAAGAATTCCCCACGGGAAATTACCAGTGACACATCACTAATTTTGAGTATATACCATGCAAGTAGCCAATTGTTTTTTCCAGAAGTTGTTTAAAACCTATCAAGGTATTGAATTAAAGATGCCAGAATGGCATTCCAATTGAAAATACAATTAACTTAAGCGACCCATCTAGGTTTTTTTTGCGAATTCCTAGAATATTCTCGATTTTACTTTTTTTCTATTCCACTATTCCACTCTTTTCCCCACTACTACGACTGCCTAAAACCAGCCCGAAACTCGTACTTTGCCGCATCCTAGCAATGCAATGTCATTTTGAAGTTGAAAAATACTGTAAAAGTGATTTCGTTGCGAGTAAACTGTTAGTTTATTATTGACTTCAAGGTAATGTCACATTTAATAGAGAAATAATGGATCTACAGATGTACCTTTTTAAAATTTTAAAAATAAAATTCTCATCAGGAGAGAGGAAACATAACCGTGTAAAGTAAAGCACAACTGTTAATAATTGATCCTTTAAGTATAATCCTTGTTGAATACAATTTTACCATTCTTGTACTGACCACAAAGCACTCGCTACATTAGTACGTTTTATGCTGGATTTTAGAAGGTAGACTTGCCTTTTAAGAATATGGAAGTTCTCTTTTTAAATATTTGTGCCCCTGGCAAATATGTCGTCTCCGCCCGTGGTTCGCTGTTCGCGTTCGCCTCACGCGTGTTGCATCTGTCAGCGTGACGCCCCCGGTTGTGGTGGAGCACTTCACACCCCCAACCCCGACTGCCACCCCCTGATGCCGCCCCCAAGTCGTGCCGGTCGCTGTAGCTTGCCATCATCCCCACACACACAAGCAAACCGCACAAAAAATGTAATTGCGCCGCACAGAGAGATTCATATGCGTAAAAGATGATATGGTGTAATAAGAAGGAGGACCTAAACTGTCAAATACTCGTTTATATTTCTTTAGAGTTCTTAAATATCGTAATGTAATTAAGCTTTTTTGTGTTTAGTTCTGCAAATTTATTGAAATATTGTGCGTTTCAACAACTTTGTTCACAAATTTTTAAATAAAATATGTGAAGTAGAGATAAAAACTAGGGACACGTACACGTATTTTTTATTTTGGCAATTTTTACTTCCTTGTACGAAGTAAGGAAGTATTGTAATCGCGAAAAATTTCGGTTCTCAGATTTTGACGGAAATATCCGTTTTGACCTTTTCTGAATCCATTATGACTAGTTTCGACGTGACGTCTGTACGTACGGACGGACGTATGTGTGTCGCATAACTCAAATACGGTTAGACGTAGAAAGTTGAAATTTTGTATTTAGGACTGTTATAGCATCTAGTTGTGCACCTCCTATTTTTGGTTTCAGTCTACAAACCGGAAGTAGTACTTTTTAAAAATATTTCGATAAATATTTAATTTTAAACAATTTTTTTTATTTTAAATGAAAGATTATGTGATTATTACCTAAAATCGGTATTTTATAAATATTTTTGTATCTGCTATCATTTAAAAATAATTAAAGTATATATTTATAATTTATAGTATTTCGGTGTCTTGTAGTCCATGATCGATTAACATTTGTTACTACGTAAAATTTAAATGATTATGACATGACAGTGACAATAGTAAAATATGCTTTATATCTTCTTCTGCAGTTTAAATAAAATGACTAAAATATATTTGTGAGTATACTAGTATAATAAGTTAAAAGAATTTTTAATATTATTTTACATTTTAGTTATTAAGAAAAGTATGAACACACAAGGCGTACAAGGAAGTCATGTGGTGTCCACGTCAGATTTTTTTGTTAACAAGCCCAAAAATAATTAACAAAAATTGAATTGTATATTTGATATGTGACGTAGAATGCTTTCATTTCTCTGGTAACTATACAAAATAATGACGTCACAGAAAATTTAATTGTCTAAAGACTAAAGGAGCATTTATATATTTTTAAATAAAATTTATATTTTTCCTACCTATGTTTCCCAATTAAAATTTGATACATAGGTAGTACGTAGTGATAGAAATCTCATTTTCAGCACAATGCAATTAGCCTACACCGGGTGTTCCAAAAAAATGGTACGCTCGAAATAACTTTTTTATTAATAAAGCAATCGCAATAAAATTTTAGATGGAAAAACTAGCCATACGAAGACATCAAAATATATATTATTTACAAAAATATCACTACCGGTTAAACCGGAAATGATAACAACATTCTTATTTCAAATGGAACACCCTATATTTTTATATATTTCAATTCTACATATAATTCATTAGCAAAAATTGGAGTTAATTTTTATTATTTACTAAATTATTTATTAATGTAGAAAATTTTCTAAGGACGGCTAAAAAAATATCTTTAAAATGTTAAAAACTAATCATCAGTCACCTGTTCAAAAGTTATTTAATAAAATATGACAAATTAATTTTATACCTGTAAGCAGTCACCATTGTACGGTATGCACACGTAGATATTAAAAAGTATTTGTAAAATATGAGATTAAAGATTTCAAGAACAAAGTCACAAAGTGACACATTGTAAAATCATTTTTGCTATGATTTTTTTAAAATTTTACTCATATCCTGTTACTGAAAATTTAACATGACGCATATATTTATAACACGCCAAAAATATTCACAAATATGCATACTGCGTTGTATTAAAGTTCGAATTTCAGTATTCGCTACTTAGATTGTACACAGGGTGGTGGGATCCCAAAATTTTAATAAAGTAAACATTGTGGTTCATACTCATACTGTATTCGTATTCCCTCTTTTTGCCTCTTTCTTTGTATTGGTTTCATTAACTTACACATTTTAGTTTTAAAAAATATAGATATCTTTATAGCTCAGGTTTTCGTTAAAAACTATGACAAAGCAAAAATACCTATATTCTACAAGGTTCAGATTAACGAGTGGAACAGGTTTCGAAATATTTAAGAGATACACTAAATCTTTAAATTTAAATAATAATCAAAAAACATTCTAACATATAGGCAGATAAAAATTTTAACAGCAAATTATTATATTATTGTATTTCTCTTATACAACTGAATATCTAATTTTTACCTTCCGCTTACCTGTAAAGGAAGGTATTTTAATCATGCAAAAAATCGGGTAGTGAGTTTTTAGTGGATGAGCACGAATTAGGGTCCTTATAACTCATTTTTGATAGTTTCACGATGATGTCTGTGTGTGTGTATGTGGTCAAGGATGTTAAACTCAAATACGAATTACCCAAAAATTTTGATATTTGGTATTTAACATTTGTATATAAATTGGAAGAGCACATTAGATTTTGGTACAAATATCTTCATCGGAAGTGATATTTTTTGAAGATTGAAAAGGTTAATTGTCAAAATTGTATATAAATTTGGATAAATATAGTATTTATTTGTAATAGGAATAAGAGGAAAAGTTATTTGCAGTCTACGTATACGTTAAGTGGATGAGCACGAATTAGGGTCCTTACAACTCATTTTTGATAGTTTCTCGATGATGTCTGTATGTATGTGTGTGTGTGTGTGTGTGTGTGTGTGTGCGTGTGTGTGTATGTGTGTGGTCCGGGCCGATGCCGGATGTCGCATAACTCAAATACGAATTACCCAAAAAATTTGATATTTGGTATTTTGCAATTGTATACGAATAGGAAGAGCTCATTAAATTTTGGTACAAATATCTTCACTGGAAGTGATATTTTTTGAAGATTGAAAAAGAAAATTGTCAAAAATTTATATAAATTTGGATAAATATAGTATTTATTTGTAATAAGAATAAGAAGCAAAGTGATTTGCAATTCACGTTATAAAAAAATTGTCTTTATCTGGTAGCATTAAAGAACTGCAGTAAAATTTTAAAAATAAATTTATCAAATAAAACGTTGAAATCTTAAATCTTGTATTCCATGTTCGGTTGATTTTTGTTTCTGCGTAAAAAATATTGACAGCTGAGACGGGTGACAAGTTGACATACTAGCGCTATACAGGTTGGTGGAGGTGAAATGCGAACATAGGGAAATATATGACAATGGAGTTATCATGCTAGGCATCTTGATATACGTGGAATAAGTACTGTCAATGTCAAAGTAGCTGTCATTAAAATTTTTATTTTCATTAAAATATTTTCTTTGCATAATAATGTATGTGTACGAGCAGAACGAGAAAGTTTACATGCATTTTTAGATTTTATTATTATTTCTGTTATTGATTACTCTTTTTGTCAGACAAATTCACATTAGGTACTTCGTTTTGTGACACTACTACAAAATATATCAAGATACCTGGCATGAAAGTTCGATTGTCATGTATGTTCCCTATGTTCGCATTTCACCTCCACCAACCTGTATAAGTCATAAGTAAGATATTAAATGTAGTAATTGAACGGAGGATGGCTTCAACACAGAAGAGTTTTCCTGTGAACGAATCTTTTGATTCAAGTGATGGAAATTTCTGTGTTTGAATATTTTAGATTTTTATTTCTATATTTTAAATGAGCACCCACCGGATTGTACGTATACATTTCTGTTTAAAGTCTAGATATGGCGGAAGGTTGTGTGATGGCCACGTCAGATTTTTAAAATTATATGGAATTAATATTTAAATAAAATAAATAAATATTTCAACGTTACACTATTATATTGGCATTGACCATTGAGAAATTTAGGTTTTAAAATAAATCCAACAAAATCACAGCACCACATAAAATAAAACAGCCCTAGGCAACTTGTTACAATAACAAGCCTCGAAATTGATTGCAAAAAATCCCACCAAATCTAAAGCCCGTCCTTAAGTTCTAAGTTGTGATTACATATAAATTAGAGTCAAATCACGGTACTTAGCATTCGCACCTGTCCTAACTTGTACCACAATATAAAGACATCGCGGTCTGTGTAAACTTTGGCGGAGGGTGCATTTTGGTTAAGTGTAAATAGATTGTGGGATGATTTAGTCGGGCTGGATAGTCAGTTTTTAAATTCGGCATGCGGATTAATGACCATTAGTTAACTAGGCGAGTTTTGGAAAGGTATAATTTTATTTTGCCGCCATAGACGTAGAATACAATATAAAATTGGCGGAATCATTGCGACCTTTTTAGGGGTAGGTTGTTTTACATTATAATAAAATCTGCTGTGGCCACCACAGTACTTCCCCGCTTTTATAAATGCTTTAATTTTATTATTATAATTTGAACAAATTTTGAAATAACGTAGACGGTGTCAAAGTATGACAAGTGATGTTTAAAATTCGAGTTTTTAATTGCATTTATTAATAAGTTACATACATAATACGAGCAATATGTAAATTAAATTAAATAATACTAATGAAAGCGCAAATATTTACAATATTTTCATCAATCAAGTACTAATTTAAAAAATTTAATTCATAAAAGTACCACCGGTACCACTGATTGTATACAACTCATTAACGAACTTAAAACTAACTTTTTAGTAAAAAGCTTGAAAATAATATTTCAGACGAAAATTCGTACGCGTTCTCAAGTTATTGTGCTTACAGACAGACCGACTTTTTTTTTAAATGATGTTTTTTGTGTTCAGTAGGGTCTAATGCCTGTGGCACACCGGTCGAGGAGCATCGAGGACCATCGAGTAACTCCTCGATGAAACGAAAGAACGCACCCGTCCGCGATGGATTTCTATTTAATCGGTGACAAATACATCAAAGTTTTGCGCGAAATCAAATCCAAAGATACGTCTGAAATGAGATACATTCGTTTCATCGAGGAACAACTCGATGAAAATAGCGGCGCCCCTATTTTTCGTCGAGGACGGGGTGCGTTCTATCGTTTCATCGAGGAGTTACTCGATGGTCCTCGATGCTCCTCGGCCGGTGTGCCACAGGCATAAAACGTGAAGATTCATCAAAATCTCGAACTGTCCAAAAATCACGATTACAATTTACTTCCCCTATTATATAGGTCATGGAAGTAAAAAATCTGCTGTGGCCACCACAGTACTTCCCCGACTACAAGTTTTAATAACCATGACTTCATTCTGCAAAATTTTAGTCAGTTTTTGGCCTAAATTTAAAATAAATATAAAATTTCAGTCCAAAATTCCAACGCGTTTTTAAGTTATCGAACATCCAGACAGACTAACAGATCTACAGACTAATAGACAGACCCACAGAGTAACAGAAAACAGACCCACATACTAAAGACCCATAGACTAACAAACCCACAGACCTGCTTTTTTTTAACCATGATTTTTGGGTCTAAATCGTGAAGATTCATTAAAATCTCAAACTGTCAAAAAGTTACGATTACAATACTTTACCTACCCGTCTTTCTATTACATTGGTCGGGGAATTAATAAGTACCTAGTAATAGTAGTAGTAGGTAAGTTAAAATAATGCATGGTACTTAAATATAGATGCATTTATACTTGAAATTTTTAAATGATTAAAAAGGGTCACCTAGAATTTAAATTTTCATAGGAACGCACGAAACTACTCAGCCTTAATTTTTAAAGGTATAAAATTGAAATAATTTTAATTTGTTGTTTGTAAAAGAACGATTTAAAATGCAATATTACATTATTAACTATACTTATTATACCGCTTATACCCGAATTGTGTGTGAGTTGTGATATATAGCTAGGCAAAAATATTATTTCACAGAGTGTGCGGTTACCAGCCAAGTATTGGGTTCTCGCGATTGTTAGTTTATTTAGTATGTAGGTACCTACAATAAATTATGTTCTTAATTTTGGATTGGTACGTCGAAGTTTTTTATTTCTACGGCACTGACTCACCTCTGATCAAATTTTTAAAGTTTAAGATAAAAGAGGCCAGTAACGCCTTCGGAGCCGACGTCTCCCAATTTGAGTCTTGTTACCTTTGTCGGCACCCGCCAAAAGGGCACAATTAACCACCCGTCTAGTTACCAACACGAAACTCTTTTTTATCGGCGCAAAAATTAGATCCCTTCAAATGATGAACAGCATCCTTATTAACTAATGACGCCTTAAATCATCGGCAGCCGAATTCTCAAAAAGTTAAGGCTAAAAAATATATTTTATTGATTTACTTATTTATTAAAACATATTATATTATGTTATGATTACAGAGTAGGTACAGAGTTAAGATTTAAATTAATACTAAATGACTTAGCACATTAATGTTTTTATTCTAATGGCGTCTCATTATAAACCTCATAATAGGCTACTTGCATAGTATTGAAAATTACCTAAAGCCCTGTTCGCACAAGGATTCTTTGAAGATTCTACAAAAATTCTGAATCCTGGAAAAGAAGAAGTTTCAAGATTTTGATTTTGAAGCAATCAATAAATTATAAATTCTTCTTTTTCAATACTCATTGAAGATTCAATTTAGCGGCATCGCAATTTTATTCTCACTAGAAAGAAGAAAACCTTCTTTTCAGGATTCAGAATCTTGGTAGAATCTTCAAAGAATCCTCGTGCGAACAGGGTTTAATGTTAGGTCGAAAACTATGTAAAAATATAAATTTTATTTTAAAATTATTGTTTTTTTAGTAAATTCAAAAAATAAATTTTATGTGGCGTTATTATCTTGAACTGGAGGAGGGAAGCATATTAAGAATGTAACCTGTGGTTGGCCGTTTTAGCTTTCCGCACGAGCAGCGTTCACTCTAGTTGTGTTGGTACTATGGCTTACGGCCAGTCATTGATTTCAGTTGTCTCTACGTCACTATTAATATTCAATTTTCATTTTTTTTTGGGCTTGCTGGTTATAATTTTGCCAAAAGAAATTAACTTTTAATTTAATAAAAAAAAGAGTCATGCAAGTAGCCCATTACGTTCATTATAGGCCAAGGACCATAATGAATCCAGTGTGGTACTCCAGTACTATAATGAAATAACAAGCAACTCGTTACTAAGGAAGCGAGTAAGGAAGTTTCAAAAATAGCATACCTGATTTTTTAGATTTAAATTTTTTTGTTCAGTACCAAAGTATTTATTTTACTTTTTTACTTTTTGACTAATTTACGTTAGCAAATAAAATTTTGTATGCAATACGGATCGTATTCGTAACTAATCATTATGGTACACGTTGTGTTATCAAACTCGGCTTCGCTTCGTCTTATCTCCACGCCTAGTACCATAATGATTGACGTTACGATCCTTAGAACATAAATAACTATTATAAATTTATGTTTCTTATAAATAATGTTTGTATTTTTATAATCAATCAGTGTCTCTGATATATTGGTTTTTAAAGTCTAAGTTTGACTCGAAAGCAGTAATCATGATAACTGCTCTCCATATTTCTTGTTACATTAATTACCTCTCGCCTCATATTCTATAAGAGAGGTATTGTAATGGGTCAAAATTTTCGAGTATGAGTTTTTGGTGGATAAGCACGTTTCAGGGTCTCTACAATACGAATTTACTATTTTCACGATGATGTCTGTGTGTGTGTATGTGTGTTTGTATGTATGTATGGACTGACGATTTTTCGTCCACGATAACTGAAAAAGTATCAAACCGTTTATAACCAAATTTCATATTTAAGGTTTTAATAAGTATCTTAACACCGGATAAGATTTTGGTAGAAATCCGCAAACCGGAAGTAGTACTTTTAGAAGTTTAGAAAAGTTTTCCTTAAATATATTGGTACATTATTTATTTATAACAATTTTTGCAATTAAAAATAAAAGAAATTGTGATTATCTATGTGTACAGTTAATTATAAATACAAATTGCTGAATCTGGAAGTATTTAACAATAAAATAAAGTACAATTAATATTCCATTTTTTTGAAATTTCAGTATCTTGTTGTCCATGATATGAAATTTGTTTCTACATAAAATTTGAATTATTATGACAGTGACAGTACAGTTGACATCTTTTGCTTGCATATTGGTTTACATTATCGTTTACATATTACATGAACATGAAACTATTAAAATGTAAGTAAAACTATTTATTAGATTAGTACAATAAGCAGAATTAGGCGAGAGGTCGTGTGGTGGCCACAGCAGATTTATTTTTAACATCATAATGTAAATTTAATTTCCAATTTTTTTTAACTTTGCAACATAATGTAACAATAAAAATTTATAATTAGACTTGATAATGACTAAAACCTATGTGCCAAAACATCGTCTTTACAATATAAACATTTAAATATTATATTTTATTTTACTAAGCTTACATCTAACTCATCCAATAAGTATTAAAGTCGGTTATATTTGGCGGACTTTTGTTAAAGTTCATTGTACACCCCTGGATGTAGTTCGTGAGTGTATTGCATGGTGGCAGCACTGCTCGGCATCTTGAAAAGTCCCGACCCCTGTGCAGAAATTTTTAGTTTGACAACAAAACAGAAGATACAGAAATTGATTATTCAAAAAATTTATAAAATGGCATGTTTTCACGAACGTTGCGGAGAAAGAGTTACTTTATTGAATGAAAACCGTACAGCAATTAGAGACTATAGTGAATTTAATCATGGGCTAGTTATAAGTGCCGAACCTTTAGTTAATGATGTATTATTTGAAGTTAAAATTGATCAGAAGGTAATGGATAGGTTAGGGGAGCTGTCAAAATTATGTCAAACTATTTTTATTTAAATGATTTATTAAACTGGAATATTTTTAAGATGAATTCGTGGTCTGGAAGTGTGGAGATCGGAGTAACAGAATCTAATCCAGCCACGTTAGAGTTACCAGCCTGTGCATCAAAACTGCAAAATGGATCATGGGTAAATTAGTAAATAATAAAAAAGTCAATTTTCTATTTTGCGGTCTTTGTGCTAGGTAATGTCAGGAAACTCTGTTTTAATGAATGGCAACTCAATGGTAGAATTTTATGGAGTAGATCTAGAAAAACTAAATGAAGAAGACCGAGTGGGAGTTATGAGAACTTCCGAAGTAAGTCTTGGTTATTAAATAAGAGGATGAGATCTTGAGTCTGACTGGTTGTTTAAGGGCGATTTAGTATTTTTTGTAAATGGCGAACCTCAAGGAGTGGCAGCCAAAGGCTTGCCCCCCGTCTTACATGCTGTGATAGACCTGTACGGGAAATGCATTAAAGTCACGATAACGCATCCTCTCGAACGGGAACATAACAACGACGAGTGCTTAAGTTGTGACTCCGCGGAATCCGAGTGTGAACTGTGGAGCAACTCTTTACTAGATGATTTTAGAAATATCAGACTGCAGCCCAGGCAGAATGCAAATACCAATGCACAAGTGCGGTTACCTCCTGATGAACTGGATACACCAATAAGTAAATACTTTATTATCAGTGTTGTGACTAATCTAGATCAATCTTTGATCTTATTTTGATACCTTTTCAATTTCAAATTGGAAATAAACGATTCCAAATTGAGAATTGCAAAGAAATTAAAATTAATCTACTGTTTAAACTTTAAAGTGATCTTTATATAAATTTTGTAAAATTATTAATTCTCAATTTAAAATTGTTTATTCCTAATATGAAATTGTTTATTCCTAATTCGAAATTGTTTAGTGCCAATTTGAAATTGTTTATTATCAATTTGAAGTTGTTAAGTCCCAATAATTTGAAATTGAAAATATATAGATCAGATAAGTATCTCCTATGATCTTAAAGGATCAAATTTGTAGATTTTTTTCTACGCTATGTAAGTTAAAACTTTTCATCAATTCAAGTACTAATTTTTAAAAAATGAATTAACATACTGCTGATATAAAGCTCATTAACGAACTTAAACCTAACGTTTTTGTAAAAAGCTTAAATACGAAATTTCTGTCGAAAATTTGCTCGCGTTCTCAAGTTTTTGGTTTGGGTCTAGAACGTGAAAATTTATCAAAATCTCGAACTGTGAAAAAATCACGATTACAATTAACACTTCCCCTATTACACAGGCTGGAGAAAAATTGATCTATGATATTATCTAGATCACATTAAACGTAAAGATCTTGATCTCGATCTAGAAAATATAAATAATGATCTGTTACAACACTGTTTATTATTATATTTGTTGTTACGGTTACCTCTACGTCAAAATGACATAAGTTATTAGATTTAAGATAAATTTTTGTAACTTTTGTTAATTATCAGTCACTAACAACTCTCTACCGACGATGCCTCGCGACCGGTTACGGTTTCACACTAGGTGTGGGACCCTAGTTAAGTTAACCGGCAATCAGAGAACTGCAGAAAGACGACGACCTCTTGACGAGTTTAATAATGGGGTTGTGATGACCCACCGAGCTTTAAAAAACGATGAATTATTTGAAATTCGTCTGGATCGTTTGGTGGACAAATGGTCTGGGAGTATTGAGGTTTGTGAGTAAAGCTGCATTCACAGTCCGAAATTTGGTGCAATTCGTACCTTTCATTTAAAAATTCACAGCTCGAAAAAGACAAAAAATAAAACGCTGATCAGTGCTGGCTGCTGAAACGCGCTGACCGAAACCGAGTGTGTGGAACTCAAGAAGGGTCAGTTTAATTAGAATTTTTACTACGTTAAAGAATAATTAGGTTTACCGACTGGTCATGTTTTGCATTGATAACCCCGGTCAGAAGTTGTAATTAGTTCATAAGTGTTCCTAGGTATCTCTGCTGGTTACTAATTGTGTGAATTCATTCTGTCACTTGCTGTCACTGAATAATATTTTTGAAATTTAATAATTTGTGCGTTATATAGTATTATAGAAATATATGTAAAATATAAAGTACACGTAAGCTTATTAGGACATTAAAAAGTAATAGGTAAATATTGCTGTGAAAGAATTAAAAGTGTTTCAGAAAAACTGTCTATGTAGATATAGATTATTATAATTTTAGGAGAAATGAGTAAAAATCGACATGTTTTATTAACCGAATAATGAAGACGAATAGATGCACTACGAGACTGTTCATATCTTGTGAAATTATTTATTTATAACGACGATCTCCCTTGTACAAAATTTTCAAACACGTTTTGTCATAATATTTTAGATCTAAAGATAAATTATGGAACATATCCGCTTAGATATATCTAAATTACAATTTTAGTTACTATTTATAGCATTAAAGTGTATTTTTATAATTTAAATCAATGATACAGCCAGAGATATCTAATCCTAATTATTCTTTAACCATGGTTTTTACCAAAACCAAGTATATGGGACTCAATAAGGGTATTAGGATTCTTTATTTAGTTCAGTTCAATCAGAGTTTCTACAAAAACTGATAATTTGGGACTCAAGAATTGTATTAGGATTCTTTATTTAATTAAGTTAAATGTAGATCAGCGGGTTTTTACGTCCATCTGGGCATTTCTTCGCAGATCAGCGCGTTTCACCGGTCAGCGTTTTATTTTACCCAAAAAATATTCAAACGCTTTTTTGAACAAATCAGCTGTGTACTTTATTCACTTAAATTGTCTCTTTTACCAGCTTCACGAATTTCGGTCTGTGAATGCGGCTTAATTTATAATTAATTTCTTGTATCTTTAACGATTTTAATAACAGATGGGGATAACTACTCATAACCCAGCCAGTTTGGAGTTTCCTGCGACTATGACGAACATGAGAAGCGGGACTATTATGATGTCAGGTTGTGGGATTTTAACGAACGGTAAAGGGACTAGACGGGAATATGGGGAATTTAATTTAGATGAATTAAGGGTAATATTTTTATTATTTATTAATAATCAATATTGATAATATTTTCTTATAGGAGGGTGATAGGGTAGGAATGATTCGTAGATCTAACAATAATTTACACTATTATATCAATGGATTGGATCAGGGCATTGCTGCAAGTAAAGTTCCTGAAAATGTTTGGGGCGTGATCGATTTGTATGGAATGACTATTAAGGTATACTATTAATTTATTATTCAGGATGATTCACATATATTTTAATCGGATATAGTGCTCAACTCACTCATCACGAACCTGAAAGATTTTTTCAAAATTTACAATTTTAGGTTTTTTAAACACACAGTTTTGGGTCACTGTTTTCAAATAGAATATCATAAATTTACTATTGCACAGTAATTAAAATTTTATTTTATTAATTAATCCAGTGGTTTCAAAAATATGCTTCATGCAAAAACTGTCCTTAAATTTATACGAATTTTTTTTTAAATCTTCTTTTTCCATGATTAGTAAGTTGAGTTCTATATGCCATTAAAATATATGTACGAAGTTGTGAATCATCTTGTATATACTAAACAAGATGTCATAAGAGTTGATTAAATTATACAATGATTGTTTTAAAAAAGTTTAAAGAAATTCTAAATCTTATACTGCCTATTGTTATGTAAAGTTATGTAAAAGATGATATTTGACACAACCTGTATAGTAATATTTTCACACAAAATATCGCGTTTTAGGTGACAATAGTAGACCGCGATGAGCGTGAAGAACAAAACCTAATAACTCGACGAAACACTCTTCTTCAAGACCAGCACATGGTGATCGGAGAACATATGTTGACAGATTCTGATTACTGTGACCGGTTAATGTTCCATTCGAACTGCGGAACACATGCAGATGTTATCAATAATGGCCGAACTGCCCACAGACCAAAGTATTTAGTCCAGTTTTTGTAATAAATATTTTTTACATAATTGTTCTTGTTAGTGCTGCTGATGATTTCAACAATGGAGTGGTGTTAACTTCTAGACCTTTAAAACCTGGAGAGCTATTCGAAGTTAGACTTGATAAGGTAGATTTTTAATATTAAAAAAATTGTCCTTATTTATTAGTTTTTATTTAGGTTGTGACTAAATGGGCAGGTAGTATAGAAATTGGTGTGACTACGCATGCACCAACTGAACTCGAATTTCCTTTTACAATGACGAACGTAAGGTAGGATATCTGCAAATAAAGGTCCGCCAAAGTTTTCATATACTTTTTTTTATAGATCAGGGACTTGGATGATGACCGGAAACGGTGTAATGCATAACGGCACTACGATTTTAGATCAGTACGGACAAAATTTAGACCGATTACAGGTAATCACATATTATTTAAATATAAATAACTTGTTTCAAATTTTTTATTTCTTATAAAGGTAGCAGATCGAGTAGGAGTTGTAAGAAAAGAAAATGGAACACTTCATTTTTACGTTAACGGTAATGATCAAGGACCTGCAGCTAGTAACGTTGCCGATCGAATTTTTGGAGTAATAGGTATTTAATATTTTTGTAGACTGACATTACCTTGCAGTACTTTTATTAAAATAAAATACACAACTTTCTGTAAGCTTAAATTTGCTCATGTGTGTTTGGCAATGTCAGTCCAAACTTAATAATTAATTATAATTTGTTAATAACTTATTTTAATTACTTTTTAGACTTGTACGGCCAAGCAGCTCAAGTAACAATTCAAGATACATCAGATTGCAATTCTCCTGATACTGTTAATTCTAGTCTTTCTAACACTACTTTGTACAGGTAAATATTATAATAGTTAACTTTTTGATCAGGTACGATTAATAATTATTTACTCCCCATTACTTAAATAATAACAATTTATGAATTATCTATTATTTTAATTATTTATTAATGGAACAGTAATTTTTTTCCGAAAGTTTGATTCTCTAACTTTCGCAGTACCTCAGACAAAAAAATTCTGCAGATGTCAATTTTTGTATAAAATTATTACAGTAATTGAAACCATTGGAACCAACAAATTTATCGTATTTTTTACCAGCAGCTTGAGGAATCTAAATATAATTAATAAGTAGAAATTTTTCTGTCGCATAATATTATGTTTGGAATTAAAATTTATTAAATTGTCATTTTGTGTGTAAATACGCAATTAATAAGGTACATAATACACATCATTTATTAATGTTAAATTCAAATTTAGTAAAAATAATTCAAAAATAGAGTGGCGGTGTCAGTACGATTTTTGTACCGAATCTGAACTCGTGCATTAATTTATCTGCAGGAAATTTTTTATCATACATTCCAACAACGTAATCAGCTCTCGTGTACTACTCGAAAAAATAGATCTATCCTGCTGAACTTCGGTTGCGCGCGCATGCCTGGGCATTGGACATCCGGTTAGAGGAAGCGAGTACGATAGATACAAAGTAACCTTGTATTGAGTGAGATAGCAAAACTGCAGCGCATTACGCTGTGGCAATAAAAAGTGCGGTTAATTTAAATTTAAACCTTTAATTTTTTTAATTTAGGGCGAAAGTTTAATGCAATTCAAAGATATTGCGCAATTTGAACAATTTAGTACGCAACAGGCATGAAACAAATTAACGAAATACACACCACCAGGTGTCTATTGACGTCACTTCCTTCTGCCACAAGCATACGTACTAGCTTGCTGTTTCACACTACATGTTACTTTGTATCTATCGCACTCACTTCTTCTGACAGGATAGGTGAATACAATACATAATATTATTCCTCATGGACGTCTTCTCCATAGCGATCTTCGATTCCACCACATCCACGGCAAGAACGCCCGTATCTGCAACAACGGGCAAACAGCGCTGCGTCCTCACGCCTTCGGCGAGTTCAACGACGCCATCGTCTTCAGCAGTCGTCCTTTACGTGATGGCGAGCTGTTTGAGGTCACTCTTGACCACATGGTGGACCGCTGGTCCGGCAGCATTGAGCTGGGGGTCACTGCGGTACGACCTGACGATGTTGACCTGCCTAGTACCGCCACTGACCTGGACAGGGATACGTGGATGCTGTCTGGGTGCTCGGTCATGGAGAATGGGGTCACGATTAAGAATGGGTATAAGTGTGACTTGGATATGCTGACGGCTGGCACGAGGATTGGTGAGTAAACATATTTTTATTTATTATTGTTTTTTTTTTCAAAAGTTGTCGAAAACCTATTAATTTATTAACTAATATTATACAGTTTTATTTCTATAGCATTTTTTCTTAACAATTTTTAGCTTTATTTGTAGGATTTGTATATTATATTTTTAATTATGCTGTAGTTTTTAAACTTCCTGTGTTTGCATTTATACCGAATCTAAAATTCTAAAATTTATCCTGTCAATGAATATTTTGATGCAGGTATTTTATTACTCATAAATTTTCTAGATTTGCATCTTCTGATCTTGCATTTTCTAGATTTTTATTTTCTGATATTGAATGTACACCCAACATTAAAACAATATAATTTAAATTGAGCTATGAGCTATTCCAACAGAACACAACTTCTATTTTGTTTTACTTTCGATTGCCAAGTTTAATTTAGGATAAATGTAACTGAAATTTTCGCATAATTTAAGGTGTAATGCGAAACTCAATCAAAACTCTCCACTTCTACCTGAATGGAGAGGACCAAGGCATAGCTTGCGAAGTTCCTAACAACACAGTGTATGCAGTAGTTGACTTATATGGGCAATGCGCTCAAGTAAGTTTAACTAGCTGCGGATCTCCATCAACTGTCTTACCAGCTGCTCGAGCAGCTTCAGCAACTGTTCAAGGTGCAATTGGTGATAGCATAGCTGGATATCCACAAAGTGATACATTATCATCGCTGCAAGTTGCTAGTGTCATTCAGCCGCAAAATCACTACACTCCGGATCATATTCACAGGTACAGAACGAGAAGGAATTTTTGAGGGACGGCTCGCTTTATAAATTTATTACTCGTTTGACCAAAATTATACTAAAAAGCGCTCCGAAAAAAAGTTCGATATATTCAGATGATCGATCTAAACGATTATAATGGGACCGTTAGCGCAAAGCTTAGCATAGGTGGCAGCAGGGAGCTAGTTTCCGAAGTTCGTATTACACGATACATACTTAAGTAAAAATAAGAAGACGTACGTATAATGTTACTGTGTGTAATTATGTCTTCTCTGTTGAAGTTTATACAACAATACCTGTGACAATACTACAATTATTACAACCATGTCATATTATCAAAGTTGGAAAGTCGAAAAGTTAAAAAATGTATTGTTTCAAAGAGGTGCTAAAACATTGGGACGAAAAACAGAATTAATAGAAAGGTTACTTGAAATTTAATTTGTATAATAGTTATTTTCATACATAATTCAATTGTAGACAGCATCTTTTTTATATATTAAGTTCTATTTTTAAATATTAAGTTATTTTCTCCAATGGAGTTTTTATCCAAATTTGTCTCATATGGTCGTTTGGGATTTTAAGTCGCGAATTACTTTTGCCATTGCAGTGTACAATACAGCATTCGCGCATTTTGACTTTCGTTTATTCGTTTCATACACAGCATATAGGTTTACAGGTTTGACGTTTCAAAGTCATTTGAAGGTTAAAAGAAATTAGCTCCCTAGCGAACCTATCGGGAGAAATATTGCGCTAACGGTCCCATTAATGATAAATCGATCTGATCAAAAAATCGATTGATCGATCTGATCAGAAAATCCCTGATCGATTTATATTTTTGATTTGAACCCATGACCTTTGTGCACCTCTGTGTTATAATGTTTGGAGTAGTATGATTTTATTTTTAAACTGATTAGACAAGTATATATGCCAATATATAAGTGAGTCGTCCCTTAGATTTAGAAGTAAACGTCGCAAAAAGCGCAAATCTATCATAGCATGGTGTTTTAGATTCTCAGAATGCCACGGAAAAAGTGTGGTTCTAACTGAAGGAAACAGAGTAGCATCCCGTGGACGCGATCTTCAACAATGTTTAGTATTTAGCGCTTTTAGTTTAGTAGCAGGCGAAATGTTTGAAATATCGCTAATAAACCTAGCGTTACAATACGCTGGAAGCATCAAATTTGGAGTCACTAGTTTTGTTCCTAATGAATTACCATCGACTGCGCCATATAATATAACTAGTATTCCGGCTGACTGTTGGTATATCACTGGTAAATAAATTATAAACGTAAATATGCCACCATTGCTAATACATTAAATAATTTATAGGTAATGAAGTACACGGTAAAAATAAAATACTTCATCACAATTTTTGTCCAAGTTTTGAATGGATGCGACCAGGCGATCGCATAGGAGTTAAAAGAACTCATGACAATGGCTTACGAATTTTAATTAATAATGAAGATATGGGTATTGCTGTTCATAATTTACCAGAAGTATAATCAACAAACTAACCCAATCAATTTATTCGTCTAATTATAAAATTTTTAGACCGTCTACGCTGTAATAGAACTATTTGGAACATGCAGCAGCATTCGAGTAACAAGTGTTCGACAAATGCATCAATTATCTCCAACAATTACAAGTGTCCGAATGCAAGATAGTCTAGAACAAATTTTAGAGCCTTTGTCACAAGATGACACTAAACCAGAAACAATAGAACCGGATCCTGAGCCTGTGATTGAACCTCGGATCGAACCTGAAAGTTCTGTAACTGTTTACGAATTTCATGATAATCATGGACGAAATATTGAAATATCTTCAGATAAGACTACTGCTAAAAGAGTTGCGTCTTATAATCAGGGAATTGTTATTATTAGTAAGCCGTTAACTAAAGGAAAAATTGTAGAAGTATGTTCTTTTAGCAGTCACGTTGTACTAGTGAAAAAGTTAATGTTAAATCGTTAAATGTTTTAGATTAAAATAGGACAATTAGACAGCCGATGGACGTCTTCATTAATGTGTGGAGTAGTTTGTTGTAACCCAGAAAGACTAAACTATCCCATCACTGCATTGGGTTTTAAAAAACCCTGTTGTATTGTTGCAAGTGACTGGATTTCTTTTAATGGAAACAAAGTAATTTATTTGTTACATCAAATATTTAAAATACTAAATATTTTTTGGTGTTAGGTGAAGTCTGATATAGGCCAAAAATTGGATACACTAACGACTGGTTCAAAAATTGGTTTAACGTTAACTGAACAAAATCAATTACAAATTTTTATAAATGGTGTTAGCTTAGAAAGTGTATCGTGTGAACTTCCGTCTGTGCCATGTTATGCTGTGTTTGATTTGTATGGACAGTGTCAACAAGTAAATAATCTTTTAAATTCACGTTAACAATAAATTATCTATCTAATCTTTTAGATATCTGTTTTAAACGCTCGCTCAGAAAACAATGAGGTTGTGCCACTAGAGCAAATTCCGTCCACTTCCGTTGACCAGTCCGACAGTCAGCAATGCGAAAAAGCCGATCTCGAATCTCGAGAAAAAGAATCTTCCCTGTGTTCTATCAACGACACCAATCTAGCATTAGATCTGAACAGATCCACTGAGACATCAAGAAACCAAATCGAGACCTCGATTATTATCACCAGTCAGTTAAATACTCCTTCCGGTGGTGGCGATATCAACCGGAAATGTGAATATATGAAAAATTGCGCCAATTTTATGAAGAATCTTCTTTTGCCTGAGGCGTTTTTTCTTGCAGAAGAAGGGATTTGTTACTGTAATAGTTGTTACCAGTTTAGCATTCAAAACGATGACATTTATAAAGGGGTGTCTCCGGAATATAGTCCTCCAAAAGGTACTTCAAAACTAACTTTAATCTAATACCCTGTTCACTCAACGATTCTTAGAGTAGTCTTTCATGCTTCTAAATTTTGAGTAGAATAATCCTGTCAAATAGCAGCTGCTCTAACTCTTTAGTGAGTCTGGGAAAAGATGAATTTCGAATTCACTGATACAAAATTCAATTCAAAACAGTAAATTTATTTTTTTCCAAGATATAGAAGCATGAAAGAATCCTTATGTGAACAGGGCTAAAAACTTACTGACAAATTTTTGTTTTACAGGTTGGGTAAAATTTTCGTTAAAGAATTTCAGCAATACACAAACAGATAAATGGCATGTCGCATTTTATGGATCAAAGTTATGTGTCATAAGAGCCATTTTAGATAGAGGGCAACCTTTAACAAAAGGTAAGATATCTGCAAGAAATTTAACTGTTTTTAGTAATGAGCTGTCTTCTTAAAGAACAACTACAGTTGAGCAATTTATCGAGTCAACCCTGTGAAAAAGAAGAAAGCCAAAGCACACAGGTTCTTTTCTACCCCTCAATCGAATTCGCCTCATCAACAACAAGCCATATTCTAACTCGCAACAAACAAAAGACAGAAGTGAAAGCCGCTTTTCAATTATTAGTTCGACCTGGATCATACTCAACCCAAGGAAATGGAGATAGTTTCGAATGGAGTACTAAAGAAACGGGCGCCATAGTTTTAAACGCTCTTTTATTTCGTCTGCAGGAAGGATGCTGAAGAGAGGTTTGTTTATTGTTGGTTCCGTCTGACTATTTTTTATATTGCACACGTATTTATGCCGTCATATACACATGTTATCAATAATAGGATTTTATTAATTACATCAATTGATCTAGTCATGATTTATTCTGAATGTATAGAAGACATATAGATGTTTCAGGCATTCCATTTTTTTAAATGTATTATGAAGCCTTTTTTATAATTTATGTTACAAACATGTTGATATTATTATTACAAATTTACAATGTATTGCTATTGTAATTTTTTGAACTTATCTACAATTAAATATTTAATAAACGAACACAGTAGAACATTAAGTTATAATTTACAGTTTTTTTTTTTTTAAGAATAATACATAATACTGGATAATAAAGCAATATAATAGAAAAACTGATACATATTAATTTCACAGAAAGATTATAAATTAATTATGTGATTGTTAATCTTTCTAAAAATCAATCGAATCAGAAGAAAAATGTACGAATAACTTGACAAGAACAAAGTATATTAGCCCCAAATTCGAACATGTTGATCCCAACTGCAACTTGCCATGGCAATTCCATTGCTTGCCACCGATAAGGACGTAACTCTATTCTCATGACCCATTAAAGTTCCTGAAAAACATGAAATCAAAATCATTGATAAAACAATATTATTGTGAACGTACCATTATGTGTATTCTTTAACGTGTCCCACATGTAAATATTATTGTCATCAGATCCGCATAGCAAAATTCTGCCACTTAAAGAAAGGCCACAAGAAGTGAAGCCACTGTTAGGTGACGGTGATGTATATGAAACGACTTGATGGTCGCTTCGGATATCGAACATCCGTGCGGATTTGTCTTCTGAAGCCGTTGCAAAGGCATTTCCGCTTGGATGATACTAAAAAATACACAAACTTATCAACGTATTCGTAGCTTTATTATTTATACACTCAAAATTATCTACTGCCTAATTAGTTTAATAATACATCTAACCCTCAGTGCAAGCCCTTTTTACAAAGACCAGTCGGTATCTGTAAGCTTTGTGGTTGTTCATTATATCCCAACTAGGAATGGTAACAAAGAGTGTATATCGATCCGAGCCAAGCCGTGAAAATCTCACACCTCGAATCCACGACTTTTGTGTTCAGAAACAAGCATTCAAATTCAAACCACTGCACCGAGTGTTGATCACTTATGAATTATGGTGTACACCCTGCTATGTATTATTATTGAATTATTTGAGATTACTTGAACTACACAAAAATTACTTGAATTAGGTACATATGAATTAGATCAATTACAAAAAAATTCTATTGAATTACCTTCTTGAATTAGGTACACAAAAAAATATAAGATTTTTGCGCATGTGCGTTTAAAGTAATTCATAGTAATTTAAATATAATTCTTCTGTAATTCAAAGGAATTTTTATTTTCAAGTGTAATACTTACAAGTAATTTTGTGTAATTCAAATGACTCATTTGTAATTCACGTGTAATTCAAATAATCTCAAATTATTTAAAACAATCCTATTTTTTTAAATTATTATGAATTTCATATAATTACCTGAATTACCTTGTATTCGAATTAGGGTGTACACATTTTTGCGAGTATCTTGCCGTTTTAAAATGGCAAATATTAAACGTCTACTACAAAAAATAATGAATACATACGCAAACAGAATTGACATCTGATTCGTGTCCAAAGAACGTCTGTTTCGGAGTCTGGTCCCGGATATCCCAAAGTCTGCATGTTTTATCAACACTTCCGGTAACATAACTTTTCCCATCCGGTGATAAACTAATAGAAACAACATCACCAGCATGCGCCTCAAAATCTGAAGATCGTTTTCCACTTTCTAAGTCCCAGACACATCTACAAACAATACTATAAATTTATCATTTTTTTGAGTTATTAATCCATACATTTTCATGTCTCCGGATCCTGTTATAATATTCTTGTCGTCTAAAAATCTACAGGAACTTAAAAAACCTTCGTATCCGGCTAATTCCCTGACGATTTTAGCGACTCCGGTAGAATCACGATTGTTAAGATCGTATATTGTACACATGTTGTCCATACCTCCACATGCTACAATAATTGTGATTTATTTATGTTTAATATTTTGGTGTAGGTATTATAGTTTTTTGTAGTGATATTACCTACAAAGTTGCCCGAAGGTGCAAAGGCTACACTCATGACCCAGGATGATCGTAATGGAATGACCTGTATTTTGTTTCCAGTGTAAGTGTCCCATATTATTAGTTTGCCGTCCAAAGATCCCGTTACACAGTGCCTTAAAAATAAGAACTGATTTAAAAAATAGTTATTTTTATACAAAACGATAAAATTAGGTTGGAACTTAATATTTTTTAAATATTTAAGCAGTAATTAAGACCAATTTTAAATTAAATTATTATTACCACGAAATTTCTAAGTTTATAAAGTTTTTCATCCTACTTTTTAACAAAGTGCAGAAGTGTGAAAACTAATTTGAAGAAAAAATGAAAAATGTACAAAAATTAAAATACTTTATCTACGCTTGCTGTTAATGTTTTACTTTATCTACTTTAATTTTACTTTATCTACTCTTGCGAAGTGTTACTTTATCGACTCAAAATAGTCGATAAAGTAGCACTTTAATCAGTTATGGAAAAAATAATTTATTTGGATTCAGATTCTATATTTTATTTATAAACAGAGCAATCCTGCCTTCATCGGGTCAAAATAATTTAATATTGAATACAGATCCCAAATAAATAATTTATGTATCATGAATTTGGAATGAATAGAAAACTGTCCAATCATAGATGAATAAAGCCGAATTATGATATCAGATAAGCGCGTATAATAATATTGTGCAATAATTTAAAAGGGTTGAAAATAGTCACCCACCTATTGTCGCCACTGTAATGCACAGAATTAACTTTATTAATATGGCCTTTCATCATTTTTTTGGTAGTTAATCTCACTTTCGGGGCATCGGCAACGCCCGAACAAGCACTTTCTAATGTCGCATCGGCCTGTTTTTGTTGATCCTCCTGTAGAACAAATCAAGTGGAACAAAATTTCAACGTTTTTACGGAAGTTTACCTTAATTTTATTGACCAGTTGCTCAAGTTCTTTTCGTAAATCTGCAATTTCCGGGTCAACTTTAGGAGGCATAACTGTTATTTTATGTACACAGATCAACAGAGCGAAAACTACTAAAATAATACTCGCTCCTTTGTGGTAGATCGAAGGTAATCTCGTTTATTTAATTTAATAACACTCTTAAATAGTTGTAAGGTTTTAAGTTTAATTTGATTACAAACGCAAACTATGTCGGTATGCAAGGAATTCAATAATACGCATAAAAAATTATACATTTTATTTTTTAAATCAATAACGAAAGTGCCTAAAATATAATACAGGAAATGGAAATGAATGTTTTTTAAAAAATAATATATTTATATATTACGAACAATAATAAATATTATTTACAAAAACAGTACAGACTATTCTATTGTTTTTTTGTCATAGATTACAAGATTCATAGCCCGAAATTTAGCAGTAAATTTGACGATGAAGTCTGTCATATTATGGCTACTATGGTACTTGCGTGCACAACACCAAATTTCAGTGACTCTATTATTCTCATTACAAAAAGTACGATGTGTATTCAAATTTACCGATTTTTTTTTAACTTTTCACTCTTCAAAAAATACCACTTCCGGTTAATATATTTGTACCAAAATCTAATCAATTTGTATACGAATGTAAAATATCAAATTTTTTGAATAATTCGTATTTGAGTTATCCGAGCTACGTAAATCCGCAGGCATAGCACATTCATACACACGCACACACATATACATGCAGACATCATCGCAAAAATATCAAAATTGAGATGTAAGGATACTAATTCGTGCTCATCCACTAAAATCTCACTACCCGATTTTTAACATGATTCCAATACCTTCCTTTACAGGTACGGCGGAAGGTATAAATGTGCACAAAAATAACGCACAGGATACGATAAATTTAAATTTTTGATTTTAAACAACACTTAATTTTTTCTATGTTCTAAGATATCTTAACAAGTAATACTATAAATTAATTATACATTCCTTATCGCTTATATGAAATGCTTCAGTTAATAAATTACAAAGTTATCATTTTGCTAACAATTCTGATACCGCATAGCTATCCAATTCATTGGAGAAAGTGTTAATAATCTCATTTTACGGAAAAATTGCCACTATTTCTTGCTTTTTTATTCTGCTACTTGTCACGCTTTTGGCAATTACTCGATTCAGTGATTATGAAATCTACAATCCATTAAAAACTTTACACATCTAGCAGTACAATTTTGTATTCCACTCGGAGAACACAATGTGTAAAATACTCATTTTGTTTATGTGCATTTTTACATTTAGTCTGAGTGGTAAGTAATAATAAATTATTAAATAGTTTTTTTATGTTATTGTAATTTTTTATTAAATATTTTATTTACAATCTATAAAATATGAAAACTATTACCTATATAATTTACAGTATTTACAGTATTGTACAAAAAATAATAATTCAACATAATTTGTTATTTCGTTAATAAAATCAGTTATTTTTACTGAATAATATATTCATTATGCAGGTAACGTTAGTGAGATAAACCTCACCATAAGAAACTATTGTATTATGAATTCATAATTCAACAGTATTGTATTATGAGTTTATTATTCAACACAAACACGTGTGTCATCACACCAAAATTTAAATATTTTACTGAATAAAAATTTGAAAAGAAATGTTTTTATTTAAAAAATCGTAGATAAACCATCGTATTTGACTCACACATAATAGCTATAATTTATTCAGATTCATTCGCCTTCAGCTCGTGCATAAACTTTCATCCACTTGAATTATAGTCTACATTATGCGCTCGTTAATATATTTTGTCTTAAGAATTAATTCATCATATTGAGTGAGTTTTTTCTAAAAAGTCATGGGTTTTGACCAATAGTAACTCTTCTTGTTTGTGATTAATCTATAAAGAAATATTTTTTCATTTAAAAAAATTTAAAAATATATGTCTCAAGAACTGATGAAGAATTTTCAGATCGCATTTTACTAATGCTTATAATAATTTTTCACAAGTTGTTCATGTTCAAAGAAAAAAAATTATTAGCATATTTTGTAAATTCTTAAAGATTTTCTAATAAATTAGGTATTTAATTCAATTTATTTCAAATTTTGCTAAGACATCAAAAAATTCCGAAAATAAACAAAAATCAAAATGTCAAAGTTGTCATTTTTGAATGAAACATTTACAAGATATAATGTTAAAGTAAGTAAAAATTATGTTATTTAAATAAAAAATTGTACAACTAATTACAGAAAGTGGTTATTTATAGGACTATTAAGTAGTTGATTTGAGGAAAATTGGATATCTAAAAAGTTTGCATTAATTTGACGTTTCATTATGGTGCATTGCGCTATAAAGTTGCCCGTGGGCAACAAAGTGACGTTTATGTCAAATTATGATATGAACGTGCAATACAATTTATTGCTGAGTCGTTTTAATACTTCCTGCAATTATTTATAGTTTTTGTTTTAATAATAAATTTGCGCTATTTATTTTTGAAACCAACATTCGGTTTTCTAAGTTGGTAATTCGTGCTGGCCCCCTACCCCGCTTCTTGTTTCCTTTTCATTCTATTTAAATTTCAAATCTTAACGGTTGACGGTTATCGAAAAGATTGTGACATCTAGTTTTGATATATTGTCAGTGTTTCTTTCACATTAAAATGTGTGCTAAGCCTGCATATTTATCTGAGGAAGATTTACTCGCGATCGGTCAAGAGAATCTTTCACAGATATTAGGAATTCAAGAAAAATATAGGAATGATACCATTTCAATGATTAAGAAAATAATAAAACACGATGCTTATGGCAATAGGTAAGCTTAAAGCCCTGTATGTATACTTTAAACACATCATGGCAGTTAACGTGTTAAATAGAGTAATATATTTCAGTATTATAATTTGAATTTACTTTTCAGTTATGATTGGTCATTAGATGATTTTGAGTTGTCTCATCGTTTGGGGCGAGGTAAGTTTGGTCGAGTGTTCTTAGCTAGAGAAAAGAAAACAGGATTGATAGTAGCTCTAAAAACACTCATTAAAAACGAAATCAGACGAGGCCATGTAGAACGACAAATTTTGCGCGAGATAGAAATTCAGACACATTTAAGACATCCTCATATTCTTGAGCTGTACACATGGTTTTTTGATGATCACCGTATATATCTTGTTCTGGAATATGCTGGTAAAGGGGAACTTTACAAACACTTAAAGAATGCTCCACATGGACGATTTAGTGAACACAAAGCTGCTAAATACACATACCAAGTATCTGATGCATTACATTATTGTCACTTGAACAATGTTATTCATCGTGACCTCAAACCAGAAAATTTGATGTTGACCATTGATGATAACATTAAGTTGGCTGATTTTGGCTGGTCTGTTCATGCTCCGTCTCAAAAGTGAGTTTACACTAAATTTAAATTAAATATGTTGTTATTTTATAGGATCGTCAGTTAAGGAAAAGAAAACTTAATCACACTTATCTTAAAAAATAATTTGATTCCGTTACCGGTTTTAACCACTTAAACCTCATTCACATAAACATTTGTTTACGTTAGAAAGTTATAATTCATATAACTAACTACGTGCATTCACACTGCCCACTTTCAAGCACTGTGAATGCTCAAATTTAAGCCTCATTCACATAAGCATTTAGTTTTAAGCTTTACATTTATGTTTACGTTTAACAATGTTTAAATTCATGTAACTATATGAGCATCCGCACTGTTAACTTTCTAGCACTAAAGTTTTATAACTCCAGACTTGAGGTTTATGTTTACCACTTACTAAAGCAATTTCAAGTTTATTACATGAATGCAGTGTTTCTTAATCTCAAATATAAATGTAAACCGTCAAACTAAATGCTTGTGAATGAGGCTTTAGTGGTCATCATCAGACAAACCGTGGTTGAAACCGATAACGGAATAAAATTATTTTTTAATAAAACGGTGAAATTAAGACTTGAAGCTTTTTAAGATTACTGACGAGTGACAATCTTATACCTTTAGGTCACACTTGGGTTACCCACTTACTAATTTTATATTTCTTTCAGTCGTAAGACTATGTGTGGAACTTTAGACTATCTGCCTCCAGAAATGGTTGAAGGGCAGCAGTATAACAGCTTAGTTGATAATTGGTGTGTGGGTATTTTGTGCTACGAATTTTTAGTTGGAAGTCCTCCATTTGAAAGCCAGGACAATGATACAACTTATGCAAAAATTAAAACACTTGATTTGCATTTCCCTAGTTTTGTTGCTCCTGGGGCTCGAGATCTCATGACAAAAGTGAGTTTATTATTATTTTGTAATTTTTGTGAATAATAATTTTTGTTTTTAGCTTCTGAGGAAACAAGGAGGATCAAGAATCTCTTTACCAGAAGTTATGTCTCATTACTGGATAGTTGCAAATAAAAATAAACCAAATTAGGTTTCTGATTTGTTCTATTTATTAAATTTAATGTAAACATGTATTTTTTACGCCATAATTACTCAATGTATTATTTGTTTTTATTGTATGTAGCCGTATTTTATTATATTTTTATAAGAATACAAAATTGAGTACCTATTTTATTTTTACTTGTTTACTTTTTTTGTGAGTTTCCATTTGTTTAAATTTTCAACTTTTTTATAGATGACTTCTGTTTGAAACAAACTAACTATGAAAATCCAGCTAACAATTGTTTTGAAAACACCGAGGAAAACACGGAAAAATTTAAAAACAATCGTAAGTATTTTTTAATTCCATGCGCAGATATTGAATATTGAAGGCATGCGCAAGAAAAGAAAACGTCACTGCAGTAATGGCGGAATTGTTTTGACATAAGAAAGCGGTGTCTAGTTAACTAAAGTGCCATATACACAAAGTATTTATTATAATCATGATTTTTGCAATTTTTTTAAGTCTATTAATTGTTTGTGATAATGTTTTAAGTATAAAAGATGGTAAGTTTCCCTTAGCAACAATCTATTAACAATTAAACACTATTAATTGTTTTTTATGTACAACAATGAACTCATTGTTAAAATTTTCTTTACTGTTTTCGCGGCGTTTTTAGTTTGATAAAATATAAAAAAAATTTAAATGTGAAGCTTCGAGAATGTTCAACAATTTTTTTCATCTTCGCGGGACCTAAATTCAAAAAAGATAAGATAATTCGCTTAAAATTTAACAATTTATCTTTGGGTCACCGAAATTTTCAACTTTTAATCTTCGGAAATGGGCGGAGTTATGAGATGAATTATGTCACGTACGCACTGTAGCACTAACAAAGATGATGTAAACAGATGTGTTTAAATTTTAATTATGTCACCACATGTTACTATACTGATCATTTTACGAATACTCTTCAATAAAAGTGACCGCAAAATGAGACATTTCTATTCTTATTCCACAAATAAAACCGCTAATTTCTTAAAATACATATCACATTTATAATCAGAGGAAATGAATCTTTTAATATGACACCCTGTAACATTAGATAAATTATCATCGCGCCGCTATGTAACTATAATTTCCGCAAAGCTATTTACAATCTCCTTTCTGCAGATAACGTTATAGTACTGACAGTAGCAACATCCAAAACAGAGGGCTATGAACGATATTTGCGTTCAGCTCGAGAATATGGAATCGAACCACATACTCTTAGTTTAGGAAAAAAATGGACAGGAGGCGATGTCAAACGATTTGCCGGCGGTGGTTTTAAAATAAACGAACTTATAAAAGCGCTGGAACCACATAAAAACGACGAAAACAAAATAGCATTATTCACCGACGCTTACGATGTTGTTTTTCTTTCTAATCTGCAATCAATTCTTGATAAATTCAAAGCTACTGAAGCAAGAGTATTATTTTCCGCGGAAGGTGCTTGTTGGCCTGACGCATCTTTAGCTAGTAAATATCCAGAACCAATGAAAGGCAAAAAGTATTTAAATTCTGGAACGTTTATTGCTTATGTCAAAGAATTGTACGAAATATTAACAAGTGAAGAAATATCTGACGATGGCGACGATCAACTGTTTTATACCAAAGCTTACCTAGATGATGAAAAAAGAGAAAAACTGAAGATCAAGTTGGATCATACTAGCGAAATTTTCCAGAATCTATACGGCGCAATAAGTACGTTAGAATAATAGTTATTTATGTAACAAGTACGCAAAATAGAATTTTAGAGGACGCGAGCCAAGTCCTTAAATTAGATGAATCCTCTAAAAAAATTAGTGTATGCTCTCCAAATTCGTTTAACTTTAAAATAAAATTTTAGAAAACGTAGGCAATGAAACTGAAAATAATCCTATAAAATGTAAATAACACTTCATCGCCTAGAGGTTACGTCTTATTAAAGGACAGAATCCGCTAAAATATTATTTTGCGGACACCAACAGTTCGCAGCATAACAAAAATTATATTAATATTGCTAATTAATATGTTTTAGATGACGTTGAATTAATGTTTGACGACAAAGAAGCCTACTTAGAAAATGTGGCTTATAAAACAAGGCCGTTAATTCTTCACGGAAATGGTTTAAGTAAAGTTCCATTTAATTCTTTATCTAATTATTTAGCTCGCTCTTGGACGCCGGAACTAGGCTGTATATCTTGTAAAGACAACGTTATTGATTTAAAAGAAACTGCAGAAGAAAATATTCCTACAGTTGTAATGGGGCTATTTATTGAAGAAGCCACCCCATTTTTCGAAGAATTTTTAGAAAAAATTTATTATTTAGTTTATCCTAAAAATAAGATCCATCTTTTCATACACAACGCTGTAAGATGATTAATTAAAAATTGATGAATTTGTGTTTACTTATTTTTATTTTTAGGTGGAATATCACTCAGAAATCATAAAAAAATTCGTTCAAGAATACGGGACCGAATACGCAAGTGTAAAACAAATCACTGCCGCCGATGGAATTGACGAATGGAAAGGCAGAAACTTTGCTTTGTAAGTTTTTCTTTTCTCTTGATATTTAGATGTTAATGTATTTGTTTTTCGCAGAGATCATTGTTTAAAGAAACGTTGTGATATATTTTTCAATGTGGACTCAATTGTACATTTAGACAATCCACATACTTTGCATTTATTAATCGAACAAAATCGGTCAGTAGTTGCTCCAATGTTAGCGCGACCTGGAAAGGCATGGAGTAATTTTTGGGGAGCCCTAACCACCGACGGGTTTTATGCTAGAAGCACTGATTATATGGATATTGTACACAACGAACGACGGTGAGTCTAAAATAATTTTCTTTCCATAGCTGATGTTAAATTGCTACTTTATCCACTATTTTGTAATACTTAACCGCAAGGGTAGTTAAAGTAAAATTAGAGTACATCAAGTAAAACTTTAACAACAAGGGTAGAAAGTACTTTATTTTTTTACATTTTTTCTTCAAATTCGATTTCATACATTTCTGCATCCACTTTGTGGAAAAAGTTGGATGAAAAACTTTACAAACTCCGAAATTGTATTTTAATAATTATTTAATTTAAAATTGGTTTTCTTATATTTTTTCTTTAACATCATCAGTAGAAAAAATAATTTTATACACGACGATAAAATTATATTATCGACTCGAGACAAATAATTCACTCTCTCCTTCGTCACTTGTGAAATAACACTTTTCTTTCGTCGATAAAATTTAATTTTATCGTCTTCTATAAAAATAACTATTTGTTTCCTTTTTTCTCTTCACCGGCTAGAATTTCAAGGAGCGTGCGTATTTTTTTCTGAAATAATGCGCAACTTTTGTAAAAATTTATTTTACCAAAAAAATAATTTAAAAATGTGTTTTAATTTTAAATATGTAATTGTTGAATTTTGAATAATCATAAGTTTTTAATTTTTTAATAATCCTAACTTTTTCTGAACAAGGTAGATATGTATCATCTTTTATTTTTCAAATACATATTTCTTAAATATTTAATAACAAATTGATAAATTTATAAATTGATTCAATTTACAAAATACAAAATAAGTCAACTATAATAATAATCACCACATTCACACAAAATAAAATAATTGCGCTACCATAGTTACACCCAGTTACATCATAAGCTACCATAGTGACACACTATTAAATCTTGTTGCGACACTAACAAATAATTGAAGCTAGTCAAACGCAATACTGAAATCAGTCTTAAACGATCTTCTGTCAATTGAATACATATTATCTGCTGTACATTCGTAAACACCAGCATCCATTTGCGTTGCTGGATCGATCTCTAATTTTGACTTAACTTGATCTGTGCCCATTTTCCACTCATGAACCTGCGAAAACAGAAATATATGTTTTTTTGTAAAATTAAAGTAAAATGATACTTACATGAAGATATAAATGTGAGAATATTTCAATGCCGTCTTTTAACCATGTTATATGCGGACGTGGATTGCCTTTTGCTACACATAAAAACGCTATTTTGTGGCCTAATACGTATTCATAATCAAAGTGAGATGCCAGCAAGATTTTTGCCCCCTAAAAACAATACTTCATTAGGAACTTGAGTCGTATAAAATTTTACCATAAAACAAAATTAAACAAAGGAAACAGTTTATTATAAATTTGGGACTCGAACCGCACTAACTAACGGCTCATGTTCGATTCACAGTTTACTGTTTACGGGTTTGCTCCGGTTTTTAAATTTTTTCTTCAAATGAACGGTAACCGGTTTTCCAAAAAGCAGTTCAAGTTCCGGTTTCTGTTCAAAAATTTATAAAGTAGTAGTCAATTAATTAAACATATTCGTTTTAGTTTTGGATTTAAATATAATAAATTTCTAAAATAAAATAAAATTTGATTAAACCAAAGAAAATAGGTACAACAATTTTCATAAAGTTTTAATAAAACTTTAACGAAAAAAAGGTTAAATTTATAATTAATGTTTTGAAACGTTCCGGTTATGGGTTTTGCCGAAATATTTTATTAAGATTTGGTTCCCGGTTCACTAAAATAGCTGTGGTTCGTTCAGGTTCGGTTTGAAAATTTTATAGAAATTTCACAAAAAATGTAATCGGTTTACTAAAATAGCAGTAGTTCCAGTTCCGGTTCGATTGAGTATCACTGTTTTTATTTATTAAAAATTACTTACGTTGTTGTTGTTATAATATTGATCAGACTCAGGATCTCGATATTTTCCCGTAATGGGTAAGCCAATTTGTACCTAAAATCCCGAAAAATAAATTAAACTTTTAATTCCTTTTCTTCCTGTGCCTTACTCTGGATTTGGTCCTGCCTCGTGTCCGGCCTCTCCTGGCATGAGCAGGTTCCTGTAGGACTAGCAGAATCACCAGGACTAGGGAATACAGTCGTAGGTTCATGCTGTTGCGGTGTTCGACTGACTTAGTCTATTTAGACTAGTTTAGATAACATATTAGTGATTGCTGTCACCCCATACGACAGATAATTTATGATAATTTGATACCTTCCTCTTTAGATCTCTCATTACAATTGAATTAGTTAAAGGGGAAATTTACTGTGATATGAGGTGCAACGCAAAAAGTTATTTTTAAATTTTGACAGATGTGTTATTGATATTAATCGACTATAATAAGAATAGCACAATATTACATAATATATTTTTAATTTGATAAATGGAATATTATGTGAATCAACAGTCGATATATAGATATTATGTTTATTTATTCATAGAATAAAGCAATAAATACATTGTTATTTATCGTAATACAAGTATAAAATTATAAAATTACAATAATATAAAGTGTTAAAAAAACTACAATAAATTTTCAGAGTGTTTGATCCGCCATTTTGCCTGTTGCATCCGCCATGTTTACTGCTGTAACCGCGCCATTTTTGACTCAATCTCAAACTTCTTTACTGAAATTATAAATTTAAAATGTCTTAGTTACCAAAATGTTGACTAGTAATAAATAAATTTAGTTAGAAAATTCAATAAGTAATCATAACATAATCAGTTCTAAATCCTCGTCTATCTATTGCGTATTTGTTATCGGCTTGGCATTCATAATACCCAGCGTCTTGTTGGGTTGTTGGATCTATTTCCATTTTGCTTTTCATTGTATCGTTTCCTAACGGCCATTCGTGTACCTTTAAACAATTTTCAATAAGGTCTTTATATTAAAGCCTCATTCACATAAGCATTTAGTTTAAAAGTTTACATGTACCTATGTTTACGTTTAAGAAACTTTGAAGACATCTAACTAAATAAGAGCATTCACAGTGCTTGAAAGTGAGAAGTGTGAATGCTTGTATTTAGCTATATGAATTTAAACTTTCTTAAACGTAAATATAATTGCAAACCTTAAAACTAAATGCTTATCTGAATGACAATTTGTGTGCAATACTTACTTGAAAAAATCTGTGATAATATAATTCGATTCCATCTTTGAACCAAGTTATTTCAGGACGAGGTATACCTAAAAAACATTTTATAAATAGAGTCATTAATATTAGTATAAAAAGTACCTGTTGCCATGCAGAAAAACGTTATTTTGCGGCCTAACATGTAGTCCAGTTCAAAATGTGATGATTTTACTATTTTCGCTCCCTTAAACAATTAAATAACTATTAAATTACAAATTATTTATTTAAATATTGTACTTACATCTTTATGTTCATAGTAATTAATTTCTGCTTGAGTCCTGTGAGGTATCAAAATTGGTATTCTCGAATTATATAATCGACCTCTATCTCGCCCTTTACCTAATGTTAAAGTTATTAAAACTAACTTTAAACTTCTTAACGGAAATTTTACCTCGTGCGTATCCACCGCCTCTTGCACAATTAGCGTCAACAATTAAAAGAACGATTAACAATGCCATCAACAATTCGCGACGTTTAAGTTCCATTGTTACAAAAGTTAACGTCCTACTGGAAGGTTCTCTCTTAAAGTCAGCCTTTTAAGATCTCCCAATGAGGTCAACGAAGGAAGAATTGAATTGTGTTGATCTTAACGCTCAACCGTGTAACGTATCTACTAAATTGTGGCCCTACCGTTTCGAAACCAATTGTCTTAATTCAATTGGTTGGAGGATGTTCCCGTACTTGATTTTAATATTTTGATTGTTGTTTATGTTTTAAAGCAAGGTCAAACAATCTCTTAATACAGAATTGCTTTTTATTTTAGGGGTCTTTGGAACGTGCCATTTTTGAGTAATTGCTATCTTGTTAATGCTACACTTTTGCGGCAATTCGAAAGAAAGAAGTTGAGTTATGTTAAGGATAACTTGGATGCTGATATGGCATTTTGCGCCAATTTAAGAGATTTGGTAAGTATTTTTAAAATGCATCTATCTGTTACGCTAGTTTAAATATATTTAGCTGGCGATCCTAAAAGATGCTACATTACTAGAATATTGTTCTTGATCTTTGTATAATGACATTTTCCCACATTGTTAATGATTTTTTTAATGTATTCATTTAAATATAGGAAGTGTTTATGTACGTTTCGAATCGCTTAGACTTCGGCCATCTAATAAACCCCGAAACTTTTGATATTACAAAAGCTGCACCAGATATGTACCAAATGTTCGAAAATGCTGAAGATTGGGAATTACGTTACATTCATCATCAATATCCAGAAAACCTCAATCCAGAAAAGAAACCTTTACAAGTATAATTTGTTTCACTTTTAATTTAATAGTCATTAATAAAAATATAATTTGTACAGCCCTGTCCTGATGTGTACTGGTTCCCAGTAACAACTATGCATTTTTGTAAAGACCTTATCCATATGATGGAAACTTTTGGAAAATGGTCTGACGGCAAAAATGAAGTACGTATTAAATAAACAAAATGGTGGTTTGGTATTAATGTAATATGATTAGGATACGCGTTTGGACGGTGGTTATGAAGCAGTCCCAACCAGGGACATCCATATGAACCAGGTTGGCTGGGAACGACATTGGTTACACTTCTTGCAGAAATATGTCCGTCCCCTGCAAGAACATATCTTTACGGGGTATTTCCATGACCCTCCACGTTCTTTGATGAATTTTGTTGTTAGGTATAGACCTGATGAACAACCATCGTTAAGACCTCATCATGACAGCTCTACTTATACTATTAACATTGCTTTAAATACTCCAGGTAAAATACAAATATATTTTTGGGATTATATTAAAAAGTATTGGAGGTAGAAATAAAAATTTCCGGTTCTTGGATAACATGGTTTTACCTAAATTTCTTTAGTCAACATTTACAACGACGTTTCGACCATAACCACGGTCATCTTCAGGTTTTCAATGGGCTTTTTTATTAAATATTTTTAAGAAATTTTTATTTCTACCTTCAATTCCTATCTGCTTAAGAACATTTAAAAATTAAAATGTTTTGATAAATCTAGGTGTAGACTACACCGGCGGCGGCTGTAGGTTCATCCGTTATAACTGCTCTGTGGTAGACACAAAACCAGGTTGGTTGATCATGCACCCAGGCCGTTTGACGCATTACCATGAAGGGTTGAGAGTAACCAATGGTACTAGGTATATTATGATTTCTTTCGTTGACCCATGAACGAATTTTTACGTATAAATTATCTAAGTATGTGTTCCTGTGCTATTTTTATTATATGTGCATGTGTTTACCAATAGATCTGTTGTATCAATAATCAGTGAAAAATAATATATGCATTTTACTTGTATTTTTATAAGCTACTTACTAATGACTGCCAAATTTTATACACAATAAATGTAATAATTTTAATAAACTTTACTTATTTTGTTACATTTATATTATCCTTCGATAAAGTATGTTTGGCGCCGAAGTTTATATTCATATATTCAAATGCTGTGAGTACATTTTTGCAATATTATAAAATGACATAACTATAAAATATATTTCTTAAGAGGCTTAAGGCATAAATTATAATAAGCTCAAGTAATTAATTTATATTTTAAATTTTGAGAAATGCATACATTAATAAATTAAGTACGTAGTTTTCTGAAAACAAACGAACATACTATTACGTCATGTACATCGACATATGAATTAAGAAAAGACAACCATATATGCTTTGTTTTCCCCCAATAATCAATGTTTACATATACGTCATTGCGTAACATGCGTCCGTTATAAATACATTGCATAGTTTCAGAAACCTCGTGTGATAACCTCCTCTATTCACATTTTAGTCGCCGGGCTTTTCTAGAAACTTCTACCAAGTGCTTCAATACCTAAGTTAACTCTAATCTTATTTAACATAATGGTAGGTAGAATAATTAATAACTATGTGAGAATTAACGTGGAATAAAAGATATTTGACATTTTCAACAATTAAAAAAATGAATTCTATTTTCAGTCTCAATTCGCGAAAAGACTTATCCCTCTTTTGGACCGTGTGCTCATCCAGAGAGCAGAAGCTATAACGAAAACTAAGGGAGGTATTGTTCTTCCTGAAAAGGCACAAGCTAAAGTATTAAAAGGAACCGTTGTTGCTGTTGGACCCGGTTCTAGAAACACGGTACGTCTTAAAAAAATTATTCCTTAATAAAGAGTACTAAATAAATTTTATTTTACAGAATGGTGAACACGTTCCCATGCAAATTAAAGTCGGGGACACAGTCTTGCTCCCAGAATATGGTGGCACCAAAGTAGAATTAGAAGAAAACAAGGAATTCCACCTCTTCAGAGAATCAGACATTTTAGCCAAATTAGATGCATAAATTGCTGTGTTCGTTTTGTCGTTAAAGTTTGATCATCCAACAGCAACTGATTGGTATCATCAATTTTTATAGTTGCTGACTGAATTTATGTTTATTTTGTATACGTTTTCGGTATGCTGTCGGGCTAATTTAATTACCAGAATGTCCGAGAAGCTACGATTACTAAAGAATAGACTCATTTCCATTTCGTACTTTGTAGTTAGTTTCTAGAAAGTTTAATTATATTTCATACGATTTCCAATAAATGTTATTATAATATGTGGGGTTTTAATTAAAACTACTTTATTGTAAATAAAAAGATTCATATTTTGAAATATGTTATAATTTTTTAAACAAACAGTTACGCAACTAACACATTACATTTTCTCATTACTCCAATTATGCAACTTATTTCAGCATTCCTCTAGTAATAACAATAGGCTCTTCAGTAATAGCACGTTTAATTCCATTTAATCCGTCTTGTTTAGCTTTTTCATTCGCAATATCGGTTAAAGCTTTGAAAGTACGAGGTTCCCAGCACGCTAACTCGGACAGCACTTTCTTATTTAAAAGAACATTTGATCGTGTTAATCCTTCTCTGAAGGTGTCATAAGAAATATCTTGTTCTATGCATGCCGCTTGTAGTCTTGTTTCCCATAGCTAAAATATCATTTACTTAAAAAAATTTCAGATAACTATTTTAAAACCAACATTTGTCATATCTTCCTTCTTGAGTTTTCTACCTTTAGTAGCATATACCAAGGCCCTGTGGACATATCTAATTGCTATACTGTAGCAATTCCTTCTTCGCCCGATAAAGTGCTAGAAATATTTATTAAAATTAGTTAAATAATAAATTTTATTTATAGCATTTGTACCGCTGCAAGTTTGAAAACTTTACGCTTTCTCCAGAATTCATCTGGACCTCGGCTTCGAATGAAATTCACAGCCGTAGTAAAAACCATTTTGGTTAAACTTTTAAATTGAAAATAATATTAAAATTGTTGTTATAACCTAACTTTTTAGGGTCATGCTCTTAGGAAGGGCATAAAGGGGGGCTGTGGGCGTGTCTTGTATATGAAGTGGTGGGGTACAACACGTCTGCGCAGGATCGTACGCATGCTCTGTAATTGTTTGTGGTGTTTATTATTATTACTTGACCATACTTGACACTTGACAGTTCGGACAGTTCTTCTATCAATAAATTATTGTTGATACTGAAGTAAAAAGTAAAGTAAACATAAAGAGGGTGAACAGTTTTTGTGTTAAGTATTAAGAAAGTATTGTTATTGTAATCAAAATGGCTGCACAAAAAGACGAGTATGATTCAGGGAATGAAAGTCCTCACATGAGCACTGAGGATTATGATTTTCGATCACAAGGGCAGCCCTTAAGTGACTTTTTAATGCAACTAGAAGATTATAATCCTACAGTACGTAATAATAATCAATTCATTTCAATTACGAAATTAATCTTTGATTTTAGATTCCAGATGCTGTTACCGGATATTTCTTAAGATCGTCTGGATTTGAAGCTTCTGATCCTAGATTGTAAAATACATCTATTTAACTTAAGTGCTAGTAGGTACTAACGATTTTATTTTCAGGTTGCGTCTTATATCTTTGGCTGCTCAGAAATTCATATCTGATATTGCAAATGATGCTCTTCAACACTGCAAGACTAGATCAAACAACAGTACCAGTAGCCATAGCAGCTCTAAGGTAATTTATTAGTGTAAATTATAGTTTTACAACAATAATAACTTATTATTATTATAGAATTCCAAAAATTCTAAAGATCGTCGTTACACTTTAACATTGGAAGACTTGGTACCAGCTCTTACTGAATATGGAATAACTGTGAAGAAGCCACATTACTTTGTGTAGATTAAAATTATTTTGTATTACTACTGATTAGATATATAACTTCGAAAACAAAAATAATATGAATAATAATAACAGTATAATGATTTATTTGTTTATTGTACATTAATAAATATTATAAAACTATCATTGTATTTTAATAAATTTGAATAGATCATTTAGTTGTAGTAATGAGTAATTAAATTATTAGATCATGTAGAAATAAGATCAGCTGATACGCAGGACAACAAATATGTCCGGTCAATGTTATCATTTACTACATGTGTAACTCCTATAAAATATAAACTACATTTATAAAATATTGATTTAAATATGGCACAAAACCGTACAGAATGGTAAATACAATATTAAAATGTATTATTGTATCTAACCTAACTTGTTTTAGGGCGACATACATAAAAAATGACTTTCATCCAATTGTTAAATATTTTCCATCGATTGAAGCACAAAATCATCCTTTAAAACCGACAACAATTACTGTAAATAAATTAAGATATTTATGTGCTCCTTTCATAAATACACATTTTTATATTTTCAGGTCACGGATAGATCGACTCGTCGCAATGTGGGGTCCATACCCAGTACTGGGTACTCTACCCCAGCGTCATTGATGGAACCTTTAGGACTGGCTTTGGAAGGTACTGACCCTTTAACGCAATTTGCAAAGGAAGAGTTAGATCCGTTGTCTCAAATGGCTATGGACGCAGTAAGATTTATATTTTAGTTTGTTATTGTATGTATTGTTATTTATTTTTTAAGTGGGATAAGCCGTCATATAAAAATGACTCGAATAAAAGGTCTAAGGAAAGGAAAGTAAGTTTGGATATGGAACCTTGGTCATCAAGAAAAGCTGGTATTTTGGCTAAGTTTACAACTTCGGAAAAGCTGTCTATTGTTACTAGTTTTCTTTCTGGAGGCGAAAAAGGTGATATATTAAGTTATTCTTATTATTTAACTCTCTCGGCCGGCAGTGTATGATTGTCGTTAAATTGTAAAACATCTTGCAATTAAATCGCACTCGAGCGCTTCAACTCTTAAATTGTAGTCCTGGTTGCAAAAAGAATATCTTCGTTGCCACTTTGAATTTTAAAGGTCGTCGCAAGGATTGAGATTTTGACTGCACCAAGATTAATCAGTTGAATAAGTGATTGGTTTCCACTATAATAACCACTCTACATAATATAATAGTTGGAAGTAAATCATGTTGAATGGTTATTAGCAAAATAATAATCTGAATACTTTTCCCAATGAAAATTTATTTTTCTTTTTTAAATTAAATATATTAGTTTTTATAGTATTGCTGTAGTAAATATATTTTAGTGGTGGTGAAAGCGCAAAGTTCAGCAGTAGATAAGGTAAAGCATCGTTTAGAACAGTTGGACGATTTTGAAGAAGGTTCTGTTCGCCAAATGTTAGATTTGTCTCAACAAGAATATGTCAATCGCATTGAACTATTAAATCAAGAACTAGTACAGGTACGTAAATTATAACAATCTCTGTATTTTTTTTACAGTTTATTAACATTTTAGGCATGGCATAGCGACCAACGTGTAAAGGCGCTAAAAATCGCTATCCAATGCGCTAAACTTTTAGTGGACACCTCAGTAATTCAATTCTATCCTAGTAAATTCGTTTTAATCACTGATATTTTAGACAGTTTTGGAAAATTAGTTTTCGAACGATTGCGAACTAAGGCAGAATATTTTAAGTAAGTTATAAAAATATTTTTAAATATAAATGTTAATAATTTGATTTTAAAGGCCCGGAAGTAAAGTCGCAACACCTCTTCCGGAAGATTTTTCACCGGATATGGTAACGGAACATGCTAAAGAAACTTGTAGAAATTGGTTTTATAAAATTGCTTCGATAAGGGAGCTTGTACCACGGTTATACGTCGAAACTGCTATTTTGAGATCTTATAGCTTTTTGACATCCAGGTTAATATTTATTCAACTAATAATTATTATTAGACTAACAAATAATTTATATTTTTAGCGAATATTCTGCTGCACTTTTACGCCTAACTCGGATGGTAAGAGGTATAGGCGATCCTTTAGTAGCAGCTTATGCCCGTTGTTATCTATGCAGGGTTGGAATATCAGTTACTAGTGCAAGCAGTGATAAGCACTATCTAATTGAAAATTTCTACGACTATTTAGCAACATACAACCAGGTATATTTTCAACGATATTTTCACTTATAATCTTACATGCGCATTAATTCATTTTTATTATACATGCATCTAAATCGATGTTTAAAACACGCAAATACGTGCAAAATTACAAGATTAAAACACGCTGTGTTTTATAGGTTGATAATCAACAACAATGAATGTAATCAATCTCCTAGGTAACGATATTTTGACACATCACACAGACTACTTTATAAAATGAATCAAAATGTTTCTGTGACTGTTTTCTAGTACTATTTCTCAAATTAAGGTGATTCAGATCTACCCAATTATAAGAAAGTATATGTGCTAAATTAACCAACCAGCGCTTCCACAAAATTTCAATTATAAGTTGAGCGCTGATTAGTTAAATTAGTCACTGATGACTAATAATAGCGGAATCTAGAGCTTTTAAAGCACTAGCGACATTAAAATTACTTTGCTTTGCGTTGTGCTCTTAAACCCGTCTAACGAACTTTGAAAGCTTTACTTATACACTTGTATCATAATATACTACTTTTGCATGCTTTCAAACAAGGTATTAATTGGTTCAAGTTAAATACGAGAGCCCGATTAAGTTGTTGAAATTAATTTGTAAAAAATTCCCGGACATATCGAGTGCAGATTCGGCAACAAAATCGTAAAGACAGCAGTCTCTATTTTTAATTTTTTTTATAATAAAATCACACATAATATGCAGTTCTTATACTGGCTGTAATTTAATGTCGTACGATATTTTGATTTTGAATTTATATTTTAGTCATTTTATTAAAAATAATTTTATTTTAGCTGTTTGGAAATGGAGTTAAAAATGAATTGGTTCAACAAAGAATTGATTTATCAACTTATTTGACGTTATATACTCCTGCTTTAGATTTTATTTTACAAGGGGTTGCTGCGGGTGCTAGTGAACAATTATTAGCTGATATTTTAGAACGATGCAGAAAACAAGGGAACAGGTAAATTTTCTATTCATCAGAAAAAAATACTAAGATAAATGGATTTTATTTTTTTAGTGCGCTTTTGCTAAATGCAATTATGGCAGCATTTAAGCCAAGTTACATAGCAAGTCGTGCACTACAATTTATTGAATTAACAACTCAATGTAACGATGAAGGTACTATATTACTACTACATTTAAAAATTCGCTATATTTAAATATCTATTTTATAGGTTTTCCGCAATATTTATTATTCAGAACTCTCGGTTTATGCTTAACTGTAACTCCACCGTTTTCTGAACATAAACGACAAGTTTTAAATTCAGTATGGAAAGTTGTAACATCTCTAACCGACCCTTCGCAATATATTAGCTGCGCAGAAGTCTGGGTTCAGTACACTGTTCAACATTTTTCTGTAAGTTTATAATAATTTTTTTGTTTCTGCTAAATGAGTTAATATTTTAGATTCGTGAAATTAACACTCTTCTCGGAGACATTATCAAACATATGGCTCCAGATCGCGCGTATGAAAAACATTATCAACAGTTAAAATCTATAGTGGACAAAGTTGTAAATTATTCTCAAGATTTTGAAGCATTACTCGCAATGGACAATTTATTGCCTTTAGTTGATCTATTCCAGCAAGAGACTGTTAAAGTTGAAGTTTGTAAAATTATTATGAAGGCTTATAGTCAACAGCCAGAACATACTACTTGTGACCCTGTCATCACGAATGCTTTAGTGTTTATTTGTAGAATTTTACATGATTCTGTCAAGTAAGTTGTATGGTAACTAATTGTTGTTTGTTTCTATGGTAACCAACTGTTGCTATGTTGTTTTTAGTGCGATGACAAGTGAAGATGTCCGAAAACAAACAAGCCAACTGATTTCAACTTTCGTGCGCCGTGTGGATTACGGAAAAGACTTTGAACAACAATTAAGTTTTTATGTTGAAGCAAGAGGCGCGTTTACTAATTTAGATTTAGTACACGCGCAACTAGTACAGGTAATATACTAAATACTATTATCTTAAATATAAATCAAATATTAATAAATATTTTAGAGTGTTAATAGATTATCAGTTCAAACTAGACAAGTTGTAAAAGGGCATCATACAAGAAAAACAGGCTCATTCGTTAGAGCTTGCGCAGCGTATTGTTTCATTACAATTCCTTCTATTAGTTCAGTATGCACTAGACTAGAATTATATTTACTTTCGGGACAGGTTGCATTGCTAAATCATTGTTTGGGACAAGGTAATATTTATATATTAATATCAGGGACTCGATTTGAACCGGAACAGGAACGAACAAAAGCGAACCTTATAAAGCACAGAGTGAACCGCGAACCGAACCTGAACCATTATTTTTTGCGGTTCGAGTCCCTGGTTACTATTAAATTAATTATTAATTACGTTTGTTCCTTTTTAGCTGATGCTTGTTTTAAAACGGCATTGGGTTTAATTCCCGAATTACCAGCTACATTTGAAATTGACAACAAACAACGTAGTTCTGAAATGTTTCTTGTTCCATATGTTAAAAACTTTTTAGCTACGTTATTAGTTGTTCCTGTAAGTTGTATTTAGTAATTTACCAATCTTACATTAAATTATTAATTTGAATATAGGACAATCCTGAAAATGGTGTGCTATATTTGACCAGAGGGTTGTTGAATATTTTGCAAGACTATTCATGGGAACCACAAAGTACTGCAAAATCTATTTTGTATTTAAACGTTCTAGATTTATTAGCAACTAATGCACAAGATAACTACCCTTATCATGTCGACAAAGGTAATACAAATAATATAAAATTTATATTTTATTTATAATTTGTGTTATTTTGTATTTAGTTGATTCCAATGATGCACTGTACGGAGCTGATCCAAAATTCACATCAGAAATAAACAAAATGTGTGGAATAATCGTCGATGAAATCCTTGCCCATTTGAAACAATTGCAACATGAAAATCAGTTAAGAAAACAGGCACAAGTTGCGTTAGAGCTATTTATTAGGATCACTATTCGGGCAGATGTTTCCAACCCGGCCATGAAAAATTTAGCTCTTAATTTGTGGCAACTATGCCAAAGAAATTCTCAGTCTGACAAGAAAATGATTGTAAGAAATTTGTAATCATAAAAAAATTCATACTGTATTTGTTTCTTTTTTAGAATCGTACTTTGGATTATTTAAAACGTCGAACGGACCGAGCTGATTTGAAGCAATTAGTTCGAGTGATAATTGAAACAGAATTGCATTTTGTTTAAAAAGGTATAATATTAAATATTATGATGTTTTTAAATAAATTGTACCCAGCAAATATTATTTTTCTTTTCAAGTACTTCGGTGATATTTTTATTTCAAGGATAAGAGCTACTTGGCCAACAGCTAAAGATAAGTATGAATCAATACTTCCATATTATTTCAACATATTATTTTAGTTTGTATTCATTAATACGACTTTCACGTGTTTAATATAAATTATAATTGATCATTATAAAAACAAACAAGTAACAATAATAATAATTATAGGTATGTTCAAAAAGTGCAAAAATTGCGCGATGTGGTACATAAATTATTTCTGCGCAGAGTAAAAATTCTGTGTCAAGTGTGGTGCTCGTGGTGCTGTTGTGTATTATTCATCCGGTGTTCTGTCAAACTTGACATTTGTGGTTCGCAATTTGAATTTAAAATGAATCTTGTATTGTTATTAACTAATTTAACTACGTGATACTAATGTTCATTTCCTGTAAAATAACTCAGTCGTGCTTCTATTAATGTAATTGTTTACAAATACAGTAGAGGTTAGCAAATTGTCAACAATGCCCGTTTCATTATTATTCGCTATCAACAATGAAGGGCGTATTTATACTTTATCAACTAGTGGTTCTATGTGGCGAGAACTACAATATGTAGGACAAGAATTTAAGAAATTATCTGCAGTGCCTCATTTTTTATGGGCTGTAGGTGGCGACCATCAGATTTATGTATACGTGCACGGACTTGATATAACCATTAGAGTGAAGGAAGAGTCTTACGAAAATGAGGTATAACACAAACAATTAACATGAAATCTGAACTCTAAATGGAACATTTTTAGAGATGGCTACCCTTAGAAGGATTCAGCTCTCGTCTGCTACCAACAGACCGCTACCATTTTTCATCAGTCGATGGATTGGTAGATAGATCAATAGACAAAATTCGTCTACCATCAATGGCATGGCAATGGGAAGGCGACTGGCATTTAGACACCACTTTAGAAGGTCAACCATTGGATCACACTGGCTGGAGCTACGCCGTCGACTTCCCAGCCCAGTATCACGCTCAAAAACAGTGGAAAAGCTGCGTTAGACGAAGAAAATGGATCAGATATCGACGATACAGTGCCATGAATTCTTGGTGTGCCATAGCTCCGCTTCACAAAGATCCAACACAGGTTCAGTGTAATGTGGTACTGCGATTCGGAGGTCTTTAATTTAGGTGTTACAGGAGCCGTTCATAGATGTCTCTATTGGAGGACAGTCCATTCCAGGAGGGGTGTCTGGGATTATGCTTGTCTGGGCTGTTACAGCCCAGGGACGAGTACGTAGAAAAAATTTAAATGTGTCTTTTGTTTTTGTGTTATTATATTTTAATCTCAATGAATCTTTACCTGTCAAATTTTTACCTTAATACGACTTTATTGTTTGGTCACATGTCACAAGAACTATTGAATCCAATCAAGTCGCTGGATTGCGATTAAATTTTGCTCTGTTAAACAGGGATTCGAACCACACAGTATAACGGTTCAATTATTTATTAAAATGTTTTTACCAGTTTTGGACTAAAATTACAGAAAATCGTATATTTTTTCTCAAAAATTTAATAGCATTTTGATGAAAAAATGTTTCGCTCCTGGTCCGATTCGGTTCGAGTTCCTGCTTTTAAATCACCGATGTCTAGCAAATTCCTAAGTGTGACTTAGGAGCGATATGTTATTTTTTAAGCCGGCTTCCCGCGGCGTATAGCTCGTTCGCGTTTCTACCTGGTGCCACAAGCCACATTCCGTGAGAAGGGCTTAGCTCATGGTGACAAGCCAGGTTTCACGAGAAGCTGGCTTTACACGTCAAAGGAAGCCATTCTTAGCGATCCTTTAGGCCTGTGAAGTGAAGCACGTGTGAGCCGGCTTTAAAGTCAGGGAGTCACTTAATTTTTTTTCCGAAGGTAATGTTCCGCACAGGCGTAAGCACCACCTCCCCGGAAGGCCTGCGCTGGACCGCCGTGCCTCTGCCTCAAGGTTGCGAAGTAAACCAACTTAGTGTAGGACCGACAGGTCTCGTGTGGGCGCTATTGTTGAACGGCCGGGCATTGGTTCGTTGCGGAGTTGGTCGCGATTCGCTGACAGGCGAATCCTGGGTGGAAGTCCGCCCCCCAGGTGACGGCCTGCGGTTGACTCACGTGTCCGTGGGAACCAATGCTGTCTGGGCCGTCAGCAACGATAAGCGCGTGTGGTTTAGGAAAGGCGTGAGAGGCGATGCAGCAAACATAAGCGAAGATATGGCCATTGGATCTGGTTGGGTGGAAATGGTTGGCAATATGGCTTATGTCTCGGTTGCTCCTAACGATCAGGTAGAAAGATCTATAATTTTTTATGCAGACTTTGTGAATTGTTTTTTTGGTAGGTTTGGGCTGTCGGTAGCGAAGACCGTTGCATATATTTCCGTACCGGTGTAACAACTTCTGAGTTGACCGGTAAAAAATGGCGTATGGTGCAAGCTGCCTTACAACTTAGTAGAGCCAGCAGTAATGCCAGTCTTGCGTCTAATAACTCTCACCATCGCCATAGTCTTTGCGGGACAGGTCGAGACAAACACCGCAGTTGGACTTCACTTGTAAGTTTCTCATTTTTTAGTTCAACTCTTCTAGAACTGTCTTTCTCTTTAGAATCGACCGCATAGTACCTACGAGCCTTCCAGTGTTGGTGCAAGAGATTTTGAGGAACAGTCACGTTCAGCGCCAACATCATTGAGACTTCGCTCTGATCGAACTATTCAGTACCTTAATGACTCTGGAAAGAGCCAGGATTCTGTTTCAGAAAGTTCGGAGAATGGCGACACTGATATTAAGAATAATTCACAACCTGAGGAAATTACTGGGAAACACTTTGAGACGACGTTGAAGAATCCAAAGGCGTGGAGCCCGGTTCGAAGTGTTGGATCAGTTGTTAGTATTTGTTGTGTGTAATTAATTGGGATATTTTTTTTTGTTCATTTTTTCTTTAGGTTGCTGTAGTTACTACTCTTTCTTCACTATTTGTTTACAGCGCTTTTTTTCTTTATTTTTATTTTATTGCAACAGTATTGTGTCTACTTCATGGGTAGTTATTAGATTTTTTTTAAAAGGTTGGAACTGAAGCGCACCCAGAAACCGACTGTAGTGTATGGGACGCAGACCTTACTCGAGATTCCGGTGTTTATGGTGAAGACGAAGATGCTGCAACTCTTTATTGGGCTGAATTCGATGCAATGTGGTCTTGGGTCGAAGCTGGTGCCTGTACGATTGATCCTGCTCAACAATTAGCTAATTGGTCGGTGTTCCTTTAATTATGTTACATCTTTTTTTACTATCTTTTTTCAGGTTTATAGATGTAGGAACCGTACCACAAGCAGATCTCAACCAACCCTGGCGTATTGCTATTCTGGAAGAATTAAGGGCTCGTATTCCGCCAGCATCAAAAGCAGATTTTGACAAATACGAAAATGCTGTTGAAACTTCTTCTTGGATTCGAACTGGTGAAGCTAGATGTCTCTTGCCAATTGAGAGTAATATTCCAAATGCTGTTTATGATGAATGTGTGTTACAACTCGAATGGATTGGCAACAATGGCACGTTTACTGTCCTTAATCCAGATGGTGCCTCCACACAAGTACGTTTCTATCACTATTTACAGATCAAATAATAATCTGATTCTTTCCTTTAGAGTCAGTTTTGCTTGTCAGAAGTAACATGCGTTGTATGCTGTAGCGAGCCAGGCAATCCTCGTTTAGCTGTTCATACTCCTAATTTGTCTAAGCAGCCTTTAAAATTGCAATTTGGTGGCGATACCGATATGGAAGACTGGATGGCCAATTTAACTTCTGTCTGTTGTCAAGTCAACGAGGTGCAAAGCCGCCCATCCAACAGCTCAATGTGGGTGACAACCGCCCTCGGCGATGTTTTTGTTTTTGATCCTATTACTATGGAAATCAACCAACAACAAGACTCAGTTTACGTTCAAAATTTCGATGTTCTTGGTAAAGACACTCCTCAGGAAATTATCCTCCACAATGGTTGTTCTCCGGGTACTGTTATTGAAATAACTGGTTGCGTCCATGACGATGCCGATCGCTTAGCTTTCAACTTAAACTCGCATTCTATTTTAAAATTACGGCACAAATCTCATTCTGAAATCCGTTTTATTGCTCTTCATTTTAATCCGCGGTTTGCAGAAAATGCCATTGTGAGAAACTCTTTGATCGAGGGAGAATGGAGCACTGAAGAACGTGAAGGCGGAATGCCTCTTACCATTGGACACGAATTTAGTTTAAAAATAATGTGCGAAGAAGATGGTTATAGAATTCATGTCAACGATAAATTCTTTACGTTTTATAATCATCGTCTTCCGATGCAATCGGTGCACAAACTAGAAGTAACCGGCAAAGTAAAACTTTTTAAAATTATGTACCAATGTAATGAGGTAATTATTCCCCCCATGGAAATGTTTTGGCGGCAGATGGGCGGCCATTTGCGACGTGTTGAGACTTGTTCATCGGGTGTTACTTGGGGGATAGGATACGATCATACTGCCTGGGTATACACAGGAGGATGGGGTGGCGCGTTTATTAAAGGTAGCATTTACCACTTAATACAACACAACACACACTAAACTGATGCAATAATAGGTCTTGAGAGCAGCAGCAATGGTATTTCTCCAATGACAGATACACAAGATTATTTAGTTTATGAAAACCAACGGTGGAATCCGCTAACTGGTTATACATCGACAGGTTTACCAACTGACAGATACATGTGGAGCGATGTAACTGGAAAACATAAGCGCACACGCGAACATGCTAAACTACTTTCGATGCACTGGCACTGGGTATGTTCTTCGTGCTTAACTTTATACACTTCTTTAAATTAGGTTTTAATTTACAGGTTTCTGACTGGTTAGTAGATTTTCACACTCCTGGTGGTGTTGACAAAGATGGTTGGCAATATGCTGTAGATTTTCCGGCAACATACCATGCGCAGAAACATTTTACTGACTATGTGCGCAGAAGAAGATGGTATAGAAGGTGTGCTATTGGTACGACTGGACCATGGCAGGAACTCGGAAATACGAAAATATTAGACCTATCTATGCAGGTAGGATAAAAATATAATAAATAAAAATTGTTTTAAACAAATACATATATTATATTTTGTTTTCTCAGCCTACTGATGATACCTTAGACTGTTTGATAACAGTTTGGGCCATAGCGGCTAAAGGTGATGCTATATTTAGGAGAAACGTTTCTCAATCAAATCCAACAGTATGTAGTTTAAATTAGATTTATATTACAACATCTAATACATAACTTTCGAAGGGTTCTCTGTGGGAACATGTACCAGGCGACCAGCCTCTTTGCAGCATAAGCGTTGGACCAAATAGTCAAGTCTGGGCAATTGGTCGAAATGGTTCTGCGTATAGAAGAACTAATATTACAGTGGATCAACCTGAAGGTAAGTTATATTTTTTATAGTTTTTCTACATTATGAAATTGCATTGTTATTATGGCATAGTTTATTGTTACACTATAAAACTAAAAAAACGGTCAGTACCATGAATTTATAAATTAGTAGGTATATGCTTACAGCAAAGATCGAGAACAAAGAATCCGTTAGTTGTGAAAGTATTTTTTCTGTGAAGTAGTCCTAATAAAATGCTTTCTATCTGTAAATGTAAAAATCATATTTCTAATTAATATATAAAAAATAAATCAAATGAACCACAAAAATTGAATAAAAAAATAAAAAAGGCCTTAATGGTTCGTGCGAAAATAAATAATGACGTGCCGAGAGGTAAATCCTTCCCAGAGCAACGTCGAGAAGTAAATCTTCTCATGTCTGTTGTATTTCTGGGTGAACTGTGAAATGCGTTACTGGTTCATGGGAAGATTTACTTCTCGACGTTGCTCTGGGAAGGATTTACCTCTCGGCACGTCATGATTTATTTTCGCACGAACCATTAAGGACTTTTTTATTTTTTAAATTAATTAATATTTAGAATAAATAACAAGTAGAAACGTACGTTATTTGGAAATGCTTTATTTCTAAAAAGTTTTCGTTTATATTTTTGAAAAATATTACGTGTTTCATTCATCTATAAACAAAATATAAATTATTTTTGCTTATTGTGGATAATATATACTTTACCTCATTTGAAGTAAGAACGAAGTTAATTATAAGTATCAAAACTAGCATAATATTATTCATTACCCACACACATAACATAGTTGGTTGCAAATTATTTACAAAATTAACTGTAGCTGGTATATAAAAATAACCAACAATAGATGTAGTTATAGATGGAAAAAACTGTGAAATTACTGGTCCACACATTATTTTATCCATAATTTCTTTGATTTCATATAAATCAGACATTTTTTTCACACATATTTTAATTTTTCTATACATGTAATCTTCATTTACTTGTAATTTACGAGTTATTTTACTTATATAATTATCGAATAATGAATTTACAATATTGTTTAGTTGTTTTTGCATTAGTCTGAATTCAGATAAAATAAAAATGATATTACACTCCATTGTAATTTGAGTAAGTATTAAAAAGGCATATCCAACTGTAAAAGCATATTTTTGATTTTCATATAGCCAAGCATAATATAAAGTAGCTCCCACAATTTCTAGAAAATATAAATACAAACAGATTAGAATATACTTTGTATTATTAGAATCATCAGTCTGATTTAAATTTTGTGTCAAACATTTCTTTACTTCCGTCATTCGTACATAGAGTTCAAAATATTGTTTTCTGTAAATTGCAAAAAATAAAGTATTACTTAGCAGTAAAATTGGTGGGTAAAACACTATGCAATTTAAAAGAAATTTAATTGTAGGTTTTACAAGAATACTTGGAGAATATGGATGTATGATTAGAACTTGTATTGTTATTGCACTTATTATTGCAATATACAATATTTGATAAATTATATCAGAAATAAAAATTTTACATTTAATTCTATTATTGGACAAAAATATTGAATACGGTGATATGCCAAATATTTTAGTGACTGTTTTTATGGTTTTTAATCTATGATAGAAATTGTTACTGCTTGTCATTTTAATAGCTACTAAAACTCTTATAAAAATACACGCACTATAACTATAATTTCATTACAGGTATTGAATTATTGATCACTTCACATTATTAAATTATATTTGGTCTTAGTTATTTTTTAAAGCTAGATCAATTTAATATATTGTATTAATTAATTTTTGTAGGAGAATTGTGGCAAAGTATTGAACCACCTTCTGGGGTTCAATTAAAACAAATATCAGTAGGAAGTAATAAAATGATATGGGCCTTAGACAATAGTGGTAGATTATGTGTTCGAAAAGAAATAGTTGATGTATTCCCAGAGGGTACACATTGGTTTATTATACCGAATGATCCTATAAATGCAGGTAATGTTTTGTTTTTACAGCTAAGCTGTTAATTATTAAACAAGTTTTATTTTTAAGACAACACTCCAAATTCTTCAAGCGGCTTTCGTCATGTATCTGTTAATAAAAAATCAGTTTGGGCAGTAACGAATTCTGGACACATTTGCCGCCGATGCGGAATCACTGCTGAAAATCCCGCTGGTACGGGATGGGACTTTGGAATTGGGGTACATCTTAAATTTTATATATATTTATATTTTTTTGTTACTTCCCCGGCCTATATAATACGGGAAGATTGTAATCGGGATTTTTTGAAATTCACACTTTAGACCCTACTGAACCAAAAAAACAAAAAAGTAGGTCTGTCGATCTATCTGTCCGTAAGCACGATAATTTTAGAACGCTTGCGAATTTTCGACTGAAATTGTGTTATTAAACTCTTTACAAAAAAGCTAGTTTTAAGTTCGTGAATGAGCTTTATAATATCTTCACTATTATTACTTAATTTAATTTACATAATTTCATGTATTGTCTATAACTTATAATAAATTCAATTAAAATCTCGAATTTTAAACGTCAACCAATGACTGAGTTGTCATTTTGACATTAACAAATGTCACTTTGACATTGACAACTGTCACTTTGACATTGACAACTGTCACTTTGACACCGCCTACGTAAAATTTATGGTCGGGGAAGTACCGTGGTTGCCACATCAGATTTTTTTCATTTAAATATTTTCTTACTTTCATTTTATTTTCAGGGTAATTTCCAATATGTCACAGCGCGTGGACTACAATAACAGCTAGGCTTTTGGCAGCTAATTATTATATTTGTGATTTAATTTACTGATATTCCAAAGCCTCGTGATATTTTAATTTGTTGTAATTTTTAGGCAAAGCCATCATGATTGTGGTAAGTTTTATTGATTTGCTTTGGAATATTTTATTGTTTGATTAATGCTAAGACTGATATTGGCTGATTCTTATTATAAACAGTGTCAAGTATTATTTAATTGAAATAATAATGAACATGCCCGACAATTTTTAGACGAAACTTATGATTTTTCATGTCTTGATAAGACTCAGGTAATTTTATTTTCAAATACAAAGTATATATGATGTAATTAGAATTTTTATTTGTAATGTTTAGGTATATTGCGCAAGTGCACTGAGCTATAGTTGTTTTATTATAAGAATTTATAGGTCCATAATTTGAATGTACAATTTATTTATTTATTCAGATACAATTAATATATTTTGTTTAAACGATTTAATAAATGCGAGTTAAAAATTATAAATGTTTGAATTAGCGTTTTAGTTGCCCCTCCACTCACAGCTGATCTCTTGCGTATGCGCAAATGAGTTGGCCACGTTAACGTTGTGTTTATAGCCGCATACGTGTTTGATAATTTATAATTTTTTCGTGCAATACTTCAATAATTATCAGGCAAAATGGTAAAATTAATTAAGTATAATCCGATATTAAACATAGTTATTCATTTATTTATGATTTCGTGATATTTGCCACATATGATCAATCGTTTAGGTTAAATGTCACTGTCATCATCCGTCACTGAACATGAAATTGATTTCAGCCTCTCCGATTAGACATAAAAAGGAAACTAACAGCTCGATCTGACCGTGTGAAATGCGTGGACATCCACCCAACAGAATCTTGGATGTTATGCTCGCTGTACAATGGCAATATTAATGTTTGGAATCATGAGAATCAGCAACTCGTTAAGACGTTTGAAGTATGCGATCTTCCAGTTAGAGCCGCCAGATTTGTTCCCAGGAAGAACTGGATTGTCACAGGATCTGATGACATGCAAATTAGAATATTTAACTACAATACTTTAGAAAGAGTCCATTCATACGAAGCACATTCTGATTATGTACGTTGCATTGTTGTCCATCCTACGCAGCCTTATATTCTCACAAGTAGTGGTATGTTAACTTAAGGTTCATTCACAGCAATGAAAATAAAAATAAAATTACACATAAAACATAAAATAGAATCTAGCAATTAGATTCTTATGGAAGTGCTCACAGCAGTCTTTAATACAAATAAACGTAAGTCATACAGGGATATGCAAATATATTTTACACAAGCGTAAGCATAAACATAACAAGTATCTGATGATCAGAGAGATTGAGAGATAGTATTACATAATTAGCGAGGAAAGTGAATGACATCGTGCGAGAATGTTGACGTACGAGGCTTGCCGAGGTCGGAAATCTCACGAACATTCGTTAGACACTTTCCTACGAGTTGTGTACACTATTTTTTCCACGACCATAAATATTAAACATTTTATTCGTGAATATATTCATAATGTATTAAGCATAAACAAAAGTATCTCGTTCAGAGAGATTAGAAAAAAATTGTTACAACTGTCTCTTTGTGAAATTATTAAAATGTCAAAATGCTTTATTATGCAATATGTTTTTACTTCCTTGTACGAAGTAAGGAAGTATTGTAATCGCGAAAAATTTCGGTTCTCAGATTTTGACGGAAATATCCGTTTTGACCTTTTCTGAATCCATTATGACTAGTTTCGACGTGACGTCTGTACGTACGTACGTATGTACGTACGTACGTACGTACGTACGTACGTACGTACGTACGTACGGACGTATGTGTGTCGCATAACTCAAATACGGTTAGACGTAGAAAGTTGAAATTTTGTATTTAGGACTGTTATAGCATCTAGTTGTGCACCTCCTATTTTTGGTTTCAGTCTACAAACCGGAAGTAGTACTTTTTAAAAATAATTCGATAAATATTTAATTTTAGACAATTTTTTTTATTTTAAATGAAAGATTATGTGATTATTACCTACAATCGGTATTTTATAAATATTTTTGTATCTGCTATCATTTAAAAATAATTAAAGTATATATTTATAATTTATAGTATTTCGGTATCTTGTAGTCCATGATCGATTAACATTTGTTACTACGTAAAATTTAAATGATTATGACATGACAGTGACAATAGTAAAATATGCTTTATATCTTCTTCTGCAGTTTAAATCAAATGACTAAAATATATTTGTGAGTATTAGTATAATAAGTTAAAAGAATTTTTAATATTATTTTACATTTTAGTTATTAAGAAAAGTATGAACACACAAGGCGTACAAGGAAGTCATGTGGTGTCCACGTCAGATTTTTTATTTCCATGAACACGAGTCATAAGACTTATTTCTAATTTTATTTATATTTTTACTTCCTTGTACGAAGTAAGGAAGTATTGTAATCGCGAAAAATTTCGATTCTCAGATTTTGACGGAAATATCCGTTTTGACCTTTTCTGAATCCATTATGACTAGTTTCGACGTGACGTCTGTACGTACGTACGTACGGACGTATGTGTGTCGCATAACTCAAATACGGTTAGACGTAGAAAGTTGAAATTTTGTATTTAGGACTGTTATAGCATCTAGTTGTGCACCTCCTATTTTTGGTTTCAGTCTACAAACCGGAAGTAGTACTTTTAAAAAATATTTCGATAAATATTTAATTTTAGACAATTTTTTTTATTTTAAATGAAAGATTATGTGATTATTACCTACAATCGGTATTTTATAAATATTTTTGTATCTGCTATCATTTAAAAATAATTAAAGTATATATTTATAATTTATAGTATTTCGGTATCTTGTAGTCCATGATCGATTAACATTTGTTACTACGTAAAATTTAAATGATTATGACATGACAGTGACAATAGTAAAATATGCTTTATATCTTCTTCTGCAGTTTAAATAAAATGACTAAAATATATTTGTGAGTATACTAGTATAATAAGTTAAAAGAATTTTAATATTATTTTACATTTTAGTTATTAAGAAAAGTATGAACACACAAGGCGTACAAGGAAGTCATGTGGTGTCCACGTCAGATTTTTTATATTCATAGCTGTGAATGTACCTTTACTATACATGTATCATAAAATGATCTTGATTATAAATATTTGTTAAATTAATTTGTAGATGATATGTTAATTAAGTTATGGAACTGGGAGAAGCAGTGGTCTTGCCAGCAAGTATTTGAGGGCCATACTCATTATGTCATGCAAATTGTAATTAATCCCAAAGATAATAACACATTTGCTAGTGCTTCTTTAGACCGAACAGTTAAAGTTTGGCAACTAGGGTCATCAACAGCGAATTTTACATTAGAAGGACATGAAAAAGGTGTCAATTGTGTTGATTATTATCATGGTGGTGATAAACCATATTTAATATCTGGAGCTGATGATCGTCTAGTCAAAATATGGGATTATCAAAACAAGACATGTGTACAAACATTAGAAGGTCAGTTGGCACTTATTTTTTAAACCTGCAACCACATGAAATTTTTGATCTTTCAGGTCATGCGCAGAATGTGTCGGCTGTTAGTTTCCATCCAGAATTGCCTATTGTTTTGACTGGCAGCGAAGATGGCACTGTTCGTATTTGGCACGCAGGCACATATAGGCTCGAAAGCTCCTTAAATTATGGTTTTGAAAGAGTGTGGACTATTTCTTGTATGCATGGTTCTAACAATGTTGCTCTGGGATATGATGAAGGCAGCATTATGGTTAAAGTCGGCAGAGAAGAACCGGCTGTATCTATGGATGTTAATGGAGGCAAAATTGTCTGGGCAAAACATTCAGAAATCCAACAGGCCAACCTGAAGGCCTTACCAGAAGGCACGGAAATCAAAGACGGTGAACGGTACGTTAATTTTTGTTTCGTTTTTTTCTTCTTTTTACTTCCCCGGCCTATACAGGGTGTATACATACATATTATAGAATGGCGTATAGAATTTGACGTATTGAATACGAAACAAAAAGTAATTTTTCAGTTTTGTAATATTAAATATTCCGTTGCCGGCCGCGCTGACTAGCGTGACTCACTGTGGTCTGAGCGGCCAGCGAGTTTGTGGGTTCAAATCCCACTGCATAGCATGGGCATTGTGATTGTCTAAAAATTGAAATATATATACATTGTTGCTGGCTAATAGGATATGTACCTGAATCCAAGGGGGGGGGGAGGATGTCACCCTTAAAAAAATTAATTACATTGTATTAATTAATATCTATGTTTGCATAATGGAATTGAATTGAATTTAATTTAATTTCAAGTAGGCACATAACGCTGTCTTTATTCAAAATAAATAGTATTCAGTGTTTTTAAAAAGTGTTTTCATATGCCATTATAACATGTCCCTCAAGTTATGGTACACTTTGTATAATAAGGAAAGTATTGTAATCGTGATATTTTGATAGTTCGAGATTTTGATGAAAAGGTCTGTTTTTCGGTCTGTAAGAATAACTTTCGACTGAAATTTTATATTTACACTTTTTACAAAAATGTTAGTTAATGAGCTTTATACAATCAGTGGTATTGTAAATATTTGCGCTTTCAATGTTATTACTTATTTTAATTTACACATTGCTCGTATTATGTGTAGAACTTATAATAAATTCAATTAAAATCTCGAATTTGAAACGTCATTAAATGACTGCTGTCACTTTGACATTGTCAGATGTCACTTTGACACCGCCTACGTTATTTTAAAATTTGTTTAAGTTTTACTGAATGAGGCATAAAATTAAAGCCTTTACGAAAGTAAGTTATTAAAACTTATAGTCGGAGAAGTACTGTGTTGGCCACAGCAGATTTTTTAAATAAAAATACCTAAAATACTAATTTTACTCATTATTTGAAGAAAAATGTTGAATTAAATTTTTTTGTTATAGTTTGCCATTGGCTATTAAAGATATGGGGGCATGCGAAATCTACCCGCAAACTATTGCGCATAATCCAAACGGTAGATTTGTTGTGGTATGCGGCGATGGTGAATATATAATATACACAGCCATGGCATTGCGTAACAAAGCCTTCGGTAGCGCACAAGAGTTTGTTTGGGCTCAAGATTCTTCCGAATACGCTATCCGCGAAGGCAGTTCCACTGTCAAAGTCTTCAAGAACTTTAAAGAGAAGAAATCGTTCAAACCAGATTTCGGCGCTGACGGAATTTTCGGCGGCTACATGCTTGGAGTTAAAAGTGTGTCTGGTTTGGCGTTCTACGACTGGGACACTTTAGAGTTAGTCCGAAGAATTGAAATTCAACCCCGGGCTATCTACTGGTCAGAGAGCGGCCATTTAGTTTGTCTAGCAACAGAAGAAAGTTATTTCATTTTGAGATTTAACTCTGATACAGTTGCCAAAGCCAATGAAACTAAAGAAGGTGTCACTGAAGATGGCGTTGAAGATGCATTTGATGTTCTCGGTGAATTACACGAAAGTGTCAAAACTGGTTTGTGGGTGGGCGATTGTTTTATTTATACAAATAGCGTTAATCGTATAAACTATTACGTCGGAGGTGAATTAGTTACAATTTCTCACTTGGATCATACTATGTATTTGCTGGGTTATATACCCAGAGATAATAGGCAAGTTTTAATATTGCGTTAACTGAGAATTCATTTCTACCAAGTCCACTTTTTAAATTTTTTGAGTTATACTAGTTTTATTGTCAGTATAAAAAACCTTTCAAATTTAATGAAACTAATCAAACATAAGCAAAACAACGTAGCATTATTTTAGGATAATTTTATTTAACCATAAATAAAATAATTGAAATTAAAATGGTCTTTCCTCCAATATGAGTTTTGTGGTTTTGGTTCGAATGAATTCTCAGCTGACGATTGGCGACCTGAAATAAACAAAATAATTAATTGTTTATTATTTAGGTTATACTTAGGCGACAAAGAATTAAATGTTGTCAGTTATTCGTTGTTATTGTCCGTTCTTGAATATCAAACAGCCGTTATGCGAAGTGATTTTGACACAGCGGATCGCGTACTACCTACAATTCCTAAAGAGCATAGAACAAGAGTGGCTCATTTCCTCGAAAAGCAAGGATTTAAAAAACAAGCTTTAGCTGTTTCTTCGGATTCTGAACATAGATTTGAACTTGCTTTACAATTAGGTATTTAATCTGGTTAAAGTCTCATTCACATAAGCATTTAATTTTAAGGTTTACATTTATGTAAACAATAACGTAAACCTTAAAAATAAATGTTTATGTGAACGAGACTTAAATTAATGTTGTATTTCTTATTACAATAAATAATTATCCAGGTGAACTCGGTGTTGCGCAGCAGTTAGCGCAGGAAGCAAACTCACAACAAAAATGGCGTCAGTTAGCAGAACTAGCCACTACGAAAAATAATTTCATTTTAGCGCAAGAATGCTTGCAGAAAGCGCAAGATTATGGTGGTCTTCTATTATTAGCTACTAGTTCTGGTATGTTTACCAATTTTTATTTGTAATTAAAATTAAATTTTATTGTTTGGCTTGCAGGAAATGCTGATATGGTGCGGCAGTTGGGTGTTATGTCTGATAAAGAAGGCAAAAACAACATTTCATTTATTTCCTATTTCTTACTGGGCGATCTTGATAAATGTCTTGATATTCTTATCAGCACGGATAGATTACCGGAGGCTGCTTTCTTCGCGAGGTAAACTCCTACCTTAATCACTCCTTCCACTTCTTACTATCTCAAATTTTAGGTCATATATGCCAGACAAAATTTCATTCGTGGTCGAAAAATGGAGAGAACAACTTACGGCGATTAACCAGAAAGCGGGTCAGAGTTTAGCGGATCCGAAAGACTATGAAAATTTGTTTCCAGGGCTGCAAGATGCTTTTAAAACACAACAATTTTTAAAAGTAGAACATTCTGCATTAGCGCAAGCGAAAGAAGCTGCAAGTTTAACGCCTAACTATGAAAGATCACCGGTTCAGGAAATGAAAAATGCTGAAAATTCCGGCGAGTTTGTCTATAATGATCCCGTTACCGGAATACCAGACGATACTCCAGAAGAGCAATCTCGGTAAGAGAAAAATATTTATTCATAGATCCCTAACTAAACAATAATAATTTAATATGTTATCTATGACTATAAATATTACATAACTTTTTTATGGATTGTTATTGTTATGGATCTAATTTTAAATACATAAAGCAGCTCAGTTTACAATACACCTATTTCCAATAAATAGCTTGCAATTATTTTCTCAAAATGCACAATGTCTACATAAAAAATACATAATTAGAAAACATATCTAGATTCCGATGAATGCTGAAAACGCATGTGAAGGAATATTCAAATCTAGAAAAAAGTGTGGGCATATTTCCAGTGATTATTTTTTTTTGCTTAACGGCTCGCTGTAGACATCCTGAACACGCCGCGCACAGCTTGTGGGACTGCCACAAGGGGGGCGACTCATAGTGTTGGACCGATCTTCAATTTTGTTTCAATACCGCTGACACTCGAGCAGAATACAGGCGGCAATTATTTTTCTTGATTTGAACATTCCTTTACACGGATTTTCTGTGCACTAGATTCTTGATATACATTTTTTTATGTTTTTGTGTATGCGTTTCGCTCGTGTTATTTTTTCTTCATTGAATTATCTTGATTTTGTGTTGAAGACGTTTCCGTTAATTATTACTGGATAAAGTAAATTATTTTGCTCGTATATAATTTTCGTGTATTGTAATTTATATTATGATTGTTGTATAATAAAACACTAATTTTATATCTGTGTTGTTGCAGGCCAATGTCAGATTTGCTTTCCGACATAGCAAGTTTTTCGGGAACACCAATCTTGCCCCCGACAGTAACTCCAACGCAACCTTCTCTTGTGCCCACGAAAGTAACCCCAAAAGATGAAGATGATATCGACGATCTAGATTTAGACTTGGATGAAATTAACATAGATGACAACATAGACACATCAGTAAGTTAATATTAATTTGTTTTTAAAATTGTTGTTTTGCGTTGTAGCATTTTACAGGTGCGCACAGTTGTCCTGTAGAAATTGTTTTATTTATGATTTAAAATAAGCGTTCATAATATCGCATTATGATTTATTAACGATAAATTAATTTCATGTTATTAATAACCATGAGTTATTTGCAAACAATTATTTAATTTAACTAATATTTTTTTCTATATTTAATGAAACATACAAACATTTTAATCCAGTTTTATTACAACAACAAACTTTTTATAAATGCATTATTATACCGATGTTGAACATTACATTGAATAACGCGAAAAACGACCTGTTCCATGCGTTGTTTTGTTTTTATTTAATTTTCATGTTGCCAGGATTCTGCACTTGTTTCTAAAACAACTGACATGATTAACAAAATAAAAGCTTTTTTCTTTTTGCTTGTTCTGCTCAGGCCCGGAATAAAATGATTCGAGATTCTAAAAGGTTTATTGGCAATAATTTTATTACGCTAGGTCTTTAGCCACACTTCAAATGAAAGATTTCAAATGTTAATCGTCAAATCGCGAATATGTAGCATGGCATTTTATTTAAAGATAACTTGAACGAAATTTATTTTAAGAAGGTGGAATAAATAATGTATTACCTATGATTAAAATTGAATATATTAATCTATCATGGAAATGATACAGAAATTGGTTCAAATGTTTTTTTTATGATGGCGCAGTATTATTTATTTCTACAAAGCTGTCAATATTTTTTTCACAATCTTCTTTTTGTTATGTTATCTTGATAACCATTTAAAACCATGAAAAATTTTTTTAGACGATCTCTACAGAAAATAATAGATATCACGGCAACAGCCTACTTAAGAAAGTTAAAAATATCATGAACTAGTATGACATGAATATCGTGCTAGCACGATATGAATATTTCTTAATTATGAGACCAAATTTGCTTTGTTTATTTATTGTTTGAAATGATAATAGAAATATCATTTCAATGTTGTGTGTGTATTAAAAAGTTAAAAATTATATTTTTTGTGACCGTATAAAAAAATAGCGTTCATAACTCGTTTGCGTTTGAAAGTAAACATCGTATTGTTCGTTTGTTGCCTCACTCGGTTGCACCTCGTTCGCCGCATTTTACACTCGCACGATATTTCTCACTTTTGATACTCGTTATGAAATATACTATTTTCATCGTTTTTATTGACGTATATTATCACGCTTATTGAAAATTAATTAATTAATTAAAATTTAGAATCCAAATACAGTTGTTGTTTGTTTTTCGATCCCGAAAGAATGTTTTAGTGCGTTCCAATAACTTATTTGACGAGGTTTGCCGAGATAAATAAGTGACATTCTTAAGCCCATTTGCCCATTTTACATTGAACAAGCGCAACGAGCAACTGCAATCATCAAGTCAGAGTTGAACAAGAAAATTGCAAAAGACATTTTTTAATTTTACACTGAGCAACATCAGCAACATGCAATTACTTATTTAATGTATAAATTTATTAATAAATTTACCAATATTTTGTTACTATATTATATCAACCTCTTGGATTTGTTGCATTGTATATTGTTGGAAAATAAGGATTGAATGGCATTATAACCACTAACGCACTAACTTTGAAACACAAATTAATCTTTTTGACGTTTATGTTTACACAATTATTTCGCATTTTTTGATAAAATAATTATCTTTTGTACCGATAATTTATGAAAGAATGCCATCTATATTTGCCGAGGGGAACTACAACTGTGTTTCAGCCGTTTCAGTTCTGCTGCAAGTGGATGTCAATTCATTCGTTGCACTATAATTATTGAGATATTTGTTCATATTTCTCGATTATAAGGACTAAATTGTTTATTTTAAATTTATAGATTAGTGTAGAAATATACGAGCTTTTACTGGTTGTCATGTATTGCAACAATGCGATATGATTTGAAAGAAAATTTAGTTTAAAATTCTTTGCTTCTCGGTATCAAAAGCAGATTTGGGAATGTAAAAAGGGCAAAAAAATTCATTCATATTGCAACTTTAACTATTATTTCATCTATTGAAAAAAAGCAAAATAAATTTTTTTCAAGGGATTTGGCTTGAGTTGGACCTCCTCTATGAGAGAGTGTGAGTGTCTAAGTCTCAACACTCGTCAAATCCCGCATAAATTTATCTAAACATAATTGTTTGACGGTATGAAGTATAACTTATCGCTATCAAGTTAATTAATTAGTACTTTATCATAATGAACTAAAAATAATTAGAAATAACTGTGAATTGCCTGCAAGCAAAAAAAATCTAAAAAAATTAGAACATGTTCTATTCCATGCAACCGTTGCCTCAAGATTGCTTCTGCTGTTGATTGTGCAATAATTTCTGTATTACACATGCAATATTGAAGTAACTCGTGAAAAGTTGCACTTGCATCTGCAATATTGCTCAATGTAAAATGGGCTTTACAAAAAACATTAACTACGCGCACTTACTAAAAAACAAATTAACTATAAAATATAATAAAATTCGAAACATAAATTGAAGCGCTCGAGGGAACAAAGTACATAAGCCATATTTTTGCAAAAATTGAGGTAATCTGATACAAATATGCTTGAAGACGGTCATAAGTCACTAAAAAAATACATGCTCATAAGTTCTTGTTTCTTATTTGAAATAATAAGATTATTTGAAGTCAAGACACAAGCCACAGAAAATTCATCATGACGGACATGCAACTTGTGTCATGCCCACTGGATTTTTTCGAAAAAACCCATTCCATTTATGGTTTTTAAAAAATTATAATTTAGTATAGGAAATGCGTAAAACGAGATGAACTTAACTTGTAAATGGATAATATTTCCAAATTTGAGTAAGGGCGCAAAATCGTTTAAAAATAGTTCATAATAAACCGAAAACCTAAATAGTTTAATTCTGAATATAAAAAGCGGTAAAATTTAAATTACATTCACTTGTTTTTCTTGATATTTGTTGATTTATCAGAAAGAGAATACATTATTATCTATTTAGATATCTAATTTGACAATGTTTTCATTTTTATGAGTATAACTACACTTTTATAAAAAGTGGGGGTTTTCATGGCTTTTTTCGGGTTTTTTCAAGTGGGGTTTTTTCGGGTTGGGAAGAATCACGACAACCCTGATCTTCACTATATTGTTATTATATTTTGGTACGTCAATCTCCGTTATGCCCATCACACCGGCGTGGCATGAAGCACAGTGCTCGATGTGGCATTTTGCTTCATTCAAAGCTGTCAAAAGGGTGTCACACCGGTATAGCAAAATACCATACGAAAATTTGTATATTGCTATGTTCACTTCGTATATTGAAGGTTTTTGAAAATTATTTTTGACAGCTGAGAATTAAAATTCATCAATTCTTTGTGTTAATAAAATCAATAATTATTTCATATATTGACACAATATTAAAATGTTTTTCTTATTATTTAATAACTTACTGTTACTATTTTGACATCAATTATTCACCAAATGTCAAAAATTATATTGAGGACTCACTGTGAAATCAGCAAAAAATTCCCATATGTCAAAATGCTCGATGGAATAGCGGTGACAATTCCACTCATAGTTTTTCATCCAATCAAAACACAGTATTTTGCTGAATTGTACCAATCACAGACGAACTACAGTGACAATTTTCACTAGTGAAAATTACACTGACAATTTTCACTAGTGAAAATTACACTGAAATGTTTCACTAGTGAAAATTGCCGCGAAGTGTTGCTTAGATACTATGTCAGTTGATGATTGTTTTAAAAATACATTACTTTTTTTGGAATAAATAAAATAATTCGAGAAATTGTCAAGCCGAATACCATACGTGACTATGATTTTTTGGTAATTTTTGCCGGCAAAATCATAGTCACTAATGGTATTATATATGACAAAATTTTTACGTTATTCATTTGTTCCATCGAGCATCGTGCTTCGTGCCACGCCGGTGTGACATGGACATAACAACAATAATTTAAGGAATCGTTAAAAAAACGACTTGATTTCAGGATTTCACCAAAACCTTTAAAGTCAAAAAACTCGAATAAAGCCATAATGTGGCTTATGTAGGTACCTTGTTCTATCGAGCGCTTCAATAATGAAATAAAATAATATGTGGTGTTCGGGCTAATACGGCTCTGCTCGCTCCACGGGCATGTTTCTAAACATCATTTTGTCTTTCAAAATATTTTCCCATTATCCATAAACACAGTGAGTAAATAATGGGTGTTTATAGATTCGAGCTTGTAATATGAGGATTTATATACAGCATTTATTTTTATGTCATTAACTAGTCGCACTCGCTATTTTAACAATTCAATGTTACAAGCGAGCCATCGTACCCGTTCTTTCTCTTTTCACTGTTCGGAGTTATTTTAAAAGCTCACATAACTTCGGACTGTAATATTGTGGTTTTTTTGGTGTGGTTTTGTATGTAATTTGTATGTGTGAAATAAATTTGGGTTAGAATAGGGGGATAAAAATAAGTAGATTTTTGTGCATGTTGTCTTTGTTTTGGTATTTGAAACTAAATTTTCTTGTTCTTTTAAAGAATCGTAAAAATAACGGTCAATTCTTTTATTCTAGTAGAGTGTAACAACCTTAAAGAGTACAAAATTATAAGAACAAGAAATAGTTATCTATATATCTAGGCTGTAAAGAAGGATTTTTTTTACGAATGTGGAATATTATTTTTCTCGCCTAGCGACTCGAAAAATAACCACGTGAGTAATAAAAAATATCTTTACAGACGAGATATACAGGTGTCTGTTTATAAATGAACCAGTATTTATCTCGCTTATTTGTTGATTTAGCGTTTATTGTCAAATACATGATTTATACAGTATCATGTGTAGTAAATGATAGCGGATCTGAATCTTTGGTATCACTTCCGATTTTTGAGGAAGTGATAGCAACTTTCAAATTTCAAATGGAACATTGTATTTTTTACGAATTTGAAAAGTACATTAAATTTGCTTTACGGTGGTATAAAAAAGTCATATGTTGTATTATTAAATATTAAATTACGGGCACTTAAATTATGCACCTATGAACGCTGAAATAAGTAGGCCTTGCCGCGAAACAAAAACAATAGTTGAAAGCAGTTAATTTAAGTAACAACTCAATTAAGAGTATTGCATAATTAATTAAAATTTAATTTTATCTCGATCATAGTTAATCAAATATCATTATACAATCAACAATCCAGTGGTGTCAAAAATGTGCTTCATGCGAAAACTGTCTTTAAATTTACGAATTTTGAACAAAATATTTTCATTTCATGATCAGTAAGTTGAGTAAGTACTACATAATGCCATTAAAATAAATGCATGAAGTTGTGAATCATCCTGTATATCAGGGTTACTAAAAAGAAAAATTTACAATTATTATGTAGGTATATTTTACAACAAATATTTGACTGCTAAATAATATTGACTATAATTTTAAAATTTATTATGAATTAAAATTGTAGATGTTTAAAATTTAGGCGTGCAAACCTATGAAGGACAAGAAAAATTTATGTTTGTGTTGTGATTTCCAGGACATCAACCTAGACGACGAATTGCTCACTGACTAACTCATCCAAAAATCATCGAAGATGGTGTGCATATTTTTTTTAAATAGTATTAAATAATGCAGATTAATTTTATGTATCATTCCTATTTGTAAGAATTATAAATGAATATAATAGCACATTTGTGGAGATAAATGTATTAAATAAAAATATTATTATTTAAATTAATTTTCTTTTGTGTCCAATTTCAATCGTGACTTGGCAGTGTTTTCTGGCACGACATAAAAAGAAAATTAATTTCGAAAAAAAGTGGTAAGAAAATATTTTTTAAACGTTTACAAATTGCTGTTTTGCCACTAAGCTACAAATTACCGTAATACATCTTGGGAAATAAATGGAGTGATAAAATTACCCTGTTGTCAACAACGAAGTCTTAGTCTTTCATATAAAAATAGTCTAGATGGCTCTAGTGGTTCTGGTAAGATTGTGTTAATTTTATGTGTTATGTGATTAAATTATGAGTGACATAATTTCTTGTTAAATTTTGTGGTTTTTAAATAGTTTTGTGAATGTCCTGTGTGGGTTTAATTTTAATCCTCTCTCCTGAACCCAAGTCCCTGTTAAAAGTAAGTAGTTTGTTATTTTTATATCACGGGCTATTTCAGGTTACGGGTGTGATCGTAAATCAGTCAAATTCCTGGGAAAAGTGTTCTTAAGTGTCTTTTAACTTTAGTTTAATGTTTTTTGAAACTCCCAATAAAAATATTGTAAGCCATCAAGAAGAGATTTACACGTTTTATGTCAAATTGACTGCGTAAACTAACGAAATTATTACGTCTGATTTATTTCAGTTTGTGAATTGCTTGTAAAACAAAATGTATAATTTATTGCAGTTCCTTATCAATTTATTTTTGCAATTTTACTTTTTTACACAATTTTGCAGTTCCGACGGAGGGGCAGAAAAATTATTATAAATCAAACTTTCACTTCAAAATAATAAGTATTTTGATTTATTCTGTAATTAAGTACTTATTATGAATTACAATAAACAAACAGTAATAAATCTTATTTAGCATACATTATAATGACTAAATTAAAACTAAGCGACTGTGCAGTTATTAGAAAAAAGATTTTTGCGGGATTGGAATCAAAACTATTTATTTAATGAAGTCAAATTCGCCAACGTTTCGTCACCAATTGTGACTTCATCAGGGCAAGAGACATAAATTAGATACAAATTAATATACATTATAATAATTATTCTAATGGCCAGTTACACCGTTTCCACTTAAATTTTAAGTTTTCCTTAAATGAACAATATCTAATCAAAATTAAATTGTCAAACGTAAAAATACCATTGCTGTCATGAGTTCGATACGATATTTTTCATTTAAGTGTGGCATTTAATATTTAAGTGGTAGCAATACAAAAAATTTAATTATTTTTTGTACTTGTACTTCAATACAAAAAAAATTCTGCTGGCATAAATTTTACAAAGAGTAAAATCAGTTACCTACCTATTTAGTATGTATTTAACAAAAAATTTTATTCCAAAAAATCAGGTATACAATTATTTTTGAAACTTCCTTAGCAACGAGTTGTTTGTTATTTCATTATGGCACTGATTCATTATGGTCCTTGGCCTATAATGAACGCTAGTATGGTCCTCAAATTGAGGATTATAATGTTATCATTATGACACGCCATCAGATTTTTTTTATTTACTTCATGTTTTGGTATCTACTTAATAAGATTAAAGCTAGATTCAGACCTACTCAATTATAAATGTAAGTGGTTAATTTAACCAACCAGGTCTCAACGTCCGCACTTATAATTGAAATTGGAATTTTGTGGAAGCGCTGGTTGGCTAAATTAGCACTTATACTTATAATTGGATAGGTCTGAATCTAGCTTAAGAGATATATAAAATGAATCATGTATTTTATTTTTACGAATACCGACATATTTCATACTAAAATTATCACTCTGTCCGTATTTCGTGACTAAGTATCCCGACTAGGACTAATAGCCTGCAGACAAACAGTTCCCGAGGGATTACCCAGGAATGCTGGGAATCGCAAGATCTTTTAAAATAGCGACGGTGCGGTGACGAACGAACGACAGCTGATGCTGGTGCACTCGTTCGCGGTGTAAACGCGACTTAACAGCTGTTGAGTGGGTGGTAAAAATACCGAAAAATTCTCCGCATACTCTCAATTGTTGTCCGTGTTGTTCGATTTGTTGACTTTGTGTTGCAAGTTGTTAGATTGTTGTCGGTAGAGAAATCTAATGCCGCAAATTTCGGGTTTTTCTCTTTTATTTTTGGATTTACGACAGTTTCTCTAAAAATTTAACTACGTCTGAAATATAGCATTACATTTTAAATTGATTTTTTAACGGTCGGTTTAAAAGTAAGCCTTTGGAGTTCGCTTGGTTGCTTGAAAATGAACAATTATTGTACATCAATGCTTTGTTTATAGTGACAGACCGCTGCTAATAAAAATCTGTTTCACTATACATAAATAATTTATTGAAATTTGGTTAAATTTAAATTAATAAATCAATTTCCAATCTAAATTCTTTCTAAATGTGAAGTTTCTTTGTTGTATTGATTTTCTACATTCAAATTTTAGCTTTCGTAGATATGATTGATGATGTAGATGAAAAATTACAAAATTTCGGTAAATTGTTAATAAAAAATTAATTAACTGAAAAACAAATGTTGTGTAAGTATACTTCTCACTGAAAGTATTTTTGTAGATTTCGACTAGCCTTAATTTGCAACTTTCAGTTCTTGACATACAAATAACTATTTTATAAATCATATCTTTTCCATTTCAGTTAAATTTTTGTAGTTAACTGCAGACTGCAGTAGAGAACTGTGGTGTATTCTCAACAATCATGAATTAATTGACGTTTGGTATAACTGCACACAAAAATAAATGTTAAGATTGTTGCCTATCAAAATCGATGACGACAGAAGTAAATAATATTTTTATTGGAGATTTATCTGGTAATAATACAATTTAAAATAAAGTTTTAGGACAATCGTCAGTTTCATTTGGTAACTATGAAGATGTAAAGTTGGCCTCTTTTACATTCCAAGCATAGGAAAGTGACTTGAAATCGTGCGTTATTAAATTAGTGTATCTAAACCAGACGACAGATTTTGACGAAAACCTATCACAATATTAATTGATTATAGAAGAAGATTGTATTAAATTTTTAAGAGAATCATCAGTTTTATAAAAATGATATTTAATTTTAAAGTCAATTTATCAAAGAATTGAGGTTATGAAGTATCAATCAATATCAATATTTCTATTTACCAGGTATTTCGAACGTAAAACTTATATCCTCACTAATACTATAATACATACATGTGCCTCTGTGGTACGGTAATGCCTTTGTTAACTTTTTTTACCCTCTCCGAAATTAGCTACTTCATGAAGTCTACCGTCCGATGTCGCTAGTTTCGGTAGGCAACAACCTTAATACCGTTGGCTGCCACATCCGAGTTAGATATAAGGCGTAATCTATATGTATGCTATTTATGTATCCTTATTACAGTACGCGAAATAAGAGATGGCCGGACTTAGTAATTTTAAATTGGTAAACAATATCAATGGAGTGGACATAGATTATCAGCAATTATTTTTTGGCAGAAACCTTGAAATAGTGTATAAAGAAGTCGTCCAGCTCGGCTTTTCTCTTGACTCATTTGCGTTTGACGAGTAATATAATAAGTTGGCGAACTTTGTCTCAGCTTTAGAACATAGGCACATTCTTTTTCTCGCTTACCGGGCGACCAACTCTGGTTGAACGGACAGTAAATAAGACTTATAAAAAATAATTCCGCAATTAAAATCTTTTATAATATGCTATACATCGATACCGGACTGCTTTTATGTATTTTAAAGGATGTAAATTTGAAGTTCTTGATTATAACAATGATTTATTCTGATTAATCAAAAATAAAAACTACTCGCACCACACACGTTGCAAAGAAAGGTACATGAGGCAACAAACACATAAATGTTCTTAGTCCATACATTCATAAAACCAGAAACACTGAATAGTAGTACGCGTGTAGTGTAGGAATTTATTAGCGTACCTAACCGTTCCTTGTTTAATTTGGCAGTAAAATACTGCAGATAACATGAGATGAGAAGATAAGTTTTTAATTAAATCATTGTAATCAAAGCATATTTCTTTCTGAAATAACTCTGCTGTATTAATGAGAACATCAAGGGGCTTATGAATGCTTTCAACGTGCAATATGGTTTGTCCAATTAACAGTGGCTGATTTCAAAATGTCAGGTCTCCTTGCGAGCGTAGCTAACTTGATTTACCGGTCTTTGAACAACCACACGCATTATTAAATTCTGTACATGTGGTTGGTCGAGACGAATCTGACAACCAATAAATACACACACGTACGAATAAATTTAATGCTTCACGTTACTATCAAACACTTTTTAATGGTCTTCTGCTTATGCAGAAAAATTTAGAAATACAAGAGCTTGTACGTATGCCCAATGCCCATTGAGTAGAACAACCTCCGTTTGGAGGGATAAAGTTGATTTTGTGTTTGCCATTTATATTTTTTTAGGTACTTGATTGTTTGGCGCCATTTTGTTTCAACATGGCGAATACAATAAATTTATAATTTCTATTTTCAAATAGATCGCTGCAATTTTTTTATGTTAATAAAAATAATTATTTATGTAACAAGTACGCAAAATAGAGAGGACGAGATTTTAAATTAGGTGAGTCATCTAAAGCCCTGTTCGCCCGTGGATTCTTTGAAGATTCTGAATCCTGGAAAAGAAGAAGATTTCTTCTTTCTAGTGAGAATTACGGTGCTGCTAAATTGAATCTTCAATGAGTCTTGGAAAAAAAGAATTTATCATTATTGATTGCTTCAAAATCATGAATTTATTATTTTTCAAGATTCACAATCTTGAAACTTCTTCTTTTCCAGGATTCAGAATCTTCAAAGTATCCTTGTGCGAATATAATTTGTTTACGTGTTACATAATTTTTTTTAGTGTATTATGCTGTCTAAATTTGTTTAGTAACTATGGTGGCTATTGCATAAATAGTTGTTTTACATACTCTTTGGCTGTAAAGTGTCACTTTTTTGACATCTGTCAAAATGACTACTTTACGGCCGCTTTTACTTCACGCCTGCATTTATTTGCTCGTTTCTTAAAAAAAAACAAATTTATTAGGTACGGTTAATATATTTAGAAGTAATTACCTACAACTGAACTAGCCTAAAATAAAAAAAATTATGATATGAATTTTTTTTACACAAAATTTTATAATTTTTTGTGATAGCTACCTAAAAAATGTTGAGTGCACCTGGGCTTAAAAGTGTTTTTTATCCTCAACTTAATTGCTGGCCTCAGCCTACACCTCGGCAGCAAAAGATCACTTTAACTTTTACGGCCTTGGTACACAAATAACTATTAAAGGGCTGGGTTCGCTGAAATTTTATTTTCGGACTCAAAACAGGTCGCAAAGAAACGATTTTAGACAGCATACTAAAAAATTAATTTAAGGCAATTTTAAAGTATAGGTAAGGTCTCTAGATACGCCACTGCTTTGTCACATCTACTGCCGTCACTAATTGTCCTATAAAGTAAAGTGAATTCAGGTAAGGAACAGCGATGATCAAATTTCATACCAAAGTTTGGTTAATTGGACTTTACTATACCGTATGCAGCATGTGAAGAATTATATCATTCATTATTTAAAACTTGGACCGGTTTTATCGGCAAAGCCTTGTACACACAAGGATTCTTTGGGGATTCTATGATGCTTTTGAATTTTGAGAAAAATAATCCTGGTGAGAATTGCCTGTCAGATAGTGGCGCGCCGCTAAATTGAATCTTCAATGAGTCATAGAAAAATATTTATAATTCATTGATAGCTTCAGGATTCAAAAGCATGAAAGAATTCTTGAAGAATCCTTGTGTTAACAAGGCTTAAGTGAGTGAAGCGACCGCTTTAGTATCCAATTTTTAAAATCATTTTTCAATTTTTGATCTCTTTTATATTTAACATTTAGAACAGTAGAACAGATCCTATGACTCTAAATCATCGATCTTATACTGTCTAGATACCGCATGACCGTCCCTAGCATTGTTGTAAAGTGATCGCAACATATAAGAGTGAGAGGGCATGAGAGGTCGGATCTTGAATTATATTGCGGGTTGCATTCTGATAATAAAAACGCGTATGTAACGTCATAATAACAGCTGGTGCACTAAAACTGCATTATTTTGTTCGTTTTAATTGATCAAATATCAAAACTTAATACTTATTACAAAATAATTTGTTATTTACTAAACGTCAGACAGCACTGACATTACAGGTTAACCAAATTCCGATTTATGTCAAAGCTTTCAAAACGTCTCCATCTAGATCGATGCTCTAAATTATGTAAATGTTTGATTGTCCATAGCTATTCATTATTTTAAAAACTGTATGTCTGTAGTGATTATACAGGGTGATTCACAATTTCGTGCATATATTTTATATTTTAATGATATATAGTACTCTACTTACTGATTATGGAACAAAAATATGTTTTTAACAATTCGTAAATTTAAGCGTAGTTTTCTCAAGAAACACATTTTTGAAACCACTGGATTGTTGATTGTATAATAGATATCTAATTAACTATAAATGGAATAAAATTATATTTTAATTAATTGTGCAATGGCAAGAATAGTTTTATGGAGATACATTTGAAAACAGTGACACAAAACTGTTTCATTACAAACCTGTAAGCTAAAATTACGAATTTTGAAAAAAAAATTCAGTTCCGTGATAAGTATATGCTATTAAATTATATGCACGAAGTACGCAGTTGTGAATCACATTTATGCTATATACAGGATATAGCATAAATGTCAAATAACCTTTTTGGTTTGGTTATTCATATAATTTTTTTCTTGTTTGACTGAACCTCTTTAGTAAAAAGTGAAATCTAGTCGCGGCAAATAATATATCAATCAAACTCCAATTGCATACAATTCTAAATTAATCTTATGCTTCTTTCTTGATGTTTAACAACCGAAGTCCGGATTTTGAACCACTACGCAGTACAACACACAACATAAAGATGTCACAGTAGACACATCTCAAAACAACTAATAAACCTTTTACAAACATAGCTTGTTTGTTTTGAAAAACTACGACGTAAAGGTAAAACTTACAGAGAAAAAAGAACATGACGGATACGGAAACTACCTTTGTACATTACAAATAATAATAACAAACAAAAAACAATACTTACGGGCAGTGAGACAAGCAGCACAAGAGTAGAGAAACAGAACATATTTAAAAAATTTCCATAACCAAGTAAATATCTAAAAATAATTTATTTTTTAGAACATGTTCTCTAAAATCCTTACTTTGCGAACTGTTTTAAGTTCGCAATATAATATTTTAGGAGATCATTTTTATAGGTTTATTTTCACTGGTTTGCACTGTTTCATGCCTCCGTTTTAAAAATTTTTATTTTAAAATATTTTCGAATAGTTACCAAAAAAATTTGGAGAGCACATACTAAATTTTTTGTAGGTATGTAAACAAACTCACTTAATTTCAAGACTCGGCTTGCGCCTTGTCCGTCTTCTAAAACTCCATTTTGCGTACTTGTTACATAATAGTTACGAATCCTTAAAATAACGTAACCTAGGCAATGAGCTGTTGTTTACAATAATTTTTAGGATTATATTTTCACTCACTTTTATTGTTTCATCGCCTACGTTTTTCAGTATTTTATTTTAAAGTTATATTTTAGAATAATTTCGAATAGTTACCTACTAAACAAATTTGGAGAGCATATACTAAAAATTGTTTATGTAACACGTATACACAAATTAAGTTTTAGAGGACTCACGTAATTTATAGACTCGGCTTGCGCCTCGTCCGTAAATAAAATCGTCCTCTAAAACTCTATTTACGGATTAAAAATCATCTTAGACATTAGAATAATTAAAAAGATTTGAAACGTAAAAATTTTGCTCGTATTGAAACTTGCTTACAAAAAATGACAGCATCACTATGCAGTCTATATATGCCTAAAATTTTTGGCTGATCCTGGATTCATTTATTTAAATAGTTATAATGCAATATATGAGTAAATATTATAATATCAATCTTTCAATGTAAGAGTCAAAAGGTACCTATTTATTATTATGTACGGCACACACAAAAATTACGATTGATGAACCAATTTAAAAATATTAAATTTGAACAATTCTTTTAAAAAACGCGCCTTCAAATATAAATGTTCCTATTTCAATACTTCAATTGTTGTTGTCTGCCGGCGTACTAATTGAACGGACTGGTTCGTTCGTTACAAAACAACTGCAAGACAGTGTACAATATAAAGATTTATACAGTGTTTCAGATGTGGTTTCTCTGTTATTTTATGCTCTAAATATATGTTATTTGATCGTGAAATACGACAATATTGTGTTACAGTGTGTTTGGAATGCTGTGAAGAAGATTTGATCCCAAAACTTGACGGTAGCAAGGCAAAATCAGCATGAAGTAAGTTGGTAATTTTTATGTAATACAATATACAATGATGCCATCTCAAAATGACATGTATAGGTATATGTTGCAAAACGTTATTGCAGAGGACGAGTAAACTATTTATAGGAATGAATTTAGGTACGTATATAAAACTGTACCCCCATGTATGAGGTTCCTAGTTTTAACTATTTAAATGTTGTTCAGTTGTACTGATACCACATCTTGTACAATAATAATTATAGAAGATCGCTGCTGAATCCTGTTATAATAAAACTGAATTAGAGATAAATATTTTGATATAAAATAATACATTTTAAATAGTTTAAGAATGCTCCCTTGTGTCGCTGGTGTTCATACAAGGATTCTTTGAAGATTCTTTCATCCTTCAAAATTTTGTTAAATTGCGGTGCCGCTAAATTGAATCTTCAATGAGTCTTGGAAAAGAAGAATTTATAATTTATTGTTTGCTTCAAAACCGTGTGTTTATTTTTTCCAAGATTCAGAATCTTCAAAGAATCCTCGTATAACAGAGCCTAACGTCTAAGATCATTTTTTTTTAAATATTCCATAAATTTTATTGCCAAAATTCTTATATCAACAGTTTTTTTTATTACACCTGCACCTGAAAAATAATAGCATTTTGATTTTGATTCACTTTTATTATAGTAGTCTTTGTGATTTGTCAAAATATCGATACCTAGGAGATTGCTTCCAATTTTGCCGCAGAGATCAGAGATTTGATTGATTGATTCCAATTTTAATTGTTTTCGCTTATAGACCGGGAGCTCATGACAGGTGATGGTTTCGATTTCATACAGCATGCCTTTTGGAGGATAGCATTTTGGCCCTATGACAACATAGAAAAACGGGTTTAAACCCTTGCACGCTTTCCGGTCATATGGAAAATTGCATCTCCACTTGCACAAAACTTTTCCGAAATTTTTCACCCTTGTTGGGCCAACAAGGACTGCATGCCGATTTGGTTATAGGTTTTTTATGATGCAAATATTAATTCTTTTCATCGGCATGCTGTATGAAATAACGGAAAATCATATTTTGAGCCCTTTGGGATCCTGCGAATCGCATGCCTATAATTTTTAAGACTTTAAATGTGTTTTAGTTTCTTTTGATAAAAGGGCATGCATTATTAAGTTTTTGTGCAAGTGGAAAAATGCAATTTTCCATATGACCGGAAAGCGTGCAAGGGTTTAATACCCGCTTTTCTTTGTTGTCATAGTGTCAATATTCTATCCTCCAAAAGGCATGCTGTATGAAATCGGAGACCTTCACCTGTCATGAGCTCCCGGTATATAAGGATTCTTGAAGATTCTTTCATGCGTCAAAATTTTGAGAAAAATAATTCTAGTGAGAATTACCTTTTAAATTGCGGTGCTTCTAAATTAAATCTTCAATGAGTCTAGGAAAAGAAGAATTTAAATTTTTATTTCTTCACAACCGTGAATTTTATTGTCAAAATTCTTACATCAACAGTTTTTTATTACAACCTGAAAAATAGAGCTAGAAAACAGCATTTTGATTTTGATTCACTTTTGTTATAGTAGGAGATTGCTTCCAATTGTTTTTGCTTAGCAACCTCTGAAACACAGCGCGTTTTTGCCTTATGGTTATGCACGCATTTTCGTGTTTTTATTTAAGATCGATTTTGATGCATGGTATAATAAAAAATAATAAATGTATGACCTGTGGTAGGTCGCTCTAATTTTTTAATGAGCATTTTTCTCAGTCCAACGCTGTTCAAATCCACCAGGAGAGCAGATTGCTTACTCCTTACTGTAATTATTTTTGCTAAACGAAAACGAACTAATATTCTGTCGGATATATAATTTTGCGAAAGGATTTGTAGGGTGCAGGTCTTATTTGGGAAATTAGGATGTAGCAGGGTGCGTTCTTTCGCAGCTGTTAACACTTCATTCCTACATGTTGTACGTCTTCCGTTCACACTTCAAAAGCTACCGATGTTCTTCGCCGTTCACACATTTAACACTTACTAGGATACAGAGCCCCATTAGCCCAAAACATGTTCTCACCTTTTTCATTTTATTGTATCAGGCCATGCTCCCAACTTAGGTCAGACAGCCTCTCATACTTTGAGTATATATTTTACCTTGTGTGCGGTTACCAGCCATCAACTCATGTATACTCATGGTTCTTTGTGGAGTGATTTTTGTGCAGTTGAACTAGAATGTGTATATCAGACTGGATTCGAACCAGAATTGTAAGTACTATAGTTGGTTACATAACGTACCTACTCATTTTCAATTTTGAAAATATAATTTTTCGTTATTCGTTTATTAATGAGTATCATTAATATAAAAAATCATACATGAATGACCTCTATTAATGCATGATTTTATTAATCAACGATTTTGTTGAATGCGTTCAACACACGTAGGTACTATAGTATAATAATTAATTATGCTAGGGCTAAGTTGTAGAAAAATGATAAATAGAATTAAACGAAATGATTTTGACAGTTCTAGCTTGACAAAATTCACGTTACTAACCTAACATATGAACAAAAATTTGATTTTTTTCAAATTAAAAACGTAATGATCAACGAAAAAATATTGTAGCTAAGTCATGTGTTAATAATTTTTACATTTTAACATAAGTAAAGCTAAATTTAATGTTAGATATAAATTGTTTATTTTCTGAATATAGGTATTATATTGTTTTAATTTTAAAGTTGTAATAAATAAAATATTGAGGAGAAATGTTGAAGTACGGGCCTGCAAAGGGCAAAAGTCGCTAAAACACTCTTCATGTACTTTTATATTTCAACCGGAAATTGCTCTAGTCATATGTGACGTTCAGAAAAATTTAAAATCTCGCTTAGTAGAGAACCTTTGATGTATTCCGCTATATATCAACCAAAAAAACTTACCTGAAAAACGGTTCACTGAAATAAAGTAGTTTAAAAGGTTATTAAAAGAAACAAGTTACTGTTGTTTATCTTTTGAATAATTGTTTATTTTCCCAAAAAAATCTCAACTTCATCTAATAGCATTAAAAATAAAAACGGACGGATATTATATAAAACATAAATAACTATGATACACATATATTAATATTTCGATTGAGAAAGGTATTGTTGAAAAACACCCTGTAATATTTTGATCTCAATCAAAAAGTAAATATTACTAAGAAAGTACTAGGTACTTTGACTGTTAAACATCGATATAACCAGGCAGATAACATTTGGTGGGAAAATAAATAAAATAATATATCTAATAATATTTATATTTACTGTTATTTAATGTAATAATTATTATCTTTGGCCTGTTATTTTTAGAAATATTAAATCGATGTTTATTACAATTGAAAAGTTATTTTTACATTTATCAAGTGCATAAATTTGTGATGGTGACAATAAAAAATATTTATAAAAAATAAAAGAAAATGAATTGACTACGTACATGCATTTACAGAGTTACATACATATATACATGAAATTAAATAGATTATTCTATTTATTAACGACGAATATTATGTTAAAAATAAAGAAAATGCATTCGTCAAATTTAAACTATTATTTAGCACACTAATTATTCTAATATGTTTAACATTCATACGAAATTGATTAAAAATATGATTTCAAAATACTGAAAGTTCATTTTGTGGCTATCACAATAATACGAAAACACTACACATTATTTTAACACATTTAAAGTGATTTAAAGTCAAATATACGCTGCACAAAAATCACATTCACTAAAGTCAGTTTAAGTAGAATTTCAGTGAGTTCATACTGTGGATAGGATAGTTCAAAATTTACATGAAACATTTTGGAAAATTTGATGTTGCTGCTGACACGTTTGAACTGGGCTCATCTTTCACGACTACTAGAAGAGAAAATCAAGTCAAACTTTTACATAATACAACTTAAATTAATTTAAGAGGCATCATCGGTTGCTGCAATACATTCAGATTAAATTATATTACCGGTGATCCCTCTTAAAAATTAAATGATTAAAATAAAAACTAAAAATATTGTTATTTTTCAGAATGCTGCTGAGCTAAACAACAAAAATAATTGATGCTTGCTGATTGCTTCAAAAAGTAAGTCTAAATTATTAGTTAACATTTTGAATTTGCAACAAATATTAGGCTCCTCCACTGTATTTTTTTTTTTTTTTACAAAACTACATAAGAAACTATGACGATTCGTGAAAACGCGATGAAATAATTCTGCTTATTAAGCGAGATATTATTTTTTAAGTCTGGTATTTGGTGGTGACGTCGGTGGTACCTCCATAGTGGCACTCAATCAGTTTGTTTCACTAACATTTTCATAAAAACAAATTATTAATTTATTTTATATTAAAAAGTCGTCTTGCTATGCTAAAACATATTTTGTAGCAATTAAAAGTATAAAATAAAATCAAACACAAATGAAATAAGCACGAATAATGTAAAAATGACAGATGGTAGTTACATTCTCTGCCGCATTATGTCTCTTCTTCTCATGTTCTCATCGCGCGAAATTTTTACGGCCAATAACAATGTTCCATATGAAACAAACGCCCAATACTATACGTCATACTACGTCATGGAATCCTAAATAATTTATATATTTTAAATGAAATAATTTAAAAACTTTTTCTTCACTATTAGTCATACTCATAACTGGACATGTAATTTATGTTTTTATTATTTATATTTTTTATTTGATTATAGTGGAGATGCCTAATGATTAATTTTTTAGTATGCATTATGCCCTGTTCACACGTTGCTACTTTGAAGACGCATACGTGCTACTGTAGCATGAAAAGAAATTCAAATCGAAACAATTACCGCAAAAAATCGCTATCTACACACACAACGGTCAACGATGTGAAATTATCAACGAGTAGTTCTTGATACTTTGATGCTACAAATTAGCAGCGCTGCTATTTGACAAGCGACTCAGATTTTTTCTTGCTACAGTAGCACGAATGTGTCTTCAAAGTAGCAACGTGTGAACAGGGCATTAAACAAAATTTACAAATGGGATCATAAGAGATGACAGTACCCACGGTACAAGACACTGAAGGTAACCCAACTTGGCTTGCAAAAGTGACTGCTGAACTTGTCCAGTTTCGTGGTACTGAGGGGTAAAGGGAGTACTCAATATGGCAGCCAACATAGGCCATCAAAAACCCGCGAGAATCGCTGATTAACGTGTAATGTATAATTTCTATATATATTCTGTAATTTATTATAATATATACAATATTCTATAAGTTATTGAAGATTTTAAGTGAAATTGCTAATAAAATGTGGCCTATGCGATATGACACCGCCTAGCGGCAACAGGGCGAACTGTAACCTCTTGAGCAGTCATAAAACTAGTGGAAGGGGTATGCAAGTTACCGGGGCCTGACAGTACCTAATAGTTTTACTAGCCATAATAAATTATTAAAATTTGAAATCTACATTTTCGTAAATATTGTAGTTTTAGGTAGGTAGGTACTACTTCAACCATTTCGACATAACTATCAGGTGATTCATAACTTCGTGCAACGTGCATATATTTTAATAGTATATACTTAGTGCTCAATAAACTCACTTATCACATAAATGAAAGAATTTGGTTATTTTTCGCAATTTTTTTGTTTCCAGGTTTTTTAATCAAACAGTTTCGATCACTGTTTTGAAATATGGAATTTCATTTTACTATTCTTGCCATTGCACAATTGATTAAAATTTAATTTAATTTATTCAATCCAGTGATTCCAAACATGTGCTTCTCACGAACATTGCATTTAAAATTACGAATTTAAAAAAATATTTCTGTTCCATAATTAGGAAGTTGAATACTATACGCCATCAAAATAAATGCACTCTGTATATCTTAATTTTTAAAATATCTTCTATACCCTGGACGCCGAACAGATGGAGTAGATACTCCTCCCACAAATGTGCGCGAAATTGAAATACTCTATTGCTATTGGTAGGCCAGTTTTACACTGAACCAGCTGAGATCGGTAACTACGAAAACTACTATAACCGCGTAGCCGCCATAACGTTTTTCTGTCATTTGGGTTCGTGTTGTTGGTCGGTGAGGTTTTATTTTAACTTCATAATTATTTTGAAATTATATATCATAAAGTTATAATATGAATAAATAGATAAATCATGTTTAAATTTGACTTTGAATAAACCGCTACAATTCTTCAGCGTTTTGAAATTTGTAGCTTGTAACGCAGGCTTCTGAGTACATCGTACTGCGCAGTTTAGGCTCTACCCATTTATTTTACTACTCCATCTGTTCGGCGTCCAGAGTATAATATAAATCTATTCAAAATAAAAATAATTTGGTCAACTAGGATTGGTTTAGAACATACTATAATAATTACCTACAATTTTTTTTATATAACGAGATTTTCCTAATAATACTTTAAGTTTTACAAAAACTATTTCAATTTATTTAAAAAATAATTATTCTTCTACTAATGAATGCCGCTGCAACTGGCATCTCTATTTCTCGAAAGACACACTGTTAATAAAAAAGAAATCCATACTAAAAATTAAATGCATTGTTATTTCTATTCTCTATAAGCGTAAAACTATAAAATTAAAGAGTGTAAAGTGATAAACATACGGTATACAGAAATGCCGAATTTGTCGTGTTCTTACCATCCGTGGGCCAGTAAGGATAGCGCATGGCATCGGTTGTAACGTCGCGTCGATTGCACGCCGAAAACGACGATCCAAACGTAGACGCCGGCGAAGTCGATCCAGCTGAGAAACAGCCAAAAACGACAAAATAAGCAAATCATAAAACGGGGGGGGGGGGGGGGGGGGCTAGGTTAACTTACTTAACGTATTTGAGAGTTGGTTGTAGCTGTTCATGTTGAGGCTTTGAACCGGCTGCAGACTTGGCTGCAACTGGAAATTCAAGCATATTAGTCCAGGATAGCCGAGCTAGAATTAACTATTTCCCGCACTAATTTTCAGTGTCGAAATGTTTGTTTCCCGCACAATTGCGGAATTTGGCCGAAAGTGGACGAATCTTCAAGTTCTAACAAGTTTGAAGTTTCCTCTTTAAGGGCATGCAAGTTATCTGACGCCAAGTTAATTTCGCCTCCTGCCACACCCTTGAGAAAAAAAAATGTTTTTGATGTCAAAAAATGTCAAACTTTGACAACTTGTACCAGGTGCAAAAAATTCGTGGATTCAATACATAAAGTTTATTCATTTTCCTTTCGGTGGAATTTTTTTGAGTATCTGCGATGATTTGGTGCGAAGTTATGAATTTTTGAAAACAAAATTGCACAATATGCAGAGTAAATTTCAAAAGCCCATAGCTTCGAATAAAAACATCGTAGGTAGTTGAAAATTTTAAAAATTTACCAAAAAATTTATAAATTTTATCGCCATGTTGTGTTCAATTGGGTCGAAAACATTTTTTGGTACACCATACATGTTGTCAAAGTTTGACATTTTTGTGTCAAAAACGTTGTTCTTTATTAGGCACCCCTGAGGGTGAATTGGATTTGGCGTCACATTAATTTGCATACCATAGAAGAGGAAAATTTAATCTTTTGACAATTCAAAGAATCATTGATATCTGTGCAAAATTAGCCGAGTTATGACCGAAAAGGCACAAAACGCAATTATTATTTCAAAAATTCATAACTTGGCGTCAGGTTAACTTGCATGACCTTAAAGAGGAAACTTCAATCTTGTCAGAATTCGAAGATTTATCCATTTTCGAGGTAATCAACCGAGTAGCGGCCTGAGGCCTACCGAGGCGTAACCGAAGTTCGTTCCCGGCGAATGCTACAACTACAACGTAACCGAACGGTAGTTGCCTTTGCGCACTAATTGCACACCATATTTTTTGTCATACTTGTACGAATGTAACCTTTGAAGTCACAGTTTTGTATGCACAAAGTAGCTCAATTTTTTAACTGTACGGAAATGCATGCGCAAAGTAGAGACGTACGAGAAAAGGCGTGCGAAAAAACTCACTTTACGCACGTCTATTCTCGAATGCTTCTACTTTGCACACGCATATCCGCATAGTTATAAAATCAAGCTCTATGCCACGAGGTGCACACAATATTTTTTCTACAGTCGTAACGTAAAAATAACTTATTTTAAATTTTTTATTAAGTATATGCCGTGCTTATAACAATTCAATGAAATCGTGGTTATAGATCATTCATGACTTGACAACGTTTAAAAAAACAAAAATTTATCAAACAAAATGTCTACTATCGTAGTTTGAGAGGCCAATTTGACGCAATCAATTTAATAGTTTTGCTTTTGTTGCACTAGTGCAAAAACAGTATAGTGCGACAATTTTGAACATATCCGTACTAAAAAATGAATAACAATATTCATATTGTACAACGAAGGTAGAAAAAATATATAATAAAAGTAGAGGAGATCTTGATCAATTTATTAAAATACATAATAACACACCAACGTTTCGACTTCAATTAAGTCTTCTTCAGGGTGCTAATTCAAACATACAAGAAAACACCTTAAAAACAAGTAAATTTACAATATTCAGGTACACTTACATAATTGTCAAAAACTAGAATATCGAAATTGTCATTATATAAAATTTGTTACAGAAAATCTTCGTTGGTGTGTTATTGTATTTTAATAAATTGACTGATTTCTCCCAAGAACTTCTCTACTTTTATTCATTGATCCTGTCGAGTAATCTTTTCCTCATATTATTGAATGTTCGTTTTGTTTTGTGTAGTACCTAACGATATCAATGAAATAATGAAGTTTTACTTACTTGTCCCTGATGTAAATGGGGAGAATAGGCCCCTAAAGTACTTTGGTGGGGATTGGTGGCTCCCGCTCTAACATGGCATGAAGAATAACTAAGAGGAGCTTGGGGTATCCACGCACTGAAAATAAACCATTATATTAAGTTCAGTTGTTCAAGTCCTGGAAATAAAAGAAAGAGGAGAAGATGATTCAGTTTCAAAATTACTGAAATTTTAAGTTGATTTTTATTTTCCAGTTTGGCGTTTCTTTTTTCTCACTTGCGTTCTGTGAGATAATGAACTTTTAATTAAAACAGAGAATGTGTAATTTGAATTAGAGTGAACATTTAATTTATTCTAAAAACAGTACAATATCTATGTTCTCTGTAGTATTATTGGCATCTCATAATATGTGAAGGAAAATAATGAAAAAATATAGTTACAAGGAAAGCTTTTCCTAAAAAGTTTCTTGAAGCTATCATAAAAAATATTGTCAATACCGTTCATACGAGGAAACTAATTATTTTTATTAAGTATTATTTATTAAGATCACTAGCTTTAATAGGGGAATTGTGCCTACCATGACATACCACTTCTAAAAATTATGATTGCGGTTTTATTTATCAAAAAAAATAATATTTTTGAACCATTTGTAGAAGAATAGATAAATCTAATATAAAAACAACAAAACAGGATCATATTTTATAAAACAGTGCAATTTTTTTAATTTTTAAAAATATATCTGCTATGTCATTTTACCCAAGTAGGTATACTTGGGTAAAATGACATATCTGTTTTTGTTATTCTTGGGTATACTATAGTTTGTTCAAGGCTTGCATAATGTCACATATACATTGTTTTACAGATTTCGCACAAAAAAATTTCTAAAAGATACAAACAACGATAACTTTTAACTACATACGGGTAACATGACAATGTACTTTTGTACAAGTATCTACTAAGTCATTTTACCCTACAGTAGGTATTCAAATTCAAAATAGTAAGCAAACCATAACTTAAGGAAAACTTTAAGGTAGATATTCCATGGTATTTTTACAACCAAAAAAAGAAACAAACATGCCCGATATTGGCAAAAATAAAATGTAAGTTTATATTGCTTATTGAAAATGAATTTGTACTGACTTAAGAAATATTTCCACACTAAACGTTATTTTCACATTGCACATGAACAAGCTGACCTATGCGTTTCTGGTTGTTGTCAATACATATACTTAAGAAAACCGTACCGTACAATAGAAATTAAAACCGAACATTTCGCCAAATTCGAGAATTGGCCAGTATGTCATTTTACCTTCGTATATAGGCGCTCTACATCTACATTTTATAGAAATAATTAGTTTTTTCTTTGAATCTCATTGCTGTCCATTTATGTTGTGGTGTTTTAGCGATGTTTTACAGGTCAAAATGAGGTCAAATTTGACCCGCTTATCATAGTAAGACGCACGCGGTTAAGCAAATCAGGCGACTGATAAAATACTACGTCATGTAACACTGAAGGCGTGTGCCCGAGATAAATAAATAAGAAACGTCATTGCTTTTATCGGCTAATAATAAATCTGCATTAAAACCTTGGAAAACGAGAAAAAAATTAAATTAATCACGTAGTAGTAAATATAATCTTTACTCCTACAGTTTCTAAAGCATTTTACAATGCCTATAAATATGTTTTCTACAGACAATAGTCTATTTCGTTACGCGTTTGGCGTTACAGACATTATAAGCAATTTTCTGCTCCAATACTAAAGAAAACATAATTCAATTAGTGTTTGACAGCATTTGAGATAGAATAATCAGGAAAGAATCTGGACTTTCGCCGCCATATTCTCAGGAAATGAAACCTGATACGCCGGAATATAACTCAGGTGAATCGCTCAGATACCCAATAACTGTTCAGGTAACTGCGCATGCTTATATCACATCAAACGGCCATTACTATTTTCAGTTCTTTATACTAAACGCGCCTTTTTATTCAACTGTAAGAGTTTCCTTTTATTCTAGGAAGATTAATTCTATAAAAAATAATTAAATACTTTTAGTTAATTGTAAATAATAAATGAAAAGAGAATTAAATATACAAAATTCTAATAACATGATTCTAGATGATTCGAAAAATGAACCAACTTCGAAGCTGCATAATCTCAAAAATTAACGATATCGAACTGCGGTCTGCAGCAGTGGCGTACGCAGGTAGGGGTTACTAGGGGGTCAGAACCCCCCATTACACTAGCTTATTTTAAAAAATTGCCAGTAACAACAGCTACAAGTGAACGTTCATTTTCTACTTTGAGACATCTAAAAACGTATTTACGAAATACCATCAGCGAGGATAGGCTAAATGGATTGGCACTACTAAATATTCATTTTACAATTTCTACCGGTGAGGTTCTTGACGAAATGACAAAAGTTCCTAGAAGACTCGAATTTCGTTTATAAAGGTCAAATGTTGTGCACTAATTATTATTTAATTTAATTATTAAAATTAAAACGAAATACATGGGTATATAAATTTTCAGCAAATAATTCTAACGGGTACATATTTTTTATAAAAGGTTTTGAAAGATTGTCTTTTTAGTTTTTACTAAGGCTACCTATTATGCCAAATAGTCTATTTTCGAAAAATAGCTATTTATAGGATTATAAGTAGTAGTAGTAGTAGTGAAGAAAATTGAAAATCTAAACTGTTTACATTAATTTGACGTTTTTTATGGCGCACTGCGCTGTAAAGTAGTTCGTGGGCTATAAAGTGACGTTTATGTCAAAGAAATTCGTGTATAAATGTCAAATTATAATATGACCGTGCGTAAATGTAAAATTGTTTTTATAATATTTTTGGTTCTTACCTGTGATCATATCTAGAATACGAAGTCGGCGTGTACGAAGGAGGTGTTCCGAATAAATTTCTAGTAGTTAGGGTTCCTAAATGTTGCCCCATATGAGGGCTGCCACCGAATGTGTCCCCAAAAAGCCCTTTAGCGTATGGGGCTGCTGACCTGTAAAAAATCACCAAATAAATAATATTTTGAATTGTTCCTTATTGCATTTTATATTTATAAAACAAGAACCTAACGTAATAAAACAGTTTCAATTTTATATTTTTAAATAATATTTTATAGAAACACACGTTTTCTTTCAGACTTAAACTGGATTCAGACCTACCGAATTATAAGTATAAGTGCTAACCAACCAGCAATTCCAATTTCATTGATACGTGCAAACGTTGAGCGCTGGTTGGTTAATTTAGCCAATGCCAATTACACTTATATACCTAATTGGGTAGGTCTGAATGATCCGAATCTAGATTTATGGATTATTTGAAGTTTAGATACGAAATATTTTTATGTTAAAAATCAGAAATAAAGAATACATACAGTAAACAGTTATAATAATTACCTATATTTACGGCAATTTCTAGAATTTTATAATTTACGCCTTAGCAAATTGGTTTAAATTTTACAATTTATACGCCCGTTTGAGCTTACAGGTCAGAGCATTTTTGTCTTTAAAATTTTTTTCTGACTAAATTGGCGCATCTTGAAATATTTGCGCTCTGAGTAAATGGCGTGTCAACTTTTTTATTTGAGTCTGCAGACAACTCTAGGACAACTTTAATTCGCTGTTCTTATTAATTTTATTAAACAGTGTTGTGACTTGTGACGTTGTGACTGATTTAGATTAATTGATCTAGATCACCGATCCAGAACAGTTTGTGTGATCTTCGATCTGATTTAGATTATCTTATCTTTAAGGATCTTGAATTTGTTTTAGATCATATAAATATAATAAATGTTTTTCTACACTATTCAAGTTAGAATTTGTAAAAATTGATAAGTACCTGAGTAATCTTTAATCTGTTTAAATCGCTTATGCACTACATTTTTTTATCTTTTTGTTATGTAATGTAATTCAAGAGTTAAAAAATATTTTGTCTAATATTGATCTTTTTATGTTTTAAAAACAGACCCCTAATTCCTGATCTGATTTAATAAAAAAGACCTAATCATACAAATTTGTCCATGACCTGATCTAGATCTAAATCCTTCTTAAAATGATCTGTCACAACATATTAATTACAAATTAGCGATGTTTCAAAGTGTTGTTACAGTAAAAAAGTAAAATTATTTTACCTGTAAGGTCGTTTCATTCTTCTTCTACGGCGGTAATTCCCGTTTTCAAACATATCTTCGTACTGTGGATCTTTAGAAACAAAAAACAAAATATTGGTATAATGTTTCCGATGACAAATAAAATTATTCTCACCTAATGTCCAATAATTCCCTTTCCGTTCTCCGCCGCCCTCTCTAGGCACCTTGACAAAGCACTCATTGAGGCTTAAGTTGTGCCTAATGGAGTTCTGCCAGCCTTTTTTGTTCCGCTCGAAATAGGGAAACTTACTGGTGATGTAAGCGTAAATTTCACTTAACGTCGCTCGTTTTAGCTGGGAGTTTTGTATGGCCATTGCGATCAGCGCCACGTAGGAAAAGGGGGGCTTTCCCCCAGAACTGCCCGAGCTGTTACTCGTCGCCCCCGAACCCCCGGAACTTGACGGGGGGCCGCTGGAGGACGGGGGGTTCGTGGAACCGGACGTGCTGCTTGATTGGCTGGGGACGTCTGATTGTATCGTGGAGGGGGTCACGCTATTCGTGGGGGTTGATGATGCACTAAAAACATTATATAGGTTAGGGGACAGGATCAGTCGTCCACCATCTTGAAGACCACATTTTGTGAGTCATTTTTTATTGTAAAGGGTTGTTCACCAATATAATATAATTTTAAAGATGTTAATTAAGCCGAAATGGAAATTTAAAGGTTTGAAAATAATAAAATAAGAAACAAAAATATCTTTCGGATAATCACAAAAGTGATGTATAGACTCGACTGTGTCTCTAGTGACTCACAGGTTACAAGTTCGAATCCAGTCATGACTGACAACAACCATGAGAACTCCTGTTTAAATATATATATATATATATATATATATATATATATATATATATATATATATATACACTGGCGGAAAAAAAAAATGAAACACTTTGAAATTCGTGAAATTTCGACCATTTTCAAACCGCTATAACTCGGCGTATTTTCAATCGATTTCGATGAATCTTTGTGGACGAAAAACTTTGAAGTGTCTACTTTAAAGTCATGCCTGCGAATTTTAGCGCAACACCTTCCGCCCCCCTCCAGCACCCCGGTGAAAAATAATAAATTTTAATTTTAAAAATGTCCAACTTTGACGATGTCTATGGACTTTAAAAAATTTTTTTGACTTGATCCATCAAAAGGGCACTAAAATTCACTCAATTCCCTGTGCATTACTCAAAGAACGAAGTTCCTACGATCATTTGGAACAAAGTTATGAATTTTTTTAAAAAAAGGGCATTTTTTGGTTTTTTGCACATAACTCAGCGACTTTTCAACCAAATTAGACGATTCTTTCGGGGAAAAACCAAATTGTGAGTGTACTTTAAGGGGATAATCTCAGATTAGGATGATCTTTTTTCGTACCGTTTAAAACCCGAACAAAAAAACACGTTTTTTCGCAAAAAAACGTCTAACTTTGGCGATGTGTACCGAGTTGGAAAAAAATTTGTCGGCTCGATCCACAGAAAAGGCATTGAAACTTGTTCAATTACCTGTGCTGGGCTCAAAAAACGAAGTTCCTACGACGATTTGGCACAAAGTTATGGCCGTTTGAAAAAAAGTGCATTTTTTAATTTTTTGACTCATAAGTCGGAAGTTTTTCGGCGAAATTGCTTGTTTTTTTCACGAATGAAATTTTCCTTCAAAATTTCTAATTTTTTAGACAATTTGAGTTACACAAAATTTTCAATTTTATTTTTAAATTTTCTCGATATTACAGGTTTGCTTATGCCCATGGCATGAAGCACGGTGCTCGATGTGGCATTTTGCTTCGTACAAAGCTGTCAGAAGGATGTTACACCGGTATAGTAAAATGCCGTACGAAAATTTGTATATTGCTTATTGCTATGTTCACTTCGTACTTTGAAGGTTTTTGAAAATTATTTTTGACAGCTGAGAATTAAAATTCATCAATTCTTTGTGTCAATTAAATCAATAATTAGTTTATAATCCTTTAAGCTTTTGTCAATAAATAAACTAATGATTGATTTAATTAACACAAAGAATTAATGAATTTTAATTCTCAGCTGTCAAAAATAATTTTCAAAAACCTTCAAAGTACGAAGTGAACATAGCAATCAGCAATATACAAATTTTCGTATGGCATTTTGCTATACCGGTGTAACATCCTTTTGACAGCTTTGTACGAAGCAAAATGCCACATCGAGCACCGTGCTTCATGCCATGGGCATAAGCAAACCTGTAATATCGAGAAAATTTAAAAATAAAATTGAAAATTTTGTGTAACTCAAATTGTCTAAAAAATTAGAAATTTTGAAGGAAAATTTCATTCGTGAAAAAAACAAGCAATTTCGCCGAAAAACTTCCGACTTATGAGTCAAAAAATTAAAAAATGCACTTTTTTTCAAACGGCCATAACTTTGTGCCAAATCGTCGTAGGAACTTCGTTTTTTGAGCCCAGCACAGGTAATTGAACAAGTTTCAATGCCTTTTCTGTGGATCGAGCCGACAAATTTTTTTCCAACTCGGTACACATCGCCAAAGTTAGACGTTTTTTTGCAAAAAAACGTGTTTTTTTGTTCGGGTTTTAAAGGGTACGAAAAAAGATCATCCTAATCTGAGATTATCCCCTTAAAGTACACTCACAATTTGGTTTTTCCCCGAAAGAATCGTCTAATTTGGTTGAAAAGTCGCTGAGTTATGTGCAAAAAACAAAAAAATGCCCTTTTTAAAAAAAAATTCATAACTTTGTTCCAAATGATCGTAGGAACTTCGTTCTTTGAGTCCTGCACAGGGAATTGAGTGAATTTTAGTGCCCTTTTGATGGATCATGTCAAAAATTTTTTTTAAAGTCCATAGACATCGTCAAAGTTGGACATTTTTAAAATTAAAATTTATTATTTTTCACCGGGGTACTGTAGGGGGGCGGAAGGGGTTGCGCTAAAATTCGCAGGCATGACTTTAAAGTAGACACTTCAAAGTTTTTCGTCCACAAAGATTCATCGAAATCGATTGAAAATACGCCGAGTTATAGCGGTTTGAAAATGGTTGAAATTTCACGAATTTCAAAGTGTTTCATTTTTTTTTCCGCCAGTATATATATATATATATATATATATATATATATATATATATATATATATATATATATATATGGTCAAATACATGACTCTCAAAAGTGAGTTGCCACAATTAGAATTAAAAACATAAACTATGCTTTTAAATTTATAAATCTGTACTTCTGAACATAATAATACCAAACAATAATACTAGTGATGCCGCCGAGACGAGAGATTTCTCGTCTCGTCTCGGAATTACGAGATAAGAACCAAAACATTTGATTTGATATTTTTTATATTTTTCTTTTCGAAAATGTCAATTTTTGTTTTATTTTACTTTGTTCGTAGCATTTATGGTTTTGATTTAATATATTTGTATTGCTAAAACAATAATTAAATAGAAATTTAATAGAAACGTAGGTACAGAATAGTTCCTAAATTTACTTCTAGCTTTTGAAATATATGGCAGCATTTTTTTTTCGAGAAATTGAGACGAGATGAGAATCGTGTTTATGAGACGAGAATTGAACAGCCGGGAAATTAAATTAAACTTAAATTTCTCGTCTCGTCTCACGGCATCACTAAATAATAATGTCTCACTTTTCGATGGTAACTGGTGTTATAAGCCAGGATTTTTTCTTACCTGTTGGAGCTGTCTTTGTCATGATCAGGATGGTGAACCAATGAATGGTGATGCGCGTGAAGAACTCTTGAAAGGTGTTCTTCACTCTTGAGGGCACTACTTGAACTTTGAGACACGATTCCGCCTCCACCGCCACCACCTAAGCCGCTCTCGGACACATAACTCGACACTACAACAAATCAATCAATCAATTCATTCATTTAAACATACAATAGTTATTTGTGTATCAAGTACGGATGGCGCATTGTTTGTTGCACGCGGCGAGAAATTTGTTCAGTCGAGGCGAAGCCAAGATTGACGACTCGCCAAGGGCAACAAACAAGCTCTATCCAACGAGATGCACACAATATTTTGTCTACAATTGTAACGTCAATATAGCTTATTTTAAAATTATTATTATTTGCCGTGCTTATAACAATTCAATTAAATGGTGGTTATCGATCATCATTATGACAACGTTTATAAACAAAACAAACATTTTTCAAACAAAATGTTCACAATCGTAGTTTGAGGCCAATTTGGCGAAATAGTTTCACTAGTGCGACTAAACAGTACATATCCTAACTAAAAATTGAATAACAATGTTCATATTGTACAACAATAATTATTGTAGACAAACATAATAATTAGAAAATTCGAAAAATTTCTGGCTGGATAAATGGTTTATTTTAGAGTTATTCCAAAAGAAATTTCCTTTCACGGTTACGTATTATAAGAAAGTATAATTTTCGATGGTATCCATCACTGAAAACAAATGCAGAAAGTCTAAAAAGTTGAAACGTACAGCAAGTATACACTATTACCAAATTTTGCTTCAGTAATAAAAATGGACGAGTAAATTAGTAAATAAATACAACAATAAATAATCACACTACCGAACTGAGAGTAGATGGCCCCCTTAATTAGTTTGGCGGACTAAAAAATAAAATAAAATATGAAAGTCAATGTCAATAGGTAATAGGCTGGTTGGCGCAGTATTCATTAAAATTTCAGTGTTGGAAATATCAAATTTCAGCCATAAATTTTTATAGTTATTTCAAACCATCACCTCAGAACAGTCAGGACACATAGAAATTTTTAGTGTTATTTATTACTCTCATACACCCAAAGAAAAACAAAACCAAACAATCGTCAACTGACTTCTTTTGTTGAAATAATAACACACAGTTTAATTTTCAGACAGACAATTACAGTCGTATTTATAAATCTCTGCTAATTGAAGATGAAATTGACTACAGGCATTGTGAATCATAGAAAATATTTAGGTAGTTATTTGAGCAGCGATTTAACAATTATCAAATTATGATACATTTGTTTTGATTTCGATATAACGGAGGTTGAAATAATAAAGTATATCATGAATCATAACAAACGAACACGGAATCACTTGAATATGTTGACGCCATAAAAAATTGTGGAGTAGATAGCCGAATGCGTTAAGGGGGCACTAAAAATTATGCTGAAAACTAAAAGACAGTTTCCCAGTTTCCTAATAGTCTTTTGTTGATTTGGAACTCGGTTAATAATTTTGCTGTGCATTTAATTTATCATCAGATAATAACACAAGAGAAAAAGATGATAATTTTTCAGTACTTAATTGTTTTATAGTTTATTTTTATTAATTTCGCGACACCAAATATTATCTTTTAAAATACTTGCATAAGTATCATTCTTTATTAGGGAGGTCACTATCATCGTAATAATACTGAAAAGTATGTTTAGTTTTTCCTTAAAATTTAGGTAAATATTCACATTTTTAGAATAACAAATACATTTTTGAATAGATAAAGTTTGTCTCCAAATGCGTCTAATGCCAATGCCACTTTTTCAATTTGTGTACTCTATTTTTTATATTCAACAAAATTTTAAAAAGTGAATTACAAATGGTAATTCACTAGTTACCAATTATCTTGTTTAAATTAACACATTTTGTTTCACAAAGCATACTCTTCGATAAATCAGACATGAAAGAATGGAATGGCAATCGCGAATTATTTATTATTACGTTTGTTTGTTGTTAAATAAATCACAAACTTGTGCGAAGCATGTTTTGGTCATTTAGGTAAACGACACTCTTAAGGTCGCTCTTGAAACCGTTTTTAGATATTCATTTTAAAGCACTTCATCTGCATAAATTTCTGCAAATCGAAACAAGCAAAAACGCTGGTTTATAATGAATGTAACTGTTGACTTTTTCTGTGTTCTGTTAACATGAGCTATAGGTATTTCTATGTTACGGTTCATATGACACTAGATTTGACGTATACCTATACTGTCTATACGTACGGTTCGCCAACTTTTAAGAAAACTTCCTGCTAGGCTAGAGTATCACTAAAGAGTGTGGCCATAGACGCTTTATGCAAACAAGTTGCCATGGAATTAATTAATGTTTAACTATAACAATATGATATCCAAAAATTAGTTCAGTATTTAACTCATCCGAAATTTATGCAGAAAGCTTGTGTAAAATGACAAAATGAGCCATGTCAAAGTTTAAAGTGTTTAAAGTTTAAATTATGACGTAAAATAAGATTTTGACTATTATTGGGTTAGAAACATTACCGTTACAAATACCATGCTGAGCTTATTTCACTTTTAAGCGCGCCCTTAAAACAAAGTATTTATTATTTTATATTACCTAAACAATATTCTTGCTATGCTAAAAACATAAATTTTGTGGCAGTTAAAATTACAAAATAAAATCAAACAAAAATGAATAACGAATAATGGAATGACAGATGGTAGTTAGATTTTATGCCGTATCATGTCTCTTCTTCTCATGTTCTCATCGCGCGAAAATAATTACGGCCAATAACAATGTTACATAATGAAACAAACTACGTCCCGTACTATCTACGTCATGGAATCTTAAATAATTTATATCTTTTATATGAAATTATTTAAAAACTTTTCTCTAGTTTTTATTTTTAGGGACTAAGGTTCTTAATTTGATCTCAAGGGATTATTTTTCATATTTAATACCGTTGTCGAGGAATTGAATTAATTAATTCCGTTGTTAAGTAAATACGTTCTATTTGTTACATAGTATCTATGGTAACAATATAAATATTTGTCAAAATTCCAAAATGTGTATTCTTTTAAACTATTTTGTATTTGTTTGAGGATGAAGTGCAAAAATAGCGTATATACCACAGGATTAAAGTAGGTACCCAAAGTACCTTTAATTCCTCAGGTGATTATTTCGGCTCTTGAAATAAACTTCACCCTCAGGATTAAATAATGCACTTTAGTCCTTTAATATATAATATACCTATACCATTCTTCACTAGTCATGACTGGACATGTAATATATTTTGTTATCATTAATATTGCTTATTTCGATAATGGTGGAGAGTCTTGTTAAAGTTAAAAAATAAAATGAAAGAAAAATTCGGAACATACTCCAGAAAAATTTATCCCATTCCCATCTGCCGGATGGCGAAGGAAAAGGCCTCGTAATTTCTTCTTCTTCTGGTATTTCTGTTTTGATTATGATGTTTTCTCTACTTGTTCTCATATCCATTTTATAACTAACACTTTGTCACTTTATTTTATTTACACTTGTTCATAACTCCCACAAACTAATTCAACAAATGCACATAATATTAAGTTCTTGCTCTATATACATTATTTTGAAAATAATATTTATAACTGCGGCAAAAATTTGAGGTATTAGCGTTTGTTTGCACGAAAATGAAATAAAATTAAATTTATTGCAATTAATTAATGTCAATATTGCCAATTGATTAAATTAATTTGAAAACCATTCATAAAAAATAAATAAAACAAAATTGTTTAATGATCCATCAATAAATCATTAATAAATAAATTTTAAATCAAATGAACTTAGACGTATTAATATTACAATAAATTTTAAAAATATAAATATTAGGTAAACAATACAGTAGAACACTTCCTACATAGAGTTGTCAAAACTTATTCAACTTCGATTTATCGAAATTTGAGTAACCTATGCTGAAGTTCGACTACAATAAAAACAAACTTACATTCAAAGGAGTAGAATTACAAATAAACAGAAAACAACTTGTTTTGACTTACACAACAAATTTTTAGAAAATACTGCACAATTCTTCAGGCAGCATTTGGATATGTAATAGGTACACATTTAATAATTTTTACTTCAGTTTCCGTATTGTTAAATAAATTTAATTTAAATTTAAAACATGTCGACAGGGTAATTATAATTTAGTAGTTATAGGCATTGTTTTGTCACAAGTGTTTATAATGTTATTTTTGCACAATATTTGTATGATTTAATTATAATGCTGCACTGTTATTAAGTCGCGTTCACAGTTCTAAATTTGGTGAAATTCGGTTAATTTCTGAAGCTTGTCAAACGGCAATATGTACTTGCGTTCATCAAACTGAAATTCGGTGCACTCGAATTTCAATTCGTAGAAAAGTATCCAAACCGCACATTTCTCAAGTTAGGGTTCGTTCTATTAATTGAGAAAAAATACTGTAGGTACAAACAAAATCTTCTGTTTTCATTTGTCTTTATCACGTTGTCATCAACAAAAACAAACTGACACTGACCAGACAAACAATAAACGTACAAATTTCGAACTGTGAACAGTCAATTTCTTTAAATTTCAGTGATATTATACCAAATGTGAACGCGGTTTTGCGCGCTTTGCTCTCTGAAACAAGCGGCGTAACAATACTGCGCGACCTGCGAACTTGCTGACTGACTAACTGATTCCTGACGCATACCCGTGCCCATGCCCAGCGTCCGAAGGTAACCCGATACTGTACCTTATACCCGATATATGCGATAATATACTGACTTTGGTCTTAACGAGAGGGATACTCGTAAAACGATTAAACGCGCCTGCGGTACAAAGAAATCTGTTAGCACGTACTCACTTTTCAAATTTGCAAAGCAAGTTATGAAAATAATTTTGTTACCTGAAAACAAAAGCAGTTTTTACCCACGTTTGTTTTGTTTTTACCGCGCGCCTCATATTCTAAGGGTATTGTGACGAGTCAATTTTTCGAGTGAGAGTTTTTGGTGGTTAATTTTTTCTGAACGTTTTAACCTAATATACCGAATTAAAAGTAGGTATATTTCGTAACTAAACCACGACGACCATGGTTGCGGTTGTATCCTAACCAAGAAAGAACTTTTAGGATTTGGTTAGATTAAGGAACGCAGTTCCTGAAAGTTTTGGTTACTTTTTCGTAACCATCCATGATAACCAACGATAAACGTTGGTTGTTGTGGTTAGTTTGTACGTTTATGTTTTGCTGGTAAATATTGGGTTTGTGTATGGTTTCATATTAATCGTGGTAAAAGCTATGTATGTTATGTTTCTTTTCATCGTTTCTACATTTTTTAAATAAATAATATGTTGCAATGTCGAAATTAGTGATAGTGAAGTGACAGTAGCACTGTAAGTTATAATAAAAGTTTCAAAAAAATACCACGAATCTGCCATAGTGTAAAGCCACATTAACAGTCCGAAATTTGTGAAGTTGTAGGAGGCAATTGAAGTAAATAAAGTAAAATAAACAGCTGATTTGTTCTAAAAAGCGTTTGAATAATGTTTGTTTTGATTTTTTAAATGATTTTTTTCAAATTTCAGTATTACGCATTACACCAAAATTCTGTCTGAAGAGTCAAAAAAAGTAAAACACAAGCAAACTGTAAATAAATAAATATTTCCTACATTACCATCGTAGACAACCCAGATATGAGGTTTAACTTGTTCCAAATCATGACCACTTTTTTAGGTAGGTACCATAACTAACCACAGATTTACCATTACCAAAACCGCGGTTATTCGCTAATGAGTTACGGAATATACTATAAAATTGTATCTTTTTTAACTGCCAACACAAAGAAGAACGATATTCAGTATTCCTATTAAAATTAATTTGAAAATTTTCGGTAAAGATAATAGACTGCCGAATAGTTTAAGCTAATACCCATGCTTCTCTAATGCCAAGTTTTTTGTTTTTAATTCGTGGTAAAAAATTCCCAAAAAATTGCAAGAATAGGTCATGTTTATCCAGGCATATAAAAAAATTGAGAAATAAATTTGAAATAGTGGCATTAGAAAAGCAAAGAGGCATTCTTAAACTTCTTAAAAATATATTATTTATAATATATTTATAATTATTAATTATTTATTTATTATTAATGTACTATATTAATTTTTCATTTCTAATTTACACATCCTGAGGATGATCCTGGGTTGGATCGAAACGTCGATGTGAAAAAAAATTTTTTAAATGACTGAATCCCAGTAATTTTCCTGCACTTATTCACTATCCAGTCAAGAAATTTCAAATTTCAATATATTATTTGTTATCAAAATTTGTATTTTCAGTTCAGTTTTAAAGGAACTACGGAGCAGTATTTTCGCTAATTTACAGCCAGGAGTGGCCCACCTTAAGAGCCCTATCTGTTTACATGAGGTTTTGCTTGAAATACACTGTTACAGAGAATTAATTTTAAGTACAGATTTTCGTGTAATTCACATATTTTTATATTTAAAATCATATTTACAGTTAGTTTAAGGTTTAAACTAAGTTCGTCTAACATTGAAATTTTGAATTTTGAATTGTGTTACATTAAAAATTACTGTTAGTCGCGTCAATGAATAAAACAGGCAATCTTCGGAAGTCCTCAAGAAAACAACTCCGATTTTTATGATTTTTAAAAAAATAATTATTCAAAATCAGAAACCTTTTGGAGCGGGGGCAGAATTATTTATATTGTTTAAACAAAATTTATGCTATTTATGTAAAAAAATTCAGTATTTCCTGAATTTTTTTCGAAAAACACATACCTACCTACTATACTTTTTCTACGACCACAAATTAAACAACATAAATTCATAAATATGTAAAATTTCACTTATATTATTATTTTAGGTTAAATCATAATAATATTATGCATATAGTTACAAAATTCTAGGTAAGCGTATTTAATTTTTATATGCGAAAAAAATTGACAATGATTGAAAGAAATCATTGATTTCCCTCAGTTTTTCACAAAAATTAAATGTCAAATATAGGAGCCAACTTCACCCCGTGCTTAATACTTATGTCAGTTGCTATGTTCAGCCCGTGACTAAAAACGGCCAAAGCCACGGCTTGTCGAGATATGTTTAAAATGTTATTTAGCGCCATGGAAACCAGTTCGTTAAATGATGTTAATACCAGGAGTAGAAAAATTATATTTTTATTATATGTCATTATATAAATTGAATTGGTACCTATACTATTTGTACTGGTAGATTAATGTAGTAGAGTTTTTGGAGATAATTTTGTCCAATCCAATGTTATGGGGCCCCAGTTATTGCAGTTCTAAGAAAAATAATGACTCCACTTTTCGCGTATTTATAATTTTATATCAGTGACATTACATTAATTATCCAGTAAGTATAAACATAATTTTATTTATTCTTCTTCGCTTTCCTGTTCGCATACTGATGACGTCATATCCGAGACATCGAGGGTATTTTATTATTGTTTGGCGTGTAGTGTTTTATATTTCCCGTTGATTTACGATTCCTGGGCGAGCTTTGCCACTAATGCTCAAATATGGCTGCCTATCGATATCGAACGTCCACTCTAGCGCTATATTATATTTCACTACGTTTATTTCATTTCATTCCATGATCATGAATAGCAGTTAAATTTTATTTTTTAGAATTGAATTTTATCTTTTATTGGAATTATAGCAGTATATCATATTTTATTCATGCTATTTCATACAGTCATAATTTTGACATTTACTCTTAGTTATATATTAGTCAACAAAACACCATATTTAAAAATAATTAATTATTACATAAATAATTTTTTAAATAATATTTCGTACATATAGATTATTTGTTTACCATATTAAATATTATTTTTCGTTGATCGTTTATTAATGCATAATTTTTATCAATCAACGATTTTATTGAATGAATGTATTCAACAGACGTACCTAATACAGAATTATATTAGCTAGCGCTGAGTTGTAAAAAATGGTAAATATACTAAAACGAAATAATTTTGACAGTTTCAGCTAAATAATATTTACGAAGCATTGATGATCACAGTAATGACAAACTTTATACTAACGTAACATATTTCTCATGGAATAAAATGAGTCTTTCTCAAAATTAAAAAGGTATGATCAACGGAAAAGTATTGTAACTAACTAATTATGTTAATAGGCGATTAATAATCTCGACAATAAATTAATGCGTTCGCTTCTCTCACGTGTTAAAATGTCTCAATTATTAATCGCCCTCATTAACACACTAGATAGTAAAATAACTATAAATGAATTAATATATCATAATTTTAACTTACGTTAACTTAACTATTTAGGTACGCCGTTTACTTAGGTGTAAGGCTGGTTTATAATGGATATAACCGGTTACTTTTTCCGTATTTTATAAAGTTGAACTATGGGCTTTTCTTATGTTATAATACATCTTACATCCGTTAATATTTTACCGTTGCGATGAATAATACAATCGATTTATAGTTTTTCTGTGATGTACATGCTGAACTAAATTAATATCGAAAATTTGATTGCACCATTGGAGTCTTCGTAATTTTGTTAGTAAATAACCGTAGTGTCATATTTGTAGCTCTTTTGGCAGAATTTCTACGAATTTTTAAATAGTTTATGGAAGAATTTTTCACCCTATTAATTTGGCAAAGAAAGTAATTTTTTAATTTAATGCTAAAATTCCTTGTTTATACTTGCAAATTCTCGGAACCCCTGGACCTCTGGGGCAACTGCCCGAACTGCCCTACCATAGCTACGCCACTGAGAGAAAGTCATTTTCTGATTGGTACAGACGAGGAAATACTGACTATTATTCCCTGCGGGAATTAAAAAAAGACATTATGTAGCACCACATTTTTTTAATGTTCGTGTTAAAAAAACTGTATACGTCTGTTCATCTGTCACATTGACATTTTCATTTTTGTTTTTAAATTTTTTTCCTATATAATATGATTTATAAATCGTGGTAGATAAAATTACATATTTTTGAAAAATAATTTTCCTTTATTGGTAAGAGATATAGAATAGATTTGAGATTTGATGTTAAATAAATATTGTAAGAGGTAGGTAGTTTGTTCTTTCAAATGTCGTATGACAAATTGTACCTATCGCAGTATTTCCTATATTTTTTGCAAAAAATGTTAGAATGCTTCAAGAAAATATCATTTCCGGTTGGCAGATTTTTACCAAAATCTTTTCAGCTCTTCATTAATATGTACAAATGTATAATACAAAATATTAGAATTTTATGTTCAGTAGAATTTGAGATAATGAATCAGAACGAAAGTGCATAGTAGGCGCACATACACACATACATACACACACATACATCCTCGTGAAAATAGTCAAAATAGGTTCTAAAGGTGCTAAAACGTGCTTAGGCAAAAATATCGACATCAATTTTTTTCACGATCTCTATACCTCTCTAGGCGAGAGGTAAAAATGTCAATTTGTTCTTCTTACTCTAACCAGCGCAAAATGGCTGTATTAATAATTTATTTTCATTATTTTTCAGCTCCATACATCATCACAAACAAATTTGCACAAATTAAAAAATAAAAATAACAAAATAGAACGAAATTCAGTGCATATTTCGTGAATGTGTAACCATTTGTCATGATCCAAACATGCGGTTAAAAAGAAAATGCAGAATTTCAAAATTCAGGAGTCCGAGTGTATTTTCGCTGCATGTGGGTGTTGTATACAAGATTTACAGATATTTGCAATTATTTTGAACATGTAGAAATTATTGCGCGCGATTAATCAAATTATGTAATACCTAGGCAAAAATAAATTGTTAATATTTTAAAGGGCTGTCATTATTTATAATGCTGCGTCAGGTATTGTTATCAGAATGGTAATAAAGACGCGGCACGTGACAATTACGTGGGCGGTGAACACATCCGCTTTTGGCTGAGCAAGCATCATATTTCTTTTCTAAACTCACTTCTAATAATTCATTATTAAATTTTTATTTGTATAGAATGCAAGGATGCAAACGAAAAGTAGGTATATACGCACGCGTTCTTTTATAACATCACTTTACAAATTACTAAAATATAAATTTTGTTTTCTTTTCTTTTATTCTTTTATTTATTTTATTGGTAAATTCACTTAAATTATCTTTTCGCATTTTTAACGATTTCAGAAAACAAATAAATTTTAATAAAATGACGACGTCAACGTCAAATGTGTTTGTGTTTTTTGGAGTTTCTTTTAAATAAAATACAGAATTTTAAGTGAAAAATGTTCTAGAACCTTAAAAAAACTAGAGATAGAAACATAAACTTTTAATTGTTTAAACTATACCTACATCGTATTTCCAGGTAGCATCAGTTTGACTCCAATTAACAAATTCAAATGTTGCTACCTGGAAATACGATGTAGGTATAGTTTAAACAATTAAAAGTTTATGTTGAAGGCGTCTCTTGGAACTATTACAGCTGCCCAAATATGTTATATTAGTCAAGAATAATACAGTTAAATTGATTCCCTATGTTCGATTTTAAAAAGAACGCTCTAATACATTGCTGTCAAATTCGTAACCATGGATATGAAAAGTCCTATGTTTCATGTTAAAATAAATTCACGGTACATCATCTGTCATGAGTAGACTTGATTATTTTGTACTAGTAAGGTTGTGTCGACTATTCACTACTAGTACTTTTAGGTGACTATTTAACAAATGCACATTTTTAGTATAATCTATATTTCCCATTTTTTGCACCATTTCTATCTCTGGGTTTTCTTCAAAGGTCTAGAACATTTTTCACTTGAAATTCACTACCTATTTTATTGTAAAGAAACAAAAAAACACATAATACACATTTGACATTACGTCTAAATTTTATCAAAATATTTGTTTTATGAAAACATGGATAACTGCATTTTTGCCATTTTAATTTAAAATTGGATCTGATTCAATGAATAATCTCTTGAATACCATTCGTAGTCGTAGTTAAGTAGATTATTTTTCTGGTAGTATATTATACACTCATGTACCTTGTGCTTGCGGATATTACTCGTGCTGCGCACTCGTAATATTCATATCCAAGAACAAGGTACATTCGTAATACTACCAAAAAAATAATAAGTGAATATTTTCTCTCGTGCACTTGAACAATTATTTAAATATTTGTCATAATATGCACTTGTGAATATAATTGTTATGATTGCACCCCGAACAATATTCGTCGGTCCGTGATAATGACGCTACGTGTGAAATTCCTCGTTCTCTATTTGTGAATGATTGCCACCCTAACAAAAATAACCCGTGCGCCATTAACAGCATATCGTTTAGCGTACGTGCTCTTAGCGCGGTATTAAAATGACGGATGGCGAGATTTAGTTGTTTACGACTCCATGGAGACCTGGACGTTGCCTCGCAACGAGCTCGCGCCAAATCACTTCACCGTCAGTGCATAGTGGCCATCTCCAACAGGAAGTCGACAGAAATAACAGAATTACTACCGAACTATTAGCGGAAAACGAGAAATTACGCACCACTACAATATCCTTCGGTGTCACTTACACTTCAAACTGAAAATTAATTCTGCAGTGTCGGAGTTTGTTCTTTTGCGCTTTTATTTTATATCAATCATGGTTGCATATACCTAGTTCTTTCTATATACCATTATTCATATTTGATAATATTTTTAAAAGCTTAATATTCTTGTCAGGCATAGTCAAATGTCATAGGTCAGTAGGTCCCCTGTCCTGTCCACATAGGCTCCTATTGGGATCCTTAACCAAATCGAATTATGCTCTCTTGCTATGAAATGCAAAGCAAAAAAACATGTTATACAATAAATAATTTTGTGACTTTGGTTTTGAAATCGATGACCTCATATTTTACAATGATGTACTTATAGGTTGTGCTTACATGGCTATATAATGAAATTTACAAAAAGCCTTGCCATATTTTGTTAAATAATTTCTAAAATTACTAAAAATGCGAGTTTTACAAAATTATTACAGTCAATGGGTTAACTGTTAAAAAAATCTCTATACCCGTCTTCCGACTAATGAATATAACTGATTTGAAAAGAAAATATTTATTTTTGTGCTTTAATCAACGTATAAGTTTTGCTAATTGATGTCACAGCAATTAATAATTTGCATTTATTGATTCACTAATGAGTCATAATTCGTCAAATTAAATTTTAATTTGAAATTTTTTAAATACAGCCAGAATCGTTCAAATTGTTAATCTTCTGGATTTACAAGTGTAGCGCCTTAAGGTACCAACATTATTTTGTGATACATATTTCTAATTGATAACTTGTGATAACAATTCAACACTATTGTATTCACACTCAAATATTTTTATTTTTTGTTTTCATTGGTAATAAACTGGAATTGTAACTATATAAAAATTCTAGTTCTTTTAATTTTTGCCAAATGGTGGTAGACAGAAAAATAAATTTAAATACAAATCGCATAGTGGCATTAAGTATACATTGTTATTACAAAACTTTCCATTATATAATCAATTAAAGTATTTCAGAAAAACACTTCAGATCTTCAAGTTGCACGATTAACATCAAAATCTAATCAAATCTAATCTAGGGTGTCAGAATGTTATATACAAAATAATTTTATTCAGTACTAGTAGTACACACAGACAAACATCATTGCGAAACTATCAAAATCGTATTCTGGGGTGGGGAGTGGGGACCTTAGAACGTGCTTTTTCATTAAAAATCACTATCAAATTTTTAGCATGATTACAATACCCCTTTTTATACAGATCGAGATCTGTGCGGCGAGAGGTAAAATTTCACGATTCATACCTATATTTTATAGTAATCGTAGTCAATTTAAACTAAAACAATTATTTTTAAAAATTGGGGCTTTATAAATCTTCCCAATTCAATCGTCTGGCGGCGTCCAAATAGGAACATACAGGTTCATGCTTTGCAATATTGCAACTGATTGTCAGTACCAGTAGTTTACAACCGACGATTTTAGTGTTTCGCGTGTGATTCTTTTGTGATTTTGTACGAAAAATATTTGTTATTTGTTAGTAAAATAAGACAATATTGTGTTACAGTGTGTGGTTAGAGTGCTGTGAAGAAGATATGAACCCAGGACTTGGAGGTAGCAGCCGAAATAGTCATGCAGAACCAGAAATCAGCAAATAGTAAGTTATACATTCTTTATTTATTGCAATCAATCCATGCCGCAAAACATTGTTGTTGTTGATTACAACAAACAAACTGAACATCAAGAATTCATAAAACTATCTGCGTATTAAGACCCTTAAATTTCGTCAACAATATATATTTCGGTACTAACAAATAAAAGTCCGTTTATCCAATAAAGCAGGTATAAAATACCGCAAATCCTAATACAAACAATTCCACCGAATAAAACAAAAACAAAAACCAATTGTATTATAAAATTAGCACCGGCCAACAGAGAGAACCCCATAACCTATAAGCTAAAACGTGAAATCCGTTGTTTCATTTAGGGAATATACACCGCGTTTGTTGTTTTCTCTGTTTTCGTTTTAGAAATCATTAACTTCACGTGTGCTAATTGTCTTGTTTAAATAACAAAGATCACGTTACCGAGGGATACAATTACAGCACTGCAAGCCATTTTCGGATAAAGATACATCTGATTTTTTTATTAATGGAGAATTATTGGAAAATGGAAAATATTCTACCGGGGATTATGTTACTCCTACTCTTGATGGATGATATTTTTTAATTTTTTTGTTTGAATACAGAGATTTTTAACTTTGATTGGAAATTTGTTTCATGAATTTTATGTGTGTTTATTTGGTAAATCTTGCTTATTTGAGAGATTGTTATTCAATTAATTTTTATGTATTGATTGTTGTTTTTTTAACTTGATATCAATATTTTACTGTGTAAAAATTATTATGGTAAATAATAACAGTAAAAAGTAAAGATAATTAAATACTTTGAAACATTTTTAAATTATAATTTAAATGACAGTTTTAACATTCGCAATAAAATAATATATATAAACGTGTCCACAATAAAATATATTAAAAAGAAAATTAAATTTCAAATGGAAACATACCTGTACAGGGCGCGGCAAAAATATGGAATGGCACTGCAAAAAAATTTCAATCTAAAAATTGGTTCATGTATTACCAAAATATTATGAAACATTTTATATAATATGATATAAAGCATTCAAAACTCACGCCTGCAAAACCGCCTTTGATAAATAATATGTAAGTAATTATTAGGTACCTTATTTATATGCGACTGTTTAAAAAATGAAAAAAGTGGCATTAGACGCATTTGGAGACTACCTTTATTTATTCAAAAATATATTTTTTATTCTAAAAATGTGAATTTGTACTTCAATTTTAATGAAAAAACTAAACGTACTTTTTGCTGTTCATTTAATTTATCATCAGATAATACCGCACAAGAGAAAAAGATGATAATTTTTCGGTAGGTAGGTAATTGTTTTATAGTTTATTTTTATTAATTTCGCGACACAAAATATTATCTTTTAAAATATTCTTTATTAGGGGGAGGGGATTACTACCGCCATAATAATACTGAAAAAATGTTTAGTTTTTTCGTTAAAATTGAAGTAAAAATTCACATATTTAGAATAACAAATACATTTTTGAATACATAAAGTTGGCTCCAAATACGTCTAATGCCACTTTTTTCATTTGTGTACCCTATTTTTTATATTTATGGCTAAATATGGCCAATTTTAGCTATTTAGTGAGATTTTTATACCTACGTATTTTATCACATATTTATTTAGAACAAAAAAAAAATTAAAAAATTGGCATTAGACGCACTTGAGGACAACCTTTAGCTATTTAAAATATCTCACTTAATTAAAAAATCTTAATATTGAAACAAGTTTTAATGGAAAAATTAAATAAAATATCGTTTTCACCATTTTGACGGCTTGTATTGAACCATTTGTAATTTAATTTTCTGAATTAAATAGTTTTAGTATTTATTTAAATTAATAATTTTATCTTTTGCTTGTTTATGTGTAATAAGCCGCACAGTCAAATCCAGCGACTAGATATCAACCCTCCTTAACGCCAATTTTTACCTGTAGCACATACCGTATAATGATTACAATAGAAATTTAATCCGTTATCTAACCCGGGAGCAAAGGGCAGAATAGAAGAATTAAAGTATCAGTATCAGTTAAGAGCAAAGGGCAAACGCCCTACGTTTTACGACAGAATTAAATAGGCTTACAGCACGTGTCTCTATAATTAGCCCTTATTCCTTTAGTGATAGTAGTTACCTACTTTATTTAAAATTTATGCAGTATTTACTGTAAATAAATTAATTTGTATTTATTATCTCTCTCACATATTTCAAAACATCTCAAAATTTATAATTTCATAATTATGCTTCATTATTCCGGAAGTGTAAAAATATGTCCGATTATAGAGGTGTCCTGTCCGTTTATGCGAAAAAATTAGGAAAAATGAATTATATCCATTATGTTGTAGTTTACTAAATATAATTTTAAACCATTGATATTTTACTGTAATAATTATGTTAATTACTTAATAGAAATTATCTACTAAGTCAAAATGAATGGTATGCTGCGTCCGTTTATGTGAGACTTTCGGCGTTTTTACCTCTCGCTTCATTTATACTAATATAATAAAAAGGAAAGATTTGATTGTATGTTTGTTTGCATTGAAAAGGCTCCAAAACTACTGGACCTATTTTAAAAATTCTTTCACCGTTGGGAAGCTACATTATCCCCGGGTACCATAGGCTATATTATTTTTAAAAAAAATCAAAATTGTTTCTTCTTATGACGAAAATGTACAGTAATTTGTCACTTAATTGAACAAACATTTAATTAAACTACTATGTATTAGTTGTTGAATAGGAATTTCGAATTCAGTTGGTCTAGGTGTTTTGAAACAGACAGTTGTGGATTGTTAGTAATTGGTATTGGTACCTATTGGTTAGTATTAAGTTTTTTTTTTTATTTATTTGATGTTTATAACGACGTCAAATCGTGTCAAATTGCATTGTTGTCGCCGGCTATCTAATTCAGAGTTTACTGCATCGATTGAGTTCAAATTTGGTGTGATGGTAATAGCTTTAGATGTAACATATGACATGAGCACAATTGCACAATAAAATGGCGGTAACCGATTGGGATTAAATCGGCACGCAACTTGTACATATTTATTTCAAAATTATTATATATCGATGGTGTTTGTGGGTTTTTTATACATGAAAATCGTGGGAAGTAACATTTATTAAAATAAAATTTGTTATTTTGAAGATGATTTTATTGTAGAATGCCCGATTGACTACACTGGGAAATTGACATTTCCGATTGTCAATTGCGTGCTTCATATGTCATTTCCAAGGTTATGAGTACAAGAAATAAATATGCGTACGTTCAATAGATAATAGATACTATGTCCGTTATTAAAGCTGTCTGCAATGAGAGATTTTGCTGAATATGAAAAATGTTGAAACGATAAAAATACTGAAGGAGTCAAGTTTAAAAGGTGCGCTGCGCTACTTGTAAAAGTACTCTTTACTGCCGCTGAAAAAAAATGTAGGTAGCTGCAAACATAAACAAAGCATTTCGCAGCTGCGTACAAACATACATACACACATAAATGAATATGTCAGACTGTGTTTAGTGACTAGAACGCCGTATAACACGCCATATTTACTCAACGCATTTCTGTTTTATTATTCGCATAAAACCAAGTGTAAATTGTGAACTATAATAACGGCTATTATTTCATTCTTAACGCAAACCAATAAATAAACATTTGTGTGAAGTGTTACTAACTTTACGCTAGAAATAAACGCGTAATTTTCAAAACGCCGTGAAATTCACCAAGGAGTGAACATTTTTTGGAAACTAGGTTTTTAAAATTTTATTGAGATAATTTTTTTTTGTAATAATTTGCAGGAAAACACAAAAATGTTCACTTATAATATCACATGTGCTTTAATTTTTTCCGGATAATATTTTGAGTGCTTCCAACAACGTCACACGAGGGCTAATTACGTTGGAATGCACGATAAAAAATTTCCTGGACATGAATGTATGCACGAGTGCATATTCGGTAAGAAAATCGCAATGACACCTCCGCTCTATTTTTAATTATTTTTTTTTGAAATATTTACTAAATTTGTATTTAACATTAATAAATATATATTATTTATCTTACTAAATTCCTTATTTACAGTCAATATTACAATTTATCCAACTTTTAATTTAATATTAAACTGACATACGGAGGGTGCCTACTCAAATCTAGAAAACTCAGAGCTAGAAAATTCAACTACAAGAAAATTCTTGCCCGGAAGAATAAAACAAACGAAAATTCAGAGACAAGAAAATGCTTACATAAAAAAATGCATTCATAGAAAATTCAAATTTGGAATCTGATTGATGCAGAAAACGCATGTAAAGGAATATTCAAAACTGGAAAAAATATGGCTGCTGAAAAAATTGTTTTAACTACGTGCCACTAGATGTCATTGACTTATGTTAGTTTCTTTTCGTACCACCAAATATAAATGTGTATGCATAATAGATAAAGTAGTATACTTTTAATTCTTTAGCAAAATTTATTGATCTATAATCACGGACATACATATCGATAATGCACGCACTGACATTTATATTACGTATCGCCATCTAGTGGCTTGTAGTTTAAATACGTATTTTTCAAATGGCCATATTTTTTCCAGATTTGAATTTTTCTATACATGAATTTTCTGTGTTCACTTGATTCCAGATATGTCTTTTCTATTAATGTTTTTTTTGTGAATGAAATTTCCTTAGCTTGGGATTTCGTGAATTTTATGATTCCTGTCAAGAATATTCTCTTCTTGAATTTTCTAGTTTATAATATTCCAGTGTTGAAGACGTTCCCCATACGGATAGTAAAAGTGTGACCGGATAGCCGGATAACGGATAGTAACCGAATTTCCGTTGCATCCCTAAATTATACGCAGTATGATAGAAAAAAGAAAATGATATCTTCAGTATATCATATACCTACCTACACCTAGTAAATACTATAATTTGAGTATTATTTATTTCTGTTTTAAATTGTTTAAATTATGCATGAATGCATTTAAAGTGGATAAAATCGGATAAAATAGTTCAACGGAATATTGCTAAACGATTCGCGTTCTAAGATTGTGTATTATCTAAGTAAATAAAATAAAAATAATTTATTTGACATTTAGGATAATCTATATCACTCGGAACAATTTTATCTCATATCATTTTCATAACAAATCCTTGACTAATTTAACGTTTTACTTTTTTTCTGTGTAGTGATAGCGTAAGAAAATATAAGATTATCCTGAATCACAATGGCAAGATCTCTGTTGTTATAGCGTTCAATTGTTTACTGTAAACTGAGTCCGTGTTTTATCAGAAGTGTGAAACATTTGACTATCAACATCGGTGTGACATAAACAAATGACGCCAGATTAGACGGTAGAGTTACTTGATAAAGTTTTGCATTGCACCAGGACATTATGTTATGAGAAAAATATGTCGGTAGGTTATTAAGTTTCGAAGACTAATAATTTATTATAAATTGGACGTGTATTAATTACTGAAAAGCAAAGATTGACTGAAAAAAATTAGAAATTCCTAATTATGTACGACCTATAACACGAACATTAAATGTGTGATGTTTGCTACATAATGCCATTATATTAAAACGTCGGTTTAATTCGGCAAACTAAAATATTGAAAGTAATTCAATTTCCAATTAATTTTTCTTTTTCTCATTGACTGAATGATGAATCAGTTCTATGGTAATGTCTCTTTGTTTGACCCGATTTAAGCCTCATTCACATAAGCATTTAATTTCAAGGGGCCCGTCTACCTCCTAAAATCCAGCATAAAATGTACTAACGTAGCGAGTGTTTTGTGGCTAGTACAAGAATGGTAAAAAAATTATAACAAAGATTTAATAGAGAACGAATGGATCTACAAATATGATTAAAAATGGTACATGATGAAATACAATAAAAATTCCAATTTATGCAAACTTTGCACTATTTATCTAATGATAGAAATTAATTTATAAAATTTTAAAAAGGCACATCTGTAAATCTATTCTTTTTACTTCCTTGTACGGAGTAATAAGGATGTATTGTAATCCCGAAAAATTTCGGTTTTCAGATTTTGATGGAAATATCCGTTTTGACCTTTTCTGAATCCATTATGACTAGTTTCGTCGTGACGTCTGTACGTATGTACGTACGTATGTACGTATGTACGGACGTATGTGTGTCGCATAACTCAAATACGGTTAGACGTAGAAAACTGAAATTTTGTATTTAGGACTGTTATAGCATCTAGTTGTGCACCTCCTATTTTTGGTTTTGAATCTATAAACCGGAAGTAGTACTTTTTAAAAATATTTTGATAAATAATTAATTTTAGACAATTTTTTTTATTTTAAATGAAAGATTATGTGATTATTATCTACAATCGGTATTTTATAAATTTTTCTGTATCTTCTATCATTTAAGAATAATTAAAGTATATACTTATAATTTAGTATTTCGGTATCTTGTACTCCATGATCGTTTAACATTTGTTACTACGTAAAATTTAAATGATTATGACATAACAGTGACAATAGTAAAATATGCTTTATATCTTCTTCTGCAGTTTAAATAAAATGACTAAAATATATATGTGAGTATACTAGTATAAGTTAAAAGAATTTTTTATATTATTCTACATTTTAGTTATTAAGAAAAGTATGAACACACAAGGCGTACAAGGAAGTCATGTGGTGCCCACGTCAGATTTTTACTTCCTTGTACGGAGTATGGAAGTATTGTAATCGCGAAAAATTTCGGTTCTCAGATTTTGACGGAAATATCCGTTTTGACCTTTTCTGAATCCATTATGACTAGTTTCGTCGTGACGTCTGTACGTACGTGCGTACGTACGTACGGACGTATGTGTGTCGCATAACTCAAATACGGTTAGACGTAGAAAGCTGAAATTTTGTATTTAGGACTGTTATAGCATCTAGTTGTGCACCTCCTATTTTTACTTCCTTGTACGAAGTAAGGAAGTATTGTAATCGCGAAAAATTTCGGTTCTCAGATTTTGACGGAAATATCCGTTTTGACCTTTTCTGAATCCATTATGACTAGTTTCGACGTGACGTCTGTACGTACGTATGTGTGTCGCATAACTCAAATACGGTTAGACGTAGAAAGTTGAAATTTTGTATTTAGGACTGTTATAGCATCTAGTTGTGCACCTCCTATTTTTGGTTTCAGTCTACAAACCGGAAGTAGTACTTTTTAAAAATATTTCGATAAATATTTAATTTTAGACAATTTTTTTTATTTTAAATGAAAGATTATGTGATTATTACCTACAATCGGTATTTTATAAATATTTTTGTATCTGCTATCATTTAAAAATAATTAAAGTACATATTTATAATTTATAGTATTTCGGTATCTTGTAGTCCATGATCGATTAACATTTGTTACTACGTAAAATTTAAATGATTATGACATGACAGTGACAATAGTAAAATATGCTTTATATCTTCTTCTGCAGTTTAAATAAAATGACTAAAATATATTTGTGAGTATACTAGTATAATAAGTTAAAAGAATTTTTTATATTATTCTACATTTTAGTTATTAAGAAAAGTATGAACACACAAGGCGTACAAGGAAGTCATGTGGTGCCCACGTCAGATTTTTTTATTAAATGTTTATAAAAACATTATATTGAAGTCAATAATAATCTTACAGTTTACTCGCAACGAAATCACTTGTGGGTACAGTATTTTTCAAGTTCATAGGTTCAAACTGACATTGCATAGATAGGATGCGGCGAAGTACGAGTTTCAGGCTGGTTTCAGGCAGTAGTAGTAGTGGGGATAAGAGTGAAATAGAAAAAAAAGTAAAATCTAAAATATTCCAGGTATTCGGGAAAAAACCTAGACGGGCCGCTTAAGGTTTACATTTATGTTTATGTTTAAGGAAGTTTGAATACATCTAACTAAATATCGACTAAATATGATCACATTTAGTATAATTAATTAAAATTTTCTTTAATACTTTAACGTAAACAAAATGTAAACCTTAAAAATAAATTCCTTAAACAGGAATATCCACTGTTCCTCTTTTATTTATTAAAAAGATATTAATATTTTTATAAATAATATAAATAATACTAAAGTACCTTGAAGACAGACCATTCGTTTATCAATTTTTATTCATTGAACGAACTTAATGTTAGTATTTTTTTAGATTCATAGGTAATGTTCAGCTCGCTTTGCAGTGTAATAGAATATCAAATAACAGGCAGTGTGAATGTGAATATGAAAAACAGGTTGAGAAGTCGAGATCGGGTTTCAAAAATTCTTAAAGAAATAATGGGAACGATTAGTCACCGTAAAAATATTGTGTTCATATTTATATTAATAAAGCAAGGTGTGAAAATAATACAGACCAACACGTTTCACAATGAGATTGGTTTATACCTCAATTAATGGGTTTTATTTACCATGCCCTTCTCTTACAGGACCGCATTCAGAAACTTTAAATACAATACGAATTTATGACATTTAAAAATGTTTACCGATTTTTTTAAAGGCCAGAATAATAAACTTGAGCAAATTGATAGCCAAAATTAAATTTATATTTGCTCATTATTCCATGCAAATGATCCGTTTTTTGTCAGGATAATAGTAATTATTTCATACACGTAATTTTTGACCAATTATTAGCTATTTACTCGAAGAAGCCAGTTTTATTGCGATTATTTTACACACGTCATTTCTAGCCAATAAGAATGCATAACTTTTTCGAAGAGGGTAGTTTTTCAGCGATAAAATTTGATAAAACCACAGTAGGGTAACCATGGTTACATTTTGTTTATTAAATGTTTTTAATGTTGCAAACGTCAAAAATAAAATAATATACAGATAAGATATTCATTAAAAATGAGATTTGGAGATATTTCTATTGAAGAAATTAATATCAATATTAATAAAAGTATTGCGGAGAATACTAAGAGAACAAGAATGTCCATTTGGAATCAATTTAATTATAATTATCGTTCGTGAAATAATCAAGCAAATATAATTCGAGTCATAAATTTAATTGGTAAAATTTACTCATAATTCCTGCGTAGAAACGACAACTCGGGTCAAAATTGACTCTTAAATCACTCCAGCTTCGCTGTCGTGATTTAAATATGTCAATTTTGACACTCGTTTGTCCGTTTCTACGCAACAACTATTCGTAAATTTTACCGATAATTTTATGGCTCTTATTATATTACTTATGATAAAATTTGATAAAACCCCAGTATATATAGGTACATTGGTTACCTTTAAACCGTATTATTTTGATATTCGTGAAATAATCAAGCAAATATAATTCGAGTCATAAACTAATTTGGTAAAATTACTCAATGCCCGCTTAGAAACGACAACTGCCTTTCAATTACTACAGCTTCGCTGATAAATTAAAAATATGTGAATTTTGCCACTCGTTTTTTCGTTACTACGCAATAATTTTACCAATAAATTCATGACTCTTATTATAAAAATCTTTTGTCATGGCAAAACAATATGTTATATAGCTTTAACAATTACCTATTTGCAAAAAACCAACCAGGGTTTTGGTATTTGTTTATACTTTTTATTTATTCCTACTATCGCAGGAAAATGATTCCCAAAGACAAAGCTCCACGCAAAATGAGACCAGTGGTTTGAATATTTAAAACAATGTCTGTTCTGCTTGAATTTACCTACCAAGGCTTAAAGCTAGATACAGGCCTACCCAATTATAAGTATAAGTGCTAAATTGATCAACCAGTGCTTTAATAACATTATTGGGTAGGTCTGACTCTTAATTAGCTATAGATTCAGTTTCAGACTTACCCAATTATAAGTTTAAAATTAACCAAACAACGCTTCCTCAAGATTTTCCTTAAAACAAATAATTTATTTATATTATATTTAAAAGTCGTCTTGCTACGAGTATATGCTATAAACATATTTTGTAAGTTAAAACTACAAAATAAAATCAAACACAAATGAAATAAGCAGGAATAAAGTAATAATGACAGATGGTAGTTTAGGTACATTCTCTGCCGCATCATGTCTCTTCTTCTCATGTTCTCATCGCCCGAAAATTTTTACAGCTAATAAAACCGTTCCATAAACAAACCATGTCCTATACTATCTACGTCATAGAATCTTAAATAATTTATATCTTTTAAATGAAATCATTTAAAAACTTTTTTTCTTCACTATTAGCCATGTATGACTGAACATGTAATTTATTTCGATTATGGTGCGGAGATGCCTATTCTGTCCTCCTTCGGAAGAAGATCCTATCCGCAAATTTTGAGATTTTTGTAATCTGCATAAATTATTACAAATATACCAAAATTGAATATCCAGCTGCCCTAAGAAAAGGTAGAATTTATTATTATTATTATTATTATTATATGTATTTTTATAAAGCAATTTTAATAGTAAAAAGCCGCATAGATGTTTCCACAAAATTTTTATATAAAATAATAGCTAAAACAAAATTTTTGCAGATAGAACCTTTTTCCTAAGGACGGCAGTATTATAAGTGTGAACTTTGAGCGCTGGTTGGTTAAATTAGCCACTTATAATACTTATAATTTGGTAGATCTGAATCTAGCTTTAGTCCTGAACAATACCCATGCTACGGTTTTGCTTAAAAGTTTTATGTACTTATTTATTTAGTTCCATATGAATCTGTAGAAAATAATTATTACTAGTTATCGCTTATTGAACATGGTTAACATGAGTAATTTTTCTGATTCGGTCCTGATATCCAATTGGGCTATTGTCATGGTAACTGATATCCTGGGCAGAACTGCGCACTTCATTTGGAGCTAATCGCCGTAAACGACTCACAAATTCCTCGATCCGCACATTACTCTACTCAATTATCGTCCCAGGGCGCATTATTCCTTTGTAAGAAGAGAACGACACATTCCAACACTATATACAATAGCTAAAATCATAGTAATGGCCAATTCTTTTCACGCCAAAAATTGATTATAAATTGTATTAGGCTACCCAGCCATAAAATACTTTATAAAGTAATTAGAAACGCTATAAAATACTATGCAACGAAGAGAATCTATTTATACAACTCGCAGGTTGCATTATAATATTAGCTGCAGTTTTATTATGAGTTTCTAAATACATGAAGACATAATACGGTATATTCAGTATGAAATATGGTTGTCACTGTTGTTAGCTATTAAATTGTGACACCTATAGATGTTAATGAAGCCTAAATGCTTGAATCATTTTATGCGTAAATAACTTTAGTGCTAATTTAAACTGACTAGAGACTTAAAGACTGGTAAACTAAAATAGTAATTAAATGGTTTTGAAGAGGGAAAATTTACGGTTGCAGAATGGTGAAGTCAGTTTTATCTTTTTATGAAAAATCATAATTTTATGGTCAGTTAGAGCACTAATTGTTCTGCCAAAGATGCGAAAAATATTAATTACCTTCAGAAATGATTAACACTATTAAAAAAATCTGCTGTGGCCTCTACAGTACTTCCCCGACAACAAGTTGCCTTTCTAAAGTCTTTAATTTTATAATTCACTCAACAAAATTTGATCAAATTTTGAAGAAATGGTACCTACTTAAACAAATATCATTTTTATATTCTGACTTTATCTCCCTGAAAGATTTATGTTGATAAAACGTTTAAAAACAATAATTGACCATCGTCAGAGAGCTTAAATTTGATCATATAAAATTTGAATAACAATTTATTGAGAAACAGTAATTGCCAATCGCATATGTCATATTTTATATTTTCACACGAAGTATAAAATATGCCAGAAGTGAACACTAGGACGGATGTGTGGTTTTTGTGTTTACCTTTTAGAGAGAGACGGGAATTACGGGCCAGCTCGGAGCATGCATTCTATGACGATAAACAACGGTAACGATGGTAACGCACGGGCCCCTTCGCACAGGGTAAACAAAAATGCCACGAATCTACAGTATCTATAAGATACGGAGTGTCCACTCCAGTGATTATATTATATTTCGTGCATTTCCACTAAATTTATCTCCCCGAGAGCTTTAAATTGGTACTTTGAATAATTTATCAACAAACAATTGACGATCGTTTAAATGTTATTTTTCTTCTACTAAAATTCTTCTTCCGAGAGCTTTAATTTGATACCAATACCACACTGTGATAATATTTTAATTTAAGGCCGGAATGTAGCTGTCCACGATTTCGTCGAGAAAAAAGAGAGATATATACAGATTTAGTGTGTCGAACAAAGACAGCAATAGCGTACGCGCTCTAAAAGTGGCATCGTATTTGTATGATATTGTATTTATAAGACAAAAGAAATAATCAAACGCGTTATTTATATACTGTATAACATGTTACCTACAGTGCGACGCATGAATTTTAATAGATTTTGTATTTAAAATGCCCTAAATTAAACATGTAAGTATTTTTCTCTTTATTCGGCATTTTTTTAAAACAATACTATGAAAAAATTTGGAAAAATCGATGCGTCGCACTGTAGAATGAATATGAAATATTGTCGTAAAAAATTTCAATGATCTTACGTTAGTATTAGATTCAATATTATACAAATCGTAGAGCACTGTTTTACCTCTTTCTCATACAGCTACATTCCCGCCTTAATAATAAGTATTAATAAAAAAGCTCGGTTCATAAAGATGGTACGACTTGTTGCATAAAGCTCATTAACGAACTTGAAGTCAATTTCTAAGATATCTTCTACTCGTAATTATTTTTAGTTTTCCGGCCAAACAATATGGTATTAAAAATTAAATTAAATGTTTGAAAAATTACTTAATTTTACCCATTCATAAAAATAAATAAATAATTATCCGAATATTTCGTAATTTGAAGTTTCCTTTATGTTGACGCCTAAGCCCATGCAACATATACAAATAATAATTTATGACCTGTGGCACTTGAAACTAAGACAGCCTACAACCACCCTCAACCGTAACACTAAACAGATGTGAAACCACACATGAGGATCAGGGGTGAGGTTTTTACTTTCAAGTGACCACAGGACCAGTCAATAACAAACAGTTGTAGAGGATAGACGTGTAAATAAATTAATATAGTTAAACATTTTCCTATCTATAATTTCATACCTACAACCCTTGACTCTGGTCCTTCGAAACAACAACAAAGTACATACTAAAGGCAATAAACTTATCACTTTTTTAAACCCTAAACACAACATAATTTTGGTCCGTATCGAGCCAGATCGGAACCAGCGCACAGTTCAATCGAAGTGAAAATAAAATTAAAAGTGATTAAGTTAATAACTTGAAGAAGAGTTCACCAGCGTGAAATCCAGCACCGAGACGTCCACAATAGCGACGCAAGTAGCTGCTGAATCACCAATCTGCAACTCTCCAAGTTCACCTCATCTACAACGTGGAATCCAGCACCAGGTCGGCAACGCATCGACACACACAGCTGCTGAACCACCGTCAATTCGAGCGACTTCAAAACAGTAAGTCTCCAAATCAACTTATCCATCCTAATTAATTGCTTAATAGTGTGTACTAAATTTTAAATTAAAATCATGGCTAGCTTAGCGAAACTTGTAGAGATTCGCGGCAAAATTATTAAAAGGCTCACAAGAATGGAAGATTTTTTGAGCAAATTCAAAGATGACGATAGTTTAAATTTATTAACTTCCCGTATACCCAAATTAGAAGCGGCATTGAATGAATTTGAGGATATTCAAGATCAAATTGAAGAAATAGAGGATAATTCGGAGGCGAATGATGCCGAGAGAGATCATTTCGAACACAGATATTTTTCAATTAAAGCCAATATACAGGATATCATTGATCAGCGCGAGTCTATCGCCAAAAATTCAAATAATACGGCACAAACAACGTCCTCTGATTGTCCTACGCCAGTTAATCAAAACATACAAATAAAATTGCCTGCGCTTGACTTACCCTCTTTTGATGGTAACTATTCAAATTGGTTGTCTTTTTACGATACATTTAATTCACTGATACATGAAAATTCAAATTTAAATAACTGTCAAAAATTTCACTATTTAAAATCATGTTTAACTGATGATGCTGCCCAAGCAATCGATTCGTTAACAATTTCTAATGCTAATTATCTTTCGGCTTTTAATATTTTAAAAACAAGATTTAATAATAAAAGATTAATTGTTCAAGAGCATGTATGCGCCATATTAAATCTAGAAAAAGTAAATAAACAATCTAATTTAACTTTAAGACAATTATTAAATAAATTAAAAACTAATATTGAGGCGCTAAAGGTTCTAAATTTACCTGTTGACTCTTGGGATGCGTTTATAGTACCATTAATAACAGAAAAATTAGATTATGCAACAAATAAAGAATGGCAAGCTACATTAAACTGCGATCTACCTAAATTATCAGCATTAATTAAATTTTTAGATAATAAATGTCAATTACTAGATTCTATAAACCAAATTAATAATAAAGGTTCTAATAGCAATAATAACTGCAATATAAATAAATTCAATAATGGCAATAAAAATAAGAATAATCCGAAATATAATAAAGTCTCCTCTAACGCAAACGTCACTTTAAGTAAACTAAAATGCAATTTTTGCAACAATATCAATCACGCTATCTATCATTGTAGAGAATTCCTAAAATTGTCTGTTAACGACAGATCCAAACATATTAAAATGATAAAGGCGTGTGTCAATTGTTTTAAACCAAATCATACGGCCCAAGAATGTCGTTCATATTATGTTTGCCGTTATTGCAAATTAAAACACAACACGCTATTACATGAACAAACAAGCCACGAACAAAGTGAAGAAATAACACCGACAACTACGGTTGGTATAAGTAATACATCATGTAAATTCAACACTAATATTTCATTATTATCTACGGCAATAATACTTATTAAAGATAAATTCGGTAATTATCACAATTGCCGAGCTCTGTTGGACGTCGGGTCACAGAGCAACATAATAACAACAGATTTATGTAAAAAACTAAAACTACCATTAAATAATGTCAATATTCCAATTGCCGGAATAAATTGCAAACTAAACAATGTAAATCATACGGTAAATGTTTCTATAAAATCAAAACATACAAACTTCACCAACAATCTTGAATGTCTGGTATTGCCAAAAATCACAGAAAATTTACCATCATATTCATTCAATTTGAGTAATATTAATATTCCTAAGGGCATTGAATTAGCGGACCCTACATTTAACTTAGCCGGTCCAATTGAGTTATTAATTGGAGCAGAACTTTTTTGGAAGATATTAAAACCTTGTAATATTCAAGCTCACAAGGGCCAGCCTCATTTCCAAGAAACTGAGTTGGGTTGGACTGTAGGAGGTCCCATAAATTTTCGCCAAAATTTCTCTGTTTGTAACTTATCCGTCTCAAGTACCGCAGCCCTGCACAAACAAGTGGCTAAACTATTTTGGGAAATAGAAGAACCGTGTGACAAAATTGACTTTTCACAGGAAGAAACAAAATGTGAAAGTTATTACAAAAAAACAACAAGACGTGATAATGACGGTCGTTTTATAGTCAGTTTACCATTTAAGGAAAATATTGATATCGGTTTAGGAGATTCAAAGCAAATAGCTACAAAACGGTTTTTAACTCTCGAGTCAAAATTATATAAAGATCCAAATTTAAAACAAACTTATTCTAAATTTATTGATGAATATTTGGAGCTAGACCACATGGAACAAGTGCATGATAAATGTTCTGATGATGTTTATGGGTTTTATCTGCCTCATCATGCAGTTTTTAAGGCTTCGAGTTTAACAACAAAACTCAGAGTTGTTTTTGATGCAAGCTGCAAAACATCATCAGGACATAGTTTAAATGATATGCTCATGGTTGGTCCAAATATTCAACAAGATCTATTTTCAATAACCATCCGATTTAGAACACATAAATACGTATTAACTGCCGACATTACAAAAATGTATCGACAAATTCTTATCGAGCCAGAACAGCGCGATTTTCAAAAAATATTATGGCGAGATGACAAAATTAATCCAATCCAGACATTCAGATTGAAGACCGTGACATACGGTACTGCACCTGCCAGCTGGTTAGCTGTCAGGACTCTCCATGAGCTTGCGGAACAAGAAAGTCAAAAGTACCCTCGAGCTTCACAAATAATAAAAGACGATTTTTATATGGATGACCTGTTGACCGGTTTTAATAATCCAAAGGATGCGATTATTATTCGCGATCAATTAATTGCAATAATGGAAAGTGGTGGTTTCGAATTATGCAAATGGGCATCGAACCACCCAGAATTATTACCAAACAAAGATAAAGATGTATCCACAATTTTAAATTTAGATCGTGATAACGAAGTAAAGGTTTTGGGTTTAGTTTGGGATAGTAAAACTGATACTTTAAAATATGACTTACAAATTTTCAAAATTCCTATCATTATTACAAAACGACATATTTTATCAGTAATTGCACAAATTTTTGATCCTCTAGGTTTAATAAATCCAATAATAACAAAGGCTAAAATATTACTACAAAAATTGTGGACTTTCAAAATTAATTGGGATGAAGCCGTCCCGACTACCATTAGCAATGAATGGATAGATTTAATTAATGACTTTTCAACAATACATTTGTTTAAAATACCGCGACAGGCAATTTCTGATCATGCATATACAAATGTAGAACTGCACGGTTTTTGTGATGCATCACAAGAAGCCTATGGTGCTGTAATTTATTTAAGATGCAGCGACACGTATGAAAATAATACGGTACAACTATTGTGTGCCAAATCGCGAGTTGCACCCATTAAAACAATATCAATCCCGAGATTGGAACTCTGTGGTGCATTGTTATTATCAAGACTAGTTTCTAAAGTGTGCAGAGCTTTAAACTTAAATATAAATAAAAAATATTTGTGGACCGATTCAAGTATAGTACTTTCTTGGATCGCGGCTCCCGCTAATACATGGCAAACATTTGTTGCCAATAGAATATCAGAAATTCAGCAGTTAACTGAAATTGATGAATGGCATCACATTAACTCTGAACACAACCCCGCGGATGTAATATCCCGAGGTGCGACGGCTAACCAGCTAAAGGAACATGCACTGTGGTGGAGTCCTGTATGGCTTAAACAAAGTAACAATGCGTGGCCTAAATCTAATGTTCAAAAAATAATTAGTGAAACACCAGAAAGACGTAAAATTAACATCGCGTTAAAAACAATAATAAAACCTGAATTCCCTGTATTAACTAAATTCTCTAATTATAATAAATTGCAACGAGTAATGGCTTACATATTAAGATTTTTAAACAATTGTAAAAACAAACAAAATAAAATTAAAAACAAATATTTAACCATTGATGAATTAAACATAGCCACAGAACGTATTATAAAATTAATTCAAATTGACGTATTTGCCGCGGAATTAAAGGACTTAAATTTAAATAAAAATATAAATAAAGCAAGTAAACTGTATAAATTAAACCCATTCGTGGACAAGCAGGGCTTAATCCGAGTAGGTGGCCGATTAGGGAATGCCACGTTAAATTATAATAAAAAATTTCCTATTGTATTGCCGGCTAAGCATCATGTAACAAAACTATTAATTAATCACGAGCATAAGTTATTACTTCATGCCGGTGCTCAAGCTACGAGAAAAATATTGGCCGCTTAACGGACGCAATGAAGTCCGATTTCAATTAAGTAAATGTATCAAATGTTTCAAGGTGAAACCAACCACTTTGAATGAAATAATGGGTGATCTACCTGTCAATCGAATAACACCATCGCGCCCATTCAGTATCTGTGGGGTGGATTACGCGGGGCCAATTTTAATAAAACAAGGCACTGGTCGTGGTAAAAGAACAATCAAAGGATATATTGCCTTATTTATTTGTTTTTCTACTAAGGCGATACATATCGAGCTGGTCAGTGATTACACGAGCGAAACATTTCTAGCTGCTTTGAAAAGATTTATGGCAAGGCGGGGCAAAATTTTGGAAATTTTTTCTGACAACGGCACAAATTTTGTAGGTGCAAATAAAGAACTTAAACAGCTAAAACAATTATCCGAATCGTCAGAATTCAGCAAAGATGCTACGGAAAATTTGGGTATAAAATGGAATTTTATTCCTGCTAAATCGCCTCATCGTGGGGGTCTTTGGGAAGCCGGTATAAAACAAGTAAAGGCTCATTTATATAGAGTAATTGGAAATACAAGGTTAACATTTGAAGAGTTATACACACTATTGATGCAAATTGAAGCCTGTTTGAATTCTCGATCTCTTACTCCTTTATCCAGTGATCCTAATGACCTCACTCCTTTAACACCTGGACATTTCCTTATTGGAGACAGATTGTTGTCACATCCAGAACCAGATTTGACAACAATAAAAATCAATCGGTTGTCACGGTGGCAACATATTCAGCAAATTCAGCAACACTTCTGGAGAAGATGGCAACAAGAATATCTAAACAACCTGCAGCAGCGGTCAAAGTGGGCCGTCGATCAAGACTGCCGCCTTGAACCAGGTATGCTGGTACTTCTCGTGGAGAACAATCTGCCGCCCTTGTGTTGGCGCATGGGTCGAATCATCTCTCTCCATCCAGGAAAAGACAATAAAATTCGAACAGTGTCCGTTAAAACAAACAATGGTGTTGTGGTGCGTGCTATAAATAAAATATGTGTACTACCAATGGGTGATGATATGACTGATGAGTGATTTGATTTAGCATGTAAGATTACTATAATAAATAATATTGGAACAAATGTAAATAAAAATATAGAATAAGTCAATTGATAAGGTTTAATAAAAAATAAAAACCACGTTCCTTAATTATAGTTAAATATAGGTTAACGAATTTAATAAAGATTTTATTTTTAAGAAATATAATAAAGTTGATACCCCATATAACACTACATGTATTGCATGTCATTAAAGGTATGTAAAATGATTAAATATAAGAAGTTGAAGCCCCTAAAGGGATTCAAAGGGGCCGGTATGTTGACGCCTAAGCCCATGCAACATATACAAATAATAATTTATGACCTGTGGCACTTGAAACTAAGACAGCCTACAACCACCCTCAACCGTAACACTAAACAGATGTGAAACCACACATGAGGATCAGGGGTGAGGTTTTTACTTTCAAGTGACCACAGGACCAGTCAATAACAAACAGTTGTAGAGGATAGACGTGTAAATAAATTAATATAGTTAAACATTTTCCTATCTATAATTTCATACCTACAACCCTTGACTCTGGTCCTTCGAAACAACAACAAAGTACATACTAAAGGCAATAAACTTATCACTTTTTTAAACCCTAAACACAACATAATTTTGTACATCATATTAATATTTCAAGATAAAGTCTGAAGAATTTCGCGTGATTTCAATATTTTTTATAATTATTCAAGTTAGAGGTTCAAGGAATGATATGAAATTGCGTGTCAAATATCTCTGAATCTTGATAATGTGGAAGCGTGTAGAGTATTGAAGATTGAAGTGTACGCACGAAGTGTGTTGATATCGGTGCCGAGCAGGGGTATCTGCTGGGGTCAGGGGTCACCGGGACAAACAAGGCCCCCGGCCTCCCGTGACGTCACACTAACATAACTACACCATGCTCAGTAGTTAATCGTTGTACGCTTAAATGTTATCTAATATTGCAATGCTCTATGGTTTCTTGATAATATACAAGAAATTAATTCGTATTAGCATCTTTGAACATAAAGCCCTGTTCACACATGGACACATTGAAGCCACACAGGCAACAGAATCACAATGAAGAACGTGTGGAACGTTTGTGGCCTCAAAATTGATTTCTTCTTTACCTACATAGAAGCCACAAAATAGCGGCGTCTCTATTTCACAAGAATATTTATTACTGTTGCGTGTGTGTGGCTTCAATATGTCCGCTATGTGTTCATATGTGAACATAAAGCCTTGTTCACACATGGACACAAAGCGGACACATTGAAGTTACACAGACAACAGAAACACAATGAAGAAAGTGTGGAACGTTTGTGGCCTCTTTTTTACCTACAATTGCGTGTGTGCGTGGTTTCAATGTGTCCGCTGTGTTCATGTGTGAACAAGGCTTAAGTCTACACATTTTTAGCTAAAAAAATAAATTATTAAATAGTCGTAGCACAGTAACAGCTAACAGAGGTCATGGAGTCGAATTCGGGCCAGGTGCGAAATTTTTATTGCTGATTTGGATTGGTATCTATTCTCGTCACCATTCCAAGTTGGGATACAATGTCCGAGTAAAGAACTTCTACTAGAGGAAATATGTACATATCGTTGCTATGAAAATAACATCCTTGAATTTATTTTAACGTGAAACATAGAATTTATCATATCCATGGATACGAATTTGACGCTCTAATACATTACTGTCAAATTCGTGTAATCGTAACCATGGATATAAAGACTCCTATGTGTTACGTAAATACAGTGAGTTTATTTTAACGTAAAACATGCGGGCTTTTTTCATATCCATGGTTACGAATTTGACAGCAATGTATTAGAGCGTTCTTTTTAAAATGAAACATAGGGAATAAATTTGAATTTGTTAATTGGTGTCACACTGCTGCTACCTGAAAATACGATTTATACTTTGAACAATTAAAAGTTTATGTTGAAAGCGTTTCTTGGAACTATTGCAGCTGCCCAAATATCTTATATTGTTCAAGAATAATACAGTTAAATTGATTCCCTATGTTTCATTTTAAAAAGAACACTTTAATACATTGGATATGAATAATTCCATGTTTCACGTTAAAATAAACTCACTGTATCACTAACATTGTATTTCAATATCATGGAAAAAAACTTATGCATGCCGCATGCGGCATGCCTTGCTGTACATACACATAAATATCAGATTGCTTCTAAAAATACAGCCCAAAATTTTAAAAAAACTACAAAAAGTAAATAAACCTATCTTTTTCTTTTACCATTCCTGTCAATGGCCGGTCGTATTAAAATTTAACCAATAAAAAATATGTTATCCTTGATGTCATGGAAATTATAGCTTTTTCTCTACCACCGCAATACCGGCTGGTGGTTGTAACAAGGGCTTGCGCGAGAGGCTTCGATGGAAGAACAGCCTTGGCTGAACTCGTTCTCGCCCTCGCCCATTGTCTGGAGGCAATTAAAGTCAATAAAATCAAAATAAATGAAATAAAAAAATTATAGATGACAATCATTTATTTGAATACTTACTCAACTAACTTTTATTATAGGATAGGTAATGACAATGAGCACGAAGTATAATAAGACAGGAGATGATACTCTGTTGATTTTGTATGTGTTTCCATGTCACACAATTTTACTTCGAATTGGGTGGGAAGAGGAGGCCGCAGTGAAGTTAGTGGCGAGTTGTCAGTTTAAAATTCAAATAGATATTACTTACCTCAATAATTAAGATCTCTATTATCATAAGTGAGTCTGAAATGTCACATTAATTTTAAAACTATCTAGTACACAAGTAATAATAGTTTCAATCGGTAAAATATTCAATAAATAAACTTTATTATAAAATACAAGTTTAATTGAATTTTCATTCATATGTTTCTAACTTCAGATTATGTGACTCCCTCACCCCTCCAAGTTAGTTGCTCGTGGAGTCAAAAAGTGTGGCATAGTCAACAATCGAGTGTCATCTCCTGTCTTTATTATACTTCGTGACAATGAGTGATTTGGAAATGAATGAAACGAAAACCAAAAGATAAAAAGTAAGATAATTACAACGTTGTCGCCACACAAATTAAGACACAAAAATGGTTTCCAAAACAACAATAACTTACATCACAAACAGTCTCACGTATGATTCCACCAGCGCGTTTTATTACAAGTCGTATATCAGAGCCGCTCACAAAAACAAAACAAACGCTTCAAAAAAAGATTAACGACGCTGAACCAACGAACGGAGCCAGGAGCCGAGGGTCTTATATGAGTCAAGCACCCTTCATTCACGGTTATTTCAAACGGATTTTTATAAACAACCGACCAAACTTTTCAAAACAATAACTTACTACCCGCAGTCGTAAATGCCCTAAACAACACAGACAGAAAAACAGACATCTTATATTTATATTGCATTTTGATAATGACACATTATAAGAATGATCCAGAACGATTTTACATCGGTGTAGGTGTGAAGAACGAATAAATTTATTACAGCCCTTTTCACAAAAGGATTATTTTCATGCTTCTCAACTATGGAAAAAAAATTCACTGGTTTGAAGGTATCAGTGAATTACAAATTCTTCTTTTCCAAGACTCATTGAAAATTTAATTTAGCTGCGCTGCTATTTGACAGGCTATTTTCACCATATAGTTTTAGTGATGCTGTGAGACGAGACGAGAAATAGAGTGAATTCTCGTCTCGTCTCATTTTCTAGACGAGAAATTTAAGTAAAAATGATAAATACTCGATTCTCAATTTCTGGAAAAAAATTTGTTGCCGCATGTATTTGGAAAGCTAGAAGTGAATTTAGGAATTTTTTTTACATTTCTGTTAAATTTGCATACAATTCTTGTTTCAGGAATAAAAAAATATATATCAAAACAAAAAAATGCTACGAACAAAGTAAAATACATTTTTCTTCTGATAAATACTCGATTCTCAATTTCTGGAAAAAAATTTGTTGCCGCATGTATTTGGAAAGCTAGAAGTGAATTTAGGAATTTTTTTTACATTTCTGTTAAATTTGCATACAATTCTTGTTTCAGGAATAAAAAAATATATATCAAAACAAAAAAATGCTACGAACAAAGTAAAAGACAAAAATATTTTGACATTGTCGAAGAGAAATATATTTTTAAAGTTTCAGTGTCAAGTATTCTTGTCTCGGCGGCATCACTAATAATTTTTACTTTCTTACAGTGTACATATAAGTTAGTAAGTCTAGGTACCTATCATGAAAAAATTCGATACCGGAATTTTCGCGAAATACATGTTTTGAGGTCCTCTGAATCCGTTTTGACTATATTTTTCAATGATGTCTGTCTGTGTGGATGGATGGATGTATGGACGTATCGACGTGCGTCCGGATCCATGCCATGAACAAAAGATAAAATTATGAAACTTGGTATTTATAAAGTTTAGGACATTGCGCAAAACTGAAAAGATTTCAGTCATATTTCTAAAATCGGAAGATATGTTCATATATTATTTTTATTATTATTTACTAGTAAGATCATACAGAAAAAAACATTTTTTAGTCTAATATAAATAAAAACACACGAAATTAACTTTAAATTTTCCAACAAATTAACACCTACGTATAACTCGGAACTAATGATAGTAATAAATAATAATGAGAATTTTGTTTTGTTTAACTTTTACTTTTGAAAGAAAGAAAAGGAATAATAATAATAATGATAATAATAAGAGCAACTGAAAGTTAAGTTGTTTTAACTTTAAAATATAAGCAAACAAACATAAATTGAATAAACAACACAAAACATATATCTAGTGGTTTTAAATATTCAGTTAAAATATTGTCATTACAATCGTAAATCTCAACAAAATTACTACAATTTAATCTTTAATTCTAGTTTATATGACACATAAAAAATGATTTCGCACAACATTTTATAATCTTATCAAGCTTGAAAAAGTCAATTCCTTCAAAAATGAAAAACATCTCAACATGTTTACTATTATTTACAAATTCTTATCGATGTTTCTTTTTGCTTAATGCCTCTTCAAATAACGCATGAGTTTCTTTAAAAAATAGTCCTTGATAAATATTTATTCATTAACATTATACATGCTTGTTTACAACAAAATGGCGCTCAATTTAATATTGTTTATAAATATATTTGACATCACGCCATTTCCCCAATACTAAAGATAAGTTTTTGCGAATTTTGATATCAGTGCATTTTGTTATTGAACCCAAACTTGGAGATAAAATTAGTTTGTTACAAGGAAAATTCGTGTACCCAATCCTTCAAACCGTACAGAATTAATTGCTTTATTTTAAATTTTTTATTACAGCGTGAAACATTTCAATAAAATTATTTTATGCGGTCAGAAAAAAGTTTATATAATATTTACTTTCCAGTTTCAAAACTGACTAATTTTGTTATTTAAAATATTTATACTAAACTTATCACAATTTACATTTTACACCATGGTTTTAGAACGTTGAAACATTGAAAACAAACGAAACCGTTTCCAGTTTCAGTTGCTTTTGATGTTCACGATGATATTCTATTTTTGTCATTGCACAAGAAAAAAAATTAGTTTTGCAACGGGTTAAGAGCCAAAGGGCAGCAACGGCTGATAACTTAAACACCGTTAAACAACAGATATGAAAACATTTTAGATTTTAGAAAAGAAACGCTATTAGGGGATCTACAGTATCATTTAAATTTAATGATAAAAAATTTCATGGCATATACTGGCGGAAAAAAAATTAAACACTTGAAATTCGTAAAAATATCGACCATTTTCAAACCGCCATAATGTATTTTCAATGGATTTCGATGAATCTTCGAGGGCGAGAAACTTTAAAGTGTCTACTTTAAAGTTTAAAGTCATGCATGCAAACTTAAGCGCCACCCCTTCCGCCCCCTTCTAGCACCCATGTGAAAAAAAAAGAATTTAAATTTTTAAAATGTCCAACTTTGACGATGTGTACAGAGATTAAATTTTTTTGGACTTGATTCACCAAAGGGGCACTAAAATGTGTTCAATTCCCTGTGCAGGACTCAAAGAACGAAGTTCCTACGATGATTTGGCACAAAGTTATGGATGTTTTAAAAAAGGGGCATTTTTTGGTTTTTCGCACATAACTCAGCAACTTTGCAACCAAATTAGAACAAACCAATGAATCAACTTTGGATAAAGCATAAAGTTATCCACCATTTTGGTATGCTCTATTTGCACAAATGAACGCAGTTACGTATTAGTGGTATTAGTTTTCGAAGTATCTTTTTAATATTAGTGCCGTGATACAAATTTGTACTATAAATAATATAATTAAACGTGCTATACAGAATGACACATAAATAAATAAAAGGGAAAATAACAGTTAAGTAAGGTTATTTTGACATTGACATTTCTCAGAATTCGACAAATGAAAATTATTTGTATTACGTCGTCAAATTTTATTTGAACGTTATTTGAAATATAAGATCAGTAATATCATTTTCTGCATTTTGTTTTTTCCGTAGTATGTTTACTATTTATACAACTTTCAGAATAAATGTAAATATATCCGCCATATTTGTATGCTCTAGTAGCGCAGCGCCCTTCCGTCTCATGGTTTTAATCCATCGCCCAAAAATCAGAGTATGCTACCTCTATAATTTTCTATACTGTATACTCTAAAGATTGTCCACATGAAATTGAATTATGTTTATGTACATATTTTGTTGTTACTTCTTTTTTTGAAGAATTCCGCTCTTTTCTACCCTTTTATTAGTCAATCGTAAACCAATAAATAATTAACAATACAAAAAAAATTCTGGTAAATATCCAGAACTGCTGTCGGGTGTCAGTTGAGTAAAATTATCATAAATTATTTGCCTCAAAAATTAGTTTTTGTATTATGAGAAACTTGAAAAGTGGAGTTTTATGGTGTACAGAGGCGTAATGTTTGTTTTTGCGTACGAGTATGAATGAATATTGTTTGTGTTAAGCTTGAACGCAGTCTGACATTTCGTATTGAGGTATAACTAATAATTTATACCACACGAGTTTTATTTATAGGTCGATAAATACGTACGTTGTACTGGACGTTAAGGTCTTAGTGCGGCACACGTGCTTGCACTGCATTCTCATTGCTGCCAATCTGCAGAAATATTATACCGCAATAATACCAACCAAGAAAAAACACTGGCGGCAGCACTGTACGTGTAGACTGTGCCTTCAAAATGGCGGATATAATGAGCATTCAACTTTATTGCAAATTGTCGTTTTGCATGTTTGACACTGCAAGTTCTTGTACAAGATTCTAGTCAAAGTTTTCATGCAATCTGCATCACGTGATCATCAAAAAAACAGAACTAGCTACATTTTAATTTTCCAAGCAGAAAAAATTATTTAATAATTAGTTACGCGTAACTACAAATAAAATTCAGGTACAACAGTGTTACCCTATTGTTAGTAGTAGTTATAATTAGTAATAAAAATCGACGTCCCAAGATACAAATTTAATATCAGTACATCGCATGGAACTCTGTATAATCGGCCCACTGACGTCATGCATATGCTGTTGTAGTGCGGGTTACAATAGTGTCCGACGTGCCTCATGCAACATGGATTGTTGATTGTTGTTCATATAAAAAATACCTACAAATTTTCATAACTTGTATGACATCTTTGATGAGAAATATGACATGTTCTATTACTGAAACTCAAACTATGGAAAACTTACACAAAAATTGTCAGGCGGAAAACAGAGAAATCACTTGAACAAGTTTTTGCACAAGAACTTGTACAGAAACTCGTATAGTGTAAGTGTAATTGTTTCAAATTTTCATATTTCTGTTGCACAATTTTACGGTGTTCTGATTTCGAAAAATTCTTATGTGTCCCTCGTCATTATGACTTAACTTTATATACGGTGTAACCCAACCTGTGTAACAAAATTTAAGGGTGTATAATAGTATTGGACGCACTGATCATGATTCAAAAATAATTTTGTTGAAATTCGCAAATTAAAAATGGGTACAAGCAAATAAGACATTTTCTAAGTACCTGTAAATTTCTTTTTTTCCTGTTTGTAAAATTATTATTACATTAATGTAATTACGCTAATAAATAATGAATAACTATTATTTAACTTTTTTTGTATTTAAATGTGACAACCAGTGGTACCCAAAATGATATTGTTTTACAAATTTTAATTTTAATTAATTTTACGAATTTCAACAAAACTCTTTTTGATTCGTGATCCGTCCAATACTATACACCCTTAAATTTTGTTGGGTTACACCCTGTATTCGTTATCAAAAAATGTAGTGTCTAGGTTCACAGTAACTATTAATTTTCTTCCATGATGAAATTATTTCCAAATGCAAATGCAGCTCTGACGTATCGCATTACGTAAATTTACACCAGCATTTTATTTTCTATGTCAAATTAATGTTGCAACCTTAGCCAATACGTGCGTAATAAGCATTTTTAAGTGTAACGCTTAAATTATAACCTATTTTACAAGCTCAGTTTCAATGACTAATTCGTTTTTCGTAATGAAACACGTTCTCATAAGAAGTGAAGATACAGCATAGCACCTCCGTCACTACTTCTGAGAAATGTTAAATACGTCATTCTGTTGTTGACAACTTCAGTTGATCTACGATCTAGTTGAGAGATGATAAGAGAAAGAAAAATTGATAGGAATTTGAAACACAATGTGCGTGAAATGTGTAATAATAAGGAATAGAAAATATGTCTTTGTTCTCGTCTACTAAGCAATTAATCAACAATCAATCTACGCCTACATCGTACATTCCTTTCCTATTCTAACCTACTTCTTTAATTCATAATTGAATATTTTCATATTCTTACTGCCATATACATTTTGAGTAATTAACCTAATTTTGATATTTTGAATTTTGGTCAAGAAACAAAAAATATTTCAAATATTAGCAAACTATTGAACGGTATAGGGCAGAAGCTATTTAAATTTTACCGTTTGTTCACAATATTTAAAGAATACTACACTGCCATCAGTTGTATAAGTCCCAATTCACAATTAGCATAAGCATAAGAACTACATAACGTAAAACGTAAAAAAAGTTACGTATGTTCACAATGATCATAAACATAAGCGGACATAATGTGAATGAATTAAGTAATTTTTTGATGTGAAGTTGGTAGAAGTTAGTAGTATTATTTTCTTGTTGGCTGAATTGTATTAGCTCATTACGTTTAATAATAATTAATTAATAATTCAATATTAATCATTTTCAATACTTGTTGTTATACACATCTATAATCTGTCAGATTTACGCTGCCATGTCGTGAATGCAAATAATTGTTCACTTGACGCATACGCTTTGTACAAAATAGTACGTAATTTTGACATAAAGTTGAACTGATTCCAACTTTACGTTTTTCTTTATGTATCTACATCAACGTAAGAAATACGTAACGACATTGTGAACACGGCCATTAAAATCCATTAGTTCAACTTTATGTTTATGTCATTTCTTATGTATAGTTCTTATGCTTTATGCTCATTGTGAATTGGGACTAACAGGATAGTTCATATTTATGTCATATTTTTAAATAATTCAGAAAAACAAATTAATCCAACTTAAGGCATTCTGAACAAAAATATCATAAACTCTGTGGTTTGTTTGTAGTCGTAGTTTTTATTTGATATAATTAAATTTTAAATCTGGCTGTATCATTATAAGAATAGGCCGAAATTAGGCAAGAAAACAGTTAAATATTAGGCATGAAATGCAAAATGTCTCATTTTAGGCAAAATAGGCAAAATATACGATACGTCAGAGTATTTGAAAACATGATGTGAAACAAATTTCTAATGAATTAAAATTTAGATGCCTTCTAAAATAAGCAGTAGGAATTTTGCCTAAAATCCGGACTCGTCATAAGAGCATTATTTACACCCGTTCTACAGGATAAGTCAGCTAAGTGTTCCCTATTTCATTTGTTTGTAAAGTCTCAAGTTTTTGTGTAAAGTCCGCCAAATTTTTTCTGTAAATACAGTAGCCATTTGAGTTTTTGTTCGCAAAGTTTTATCATTATTGCTCTATTGCTTCCTAATTGGTGACTGAAATAATGATTAATTAATTAATGATTAGTGAAACGACTATTTGTAGGATTTTAAAGGACCTTAAGTGGACCTTAAGATTCAAATTCTGCAGGCAATTTCTGAAGAGGATAAAGCAAACCGATTGGAATTTGCAGAAGACGAAATTGAACGAATGAATGAAAACCCTGGTTATCTGAATAACATCATATTTTCTGATGAGGCACATTTTCATCTTGATGGTGGATATAATAGACACAATCATCGGTATTGGTCAGATGAAAATCCCCACTGGATTGCTGAACAATCCTTGCACTCTCCTAGAACGACTGTTTGGGCTGCAATTGGAGATTTTGGATTAATTGGTCCAATTTTCACATTGAAGTGAACCACTCGTGAAGTTTTTGTCTGATCGATTTGAAATTTCGGCAGTAAAAATTCCTTTAGATAGTTCATGTTATCATGTTTTGCAAAAATTTCGTCACTTTCTGATAAAAATTGCCTAAGTTATAAAAAATCCAAATAGGGAATAGTTCGCTGACTCACCCTGTATGACTTCAAAAAGTATTACAGAAATAAAATCATATCTCAGAATCTACATAACATATAAGCTTCATTCAAAAACTACTACAAGGTTAAATAATGTATCTATGTTCGTCTAGTGATAGTTTTTTGTTTATTTTGTCTTAAATCTAAAAAAAAATTGAGTCTGTTTTCAACAGCAATTTTAAATATAATACAATTCAAAAGTCAAAATTTCAACACTATACTATGTCCACCGAACAGATAGAGTAGATGCTCCTCCCACAAATGTGCGCGAAATTGAAATACGATATTGCTATTGGTAAGCCAGTTTTACACTGCTAGGCAAACTCAACTGCTGAGATCGGTCATCAAAAAAATCGTTCGTAAATAAAAATTGTACTTCATATTTCTTTTAAAATTATGTTATACATAAATCATAAAATATATAATTCTTCCATATTTATTTCAAATAAAACTATTTAATATTTCTGCTTTTTAAAATTTGTTGCTTGTAAAGCCTACTTCTGCGCACATTGTACTGCGCAGTTTTTGCTCTGCCCACTAGTTTTATTACTCTATGTGTTCGATGGACATAGTATAGACAAACCTAGTTTAAACCTTAAACTAACTGTAAATATGTTTTTAAATATAAAAGTATGTAAATTACACGAAAATCTGTACTTAGAACGAAACCTCTGTAACATTGTATTTCGAGCAGAAATGCATGTAAATAGATAAGACTCTTCTTAGCAAGCACAAAGTGTAAATACAACTCATAATCTACGGCTCAGGACAACATTTCGGTGGTCACAAGCTCGTCTGCTGCACCACCTCTGCAATCTCATCATTAACATCTCCCCATTTAGCCGTAGCCTAGCGGGCGTTAGATCCTGTTACAGAACAGTGCAGAGCCCGCCAGGTGTCGAGTTACCTGCCGTGATGTTCTGTACTCGGTACAGAGTGTAACAGATCGTGCGCTCACTCCGTACTCTACTCGCACCGCCTGCGGCTATCAGCAAATGAACGGCGAGGTGATATTGAGCGCGTAATTAGGAGAGACTGAGAAGTTAATGCAGGAACAAGTATGGACTTTGTGTAACGAATTTTTGTAACAGTATTTTACCTCCGCCGCTCAGTACTGTAATAGTTATTTACGAACCAAATGCAGGAAGATTTTTATCCCACATGAGCGGTTTTTTGAAACACGAGCGAAGCGAGGGTTTCATTTACGCGAATGCTGGGATGGTGTCTTCCCGCAAGAGGTTTGTACAATGTTTTTTGTAACGAATAAAACTAGAATTAAATACATTCAAGTTGTAGTTTGTTGTAGTCTGATCGTTAAATTTGAGGTTACGATGTTTTTTCTACTCACTGTCACTACTACCGACAGATTGCGCGCTAGTCCCACATATTTATTTTAAAATTTTTATATTTATTATTGAGATTTTATGTCATCGAAAAGAGAAAAAAAATCTCTATCAAATGAGCCTAATGAAAGGGTACATTGCTATTTAAAAAAATTAAAGTGTTATTCGTTACCTACTTATTTGTTTTCTGAAATACAATGAATTGAATGCTGTCTTATTATGGAAAATAAAATGTTAAACAACATTTATATACAATTATTTTTATAAAGTTGATATTTACCGAGATATATACTATATTCCATACATAGTGGGCACCTGGGCACCCTCTATACTTACATTCAAAAAATAAAAATAGTAGAGTGTGGCGAGAGGTCATGTGTTGGACACATAAGATTTTTTTGACACAACCCTCCAAATAGTTGCATGTGATTGGGGATGATTTGGTGAAGATAATCCTCTACGAAATTACCTTTCATTCATAGATATTGAAAATATTGAGAATTCTTTGAACATCTTCTAATACTGAGTTATGATTCTTTAAAAAGCAATTTTCTCGGTATAACGGGGTCGGAAATTCAAATATTAGTGCAACTGAAAGTGGAAGCCTTGATGAATACAATGCAAAACAAAATGATGTTCTTTAACAAAGTTATTCCACATTCATTCTGTAGCGGTGAATTTATTACGTCATTTTCAATGTAGCGCCAACTATACAGAAAATTCTTAAGTCATTCGATTATTAAACGACTGCTGCTACTTATGAAAAATTTTCAAGGACCATTTTAATAGCAAATTTCCTCAGCTTTCATCCTGTCAAAACCGTTTTCCAAAACCTTTGACAGTTTTCGAGGAAAATGCGTTACAAGAAAATTTTGAGTTTCAACTGAAAATTTTTGTGGGAAGCGAAGCATACCGAGGTGGAGCGAATTTTTTTTGTCTCTGTATATGTTTTTAACTACTCGCATGCCAAATTTCACTTATTGGTTATGTATTAGTTTTCAGTCAAAACCTCTCCTAACTGGACTATGTAAATTTGCATCTTGGGAAAGAAGAATTCCTAATTCATTACTAAGCTTCAAACCAGTGAATTTCTTTTTTTATTAGTTAGCCAATAGAACTTCCTGTACTACCAATACCAAGTTATACCAGCAACCAGCTTTTAGTATATCCCGTAGCATAGCCTGAACGTTATATAAAAAAATTACTGACAGCTTTAATTTCAAATTTACCTTATAAAATGTATTAACAATTCAATAACACAGCCGTTGATAAAGTATAATATTCTATTCGACTACAAGATGGGAATTATTTATTTTTGATTGATCTCGGCTGAGACTATGGCTGAGATCACAGCACTCGCCTGCGACTCTTGTAAGAAATTAACTCTATAGCGAATAAATACCATCGTTTACCCCTCGTTTATTGGTTGGTCTTTGTTCTTTAAACTAAGAGAATGCGAAATAAGAACGGTAGGAAAATTAATGTAAACACTCCTTGTTATTATCAATCTTCATAATTCATGCCCCTTACTAAATATAATTTAACCTAAAAATCATAATCTAGTAACAAATGACACAAAACAACAATTAATTAAGATGTCTGGCACCATGACAACAATGTAAAGTAACTAATAGCGCTAAAATAGCGTTCAGTCAGCACTTCATTCAGTGTTGTATCAATCACAGATTTAGTTTACGTATTTAAATTTCTGGAAGAAGAGGTTAGAAGAGGCTTATACGTCACCGAGATGTGAAAGTGAAAAATGTGCTTGCTACTGTCTTAGCAGCGCGCTAATGTATGGCTAACTAATGGCTCTGACTGCTAGACTAATTTTGTACACTCCCACTCGAGAGAAGAAAAACGACAGGGCAGACGACATTGTAGAATATTCACTTTTTCAAGATTTTCATGGGCTACAAATAACTTTCGTCGTTTCTTTAAAGTTCTTTACTCTTATGCGAATTTAAGTCAGAGGAATTTTTACTGTCCCCTTATGCTTAAGGAGGTTGGTGATCATACATTAAAATGATTATGAGAGGCTGAAATTTATACAGTGCCTTTATTACACTATTGAGATTTTTTTTAAATTTTCGTCTATCCGGTTTTTGAATAATTGAATGGACTCTTAAGGCAATTCACTAAATTTTTGCATGCTTTAAACAATGTGAAAATATTTCCTATAAATTTTGTGTACTTTTTCTAAACCAATTGCAAGTTATTTAAAAAAAAGTAAGCATGCCAAGCATTTTTTGATTAATGAATTAGTAATTATTGTAAAAATATATCATCGCAATTGAACGAATTGCAATGATATCCAACGCGCGTTGAGCGAATTTTGTTTTACATTATTAAAAATATTTTTATTTTCATATCCGCCATACCAAGGCCTGCAGCAATCTTCAACCTCCTTAAGGGAGAGATCTGGCAAATACTTCTTTAAACTGCAAAATTATAATATTTATCTATCATATCTTTAATCTAACTTGAGTGTGGCAGCAGGCAGCCTCACATATCCGAGCACATATCTACTGTGAATTACCTATCAGTGTAGATATATTTTCATATTTTATCATGTTGTGTTTTGCCGTCAATTCAGGGGTGCTTATTGTTGTTAGTGGTGACTGGTGAGTACCTATATTTTGAGTACATTTTTGTGCAATTATAGGTACCTACTAAAAATGTACAGGTATATACAAACATGAATTATAAGAACCAAATAGGGAAATGTGGGTTTGTTTCATACTTAATTTCGGAAATGCATAACTATATCACTGTCATAATATTAATTTCACGAACAAACAAATATAACACGATCATGGACTACGATACAATATTTTCAATAACAAGAATACAAATTCTATTGAAATTTTTGAATTATATCAGATATTTACAGCAAAAGTACCTACTACTTTAATTTATGTGGATATATCACTTTTATTGTCCTGTTTGTCTACTTAATGACTAGAAAAAATTATCAAATGTCAAAAAGGCAACACACGCCACCTACTAAAAGGTGCAACAAAAATTGAAACTGTGGCGATAAGACCTGTTCGATAGCATATCGAATGGGTTGAACAGATGTGTGATATTGTTTATTTTCGTAGCTAGGTATAACTATATGGAAACAGTTAGTTTCATACATGGTCGTGGCAAATATTATAAAGTAATATATTAAATATATTACTAACAGTTTTCATACAGTTACCTAGCTACGAAAATAAACAATACCACACATCCGTTCAACCCGTTTGATATGTTATCGAATTTTATAATGGTATTATTGAAGTTTGATTGTGAAATACTTCTTAATATTAAAAAATAAGAAAACTCTTGGGTTTCAGTCAGTTTTAAATAAAAATCTTTAAAATTGACTGAAACCCAAGAAGTTTAATTATTATTTTCTAATTATTATAGATATTTGTATTTGATTAATAACTGTTTAAAAAATATAAGGACACAAGAGATAGAATCACCATACATTGAACGCATTGAACTTATTTCTCATACAGTAAACAAACAATCGGCGTAAACAAAAGCTTCGTTTAAAGATCGGTTCCAAATAAAAGCAGTGAAACAAAATAGTATATTAATTTTGCAGTATACAACACAGAATTGATTCACTGTAAATAATTTTAATAACGACTGCAGTTTATTTATGTTACATTATATCAAATTGATGCTTCAGCATATTGTTAAAATAGGTGCAATATTATTACATCCACTCTATGAAATTGATATCCATTGAAAACATAAATATAATGTTTATTTTCGTCTGTCAAATGTCAAACTGCAAACATAAAATAAACATTTTGCATCAAAACATTACCTATCAAATATTATAAATATTTTAACATCCACATGATAATACCAATTTATTTTCAAAAAACTGTAGATAACTCTTTGGCTAATCTAAAATACATTAAGTAGGTTACAATGAAAATAAACCACCATAAATCCACGATATTTATTTATTTACACACAAATGCCAAACAGAATCATTGGGCCTCAAATAAAAACAAACTAATAAAAAAGAACGTAACAAGGGATATAAATGTTTGTGTTGAATAAACAAAGGGTTCGTGGTGATGTGTGTATTTACAGAATCTTTTCATAACTTTGTCTAAGAGGATTTGGGGATTGGGAGCGCGCGCCAACATTGTAATACGGCCTGCGAGTAGCGGTTTACACTGTGTTGACGGGTGATATACTGGGGACAGGTGGTGAGCTAATAGATTTATTAGACGTGATGCTAAATGTGTCTATTAACCTCCGGAATATACATCCGACTGCAGTACCCAAACAATCACTGCTCATTCGTATCGCTTTTTTTGCACAAAAATCTGTGGTGATTTATCCACTAACAACCATGAGTGCTTAGAAGCTGCTTAGCTAACATGACCGAAATTACATACAAGGTGATTCATAACTTCGTGCATATTTTTAATGGCATATAAGTAGTGCTCACTCAAATTCGCAATTTTAGTTTCCAGGTTTTTTAGTCCAAACAGTAAGGGAGAATTTTTTTGCCAATGCATACAATAAATTAAAAATAGTTATTTATTAATATATAAAGGATAGAAGTAACAGATTTTAGCGCAAGGTGTGATGTTTGTCTCCCGACGCGTAGCGGAGGGTTGCAATCACACCGAGCGCTAAAATCTGTTATCTATCCCGTGTATAATATAATATTTGTTTCTATAACCACTTAAATTTTTGAAAAATTAAGTAAAATGAGCAAAGCATGACGTATTTTTCAAATGAATATTAGAATAGTGGGTTGTTAGTTGTTCTAATGTTATAGCATTTGTCAAGCGTTGATTGGTACAAGAGTGACAAAACAATAACTGATAATTCCTCAAGGGGTAGAAGTATTTCTAGCCCTGGAGATGAAATATGACGTTTCAGCAACTGACAGCAGGTATGAAATGTCATCATTTTATATAGGTTATAGAAAAATATAATTTTATTTCATTCATAGTTAATCAAATATACAATAAACAATCAACAATCCAGTGGTTTCAAAAATGTGCTTCTTGCAAAAACTACCCTTAAATTTACGAATTTAAAAAAAATCTTTTTGTTCCTTGATCAATAAGCCATTAAAATATGGACGAAATTGTGAATCACCCTGTATACATAGGAATAATTTGCAACCATAAAGCCTCTTGGTCATATCTTCATGGTTCATACAAAGATTCTTTTATTGCTTCTTATAATTTTGAGAAAAAAATCTTTGTAAGAATTAGTGGCTTTCTTACTTATTGCATGGTAGATACCTCTACTGAACATGAGATTTCTCTATCACTGTGTAGGTAGGTTACCTATCTAATGTTAGGTAGAAATATACATTTTATTAAAAAAAAAAATTAATTGAGAAAGAAATTTTTCTGCGACATCATCATTTTGTATAAAGATATGGCAGCATTCTACGTCACATATAGAATATTCAATTTTCATTAAATATTTTTGGGCTTGTTAATAAAATTTTTGTGAAAATAAAAAATACGGATCCCAAGTTTTAATCTCTTTAAAAAAAATCATGCAAGTCAAATAGCAGCGCCCCTAAATAAAATCTTCAATGAATCTTGGAAAAGAAGAATCCATGTGTAAACAAGGCTTTAGAAAGCAAGATTCATATCCTCGCCATCTTGAAACAAAATGGCTATTATTGTTTATTTAAAAAAGTAGATAAAATTAGCTGCAAACAGAGTACCTAAGTGTCTATAAACTTGAACCTTGAAAAAAGAAATTAGTAAAAATATAAAATGGCAGTGATCAGTACAAATTTAGGTAAGGTTTGAACTTTGATTTATAAATTTTTGTTTATTCTATAGATGCTTAATCACACTTTGCGTTTCTAAACTAATTATTTAATGCAACCTTTAATCGTGTGTCAATTGGTGCAATTAAGTAATTATAATATTTACAAATATCATCTCGTGAATCTTTAAAACACATGACTTAGGAGTTCATGTGCAACAGTGCAACATTATTCACTTGACTTTTTGTTTGTAGCGACTATACTTTTTATGGAGTGTTTAAATTTAATGTTATGTTTGCATTTTAGTGCAAATTCTTATTATTATTATTTGTTTTATAAATTATTAAATGTTATACTGCGAACTGCTTTACTTGAATCATACCATGAAAATAAAACTTCATTAACGAGTTATTAATTAATGTTTGTTTATTCTCGCACTTCGTAAAATATGTATTAAAACTTAGTGAGTTTGATTGACTTATTTATATATAACTAATAAAATTTAATAATACTTAATTCAATATAAAATATTAATTTTACAAATAATATTAAATTTATTGCTTCCTAGATACATTAAATTTTGTCTTTGTCCATAAATATTATTTATTACAAATTTTACAACTATTTTGCAAATTATGTGCCACAATAATTAATTATATTAAAAATAGAAAATTTATTGTTGCAATATTCACATAATACCTACTCATGTTCAAATATAATAAACAAATTCATGATTTCAGTTTTCAGTCCGGCTGAAAAATTGTTAAATACGGTTGCTTCGGTTGCACCCATAAATCAGTTCAATTATTAAACAATTTCCGCTATATTTGTAATTTTTGAACACTTTTAGTTTACTACGGTTTCCAGTTTGTTGTTTTTCGAACCTCCAGTTTATGCTTTTTTGAGCTCAAATACACATTTTCAAATTTTGAATTAATAATAATTTTATGCACACCAGTGATATAATAATCATATTATTTTCATCATTTGAGTGAGATTATTTGTTATATTATCTCACACGTGAAGTTATATGATGTACTTTTGTCATTACCTCTCGCATTACTCTACTACACTCGTTCGTAATGGATAATACTAATAAAAATAATATTTTAGTCAATATTTTTGACAGCAATGTTAAGGTTATAATATACTTCTATATGTATTCCTTAAATTTTCTTGGAATAAAACAATTTTGAAATACTGTTCCATAATAAATAATGTATAAACGAATTATAAATAAGTATCACGTATAAACTTACATATTAAGAATTTATTGGTAAATAAAACTGACAGGATGTCCTGCTTTCGAATAAATTGTATGTACTCTGTTGCTTTGATTTTAAATCTATTGACATGCATGATAGGTATCAATTTAAAATTTAAAATCTGACGTTTAAACAAAAATATAAATTTTTATGAATTTTGAGCAGTCGTGGATCAAATTTTGTATATCACAATGTTCAAAAACCCAAGGTTCCGAAACCCGCACGTAGCATGTAAGAAGCTATTTTTCACACTAGTTTCACAATATCATCATTGTAAGCAGCAACAGAGACCACAATATCAATATTATTAAGTGTAATTTTTGGGGTGAATACTGAATAGTTACCGAGTGATAACTCCGGTTCAAATTCAGGCAGATACACAATTCAGTTTAACTGTATTATAGATCGTGATGAAAGGTGATCGACTGGAACAGTAATAACTAGAACAACTTTTCGGTGATTCAGTCAAAAGAAAATTACAGCTGGTTTAAGATTTATTTTGCATAACGTTTCGTCTGACCTATACAATATATCCTTATATCACATTATTGTATTCGATTTGTGCATTTGATGATGACTGCAGGTCAGTCGAAAGGTTATGCTAAATAAATCTTAAACCAGCTGTAATTTTCTTTTGACACTAGTTTCACAATATATAAGTATTCGATATATTCGAATACAATATCCTTATATCACATTATTGTATTCGATTTGTGCATCTGAAAATGACTGCAGGTCAGTCGAAAGGTTATGCTAAATAAATCTGAAACCAGCTGTAATTTTCTTTTGACTGAATTACCGAAAAGTTGTTCTTGTTAGATCCTCCGTGGAAACAGTTTAAGAATCTCCGGCAGTATGTGAGCCAAGTATAAGAATGCATATCTCAGAGACTTCACGTATGTCATGTATGTAAGTGGCGGCGGACGGCTCGCCTCGCCTGCTATTAGTTCACAGTTTACATGCGTCGTTTGCGACACGTCCTCAACCAAGTCCCCCTAAATCACACGAGAGAGAAATCACACACGATGCACGAGGAAATTCAAACTTTACCGACGGCCGACGGAAAATTACCAAAATAAGTACAAAAAGGCTAAAATCGCAAACCGTGATGTAGTTCTGATTTTTAAATATGTTGTTTTAGGATCAGTTAGGGTAGTGTGAATTCAAGATTGCAGCTTCGAAAAATCTGTGCTTCCTGCGTAATACGTAAAAACCTGCAAAATTTTCGGATTTTTTTTAAACTCTTAAACTATGCGTTTTCGAATATAGTCGACCTTATTATTTTTAAGGTACATTAAATTTGCTACAATTTAAGCCCAATCGCAGCTCTGCACGTCCAATAGTTTCCGAGATATGACACTTCTAAAATTAGCAATCCAAAAAATAAAAGTTGAAATTCTTTTTTCGTAATTTTTGTGTTTAATTAACTGTAATTTCTGAACGAATCAAAATATTGTTCTCCGGTTTCTTTCATTAAATTTTAAGAACATTTCTCTATAAAATACATTATTTTAAAAACTTTTTAGGGCGTTCATTAAACCAAAATTTCAAATATCAATTTTATTTCGAGAGAAGTATTAAAATTTTTTGTATTCCATCCTAAAGATGTCACTAGTATCTGTCGCTTTGGCAATTTTGTCAAATGACGATTTGGTCAAATAACGTTCTGGTTTAAAAGCGTTTCATTAAATAACAGATTGGTAAAATACCAGTTTTGTCAAATATCAGTTCGGCCAAATTCCCGTATAATATAAACTTCGTTTGGTGAAATGACAGGTTATAAGAATAAAAATTCGATAAAATGACCGTTTGAATGTACAAAATTTTGGTCAAATAAAGCGCTCCCAATGGGGGAATGTCCGCACATATCCCGTGTTTTTTCGTGCCAAATGCCTAATAGCGTCCATTTGTGCCACTTTCCCTGGCCAGGATTTTTCTACTTTTCCCTGCGCAGGGTTTCCAAGTTTGTGTTACTTCGTTCCATTTCCGAATTGGCAGCGAACATTTAGTCAGTAGGTAGGTGTTAATTTTACAAGAACAGTGCATCCCTTCCAGTCGCCCCTCTTGTGGCAGTCACAAGATGCGCACAGCGGCGTGTTTGGGTCAGTTATATAATAATTTCAAAAGCCTACAGCCAGTTTATTGTTACAAGCATGATCCGTACTTAGTATATAGTAACCGTAATTTAGTAGCGAATAACCGCGGTTTTGGTAGGTAATGGTAAATTTGTGGTTAGTTATGGTTCCTGAAAAAGTGGTCATGGTTTGAAACAAGTTAAACCTCATATCTGGTAGTCTACGATGGTAATTGGTAATGTAGGAAACCGACAACTGAGGGTCACGTCACAAATAAAAGTAAGGATACTTACTCCAACTAAAATTTTAACTTTTTTATAGCAATAGTAAAAATTATTTAGGTATATTGCAGTGAATAGTATTGTTTCTGGTCTCTATAAATATTATGAAAGTGAAAATGTATCTACAGCATTTAATAATTTTGAGTAAGCGTGGCGTTGAAAACGACTTATTAATATTACAAATCAAAATATTTTCAACTACGTTTATGAATAACTTTGTCACTAAATATATTACACCTATCACAAATAATCATAACAGCAGTCAACGAGGAAGTTAATATAACCTTTCTAAAAACTTCTAAACCTATTTATATTTTTCTATCTCAATTTCAGGTTGCATATGTCATTACGTTTATCATTTACATGCAAAGAAAATGATAGTGAATTAATGTGCTTAATTTCAAAAGGATGCGGACGATTAAAATACAACAATTGTTTATTAATAAGGCAAATATTATGGTTTATTGTGATTTGATACGACACTACAATTGTTCAAATTTAATTAAACTCGGTTTTATTGCCTCTGCGCCAACTACCTACGGAATTATATTTATTTAGATTACGAGCGGTTATTGCCTGTTGTTGAAATTCCGTCATATTTTCACTAAAGCGGAAACTGTAACCGTTATTATTTTTTATCTCCCGCCTTATATATTATTTTATTTTTCAGATTATTAAGTTGTCCGAATAATAAAAGTTTAAATACCAGTATGAAATAAAACGTAAAAAATATATCTTACCATGTGATAGTCCCGTAGGCAATTGTAAAGGAAACACACTATCAGGTTCTGTCTTCACTTTATTTGATAAACTTCCAGTTAAACTATCGGCAGTTAGTTCCTGTAACAAAAATATAAATAATTAATTATTTGGCGAACGAAAAAAAATCAAAATTTTAAATACTTCGTACGGTAAAACAGGGTAACTTTGGCACCCGCAACCTACTTTGGCACCTAACTGAATTTTTACCTTCCGCTTACCTGTAAAGGAAGGTACTGGAATCATGCAAAAAATCGGGTAGTGAGTTTTTAGTTAATGAGCACGAATTAGGGTCCTTACAACTCATTTTTGATAGTTTCCCGATGATGTCTGTATGTATGTGTGTGTGTGCGTGTGTGTGTATGTGTGTGGTCCGGGCCGAAGTCGTCTGTCGCATAACTCAAATACGAATTACCCAAAAATTTTGATATTTGGTATTTTACAATTGTATACGAATAGGAAGAACTCATTAGATTTTGGTACAAATATCTTCACCGGAAGTGATATTTTTTAAAGATTGAATAGATTAAGTGTGAAAAATTTCTATAAATTTGGATAAATATAGTATTTATTTGTAATAAGAATAAGAGGAAAAGTTATTTGCAATTTACGTTATAAAAAAATTGTCTTTATCTAGTAGCATTAAAGAACTGCAGTAAAATTTAAAAAATAAATTTATCAAATAAAACGTTGAAATCTTGTAATCCATGTTCGATTGATTTTTGTTTCTGCATAAAAAATATTGACAGATGAGACGAGTGACAAGTTGGCATACTAGCGCTATATAAGTCATAAGTAAGCTATTAAATGTAGTAACTGAACGGAGGATTGCTTCAACACAGAAGAGTTTTCGTGTGAATGAATCTTTTGATTCAGGTGATACTAATTTCTGTGTTTGAATATTTTAGATTTTTATTTGTATATTTTAAATGGGTACCGGATTGTACGTATACATTTCTGTTTAAAGTCTAGATATGGCGGAAGGTTGTGTGATGGCCACGTCAGATTTTTTTGTTATTTTTCTTTCCTTAGTTTGCATTTTGTGTTCGTTTTTGAAGTTTAAGTTTACTTCGTACACATCAGCTCCAGCTAAAAAAAATGCTGGGAGGGCGCACATATAAAAATTATACGGGAGATGCGTAGATAAAGCACTCGCCGCCATTCGAAGGGACATGTTTCAAGCGCAGACTAGCAAAAGGTGGAAAATATGGCATGGTTCCTTTCAGAATAGATTGAATGGTACCGACCCCCGGGCTACCATTTTTCATCCTGGTGAGGAACAATTGTTGAGCTACCATTTTTCAGCCTGGTGAGGAACAATTGTTGATAAAGACTTTGCCAACCACCATGGCGACAACCAGTCTTATGATTTGATTACTATTTTAATGTATGATCGTTCACAAGCTGATAATGGGTGAAGTATTCCTCCCTAAACGTCCTTAAAATAAATCTGTATGATTATAAAACACGATCTTGATGCGTTTTTATTTTATATTTTAGAATTAATTGTCCTTCGTATCAATAAAGAAACGTTCCAAAAATTTTACATTTATTTTGGACCACTTTGAATAAAGATATCTTTCATCGGAAAGAAACTGCATGTAGAACGAACGTTACAGAATTTTTTCCATGCCAAAGACGATCATAAACAGCTCCTAATTTCGAGCAAATTAAATTTATATGCGCTGCCAAAAAAAAAAAAAATTCTGCCTACTTTGTCACCCTAGAAACATTTTTTCTCGGATGTCTTCAAGATTTTTTATGCGTAATAAGAGTAACTTTATCCCCTAAGGTCATCGGTACAATGCCTTTATAAAAAGTTTAATATAAAAATAGGTACGTTTTTAAGTTACGCGACGAAAATCGGCCAAAACCCTCAAAACTTGTCAATTACGGTATTTAATAATCTAATATTTTTTTAATAGTATATTATACATCGAGTGAGAGAAATGCATGTTTTTTTCATGAGGTGCAATTTGTAGCCAGAGGGCGAAGTGAAGCGTAGCCCGAGGGATACAAAGCAACGAGGGAAAAATTGCAGTCTCTCCTGAGGGGTATATACTATTTTTTACACGGACCAAATTAATTTACTTTAAAAATATAGTAATAAATTATCAAGTATGTTATTTGTTGTTGGTAACGTAAATCATACATAGCAACTCACAGAAACAAATAAATAATAATAATATAAACTCCCTAGGGAGTGATTATTTCCCTAGGGACTAAATGAATCACTTCTATCATGATTTTTAATAAGAAAAAGTTGACGTTTACTCCTGTCCGTGTAAAAAATAATTTTTTAGCTATTAATAATTATTAAATGAATCTAAGAAAAGGGTTTAAATCAAATAAATAAGTATTTATAATCTACATTTACCCCAATTCTATAATTCAGTACTTACTAAAATTACTAAATATTTGCCAGTGATACCTACTTTATTTTACTTCAGTTTTAGCTACATGTTTTTTCATTGTATTAAAATCGTAGGTAGTCGTAAAAGTTAAAAACTGATTTACAGAATTCTCCCTGGGAAAATATTTCTAATAATCAATAATAAAATGTGAAAAGAAATCTATGCAAACAATAGATTTAATAACATAGAAATAATTACCAACAAAATAATTTTTATTAGCTTTTGAAATAAATAAAATAGTAAGTATTATAACGAAAACTAATCAACATTAATAATATATGAATGAATGCTGTACTCCCATTCCAATGTAATAGAAAACTAAATGAATACGAATAACGAATATTATAGTTTCAATTCAACCTACAATGTCATTTTATCGCCACTGTTACATATTATTATAATAATTTCACATGTAAGAAATAGAAAATACATAAGTTATAACAAAAGTTTACCGTAATAATTTATTTGTTTCGTTACCTACATTTAATTTTAATTTCAATTAATTTCAACAAAGAAAATAAACTATTTCTATACAGGGTGATTCACAACTTCGTGTATATAGTAATAATATAATAAGTAGTATTTATTTAGCATAAACTAATAGGTACATAAATCATAACATTATATAACATAATTAAGAGGTAGATACATAATAAAAAAACAATGATTACAGTATTTGCTTGAGTTTTCGTTTGAATTTTGGAATAGTGTCTGAGCTTTTAATATCATTATAAGTTATTATACATTGTAAAACCTTAAATAAAAATCTGACGTGGCCATTACACAACCTTCCGCCATATCTAGACTTTAAACAGAAATGTATACGTACAATCCGGTGCCCATTTAAAATATACAAATAAAAATCTAAAATATTCAAACACAGAAATTTGCATCACCTGAATAAAAAGATTCATTCACAGGAAAACTCTGCTGTGTTGAAGCCATCCTACGTTCAATTACTACATTTAATATCTTACTTAGGACTTATATAGCGATAGTATGCCAACTTGTCACCCGTCTTACATGTCAATATTTTTTACGCAGAAACAAAAATCAACCGATCATGGATTACAAGATATCAACGTTTTATTTGATAAATTTATTTTTTAAATTTTACTGCAGTTCTTTAATGCTACCAGATAAAGACAATTTTTTTATAACGTAAGTTGCAAATAACTTTTCCTCTTATTCTTATTACAAATAAATACTATATTTTTCCAAATTTATATACAATTTTGACAATTAACCTTTTCAATCTTCAAAAAATATCACTTCCGATGAAGATATTTGTACCAAAATCTACGGAGCTCTTCCAATTTATATACAAATGTTAAATACCAAATATCAAAATTTTCGGGTAATTCGTATTTGAGTTATGCGACTAACACCCCTTGACCACACACACACACACACACACACACATACACACACACATACACACAGACATCATCGTGAAACTATCAAAAATGAGTTGTAAGGACCCTAATTCGTGCTCATCCACTAAAAATTCACCACCCGATTTTTTGCATGATTCCAATACCTTCCTTTACAGGTAAGCGGAAGGTAAAAATTGATATACTCGTCTTGACTTTATTTGTCCTGGGGACACACAAATTCTGAGCTTGACGAGTATTGTAATTGTAATTGTGATTTATGATAAAAAAAATATTGGATTTTCATCCAGAAAGTAGTAATAGTGAAAGTGAGTTTATTTGTACCCCGCCGGCCATTTTACGGCTATTGTGAATCAGAACTTTTGCCTCAGAAGTCAAAAATATTCTGACATCTATGACCTTCCAGCAACTGCACAATTTCTAGTTCAGCAAAATTATTTATGTTTTAAATTCAGTGAAAACTGTCCATTGCAAAATACTTATTACAGAGATTACCTACTACAAAAGTGTTTAAATTATGAAAAATGTACTTTTTGAAAAATTTGCATGCAGTGCACAAAATAAGCGTGAATTTTTTTCTGCACTCAATGTTTCAAAAGCCTACTTTCACCATCAAATTTTAACATTAGAAAACATGTGAATTTGCAGTTTCGTAAAAAAAGATTGTGTATAACAGTGGCGAAATGCTTTAGCGTCCTCGGAATTTTTTGGCCTCGGCTAAAAATTGTCTTTAGATATTAAACAGTCATTTCACATCAGCTATAGGTAGACAAATAACTATTTTATCAAATTCTTACTATGGGCTGTCTTTGCGTAAGAATAAAACGCTGATCAGTGCTGGCCGCTGATCTGCAAAGAAATGCACAGATGGACGTAAAAACCGCTGATCTAACATTTAAATAAACTAAATAAAGAAACCTAACACCCATCTTGAATCCCAGATCATCAGCATTGATTAAAAAACTCTGATTGAACTGAACTAAATAAGGAAACCTAATACCCGTCTTGAGCCCCACATACTCGGTTTTGGCATAAACACTAATTGAACTGAACTAAATATAGAAATCTTATACCCTTCTTGAATTCCACATACACGGTTTGGATTGATTTAATTTTTTTCTACTTGCATCTGTGCATTTCTTTGCAGATCAGCGTTTCAGCGGTAAGCGCTGATCAGCTTTTTATTATTTCGCGTCAAATTATTGCCGCGCCTGTAGAGCTGTAACTAATTTCATGCTTTTCGGGCAATAATAACGTTATGGTGAATTGTAAATTCATTTTCGATTGGGTTCTCTTCTCGATTACTTGCGTCATTCGCTAGTACGGTGTGAATACGAGTCTGCAAATTCTTGTAAACAATTATTTCATTCCAAATTGAACGGTAATTTGAAACAAGGTGGAAAATATTGTTTTTAATTGATTTTTAAATTCTTGACTTTAATGATCTGGAAAATTAATCTACATTGTTGATTTGCTCTATTTGCTACACTACTTCAAATATTAAATGTGGTTTTTATCGCGAGCAAGAAAACTGATAAAAGTTTTAAAACAAGCGAATGTAATTAAAATGATAATACATTGACGCCAGAGCACACGATGAAAACAGAGAGGTCATCTTTAAAAACCCAAAAGATCAGAATATAATTATCTCAAACCACGAAACTATATTTGTAACTTTGAACATGAGTTGCATTATATAAGGTTATAAATACCATTCCTGATCCCCGCAAGATTTTTACAAATTATATTGAAGATTATTGGGTGGGATATATTATCAGCTATAATAACCCAAGGATATTGATAATTACTAAATACTGTTGTGACATTCCGAAAGCATGTTGCTTGGTAACCGCCCGACTCCGCAGGCGGAGGGCTGTTAACCTAAAAGCAACGTGCTTGAGGTAGCTGTCACAAAATTAAGTATTTATCAATGGTCGAGGGTTATTCGTACAGAAAATTTTATTAATTGAAGTATCATTTTCATTACCAAAACGTGCAAATGACATTTTTATTCAATTATTATTATAAACATAAAAATGAACATAAATAATTGTAACCTAGCAACATATTTGACATAAGTGATACAGTCCCATGTGTTGCTGTCAGTTAAATGTTGTATTCATTGGTCAATGTCGTACACGTGATCAGAAATGAAAGAATTTCATTGGATATTTAGTTAACCTAAAAATTTTCAACTGTAATTACACAAGAGCTTTTTATTGCGCCGGATAAATTTATGTTTGTATTGAAACCTTGTTGCCTACCAATTTGAAAAGAAAAATTGTTTAATAAAATAACGACACCGTAGGTGGAGTGACTTTATTTTAAAACAATTTTTCGAGTCAAATAATTGCTGTCAGATGACAAGGTTGATAGCTAGAGAGCCGCGGGTTCTGAGACGCGACGAGAAGAAATACGTCTTCCGTTTGGTGAGATGAAAGTCTATCCCTTGATGAAAACCCCCAAATTCCAAATATTTTTGAAATCGGAAAGGGCCCACTCGAGAACGAAGGGAAAATGCATATCGACTTTTTTGCAGATTTAAATACGTCTTCCGTTATGATAACTTTGTTTAAAAAGTGACTAGTAATCATTTGACAAAGCGGAAGACAAATTGGGCAGGGCGCACTAGTCGAAACCAATGTTTGAAAATTTTGACCTCCAAAATCGCTCATCTGGAAAATTCGACGTCTTCAATATGCTTACTTTTGTGTTCATTTACTTTGTTATGGTCTTTACATCGGGAAAATCCGGGTGGAAGACTTTTTTAGTAGGGCCCGGCTTCAGGGTTGACCAAATAAACAAATTGAAAAACTCGCGCGAGCGACTAAGTTAAAAAATCGAAAACTGGATTTGAATTCAGTCCTATGCTTCCAGATTTTGCATGTAGCTTCTTCAGAGCCCAGAAAACCTAATTCCCAAAGGGAAGTCTTTTTGACCAACATATCACCCCTTCCCACTTAGTTTTTAAAAAAATTCAATTTTAAAAATAATATCTTTTAAATGTCTCTTCGCAAGCTGCTGCTCTTTGCTGTAGCTGATCCATAACTGAAGAAATGTGGTTTCAACAAGACGGAGCTACGTCCCATACTGCAAGGGAAACAATGAATTTGCTGCGAACAGTTTTTGGTAACCGTATCGTGTCACGATTTGGAGATGTTAAATTATTTGCGATTGATCAACCAGTTTTGGCTTCAGTTATGGACCAGCAGCTTGCGAACAATATTTTTAAATATAGCAACCCCTATCGAGTTTCACCTTATTTTAAAAGTAATGAAAAAATAAATACATCTCCATAAACCAAAACACTTAATCTTAATTCTTTCAAGAATTTAATTTTAATGTTTTTTGCACGTTTATTACGATTTTTATAACAAATGTTCAAATTGTCGACCTTCTTCGGTCTCGCAATGACCCAAACGCTTTAGTGATTCCCAAATTTTCAATTTTTTTCTTCACTCGTTCAAGACTTATAGCTCCGTCCCGGGACTTTTGAAAAACCGTGTATATGATACTCATATTTTAAGATACAAATATTCTAGTTACATAAACATGCATGAATAAATTAATTACTGGTTCCATTTCTCAAAGATAAATTTTATTTAGATTTGCAGAGTCAAAATGATATACAAAGTCAATCAGCACATCAACAGTAAATTAAAATATATAAAATCATTGCAGCAGGCGGACATGACAACATGTCAAATAAATAGAATATAAAATTAGCTGAATACATCATAAAACTAAACTCTATTCGCTGTTCGCAGCCGCAGAGAAATGTTTTCAAAACAAGCGCAAAGATGTTTCAAATACACGAGCAGCAGCGTTGTTTTGACGGAGGTTAAACATATTTTATGGATGTTTCAGTTATGATTTTATTCAACAACGCCTTGGACATTCTTCTTGACCTTAAATCACGAGATTTTCATGTTTTACAAGCGTTAGTTAACGTTTGTTTACTCAAATTTAATTTAAGATGATACGAGGGATTCCACGTTACGTAAATTGAACTGTTCAACCAGATCGTAAAGTTGAAAGCGTTTGGTTGTTTAATTATTAAGAAAAATATTACAGTTATTTACTGTACTGTAGGTAGTCAATTTGTTACTGTTTATTAATACAGGTAGGTATATCTTAACTTCGAGTAGATTACGGTTACGATATACAGGTGTTTCTATATGCCTCTGCACGAAACCTTTTTTGCAGAATTTACAAAATAAGGATATTGAATATTTTGATCATGCTGATGTGATTACTGATCAAAAAAAGAACTGCCACTTTTAGTGCCTAGACAATAAAATTATTTTTAGACAGTAATAGTATATTATTTAACGAGCAAATAATGTAGGCTATAATTCAAGAGGATGAAAGTTTATTCACGAGCCGAAGGCGAGTTAATAAATCATACGAGTGAATTATAGCCATTATTTGCGAGTCAAATACGACGTTTTATCTACGACTTTTTAAATAAAGCAACATTTCTTATTTACAAATTTGTATTCATATTAACCTAACCTCAAAAAATTGACAATTCATTCGAGTAATTTTGACAGTTCGGAAGAATAAAGTACTCATTATTTAACAGTGTGAAATAATGAATTCATTATTTCATAATGTGTCCTTATGGAGGGGTTTATTATACTACTTTCACGTATATAATGAATACATTATTCTATTGTTGTAGATACAAGTAATTATTGCTCTGGTGAATCAATAAGATTTCATGAAAATATAAATAACAAAACCGTTCAACAAAGTCACATAATTTGATGGTGAAAAAATATTGAAAATAATTAAATTAATATTAATTAATAACAGACAGCGAAATACATGCCAAAAATTCAGATTCACTGCCTTAATAGACAAGGCGCAGACGAGGAAGTAAATCTATTATTTTTGCCTAATTAAACAAATAACTAATGTTCCTATCTTATAAAAGAATATTTTTCGTGCCACTGGATTGATCATTATTTTAACATAACTAATTCTAATTCCAAATGAACGTCATTCTATTTTGGTGTTCATTAAATTTTGTTTTTAATATTAATAATCATGCAAATTCAGGGGTATAGGTACTTAAAATGGACCGCGTAATAAAACTACTCTTAATTTTTCTTATTTCTGAAAAATTATTTCTAATTTTTGTATCAGCATATTAAACTGTGTTTCCCTTCCCCTTAACGAATGTACTCGAAGATATGATACATTCTGTATACTTAACTGTTAACGCTGTTTCTTATATTAAAATTTAAAACAAAACTATTAAATCAAATTTGTGCAGTTAAACTGAAATAGATAAGTTTGCAGAACTCATAATGATAAATGAATTTTGGTATTTAGGTATAGTTCTGTATGTTTTTCTCGAAATATATAAATAAAAACATACAGAACTATACCCAAATAAAATAATTTATTTGAATAATGTCTGACGAACTACTTCGAATCAGGGTTGTCAATTGTCAGAGTCAGTTCATAGTGGAACACATAACACACTTGCCTATCTGCTCCATAAATATATAAATTAATATAATTTATGGAAATATTATCTTCAATATTAATAATTTTGTCAATATAATTTTGTTTAATGACAGGTATCAAATAACTAAAATATCAAATAGGTATACAAATAATAATTATTAATACAGACAGGGTGGTTCACAACTTCGCGCATATATTAATGGCATAGTACCTACTCAACTTACTGATCATGGAACAAAAAGAATTTTAAATTCGTAAAACGGACAATTTTAGAAATCACTGGATTGTTGATTGATTGAATAAAATTAAATTTTAATTATTTTTGCAATGGCAAGAATAGTCAATTTATGAAATTCCATTTGAAAACAGTGACCCAAAACTGTTTGATTAAAAAACCTTAAAAATAAACTGCGAATTTTGAAAAAAAATTTAGTTCCATGATAAGTGATTTGAGCACTATACAGGATGTAACCCAACCTGTGTAACAAAATTTACGGGTGTTATAGTAATACTATAATAGGTACTAATAATAGTATACTATAATAGTATATTGGACGCATCATGAATCAAAAAGAATTTTGTTGAAATTCGTAAAATTAACAGAAGTTTGCAAAACAATATCATTTTGGGTACCACTGATTGTCACATTTAACTACAAAAAAAAACAATAAGTTATGCAGTATTTATTAGCGTATAATTACATTAAGGTAATAATAATTTTGCAAACAGGAAAAAAAGAAATACAGAATGTCCAATTTTTACCTTCCGCTTACCTATAAAGGAAGGTATTGGAATCATGCAAAAAATCGGGTGGTGAATTTTTAGTGGATGAGCACGAATTAGGGTCCTTACAACTCATTTTTGATAGTTTCACGATGATGTCTGTGTGTATGTGTGTGTGTGTGTGTGTGTGGTCAAGGGGTGTTAGTCGCATAACTCAAATACGAATTACCCGAAAAATTTTATATTTAGTATTTAACATTTGTATATAAATTGGAAGAGCTCCGTATATTTTGGTACAAATATCTTCATCGGAAGTGATATTTTTTGAAGATTGAAAAGGTTAATTGTCAAAATTGTATATAAATTTGGAAAAATATAGTATTTATTTGTAATAAAATTAAGAGGAAAAGTTATTTGCAAATTACGTTATAAAAAAATTGTCTTTATCTGGTAGCATTAAAGAACTGCAGTAAAATTTAAAAAATAAATTTATCAAATAAAACGTTCATATCTTGTAATCCATGATCGGTTGATTTTTGTTTCTGCGTAAAAAATATTGACAGGTGAGACGGGTGACATACTAGCGCTATATAAGTCCTAAGTAAGATATTAAATGTAGTAATTGTACGGAGGATGGCTTCAACACAGCAGAGTTTTCCTGTGAATGAATCTTTTTATTCAGGTGATGCAAATTTCTGTGTTTGAATATTTTAGATTTTTATTTGTATATTTTAAATGGGCACCGGATTGTACGTATACATTTCTATTTAAAGTCTAGATATGGCGGAAGGTTGTGTGATGGCCACGTCAGATTTTTTAATTTGCGAATTTCAACAAAATTCTTTTTGATTCATGATCATTGCGTCCAATACTATACACCCTTAAATTTTGTTACACAGGTTGGGTTTACACCCTGTATGCCATTGAAATATATGCACAAAGTTGTATAAAATGAAACTACGTATAAGTTACAGGAAGAAGTTATGAATTGTTTACGAATCAACACCCGGTATCATTTTATTATAAGTATAAATACCAAACATAAATGGTGTTGAGCCGGAAATCTAACATTAAAATTTTACTTCAGGTTAATTAATTATGCCTTTTTATTACTTAGTTCTTTATTTAACTGTTGTCGTCATAAGAACGGTATGTCCCAATGGATAACTATAACAATACAATCATTCTTATTTCGTATTGAATATTATTAAATTAAATTTAAAAAATCACTTTCCGTTTCCATTACTACAAAAATGAAATGAAATACAAAAACTAAAACATGAATCCCAGACGTGCAAATTAACGGACCAACAGCGTATAAATAGTTACTTAAATTATAATGTTATTTTAAATATCAAATGATCACGATTCATACGAATTAGGGGTGAATCCAGAAAATTGCTAGGGAGGGGTGCATTTAGAATATTTCTTTTTGAAAAGTGGGTTTTAAAATAGAAGAATTACGCGGAATTTTATTCTCTTTCTACAGTTATGCCAGTTGGTGTTGGTAGTCGACATACTCGTCGACATATAAAGGGTATACCTACAGGGTGTTTCATAACTTCGAGTACATACGTTAATAATATATGTTTTTTGATATGCTGATTACGCGAATCAGAAAGAATTTTTTTTAAATTCGAAAAATTAAGGATTGCTCACCTAAAACATTTTTTGTAGTACTGCACTGGATTCGTTTTCTTATTAGATACAAACAATAGAAGTAGGTAATGAACATCTTAAATTACTACTAGTAAAATAACAAACGAAATTTAATTATTTTTAATGAAACAATAAATACTCCACCCAGTGACAGTGGCTACGAAAAATTTTTGACATGGAAATTAATTTTGCGATTTGAAGAAAAATCAGCATATCAAACAACATATACCCTTAACGTATGTACCTGAAGTTATAAAACACTCTGTATAAAAAATACAAAACTAACTGAACAATAGTATTTGTATTTCTATTAAAATAGTCCCAAAGAGATTCTATATTATAATAATAATAATTGAAATTGAACTTAATAATAGTAGTAACTATAATTACGAGTGCATAGTAGGTAAAAGTATAGGTACAGGGTACAGAACAGTAAAAAATCTTTACAAAATGCTTCTTGAAAGAAAAGAAAGTACTAAAACAACAGTTTACAATTTTTATAGTATTTCTTTGTTGGCATTGTTTTAGAAAATATCAATTATGCAGAAACCAGGAAAAACGCTTTTGTTAAAGATTGCTAACAAACAGTTTACTTTTATGTCTACGATTAGAAACGAACATTAAAAGAAGAAAATAGCTACTTTCAACTTTAGATTATGGAAAAATATTACACAATATTTTTGAGGAAAAGTATTGTGACATAAATTAAAATTAATTAGTCAGGAAAATTTGAAATAATACTTTCATTAAGTAATAATAAATAATTTTAAAAATAAATTGTTACAGTTACAAATAAAGTGTATTTTACAAGAAGAATAATTGTAATCAAGTCTTTAGTGGTTCATATTTTTTGTAAATTCCCGAATAGAACAAAAATGGTCATCCTACAATTAGAATAAAAATGTTTAAACTATAGTATATACCATACTATTAAAAATCAATTGTAACAAACATTAAAGCAAGTATAATTATAATTCGTACGGACTTTGAACAAAACCAAAATTACGATAATATTTTTTCTTTCATTAGACACGTCCATGTTGAAAAATGCAAACACAAATGATTTAGTTATTGAAAACTTGTAATGAAAGTATGTTGTTGCACAAACTTTGCAAAAAGTTTACAAAATATGATTAAGGATTGTTTGTTAACTAATGAAGAGATTTGCATGCCATTGTATGACAGAAAGAAAATGTTTAGCACTATTTATATAATACATTACTGCTAAATTAAATATTTTGCTTGTTAAACAATTTATTTAATAAATAATATAATATTTACTACATATACAATCGGGACTTGTAGTAAATACCATTAATTTTTAAAATATGGTCTTATTTTTATTTTTATAAACAACGCCAATTTAATTATAATAAATATGTATTAATATTTTAGCACTTCATTTGCAGTAAATATCTTTGACGTTTAACTAAAGCTTGCGAAAGTTTTTATAAGAATTTATATAAATAAAGAAGATAATTAAAGTCATTATGTCTAAATGAATATAATAAAATAAGTAATATGCAATAAGAGATAGGGAAACATAATTTTATAGCTAAATAAACAAAATTTAAACATATTCGTTAGTAATAATTGTAACATTTATTTATTCGTCTTTCAAAATGTGTAATGTTTTTGTTTTTTGCAATAAGCATCGTAGTTATATGGAACAATATTCATATTCATGTGAATCTAAAATATTTGTCTATTCAAATTTAAGTTTTGTAGATTTTAAAATATGCGAAAGTAAAATAGATAAGCTTTAGGCTAGATTCAGACCTACCCAATTATAAGTATAAGTGCTAAATTAACCAACCAGCGCTTCCAATTCCAATTATAAGTGCGAACGTTGAGCGGTTAAATTATCCACTTATAATTATAATTTAACCAACCAGTGCTCAACGTTCTTATAATAATTAAAATTTGTTGGAGCGGGGAAAAGACTGAAATTGAAAAGAAAATAAAATCGAGAGTAGGAATTCGGAAAAACGTAGACCCGCTTAAAAGTAAACACAAAATGTAAACCTTAAAACTAAATGATTGTGAATGAGGATTTATACTTATAATTCGGTAGGTCTGAATGTAGCTGTTTGTATAATAAGTATTATAATTTAAATATTTTCCGGAACAAAATTCTTGCAGAATTTGGACACTCCTTTAACTATGATTTTGACAATAAAATGAACTAATTATGATTATTTCACTCATTATAAATTTGACCAATCAGATTGTCTTATTTTTCATTGTTTTCCAATTTAAATAAGTGATTAAATGGCACCATGCTATTTAATCGCGATTAAATTGAAGCTAGCTTTCATGATTTTTATGTTTTCTGATATTTTTACTATGAATTCATGAAATAATCTTAACATATACCCCTCGTGCTAAAGAATTGAACCGATAAATTTGACATGTCTGGCTTATGAAATAAATTTTGCTTAAAAAGTGTTTGCGTACATATAATAATTTGAAAAAATTGTTATGTACGATAACACTTTTTTAAAAGCAAAATTTATTAAATTAATTGCACTCGGGATACAACTTATGATTATTTAATGCAAGAATAGATATTTTTAATTTAAATATAAATTGTAAAAGATTTCTGCGAATAATATAAGCAATTTTCCGTGTAGAATTCCTGTACATTTTCTTCCTGTGACACGTTTCGCTAGTTCTTTCCGACGGTAAAGAATTTGCTGCTTGTGCTCCGTGCAAAATGATTCATAGTCAACGGTTTTCATAGCTTAGCAATGCAAATTGTTCGCAGAAACTACACTGTAAACTAGTTTCATGTTCTCTCCTTACAGAACTATTCAATTCGCTTCGGATTTCCTTGTTTTGATAGATTGTATTTTGACGTCTTCGAGCATTGATAGCTTTGAAACAGATACCGCTGGCTTATATTACAAATGTCAAAGGGATATATTAATTAGAGAAATTCAATTATTCATTAATTATTTGTTGATTACAAGAAACTGATTTCTGCATTGTTTGACAATGAGTAAGATTCATACTCCGAAGTTTGGTGTAATAATTCGTATCACTGATATTTAAAAAAAATTCATTTAAATGTTCACGGCTCGAAATTTGAGTCGTAGCACAATCAAGACAAAATATATTTCAGAACAAATCAACTGTTTATTTTACTTTACTTTAATTTCCTCCTAACAACTTCACAAATTTCACCAAATTTCGGCTTAAATGGCCCTAAAACAATAAAAATTTGTATTGCGTATACTGCAAATGGTGGCTGTATTTTTGTTAGAACGCAAAACTTTGTGTATTGTGTAACCAAACCAGTTATAGTTTTTATACAGTGTGAACCTATCAGTTTATGGCAATCCCTCGAATTTATATGACACAAACTATAGTGTAGGTACCTACTATATAGTCTTACATACATTATACACTTAAATAATAAAACAGTTTTTATTAAGCAGTACGAAAATTAATAACGTTATTGTTCAAATAAAGTTTCATATTCTGGATTAGTTAAACAAATTTTCACATCAAATAGGTTTGCGATAAGTTCTTGGATTTCATGAAGTACTTTTAAATTTTGAAAATGTTAACTCCACGTAGCTGTCCTCTGCTGGTAACGCTTGGAAATAATTCGCCTAAGATACGTAAAAGCAAGCAATTTTTAAAATGCTCACGAAATTTTACAGATAAAGAAAATTTCATAAATTCATTTACAGACGAAGAATGGAACTAGCTTTATGCCCATTTATTACGGTACATTTTCTAATAAATCTTTTGATCATAAGATCAAAAACACACTTTTTCATTAATTCTTTTATATTCAAATAAAAAATTAAGTATTCTAACTGGGCATAAACCTGGATTAATTCTTTCGCAAACATCTAGTACCTGTTTTCCTTCAAATTTTTTATATGCAATGAGTAAAGCAGAAACTGCTACACCTCTACACACGCAATATTTTGTTACGGAGACGGGATCCTTAACACTATAGGAAGTGCAAAGTGCAACTGAAATTTCAAGCTATAGTCTGTTTCATCTAAACTGAAGGGATAAACGATAAAACCAAAACGGTTATACCTAAATCTGGCAAAAATCAGTTTGTTTGTATAAAATTTTATATTCTGTATTCCGATTAGCATAATAGCAATTTTGCAGTATAAGCGTTAAAATACCTGTATGTATATAAAAGTGTATGTATTTTGAGCGCCATTTAAACATTTATGGTGATGTCCTGATTTCAGACGAAATGCGCTGTACAAAGCTTGAAATATTGGTGATATTTTGCTTCGTTTTTCCGTCGCGTAGCATTGTTTCTTTCAATTAATCGCATAAATGATTTACGATAAAAATAAATTTGATATTTATTTTCCTTAATCTTTATTGGTTATTTATTGGACAACATAAATAAAATATGAATAAATGAAAACCTACGTTACTCATGATGTGCGATACCATTCTGGGCCGACTGTCGGCGAAATTGATGGTCTCCGCTAAATTGTTCATGTCACCACGCATGCGTACCCAAACAAAACACTGTCAACAGCACATCTGACGCATTACGCACTGAAATCCGCGCGAAATTCAAAACAAACAAAAGTTCAACCCTTCACAGCTCATAAACCAGACGCAAGAATTAATTCACACACGCACAACTTTTACAATAATACATAAAAAATATTTTTATGAGTTCAAACACCTATTGGATTGTTTTGTTATGCGTTCTGAGAAAAAAATAAATTATTACTCGTAGGTAATAAATCTATTTTTACAATAAAACAACCGCGGCAGTAACGTTTTTATTGAATCACAAACAGTTTTTGTTTATACAAACATGGTGCAGAAACAAAACACTTCGTTGACAGTTCTCGAAATCCGAAGCACAAACAAGAGCTGTTATCAAAAGCGGGATGTAAAGCTAACTAAAGCAAAGAATACGTTGCGAAGATCTGCTCCCAATACTCACACGCGAGGCCGAGTGGGGGAACGCGTGCGCAGAGAGAGACAAACAGATGCGTCCGCCGCGAGTGGAACAGAGACGAGCTCACTCTACCATCTTGATTTCGGACAGGTGCGGTAGCGAATCACATGCGAGCGACACCGATGACTATAGAGTGATAAATTGATTACTTCGCGGATTTTTTATTGCGAAAGAGCGAATAGTCGAGGTGTAAATGAAATGTTGCTAACGTTTGCACCTGGTTGTGGCTGTGTTGGTAGGTGTTGGGTGGTCTACAGGTTGCTAATTGGATTTTGATGCCGGAGTTTGTAAATTGAGAGACCACCACCTGGATTAAAATTGGTTTCATTGCTTGAACAAAGCAAACCAGAAATTAATACTTGTTTTACGGTGGATGTATGTTCCGGCAAATTGTTCCATGCGAAATTTTCACAAATCTCTGTAAAAACAATTGAGGACGTAAATTAATTGCTGTAATATTGCAAAATTATCAGCTTGCTAACAAAACGCAAACCTACTTTACCGAATAAATTTATGTCATTAGGTACAGGGTGTGCGCTGTGTTTATTCTTGTACGTGCTGAGCATGCAACTATTTTCAATTTATTATCAACATCAGACACTTATTAGACGTTGTATAAATAATAACTTTTGGTATTGTAGTAGATATCAATTAAATATTTAGAAAAACTATCTGTATCCGCGGTACTAAAAATGTTCACTTACTGTAAATTAGTTTAATTTTTGATTTAATTAATCTTGGAAACTAATTTTTAAATAAATAAAATGAAACAAAATTCATACTTAATTCAACTAATAAATAAAAATAGGAGAAAGATTACCTAATTCCGAATCTATACCTATAAGTAAATTGTCAAATAGTATCTAATTAATAAGGGACCATTAGTTTGCTGGAAAAATTTATTTCAAACGATTGTTGCTTGACAAATTACATGACCAAATTCCGAACTGAAGGCAAGGGATTTTATCATTCAATTTGTCGAGGAATGGTACCTAAGCAACAATCTTGAGAAATAATTTAACCTGCAAAGTAATGAGACCGAGATATATTTTTTATTAGACTATTTCCCAAATAAACAGACACAAAATATTAACTACCGAACTTACGCTGGAGTATCTTAATATATTTTTATTATTAAATGCCGGAGTAAGCAAAATTTGACACTGCTGCAGACCGATTAGAATAATTATTCGTGGTTTTTCGTATTTTTAAATCAATACTAATTTTAGTACCGAAACGGTTGTTTATTTTGACATTTAATTTTTTACTAACCTCTGTGTCAAAATTTAATTTCTTTTATTTCACAAGTTCATTATTAATTGGTTCCAAAGTAAGATTTTTGACATATCTGTATTTTTGGCGTTATATTTGATATTTTTTATATTTCATCGTGAGAAGTTGTCACAAAAAGATTCAATTGAAGCTTTTAATTTCAATTAAAATTTATTGAAACAATCCCTAGGAAATGATTGGTTATTGGTTTACTTAATATGTGAGAATAAAGCAAGAAACCAAAAAAGTTCTTACATGAACTATACCCTGTTTGAAATTACGAAAGAATTTTACAGTTAATTAAGACGAAAGTGGTTTAGGACTTTGGTTTACATATAATGATCATTCGTACTGATTTTTTGTCAGTACCAGTAGTACTGATTTTCAGACCCCTTGTACTGAAAGCAATTTGAAAGATTTTTTACTGGGTACTGGGTACTGTACTGAATGTACTGATTTCCTTATCTGGACCTTCATAAAGCTTAAATTAAAACTTGTTTTCCAATTATTGTTATTCAAATTCACCTTAAAATGTACAATAAGTGAAGTGATTCAAAAAAGTTTTTCGCCTGTGGCGCATTTTCTTCTTCCATTTCATATAATTAATTTAATTCTTATTTTATCCTTTCAATTGTAGCAGATCGTAACCGATTCACAAACATATAATAAAGCATTGCTCAGGTTTGTACTGATTTCTTTAAAAAAATAAATGGTCACTCTAGGTTTATACGCGCCAAAATATTTTCGATTTTTAAAAAGAAGCGCCAATAGTCCACAAAACCGGTCAAATTTGAAAACAACAAAACAACAACAAATAACGAACAGCACTTCCAAAGAATGATATCAGAATAATAAACAATAATTATTGAAACAACATTTGAATTGTGTTTGTGTAAACTGCTCTTGACAACTTTAACAGCACATAGCAACCAATAGAATCAAAAGAATCTATCTGTCAAAATTCTTTATTTATTTCAACCACAGTATAGTACTTTAAATTCTAATCAGGGCCGTAACTAGGGTTGGTTGGTTGACATTGTGACATATTATTATTAATTTTTGTGTAATTTGAGGGACTACAATATTTTCTTAGGGCAAAGGGTGCTGTGAGTCTATTTACAAATAAAGAACGGTTCACAACTTCAGGATAAAAATTTAATGGTATACCTAGATACTATATGACATACTGATCACGAATCAAAAATAATTTTTTTTCAAAATTCGAAAAACAAATTGCAATCTATATGACGTAGGAACGGTACACATTTTTAGAGCCACTGTTTCAATTAAATTAAATGAATCAATTACATACCTAATATTGTATAAACAAACAATAATAGTTATTTACTTTACAAGTGGGCAAAGTAAGGAATTGCCCACGAGGGAAATCTTAACTCACGAGGCTGAAGGCTGAGCGAGATAATTTTCTCGAGTGGGTCATTCCTTTTGTGCCCACGTGAGAAGTATAACGTTTTATCCAACACCTCTTAATAACTGCTTAAATATTTTAAACATATTACGTTCCAACCTAAAACATCGTTACAATGGTGACTTCCAACAAGTAACAATTTACCCACAAAAGTGGGTATATTTTTGATCAAAGCCACTAGTGGCTAGTGGGCAATCTTTTACTTTATGCATATTTAAAATCACCATAGTTATGCGGATGCTTTTATTAAGAGGTGTTGGATATTACAGACAGAGGCGGACTGGGCCGGTGGGATGGTGGGATATTTCCCACTGGGCTTCGATGAATTTGGGCCGACTGCCGACACGATAGGGCCGATTATAGATAAGGATAATAATTTTTTTATATAAATAACGCAAACAACCCAAATCTGAGTTTTTCTTTATTAAAATTCACAATTATTTGCAATATTGTATACAAATAAACAAACGAAACTAAGTTTTGTATTCATGATTTGTATTGGTCAGTCATTAATTTAGAATCGGCTGTTCGGCTCGGTTTTGTTCTTTACAAGTTTAAGAAAACGCTAGACTAATTACATATTAATAAATTTCCCAATTTTCATTACATTTATTTTTAAATTTGTTATTTATTTTGATTTCTACTCATAAAAGTAGTGATGCCGGCGAGACGAGAAATCTCAGCTCATTCTCGTCTCGTCTCAAAATTACGAGACGAAAACCAATAATTTTCTCGTCTCGGATTGAGAGATGAGAAAAGAATTCAATATAACGAGACGAGAAATAGTTCTCGAGAAATCGAGAACTCTCGAAATAAAAAATATTTGATATTATTCTTTTCGAAAATGTCAAAATACATTTGATTATACTTTGTTCGTAGCATTTTATTGTTTTGATATAAATATTTTTTATTTTAAAAATAAGAATTGTGTGCAAATTTAACAGAAATGTACAAAAAAGTTCTTAATGTCACATCTAGCTTTACAAATAGATGGCAACAAATTTTATTCGAGAAATTGGGACGACACGATAATTGAACAGCAGAGAAATGACCAAGACGAGATTACTTAAATTTCTCGTCTCACGGCATCGCCACGTAAATGAGGGTAAATTCTAAATTGTGTTTAATTTTTCCTCTATGGGAAAAACTAAACTTTTAATGAAACAGCCAAAAAAAATTCGCCTGCAGCGCTTTTTTTCTTTTTTCGTAAAACAACACTTCGGCACTTTTCTTAAAAAATTGCGGCTGGGCCAGTTAAATTTATTTCCCACTGGGCCGACACGTTACCAGTCCGCCTCTGATTACAGAGGATATTCAACTAGAGAAATCGATGCTGGCGCCAACTGTTATTTGGTGAATTGTTCTAACAAAAAATTCTGCTTGATACATAATATAAACGCGCATAGCTTTAAATAATATGTCGAATTAATATAATACAATACCAGCTTACAAACTTACAGTTTTCGAATTATATATTGTGCATCCCATAAATAACAGTGATTTTCTGTTTAAACACAAAGATCATAAGAAAAATATGAATTTTGCACCTTTTATAAAACCTAAACACGTTTCACAGTTATGAGCAGGGCTTCGAACCGAAAAAATTGAGGTTCGGTTTCGGTTAACGGTCTTACGGGTGACAAAATTTCGGTTACGTTATTTTAAAAATTTTATATTGGTTTTCGTTTCGGTTTCGGTAAAATTAAATTTAAAATTTCGGTTTCGTTACGGTTTCGGTTTTTAACGGTTACGGTTTTTTAATAGTTTCGGTTCTAAATTACCTAGATTTATTTTAACATTTCAAATTTCAAAATAACGTTCAGAACTCATTATTATATATCAAAAAGTCTTTAATTTTAATTTTAACATAAATAATACATTCTACCGGGTGGAACACCATACATGTGTATTATAGCATTGCATTTCACTGGATATTAAGAGCCGAAAATATACCGGTTAATAAAAACCGAAATAATATCGGTTCCGTTACGTTTTCGGTTTACAAATGAACAAATTTTTCGTTTCGGTTTTCGGTTACGGTTCCATGAAATGGTAAATATCGGTGCGGTTTTCGGTTACGGTTTCGTTACGGTTCGATGCCCTGGTTATGAGACATCTTTTTCTGCCAATTTCGTATTAAAATGCATATATTACTATTTATACATAGTTTCATACAATACATTCTTTGTAAGAATACTTCCAAAACTTGTCACAACGCTGCAATTAAATTTCGATGATGTGATAATTTAAGTCCATGAAACCGGCGGCACTAAAAATTTATACGCCGTCATTTAGTAGGTATAGGAGGTATTAGAGTACCTACAATCATTTATTTTGCGATTTCTGAAAAAATTATTTTTGACTCGGTGATCAGTATGTCATGTACCTATCTATTATCTACCATTAAATTTCTATCCTGAATTATACGAGCTTAATTTTTTATCATTTCCATATTATTAATTTCCTCAATTATCTTTACTCATGCAGGAAATGTATAGCAATATGAATTGAATAAACATATTTAGGTATATAATTACACAAAAATCCGTATCCATATCAAATAGAAACAAATACACGACAATAATAAATCGTTTGTTTACTTTAAAAATGAAAACAATCGATGCAGCAAAGCACATTAAGTGTTTCCTGTAATATTTGTAACAATAAATTTACTTTTCGTGCTATTTAACATATGCTAATTAATCAAGCGCACTATAAAAGTTAGTAGAATCGTAAATAGTCCAAATGGACGTAAATTATAGACCATAAATATTACTATAGATTGCATTATAGTTTTATAGATTTCCAGCCGCGTATATCAAGCGATTATCTCGAGTTGAACTTATTAATAACGCATATAAATTGTTATCTAGTTATTTTCCCATAAATTTAACAATACTTTTATAACAAATGTCACCTGACTCGTTAATTGCTTATTTTATTGCCGAAAAGGCAAAAATATGGATTTTAGTTTGACAGGCAAGATATTTTTTGATTGAATTTTAACGATTGCAATAATAAATTTAAATTTATTTGCTTTCAATCGCTCTTTATTGATATTTTAATTTGATATCAAGGAATTTTATTAAGGGCGCGCTTACAAGTGAAGAAACCCTATAACACAAGACTGTAATGATAATGTTTTTAAATCAAAATCATATTATAGGTCATAATTTAATTTTTTTAATGTTTTTTTCTGTAACTACTAGTGCCACGACAACGTAACTTTAAAACTTTTACATGGCTCATTTTGCACATGATTTCTGCACAAATTACCTACGATGAAAATTATGTTACACAATGAAAATATATACTTTCCCAATTGCTTTATTCTACAAATTATGTCATTATAATAATAGTTCATTTTGCATAAAATTCATTGCAATATGATGAATTTTGCTCTCTCTTCTTTCACTTAGGTAGGTACTGCAAATTATATTTAATTTCAGGTATTCTTATTGAGCATTATATAAGGCATAATCTAGAAACTCTAATGATTCTATTGATATATTATTTATGCCTATTGTTTGTTCCTATTTGCAGAAATTTATGGAGATAAAATGCATAAAAATGACTATACCTCTGAAAACGGTTTCGAGCGCAACCTAGCATTTAATTTGGTGATTCAAATAAATGAATAAATCATTTGATTAATTTTCACAGGCGAGGGAAGACGCGTTTAGTTCATGTCCAAATTATATTGTGTTTTTTATTTATTTTACGTCACTCGGGGGAGGAAAGCAGTGTTTTCCTCTTGCTAATGGAGGGAGGGAAGCGAGTTTTCCCTCCCGCTCGGGAGGACCGTACTTGTTTTCCTCCCGAGCGGGAGGAAAACATTGCAAGAAAGGTGATTTCGAGGCCCTCGTGACGTAAAATATTGTGTGTCCCACGGGAGGGAAGGCTATTCCTCCCTTGGGCGAAGCCGGCGCCCTCGTTCGGGCCGCCGCTTGGCCCGCGGGAGTAATAGCAATTACTCCCTTGGGCGAAGACGGCGCCCTCGCTCGGACTCGCCTGCGGCTCGCCTTCGGCTCGGGTCGCCGCTTCGCCCGCGGGAGTAATAGCTATTACACCCTTGAGCGAAGCCGGCGCCCTCGCTCGGACCGCCGCTTCGCCCGCGGGAGTAATAGCACGCTTCCCTCCCTAGGTGCACAAAATACTATTACATTTAGTTTGGCCGGCATTACACTGGGTATAAAAGTTCTTTGACAAAAATCTTTTATAAAAAATTAAAAGATGTTTGACGAGAAATGTGATGTGGTATATAGGTTAGCTCTCTTTTACAAAAATTACTTCAAATTTTATATGATAAGAACTACCTTAGGGTTTCACTACTTGACTTGATTTTCAAGCTACTATAAACTTGACTTGACGTGACTTCAAGCCAAGTGAGAATCCAAAAGTCAAGTTAATTTCAAGTACCTAATTTGAAAATCAAGTAGTAAAATCTCAAGTAGGTACCTACTTGATACTTGAAAATGAAGCAATTAAATTTCAAAAAGGAAAAAATTAAGTAATTCTGCAAAATTACATTAATATCATATATTATAGGTAGGTATAATAACATTAGTTTATTATTCATAAAACCAAATTAAAATCTTTTACAAAAAATAATACATAGGTACAAGAAGATAATTATAAAAATACAGCGTTAGTGTCAATTAGCTCGGGGAATACCGCATTTTGTTTTAATTAATTATTCGAGTGAATTGCACATTTTTTAACAATATTGTTCATTAGGAAGCTTAAAATTACTTATGATATCAAGTCAAGTAGTAACGAAAGAAAATCAAGTAAAGCCAAGTAATTCATTTTTAAAACCTTGATTTTCAAGTCAAATCAAGCAATTCACAAAAACGTCAAACTACTTGACTTGATGAATCCCTAGCTACCTATTACATGCACTGTCACTGTCACATTTTTCTTCAAACATCTTTTGAAAAAGATCTTTGTCAAAAGAGAGAACTTTTATAAAAGATGTTTGACGCGAAATGTAGACAGTAATAGCTCTTTTATAAAATTTTAGTTAACTTTTATAAAAGAAGAACTATTTCTCATCAAATACTTATATTTTATAAAAAATCTTTGTCAATATAAGTGTAATGTCTGCCTAAGTTAAGTTGCCTCTTGTTTGACTCCTCTCTTTTAAATCGTGATATATAGGTAAAATCCAGTACCTACCTATTACATTTTTTATTGAAATTAATCTTACCTAGAAACCATTTAATTTTAGCCACGTGTATCTATATAATGATTATTAAAATGCAACATCAAGCAATTTTATTTCTATAAAAATGTTAGGCAATCATTTTTATTTGACCTCGTTTTCTACAATCAGTTGTATAGGATCAGCATTTTTTTTAGTAGTCATTCCTAACCCAATGACACACTTTTAAAATATTTAGACCATTAATTTATTTATTAGGTTATATTTTTTTAAATACCTATAAGTGTAAGTATAGGTACCTATACCTATACTAGGTATATCAATGTTTAGATAATTCCTATACCTATCTATAATAAAATTCAAAAAATTGTAATTGGTCCAAAATAAATAAAAAAATTAATAATACTTAAGTATAAGAAGATTTATTCAAGTTAAAAACCAACGTAGGGTCAACAGGGGTATAATTGTATTGTAAACATATTTCATACACGAACGTTCACGAATTTGAACAATCGGAGTCTAAATTTAATTAATTTAATTTAATTAGGTATTATTTTAAAATACTGGGTAAATGTAAACATGCATTTAGAGCTATATACGTTTTGTAAATTAATTTAATTAATTAATTAACTACTTCGGTATACACAGAGCTGGGCGATAATTAATTACTTCAGTAATTAAATTACTTATCTACATAATAATTATCATTGAACTACTTTTAAAACATATAGTAGGTAATACAATTAATTGGTAAAAAAGTTTTTTATATAGTTGTTCAATTACTTTTATATACTGGCGGAAAAAAAAAATGAAACACTTTGAAATTCGTGAAATTTCAACCATTTTCAAACCGCTATAACTCGGCGTATTTTCAATCGATTTCGATGAATCTTTGTGGACGAAAAACTTTGAAGTGTCTACTTTAAAGTCATGCCTGCGAATTTTAGCGCAACCCCTTCCGCCCCCCTCCAGTACCCCGGTGAAAAATAATAAATTTTAATTTTAAAAATGTCCAACTTTGACGATGTCTATGGACTTTAAAAATTTTTTTTGACTTGATCCATCAAAAGGGCACTAAAATTCACTCAATTCCCTGTGCAGGACTCAAAGAACGAAGTTCCTACGATCATTTGGAACAAAGTTATGAATTTTTTTAAAAAAAGGGCATTTTTTTGTTTTTTGCACATAACTCAACGACTTTTCAACCAAATTAGACGATTCTTTCGGGGAAAAACCAAATTGTGGGTGTACTTTAAGGGGATAATCTCAGATTAGGATGATCTTTTTTCGTACCCTTTAAAACCCGAACAAAAAAACACGTTTTTTTGCAAAAAAAACGTCTAACTTTGGCGATGTGTACCGAGTTGGAAAAAAATTTGTCGGCTCGATCCACAGAAAAGGCATTGAAACTTGTTCAATTACCTGTGCTGGGCTCAAAAAATGAAGTTCCTACGACGATTTGGCACAAAGTTATGGCCGTTTGAAAAAAAGTGCATTTTTTAATTTTTTGACTCATAAGTCGGAAGTTTTTCGGCGAAATTGCTTGTTTTTTTCACGAATGAAATTTTCCTTCAAAATTTCTAATTTTTTAGACAATTTGAGTTACACACAATTTTCAATTTTATTTTTAAATTTTCTCGATATTACAGGTTTGCTTATGCCCATGGCAATGAAGCACGGTGCTCGATGTGGCATTTTGCTTCGTACAAAGCTGTCAAAAGGATGTTACACCGGTATAGCAAAATGCCATACGAAAATTTGTATATTGCTTATTGCTATGTTCACTTCGTACTTTGAAGGTTTTTGAAAATTATTTTTGACAGCTGAGAATTAAAATTCATTAATTCTTTGTGTTAATTAAATCAATCATTAGTTTATTTATTGACAAAAGCTTAAAGGATTATGAACTAATTATTGATTTAATTGACACAAAGAATTGATGAATTTTAATTCTCAGCTGTCAAAAATAATTTTCAAAAACCTTCAAAGTACGAAGTGAACATAGCAATAAGCAATATACAAATTTTCGTACGGCATTTTACTATACCGGTGTAACATCCTTCTGACAGCTTTGTACGAAGCAAAATGCCACATCGAGCACCGTGCTTCATGCCATGGGCATAAGCAAACCTGTAATATCGAGAAAATTTAAAAATAAAATTGAAAATTTTGTGTAACTCAAATTGTCTAAAAAATTAGAAATTTTGAAGGAAAATTTCATTCGTGAAAAAAACAAGCAATTTCGCCGAAAAACTTCCGACTTATGAGTCAAAAAATTAAAAAATGCACTTTTTTTCAAACGGCCATAACTTTGTGCCAAATCGTCGTAGGAACTTCGTTTTTTGAGCCCAGCACAGGTAATTGAACAAGTTTTAATGCCTTTTCTGTGGATCGAGCCGACAAATTTTTTTCCAACTCGGTACACATCGCCAAAGTTAGACGTTTTTTTGCGAAAAAACGTGTTTTTTTGTTCGGGTTTTAAACGGTACGAAAAAAGATCATCCTAATCTGAGATTATCCCCTTAAAGTACACTCACAATTTGGTTTTTCCCCGAAAGAATCGTCTAATTTGGTTGAAAAGTCGCTGAGTTATGTGCAAAAAACCAAAAAATGCCCTTTTTTTAAAAAAATTCATAACTTTGTTCCAAATGATCGTAGGAACTTCGTTCTTTGAGTAATGCACAGGGAATTGAGTGAATTTTAGTGCCCTTTTGATGGATCAAGTCAAAAAAAATTTTTAAAGTCCATAGACATCGTCAAAGTTGGACATTTTTAAAATTAAAATTTATTATTTTTCACCGGGGTGCTGGAGGGGGGCGGAAGGGGTTGCGCTAAAATTCGCAGGCATGACTTTAAAGTAGACACTTCAAAGTTTTTCGTCCACAAAGATTCATCGAAATCGATTGAAAATACGCCGAGTTATAGCGGTTTGAAAATGGTCGAAATTTCACGAATTTCAAAGTGTTTCATTTTTTTTTTCCGCCAGTGTATTTATAAACTTACATATTTTTCATTACTTAAATGTTCATATTTTCTCAGAAAAACACCTCTGTATTAAGTTATAAGAAAAAAATATGTTGTTTTATTTAATAATATTCTTAATTGTTAACATTTTGCCACTTTTATTATGTTCCTACCCTAAACAATATTAATTAACAGTTTTCTCAAATATAACATTATTTTATTTGGAAAAGCCGCGTTTTGCAGAAAATTTTTCTAGGTAAGTACTTAAAATTATTATTATAATTTTTGGAGCTATTTTCAAGCCATTCGTAACGTGTATGCCACCGCCACCTTAATAGGAATAATGAATTTTATGTTACAATCAAAAGGAGGCAAGTAAGGTATATGTATATAAGTAATTAAATTTAAATTTTAAATTATTGGTAATTAATAATTAAATAACATTTTTGGCATTTTATTAAACTACTAAATATCTAATTATTGAATTAGTTAGTAGGTATATTACTTCATGGTAATTAGTATAATTAATTTCTTTTTTTGAGTAATTTGCCCAGCTCTGGGTATAAGCAGGTATAATCGAATAAGTTCACATTTGTCCCTTTCCTTTGCGCATTAGCTTATTCAAATAATTACTTACGTAATTCTCGAAACATATATGTTTATAAATACCACCCCTAAGAGGTATTTTCAAAATCAGGTGGAGTAATAATTGTGACCAGCAATTAAAATATTTTGTCCAATTTTTCAAAAAAAACTAAAGTTATATATATATATATATATAGTTTTCAAAATTAAGTAGTAGCAAAATTTGTTTACAATTACCTACCCTACTTACCCCTAATTCTTATTAAAAATCACTAAAATCTTCTGAAATTTTATTCTACCTGTTTCATTTCATTTTGCATAATATTATAGTGATTTATAAAAAAAAGAAAACACTAAGTACAGGCTATTAAGTCAAATATAAACGTTAAGGATTGGTGTATAAGTAACAATGTTAATAGCCGTGCCAATGGCGTTAAAGCGTATCAACCAATACGATTCAAAGGGGGCGGGGCTTGAAACACTTGCGGGCGGAGTTTAAACACGCGTACCTACGCATAAGGTAGGAAAGTATAGAAAAAATTTAGGTACTTTACAAAATGCATAATAATTTACTTCATTAAATAGTACCTAACAAAGAATAACAAAAACACAATTTTTACCATAATTTGTAATCAATTAGGTATTTTTATATTGCGAGAAAAGAAAATCTAAGTACCTATACCTATCTATTTTCTCAATTCCCCTATGTTTCCATAACCATAATTAGACAAAGCAAATCTGCCAATGATATTATTATGTTCTTCAATTTATTGTTCTTGGTGCATAAAAAATAAAATGTTTCTTTTACTTTATTGCGAAAACTTACTTATAGGTATAGAGTTGTGTGTGAAAATATTTTCACTCTTTGTCAGAAAATTACTAAATATATAGGTACCTATTTACTAGGTAATAATCCATAGGCTAGGTAATAAAATAGATATTTACACCCTTAGGCTGCGAAATGTCAGTTTATAGCAGGGTTGTTGTTGTTGTGATTTTGCCCAGCCCAAAAAAAACCCGCCTGAAAAAACCCATGAAAAAACCCATTTTATTTGAAAATTGTATAGGCTGTCCTATGAAACTGTTTAATCATGGGGATCTCGAGAACCATAAGAGATACGAAGTTGGTTAAATTAGACAAAAGTTGCCCCTTTAGGGGGCCAATTTAGAAATGTTTTTGTTTTCTCACAAAAATGCATAGGTGACTAGATATACGCAAAAATGTAAATTTTGCCAATTTCGTTTTTCACGTACCTATAACTTTTTTGTTTGAATTAATACAAGTTTCTAATTTGCACGTTCTGCAGTCCTCAAAAAAATTTGTGTTCTACAGATTCGGATTTAAGGTGATGTTTTCATTTGTCAATTTGATTGCCTGCGTCGCTATATTTTTTTAGTGCATAGTCAAATATACCTTGAAATGAAATTCGGATACCTTATATGAATAATTCTCTTTTTATGTGTAAAAATAAATTAAAATATAATTTTTACTATAATAGTTTTCTCGATTTTAAGATCGTAACAATAAAATATTTTTCGATAAATTTTGGGTAAGTAACATTTTGTGGGGATGCCAACAAATTACAAGCAAGTCCTATTTGTTCTTTGTTGATCTTTGTTTACATTTTGTTGAGTATTTAATATTTCGCTACAATTAAACATTACAGATGAAATCCAACTACCTATGTAACTTTCAATAAACGGATCCATTTCTGAGTTCTGACAGATATAAGAAAGGTTATTATGTCGTCAAGTTAGCAGATTATTGAAATGATTATGAACCACACACTTCTCATTCACATCACACATCTTATGCCTATGGCACACCGGTCGAGGAGCATCGAGGACCATCGAGTAACTCGTCGATGAAACGATAGAACGCACTCCGTCCTCGACGAAAAATAGGGGCTCCGCTATTTTCATCGAGTTGTTCCTCGATGAATCGAATGTATCTCATTTCAGCCTTATCTTTTGTATTTGATTTCGCGCAAAACTTTGATGTATTTGTCACCGATTAAATAGAAATCCATCGTGGACGGGTGCGTTCTTTCGTTTCATCGAGGAGTTACTCGATGGTCCTCGATGCTCCTCGACCGGTGTGCCATAGGCATTACAGAATACAGAAGAATGAAGACGTAACCGATTACATCCATAAACCGCAGCTCTGTGTTGTCAGACAGAACAACACAGTCAGGTCAATGATTAAATAAGATTTGAACTTGACAAGTTGACGTTTGACGTCGTTCACTACCAATGTTCTATGTAGTAATGATTTCTGGATTGATTCTTGTGTGATGTAATATATGCGTGTGTAATTATTTGTAACGCGTGTTAGGTGATATGTGGTACGTGAGGCGTGAGCGCTACGCGTATTTACACACCGTGTTACACGCTTACACGCCTTTACAATATCACAACTTCTCTGTAAGAACTCAGAATGAGAATAGTGACATCTTCCAATGAGCACATGTAAATCTGCTTTCGTATTTCATAGCATACGGTATTACAAAGCATTGAACAAGAAAAATTATAGTTTTTGTGTAATAGGTACTTAGGGGTAACATTGCAACACTCGATAATTCTAACGCTGCTTTATTCATGCACTGCTTCATGCATACGTTGCTTTCTCCAATCACTGCTTTGTTCAGACACAGCCTCATTCATACACCGATTTCTTCTAACACCGCTCTATTCATCGTCCTAATGTAGCACAGAAACAAACCTAAAATAGATTTATTGGAAATATTTGGAAATTATTAATGCTAAAAACATAGCAGATAACGGCGTGAATTTTAAATTATAAAAGGCGATTTTTCGCGAAAGTAGTTAACTGTAGTTATATGTGGTTAACTATGGTTTGTCATTTTCGCGACGAAATTGATGACGTCACACACTAACGTGGTAAAGAAAAGTTAGCCAAACCACTTAACCATCCTCAGGAGGTAGGTAAAGGCGCGTTAATATTTCTATCTCTCTCTAAATTCTGAGGATAAATTTGTTTCTGCTTTCTGCACATTCGAAAATGAAAATCAAAATAGTATTCTAAATATTTTGAAATTCATCTTTCATAAAAATAAGGTATTCTAAATGTTTGTCTCATAATATTCATGCTGATATTTTTTTACAAACCAGTATATTATCATATTAATTGTTGAGTTTGATAAAGTATTATCCTATTCCTTTTATGAAAAATGAAATAGAAAATTTTTAAATTTTTCCTTATATTCATGTTTCCAACAAAACTTTCTGTCAAACTAACTACATCAAACCAAACAAATTTTCTTGCGAAAGTTAACTATTACAAGTTTATGACGTCATCGTCACAAACCTCTTTAAACGCTACCAAACCTAGTTTATTGTAGTATTTATCGCGAAAAATCGCCTAAACTTTTTTTATAATATTTCCTATTCAGTATTATGATTTTAGGTTTGTTTCTGTGCTACATTAGGACGATGAAGTTTAGGACGATATGAATAAAGCGGTGTTAGAAGAAATCGGTGTATGAATGAGGCTGTGTCTGAACAAAGCAGTGATTAGAGAAAGCTACGTATGCATGAAGCAGTGCATGAATAAAGCAGCGTTAGAATTTTCGAGTGCTGCATGCGTTTCCGGTACTTAGTAGGAATACAGTACATTTAACGAATCAAATATGCCGTCACAATCACAAACAATTGATACCAATTGTGACGACATCAGTTTATTCGCTGAATGAACCATATTTAATTTAACCACTTTCTACTACAAAATGGGTTTCGTTGGGGACAATTTGAAATATTTTTAAACAATTTTTTATATATGAAAGATTAAAGTTCAGGCTATGTCCGCTTAGTGTCACTTTTTTAATTTTCACTTTAGTTTTTAAATATTTTATCTTCAAAGTTCTTCCAATTTTACTAACTTTGGAGTTTAAACAAACAATCAGTCAGGATGAAAAGGAATGAAGTAAAAGATTTCACTCACGTCTTATTTCTTATTTTTATTTGCATTACGTTTCGGCCACAAAGCGGTCATCATCAGATGCCGAAACGTAAATGCAAATAAAAATAGAAATAAGATGTGAGTGAAATCTTTTACTTCATTCCTTTTCATCCTGACTGATTGTTGTTTTAGGTCCCTAAAACTAGCACAGCGACTTGGACACACAAAAAAAAATTATATTCAAATTTAAAGCTCTTTTACTGCTATTTTACTGCGCAAAAATCAAATTTACTGCTATTCCCAATTCCGAGAAAAATGTTGTATTCTAGGTTAATATTTAAGCTAGCACACTGCTAAAAAAAAGCTGGAAAAAAATCTACAATGAACTACTGATAATGTAGTAATTTGCTGCTCCCAAATAAAATTTACTGCTGTGCAATTTCAGACCCGTGTGAAGTTGGCACCCCCATATTGGAATTTCAAAACGAAAACTATTGCATAATTTTGCCCAAGTTATGCCCAGTAGTTTTGACATAAACTAATCTATGCTAATAAAACCCTTCTTGAGTCCAACAAAACTCAATTTTTTGACATAAACTAATCTATGCTAACAAAACCCTTCTTGAGTCCAACAGCATAGATTAGTTTATGTCAAAAAACGGAGTTCTGTTGGACTCAAGAAGGGTTTTGTTAGCATAGATTAGTTTATGTCAAAAAAATGGAGTTCTGTTGGACTCAAGAAGGGTTTTGTTAGCATAGATTAGTTTATGTCAAAAAAACGGATTTCTGTTGGACTCAAGTAGGGTTTTATTAGCATAGATTAGTTTATGTCAAAACTACTGAGCAAAACTGGGCATAACTTGGGCAAAAATATGCAATAGTTTTCGTTTTGAAATTCCAACATGGGGGTGCTAACTTCACACGGGTCTGAAATTGCACAGCAGTAAATTTAATTAGGAGCAGTAAAATACTACATTATCAGTATTTCATTGTAGATTTTTTTCCAGCTTTTTTTTAGCAGTGTGCCAGTTTAAATATTAACCTAGAATACAACATTTTTCTCGGAATTGAGCAGAGCAGCAAATTTGATTTTTGCGCAGTAAAATAGTAGTAAAAGAGCTTTAAATTTGAACATAATTTTTTTTTTCTGTGCCCAAGTCGCTGTGCTATAGTTTTAGGGATCTTGTTGTTTTATCATTTAAAATATAAAATTAAAAAGCTTCAGGATCGTGTTTCAATCATACAGATATATTTTAAGGACGTTTGGGGAGGAATACTTCACCCATCATCAGCTTGTGAGCGATCATACATTGACATAGTAATCAAATCATAAGAATGGTATTCGCAATGGTGGTTGGCAAAGTCTTTATCAACAATTGTTGCGCACAAGGTTGAAAAATGGCCCGGGGGTCGGTCATGGTCATGGATACCATTCAATTTGTTCTGCAGGGTCCCATGCCATATTTTCCATCTTTTGCTATAGCCTCTGCGCTGGCGCTTGGAACAGCTTTTTTTGGTACCTATATACCTACTGTCACATTTTTAGCTAGAACCGATGTGTACTAAGTAAACTTAAACTTCAAAAACGAACATAGAATATGCAAACTAAGGAAAAAAAATCAAAAAAAATAGTATAAGATTGCGGGTGCCAAAGTTACCCCGTTTTACCGTACTTTTGGGATTGTTGATAAAAATTTTGTTTTGTCTCTTCTTCCAAAATATTTAATTTAAAGAAATCATACAATTAACCCATTGTGAAAAGTTCTTTAAGTAAATCCTATCGAATATTAAATTTTTGACACTTATCTAAAAATGGGAAAAAATTACACCGAATGGAAAAAAATTGTAGGCAAGATATTATTTGATACGTATGTACACGTCTATTTATAAACGTTATATCACTATCAACTATCGTGTAACGTAAGTTCATTAATCTTAGACAGGGGCGCACTCAAGGGGGGGGCTCGTGGGGCTTGAGCCCCCCCCAGACGACTGGACTTTTTTCAAATTTTTTCATTAAACATTATGTAAGATTATTTAAGTTCACTGAAGACTAAAAATAATCGCCTTTTATCTGTTTTTATGATTATCTTAAATTCAAATAGTTCAAATTATACAATAATATACACTCCGTATAACGCATGTGTACGATTATTGGGATATTTTAATAAGAATGCGAACCTTGTGGTGAAATTTTGAACTTAAACAACGGTGCACTTGGGAGTGAAACTAAAAAGATGAAAGAAAGAACTGATACATTAAATATGAACTAAAATTAAAATATATGTATTTTTCTATATAACTGACATGACTCTGCTCAGAGTCGTTCTTATGAAATTATATCAAGCGAGCTGCCGAAAAAACAATGTGTGTGCACAAGAAAGAGAGTAAAACGTGCAACTGTTTATCTTTAAAAAAAATGAAACTTTCAATTTAAAGGTGTTTGACCTTGAACTCTAAAAAAAATTCGCCTGCGGCGCATTTCTTTCTTGTGTCGTACTAAAGGTTTCATAAAAAAAATCTTAGCCCCCCCCAACATGCAATCCTGGGTGCGCCACTGATCTTAGAGCAAAATAGGAAAACAAAAGAATCTCATGTGTTCGTATCACATTTCTAAAACAACCGTCTATCTGAACAGTTGACAGCTGTTGATATTTTGCAACGTTTGTCGATTTCAGGTATCACATCAACGTCACATCTCAGATAACTTCATACTATAATAGTCTGTTGTGAAAATAACCAAAATAAAAATACAAAAGTAAAATGATTTCACTCAGTTTATTATTTCACGTGGCGTTATTGATTATCTAAAGAATTAGATTATTGATTTTTTCTTTTGATCAACACACGCGCTTCTCCCAAGCTTTATACACTCGGTAAAAGAAAAAACGCGCCACTTGAAAATGCACCAAAATTCGTAATTTTTAGACCGCCATAACTCGGTTGAATTTGGTCGAGAATGGATGAGGATGAATCTGAGTTCTGGACAAGATTGGTTTCGTCTTTAAGGTCATGCAAGTTATTCTGACGCCAAGTTCATTTCAACCCTGCCATCCTCCTTAGAAAAAAAGTTCTTGATGTAAAAAAATGTCAAACTTTGACAACTTGTATACCGGGTGCAAAAAAATGGTGGACTCAATCCACTACCAAGGCGATAAACTTTATTCAATTTTCTTTTGATTGGTGATTTTCTTACATTTTAAAAATTATTTTAGTTACAATTTTTCTTCAATCTAGAAGACGATCTAGAATACGCTGTATTTCTGTAACTTTATACTGGCAAAAGCAAAATATTCAAGACTTTACATGCATTTTCTCATATAATGTATTAAACTTTTGAACCAGTGTTGGGTACGAAATTTTCGACTGAAGGTGCAGAAAAATCATTTTAAATTACGAAATACGAAACATTATTATTGGTAAAAATTTAATTTCTGGAATTTATTAAAATGTTTCTCAATTTTCTTTGGACTCAAAACTCAAAAGCAGTTAAAGATACAATTTGTTCTTGTACATAATTGACCTTTTCCGTACAAATAGTAAGCGTTGATGATCTAAATGACAAGTGACGTCATCACGAACGTGACCAACACAATGGTCGCAGGAAACACGAGTAGCGATAGCCAATTGTCACGTTCCACAGGCCAACTTAACTCAACTGTATTTTTAAATGTGCATATATTGCACTTTAAACACACACACATGCACACAAACACATATAGATATTGCAAATTGAAATAAGAAACGAGTAATGTAACGTGCAATTTCAATTCCATTTTTTATGTACTTATATTTCATTAAAATGATAATATGTACCTACAACCAGTGCTGTAATAGATAACAATATTTTGTATCTATAGATAAAGATAAAGATAACTCACTTTTTATTTGTCTAGATAATAATAATAGAATCATTGAAGAAATTATCTAGATAATAGATAATTAATTATTATCTAGATAAATATTAGATCATTCTTAGATAATACAAAAAATATAAATGACATGTTCTAAAGTATAAGCGGTACCAGCTAGCGAGCCGGCAGCGTTGCAAGCTTGTGCGTTGTATGCTTCGATTAAAATTACAATATTGAAAAAAGTTGGTTATAATTTAACTAAAATTATTATCTAGATGATATTTAAAGAATAGATAAAAATAATTTGTAATTTTATCTAGATAAGATAATAGATAAATAAGAAGATAATTATCTAGATAAGATAAAAGATAAATAAGAAGATAATTATCTAGATAAGATAATAGATAAAAATATAGTATCTAGATGATTTATCTAGATAAAATTATCTAGATAAGTTACAACACTGCCTACAACGGTTAAAGAATAATTAGATTTGCCGGCGTCCGCTTATTTAATCAAATATAGTTTTGTCAAAGAGTAGTTTGACCAAAAATAATTAAGTCAAACTGTATTTTAGTCAAACTGTAATTTCTTCAACTGGAATTTTGTCAAACCGTAAATATGCCAACCAGCCAAACTGTAATCTAGACAAACTGTAATTTCACATTCCGTAATTTGACCAAACTGCAACTTCGACTAATATAGTATTGTCAAATCGTTTTCAGGTCAGGGGCCGCGGAGCCGGGGGGGCAGAGGGGGCTCAAGCCCACCCTGACATAATTCAGGGTGGGCCCAGCCCACCCCGAGATAAATGATTTTAGGAATAAAAATTTACATGAATAATCAGAATTTTTAAATCTCACAAAAATATTTATAGTCCAGTCAAATTAGATCATATTTTGTCGTTTTGTGGAAAAATTAGTAACAACATACTAAAAGTCTCAATCGATTGGACTAGAACTTCGTCCGCCATTTTGAAAAAATGACCGCCGTCTATTGTTTTTAATTTTTATCTCGTAAATAATTAATATTACGAAAAAACAGTTAGTAACAAATCGTAGAGCACAAAATTTGCTATAAAATGGTATACATATTTTTTTATGAAAGTGAGTTTTCGAGAAAATCGTGAAAATGTAATTTGAAAAAAACTATAAATTTTGATCAAGTTGTAGTTTATGTCTCATCATACAAAACCGGCTGTAATTTTTTTATGAATAAAAATATGTATTTCCGGTTTGCAGAATCTAATTTCCTGAATACTCTTCTATGAGTAGAATTGTTTTCAAATTTTCTGACCCACAGGTTTAGTCACAATTTAAGGATATTCTTACAAAAGGTTAACAAAAAATTTGTTTTTTATTTTACATTTTGGTGTTTAATTTACCGTGACTTTTGATTGGATAAAGTTATTGACATCGGGATTTCGGCATACGATTCTCTATAAAAATTTTCAAAAGATTATATGAGTTTTAAACGTTTGTAGGTTTTAGTTAGGTCGAAATTTGAAGACTTTTTTCTAAGAAATTATAAAATATCCTGTAATTCGGCATTACATAAAATTTGGTAAGAAAGATAATAATGTTGAGCCCACCCTATGAAAAAATCGTTCCGCGGCCCTTGTTTCAGGTAAACTGTAATTTTAATTTTCACCAAAAAAAGTACTAAGAGGTTAACCTTTGTTTTTTTTCGATTTTGGATCTAAACTTTGAGAGCTCATAACTAAAAGACTTATTAATGCGCTACAATTTAGCAATATTTTAATTTTGAACCAAAATAGTAGTAAGTGGTTAATCTTTTCGATTTCGGTCCTAAAGATTGAGAACCTAACTCAGGAACTAAAAGACTTATCAAAGCGGGGTTTGCGGCATATATTAATTATTTATTTGTGTGTTCAGGTTTTCGACCCGTGGAGGCGGTCATCTTCTTAGAAGGAGACCCTACTTACCATTTTTCAATTGACCACTGGCCTCCAATGAAGAAATGTCTGCTATTTATTGTATTTATTGATAGAACTATGTTTTTATATCATAAAAATTAAATAATCGAGATGAAATAGCTGTATATATTATTAATAAAAACAAATAAGTAATACTTACATCATTACACTAATTTTATTTCTTAAACAACCCTTTGAACACTTCCTAAACCCTTACAGGACTTCTAAGGTGAGAGTACACGACCTTAAACCTGAAAATGTACTACGATACGAAATAATAAACAGTAGGTATAAATTTTATAATTTATTTAATGAAATACTTCAATACAATACACAATCTTATAAATAAATTAACTTAAACATTTTAACATAAACACCCGTATTTATGTTTATATAAGTTCCAAACGAGATAGGTGCTGCCATCTGTTGGTGACAGTTATTTAAATGTACAATATATCTTAAACTAAGGGTTGAATGCATAAATGGGGGTACATATTTGGGTTCAGCGGGTTCGAATTAGGGGATAGAGTACAAATTACCCCCTTGAAATGTTTATTTAGCATTAAAACATATTAGGTCTAAAATCAGTCCAAAATCGGTCCAATCGTCACAAAAGTTTTTTTTCGAGTGGTTCAGAAAATGAAGCAAACTTGCAACTACGCTAGGAAAATATTAAATTGCAAATAACTCGAAAACTAAGGGTTGCACGGTAAAATGGGCCGTATATTTGGATTCAGCGGGTCCTAATTGAGGGGTTAGACTACTCCTCTTTAGCCTACTACACTTACTTTTCGAGTTATAAGCAATTTAAAATTTTCCTAGCGTAGTTGTAATTTTACTAGCAAATCGTCAAAAAAATTGACACTACGCTAGGAAAATTTTAAATTGCTTATAACTCGGAAACTAAGGGTTGCAGGACAAAATGGAGTGCATATTTGGATTCAGCGGGTCCTAATTGAGGGGTTATACTACCCCTCTTTATCCTGCTACCCTTAGTTTACGAGATATAAGCATTTTAAAATTTTCCTACCGTAGTTGTAATTTTGCTTATAAAAATTGACACTACGCTAGGAAAATTTTTAATTTGGTTATAACTCGGAAATTAAGGGTTGCACGGCCAAATAGGTTGCATATTTGGTTTCAGCGGGTCCTAATTAGGTGAATATGATACAAACCACCTTTGAAATAAACGTAATTTTGGTAGTTTTTGGTGAAATTTTGCTGACTTTAAATAATTATTATCTCGTAAATTAAAGGGCTAAGGGCAAAAAGTTAAATACAAAGGTTGCGTAACTTTTCATTCTCTATCTGCCTGTCTATAGATAAGGCCGTTTTGGCCGATTTTTAATTATTTTTTTGGTCTCCCACCATTCATGTTCTCCTGATACAAACTTGGTGATTTTTGTTCGATTCAAATCTGAAGCCGAGCGAGGGTGAAAATTTAAAAACGCGATTACGTAAAAACTAAGGGCTGGGGAGTAATTTAGGGGTCATATTCGTACTCTACGCGTTGAAATACACCAGTATGCATATAGCCACCCCTAAAAGTTAATTAGCACCGGAGATATTCAACCCTTATTTGTATCTTCGGTACTAAGGGTCGTATCGAAAAAATATACTTTGCATTCGGTAGGGGACGAAAAACTGAGCATCTTGAACATTTAACTTTTTCCTCTGCGACCCTTAGTTTAAGGGTTATGAGCAATCAAAGTGGTGAAAAAGTCGTCTAAACATAGTCATTAACCCTTAAACTAAGGGTCGTAGAAGAAAAAGTTAAATGTAAAAGATGCTGAGTTTTTCATCCCCTATCGAATGCAATGTAGATTTTTTCGATACGACCCTTAGAACCGGAGATACAAATAAGGGTTGAATATCTCCGGTGCTAATTATCTTTTAGGGGTAGCAATATGCATACTGGTGTATTTCAACGCGTAGAGTACGAATATAACCCCTAAATCACTCCCCAACCCTTAGTTTTTACGTAATCGCGTTTTTAAATTTTCACCCTCACTCGACTTGAGTTTTGAATCGAACAAAAATCACCAAGTTTGTATCAGGAGAACATGAATGGTGGGAGACCAAAAAAATAATTAAAAATCGGCCAAAACGGCCTTATCTACAGACAGGCAGATAGAGAATGAAAAGTTACGCAACCTTTGTATTTAACTTTTGGCCCTTAGCCCTTTAGTTTACGAGATAATAATTATTTAATGTCAGCAAAATTTCACCAAAATCGACTAAATATACGTTGATTTCGTGGATTGTTTATATCGTATACCCCTAATTGGGACCCGCTGATTCTAAATCTACCCTCAGAATTACAAAATTACTTACCGTTTTGATATTTAAAAAATTGGAACTACGCTAGGGAAATTTTAAAACACATATAACTTAAAAAATAAGGGTTGAACGACAAAACTGAGGGCATAATTTGGATTCAGCAGGTCCTAATTGAGGGGGTAAACTACCCCTCTTTATTATACTACCCTTAGTTTACGAGAAATAAGCACTTTAAAAATTTCCTAGCTAATAATGAGAAGAATATTGTGATAGTAAATTATTAATTAACAGCTTCACTTTCTAGGCCACTGGTCAAAATATTCTGTGTCGTCACACCAAGAGATCGCAGTACTAGTCTCATTTTGAGCGATGTCACCCCTAAAAAATTAAATTAAACGCTATATAACGGGACGCAGGACAACGATAAATTGTTAAATAAATATAATAAAGCAAATTTTCTATTCTGACTAAATTATTTATTTATTTTAAAAAATTTACATTTCATTTAAATAATTCATGCAACAATACTGCATATCTAACTTAGTCTGTGCTGCATATTTACTCATTTTGAAAGGAAATATAAGGAAAATATATAAAAACTGTTCGTTTTTCTTTCTTTTTATATACAACACAAATACATAAGAGAAGTATATACTTTCATACATAATACATGCAATAATATCACGCCATTTACCAAGTTTGGGTGGCACGAACCTTGTCACACATTTTAACTCAACAAGCAGTCAAACATTCCCATCCTGACACATTTCTTTCGCGTCATCCACATTTATTATCCTTTTAATTCAAGCTCTTTTTCCACTGAAATCACTTGCATTTCTAATACATCATCAGTCATTTCAATCAACATATTCACGGGACAAACGCTCATCTCAACTGCACACATTCTTACATAAATGTGTCATTTATCAAGTTGGATGGCACACTTCATTTGCTTCGTTCACTCGAAATCATTTGCACTCACAATTAACCTTCAATCATTTTAATCCACTAACTCGCAGAACGTTCACGCAAACGCACACTAACTATTTCACAAACTCATTCTATCACAGAATCATTTCTCTCAAACATAAACATTTACAAATAATATATTCAAATACAATACAAGTTTTCGTAATTTTATTACAATATAAAATAATGAAATGACTTGCACTGTAAGAAATACAATAAATTATTAATTACATTTTACATTACAATTGAATTTTATTTCCCAATGTTATTACAACATGAGTTGACGGCTTGTAACTGCACCCATATAAGATACATAACTCATGTTTTGTATATTTTGTATCAAAGATAAAAGTTATAAATGAATAATCAGTTTTATTAATGGCAATGACTGATTTTTCTGCTCATAAAAACCTTTGCAGAGGATATACTGAAGTATCTTTGATATTTTATATTATAAGTTTGAAACATATGATAGGTGAAATACCAGTGACATTGCCCTAATCCATCTCCACCCAATATTTAACATTTACCGCGCGCGCTTTTGCTCAAATTGTCATCATTATGTTCGCAACTTAATGTTAAGTATCTGGCAACAACGAATTTATTCATCACTTCTTGTTCTTTATTATTCAAAAGTCTACAACATTCAACTTACAAAAAAGTAATTCTGCTCAAATTGTCATCATTATGTTCGCAACTTAATGTTAAGTATCTGGCAACAACGAATTTATTCATCACTTCTTGTTCTTTATTTACTGTATTGTCACATTAACATCTTCAATTTTATTTGCAGTTTCAAATGCATCTCTTTATTTATTTTGTTCGTTGAAAAAGGACCATTGAACAAGGAGTAAACCATATTTATTTTCACTAGTGACATTTCCTATTTAAGTTTAATATTGACCGCAATTGATTTTAACTTGAAACCCAAGAACATAACAATCAAAATAACCAAAGGCAAAGCTATGACCCTAATTAAAATTATTTTAAAATAAATAATAATGTCACTAGTTTCATCAAAATTCCGTTGATCCCTTAATCTGTACTACTAATGTACTATTAAAGTACTAGTAAAGTAAAGATAATGTGGTTTACTCCTTGCAAACTATTACCTAATTTAAAATTAATTGTTGAGATCATATTCACATGGTCATTGGGAATTGAACCCAAGACTGTGCCGCCTATATTCATTTAATTTCAATCTCAACATTATTATCAAAGATAGAAGATTTCAAGTCTTTATTATTTATGTAAAGTATTATTTAAATTCACGCAAAAGGAAAAGACTGGCAAAACTATCTTTGATAATTCACTTATCACTAAGTCTCTGGAAGGTTGCTGGAGTTGATGTCGCCTGCAGAAAGTCCCACGATGGATGTTGAAGTTGTTCAGTGTAATCCGTCGACGACTCTCGTGGTTGACCATCGAATACCTAGGAACCACAAATCATTTATTTACATTTGATAAACACTATTTACTTATCCTGAAAATATTAAATATTTATAATAAATGAATTATTGTATACAGGAAGTATCCAACAGTTGACGGCTGGTAACCGCACACACGATAAAAATATATATCTATACCGATTCTCACAATATGTGAGGCTGCCGCGCCCTAATTGGGTGAAAGGCATTTATAGATTATTTATGTAATGTTTTAAGATGCAATATTGAAATTGAAATAAAATAGTTTAAATTGGATGCATAGCTGAATGTGCTAATGACCGACTGTGGTTCTGACTGTTCAGTTTCAGATCCAATTTCAATTTACTGCACAAAAATCTACCCTGTAGTGCACTCTCCACAAACAGTCATGAGTTCGTTGACTGCTGGCAACTGCACACACGGTAAAACATAATATCCATACCGATGACTCACATGTGAGGCATAATAATTAATAGTCAATTATTTAACTATACATCTTATTTCATTTTAGTTTCATATAATGTCCACTGCCGGCGTACATTCATGACTGAGTTGACAGCTGGTAAACGAACACACATTAAAAATATATATCTATACCTAACTCGCGTAATGTGATGCTGCCCAACCCAAGCTGGGAAAAAGGCATTGTAGATATGCATGTAATGAAAAAGTATTTAAGTAAAACTCAAATAAATCGCAACAGTTAAATTATGTAAGTTGACGGCTGATAACTGCACACACACTGTATAATCATTATCAAATATATACTGACGACTCACAATATGTGAGGTTACTAACCCAAGCTGGTAATAATTTAATATTGAAATATAATCAATAGTATAAATTGGATGCATAGCCAATGCGTTAAGTATCAGACTGTGGTTCTAAAAATTCAGTATTAAATCCAGGCAGGTACACATTGCACGAAAATCTCCCCTGTAATGCACTCTTCACAAACAATAATTATGAACACGCACAGTAAAACATATCTATACTGATAACACACATATGTGAGGCAGCCGCACCCTAAGTTGGGTAAAGGCGTAATAGATATGTATGTATTGTAAAGAGTAAAGAAACTCACCGAAAAAAAATCCTCTCATGTCTTTTGAAGGCCGCTGCAACTGCATTTGTATCCGTAGAAGATAACACGAGATTTGTACAAGTTCCTCTATGCATGAGATCCTCCAATACCTAGAAAACACAAATAAATTAGTTACATTCATCTCACAGTGATCTGCATGCTGCCACACACAAATTAAGTCTAAAAACAATAAGTTTTACATTTATTCAGCAAAATAAAACCCAATAACTTTTTTATTTAAGAGACTTGTAAAATATAATAGTAATAAACTTTTAATTTTTAATCCACTGTGACTTCATAATGGTCTGTGAGGCTACCACATTAAATTGAGTAAAAGCATTGCATTCGAAATGAATCATTCACAGTAAAAGGCAGTAATTCACATTTTCAATCAAATTAAAAATAAATAGTGATTTACGCGTTTACTTTTTTATCTGTAGTATCTACACTGACGTTCACAGTGATCTGTGAAGTTGTTGAGTTGTGTAAATTGTGTAAAAACATTGAGTTTCAAATAGAATACATCAAGTAAAAGTCACTTACGTATTGGATTGGTGAATTCACTATAACATCGGCTAACTGGAAGCAGGAATTCGTCAGGTGATTTTCATAACCTGAAGATGATTCAATACCACTAGGAGATAATGTTTACTGTTCTAGAGACTGTTGTAGATGATGTCCAACTGTAGAATTTCCCCGTAACATTCTCAAACCGAAGAATCTTCAAAGTTTATACATGACGTCCATAATCATCTGTAACAATAACATATATTTTATGAACTGCACTAAAGAACAAAAAATAATTTAACAACACAAAATCTTCCTTCCAACTGCACATACGATAATTCCATACCGCTGTGAGGCTGCCACACCCAAGGTGGATAAAAGGCGTGACAGAGATATGTATTTGATATAACGCTAAACGTTAATTAAAATAAAATTTTAACACTTGAACAGCTAGTAACCGCATACACGGTTAAACATATACCTAACGATGACTCACATTATGTGAGGCTGTCACACATAGTTTTAAATGGAATACACAAAGTAAAAATAAGAAACTTACGTGTTAAACTGGTGAACGAGTAATTTTAGAAGAAGTTAACCAGATGAAGAAGATTCAGTCATTCAGGAGATGATGTTCCCTCTCCTACAGACTCCAACTATATAATTTCAAACCAAAGAATCTTCAAACTTTGTAGATGAAGCCAAAATAATCTGTAACAATAACAAACATTTAGATTCATATAAATTGCACTAAATAACAAAAAATCTCCAGTAACAATAAATATGAATAACCGCACACACAATATAAAGTATATATCTATACCGATGACTCACAATATGTGAGGCTGCCACATCCAAAGGCATGATAGATATTTATGTATGTATACATTAAAAATAAGTTAAAAAATAAAAATTAAATGACTTGAGAAGTGATATATAGGAGACGCGGTCTTCGAAGTTGACTTTAATAACCAAATCTATCATCTTAAATATTAAAAAAGAATACCCGTGAGTTGGGAATCACTCATTGAGCTACGACTCTTTAAATATTAAAAATGGGGTTCTTAATAATAGAAAAATCTGGGGAAGTCAATGTTGATTAAAAATGCTTACATACGTCTCTCGATGAATGTTGAAGTTGTTGTCCAGTGTAGTCTCCCGACGACTCGTCGTTGATGTCATGCGCAGAATATTCTTCTACGTTCCTCAAAGACTGCTGAAGTTATTGCCAAGTTTACAATGATGGAATGATGTGCTCAATACCTAGGAACCACAAATCATTTATTTATATTTGATAAATACTAAACAAATATTATACAATTTAATATTATTTGCTCAAAAATTACACCTGTGGTATACGTCTCACTAACTATAAGTGCCTGTGAATTGACAGCTGGTAACCGCACACACAGTATGATTTATACTGATACAAGTTGAATAAAAGACGTAATAGATATGTATACGTTTGTAATATTATAAAACTGTCCATAAAATGGCCGAGAAACGTTAATAAAAATAAACAGTCATGAGCCGGTGGCTGATAACCGCACACACACAGTATAATTTATATCTATACACACGACTGACAATGTGTACTTATGTAATACTTGCAGCAAAAAATATTTAGAAAAGTTCATTGTACCAACAACCTTGAATAGTGGATGGCTGGTAGCCGCACATACTATAAAATATATCTGATAACTCACTTATGTGAGGATGCCACATCCAAACTGGATAAAAGGCGTGATAAATATGTATGCATGTATGTTTCAAATTAACTTGACTGCAAATGTAATAAAATAAAATGGCCGCTAAACATTTAAAAAAATTAAAGACACTTACAATTAAGTTACAGACTCGTCTCAGTATACAGACGATCGGTGGAGCCCTTAGGTGGAAAAGGAGGCTCTACAACTGGAACCAGTGAACAGCAAGATGTACCGTCGACCAGAAAGCGAACAAGTCTGAAAAATTCAAGAAACAAATGTTTAATATTTCCGGTATTACACAACAGTTTACAACATTAAAAATTTGGTAAACAGCTCAACGTACTTCGTGCAAGAAGAGTTGGTTGTACACCTGTGGGCTTACGAAACACTCTTTACGCGCTATGCTATGACATCATCGCAATGAATCTGTCTGTGTAAAAAAATTTAAATAATCATTTCTAAAAACTATTACAACAATTAAAATATGCAACAATGTTATGGTAAAATAATTGAATAAAAATAGTATTGTTAAAAAATCATCAATTTATATTTTACAGCAACAATACAATAAATAAATACGAAGCATTTCAATTGTTGAATACATATTATTGCTAACAAACACATTTTGTTTTGTAAACAATAACAAAATTTCAACAAAGAAATATATCGTAATTATTTAATACATTGTTGTGATTGTTATTTTAACAATAATATGTGTATTCCTTTATTAAAATAAACATTGCTGCATGCTTTAACTAACATGAAGTAGGTAATTATTTATCGAATAAATCTGTTCGTCTTGAAATAAGCTAATTTATTATTAATTTATTATCAAAATACTTCCTTAACTCAACATTTTGGTATATAAGAAACATATTAATCAAAAGCAATGATGTATAAGTAGATGCTAAAAAATGTGCTATTTTTATCTTCGATCATCGCGATAATTTCGATAATTTCTCATAGAGTACAAATCTCATTTTACCTGATATTTCTGAGGAAAATCACCTTTCACTGCATTTATATGCATTTCAATTGAAACGTATAATTAACGTCAGATCGCCATTTTATGATGTCGCAAACAGGAAACAGCAAAACAAAACAAACAACACGACAACGTTAACGTTCACGTTTGGCACATTCTGCGCAAGCGCCGCTAGCGCACTAAAGTTCACGCCGATTAAATATAGCGGCGCCAATTACAAATCATATTTTTTTAAAATTAATTCAATTTAAGCAATATGTTCTTTAGATTATAAGACTTTTATTAAAAATATTTTTCCGTCGATCGTTTATTAATGAGTATCATTAATGTAAAAAATCATACATTAATGACCCCTATAAATGCATGATTTTTATTAATCAACAATTTATTGGATGCGTTCAAAACGTATATGTTCTTGTAACACTACAAATTTTATGTCAGCCCGTACACTTCAAGGACTGTACATAGAAATGTCAGTTTAGTTCTGAGTTCACTCGCAAGAGAACCAAGCTCTGTGATTGGTTTTCACAAACGCACGTCAGATTATAAGACTTTTATTATAAATATTTTTCCATCGATCGTTTATTAATGAGTATCATTAATGTAAAAAATCTGACGTGGACACCACATGACTTCCTTGAACGCCTATTAAACTTTTTACTTCGTACAAGGAAGTAAAAATCATACATTAATGACCCCTATAAATGCATGATTTTTATTAATCAACGATTTATTGGATGCGTTCAAAACACGTATAGGCGGTTTGCACATATCGAGCATGAGCGCCTCTAGTGGGAGATTCGGCAAAAGTATTAGGTATACAACACGTTTGAATGTTTAATTCATTTCCGATTTTTCATTTCCAATAAAATGAGCACTGGTTCCCAGCGCTTTTCGTCAATTCTCAAAATACAATTAATAAATAGATTATAAAACGTGATAAAATATATTTACAGTTATGTAGTAGTCCAAGCAACAGGGAGTTTATAACAGGCTTACCTGGAAATAATAATTCAAGAAGTTTTGAAAATTGGCAGTTTGATGTAGTATCATATCGCGAATATTATACTAAATTTGCGACCTCGAGGGACCGCCGCTCCCTCCACCAAATTGGAATAATGGCGCATAAAATTTGTTTTTTGACAATATCTCCATACTAGTCACTCTTAGATAAAAATAGTTAATGTGTTAATTGTAGAGAATTAAATTCTCTACAACTTTTGAATTAATACTTTTTTTGTAGAGTTAATAGTTTGAGAGTTATCTCTGTGTAAATGAGAGCGTATTTCTTGACATTGCATAAATGTTCTCTTTTCAGCCGGAATTTTATTTGTTGACGACTAGTTATTAGTTAATTATTTGTCTTATACTTTGATAGAAGTTTTTACAAATCATAATGATAAATAAATTATTTATTTGAGTATAGTTTTATGTTGCTATATATTAATACAATGTTTCGGGAAACTTTACGTTGTCTTCGTCCAGGTAATAAATGAATGTGTCAATTATTTTATGTATAAAATTACTATGATCTAAATATTCAAAAAATTGATGCCTCTGACATTTATTGTCTGACGTCAGATATAAGCGCTAATCATACATAACAGTTGTGCAGACGTTGTTTAGACAGTTTAGGTTTAGACATAGTTGATATTATACATTTAACATATGGACAACTTTCTGTTTAAATAAGCAAATAAAAATAATATGAAAATCATTTAATTTCTTATTTTTCTCATGTTTTCAAAATACTGTAATAAATAGCAAAAATTTCGAGGATTAGAATAACGCAAAACAAAAGTAGCTATTTAAAACCGTTGATTGGCGGCCATATTGGATTTCTATTTTAGAAATCCCTTTTCAAATGTTTTTATGACACCAAACACGGGATGATTCTGACAAATGTGTTCAAATGGTGGCCGTTAATGGACGGCCATTTTGAATTTCTTTTTTCGATAGTCCTTTTCAAATGTTTTTATATGATATCAAACACGAAATGACTCGGAAGTATGATTATTTGTGGGTGGGGGGAGAGGTTCGTGCCTAAAATTTTGACAGAATGCGTTATCATCGGCGACGAGTCTATGTGCCAAGTTTCAGCTTGACTGGGTAGCAGGAAGAGGGTTAATTATCCCTACAAAGCCCGCGCCACAAAACAATCGAAGTTAATACTAAGATTACGTGGTTCCTCTCGGCGAAAATATTTTAATATCGACTTAACTAAGGCCTTAATAAAATTCAAAAATAATGTAATTTAAAGAAAAATGTTCAACAAATCTAATGCTGCGAACCAAATTTTGATATTTTTATTTGTTTAGAAACGACAGTTGTTTAAACTTTATGAAAACTAATTAATACAAAATTTTGCTGTTTTCTCTCCATGAAAATCCTCAAATTTTGACACAGCAAAGATTTTTTTTAAATTTGAAAATTTTCAGTGTTATATAAAAATGTTCAAAGAATTTAATTCTGGAAACCGGAAGTCGATATTATACTCCATTTAATAATAACAGCTGATTTAATATTATAAATAAAAATATTATTTTCATTTTTCAGTTTTTTTTCAAAGAATATCTAAAAATTCTGAATTTATCGTGCCTCTTAGATATTTTTCAAATTATGTATCATATAAAAATGTGTGGAGAATCCAATGCTTGAAACAGAAATTCGATATCTTTATCCGTTAAAAAATAACAGTTGAAAAACGCAAAAATGAACGTTTTTTTCCTTATTATGTTTTTAAGAATAAACAAAAATTATTCCTTAACAAGAACAACTAGAAAGTTGAAAATTATATTTCTTATAGAAAAATACCTAAGAAATCGATTGCTGAAAACCGGAAGTCGATACCTTTGTTCGCTAAGAAACTACAGCCATTTTTGTGTGGTAAGACAAGGATACTACTTTATTTAAATTGATAGAAAATGCTCAAATTAATTTTCTCGATTTTCTCGAAAACTGTGCTGCTTACGTAAAAACTGCATACAACATTTTTATAGAGAATTATCCATTCTATATATTTCAATAAAAAATTTTCTCGAAATATTCACTATTTACGAGATAAACGCTAAAAACAAAAAATGGCGGTATTTATTGTTTTCCTTACTTTATCCCATTTCCTAGAATTTTCCTAGAATTAATAAAATCTACGGTAGGTATTATGTATGACACGAAAATTGAGAATGAAATGGATTATTGAGAATGTAATATATTATAGTGAATGTGTTTGAATTGTTTGTTGTGTACAAATCAATGTTCAACAACGAACTAAATATCCATATTTCAAAGGCCGCCTAAGAAAACTTTTAAATACCGCCCATTCCGCAGGCCAATCACAGCGAGGGCCCACAGAACACGTGATCTTCGTCAGGTACATGAGCTCGCCTTATACATGCTGATCAACAAAAATATTTTTTTAATTCGCAAAGTTAAGGGTAATTTACTTGACGTGTGTATATTTTAAGTATCACTGTTTTGATGGTATATCAAATAATTTGACATTTATTAGTATTAGATATTATGTAAACAATTACTTTCATTGTAGATTTGAAAAAAATTATTAAAAATAACTACCGACCAAAGGCAAAAAATGTTTGCTTGAAATAGAATGCAATTTTATGCGAATTTAAAAAAAATACTTTTTAGGTGGCTATTGAATAAATAGTTGTTTCACGTATCCTTTGACCACAGATCTGTGCTTTGACAGCCGTAAAGTGTCACATTTTTTGATCTGTCAAAATGACTACTTTACGGCCGCATTTTTACTTCACGGCCGCTTTTACTTCACGGCCGCATTTACTTTACGGCCGCTAAATAACAAATTTATTTAATTTTAATTGGTAAATATATTTAGAACTTACTTAGCCTAAATTATATAAATAAAATTATTTATGATACTAAGAAACTTTTTTTGACATAAAATTATATATTTTTTGATAGCCACATAAAAAATGTTGTGTGCATCTCGGCTTAAAAGTTTAGCCTCACCTGAATTGCTAGCCTCGGCTGAAAACTTCAGATTCGGCCAAAAAAGATCACTTTTACAGCCTGGATACACAAATAACTATTTGTTTCATTATCAAGAAAATTGTTATTTATACGATTATTAGTAGTTTATAGGAGGAAAATTGAAAATCTAAAGCCCTGTGCGCACAATGCATCTAGCATGCGCCAAAGAAGAGTCTTTCCATGCATTAAACATGTAGTTGTTGCATGGCCGTTCACACATGAGATGTGTTTGATGCACGTTTGATGCGTGTTTGTAGCATCAAAATAGACTTCTTCTTCCAAGTTTCAGATTAAGTCTCATTGTTAGGTTGGCATTACTGTGGCTACGTCCACTTCAAAATTCTTTTGTATTTACCACAAATAAAGAATTTATTTTTTAAAACACTGATTAAAAACACAATGTAATAAATAAATAGGAAAGAACATAAAGGGAAAAAATCTGCTGTGGCCAGTACACGACCTCTCGCCTAATTCTGCTTATTCTACTAATCTAATAAATAGTTTTACTTACATTTTAATAGTTTCATGTTCATGTAATATGTAAACCAAGATGCAAGCAAAAGATGTCAACTGTACTGTCACTGTCATTATAATTCAAATTTTGAGTAAAAACAAATTTCATATCATGGACAACAAGATACTGGTACTTAGTTGCACTTTATTTTATTGCTAAATGCTACCAGATTCAGCAAATTGTATTTAAAATTAACTGTACCCATAGATAATTATATTATCTTTTATTTTTATTTGCAAAAAGTGTCATAAATAAATAATGTACCAATTTATTTCAGAAAAACTATATCAAGTTCCAAAAAGTACTACTTCCGGTTTACGGATTTCTACCAAAATCTTATCCGGTGTTAAGATCCTTATTAAAACTTTAAATATGAAATTTGGTTATTAAAGGTTTGATACTTTTTCAGTTATCATGGACGAAAAATCGTCAGTCCATACATTCATACAAACACACACACACACACACACACACACACACACACACACACACACACACACACACACACACACACACACACACACACACACACACACACACACACACACACACACACACACACACACACACACACACACACACACACACACACACACACACACACACACACACACACACACACACACACACACACACACACACACACACACACACACACACACACACACACACACACACACACACACACACACACACACACACACACACACACACACACACACACACACACACACACACACACACACACACACACACACACACACACACACACACACACACACACACACACACACACACACACACACACACACACACACACACACACACACACACACACACACACACACACACACACACACACACACACACACACACACACACACACACACACACACACACACACACACACACACACACACACACACACACACACACACACACACACACACACACACACACACACACACACACACACACACACACACACACACACACACACACACACACACACACACACACACACACACACACACACACACACACACACACACACACACACACACACACACACACACACACACACACACACACACACACACACACACACACACACACACACACACACACACACACACACACACACACACACACACACACACACACACACACACACACACACACACACACACACACACACACACACACACACACACACACACACACACACACACACACACACACACACACACACACACACACACACACACACACACACACACACACACACACACACACACACACACACACACACACACACACACACACACACACACACACACACACACACACACACACACACACACACACACACACACACACACACACACACACACACACACACACACACACACACACACACACACACACACACACACACACACACACACACACACACACACACACACACACACACACACACACACACACACACACACACACACACACACACACACACACACACACACACACACACACACACACACACACACACACACACACACACACACACACACACACACACACACACACACACACACACACACACACACACACACACACACACACACACACACACACACACACACACACACACACACACACACACACACACACACACACACACACACACACACACACACACACACACACACACACACACACACACACACACACACACACACACACACACACACACACACACACACACACACACACACACACACACACACACACACACACACACACACACACACACACACACACACACACACACACACACACACACACACACACACACACACACACACACACACACACACACACACACACACACACACACACACACACACACACACACACACACACACACACACACACACACACACACACACACACACACACACACACACACACACACACACACACACACACACACACACACACACACACACACACACACACACACACACACACACACACACACACACACACACACACACACATACACACACACAGACATCATCGGGAAAATATTAAATTCGTATTCTAGAGACCCTGAAACGTGCTTATCCACCAAAAACTCATACTCGAAAATTTTGACCCATTACAATACCTCTCTTATAGAATATGAGGCGAGAGGTAAAAAGGACTGAGGGAAATAGTCTTTAAAAGACTGGTTTTTATTTAATTAGTATAATAATACTAAATAAATTAAGAAAGAAAGGAAATGAATAGATAAATTATACTATGTAGGTTGTGGTTGTTCTAATGACAGTATGACTGCACTCAAATGTCAACGCAATCAATCTGAATTTAGCAACGACTCAACGATTCAGTACTTCTTCTTTCCCAAGAGTCTTTTGATGCACCAAAATAGCGGCGCCTGTAAAAATATTTTGACGCATGGAAAGACTCTTCTTTGGCGCATGCTAGATGCATTGTGCGAACAGGGCTTAAAGTATTTAATTTGACGATTTTTTATGGCGTACTGCGCTATAAAGTGACGTTTAAGTAAAAGGAATTCGTGTATAAGTGTCAAATTATGATATGAAAAATAGTTATTGATGTTACAAGGACGAAAAATGCAAGTTCTCGTACGACTATGGAAAATTGCCGAACGAGGCAAAGCCGAGTTCGGCAACCTTAGGAGTACGAGAGCTTTTTCGTCCGTGTATCATACACTATTTTTTATTCGATTGTAAGTGAGAACTTAAAATAACTAGAATATTAATATTTTATTATAAATTATTCTAAATTTTTGTTTAGTTTGCTAATTGTAGTTATCTGCGAAACAGACAAATGAAACAAAAAAGAACAAAAAAATAATTCGACTGTGTCAGTTTGCTTAAAAAAACGCGTTTGCGTACGAAAAGTACTTCTCGGCCTAAGACGAAAAGTGGGTCACCTAGCAACGGCACAAATATTAATACTGTACCTAAAAGGTTAGCTTTTCGTCCGAATATCTTAACCAAAAACGTCACTTTTTGACATAATCGAATAAAAACATATATTCATCCGCATCAGTATGCAGTGTGTGAAGGCTGCCACAAAGACGTGATAAATTATGTATTAATGTAGGTATGCTTTCGATTTAATTATATAATACAATGGTCGCTAAACGTTAACTAAAATACAATTTAAAGACACTTTGACACTTACAATTCATAGGCACAGTCTCGTCTTAGAAATAAGAAGATCGGTACCTCGCTTAGTCGGAAATAGAAGCCCTGGAAACAGCCATCAAGATAAACCGTCGACCAGAAAACAAACAAGTCTGAAAAATGCAAGAAATAAATATTTTCACATCATTAAAAATTTTGTAAACAAGTCAACATACTTTATAAACGTAAATAAATATTTATAACTCATGAAGACCTCGGTAGATATTATTTTAAAACAGAGCACGAAAGATCACAGTTTTAACAATAAACTGCTTCAAATGGCGTCTTTTCTCAGAATGAACCGAACCCGAACAGACAAACTCATTCCTACAAAACTTAATGCAACAAGAATCTCACATCGACACGAGCGGTGTGTCTATGTGTTGGTAAACACTTAATTATTGACTTTTTAGTTATTGCTCCCACTAATACACATGTAATTCAATTAAACATAAACTACAATGACGTATAAGTACATACGTATGATTTTTTTAAATCGTAGAGTTTTTACCAAACGGTTATAAATTATGAAAATGTTTTTTTACTAATTTAAATATGAGGATTTCGATGGTGCACCCCAAATGCATGTGTGAAACCGATTGAGATTGAAATAAAAATCTTAATTTATATTGACTGTTCCAGTAGGTACCTACCTAATTGTTGTTTAATTAAAATAAAGAATAAAATTTAAACAATACATATATTGCAATAATGATTAATATTTATTGAAAAATTCAGTCACTTAATTTTTAATTTATTGGGACAAACTTACATTGCATTATGTAGCTCTGCCTCCAAAGGAATTCCAAAATGAAGATGTACTGCAAATCTGTAACATAAAAATAAATATTAAAATATCATGTAACCATTTCACTCAAAAATAGAATATACCTATACATTAAAATAACAGTATAACATTAAATAATGCAGATTAAATATTTTAAACATCTCTGCCAAGCGTTGAGAATACAAGTGGCGAGTGATTCCAAATCAAACGAAAAATATTAATTAAATTAGTAGATTCCGTTTGTTTACTCCTCTATTACCAAAGTTATTCAATGTATAGTCAAACCGTAGTAGAGCGATATTTTTAATGTATAGTTCGATCTCGAAAACATGAATAGTTATACAAAGACAATCACAAAATAATTGTATAATATGACGCAAGGTGAAGGTCCAATTTATGTAAAAAAAATACAGTAAATAATTCCATTATTTGAAAATTCTGACAAGTTAATACACAAAATTTTAAAGAACCGTTCTAAGAAGTTCATTTTAATAAACAAAATGATCTACTGTTGTAATTGATTTAAGCCTAATTGTACTCGTAATATTAAAATAATTTATAATGGTACATAAGTTAAAGAACAAGTATGTTTGTGCCATTTCTTAATTTCTAAAAGGCGATTTTTCGCGATAACAATAAACTAGGTTTGTTAGCGTTTAAAGAGGTTTGTGACGATGACGTCATAAACTTGTAATAGTTAACTTTCGCAAGAAAATTTGTTTGGTTTGATGTAGTTAAGTTTGACAGAAAGTTTTGTTGGAAACATGAATATAAGCAAAAATTTAAAAATTTTCATTTCATTTTTCATAAAATGAATAGGTTAATACTATCTTAAACTCAGCAATTAATTTGATAATAAACTAGTTTGTAAAAAAATAACAGCATGAAAATTATGAGACAAATATTTAGAATACCTGATTTTTATGAAAGATGGATTTCAAAATATTTAGAATAGTATTTTTATTTTCATCTTCGAATGTGCAGAAAGCAGAAACAAATTTATCTTCAGAATCTAGAAAGAGATAGAAATATTAACGCGCCTTTACCTACCTCCTGAGGATGGTTAAGTGGTTTGGCTAACTTTTCTTTACCACGTTAGTGTGTGACGTCATCAATTTCGTCGCGAAAATGACAAACCATAGTTAACCACATATAACTACAGTTAACTATTTTCGCGAAACATCGCCTAAGCTACAAAAATATAGAAATTTTTAAAATGTTTATATACAAGGTAGTCAATATTATTTTAATTTTCGTTTATATTGACTTAAAGGCTGATAACCGCACACACCAATGTCTATATTGATTACTCATTATATGTGAGGCTGCCACATCCAAATTGAGTAAAAGGCGTGATAGATTTGTATGTATGTGTGAATTAATCAATATTATGCTGAATAATTACCTACATGAAAATTAAAACGATTTTGTTTCTAAGTTGTTATTAAAATCAAAAGATTTTTTATCATAACTGTAGAATGCCTTATTACACGATTTAATTTATTGATCAAGTTCATTTTTCAATTATCTCAAAAAATTGTTGAAAAGTAGACCATGTTCACATAAAAAAATAAACAAAATGTATTAGTATTACACGGAACAATTTTGAAATAAAATTAGTTAACATTTGAGTAGTGTAAACAGGCATAAATAATATTATTATAATAGATATTTCACAAGTGAGTTCATATTTAGGAATTGTAAAATCAAGTAAAACTATGGTAGAATACTATACAAGAAAACATTTTACCTTTTCCAGACAAACTCCATGTAGAAAGATGAGACAAAAATTTAATTCTGAAACTAAAAGTAAAGATAACTTGGTAGATTAATTAATGATCAACAGATATTTAACTATATAAAACAACTTAACTGAATATAAATCACTCAGGATAAATATATACAAAATCATAGGGAACATGAACGTTTACCCCAAACTCAAATGATATCCAGATGCAATTGATCAAATAAATAAATAAAATTATTTACCTACACTTTACTTTATAAACGAATTATATATTATAAAAATAACGTTATTTAAATTATATATTTAAATAACACTGAAATATTATACAACAATTACTTATTTAAATGATTATGAAATCACTGAATGTTTGATAAAATAATGTCTAAAAATTATTCATCTGCTTCATTGTCTGAATCGTATTCATACGCTATTTCGGTGTCAATATCGGAAGATATTAACGTGACTTTAGAGTATAGTTTAGTCAAATCAACAACAGAATAAGCAGATTTCTTCAAAAAGAAATCTACGGTTTCTTTTAATTTATTATATCCTTCTTCAATTGTAGCAGCAACTGGTTCTAGAAATATTCAAAATCAGAACATTGATTTTAAAAATATATCTTTCAGTGACTATACTGATAAAATTATAAAGGCCTTTTAAATTAGTGTTAAAATAACGGGCTTACATGATATAGTCGACGATGGCAACTTTTGATATTCAGTTTTCTGTAAATTATACGAAATTTACGTGTATTTTTTTAAGTTTCATTTTTTATCTTTATTCTTTCATAAATATTATATATAAAATATTTAATTACATTATTCATCTACCAGTACAGCCACTGAAAAAGATAAATACTTACTTTTATCAAGTTTGCTAATGTCACAAAGATGTCTATAGAAACAGATTTGTTCGTATAAATCCCCTTCAGAGAACTTTTTGTACAACACGCCAGCGTTGCAAAGATTGCAGATATTATACTTTTTATTGAATTTTAATTGAACAATATTTGTTTCATTTGGGCAACCAGGGTCTTCACATATCAAAGTTTTATCATAATATTTTCTCACATAATCTTTCATGGTCAATATTAATTTATTTGTGATTGAACCTAAGTATTCAATAGGTTTAACGTTGCACTGACCATTCGAGCATTTTTCAAGCCACAAGTGATTATTTGATCCACTTGTTACTATTAAAGAAGTGATTGAATTTAATTGTTGACATGCTATACATACAAAATCGAACGATTTGGCATGCAGGAATTTTTTTGCAGGAGCGCTGATAATGACATTTTCAGCTTCCGCAGGTTTAGGTTTCGACTTTTTAAAAGCAGTTGCATCTATTCCCAAATAATTCGCAATTTGATATGGGTCCAATCCCTCGATAGGCTCACACAAACGTGACACAACAGGGTGAATTTGTTGGGCAAGATAATAGTTAATATCAATTTTTAAAGTATCAGAACGTTTCAGTTCTTCAATGTGGTAGGCTCTTTGCGTTGCTGATGAATTTGATCCGTCTTCACAAATTACATACGGCACTGTATCTCCTTGTCCCAGTGGTTTGCCACCTTTTTTGTTGTATCTCAAGGCAACCAAAACATGAGATAAAGGAACTTTATCTGTATATGTACTTGGATTTTTTGTCAATTGTTTGGTGATGACTAATAAAGTAACCGGTACTTTGCCTTCCCGAAGTTCGTTTGCGATTTTTTCCAATACTTTTTGAATATTTTCAATTCGTTCATCAGCAGATTGATCGCTTAAAATGTGATTCAAAACCATTTTACCAACTTCTGAGGCTAACATTGACCAATCGCGTCTAACTATATCTAACCCTTTATGTTCTTGTTGTAAAATTATATCCCCTTTCTTCTTAGTGATTGTAACAGCTGCATACTTTTTCTTTTTAAGAAGCAACATGTATTTAAATACTCCATCTATATCTAATTCTATTTGTTTGTAAGATTTGTTTACCAATTGTTTAATATTATAGCCAATTTTGGAAACCTGGTCATAATCCACGATGTTAGTGTTTATCATTATACTGTCTGTGTCACCATAAACTACTTCATAGCCCATACTTTGCACCAAGTCTCGCGTATGCATTAAAATATCTCGACCTTTCAATGTTATCAAAGACGCAAGATGTTTAGCGTAGAATCTTGAATTTTGGAAACCTAAACATCCGTACATACTGTTGGCTGTTAACTTTAACGCCAGTTGACGAATATTATATTGGATTTTTAAATCGATTGGAATATCAGAATTCGCCATTAGTTTTTTAACTTCTCTTCTAGATTCTACAAGTTTTCTAATTTCTGTTGGAAGAATACCGGGCTCTGAACTAGCACTTGACAGCATAAATTCGGGTTCTAAATTTGATTGCATTGTTGTAAAACATATATTATATTCCTGCATAATACTGGGATATAACGAATTAAAATCCATAAGTAAAATTAGTTTATCATAAAACCCGACTTTAGGATCAAGGACTAGACCTCCTGAATAAGTTGGCTTTTTCCGGGAAGAAGTTGAAGGGTTTTTATTCTCTTCGTTTTCGGGATTTAATTTTCCACTACTTTTGTCGGGGCAAATGTAATTCTTTTCAGTAAAAGCATGCAGCAATAAATATTCGTTTCTCTGTGCTCTGCCACCTTGTAATGTTTTTGACATTACATTACCGGCAATATTAGTTATTTGTAATGCTAACGGCAAAACATTTAGTTCATACATTATTTTAGTTATATAACTAGCATCTTGCATTGTAAACGTGACTAATTTTAATAAATATGTAGAAACAGAAAACATTTTTAAAATATCACCCGATTCCAGAACTGGCCGAGTTCCTTCTTTTAAATGAAGCACACTTTGACAAAGCGCGTCCAAATCATAACTACGCGATTTAATTAATTCCCGTGCAGATACTTTCAAGTCACAAACTAATCTACCAACCATCAGAGCTTTTCGATTAGTTTTACTTGGATTGATTGTTCGTTTTAATTTACCAAAACGTGACCATTGAGGTGTTTTGTTTTTGTCCATTCGTTCACATAATGTGTTCATATGGAAATCTAGTAAATCATGTCCTACTACTAAATCAGGATCTACGATTGCAAAACGATTCAGGAATATATTTAACAAAGCTTTTTCTGAATCGCATTTTTCAACTTGTGTGCCCTTATAATTATCAAGAGAATCTTGTAAATCAAGCGGTAATATTTGATTTGTAGGTTTTGACAAAACGCAAAAATGTTGTTCAAATGGTGGATTTGGGGGCTGCTTGTCAACATGATATTTGTTATGAACTAAGCACCCGATCATGACAATTTCGTTGTCCTTAGGATATGAACCAACTACAGTACGGATATTGATGGTAGCAACTACCAACGGAGGAGGTGACATTTTTTTATCTTCCGGAATATGAATGTCCACAGGATTATCACATGTAATTTCAAATTTACACCAACTTAAAGGATTTGAAACTGGTTTTGCGTTTTTAATTTCTAACCAACACGGACCTTTAATTTTTTTGTCAAGAAGAAAAATTTCGAGAAAACTTGTATTTGTTCCAAAGATACGAGAAAACGTTTTACCAAATGTTTCACTATTCATTTGACGACCTGAATATCTAACTTCTAAATAATCGGATTGTAATGGAACCGACGGATCAAAAGCATATTTTTTGGTTACTTTTTTTGATCTGAATTGTTTTAATTCAATTCTTTCCGAGACTACATCGTTAAATTCATTATAAACATCAATCATTTTTACTGGCGCATCGGATTCATTTCCATGTTTATCATAAACAAATGGTCTCGGAAGTAAAAATATTTTTCTCTCAATATTTCTGATAATAACGCAACAACTGGCATAGGACTTTGCTGACTCAACGTAAGTTTTTCCAAACAAATATACAGTACCAGGTTTCTTCACACTATCTTCAAAGGCATCCCACCAATAAAATCGAAATACTTGATCATCATTACTTTTGATTAATGGTAAACGACTACAATCGATTGAAACATCAGATTTAACTTCTTCATTGCAATTACCATCAGCATTATCGAAGTCAAATATTGGATCCCACATATCTATATCTTCGTCTTTATTACTTATAATTTCTTTGTCTGAAACGTGTTTATTTCCTTCTGTTGAATTTTCTTTTTCATCAGTAATCTCTCCAATGTTGGCAAATTCTTCATCACTTATAGATTCAGCAAATTGTATTTCATTTGGTTCAATTTGTTTTTTACCTTCATCTACTTCATTAACTTCCATTTGTTGCGCACCTGTATCGTCAGCAACTTCATTTTCAATACTATCAAAAATTATATCATCAGAAAAATCATCAACTTGCTCCTCTGTATTACTTTTCGCCGGTAATTCTTTTAATACTTCAACTGGGTTTATTTTTTCAATTTTCGCTATATTTTTTTTCATTTTTACTTTAACTGGTTTTGGAACAGCAAAATTCTTCATATAATTTTTTGCTATTTTTTCATCAGAATTTTGTAATGAAAATTGTTTGCACATCGAATGTGACTTATTTGTAACATCGTCTATACCTGATAATATGTCAGATAATATATCATCTTGATCTAGATTAACAATTTCTTTCTTTTTTTCCGGCATACTAGATAACATAGCCTGAATGTTTCCTTTCCCTGCCATCCGTGAAACATGTTTCTTCTTTTTTTTACTTTCAGCATTTTTAGAAGCAACTGCTACTGATTCTGAATCTAAATCATCATCAAATATATCTCTGCCGTCTTCAACATATCCCGAGCCATCTATAAAAATGATAAAACAATCATTAGAACAATTGTATAAGTCATTTGTTTTGACATTACCATCATCAACAATCCAGTCATCATCTTGTCTTTTCAAAACATTTTTCGAGTATTCTCTTTCATCAACTACTTCATATACATTATCAACATCATCAATTTCACATTTATTTTTTGATCCTTTTCCTTTCAATTGTTTTAATCGCTCAAAAGCCGATTGGTTATGTTTGGTTTTCTGTCGTTTTGCTCTTGGTTCACTTGTTGCTGAAATGATATAACGTATTACCTAAATACAATTACATATAATATGTAAACTTACATTCTGTAATATCCATTGTGTGAATTATTATACATGAATAGAAATTTTTATCGCTAAACAGACAAACAGAACTACAAACTACAACACCATCACCACCATGTAACAGAATTTGGCGGTAAATTTCTGTAAACATAACCTGTAAAAGCGGGAAATAAACACCACCTTGAAATTTTTCATAGCGCCCTCTATAACAGAATAACAATATTAATTTTAAAAATATTAGTTATTATTTATTTTGATAACAAAATTAAATTGTTTAATGTAATAAAAAATACTTGAATTCATCAACTGAATCAAATTATTTAATAACTTACTATCGCTACGTACGTAGCCCGTAGTTTAAAAATTATCAATGAAAAGGTAGATCTTCAATGTATGTACAATGCAGAATGTAGTTTTTTTTTTAAAGTGCTTCTGAAACTTAATCGAATTTTATAGAATCATTACGAAGTAATATTGATAAATTATATTATTTAAAATAAGAGCAGTTTATATACATGTATTATTGTTAGTAAATTCTTGAAATAAAAGTTGAAATCGATGTTTCAAGGTATAATTTTATTTAGTAGTAATCTTTTTGCTCGCAACAGCAATAATTACAATACTACTAGAACATACTTATAAATGCATTAAAAAGTATTTTTAATAAATACTCCATGTTAAATTCATGAAGTAGCGGAGCATTTTGCCATCCCTTGTTAACTTGCACCGTACCACACTGTTTCACACGTTAAACCGACATCAATAAAACAAAATAATTACACACATTCGTTAATAGCTAGTTCAAATAATGCTACCGCAACAACATTCCTGACGTCCTTAACGTGTTAAACAGTACGGCGCCGAAGATCATTCGAAGAAACATATCTTTGTACAGTTGCAGTCACAGCTCCATAGGTGTAATAATAAATTATTTCAGAGACGAGAGCATAAAATACATATCACTCATTTAATTTGTTCCTAGTTAAATATTAATTAATGAATAATAATTACTATATAAATAAATTGATTATTGTTCAATACGCTAAGATTTATTCACATTTTACCTAATCGCAGCTAGGTCTCGTTAACGACTGCAATGCTACAAACAACAATCACATCACGTCGAGTGTCATACCTTCGCATCGCACTACAAACTGGCTCAAGTGACATCATTTTAAATAACTATACGTACAATAAGATCGTTAATATCACAGTCGTTATTGAAATTAGAATACTCTTAGCAATCTTTATAAAATAATAGTAAAACCAGCTGTAACTGCAACCAGCTTGCGTTTTATATTGAGAAGAGGGACTCAATACGCCGGGTTGCACAACAGGTTGTGTACTCTTGTGTACGTCACGTTACGTTACGTACGATTTACTATACGGGACAGCAAAATTATGTAATGTTAACATCTGTGGGGTGGGTTGCTTGGGAGAGTAGAGGTACACGCATGTTGCACGCATACACGCACGCTGCCGGGCGTAGCAGCGACACATTGACAGGAAGAAAGAGTCCTAAACATTATCATGTATCTGTACACGTAACACCACATGTACGTAGGTAGATATCTAAACAGTGGATAGGTGCCTTGACACCCAGCCCTACGATGTTATAATTGTAAACACTTGGATTTGAAAATGGCGCGTCGCTCAATCACTGAACAGACATCGCACTACTAATATGAACAGACAAGAGCAAAACGTTACTGGAGGGGTTGCTTACACAAACAATAATAATTCAATTTTAAAAAAGGACAAATAACTGAATCAGCACAAACGCCTCACACGCACATTTCTAATAAATAACGATATTACCTGATAAAGTAACACTATAGATTGGTCAGGATATTCAGTTCAATTTTTCATTTCATGATTCTACACAAAAAATATAAATTGCGCATTATAAAAAAGACTAAAAATCATAAATAATAATAATAACAATGTCGTACAGGACGTGGTAACGATACCACAGTGTTAGTTTGAAGAGAGGAGGTGTTGTGCTGTTAAGGGCGACAGGATGGGGCGAGCAAGTTTAATCTTTTACCACCAGTCGTCCCGAGTGCCACCGCCATTGTTGCCACTACCGTTCGAGTAGTTGCCACCGTAATTACCTCCTCTGTCGTTTCCGTAGTAACCACCTAAACAAAACAAAAAAAAACATTCTTAGAAAATTAAACTTATGCCCAGTTCACACGAGAAAGTTCCTTAAAAGTTTTCTAACATTGTCACAATAGTTATTTATCATTATGGTACTAGTCCTACCGAGTTTAATAACACGACATGTACCATAATGATTGGTTACGATCCGCATTGCATATACAATTTTATGAAAATTTAGTCAAAAAGTAAGATAAATTATTTGGTATTGAACAAAAAAAAATTGAATCTAAAAAATCTAGTAACGAGGTGATTGTTATTTCATTATGGTACTTACTGAGTACCAAACTGGATTAATTATGATCCTTGGCCTATAATGAACGCCTTACAGTCCTCTAATTGTCATTATGACACAGTATCAGACAAAAACCGTTAATACGAGGAAACCAATATTTCTATTATATTTATTTATGTATCTAGGGCAAAAAGTGAAACATGAAGGTACAGGCAAGTTGTTTACGGCCGAGGCGTTCAACAGAGGTCGGAATTACTTGTGAATACCTTAATAACACTTTTTGTCTGGGATAAATACAAAATTTTATTTCATATTCGTCCTTTTAGAGTGTTCTGTTTCATTTAATTTTTGTATTCTATAAAAAATGTCAAATATTTAATGTTATTTAAAAAAATTTACTTCAGCGGCCTAGGCCTCTAAAGTTTAATTTTACGGCGTATAAATGGCCCGAAAAATGTCACTTTATGTCATAGTATTATTACAGCTTCAGAAATAATAAGTCCCCCCGCATGAACGGCATTAAAAAATTTTGATGACAGTTTCTAGCATTTGCTTTTTTCAAGAAATTTCCTCGTGTGAACTGGGAATTATAAAATAAGAAAACTTACCTCCGCCACTGGAATATCCGCCACCAAAGCTACTTTGGCGTTGACCACGACCACCGCCGCCTCCACCAGCTGACTGACGATAATCTCGTGCACCGAAATTGTTGCCGCCGCCTCCACCGCCGTAGCGTCCTTTACCGCCACGTCGGCCAGAACTGGGCATACGTCCATCGTTGGAAACACTTTCAAGCCAGTTTGGGTACTCCTGTTTGGCTTCGATCAGTAAGTCTAATAGCGAAGTCGCTAAGTTGCGATTGCGATCGTTGAAGAACGAGGTTGCCAAACCTAAGTTCCCCATACGACCCGTTCTACCAATACGATGCACATACTCTTCAACATCGGATGGCAGGTCAAAGTTAATAACATGTTTCACATGTGGGATATCCAGCCCTCTAGCAGCGACAGCAGTAGCTACCAAGATCGGCGTGTTTCCGGATCGGAATTGTCTTAGCGCGTCTTCTCTTTCCCGCTGTGTTCTGTCGCCGTGGATGGAAGTGACAGGGTAACCCTCGCAATGTAGGAATTCTTCTAGCGAGTCAGCTCCCTTCTTCGTCTCCACGAATACGAGGGTGAGGCTTTCTGCTGAAGGAGTGGAGAGATGAGCAGCGTTTAGTAAATCGAGAAGGAATGAACGTTTGTCGTGTTCTTCCACCCAGAACACCTTCTGAGTGATATTTTCAGATGTGGAACCCACACGACCCACAGCCAGAAATATATAGTTGTCCAGGAAATCACGAGCTAACATCTGTTATGAAATAAATTCTATGAAGATGATGTAACTACCCGCAATAGGGCTCGTGCAGGTAGAGTCCCTGCTGCACGACTATGGTGAGATTCTCTAGTGATAACAATCCGAAACTTTTTCGTTATCTTGTGAAATCTGTTTTTAGAAGAAATATTTAAGGCGATACATCTTGTCACGGTAATAGCATCAGAATTTCGGAAATTCTGCCTATATTGTTCAAAATAAAAATCTGAAATTTATCATGAGTAATAATAATTACTTAATCGAAAAATTCACACAATACATTGTTACGACAACTATTAGAAAAAATAAGTGTTAAATTTTGCATTTTAATATTAAAGATTCTTAATATTAATACATAAAATTAAATTTTGTTTGATATAATCGATTCCTTAAGTACCGCAATAAGTTTTTTAGAAAAACATCAAACAGTAAATTTAAAAATATTTAAAAATTGATTGTTTTCATTAATTAATTACAGCAGACTGAGTTCATAGATTTCAAAAACAAAGTCAAAATCTTGAATATTGAAACATCCTATTTTCCTTTAAATTTTATTGCATGTGTATAGCCTTAAATTTGATTATCAAATACAATTCGGAATTTAACTTTAACGAAATCAGTTCGAAATTTATTCGCTTTTATCGTCCATAGAAGAGTCATCTTCAGGAAATGCACGAGCCCTATATTACTTTGTACTCATTCGTAAATAACAACGTTGTACATACTTAATATTTTATAAATAACAATTTCCGTACCTGGATTGGTGAAGGGAAGGTAGCACTAAACATGAGAGTCTGACGTTCTCCAGTGCGGGGCATGGACTCCTTCTCTACGATTCTTCTAATTTGGGGTTCAAAACCCATATCAAGCATTCTATCTGCTTCATCGAGCACAAGGAACTTGCAATAATCTAGTCCAATCTTGCCACGATCCATCATATCAAGTAAACGACCTGGGGTAGCGACCAACAAATGACACCCTCGGTCAAGATCACGCATTTGGTCACCAATATTAGCGCCACCATATCTAAAAAAAATATTTTATTGAATAATACTTAAAAACACCTGTTTTAACACTTTCTCCTTTTCGCATTAATTGAAATTAATTTACAACGGAAGAACATTCCTTTTGTGCAACTTGTTAAATTCCACTGAAGTAGGAATGTTCTTCTGTTCTAAGTTAATTTTAATTGTTTGCTTCACAGCACTGATTCGAAACGTTTACTAGTAGAGTGAGTTCTTTATTTCCTTATCCAAATAACGTACTTTGTACATATTCCGACAGTTTTAAGCATCGTTTTTTAGTGATGTCACGAAAATCCGGCCATTATACTGGTTTCGGCCACTTGGCCAAAATTCCAGTTCCGGTCGGATTTGTCGTATCATAATAAAATTTTATGCAATTTTAATTTGGATATTATATAGGTACTGATACTTTTAGCAATTTTTATTTTTTTGAAGTACATTTACTTATATATAAAGTTATGTCTTTCCCATTCAATTGATAGGTATATTATTTTGTTATAATTATATTGTAGTATTTTCTATGAGTTTATAGGACTTGTCTTCAACTCTGTATCATTTTAAATAACAATAATAATACACATATATACTAATAAAACTTGTTTTTTAGAACATGTCCAAATATCAGATGTTAATGATTCAAAAGAGTATTGGGTTGCCTATTCAGTTTAATCAGAGTTTCTACCAAAAGCCTCGGCATATTGTGTAATAAAATTATGGATTTTATGCCAGTATTCTATGACACGTCTAGGTTCTTAATAAAAAGACCTATTTTACAATCAAACCTACATACAAATTAATTATTTTTTAAATAGTAACAAAAGAACGTATATACTGTGGTAGGTAGGTATACAATAAAAATACCTATATAAAAGACGAGAACATTCATAATTTTTACTGATAAGGGGCGAATTATTGAAACAATTATTAAATTAATTTTTTCATTCATTCATTATTATTTCTCACATTTTTGTAATTTTACGATAATTTTAGTTGTTGCATATTTTGCCAACAAAATTAAGAACGATCCGACAGCCAGAATTCCGATTATCCGATCTAAAAAGAGACCGGAATTCCGGTTCCGGTGAATCGACCAAAAGGCGAGTTGTCCCATTACTAGTATTTTTCCTAATATTTCAAATATATAGAAAATGGAAAATAGAAATATAACTTACACAACACATGGACGCAACTTGGAGCGGTAAGCAAACTTCTTGGTTTCATCATGAATCTGGGTAGCCAGTTCCCTCGTGGGCGCGAGCACAAGGCCCATGGGGAACTGCTTGCGACGGTACGAACGACCATTGTTTACATTCACGGGTCCACGTTCAAACATCTGGTTCATAATCGGTACAAGGAAAGCCGCTGTCTTTCCAGAGCCGGTCTGGGCACATGCCATTACATCTCTACGACCACATATAATCGGGATTGCATACTTCTGAACCGGAGTCGGTTTATCATATCGAGCTAAAGTTATATTATTACGGATTATATCCGTCAGCTGTACTTCATCGAAGGTGGTGATATGTGGAGGGCATTGATCCCCAGTGGCCTCAACGGGAATGTCCTCATATTTGCTAAAGTTGATGCCAGTGTTACCGGCACCGAAGAGCTCCAGCTCTTGACGCTCGTCGCGAGCTGTCGGGACGGACCAGTCAATCTCGCTGCCACGAGATCCTCCACGGTTGGAATCATTCCACCTGCCTCCGCCACCGGAGTACGTCGACGACTTCTCTGGTTCTTGCCAGCGGTCGTTACGCGGCAGATCTCGTTCACGTTCTCTGTTGTCGGAGAAGCGATTGCCACCCCCGCGGCCCCAATCGCGGTCGCGGTCCTCCTTACGGTCGCCGGTACGCTCTCTTTCTTCAACTTCACCGTTTGCGTCACGCTTATTTCGCGTGTTGAAGTTGCTGTAATCAGCTGAACGATCGGTACGAGAATCGCGGCTACCCCCGCTTCCTCCACCGCCACCACCTCTGTTGAAACCACCACTTCTACCGGAGCCTCCTCTTGTTTCACCACGGTCCTTGTCGCGTTCGTCAAAGCTACCGCTCTCTGAGGTGCTGAGATTAGTTTTGTTTCTTAAATGCGGTGGCACGTAACGCCCGCTAGCGCTACGCCCCTGCAAGTCCAGACCAGCAAACTGTAACAAAGAAACATCCTTTTTATACAAACTTATTCTTTGTCTTTGCTTATTTCAAGAACGTAGTATGCAATTCTAATAACTATGAAACAACTACACAAACTAATTTCTAATATACTATCATCTATTGTCACTGTCAAACATACAGTAAAGTAAATTCAAGTGACAAAAATACTAAAATGATAAATATTTATTCACAGGATATGGGAGAAATGGTTTTGTACCTATTACTAATAAATGAGTCATTATTTAGTTTTCTATTCTTATTAGGTAAATGACATGTGCCGCCATTATGATTGAAGGCTGTTTCGGAAGTAATAACTGAAAAAATTATGAAACATTATAATGATATATTTGCAAAAAATACACTACAGCAAGACCCTTGTACAACAAAAAGCAGTTTTAGCAGCATAAATAATCGATCAATATTGAGTATCTCAGAAATCTGTATTGGGAAGTTTCCGGGGTTCACAAGTGTAATTTAAACACACGTTAAAATTAAATTAAAGCTCACCTGCTGCTCTAGACCTGATCCATTGTGGTTGGGTACATTACTCATATTACTACACAGCAATACCAAATATTTGAACTTTTCACGTTAAAAAGTTCTTTACTCAAAAATTATACGCGTCCGATGTAATAGTACAAAGGGCATTGACTGACAATTTCAGAGACGAGCACCACAAGTTCAATATGGAGTACACCGTCGGTTAGTTGATGTTTCCCACTACAGTGGCGCTAGTTCCAAATACTAGTGTTATTTTTGAACTACTTTGAACAATGAATTATTATTACATTCGTACAAAAATTTTATGTAATAAATTTGAGAATCATTAATGTCACTTTCATTATTTCAAAATAAAAACAATGTAATCTGTCAATGGAACTAACTAGATATACAAATGAATGTCGCGGTAAAAAACAGAACAAATGATAAGCAAAATAGCCAACTTCCGCTTTTTGCTTATTACTAAAAATTATTTATAACACTCTAAAAATGAAATGCAGAATAAAGGGTAACTTTATAAATAGAAACTTTATTACAAACTCACAGTAAACATTATATTTGCAAAACGAAATGTACAAATAAAACCTGCAGACATTTCCACAGAATACACACCATTTCATGGCAAATACAATGTGTACTGCCCACATTGTACAGGTTAAATGTCTAATCTTCTTTCTTGCTGTCAGTCTTTCCACCACGAATACGACCTGTCCTGCGGGCAGCGATGAGACCAACTTTGCGACCGGCAGATGTTCCTCGCTTGACAGTGGAAGCTTTACCAATATGCTGGTGATTACCACCACCGTGGGGATGCTCAACAGGGTTCATAGCAACACCACGTACTTTAGGCCAGCAGTTACGCTTAGCCTTGTATTTGTGGTATGCACGACCAGCCTTCAAAATGGGTTTGTCAATACGACCACCACCGGCAACGATACCTGTTGACGAATCATATAATTTCCACATTAGTACATTAAATTAAAAATTATATAATATATAACAAAAATAAAATAACATCAGAAAGAGCCTCTAGGTAAAAATCCGCAGAAACTAGTCAGAAAACTAGAAATCATCATAAAATAGTCAATTACTAATGATTAAAAAATGTACGATTGTTCACTTACCAACCATAGCTCTGTTATTGGATGGAATGACTTTTTTAGCTCCAGAAGGAAGTTTTACACGAGTTTTCTTGGTGTCTGGATTGTGAGCAATAACAGTGGCGTAGTTACCAGAGGCACGAGCCAATCGGCCACGATCGCCGGTTTTCTCTTCCAAATTGCAAACAATTGTACCTTCTGGCATAGTACCAACAGGCATTACATTACCTAAAAAGATATAAAAATAAGCACTCGCAGACATCAAATGATTATAAATTACTTACCGATCTGGAGGTTAGCTTTCTTGCCGCAGTACAGAAACTGTCCAGTGTACATTCCTTCAGGGGCAATGAATAATTCCTTACGTGTTTGGAACTTGTAAGGGTCTCTGAAGTTAACTACGGCCAAAGGTGCTCCACGACCTGGGTCATGGATAATATCCTTAACAACACCTTTGAGGTAACCATGTCGTTCAGCATAATCGAGTGACCTAAGTTTAGGTGCTCCTTTCCTCCTTTTTGTGTGGGACTTGAATACGGATCCCGCACCTTTACGCTGAGCACGAATAACACGTCCCATGTTGGTGGACTACAATAAAAATGATGTGTTAGTCAAAATGTCACTTACAGAAACATGCAATCCATGTTGACATTTAAGAATTAATTTTACATTATATATTAACACTTTATAATAAATATCAATACATTATAACAGAAAATACTATAACAAACACTTTAAAAAATATAATACGAACCGATTGTTACTTATAACCAAAATAATTTAAGATTTATTTTTACTTATCACAGACGGAACTTACCGAGACAACACAACAAACGTGAAAGAGCTTCTTCTTCTTTTCTGTGTTTAGTGACGCAGCGCAGCTCGCGGTCTTTTTAGGAACCACAAACTAAAATTAATTTTCTGCATGACGTTTAAAGTTTTAAATATTTTAAAGCGCCTTTAATTTAAATATTACATGTATTTATTATAAATTATACTTCTAAAAATAGTTTGTTTAAATAATCTTTTAAAATATATTATTACGCCGCTTATTAACTAACTTCACTCTCAACTGTAAAACAGGCGCATAATATTAATTTTATTTCAATGTTCTATTTTCTAAATAAATTAAAATAATTCAAATATTAAAATGTATAAAAACTTTATTAACACCATATAACAAAATTAACAACAATATAAAAACCTTTAAAAGTCCCAAAAATTAAAATGAATTTTGAAGCTTAATCTGAAAATAAATAATTTAAACTTTAACTTTCTGAGGTCCAAGCATCTTCTTACGTTGAGAAAACATATGAAGGTACATTTGAGGAAACACTGTAAAAGTAGAATAATTAATAAGCAATTATGCATGATAAGAGGTAATTACAACTTACAAGGAATGTATAATAACATGATAAGAATTAGGAAAATTCGATAATGGAACGAAAAGTTTACGAAATTCGGTAATTCCATTGTCCACATATTTGTTTCTGCTACTTCATTTTGAGCACCATAGAAACAAAGTAATTCTCCAGTTACACCGATTGGATACAAAATAATAAATGTTGTATATCTAGATAAAACAAAATGCTAATGAAGAAAAATGTTAATAACTCAATTGTTCACTACGAACCTCAACCATACTAATAAATGTGGCATCATTTTTATAATATTCAGAGCATAGTATAGGTATCTAATAATTTCAGTTATAGCCCAAGCTAATAAACATAAGGGCAGTCCAGGAGATGCTCTGCCCCCTAAAGTTGGCATTAGTACTCCACAAACTACCATGACTCGAGAAAATACTTGGAAAGTTGTAATAACTGGATTTGAAGGCACGAGTCTTGTTGCTGCATGAAAAATTTCTAAGACTGCTGCATTTTGAAATATAATAACTGTCCACTTAACCGTATCGTAAAGAGATACATTCTGCGAAGTTCCATTTGTGTAATATGTAACGATTTGATACAAGAGATATGACCATCTATGAAATACAATAATTTTAATACATAAAAACTACATTTTATAGTTATTTACTTACCCTAAAACTTGTAAGAAGTTATAGCCAAATAAATACGTTTTTATTAAAAATGGTTGTTCTTTTTTAGTATTTAAAGTTTTAGTATCTTTCTTTTGTGCCATTTTCTTATTCGATGACTCTGCAAGTTAGAATTTTAATTAAAAATGCCTACGAATAAACATTGACCTGGCCTACTATTTACCTCAAACACCTATTGCACTTGACCCCACCACTTCCGACAGTAGGATAGGAATCACCCTATCCGATAAAGTTCAAAGTACAACATTACACAGTACGTCACAAAAAAGTAACCAATGAAGAGCGCTCATTTGCAAGGCACACTTTATCCATGTTTTTGATACCCGCCAAATTCAAAAATACACAATTTTGTAAATAAAATATAGTAGGCAACATAATCAAATATGACATTATTTATTTGACGTAACTGTGACCGTTACTGTCAAAAACCTATCAAAATTGTTTAAAATGTATCGTTAAAAATGAATATTTACCATGACTCCCTCACTTCAAAATTTACCATTCTATCCTTCTTATAAAACAGAAATTCGTGGACACGTAGTTATCTGGTGGTTTGATAAAGATTTTTCACAATCTCGTTATAATTTTAAAGGTGGACCCACTAGCAGCAACGCTTGTACAATAATAACAGTTCTGTTAGCTTCACGTGTTCACTATAATGAAATACAAGTATTTATTTAAAATATACTCGAGTATGTTTCTTTTAATAAACAATAATTTATTAGCTTGTATCTGAATGTCAATATCAACTCCCTCAAGACGTAGTTTGCGCTATTGCAAGATGTATATTAGATGGGAATGAAATTCACGAAAATTTACGACGCAGAGGAGCTTTAGAAAATATAAATTTAACAATTCCTGAAGCTATACAAAGTGCGGGCCATGATTTGCAAAACGTCGTTGAATGGGTAAAAAAAATGTAATCTTATTTTTAATTAACATTTGAAATATTTGTTTATGAATAGCGAATCGAACTTTGTACAGAAATTGAACATTCTCTGTATTTGAACATTAAAAAATATTTAATTGAATGGCTTTCCACAGAACTGTACGAAGAACATCCTGATTTATATATTATTCTCATTGCTGACTCAAGATCAGTTTTACTAGTGTATCAAGATGATGCTGATCAGGTTGGTTTTTAATAATGATGTTGAAATAAACGATAATTTATTTTTGGTCTCATGACCGCTAATAAGTAATTTTCTTTTAGATAACTCTTATTGATTCACATCAACATGTAGAGCATGGCGCAATAATGGCTCAAGTACCAAGAAATAGATTAAAAGCGTTGTGTTACTGGTTCAACTGCATGATTGTGGAATGTTTTGATTCTCATCCAGAATGTTACGAAATATCATTCTTATATTTTAAAGAGGGATCAATTTAAAGTAAAAACCTTAAATTCTATGTGCATGCGGGAAATTAATACCTTATTAGGTACGCTAAACATAAACTTTGTACATATTGTAACATTAATTTGAGAAATAATATTTAAATGGGGAATAAGGTACTGAACAAACAATGTGTAAGATATATTTTCTTAATTATTATTGATGAAAACAAATAACATTCATACCTCAAAATTCACTATATGCTTTTAAAATTAGAATTAATAATAAGAAAACACAGTAATACAACTACACCTATACGTTTTCCAGCAATGTTCTATGAACAGAGATAAATTGGGAACTCTGTTTTGCAGCGGTAACTGTGTATTATATTATTAACCAACGCTTCACGTACCAACAACTCATTTTTAAGCCATATTATTATATTAAAATACAAATACGTGTATCTGAATTAATGTCAATATTCAAAAATTACTAATATTAACCATTACCTATTTGATAGTAAGATTATTATTTACAATATGTACAAATTACTGTGAATATTTTCTTGAATAATTTTCTCCAATTTCTATAAAATATTTTACATGAAATACGCAACAGTCAAATAAAGGATTTCTGATAAATGATACATGTGTTTCTTATATACATATTCTAGAAGAGAGAATTAGTATTGTTCTAAGTTTAGCCGTCGAGTTAGTTGCGTGAAACTTGAAACAATTACATATCGCCAGTCTGTTAGTCAAGTTGGCTAGTGCTGTGTGGCTGGTTCTCCTTGAGTTGGGTGAGAGCCCACTCTACAAAGTCATCAATTAGAACTGGCCAAGCGCCTTCTTCATCGTAATTGCTCATATCATCAGCAATTTGACCCGCAAAATCAAGTAATAAGTTCCATGTATCTTTGGGAATTGATCGTTTATGATGTTCCTAAGACAATTAATTAATTCAACTGAATTTTTTAAATTTCGCATTGGCTATACTTACTTGGAGAAACTTGCACCACAGATCTAAAAACTTAAATCGTCCTTGAAGAACTATATTCCAATAAGCTATTGCCATATCTAAATCTAATCCTTTCTGGCCGGGATTTTTGGCATAATTGAAGGTAAAATGATAAAAATCTTTAAATTTAAAACCATCTTTCAATTCTGATTCCAAACTAGATAATCTCGCTTTTAATTTCTCAACGCTATCACAGCTTAATTCCATCATTCCAGATATAAATTCTTCCCTAGTAAATTCACATTGAGTAGCAGCTTTGAATTTCCATGCGATTATTAATACAAGTTTAGATTCTGGGCTTAGTCCAAGATCATCAAGGAATTTCATGATACCTTCAGCCGTAATTTTGTCTGGCTCATTTGGATCTCGGTATCGTACATATACGGCTTCTAGCTTTTTCTTATCCACCGTGTTTCGGGGCTCCCTGTAGTAAGCATCTGGGTTTTGGAAGTAGTTGTCACTTGCAAGATCTAATTTCCAGTCGTTTTGCGTAAGACAAAATATTGCTGTGTTCTCCCCAGTTTGGGTAAACGATATAAATTTTTTAACTTTTTCCCTTTGTGATGACTTCAATTTGTGCTAAAATTATTTATTAGATATTAAAAGGGTTATAATTTTCTTTCTTTTGTTGGTCTATTTTTGACAGCAAAAGTTATTTTCATAAATTTCTAACAAACATTAATGAGACCAATTAGAGCATAAAGATTAACAAATTTCTTACCATCTTTAATGAAATTGTATAGCACAAAATTTTTTTGAATTAATAAGTATCATTGGCATTAAAATCCTGAAATTATATCTCAAAATTAAGAAATAACCTCCAATTTCGACGAATCAAGGATACCACAACCCGAACCCGAACTCGGAAGACATTCGATGCACACGACCCACAAGAACTATTAGATTATGAATGGGTGAAAGTGATTATAATTTTGCAAGAAATGTGTACTGTGGTGGCTATGTCAAAATTGAGAAAGTGAGCAACAGAGGATAAAAAAGAGGAACGAATAATTTAAATGACAACAAATGGTTTATGTACAGTAGTTCATATGGCGACAATCAGGAAAATTTTTCATAATCACGTATGCATTTTATTGCAACAAAATCGTACATACGCGACAAAAGAAGTTCGAGTACGATTTGCACCCAGTCCAACAGGTACAAAATATAATGTTTTAAGGCTGCAACGCCTACTTTATATTTTAAATTTATGTAGGCTATTTACATTTGGGTGGCCTGAGAACGGCCCTTTATAATTACTTATTTGCTAAATCTAAAAATGGTAAATTTATTTTGCGTATCGAAGACACAGATCAAACACGTTTAATAAAAGGGGCTAGTGATCAACTTCAAAAAGATTTAACTTGGTCAGGAATTCAAATAGATGAAGGACCAAATCATGCAGGGAACTATGGTCCTTATGTTCAGTCAGAACGCATTCATTTATATAAGTATGTGCGATAAATTTCATTTGAATTATTAAATATTGTCCGCATTATTTTAGAGAACAAGTCCAAGTTCTTTTAAATAATCAGTCAGCATATTATTGTTTTTGCACTGATAAAAGATTAGATTTATTACGCAAAGAGGCGCTGCGAATGCGTCAAGTTCCTAAATATGATAATAGATGTCGACATTTAGAACCGCATGAAGTTCAAAAACGACTATCTCGGGGAGATACATGTTGTATAAGATTTAAAGTAAGTTTTAAATAATTTAAGACTATACAAGTAATATTTGAAAAAGCTGTTACCAGATTGTGAAACGTTCGATGACATGATTTACGGGAACATTGTCTACGATGTAGCGCTCAACGAGGGTGATCCAGTTATTATGAAAAGTGACGGATTTCCCACATACCACTTCGCTAATGTTGTTGATGATCATTTTATGAATATAACTCACGTTCTAAGAGGTGTTGAATGGCAGATATCTACCACTAAACATATTCTTATGTATAGGTAACTTATTTAATTTTTTAAAACATCTGAAATAAAAAAATAAAAGAATAACAATTTAGAGCATTTAATTGGGCACCGCCAACTTATGGACATTTGCCGTTACTAATGAATGCCGATGGAACAAAATTAAGCAAAAGGCAAGGAGATATACAAATTTCAAATTATAGAGAAGCTGGTATATTTCCTCAAGCCTTAATAAATTTTGTAATTAGTTGTGGTGGAGGATTTGAAAAAGAACAAGGATTAAAACCACAATGTTATTCAATGAAAGAACTAACGGAACAGGTTCGTTTTCATGTATTAAAATAAATAATGTAATTTAAAAAGCCAAAGTTGAATCATAATTAAGCATTTCATTTACCGTTTTTTAAATTAGTTGTACTTGCTTAAATAAAAATATCATAAATGATTCAACATTGTATCAATAAAAAGTATTTTTAATACAAATATTAATGTATAAACAGTTTTATATAAATAGGGTAAACGCACATTCCACAAAATTAGCCCCCGAAAAGTTGGAAGAATACAATAAACTAGAGTTAATAAAACATTTAGTAGATGAAAAAAGATGTAATCAACTTGTAACTGAAGTTCAAAATTTATTGAAAATGAAATTTCCCGAAAAGTAAGTTATTATTATTATTATTACTTTTTTATTTTTATTTTTTAATATTTAAATTATTAATTTGTAGGGTTGCGAATAACACACTACAACTAAATAACTTATACATAAAATCAATACTGCACTGGTCAAAATCTAGAATAAATAAATTATCAGATTTATTATCAAAGGACTTACTTTTTCTTTGGGTGATACCAGCACCTGTTACCTCAATAAATGAAGAGCAAATAAAAGTAATAAAACAATTAAATAATATATTTTTAAATGAAAGTATTGAATTTGAGAAAGATAACTTAAAGGAATTCTTAAAACAATTTGCTGTCAAAAACAACATAGGATTTAGCAATCTTATGAAAATTATGAGAAGCGTTCTAAGTGGACTAAAGGTAAAAAAATAAAATAATAATTTCAGCAACTTAAATGGTTTTAAAATTTCAGGAAGGACCTGGTGTTGCAGAAATGATAGAAATTTTAGGAAAAGAAAATACAGTTCTACGAATGAATGAGTACATTCGCAAACATAATTCATAAGTTAGTTTAATAGTTTAATATCAGTAAACAGTACATGTTTTATAGTTTGATTGATTTTTTCAGAATGAAGAGAGATGTAATAATGTTTTATAACAAAATAAATAACATTTTGTATAACTAAATTATAACTTGTTTCTTGTTTGTTATTTAATCCTAGGTCCTGCAATTTGGACCCTTTATTTGGTTTAATTTTAGATCATTTACATAAAAGGGTGCTATTCTTGAGCTTTCGTAACAAATAACGATCAGTGATCGTGATAACTTAGAATAGTTCTGTTCATTTCATAATTACAAAATAACAGCAATTAAATTCAATTAATTAAATTTTAAAGTGAAAATTCGTCAACTAACTGGCGCCGAAATCTAAAGTAGAACAAAAATAGTGTATTATTATAATATAAGTTATAAAGCGAGTGTTATACACTATTTTTGTATACTTTACGCCACATATTGTATAGAAATTTTGAAATTTCAATTATAGAAAAAATCGGACTACAATCTAGGAACTTTAAAATTAGTTATTAGTACAAGTAGTACCAATTATAAATATAAAAGTTACCATATACAGTGCGGTAATAGCCTTCATTACCGTACTGCTAGCAGAACGGTAATGGCCTTATTACCGTCGTAAAGTATAAAAAAATCGGGAGCGCTTAATTTTTCCGAAACGCCATTCTTCCTAACCGTAGTTATTCCTAAAAATAACATTTCAAGCCGCCGTTATTCCTAAACGTAGTTGTTGCTAAACGCAATTTGACCTAAACATAGTTATTCCTATTCGCAATTATTCCTAATCGTAATTTATACTAAACGCAATTTTTCCTAATCGATCGTAGCGCTGGTGGCAAATTATTGTACTACCAAAAGTTTACCGACAGCTGCACATCTGTTGTGAAATAGATGAATGAAAGTGTTTATGTTAGGCTCAATTGCCGAATTCGGCCATTGGGCGAAAAAAAGGCCACAACGCGATCTGGCAAACGCAAAACAGCCACAACTCGTTGTGTATTTTAATAACTATTAGTTTATGTTAAAAAAACGGAGTTCTGTTGGACTGAAGAAGGGTTTTGTTAGCATAGATTAGTTTATGTCAAAAAAACGGAGTTCTGTTGGACTCAAGAAAGGTTTTGTTAGCATAGATTAGTTTATGTCAAAAAAACAGAGTTCTGTTGGACTCAAGAAGGGTTTTGTTAGCATAGATTAGTTTATGTCAAAAAAACGGAAAACGGAGTTCTGTTGGACTAAAGAAGGGTTTTGTTAAACGGCCACAACGCGTTGTGGCCGTTTTGCGTTTGCCAGATCGCGTTATGGCCGTTTTTTCGCCCAATGGCCGAATTCGGCAATTGAGCCTAACATAAACACATGTACCATCCACTTTCATTCATCTATTTCACAACAGATGTCCAGCTGTCGGTAAACTATGGTAGTACAACAAAGCGTCATCAGCGCTACTGTCGATTAGGAAAAATTGCGTTTAGTAAAAATTACAAGTAGGAATAACTGCGAGTAGGAAAAATTATGTTTAGGTCAAATTGGGTTTAGCAACAACTGCGTTTAGGAATAACGGCGGCTTGAATTGTTATTTTTAGGAATAACTACGGTTAGGAAGAATTGCGTTTAGGTAAAATTATTGGCCGCCAAAAAATCTTTATTCTTCACACCTTTCAACACTGGTGATCTATAAGTTATCAAGATTTGCTGTTATTTTTTTACTATGGATATTGCAATTCGGTGAAAATGCTCGAGAATAGTATCCATGGATGGAGGAAGTCTCTTTTAAAATCATTCTTTGTCAACTTTATATGTTGATGTTCATTCTATCCAGTTCTCTAATGATCTAGGTTCAATATCACAAGGAAGTGTAAATTATATAAATAAAACTATTCAGTTATGTTCAGATTAATATGAATATTGTTGTTTAGAAGACAACAATAAAATACAGATTCCTTTTTACAGAAATGACTGCCAGTTTCTTTTTTTTTATAAATATCACAGTAAATTGTTTTAATGATGCAGTCTTTAAAATACATTTAATAAAGTGCAGAGTACAATTTAAATAATTCAAATTATTACAAAAATACAAATTAAAGGCATTAACAATAACAAGAAATAATTATAGAGTAATTTGAGTTAGGTATTTTCATGTTAGCACGGAATTTTGGTCCTCAACTTTTTTCCGTAGTTGAAAATTTATTCTTATACCTATTTTACATATTTTAATGAATGAACACATATATTTTTGCTACAGAATAAGCTAAATCATTCTAATTACGAAAAATTTCGGAAGTAAACTGATAAAATGGAATGCTTTTAATTTGATGCAACTTAAATGACCGATTTAATACCAATAGATTATAGAATTTGCTTACTTCATAAAAAAATATTTGCTTGTTTTTGTTTTGCTGATTACAAGAATAATGTCATGTTATTTTGTTGTAACTTTGATTGTTTTAATTTGAAAATGGCAGCACAGTAGATTCTATTTTTGAAACGTGAATAGAAATAGAACAATACTATACTGTCATTTCGCGATGAAAAAACTGTTCAAAGCAATAAAAATAATAATACTGCATTATTCCTCTATGTTATAAATAAATAATATAAATAGTAGGTATTTAAAAGGCAAGCATAGTGAACATAGTGAGCACACTACATTTTGTAAAGATGCGCGAGAGTTATATGCAGCAAAAAGGCAATATATAATGATTATCAGTAGTTGTCGATTATACAATTGAGTACTTCATTTATATTTCTAATGTTTATCATATAACACTCAAAGAAGCGAAAAGAAGAGAACAATATTGCTAGAGAGTCGAATTTTAATCATATGTGCGTAGCCCTTTAACACTTTACAGGCTACAGGCACCGTTATGTTAAGATATATAAATATGATGTATATAGTATTTACAGTTTTTGCCAAATAACATCATTGCAACACCATTATTACTATTCTTATTATTTTAAGTGAAAATTAGTGACAATGTATTTTATTGTACACTAAATAAAAAATGCAGCTATTATTATTATAGTCGGTGAAATTTGTGTTACCAAATGGTGCGTTAAATTGGTATACTTTTGGTATTAAAAAAGTTCTTGTGTGCACTAGGTAAAATGCATCATAATTATTATGTTTTGCAACAATTTTGTTTGGTCAATAAATTTAATAATATTACAATAATTTTGTTTGGCACGAATGTTTAACTAGTGTTATGAAATTAGCCGAAAAACGGCGTAAGGTAAGTGTTAATTTTTTAAGGAACATTTACATATTTAAAAACTCTTCAACATTTTCAAAAATACTCTAACTATATCTTCTTAATATTAATTATAGGTATTAAAAGGGTATATACCTAGTGAAATATATATGGATAACAACATTTCTGAACAGACTGATAGTAACAATCATGATGAATGAGAGGGGAAGGGAAATTAAGTTTGGATTTGATATTGCTACAAAGAATTGCTTCAAATTTAGAATATTAGTTTTTTTTTTTCAAATTTTGTTGTATGAGTACTACGAGTACCTAATTCTCTAATTTCAATATTAGATTCGGTAATGCAGCGTATGATTTTTAAATTATAACTTTTTAGCTTTGGGAACGAAAATAGGTACCTACTTAAGAATATTCAAATATTCTTTTGTAGGTAGTATACGATTTAATGTTTCCAAGAAAATTTTTTAAAACATTTATTTATGTGTTTATTATTAAGAGTAACAATATAAGTGTAGGAGGTAGGCAGTCAAATTGTAATTTGTAAGTATTTAAAATTACGAAGAAGTAGAAGGTTCGGAAGTATTTGTTTTAAAAAATTTTCTTGTAAAAAACATGGGACACAGCAATTATGTTTTTGAATCACAGTTAAGACCACTTACAATGTAAAAAAAAATTAAAAACCTTGAGTGAGATCTTTAATCGCTTGAAGTATTCTTTTGACGTGGCCAACTTTGGTAACACCCAGATCTTTAAGATCTCTTCGAGCAAGTGTGAGTAACTCCCGGCCTCGAATATCGTTCTTGATGAAACTGTCGGTGTATTCCGACAACTGCAATGTTTCGAGCCAGGATGCGACTTCCTGACAGCCCCAGGAAGCGACATCCCTCGCCTGTTTGTGACTTGCCTGCTGCTGAGACGTGCCAGCTTTGCTCCGAAACTTTAACCAGAATAAACCTTTACGTTTGCGTTCATACTAAAGAAAAGGGTTTAATTATAATAATTTATTTTATAATGTTATACCATATTGCCATACTGGAATTTGGCATAGGATATTTTTGTGATATTAAACCAATTATTATAAGAATATTTGGTTTACATTTAAAATAAATTATTGAAGGTAGTACACATTGCTAGCAAGAAAGTTTGTTAGATGCTTTGGCTCCATCTACTACTAAGTTTAATTTATAGTGATGTTGATGTTTAAATATTTACCATTATAACCATTTTGCGTCAACATCACTAAGAGAATCTAGAAGGTACTAAACACACTGATTGAGCTATCTAAAGCATGCCAAATTTCAGTAAGGGACTACTCATGTAATTCTTACCTGGTCCTCCTGTACCGTTTGCAGATAAACCACACTACCATTCGTTGTTTCAAGTATATAACATTTCCTCAATTCCATTTCTGTATTTGTCAAACTAGCACTTAGTTTATTTTCTAAATCTTCTCGTAATTTCAGTTTATGTCCTTTGTCATGTAATAAACAACAACAATCCTCATATAACTGTTTTACTGCGTTCACCAACTTTGTAAATTCTATTCTTAGTTTAGGTCCCTCAAGTATTTTACCATTTGGATGAATATTTTCCAAACAAGTATCAGTTTTAACAGCTAATGTATATAAATCAGATTCTAAACTATGACTTATGGCCAATAGTTTCACCCATTTTGCTAACGAAGTTGCGCATTCAATAAAGTTTAATAATAAATAATTTTCTTCATCTGAAAATAGTATATCTGGTTCGTTGCTGTCTTTTCTGAGACATCCAATAGATGGCGATTTTGGTAAAGTGCTTGCAGTAGAAAGACCTTGCCCCGAAAATGAATGTTGGCGTACTTTGTCTATTACAGGTATTCCTAGTAGCGACTTTTCTCCGGTTGGTACACTTTGTCTAGGCAAACTTAATCTAGGTTTATCTTGTATTGCTGAATTTCTAGGTTTATCGTGTACGTTCATTCGTTGCTTTTCCTCCCAACTTTTCAGTGATTCTTCTAGTGCTCTATTTCTGCATAACATTTGCATTCTATTCTTATGAATAATACGTATCATTCCAGGTGGTTGAATCCACGCTTCGCCGTCTACCTGAATAGGTACACCTTCATCACCTATGACAAAACCTATAAGTAATATACCTGTAAATATCACCCAACAATATAAGTACCTAAAATATTTATTTGTACTGTCTGGCACTGCGCAATGCGGTGATGCTGTAAATTAATAAGACGAGATGCTGCCATTTGAACTGATCCAAATACAGCTACTACTTCTAATACGCGATCATCAAAAGATGGAGCTAAAAAAATATCATCTTCTTTGCGTCCTCCCCAAAAATTTGTTCCACCCATAAAACTATAATCATTTAAAATTACAATTCATTCATTTCTACACAATAATATATACATACCTAGGAATATTTAAAATGACAATTCCTTGTAATGATGGCAGTGGTATTCGTTGACCGTCGCATTCTAACTGGACTCGCTGGTCTAAATTTTTGTACGTTTTTTGCAACCATTGTTTACTTCCTAATACGCCGTACCACATGTAATTTTTTGCACGAGATCTACATTTTTCTGGGTGCTCTTCACGTTTGTGATGGAAGTCCAGAGAAATTTTTGCGTCAATTCCAATACCAAAATAGTTATTCATTACACAACGTTCAAAGAATCCCTCAAGAAGGGTCTCATCTGGATCCATAAGAGGGCTGACTGCAGCGCATAATGCGTCCGCATTGGCTAGTAGGCATTTACTAATCAAACCTGATCCTCCACTTACATCTAAAAGTTTTCTTATATAAAATTAATATTTAGTTTCTTTTACATTAAAATAACTATAAAAGCTATATAAAATTAATATTAAGTTTCTTTTACATCAAAATAACTACTATAAAAGCTTTCTACGAGTGTTTCAGATTTCTTTAACGTGCAAATTTAAATTGCGCGGTAACGTTGCCAAGGTCATTTGATTATGCAAGATGCGCGTGCGCAAACAGGATATATCAGTGATGGAGGAGAAAAGGCAGACGTTTTTATGGCGGCAGTAGTAAATGGTAGAGAACAAGAGAACATATTGGGTAGTTCGTGTAGTGATTGTGCGAAAATAATAAATCGTGTACGACCGGTAATTTTGAACATTCAATATTATGGATTCGGACCTATCCTGTTTGACTGAGAAATCCGACTATATCTGAAGAATTTGTCAGTGAAGTTTAGTTCAAGCTAATAGCTCTGTCAGGATGTGAAATATTTTACGAAATACATGTGTGTTTAGTGAATTTTTTTGTTTGTAATGTGCTCTTATTGTAAATTATTATAGGAGACAATAAAGATGCAAGTTCTTGCCGCATGTAATAGTGTAGTGTGGTGTAGTTGTTGAACAAAGCCCATATTGTAAAAAATATACAATATATGGAACATTATGTATGTAATAATAGACTTACGTGGCCACGATGGTAGTCGGACTAAGGGATTAATAATAGGAAGAGATTTATTAAATTTCTCATCCTTCTCTTCTTTCTTATCTTTTTTGTCGCTATCAGTGTATAAACTACTTGCCGATGCTGCTAAAGCTGCTGCTTCACTAGGCTTTAATAAACTTCCACTCGAAATTCTTCTAGAGGCAGCTGGAGAGCAAGTTAGAAAGTGCATTTGATCATAGTCAATTCCTAGAAGATTTAAACTAGAACTGTGATTACTGGTATGATCACTTCTAATCGACAGCCTATCGAGTTTTGACTCATCTCTTAATGATCTTGATAAATCGTAATCTGAATTACTTTGCACGTCTTTTTCATCAGAATATATTTGACTTAATCTATTTATTCTTTCTGACCGTAAGTCTTCACTCAGTACTGGAGACGGTGGTTCAACTATTACACTAACTTGAGGAAATACACATTCAGTTGGTTGTAATACATCGTCCAGTTTATTCAAACTAACATTTGAACCTTTTGCACTGATATTTGTAATACTTTCTAATTCTTCTGTTAAAATACTTTGTCTATTTACATTCGCTTCAGTTTTTGATAATTTACTTGATGGTCGTGCTTTTTTAAAAGACATTCTTGCAATATCATTATCTTCGAATTTTGCTAAGCTACAATACTTTTTTTCTTCAAGTCTATTATCGTCTAACATAAGATGTGACAAAAATGCTCTGTTTTCAAAACCGCACTGGGAAGTTTCTAGTTTATCATGTTTCTTTTTGGAACTTTTTCGTCTCTTCTCGGATGCATCTCGTTTCATACTTTTCTTACGACTATGTAATTTATCATCATCCTTAAATTCCATAAATTCACTTGTAAATAACGTTGTATCGTCGCTGTACGTATTTTCGCCACTATCTTGATCACATCCTGCCATTGCCAAGACACTACTCATGTCATCCATTAAATCGCCATGTAACGCATCTGAATTAGGAAAAGTATCAGTTTCAGGAGAATCTATATGGTAAATATGTCCATTAACATCTTCACCATCTGAGTTTTTTCTTGGTCCAAATGGTTTACTTTGATCTAATATATCAGACGCTATGCTAACTTCTTCATTAGAAATCGCAGATAAAATACTGGAACATTCTTTATCATCATAATCTTGTGGTAAACTTGTATCCTGAAACAAACCATGTGCGTCTTCATCCATACATTCGGGATCGCAAAATACATTCTCATCCTGTGCGACATCCAAAGAAGCTTCTGTATTATTTGTACTCACTATTCGTTGTGGTTCTGTTTCGCCGCTAATTTCTATTGGTTCGATGGCTTGCTTCATTATTTGTTCGTTGGGATTGACTTTAACTGTTACCAAACTCACTTCTTCTGTGTCTTGAGTTTGTGAGGAACGTCTGCTGCCATTGTCTGCAAACATTGGAGGCACTGGGATGCTCAAGGTTTTATCTGAGTCTTCGCAGGTGGAATCTCTTCTGATATCCGGTAAAGGCGAAATGGAAGACAAGCGGGTAACTGTTGGAGAAGGTGAAGGACAAGGAGATGGTTCTGCACTTGAAGCGGAATCTATGGTGGGAAGAACCTGGCAATCAAATAATTTTTACATTGTTATTTCATAATATCAAATAAATTATTTAAAACATACCTTGAGAGTATCCATGTTTTTTATATCTTTGTCAGAAGAATCATAATCTGAAGTAATGGAAATTTTAATAGTTGGAATAACATTATTGGTACTTTGACCATTATGTTCATCTACGGCTTGTTCTGCATGTTCAACCAAATTTCGAATAGCTCTTTTTAAACTGTTTGCTCGAACCATTAATGAGTCTCTTTCAATTCTTCTTCTATGAATCTTACATTTAAGATTAGTAAAATCTTTCTCAGATTTTTCTGATTTCTTCTTATCATATGAAGTTTCACTTTCAGTATCATCCTTGGATTTACTTTCATCCTCATCCATAGTTTCATAAGCTGCAGCTTCCATTTCTTCGTTATGAAAAGTTTGAAGCAACAAATTAAGCTTTTGATGTAAAATGTCACATTTTGAACTTAACTGTTCATCACCCCTAGCAAAAGAACTATCAGAAACTTGTGTAACAAAATCTTTAACAGTTTCACACAAATGCTTCGCAGAATTTAAAATCATTGTTGTTTCATCACACTGCAGAATGTCATGAATTTGAGAAATAAGCGTGTTTTCGTACTGAGACATTGTATTTTGTAGATGACTGCCAGTCGGGAGAGGAGTCAAAAGTTTGGGAATGGCAATTGTGCGTTCGAATGTCATTATACTCCAACGGTCTAACATTTTTGTGCTAGCTTTTTCATATTTTTCTAAAAGTTGAGGTAGATGCGTGTCGTCGTCACAAGAGGAACCCCAACCCAATACGCGAGCCAGATCATTCCCGGTTCCTAGCGGAAGTACTGCTACTTGACACTGTTTCTGTAATAAAAAAATTACTGACCATGATGACAAGCAAAGTAAACGATAAACACTTACATGCATATCTAACTTGTCAATTTCAGAGAGTACCCATCCTACGGAACCATCTCCACTGCAAACCAGAATACGAAACGGATCAAAATGTCTAAATAAACGCAGCCCTAACCGCGGTCCTGTTGATATCAAGTCGAATACTTGTGCGGGATTCAGCAATTGTTTAAATCTTCTTAAAAATTTAACACCTTGGTTATCACCTATGGAGATGAAGCAATTGTCAGTTAGATGTGTTTATTAAGGGAGCAGATGATGGTACCTGATTTAGAGTTAACGAACACAAGAAGTGGCGACGAGGCTTGAGGTCTGACTGCTTCCCATGCCTCGTCTTGTACGGAGTGAAGCGCTGTTGGTGGTACTACGCTTACACGGGCCGGACCTAGAGGACATGCGGCTGGTAAACCAGGCCGGCACGCGGTGTGCACCGTTGTCCGACACCACAGGCAACGCCAGTCCTGTAACCTAAACATGAGAAATATTACATGAGCCTTAGAAAACAACAGAAAGAAAGGGATAAAAAATTCTGGGATGCAGTATTCTATTTCTGTACTGTAGTAGTTTCGACACGCCACATCCGTCTTCTTCAGGAGATAAAAATCAGAGACTCAAACCGGAGCGAACCACTGTTATTTGTATGAACCCGGAACCAAACCTGAACCCATAACCGGAATCGAACCGATAGATGCAAAGCGGTTCGAAACGATTTAATGCATTAAATAAAATTGAATATTATTTCATCAAAATGCTATCCAATTTTTAGGAAAAAAATGTAATATTTTCTGTAGTTAAATGTAGTTTTGTTTGATTTTAGAATATTTTTACATTTTATTCCAAAACTGGAACGAATATTTTAAGTTAATTGATTGTTATTTATTAATTCCTTGAACCGTTTTTTGAAAACCAGTTACCGATATAAGTATAATAAGATTATGAAATCTGGAACAAAACCGAACACTGTAAATGACAGTGAACCAGTAACCGACCTTAAACTTTTATTTTGTGCGGTTGGACTCCCTGATTCAAATAAATAGTTTCGTTGACTACGACCTTCGCAAGTTCCAACTGGATTTAACTTTATTAAATAAGTTTACGTTGAAAGGTGTACCGGTTAAAAAACCTGAGGACACATGTGGCGTCGAAACTAGTTGAGAAATAAAAAACCATGACTGCTTCTCAGAAATGTTTCATCCTTTTAAGCATATTATTTTACCTAAGAACTGAGCCGCAGTTTTTATCACAAATGACACATTTAGCAGACACCGGCAAATTTCCTTCCATCCACTGATGAGGCATGGTTATATTCTGCAACAGATTTGCTATAAATACAAGGAAACTAATCAATTTAGATTCTGCATACTCCTTCGCTATCTTCAATGATATCTTTCCCAACTGACGACAGTGTGGTCCACTTGCAGTTGTTGATAGCTTTCGCCGCGCATCTTTTGTGAACTTTGCTTTTGCAGACTTCACAGCTGAGACCGTGGCTGGTGACGCCAGAAAGCGCTTCTCGGCATACATTGCAGTAGGTTGGCCGTGCGTGCGATGTCGCGTACCTTTCAGATAAAAGTTATAATAGTATATTATTTAACGAGTACATAGTGTAGGCTGTAGTCATAGTTCAAGAGGATAACAGCTTATGCACGAGCTGAAGGCAAGTTCGATTGAATTATAGCCATTATATTCGACGTTTTATCTACGACTTTTGATTTGAAATAAATTATTTCTTTACAAATTTTTATTCAATAGTATGTTGCGGAATTTGAACTTCCCAGAGATTCGTGACTTGCCACACATTATAGATTTTTTTATCTTTCTTTACAAAAGCCACGTTGTGTATCTATTAGTATAGTCCATTTAAGTTAAGAAAAAAGCAGATAGCACTACGAATGCAGTCCGTTTTACACTCACATTTTATTAGTTCAATATTTGGCGCGAACTTAAAGAAGATATTTTTTGTGAATAAAGCTGTCATCCATAGAATAATGTAGTACTTAAATGTAACTATGAAGTTCAAAATAAGATAGGCAAGTAAGTAATGTTGATGGAAATGAAAATGTTTGCTGATGTAAATCCACCTCGACCAATCAGATTTAAAAATATCATCGCCCTATCTTAACCAGCGCTTTTTTCTTAACTGAAATGAGGTATAGCAAGTGTGTTGCCAACCCAGTGCAAGCCCATTGTTACAGTCACTAGCCGGTGCCTGATGACATTATGGTTGTTAAGTTAATTGTATCCCAATTTCAACTTGAAATGATGACGAAAGAAGGTACCGATCCACGTCAGGCTGTGAAAATTTCCAACCTGCTTGGATTCGAACCCACAACCTCTGTGATTAGAGCCACTGTGCTATCTCGATCTCGTCGTTTTTATCTTATATAGTTACGTACATAATGAATGTATTTTTGAATGGCCGTAGATAAATGTATTCTAGAGACAGATTGGTGATCTTTACCAGTGGTGATAGCCGGAGAGGAAGTCGGGCTGGTCGGGCTCATGGAAGCGACGCTGGGAGGCGGCGCCCAGGGCCCCCAACCACTCCTCCATCTCACGACGGGACTCGCAGCACAACACCAGCGAGCGGAATGGGGTGATAACCTAATGGACACACTTTCATTATAAACGAGGAGTTTCAGTTTTCACAATCAACAAAAGTCTTAAATTGCATCAATATTGTAAAAGAACAGCACAAAAGCTGTACCTGCTTCCAAAAATAACTAATTGTAGTTAAAATTTTAAAATTTCAGTGTACGGACTGAATTTAATGTACTGAATTTTACGTAGCTACTGCATTTTATGTATACTGAATTTAACGTGTACGATAGTTAAATAAAACATTCCAAAGAGAAATTTAACGTACTAAATTTTACAAATTTTAGGGGCTCGTCTACATTTTTTTCGAATTCCTACAATACTCTCGATATGACTTTTTTTTCTATTTCACTTTCTACCCCACTACTACGGCTGCCCCGAGGCTGCCCGAAACTCGTACCTACTTTAGGCGTATACCTCTGTAACGCTGTAAAATTTTAGTATAGACGTACACCTTAACGTACCTACTGAATTTAACGTAGGTAGGTAGTTAATTTTACGTTCCTACTGAATTTAAGTGCCTACTGAATTTATCGTACTTAATTTTACGTACCTACTGAATTTAACGTACCTTCTGAATTTTACGTACCTATACTGAATTTAACATACTGAAATTTACATGCCTACTGAAAAGTTAAATAATAAAGAAGTTGGTACCTACTGCTTACCTGAAAACTATGGTTAACGTTCTTTGTAGAACACTCGGCCAGGCACAAATCGGTGAGTTCTATCTCATCGAATATCACAGCCTGAAAAGAATAAACAATTAACTAATTTGTATAAATAATATAAAAAATATACAGTAAATTTTAATTGCTACTTTATTTATAATTTTAAGTTTTATGTTACAAACAATTTACTAATATGTATAAATAGTAAGTAAAAGTGTAATGCTAGATTTTCATGTTTTTGTGTTTTTCATGTGTAATTGGGCGGATTCAAAAAACATTTGAATTCAACCAATCGCCATTGACGACGGATAAAACGCAACGTACAATACGGATGCAAGGAAATTAAGCTTAAGTATACATCTTTCTCACAACAGAATTGTAAAGTATATTAGGATAGAATATCATATCCTTGTCACGATATTCTATAACAGCATTGCGGGTCAATTTCTTCTAGACATGTTTACCAGCCAAACAAACTTTTCCAATGTTAAATTTTAAGTTCCGATGTAGAGTGAGTTCGCTGACTCGATTGTCGTTGTTGACGTATGGTTTCCAGTCACCTGGGACGCCAGAAGGAAAATATGTGGATATAATTTTCCTTTCGTAAATTGAAAACCGGTGTACATCTACAAACATGCACTACGTCAATAACTTTAGAAATTGAAGTTTACATATTGATAAGTTGGGGATAAAAGCAATCTATAAGAACAAAATTTTGATGAAATATAATTATTGATCATTCTTGTGGCACATATTGTAACCCATAAATACGGTTGCTAACTCAGAATTTTCCCAAAAGCGTATATACATCGACAGATCCTAAAATCGAGAAAAGAAAATACGCCGCTCCAAGATCAAAAGTGTTTAATGCAAAGTTAGATAATATAGAGTTGTTTACAATGATGCAAATTAAAAAAAATGTAACAAAATTTAAAATAACGCTTTTGTTGTGCATTGATACAGGCGTATTCCTGCCTAGTCAGTTGGCTAAAACGACTAGAGTTCATGCCAAATAGAAATGGGAATGAGATCCGATGCGCAGAAGACGCATTTGCGTTTGCTCCACCCTCCTTACTTGAACGGGCCAATGCTATTTCTTTGTACGCTGCTGGTGTGAGACAGAAGATGCGCGAGGAATGATTGACATTCCCATTTCGATTTGGCATGAACTCTAATAACAATACATTACTGCTCCTTGCTCTGGAGTCAGTCAGTGTAAAGGTTGTCGCATACTTATCCGGCACAGCACGGCACGAAACAGCGCGTTCCGGCAACGGATTGATCACAGCACACTCTTGTCCGTCAATTCTCTCTTGTCGATGTATACGGTGATCTTTGTGATTTTACGATTTTAGTTCCATTTAATAGTTTTAAGATGGACTACAATTCCGACGAAGAGATTAAAGTTATTTCAGCATTATTGGAAGAAGAAGAAATAAATAAGAGAAAAATGTGTATTCATCGAATAAATTTAAAAAGAAATACATATGGAGAATTTCATAATTTGTTCCCTGACCTACAAAACGATGAAATGTTTTTTTTTTATATTCCCGAATGAGTTTTTAAAAATTTACTGAGCTAGTGAATTTACTAAAAAAAGAGTTTACTGTTGAAAACACTATACTTTTTGGAGATATACTACGAAGAAAGAAAGACTTGTTGTAACATTAAGGTACATGAAATTAATATCTAAAGAAAATATATATTATTAAATTTATTGAGATTGATGATGACGTACAGCGCTGGATAGATAGTGCGCTCACTGCTCCAGCGCAACACAGCACCTTCAGTTTTTGCCGGAAAGGATCGGAGACTAAAGGCTGGTTTATATAAGTTGTAACTTTACGCATTTGCCTTAGCCAATAATATTATACTTTTCATTAAACTTAGTAAGGTTCATGTACTTCTTAGGGTAAGCCAATAAGATTAGGCCGATAAAAATACATTCTACAAAATCGACATATCAACGTCTGTCATATCTTTGTACATTGCTTCTTTTTTGTCGTAAGATATGTCGATATTGTTCGACTAATTCTATTAATTGAACATCTTTATCTATATTCATTTTTATTCACAACGTAGGTTATTACGAATGTTAACGAACAAGCGAACTACACGTGCTAATGTCAAATTCAAAGTCCCGGAAATAGCCGACGTTAACCGGTCGTATACGAACATGAACATTTCTGATTGGTTGGCATTAGCATCATTCCTCAGAAATTGAAAAATTCCCATATTTTAAAGTTACAGCTAAATGGAACATAGCTGCGCGTCTGCACTAGTACCATAACATGTGTTTCCGTATGCTTGAAAACCTAATAATGTTAATGTTAGAGTAAATGCATAAAGTTACAACTTATATAAACCAGCCTTAAGAATGTTGTCAGCGCCAGAACGTGCCGTGCTGTGACGGAGAAGTCAGCGCAGCTTCATATTTTCTAATGTATTTAATCCTGAACGAATTTTGATGGGTCGTGCTGTGCTCACGGGTGCATGCCACTGCGTCAAATTGCCGCAATGTCAAAATGCCACTGTGCCAAAACGCATCCCCACCACTTACATACTTGTAATAACGTATGTCGAGAGACTACTGCAAATTTATTTCGACACAGAGGCAATTTGACCCAGTGGAAATCCAACACAACAGCAATATTTAGACATACTGGCAATCGGGCATAGGTTTTGGTATTTACTACACTAACAAAGCTAACAAAACCGTACTAGAGCCCCACAAACTCGGTTTTGGTATTTACTACACTAACAAAGCTAACAAAACCGTACTAGAGCCCCACAAACTCGGTTTTGGTACGTCAAATCTACTGTTGTGCCTGATTTTCACTGGGTCAAATTGCCTCTGTGTCGACATAAATTTGCAGTAGTCTCTCGACATACGTTATTACAAGTACCTATGTAAGTGGTGGGGATGCGTTTTGGCATAGTGGAAATTTGACATTGCGGCAATTGGACACAACGGGTATTTGACATTACGGCAATTTGACGAAGTGGCGTGTTCCCGGATAAGTATGCGACAACCTTAACAGTCGACAATTTCCGATTATGTCCGAACTATATCCGAAGAAATTGACGTTGACTCACAGTCACTAATAAGCAAGGTTTAGAATTCTACTGTTGGATTATGTTAATACCCGATTACCAGTAAAGCGTATATTACAATCGTTTCTTTAAAAGCGTATGTAGCGAAGCGAACTCATTAATATTTTATTAGGAAAATGCGTATGTACGCTTCAAAAGCGTACGGTTGGCAACTCTACCCATACACGTATCTAAAATCTGATTTTAAAGTTTATTAACTTTGCTGTTGGTTATGTGACGTAGTATATTGTTCGGTTGAAATAATCCTCTTAATCGTTAAAGAAAAGACCGCTTTGTATGTTTCTGTAGTCGAGGAAAATTTAGCTTTTCTCTTACAAAAGATTCTGGTTGACTGAAATAAACTCTCAAGTCGTCCTGACAACGACTTTGCGAATATATAATAAGCTTCTGCGATTCGATTATAATACTTTATATAAAATACACGGATTTCACAAAGGGGATCTGTTCTAGAAGGATTGTTAGAAATGTCATAAATATAAATGAAAGCTTCTGACTTACAACCTTGCAGTTCTAGATACCAAAACATGAAAAAGAAGAGGTTTGTTCGATAAGGCGGAGACAGGAGAAAGAAAAAAAATATATCAAAAGACATGAAATATTTTAATTAATGTGGAGAGATGATGCTTGAAAGATATTTTGCACATTAGTTGAACCAGAGATTAGAGATAAAACGATTAGCACTTTTGCCATTACGATTACGATATATGAAACAATAATCGTACGATTACGGCCGGCGTGCAAGACAATCGAAGTTATGCAGCCCGTCTATGTTATTTTCGAATTCCTAAAATACTTTCGATTTTACTTTGTTTTCTATTCAACTCCCTTCCCCACTAGTGCAACTGCTTAAAACCAGCCCGAAACTCGTACTTTGCCGCATCCGAGGTATGTAATGTCATTTTGAAGTTGAAAAATACTGTAAAAGTGTTTTCTTTGCGAGTAAACTGTCAGTTTATTATTGACTTCAAGATAATGCTTTTTAAAATATTTTATTGAACACCTATTAATAAAAGCATCATAACTATGGTGATTTTAAACAAGCAAAGTAAAAAATTATCCACAAGTGGCTTTGATCAAAATTACATATACCCACTTGTGGGTAAATTGTTACTTTGCTTGTTGGAAGTCACCATAGAAACGATGTTTTAGGTTGAAACTTAATATTTTATTAAAATATTGAAGCAGTTATTAAGAGGTGTTGGATAAAACGTTATAGGTACTTCACACATGGGCAAAAAGGAATGACCCACTTGAGAAAATTATCTCACTCAGCCTTCGGCCTCGTGAGTTAAGATTTCCCTCGTAGGTAATTCCTTACTTCGCCCACTTGTAAAGTAAATAACTATAATCGAGAAAGACTGGATCTACAGATGTACCTTTTTAAAATTTTAAAAATATATTTCTATCATGAGATAAACCCGTGTAAAGTTTGCATAAATTGGAAATTGTTATAGTAGTATAGGTACGATACTTGTACTGGCCACAAAACACTCGCTACGTTAGTACATTTTATGCTGAATTTTATGAGGTAGACGGGCCTTTTAATAGAAAGAATTTAAAAAACAAAGTATTTTTTAATTTTTGGGAATCAAGTGGTTTCCGCAATCACTTGAATAAATTAAATAATTATACTAACTAATAGGATCCATACAAAATAATTGCACAAAAAAGCTAGGTAACAAACGACGGCTTCTTATTCCCGGTATAAATTTATCAATGCTTAACAGGGCCGTGGCGTATAATTTTGCCGCCTGAGGCGAAAATATTTTGTCGCCTCGCTAAATTTGCAAATGTATTAGAAGTATGCGCCGCAGGCGAATTTTTTTTGCTTCAAGGTAAAATGTCTTTAAATTGAAAGTTGTATTTTCAATAAGTAATAATAATAATAATAATAATAATAATAATAATAATTTATTGTCTGTCTATAAAGTACAGTACAGAATGTATATACAAGACACTGTCAAAACAAATGTAGCTGGTACTTACATAAATTGGTTAATATCATAGTAGCAACTATTTATAAGAAATGATCTTAGTGAATTCTTAAAGCTATTAATGTTAGTTAGGTTTTTAATATTACTTGGAATAGCATTGTAGATTTTTATTGCGTGAAAATAAGAGCTATTTGCATAAAACTGAGTGCTGTGAACAGGAACATTAAGCTTAAGTTGATTTCTTGTTTCCATATTTGAATACAAATCTTTATTGAGCTTAAACATGGTCATATTTAATTTCACAAAGATCGCTATTTCATAAATATATAGAGAAGGCACAGTTAGAATTCCCAACTCTATAAAGATTTGTTTACAATGAGCTCTATTTGACACATTCGCCATACTTCTAAGTATTCTTTTTTGTAGTACAAATATTTTTTTGGCATGACATGTATTTCCCCAGAATATTATACCGTATCTTATTCTACTTTGAATATTAGCAAAGTAATAGGTTTTTAAAGTTATAGTACTAATTGAGTTTTTTAGTTTATATATGATATAAAATTCTGAGGATAATTTACAATGGAGATAATCAACCTGCGCATGCCACCTTAGATTTGGATCTACTAACATGCCTAAGAATTTAGTACTTGATGCAACCGGAACTGACTTATTATTAATACCCGTATGTACTAAGGGACTTTCAGTTGAGTTTATACGTGAACTAAATATTAGGAGATTTGTTTTATCAAAATTTAATAGTAAACCGTTCTGTTCACACCAATCTGTCATGGTACTAATGCAACGTGAGGCCTGAACAGAAAAGTCAGACATAGAGCCTGCGCTCACTACACAAGATGTATCATCGGCGAATTGGCAGATTTTATTACAAATTACATTGTCCTGGAGATCATTTACATATAATATAAATAGAACCGGACCCAGAATAGATCCTTGTGGTAGGCCTCGAACGTTAAAGGATGTGTTTGAGTTGGTAAATTGCTTCGATCCATCAACATAATGCCTTATTGTTACATATTGTTTTCTTCCCGAGAGGTAAGATGAGAACCAATCGTTAACTATTCCTCTAATGCCAATGCTACTTAATTTGTGAAGAAGCAGATTATGATTTATTGTATCAAACGCTTTACTAAGATCAAAATATACAGCGCCTACGATATTCCGTTTATCGATGCATTCGGTGATGAAATGAAAAGTTTGAAACATAGCATCAATAGTACTTTTATTAGGTACGAAACCAAACTGATTTGCAGACAGGATATTAAATTTTTTCAGGTACGACATAAGTCGACTATGAATGATCTTTTCAAAAATTTTACTGAATGTGGATAGCAAAGAAATAGGACGGTAATTTTTGATATCCTGATGTGAACCCTTTTTAAAAACTGGAGTAACTTTAGCAGTCTTTAATCTCTCAGGAAAAGCACCAGATAGCAAGGATACGTTAATAATATTACACAGCACGGGTGCTATGTAGGTTGCTGCAAATTTGAGTACTGAACAGGGAATGTCATCAAAACCTGCTGAGGGTTTATTGCTAATTTGGGAAATAACATACATGATTTCATGTGTATCTGTGGGTGATAGAAACATTGTATGACTTGGTTCTTTACTTTCATAGTTACTGTTTAGGGTACTGTTGCAACCGCTAGTTTTGTTAAAGTAATCATTGAACATATTAGCCAACTCTTGCGGTTTGTAGACATGATTGTCAGACTGATCTTTAAGGGTAATATTAGAAACCGAACCACTTTGCAGTGGATGAAATTCCTGTTTTAAGACTTTCCACATAGCTTTGGATTTATTTTGAGAATTTAGTACATAGTCATCATTACTTTGTTTCTTTGAGTTTGCTAGTAACAGGCGATATTGCTCTTTCTTATATTTATATAATTCTTTAATGTTAGGATCTTTTAATTGGTTGGAAAGCACCCTAAGATCATGCAATTTTTTAGATTCAGATTTTATATAATTTGTAATCCAGGAATTTTTTGTGTTTTTTGAAACTGTTTTAGTTAGAGGATAAGAAGTATTAAAATAGTGCAGGAAGTAATCATGAAACAAATTAAATTTATTGTTAACATCAGTTTCGTTGTATATATCCAACCAATTTTCACCACTTAAAAGATGAATAAAATATTTATTATTTTCCTCGCTGTAGTGTCTTTTATAGGTTGATGTAGCCTGTTTGTGTTGATCATGGAATATTGTTAACATCTGACTAAAGTGATCAGAGAGGGTAGATTGAATTATCTTACCTTTTTGTATATTTGAACTCAGATTAGAAAAAATATAATCAATTTGCGATTCGGATGAACCACTTATTCTTGTGAATCCAGTTACGCACGATTTCAAACCATATGAAGAAAATAAGTTGAATAACATATTAGAGTTTTGGTTGGGCGGTATGGAATTGATGTTAAAATCACCACAGACAATTACATAATTGTTGTAGCATACCTCATGTAGTAAATTACTCAAATTTTCAAAGAATTTTTGAATGTTACTTGATGGTGCCCTATATATACAAAGGATAACAAATGATAAGTTATTAAGATTACATTGCGTGCAGCAATATTCGAATTCTTGTTCAATTTTTATTGTTCTTAAGCCTATATTTTTAATGCTAATGTAATCTGCAACATATATTACAGTACCACCTCCTTGTGAATTAACACGACAAAAATAACTGCTCAAGTGAAAATTAGTAAAGTAAAAGTTACAAATTTCATTTTCACGCAGCCAATGTTCTGTTAGGCATAATATACTAGGGGCATATTCTTGATTAAATACCTCGAGCTCAGGACTTTTATTGCGTAGACTCTGGATGTTCATATGGATGATTCTTAGACAGCTGCTCGTATCAGAAGAATTTAATGTGACTACGTTGCTACGGTGTTTGATGCACGGCTTGCTAAAAAATTATCACTTTGCGGTTGATTTGATGTCGGCTTAGAATAATATCTATTAATGAGAATGCCATCGGGCCAGTTTTGTGGATTTTTTACAATATCACTATATATATTGGGATAACTTAGTTTAAATGATGCGTATGTGTTGAATCTCGTCTTGATGGATGAACAAGTAGAGTTCTTGATTTTTAAAGACTTTAGATGTTCTTCGATTTGATTAACTTTAACATCGGCTGTGAATCGAGAGACAAAAAGGTGCTCGTATTTGGGGGCAGCGGTTAAACTAGAATTTTTCAATTTCTCCGAGGCCGAACCCGCACCATAAATTATATTTTGTCTACGAGGTCTTTTGTAGGTGACGGTAGTGAAATTATCGTTGGAATCATTTTTGTTAGATATCATTTCAGCTTCTTTGGTAATACGACGATTTGAAATTGAAGTTGATTTGTTTTTCAATTTACCCGCATAATTATTGTTGTTTACCTTTGTGTTTTGAATGTCACTCTTCGATATTTCTCGTACGTATGTATACAAAACAAATTAAAACCAAATATTGGATAAGAAACCATGCATGAATAGGTGAGGCGCCCACAACTAAAATCTTTAACATTACAAAAGACAAAAGCGAGTAGGTAGGTACTACCTGCGTATCTAAGAATCAGTGATCGGATTCGTGCTTTGACAATCAAACCGAAACAACAAAATGTTTCCTATTCAAAATATAATATCATTACTTACATTGTTGTTCCCTGCGCTGTTTGTAAGCAATAAAATAATCTGAGAATAATTTTTTTATTCCGCCGTAAGGAAAGTGCCGCCTGAGGCGGTCGCCTCACTAACTCACCCCTGGCCATGGCCCTGATGCGTAATAATCGTGTAAGATAATCGGGGATTACGACTAATCGGAAAATCAATCAATCAATCTGCAATTACTTACGATTAATCTTAATTGTAATAGTTTCATCACTAACCTAGATGCATGAATTCCCAGTTGTTAATAAAAAATAAAAACATATATTTTCGTACGCCTACCACCTAAATTCGCATTTCACACATTCACTTTCACTGCACTCTTCGAAAATGTGAAATACAAACAGTAGAGCGGCCACGTTATTCATAAAAAATTAAGTAATGAAAAAGTAGGTAAATACAAATATTTACGTTTTACGTAGTAAAAGGCTTTGAAGAAAAACGATGGTTACAGTTGATAAGTCAATAATAGAGTTGTAGAAAAATTATAGTGTCCGTACGCTACTCTTGTGGCTGGTTTATGATGGATTTAATTTACGAATTTATTTACTTTATACTATTTAGAAATATAAAATATACATATCTGCCTTTGCAAGTTCATGATGAATTTAGATTTATAATTTACATTTAAAATATGACCATGTTTTATATTCTCTAAATCTAAATTTGTACATGCGTCTAATCGTATCACATTCTTATATTAAAGTGATATGATTATAGTGAGTTGAAAAGAGACAGTTGATACGTTGACAGTTCCACTTAAATATGACTTGTGATTGTCAATTTGTTAAAATGAATTTCAGAAATATGGATATGAGTCATATTATGTTAGAAAATATAGATAAATATAAAAAAGACAAAAATGTAACAATTAATTCGTTACAGGATAGACCAAAATTATCTCTCATCTAATTTATGTCAAATCACGTGACAAAATATACGAAGATGTTTGAACGAATTTAATATTTAAAATCCACTATAAACCAAGATGATAATCATACATTTTAAATCTAAATTTGTAAATCTAAATTTATAAATTAAATCCATCATAAACCAACCATTAGAGTCTATTTAAGTACTCTAGATACAACAAATCAGAAGTCAGCAATGTGCAACACTCTACCCAGTTATTCACCTCCTTTACCGCCTATAGCTGCTGCTCACCGCTTCCATACTTCTTGCCTTCACAACATCGTATACTACAGCATTGAGTGTTATCTGTCTATACCTACCTATATATGGTCGAAGGTCGAACCATATTATACGTAATTTTCTAGTTTAGCGGATGCGCATATGTAGAGTAACTATTCAAACTATTCCTGCGCAAAATACGATTTGATAAAAATAGTGTATGCAGAGTATTTGAATTTTATATTACTATTTACTTGATTTACTACACATTTATTCGATTAAAATGCGCCAGTGCATAGTGCAAATATTACAATGTTCCATTAATCCGATATTCGCTCTGAAATATCGACTGAATAACAATGCTGTGTCAAAAGCAGTTGCACTTGATACAGAGAATACAATTACTTCATTATGATTCCCTCCAAGGAATGTTTCTGAACGACAACTTCATTTATGTAAAATTGAGAGCTCTCATCTCCAATTCGGTTCGTTAGACGTCTCCCTAGATAAACTCAGCGAATGTTAGGTTAGATCCGCGGTTCGCTCGACCAGCAGCTGCGATATCTGCGGGAGATAAATCGCGCGAGCAGCACGAATTCAATTTAAACTTTACTCGAAATTCACGATACACTAACGTGAAACAATAACGTTCCGTCATTTCATGTTCTGGTAGATAATGGACAATTGTGCCATGTTCGTTTTGTTTCGATTTTTGTTATTCGTTTTTGTGTCGTGTTCCGTTTGGAGCATTAGCGAAGCAGTTGTTCGGTGAACCGGTAAAATGGACTCATCTTGCTTTTTTCTTGTTGAAAAATTGTCTAATGCTTTTCGTATCGATTTTGAACGTAAGTACAGGGTTCCAGTTTCCAGTATTCACCTCCCGCCTTATATTCTATAAGGTATTGTGACGAGTCAAATTTTTTTTGGGGGGTTTTGTGTAAGCACGTTTTAGGATCCTTAGAATACGAATAATAGTTATTTGTGTATTAAGAGAGCAAGAGGAACAAATACACTTTACGCTCGTAATACACACATAATTTTATCTACGACTGAAGATATTTGTTATTAAAAATAATGGTATTGGGTTAGTTCAATCTACGTTAATCCAATTTATGTATTATTTGTAACCATGACAATACCAATAATATCGAAATAAATAAACAAAATTTTTGATTGATTCTGTCATATTCTTTTATTTTATGCAAGCAACATTTTAGTGCGCGTTGTCTTAGAAGACGCGCAATATAGTTATTTATGTTACAAGGACGAAAAATGCAAGTTCACGTACGACTATGGAAAAGCCTCGTTCGGCAACCTTAGGAGTACGAGAGCTTTTTCGTCCGTGTATCATACACTATTTTTTATTCGATTGTAAGTGAGAACTTAAAATAACTAGAATATTAAAATTTTATTATAAATTATTCTAAATTTTTGTTTAGTTTGCTAATTGTAGTTATCTGCGAAACAGACAAATGAAACAAAAAAGAACAAAAAATTATTCGACTGTGTCAGTTTGCTTAAACAACGCGTTTGCGTTCGAAAAGTACTTCTCGGCCTAAGACGAAAAGTGGGTCACCTAGCAACGGCACAAATATTAATACTCTACCTAACAGGTTAGCTAATCGAATAAAAAAGTATTTACTTTACGATGACAATTGAAAGCATAAATATAAACTTTTCATAGTATTCGTAGATAAAGTATTTTTTGTAGTTTATCTTTTGAACTAGCTGCTTTATAATGTCTACGATGTTTCCTAATAAAGTGCAACTAATTTTCATTATGTCTATTTATGTGCAATTTTAAAAGTAAATAATTGTTTTCAATTCAATCATATTTTGTGTGTAGTTTTTGCTGTCAATAACAGATTATGTAGGTAGTATGAGCAGCTAAATATAAATGTTAAAATTATTAATCAAACTCAAAACTATCTATATTACGTATTAGTTATAATATGGCGAGAGGTCATGTGTTGGTTACATCAGACTTTTTTTATTACATTCACCAGCTCCACATATTTTTGTTTAATATCCGTTTTAATTAAATCTACTCTTTTGATTTCAGGAGTTCATTAAATTTTAAAACTCGTATACGTAGCGGACACGCGTTTGCAAAAATGAAAAAAATCTTGCGTTTAAATTTATAAAAAGTAAAAATAAAAAATACTGGAGACATTTAATATTTAAAAGGAAAATGTCATTCCTCATAACGAGAAATGAAAACATTAAAAATGTATCTTGTAAACTCTAATTGCGTATTTTGATATATTTTTATGTATATACGCTATACATTTGTTTCAACATTTCTAATAATATTTAATGCATAACATCCCGTTTCTATTAATAAGTTCAAAGGTACTCTAATAGAACTGAAATTACCACAGTATTGTTTATTGCATTTCTCATTAATTTATTTTGAAATCGGTAATTTAATGTAATGTATTGGAAAATGCTTATAAACTGTTTAAATATATTTGCAACAAACGCAAAACCTATTAAAAATTTAAAAATTGCGGTATATCTACCCCTAACTGTAATCGTAAACCCCACTGGTTAAGAAGTTAAACAATAATTTTACGAACAACATTATGCAAGATTTATTTCAGAATCTTTTCCAAGCTCTCATAAAAAGGAGAGCGAAGGAAGCGAAGGAAATGAAGTTTATTAAATTAATCGCGTTGTAGTTTTTTTGCAATTAAAAAGGTATTCAAACCAACACAAGCGCACTAATGAAACAAAACAAAACCTTAAAACTTCAATTCGCTAGACTGTCGTAACATTGCACGGCGGATGTGGATATGTGGAATTCTACAACTACAAACATTAAAACAACAGACAGTACTTACTGAAACTTAATATTTGCCTACGACGCAAAATTAGTTTTGTAGACCTACCACCAATGTTTTATACATGTTAGTGTAACAGAAGCTTGATATTGAACCGTAGATGTTTACTTTACACTTATTACCCTTTCTGCACTTGGATTGAACTGATAATAGTAGTAGTAGTAGTATCAGTGGACACCGGTGACTTTTTAAAGGTAAGGGCTACAATTTAAATAAAAATGCGCCAGACAAATTTTTTTTTAGTTCAAGGTTAAATACCTTTATATTTAAAGTTAATTTTTATTAACTTCACAGTTTATACCAGTTTTTGTACAAAAATAAATACAAATTTAAATATAAACATAATTATACCAAATATCACAATAAATTTTAACAAAATAATAATATATCTTTAAAAATGAACAGTTGTAGGGGAGAGAGAGGTACATTGATACGATTTTGACATTTTATTTTTTTGTGATGACCACGCGTCTTTTTTAAAAGTTTTTAATAAATAGACATAAACTTCAATCCTTTTGTCTTATTGTTAGTATTTAAATTAACAATAATTATAATTTTTAAATTGCCTTAAATTCAATTTTAAAAACCCTCCGTAAGTGTATCAAACTGCCCCATAAGCACGAGGCACATTGATACATGGTCTAAAAATGCACAAAACAAGTTATATGAAAAATGAAAATATATACTTTACTATTGTTTCATAAATTACATTATATTTTTTCTTAGTAATTAATTTAAATCAATCAATATCAACTGAAAACAATATGATGACGTGGCCCGAGTTGTACTTTTTTAGATGGTGGTACTAGAAGCTTCATTACAATATTTTATATCATAATTAAATTTATATCATCTATTTGTGGAGAGACAAATTTATTTTGTGTTTGTTTTCTAAGAAATTCAACTTCTATGCCCCTGTCCAGCGCAATTTCGTCATTACGCCAAACGTAGTAAATAATAATGTCATCCTAGTGTAAAATTTTACTGATACAAATTTTTATTTTATATGAATTTTTCATCATAACATAAAATATGGACACTGATACGCTGAATCAATGTGCCCCATGTACAACTGCATCAATGTGCCTCACCGGTCTTTTTTTTATTTATGTCAAGTCATAACCTAAGTTTAAATATTTCACATGTAAATATAAAAACATACACTATTCTAATACTACATTAAACATATCACAGGAGTGTTTGCCAAATTAGGTTTAATATCTATTGAGATATCGTGCATTTAAAAACATGAAAAATTTACGGACAACGCATAAAAAAACACTTATCCCGATAACTTCCGATAAACAACTGCAATTGATTTGAATTTTTTATGGGAGGTAAATTTTGTTAGTGCCTTAAAGTGACAAGACGCCCAATTAATAATAATTAATCCAGCGCAAAATTTCAAATCTGTATCAATCTGCCCCGTGTATCAATGTACCTCTCTCTCCCCTACGTCTTATAATTTCAACACAAACCGTGAGCGATAGAGCTGCGTTGAAGGCAGCCCCTCATTCATTCCCCTCACCGCGTACACATACTTCTGCTTAAGTTCGAGATCTGCTCGGACAGCAGCCCATGGAACGAAAATGAGTATAGCGTTGATTTACGCCGCGTCAAAGTATAACCAATAATAAGCCTACAGGCGCAAATTGTTATATTATAAGATATATTTGATGGATAGATAGATAATGTTGTTTATTGATATTATTTAAATAATGTATCAGATCAGAACAGTTTCATTTCCTACTAGGGGCTGCAGCCTTGCAGTCCTTATCCACGAGCCGCCACTGAGTAGTATCAAGGGCGGTAAATGTTTGGAGACCGGCGAGACGTAGTCTAGGTTTCCAATATTATCCGAAAATGCACTTAACGTCCACGGTGCTTATAATATTTTTTGCACGACCGATACAATGAAAATTAATTCCCATAATAAACAAAGCCTTAACTTGGAACTTGATTATCATACTACGAAAGGCAACAAAAACATGTTTAACAAGTTAGTGACATGGTTTATATACGATCCATAGCAGACTCAAATTAGTTACGATTAATCTAATAATTAACATTAAATTGAGAGTTTAAAAATGAGAATTATGTACTCATAAAAATGAAATTCGCGCGATATTCGAATGATACTAAATTTATGTATTAAGGTAGGTTAGCCAATTATTGCCATGTTCCTAATATTGTCATCTCTCATAAATCAATTTGACATCTTCATGAAAGAATTTTTTATTGGCCTGTGTCTATTCTTATCTGTATTAATTCATAAAATTAAAGTCTTGATCAATCCCTTTCTATTAGTCTATTTTGCACTAGAAAAAAACGTGTTCCTTTAATACAGGTACTATGGCAATATTTGGAACATATGTGCCATATATTGTCAGTTTCTGATCTTTTGAAAAAAAGGGAATAACTTTTTTCTATTTTTATGGTCCGAAAATTATCTATAATTTAGAGAGTAGATATGTACACGAAGTTGCATAACATTACAATATTATCTGGTTGTTAAAAAAAATTAATATGTCTTAGCATGGCAATAATTGGCGCACCTACCTTATTTAATAATAGCTCTAAATAAAAATAATAGAAATATATAGGTATGATACTTGTACTGCCCACAAAACACTCGCTACGTTAGTAAATATTATGCTGGATTTTAGGAAATAGACTGGTCTCTTAAAGTATCGGCGTAAAAATGATGAAACGTATGTTTAGTTTTTTCCTTAAAATTGAAGTAAAAATGTACATTTTTAGAATAACAAATACATTTTTGAATAGATAAAGGTTGTCTCCAAATGAGTCCAATGCCATATTTTTCATTTTTGTACTCTATTTTTTTACCTCTCGCCTAGAGAGGTATAGGGATCGTGAAAAAATTCGATGTCGAGATTTTTGTCAATAAGCACGTTTTAGCACCTTTAGAACCTATTTTGACTATTTTCACGATGATGTCTGTGTGTGTGTGTGTGTGTGTGTGTGTGTGTGTGTGTGTGTGTGTGTGTGTGTGTGTGTGTGTGTGTGTGTGTGTGTGTGTGTGTGTGTGTGTGTGTGTGTGTGTGTGTGTGTGTGTGTGTGTGTGTGTGTGTGTGTGTGTGTGTGTGTGTGTGTGTGTGTGTGTGTGTGTGTGTGTGTGTGTGTGTGTGTGTGTGTGTGTGTGTGTGTGTGTGTGTGTGTGTGTGTCTGTATGTGCGCCTACTATAGTCTTTCGTTCTGATTCATTATCTCAAATTCTACTGAAAATAAAATTCTAATATTTTGCAATATACATTTATATATGTTAATGAAGAGCTGATAAGATTTTGGTAAAAATCTGTCAACCGGAAATGGTATTTTCTTGAAGAATTTTAACATTTTTTGCAAAAAACATAGGAAATACTGCGATAGTTACAATTTGTCATTCGACATTTGAAAGAACAAATTATCTTTTACAATATTTATTTAACATCGTTTCTATATCTCTTACCAATAAAGGAAAATTAATTTTCAAAAATTTGTAATTTTACCTACCACGATTTGTAAATCATAATATAGGGAAAAAATTAAAAACAAAAATGAATATGTCAATGTGACAGATGAACAGACGTATACACAATTTCTGAAATGTTTGTGGTATCATTTTAAAAGAAATGTAAATATTATTAACAACTGAACATAATATAATAAGGTAATAATAAAGTTAAATTTTTATCTATAAAGAGCTAATTAAAGAACTAAGAACTATAAAATTATTTTCAAAAAGTTTGTAAATTTATTGCAAAATTATAATTTAAGAAAGCCTAACTAAAATCAAATTCACATAAATTACAGTGTTAAGGCGAGAGGTCGTGTGCTGGCCACATCAGATTTTTATATTCATGGCTAAACATGGTCAGTTTTAGCTATTTTGTGAGTTTTTTATAGGTATTTTATTACATATTTAAAAGTGGCATTAGACGCACTTGAGGACAACCTCTAGCAATTTAAAAATATCTTATTTGTTCAAAAAATCTTAATATTGAAGCCAGTTTTAATGAAAAAACTGAATATCGTTTTTCGTCATTTTGACGGCTTGTATTGAACTATTTTCTCTCTGAATTAAATAGTTCACAAAGAGTTGTATTTATTTATTTAAATTAATAATTTTATCCTTTGTTTATGCATGTGTAACATGCCGCAAAGTGAAATCCAGCATTTAGGTATCGACCCTGAGTTAACCATAAAAATTGTACACGTTAACTAAAATCCCCAGTTAAAAGTACGACTTTCCTATTAAATAAATTCAAACAGTTTACGCTAAAGGTTTAAAATCTCGTACAAACGTAGCACGAAGCATGCCAGTATGCGGTGTCGGGCTAATTTTATGATAATGTAATCCTAAATTCGTGGGTCTCGACGTTATGCGAAGGCATTTAGGCCAGGGCCGAGGGTTGAGCCATCTAGGGGTGAAGTAGGTACTACAAAGGGTGTGTCAACGTCAACATCACGCCTTTGTTCAAAACATGGCAAGGGAAGGATTCGCAACAAGCAAGACAGGAAGTGAATTTTTAAAAGATCGTCTTTGCTGGTACAAAAATGGAGAGAGGATTTTATTTATTGATCAGATAATAAATTATACAATTTCAATTTTTGGATTACGAAGAACTGGAGCAGGATCTAATACAAGACAAAGACAACGATCTAACAAAGACATTTTATTTAAAAGCCCTTCGGATCGGTAATAGTCCGAGAGCCGGCGTCACAAAATCGGCGGTCATACTAACGACGTTAATATTTTGAGGGTGTAAAAAAATCATGATTTAAAAAAAGTCTAAAATCACGATTTTTATTAAAAAAATCATGATTTTTCTGATTTTTTTAATAAAGTGGACCTTAAAATGTTATTTAAATAGTAGGTATCTTTAATACTTTTAGTAATTATTTGAAGCATTTTTTTGCATAACTGCCTTAAATACTAATTTAAATTGACATAATCGATGGAATAGCGTCAGTGTTTCAGGTCGAAACATACTCATCGCAGCTTGTAAAACAATTATTATGTGCTGTAGCCTCTTCTGCATTAGTGGAAAGAGTATTTTCTTCATTTGGGCTTGTTAATTCTAATATAACAAATAGACTAGGTACAGAAAAAACTGCAAAATTAGTTTTTATAATCTATAATGTATTTTATATAATTCTTTCTTTATTTCTTATTCTAAGTTAGAATTTTGTTATGCTAAATAATTTAGTTTATTTTTTATTTTCTACTGTAATTTTTTATTTTTAATAAAATATGTTTGTTCCTAGTTTATAATTTTCTTATAAGTTTTTTTTAAATTCGAAAAATTAAGGGTTGTTTACCTAAAACATTTTTTGTAGTACTTCGCTTTCCTATTAAACACAAACAGTGAAGTAATTACACAATTCAATTATTAGAAGTTATTTATAATAGAATTTTATTTAATTAATAACTTTAACATAATCATCCACCCAGTGGCAGTGGCAACGAAAAATTTTGGACTGGGAAACATGGAAAATAATTTTGCGATTTAAAAAAAATTCTTTTTGATTCGTAATCAGTACATCAAACAACATATACCATTAACATATGTACTCGAACTTATGAAACACCCTGTATAGGCCGAGAAAGTAAAAATGTACGGAACGTATAACGTATAAGTGCGTATAGGAACAATCCTGGATTATTTATATTCCATTATATATTGAACAATGATTGTCCAGAAGCTGTACATTATTGTTTCGTGTAATATCGACGTCAAGTGATAGAACATAGAACTATAGGCTTTCGCGTCCAGTAATCCCTATTGTATTCGTATTGCATTATCCTGTAGGCATATACCAATTTGTGTGCAAGTGGCATTAATATCGACATTCAATAAAACCAGATTTCAGGATATAAAATAGAATTCCACTCAGATATTTCAAACCAATTTTATGAATTCAATTTGATTGTTTTTCATGCGATAGTATTTTAGATTTTTCTTTGTATTTCGTGACAATTCATCCAAAATCATTCCCATGTGTCACAACTTTAACGTTTTTTGACTACATTCACTGACGGAATTTTTCTATCTTATTTAAATACCTTTTTTTTTTATTTTTTATTCAACAGATTAAACGTAGCAGCATAAAGTCTCTTTAAATTGGCTTCTTACACAATGACATCGTTTTCTTGTGCCATATTTTCACAGTCCTTATTTATAAATGATTTTCAAGACAGTGACCTAAATGATATTATATTTTTTAAATCCTTCATATTAACTTCATCGTCTTGTCTGTCTGTCTATGTACGGCAAAAAAAAACTGTCTTGAAACTTAGGTATATTAAAATGTTAGTCCGCCATCTTGACACAAAATGGCAGCTAGCTATATCAAAATGTACTGCACCGATATGGTTCAAAAACAAAAATTTAAATAAATATCGATCGAGTCTCATAATAAAGTATTTATAGTGAAAACTTTGTTTTTACGGGTTCGTTTTTACTTCCTTGTACGAAGTAAGGAAGTATTGTAATCGCGAAAAATTTCGGTTCTCAGATTTTGACGGAAATATCCGTTTTGACCTTTTCTGAATCCACTATGACTAGTTTCGTCGTGACGTCTGTACGTACGTGCGTACGTGCGTACGTACGTACGTACGGACGTATGTGTGTCGCATAACTCAAATACGGTTAGACGTAGAAAGTTGAAATTTTGTATTTAGGACTGTTATAGCATCTAGTTGTGCACCTCCTATTTTTGGTCTCAGTCTACAAACCGGAAGTAGAATTTTTTTAAAATATTTCGTAAAATATTTAATTTAAGACAATTTTTTTTATTTTAAATGAAAGATTATGTGATTATTACCTACAATCGGTATTTTATAAATATTTTTGTATCTGCTATCATTTAAAAATAATGAAAGTATATATGTATAATTTAGTATTTCAGTATCTTGTAGTCCATGATCGATTAACATTTGTTACTACGTAAAATTTAAATGATTATGACATGACAGTGACAATAGTAAAATATGCTTTATATCTTCTTCTGCAGTTTAAATAAAATGACTAAAATATATTTGTGAGTATACTAGTATAATAAGTTAAAAGAATTTTTTATATTATTCTACATTTTAGTTATTAAGAAAAGTATGAACAAACAAGGCGTACAAGGAAGTCATGTGGTGTCCACGTCAGATTTTTTATTTTTGTTGACAATTGCGATTGTTTTAGCTTCAAATTTCTAACCAAGTTTAAATCATATTCTACTCGTAGGCTTGAACAAAACGCTATACACAGCACTTGTGAAGAAACGAATTCGCTCACTTTGTGTGCCACATTCGTGAGCGAAATTCTTAGTTTCTTCACTTGTACTGTAATATACTATTGTTTATGTTAATGCATGTAACACCGGTGTGTCAAATACTGCCTTCTAAAAGAAGTATAGTGAAATATACTGATACTATCGATTGATGTTCGCACAAATTTAGCGTTAAAATGTCTCAACGCAGCAATAAATAGCAGCGTGTGAGATCCAGTGATCCGGGGCGATCTGTCATCGTTTTCAGCTTCAGCGCCGGAGGAATCCGGAGCTGAATGCTGATACCGGAGCCGCTCGCCCGGAGTGGCCTGTAACAAGCTCAGCACAGCGCAGAGGTTACAGGTCACTGATGACGTGAACTGGAAACTGATTGCCTGATGTGGTTATCCTAGTAGACTAACCATAACCATCATTGTTCACTCTGCTAATTGTCTTAGAATTTCATAAAACTAAATTTTAACATAAATAGATGTTTTATTTTTACACTCATGAAATGAATAATATGTTATATTATTTTAAGGTTTCAAAATATTATCTTTACGCACAAATTTTGTAAAATAGAAGACTATCAAACATCAGGGACTTAAGCCACATAAAATAACGGTAATAACGAGCAAAGAAAAAGATTGCCCACTAGTGGCTTTGATCAAAATTATACCCACTTGTGGGTAAATTAAATGGTTACTTTGCTTGTTGGAAGTCACCATAGTAAGGATGTTTTAGGTTGGAACTTAATATTTTTTATCTACGATTAATGTATAACATGAACATTAAATGCTGTGTAATGTTTTCTACATAATGCCATTAATCCCGTAGGGAATAATACCAGGGAATAATAGTCAGTATTCCCTCCTCTGCACCAATCAGAAAATTACTTTGCCTGAATCAATTTCTCCGTGCAAATTATTTTTAAAAAACAATGCAATGTTCAATGATGTAACTATGGTAAAAAGAATTGACATTTGGAAATAATTATTTTATTAAAGTCTTGTATGTAATATACAAGTCGTAGATAAAGTACAGTATACAACTCGCTATAATGGCTATTATTTCCTCAGATGATTAAAACCCTCGTTCTCTTTGCTCACTCGTGTTGTAAACTACAACTTCAGGATTATCATTCATTATAGTGGGGTGCATGCCACTGCGTCAAATTGCCGAATGTCAAATACCCGCTGTGTCTAATTGCCGCAATGTCACATTGCCACTGTGCCAAAACGCATCCCCACCACTTACCTACATACTTGTAATAACGTATGTTGAGAGACTACTGCAAATTTATTTCGACACAGAGGCAATTTGACCCAGTGGAAATCAGGCACAACAGCAATATTTAGACATACTGGCAATCGGGCATAGGTTTTGGTATTTACTACACTAACAAAGCTAACAAAACCGTACTAGAGCCCCACAAACTCGGTTTTGGTACGTCAATAAATCTACTGTTGTGCCTGATTTCCACTGGGTCAAATTGCCTCTGTGTCGAAATAAATTTGCAGTAGTCTCTCGACATACGTTATTACAAGTATGTAAGTGGTGGGGATAAGTTTTGGCACAGTGGCAATTTGACATTGAGGCAATTGGACACAGCGGGTATTTGACATTACGGCAATTTGACGCAGTGGCGTGTTCCCATAGTGTCGTTGTGTAATATACTATTAAATACTTGTTAATTGTTAAAATTCGTAATTTGTTTAGCATAATATAATATGTATATATAAATAGAATTTAATGTAAATAATTAATTCAAATACTATCAATATATCGGTAATTGAATTGTTGTCTGTAATGACGGAGGTACAAAATGTAAATTACAAATAAATACATTCTACAACACAATACCACAATTAATGACATAATGACATAAATATAATGGCAGTGCACTACAATAACTGAATTACTGAATATATTCCACTTTACAGATTAAAATAGATTCCAATTTTAGAAAACTAAATTTAATTTAAATTTATGTGGTCACAGTTTAATAGAATAAAAATGTTGACAGACGTAAATTTATATTTTGTAGCGATATTAAAAACAATTCTTTATTCGTTTTACTCATCGTGTACAGCGTAGCTCTTTGGTTATACCTACTAAATTTGCATAACAATTCTTAATTTATCTAAACATAAGCATAAAATGTAAAACTATGTTTCGAGTTTTCAATTCAGTGTAGTTGTTAAAAATAATATTGGTAGGTATGTTTTTACTGAAAACTAACTCATCGAAATGTACATATAGTAGAAGCACCGAATCAGACGAGGTGGGGATTCAAATGGCCTATAAATGGATATGGCTAGTTAGGTCTATGCTATGATGCTATGATTATGATCTATGTCGTCATCAACAAATATTTTTACATGTAAAATTTTTATATTTAATATGTATGTGTATATAATTGTAGACGAAGATATGAATGAAAACTGTAAAAATCAATTAAATTTTTCGTAGTAACAAAAATGTTAAACACTCATGGACAAAAAGATACTGAAGTTTCAACTCTAAATTATAAATAATACTTATTTCTAATGTACCTACTATAACAGAACAATTTATAAAACGCTAAAAATTGTATATAATAATATAATCTTTCATTTGAAATAAAAAATAAATTAATTATTTATCAAAATATTTAAGAAAAGTACTACATCCGGTTTGGGGATTGCTTCAAAAAAACAACTGGGTTCTTAAGATTTGTATAAGAACGTTAAATATAAAATTTGGGTGTTTGTTTTTTGAGTTATAGAGCCCGGAAAAAATGTTACATACGACCTAACACATACACACACGCGCACACATACACACAGACATCATCTCGAAAATACTTTATTCGTATTCTATGGATCCTAAAACCGAGCCTAAAACGTGCTCATCCACAAAAAATTCATTCTCGAAAATTTTGACTCATAACAATACCTCCCTTATAGAATATGAGGCGGGAGGTAAAAAGGGGGTGATTATAAATATTGTAATTGAAGATGCGCCGCATGCCAAATTTTTATAGTTTTAAGTCAGATACCTTCATATTATGTTGTACTCGAATTCTTGTATTTATTGTAAAATGTAAACAGGGAGGGCACTTGCCCCTCCCCTAAATCCGCCACTGCATGCTGCTCTCGTACAACATAAATAAATTCCAGCGGTTTAAAGTTTCACAAACCTGGAATGAGAATATACAACTAGGAACATTCATACATTCTACATTCTATGTCCTACGAGAATAGAACCTTCAGCCAGCACCGAAGGTACGTTTGCAATTTGGTTAGAGGACCTGGATCTTGGCATAAAAATGAAATCGCTTCAACAATAAATTCTACGAGATCGATGACAGAAGGATGTTGGCGACAGGATAGGATTTAGGATAAGAAAAACAAGAAAATACGAAGACAAAAAGGATTTAATCAAGATGTAGGATAACGACACAGTTAGAAAAATTCTTTGTTTCTTTGACTCTAGTGTTCATAACAACAAACTGTGCAAACTGTGCATCCTGTTTCGCTATACCTACTGAAACCCTTTGATCACAAAGCTTACGTCACATCCGGTAGTTCAAGACACAAATTCTTGCTTACAAATAATCTTCCTCAGAATGCAAAGCACTGTGCTCCTATTTTCGTATACATAGCTGGAATTGTTTCTATTGTAAATTCGATTCATTGTAGGCAGGAACTTAAACCGCACAAAAAACGATTATACATAAAAAATCTGATGTGGCCAGCACAAGACCTTCCGCCATACCCTACTCGTTTTTACTACTATACAAATATATAGGTACTTACAAATATATTTTAGTCATTTAGTCAACTGAAGAACTGTGGAAGAAGATATAAATGATGCGTCACTATTAATTGGCACTGTCAATCTGTTACTGTCAATCAATTAAATTTTTCGTAGTAACAATTTATTGTTCAACAATCCTGGTTTATGGACAACACGTTATTGCAGTTTCTTACTCTAAATTATAAATAATACTTTAATTCCTAAAAAAAATTGTTAACGAACATCATCTCGTATTCTTTGGAGCCTAAAATGTGCTCATCCAATAAAAACTCACTCGAAAATTTTGACCCGTCACAATACAATACAATACAATAGAATATGAGGCGGGAGATAAAAATTAGTTAATGCTTTGAACCGTTCTGAACCGGTTCACAAACATCGGTTCGATTACGGTTATGGGTTCAACCAATTTTTTATCGGTTTTTTCGGTTCACTAAAATAATTGCGGTTCGTTCCGTTTTCATCCCGTTCCGATGATTGTATGTACTGATTATTATAATATGTTTTTTTTTTATTTAACAAATTAAAGAGCTTCAACAAGTAGGTTATTAGCTCCTGGTACAGTGGTTTACATTTTTTAAGTTGTCTAACTGGTAGTTTTACAATTTCTCGTATATTTTAATGTGTTTAAGAAAATTAATTATATTATTTAAATGATCTGTGTTATTGTTTAGTGCTGCTTTTAGGGTGTTTGGTATACTGTATTGTATTCTTTGTTGGTTGTACATGTGGCAGTTAATTATTATGTGTTCGATGGTTAAGTTTGTGTTACAGTGGCTACATTGTGGGGGTTCTGTTTTTTCAAAAATAATAATATGTTTACTATATGTTTTATTTAGTTTGGAAGTAGGAATAAAACGTTTTTTGAATTTTATACAATTATTTAACAAAATACGGCAAGGTTCTATTTCTGTAAATTTCATTCTATAGCCATGTAAGCACAACCTATAAGTACATCGATTTTAAAACCAAAGTCACAAAATTATTTATTGCAACATGCTTTTTTCTTTGCATTTGATAGCAAGAGATTGGCCTTAAATATAAATGTAAACTTTCACATTGCTTATGTGAATGTGGCTTTAGTCGATAAAAAATTGGCCGAGTGCGCAGCACGATATAAACAATAAATAAACAACAACAGTTGTCATGTAATATGCGGTGATAGAATTAGAAACATTACGATTTGATAGCACCTTACTATACCAATCAAGCCAATCTAATTAGTCAAATATGTGCCACGTGATACATGAATTATATATTCACTAATTAACGTGCATACTGTTTGCTATTACTTCTCCCTGACACATTGATATTATCCCTTATTGATATTCAAATCGCAGCAACAGATAGAGCATACATTTGTGTATTTACATTGCACGTGTATGTACATGCATATTCATTATTTTGCAGCACGCCTTTTAATGTGTGAATAATTATACATTGTCGAAGGGGCGAGAGGGCAGTGAATGACTGAATGGGTTTTTTGGTGGTAAAAAATCTTTCCTTTCTTTCGTCGTCACCCTTGAACTTTTTCCAATTTACTCCACTATAGCAAAGTGACGAAGTGAGGACTCGTGATAAATGAAACTCTGCCCTAGCGCTTGATTAGATTTGAATTGGTGACAGATGAGTCCGACTCGGAAGATTTGTAGATGTCTGTTAGTGGTTGTCTATGATGATTAATGGATCTTATCCTCGACGCGAGGTGAAGGATTTTCTTTAGCAAATTGACAGGACAATTTGAATTGGAAATAGACACATGACAAATTGTAATGTTATACAGCTCACTGCTGATTTAGTTAAGGGCGCGGTTAAAAGTGAAAAAACCGTAACACGAAGTAATGGTAATGTTTTTAACCCGATAGTTGTAAAATATTATTAATTTTTTTTCTCTGTAACTATACTAGTGCCACGTTAGCGACACTTTAAGACTTCTACATGACTCATTTTGCACATGCTTTCTGCATAAATTTCGGATAAACCATGTACCTAACCTAGAATGAAAATTATGTTACACAATGAAAATATGTACATTCCTAATTGACTTATTCTAAAAATTATATCTGTAATAATAGTTCATTTTGCATAAAGTTCATTGCTCCATATCTTCTTTCATTTCTACTGCAATTTATATTTATTTTCATGTATTTTTATTTAGAATAGGGCAATCTAGAAATTCTAATGATTCTATTGATATATTATTTATTTATTATTTGTAGAAATTTATGCAGATAAAGTGCATAAAAATGACTGTCTGAAAACGGCTTCAAGCGCAACCTAAAGTTAGCAAATTTAATAACTTGCTCTTGCTTTTTAAATCTCTACTTCTACTTTTGTTTTCTTGTTTGTTTCCTTTTTTTAGTGCTTTAAGAACCGTTTTATGTAAAATGATAGGTTATAATGTTTAAGTATACCTATAGGATTTAAACTGGAGCAGTAGTGTTAGCTCAATGGTAATGTTCGCCTAGCATACTAGTATGGTCCTCATTTCGAATCCTGCAACCGAAAATAATACCAAACGTCTAACTGGTTGGATTTTACTATAATTGGTACTATTCGGTACTCAAACCAGTGACCTCAATACATATATGGACTGGAAAGCAACCATGTTTTCGTGTCACATGAAATTTTTATGCAGCCAGCACAACATAATTTTCTACATAAAATTAATAAATAAATAAATCTAAACTTATTTTAAAGCTACCCACCAACCAAAAACATTGAATAAAATAAAATAAAATAAATATAATCCATTCCGTAACAAGTGATGGAATGTAACCATACCATAATTGAAAATGATGTAAGAATGATATCATTCAATAACATCGTAGAAAATTGGTTCTATTCCACTAATTTACTGGCAAAGTGCGGACTGCATTTTCGAACAAAAAATTCGTATTATTAATATTCTATTACGAATTACATATACTAAAAAATTAAAAGCTAGTGTACATTCTCTCCTGCCATAAATATAAATTAGAGTTAAGAACCTTCCGATAACGTGATAAATATACATTAAGTCCAATTTCTTTTAATAAATATTGATGTTCGTAATCGGTCACGCATTTCACCCGACGCGTTAAGAGTTTCGCCGGTTAACTTATTATTGATGACGATTACACTCCCAAGGGTAGTGTCCATGACAACGGTCGGTAACTCTGCAGACAGCTGACAATCTCCAGAGTTGTGAGATACTTGTTGTAGTAACGTAACACGTAACATAGTTTGGAAAGTCGAGAAATAAAACTAGAGTTGAAAACCGCTGTTTGTCTGACATGACAGCTCCAAACAAAGTTCTACGTGTGTTCTCATTTTTCAAACTACTGAAATGGGCAGGTTGGGATCATTTCTCAACGGAATAAGCAGATACAGTCAAGTCCGGATATACCGAACCGCTATTTTGCATTCAACATGGGTTGCTATTTCCGAGGTTCCCAAAAATGACAAGGCGCGAGTTATTAGGTACCTCTCTCCTGATATTGGTATTGTGATGGATCTAAATTTTAGAGTGTTAGTTTTTGGCAGATAAGCACGTTTTAGGGTCTCTAGAATATGAATTACACATTTTTGAGATGATGTATGTGTGTGTGTGCGCGCGCGTTCATTCGTTCGTTACAATTTTTTTGGAAACGATAACTTCAAAAATATTAAACATTTAAATAGGTACTACCAAATTTTATATCTAATAAGGTTCAAACACGATTTTCAATAGAACAATTATTGTATTTTGGTACTAATTCATAAACCGGAAGTAAGACTTTTAAAAATTTTCTGTACCTCATTTTAATTTTTTTATGATTTCAAACTTTTCTTTAACTGAATATGCCGTACGTTTCAAGAGATTATTTACGAGTTGCAGACTTGTTTCGCACAGTGAAATATTTAGCACTGGCAGCAAAATTGGTAATAACTTCGTTTACGCGCATATAAAACGAAAAAATATCATTTGAATATCATTTGTGTTTTCTAGGACAATTTGTAATAGTTCGTTACAAGTGAACACTACTACTAATTTTCATCAATCTGTTAATATTTTTAGTACAGAGTATATCACAATTTCAAGTAGTATATATTTTCTCACGACCATAACGAAATTTACAGTTTCCATACAGTTACCTAGCTACGAAAATAAACAATAGGTATATCACACATTCGTTTAACCAGTTCGAGATCTCGTATGATATCGAACAAGTCTTATCACACAGTTTAAATTTTTGTTTCACCTTTTAGTAGGCGTATGTTGTCTTTTTGAAATTTTGCATTATTCTGATAAAATGGACAAACACGGCATTAAAAGTGATTTATCCACATAAATTAAAGTAGTACTTTTGCTGTATCTGGTATAAATTAAAAAGTTAAAAAGAATTTATATTCGTTGTATTGAAAATCTTGTATTGCATAATAATGGCATATTTGTTTTTTTTGTAAAATTTAAATTATGACAGTGACAGTTGACATAAAAATATAGTTATAAATAAAATGTAATTTGTAATATTTATTACTGTGCTGGATCGCTATTTACCACCTTGTTGCTATGGAAATTGTTTTTTTTAAATATAAGGCAACTTGATTTTAAAACAGCTAACTTTCATTCATAATATATTTCCGTTAATGATTCTTTCGGCTCAATTCAAAATATCATACGTGAAGTACCATAAAAATGACGAACGTAACATTAGTAAGTTTGTCATAGGTACTAAACATTGACAACTGACAAGTTGATAAAAAGATCACCTGACACACAGGCTTAAAAGATATTTCGATGTTTCCAAAGTTCAACAATAATAAAATTAAAGCTCCTGGTACATATCTACTATCTACCTACCACGAAATACATCATTCTCTATTAAAACTTCTGACAAGTTAGATGTTTTATCTTCTTCTGTGGAGAAGTTTCCAATAGTTACGAAGCGTAAAATTCTCTCCATGCTCCAGAATAGGTCACTGAACTATGATGTGTTATTTTTAAACTAAATGATGGATCACTGACGTTTCTTCAAATATAAATCCGATATTAATCTTAGTTTACTTTCCTGGACATATTTATAGTTCAGGATGTCGTAAAGCATTCGAGGAAACTGAAATATAGTTCAATATGTTTTTCTTTTTCCATGACGGTCAATATCTTTTCTACGAATTGTTATTTTTCATACAGTGTATTAACTCAACTTTTTTATGATAGGTGTTAATTAACTAGCACCGATGATACTTGGAACAATTAAAAAAATGTAGGAATAGGTTATTTATCGAAAGTAAGAAATATCGTGCGAGTAAAGTTTGACGAACGAGCAGAGCTGGGCATTACTTAAGTATTTTTTAATAAGAACTAGTAGTACTTAATACTTGTACTTAAGTATAAATATTTTTTTGGTACTTATTACTTTAAAATTTTAAGTACTAAAATAAAAACTTGTACTTAAGACTTATTTTCATTTCATAATCGTAAATAATACTGAAGTAGGTACTGTCTAAATACTTAAGTTTTTCAATAATACTGAAATAATGTAAAAGTACTTAAGTTTTTTCAATAGTTTGAGTATTATACTGTTCAACCTGCGACCACAGCGACAGAATACGACATTTTCACTGTGAATTAATCTTCCTCGATAAAAAAGATAATAATCGAATGTAATAAGGTTACAAATGTTACAAACCATGTAATTTATTATATTAATTTTAAAAAATACTGCTACTTGAAAAATACTTATTTTTAAGTACTTTTGACAAGAAAAACTTATACTTTACTTAAAGTACTGCGAAGCTTTACTTGAAAATGTTCTTAGTATCAAGTACTGGCCATAGGTAGTACTGGTACTTATACTTAAGTATTTTGATTTCGATACTTGCCCAGCTCTGCGAACGAGGTGCAACCGAGTGAGGCAACACACGAGTAATACGATACTTACTTTCGAACGAGTCATGAACGCTATTTATAGACCACAAAAATAACACATTATTTTTCACTTTTTAATACACACAATTTTTAAATTAAATTTCTATTGTCTTTTCAAACAAAAATCTGCCTGGCTTGGCTATGTTGATTTGGTCTCCTAATTACAATATGACTCTGAATATTTCGTGGTTGTACGATAATGTTAGTTCATGACATTTTCAACTTGCTGCCGCGATATCTATTATTGTCTGGAGTGGTCGTCTAAAAAACCTTTTTATAACTTTACATCTAGCTGCACTTTGCGATACATGATATTGCTGTCTTTTCAATGAGACAAAAGTGCACATATTAAAAATCTGATGTGGCCAGCACACAACTTTCCGCCGTATCTAGAAAACTGACTTATAAACATACATGTATATCTACGTACAATCCGATGCCCATTTAAAACATACAACTAAAAATCTAAAGTATTCAAATACAGAAATTTGCATCACCTGAATCAAAAGATGCTTTCACAGGAAAATTCAAATCAAGAATTTTAAAATCGGTATAAATGCAAGATGCAAATACAGGAAATAGCAAACGCAGGAAGATTTAAACTTATAGGAAGGTGCAAAATAAGGTCGAATGAACTAAATGAACAACCCAGAACCATTCTTGACTCTCACATACTCGGCGAATGAATCTTTTGTTATGATTTTGATGCAGGTTGTTTATTACTTAATAATTTTCTAGATTTGCATCTTCTAGTGTTTTATTTTCCTGTTTAAATAGTTTAGATTTTTACTCTTCTGTGTTGAAGCCATTCTCCGTTCAATTACTACAACTTATATTGAGTTAGTGTCAACGTGTCACACGTCTCACCTGCCAATTTTTTTTACGCAGAAACAAAAATCAACCGATCATGGATTACAAGGTTTTAACGTATTTTCTGATAAATTTAATTTTTAATGCTACAAGATAAAGACAATTTGCAAATCACTTTTCCTCTAATTCACATTACAAATAATTACTATATTTATCCAAATTTATAAACACATACACATACATACAAACATCATCGTGAAACTATCAAAAATGAGTTGTAAGCAGGGCCGGATTTAGACTTGTTGAGGCCCTAAGCTATAAAATGTTTGAGGCCCCTTTTATACTTCTCATTATTTACGTAAAAAATAAAATATTTTTTATAGGAGTTCGTAGTAAAATAAAAGTCAATATTTATAAAATTTGTTAAAATATTTCTTAGTAATTTTTAGATTTTTTATTCAGTAGGTATTAACTTATATTTGACAACATTAAAATTTAAAAACTTTAATGTTTTGATTCATTAATGTCACAAAATAAAATTATATAGTTTTTGCTAAAAAATAAGTTACATAAACCATAAAGTAGTTAAGATGTAAAATACAACATTAAAAAAGTTTAAGTTGATTTAGATATTTAGAACATTTTCTTTCGCGATTTATTTAGTGCAAAATCAGAAACAACATCTTCAACTTCAAATGATAAACATCGAAGGTTGCCACTTTCGATACATAAAATGCTGAAGGAAGAGAGATTAGTTTGATGCATTATGTTTTTCGATTCTAATTTTTAATTCTCTTTAATCTGCCGAATGATCTCTCACCTAAGCAATTATTACGTAGAAGTATTAAGTTACATTATATAAATTTCCTGGTAAAATAATAAATTATTTAAAATTTAACACGATGTTGCAAATAAATGTATTAAAATTTTATTATAACATTTGTATCAATATGTGAATATTAACGAAATGTATAATTTCAATAATTATTAATTTATTTTCTCCGCCCTCTTAATAATATGAGGACCGGAGGCCCCTTATAATATAATGCCCTAAGCTGCAGCTTATACATAAATCCGGCACTGGTTGTAAGGACCCTAATTCGGAAGTTTTTATGAGAATTTTCTGAGGAATTTCTGGAGAAATTTTCCGAAGAATTCCTGTGGAAAAATTTACGATAAATTTCCTCATAATTTTTTTTATTTATATATTTTATTATTGCTATCGGGAATCTCCCTTCTTATTTCCGGGAAATTTCCATATTTATTGCCGGGAATTTCCCTATCTATTCCCGGAAATTTCCAAAATGGAATTTCCAATTTTTTTCCGGGATACGTGTTTAGCAAAATTCCCGGGAATTTTCCCGGGGGAAAAGAATTCCCTATGGAAAACATCACTACTTACAGGTAAGCGGGAGGTAAAAATAGTGAATTTACCGAACGCATCCTGCGTCGTTATTTTTGCTGCGGAAAATTGATTTACCATTGACCAATGAGGGAGCGAAACAGTTGCAACAATAGTCTATTCTTAATTTGAATGAAATATCTATTCAAGTGTACATAAAGAAATATTATATTCTGTCGACTCATCTTCTACTTTTTGCAACGGAATTGATTTTCCCCGTTAGTGGTTACGAAATATTTTCCGCTTATCGGTTTTCATGTTACCTATGGATTCATTTTCCGTTCTACGTTCTACATTGTAATATGTCACATCGTGTGGGTCTTTACTGACCATTGGTCACCGAAAGACCGGATGCGGATGCAAGCGACAGCACCACACCGGAAATGAAAAGCCAACGTCCGTATGTATGTCCCACACGAATTCGAACGGATGTACACGAGATCAAGATTTGGTTTTGGTGGTCAGTAAGGATATTGGGATTACGAATGTTGTGTTATGTGACAGACTCAGGTTCAAATCCAATCCGGTACACAGGACAGTGTTATTTATTTCACTCCTGCCAATGGGTGAGATTCAGACTAAGGAAGAACTTCCATCGAACCCTCTGGTGCAAGCCCTTGTTACAACCAGGGACTAAAAACGAAAAACATAATAAGTATTTCGTTTTCGTGTTTAACGTTCTCACCTAAAAACAGTTTTAACATTTTTACTTTTTAGAAATTGTTATTATTGAGCCGAAGTGGATGTTAAGGAAATAATTAAAAAAAATTAATTCACGTTTTTGGATAACATGGCTCGTTTTATTAATTGATATTAAGTTATGACAACGTTTTGGTCATAATTATGACCATCTTCAGGTCAACTAAATGAGCCTAGATAGAATAGATGTAATGTATATGTACAATTCGATGCCCATTTAAAATATAGAAATAAAAATCTAAAATATTCAAACACAGAAATTAGTACCTGAATCAAAAGATCCATGTACAGGAAAACTCTTCTGTGTTGAAACCTCGGTTGAAACCATATCCTCCGTTCAATTACTACATGTAATATCATACTTTATGACCCTTATGACTTATATGGCGTTAGTGTGCCAATGTCTCACCTGTCAATATTTGTTACGCAAAAACAAAAATCACTAAACCGATAATAGATTACAAGTTTTCAACGTTTTATTTGATAAATTTATTTTTTAAATGTTACTACAGTTCTTTAACGCTACCAGATTAGTGTTGCCGTCTAGACAAGACAAGACAAGACTTTGCAAATCTTGTCTTGTCTTGAAATTTCAAGACAAGACTTTAGTAAGTCTAAGTCTAGATTAAAAAGTCTTGTTCTTGTCTTGTCTAGATACAAGACTCTAGATAGGTTTTCAAGACTCTTGATTAACCTGCGCATACGCGATATTACGTTTAAATTCTTGGATTACGGGTCGCTTTTATCAAACTATTTAAGCCCGAGTGGCATGAGCTTCGTATTATATACTTATTTTATATTGTAGAAAGATATGTTTATTTTTTTACCGCTATTTTTTCCTGTATTTTGGTGATATGAGCCTATATCAAAACTGTTTGAGCTGTAACGCATTTACGCATACCGGCATACCAATAATGGGCTTTTCTTTTCAAATTTTATGCATTATTATGTTTTTCTTATACCTAAGGTCTATCACTATATCTATAGTTTCTTGGTTTTTGTTCACATAGATTTTGAAAAGATTTTGTTATCTTATTTTGAAAGGTACCTACTTCATATATTTTATCAAAATTGCACTCTTTTTTTTAATAAAATAATTTTCTCGAATTATAGAAATATTGCTAGAATATATTCTGTTGTATCTATTATCATTAGATTTATTGATTTATTGAGTAGGTAAGTACAAGTAAACATTCTTAATTTAAATTGGCAGCAATACTTTCAATTTTGGTTGAAACATATCTAATAATGTACCTATGTGAGTAAAAAATTCATATTACCTCCAACTTATTCGTTAATCAAGAGTCTTGAAAATTGTCTAGAATTTTGACAAGAGTCTTGATCTAGAATAACAAAGTCTTGTCTTGTCTTGAAATTTCAAGACAAGACTTTTGCCAGTCTAGTCTTGATAATCTAGACAAGACAAGACAAGAGTCTAGAAAGTCTTGATCTAGACGGCAACACTATACCAGATAAACACAATTTTTTTATAACTTAAGTTGCAAATAACATTTCCCCTTACTCTTATTACAATAAATACTATATTTATTCAAATTTATAGAAATTCTAGACAATTAATCTTTTCAATCTTAAAAAAATATCACTTCCGGTGAAGATATTTGTATCAAAATCTAATGAGCTATTCTAATTTATATATAAATATGTTAAATACCAAAAAGTATCAAAATTATGTATGACGACCACATACAGACATCATCATGGAACTACCAATATTGAGTTGTAAGGACCCTAATTCGTGCTCATCCACTTAAAACTCACAACCCGATTTTTAGCATGATTCCAATACCTCCCTTACAGGTAAGCGGGAGGTAAATAGTTTCTTGAAAGTAAAACAAGTGCTAGGAGCTGTCATATAAAAATCTGTCAAAATCGGTCATACGGGGCAACCGTGGGGGAAACTAATTATTTCTTTAAAATATATTAAAGCTAGTGATCTTTAAATATATTTATTAAAAATAATGATATTTCCCGTGTGAACGGTATTGACAGTTTTTATTTATGACTCCTAGCACTTTTTTACTTTCAAGAAACTTTTTAGTGAAAACTTTCCTCGTGTGAACAGGACATTATGTATGCTGTCACTCAAAAGTTGGGTAAAAGGCGTGATATGTATATGTAACGTATTAAAAAACAAAAAATAAATTAGTTTAATGTCCTAACCTCAAACTATAGTAACTAACTAACTAAAAATTCTGCGTGGTTATGATTATGAATGAGGTAAATAAAGACTGGGTATTTGAGCACGAATCAGCATATTGACGTCAAAATTTCGCATTGCGAAAGAGAACATAAAATTATTTTTGCATATGAAGTGAAAATACAGAGAATAAAATCATGAATTTCCAGTATAATGCGTAATTTAATTTTCCAAATATTTGACTCGCATATTTTAAATTCATAACTTTGTTATTTGTAGCACATGTAGCTGAGCGCGTGTTTAAAAATCAACGAAAAAAAACCTTTGTGTACTGAATCAACAGATACTTACATGCATCATTTTCATTTAAACGTAACATTAAAAAGTATATCTTGTTAAGCCTCATTTCCACCGACTGTTTTAGTGCTTAATAATGCATAATGATTTGTGCGTAAGACGTAAAGCATAATGATTATTTATTAGATGGCCATTTCCACCTATTTTGTTTAAGGACTAATTCGACAGAGATGACATTTGTTGTCGAATTTTGTAATTTAATCATTACCGGCATTTTTGCGATATTAAGGAATGGAAGAACTGTTAATTTCGTAAGTAAGGTATTCAGTTGCATATTTAGAAACAGACCGAAATTGACTTCTTGAAATTGAAACAAATAATAACTACAACATAACACCATGTCAATCATTATGCTTGTGCATCACGCTTTATGTTTGGAGGGTTTGGAGTTTGCAAAGTTTTGTTCTTATGTCTTGCTCTTAGTACTTATGCATTAAACATAGTTCTTAAATATTAAAACAGTCGGTGGAACGGAGGCTTTATATTTCAACGTAAATTAATTATTCTTTTAATTATAGCTATAAAATAAAAGTGATAAATAAAATGAAAAATTAGTCGTGACAAGTTCGCATTAATTAATACTCAACTGTCAAATAATATCCGGATAATAATTAATCAAATCCAATAATACAACTGAAGCAAAAACGGAGGAGGATTAAATTCATCCTGCGTACACAAATATTCAACATCCAAGGATTATAATTCTCGCTGGAGGAAAACAGAAACTCATTAGAGCCTTTATGAATAATATTCATCGAGAAGGAAGAACATCTGTGGTTGTTGTAATGGTCTCTTTCCTGTTTTGTTTGTTTGCCGTCTTCAGATGAATTACAACAAATTATTCTGAAATGTAATACACCCCAAGGTTGAAATTTAAATATTATGACGGGAAAAGTAAATGTTTGCGAGACATTATTTTCTTTGTTGATGCAAATAACTTATCAACTTAAGTACACGTTTCGAAATTTTCTTCTAACTTCTTGTAAGATCATTAAAAAAAAAATCTGCTGTGGCCAGTACATGACCTCTCGCCTAATTCTGCTTATTCTATACTAATCTTATAAATAGTTTTACTTACATTTAAATAGTTTCATGTTCATGTAATATGTAAACCAAGATGCAAGCAAAAGATGTCAACTGTAATGTCACTGTCATTATAATTAAAATTTTGAGTAAAAACAAATTTTATATCATGGACAACAAGATATTGGTACTTAGTTGCACTTTATTTTATTGCTAATTACTACCAGATTCAGCAAATTGTATTTAAAATTAACTGTACCCATAGATAATTATATTACCTTTTATTTTTAATTGCAAAAATTGTCATAAATAAATAATGTACCAATTTATTTAAGAAAAACTATATCAAGTTCCAAAAAGTACTATTTCCGGTTTACGGATTTTTACCAAAATCTTATCCGGTGTTAAGATCCCTATTAAAACCTTAAATATGAAATTTGGTTATTAAAGGTTTGATACTTTTTCAGTTATCGTGGACGAAAAATCGTCAGTCCATACATTCATACAAACACACACACACACGCACACACACACACACACACACACACACACACACACACACACACACACACACACACACACACACACACACACACACACACACACACACATACACACACAGACATCATCGGGAAAATATTAAATTCGTATTGTAGAGACCCTGAAACGTGCTTATCCACCAAAAACTCATACTCGAAAATTTTGACCCATTACAATACCTCTCTTATAGAATATGAGGCGAGAGGTAAAAAATAATGGTTTGAATCCAGTCAGGTACATATTCTAGTTTAATTGTACAAATAATTCCTCTATGGTACACCATTAGTACCCGTCAGTTGATAGCTTGTACACGAAAAAATATATCTGTAATTTTTTAAAGAAACTTCTAATCGATACGAGTTTTGTCTATTCTACGACAGTGCAAATTTACCTGTTTTCTGATATTAAAATTGGTGGCGAAAGTAGACTTATGAAACATTGAGTGCATAAACAAATTTTCACACTCATTTTGTGCACTGAATGCAAATTTTTCAAAAAGTACATTTTTTCATATCTAAAACACTTTATTTGTACTAATCTCTGTAATAGTATTCATGGACGATTTTCACTGAATTTGCTGAATTGTAGAAATTGAGCAGTTACTGGAAGGTCAAAGATTTTTGACTTCATAGGAAAAAGTTCAGATTCACAAATCACAATATTGCCGAAAAATGTCCGACGGGGTACAAATAAACTTACTTTTACTGTCACAACCACTTTCTGCATGAAATTTCATTATTTTTATTATAAATCGCACCATATGACATCGAGCTACCCGATTTGTTTTTCTAAAATTTGTTAGATTAATTTTTTTATTACTTTTTAATATTTCCTACTTTCGTCGAAAAAATAGATCTACCTACGTAACAGCGGAAAAGGATATTGAAAAACTCGTATGGTAGGAGAACTCCCAAGCACTCGTGCTGCAACTGTCATAATAGTTTTTCAATGAAGCCATTTCCACACTTCCAATATACTATTTTTATACGCCTACCACTGAAATTCCGACATCTACTGCAATCTTCGAAAATATCAATTTGGAAACAGTAGAACTGAAACACTTGCAAGAAAGATGCTTATTTCGACACTTAATACACAATATACTATTACCGTCCTGTAAGATTATTTAAATAATCTGATGTGGCCAGCACAAGACCCCCCCATACCTTACTAACAAATATAATTTAGTTATTTAGTCAACTGTAGAACTGTAGAAGAAGATATAAATTATGTGTCACTATTGGCACTATCACTTTGTCACTGTCATAATCAATTAAATTTTTCGTAGTAAAAATTTGTAAACAATTATGGTTCATGGACACCAAGATACTGAAGTTACTCTAAATTATAAATAATACTTTAATTCCTATAAAGTACTATGAGAGAACTAGTTATAAAATGCTAAAAATTGTAGATAATATAATATTTTATTTTTATTTAATATATATCAAAATATTTAAGAAAAGTATTACTTTCGGTTTGGGGATTGCTTCCAAAAAACAACTAGGTTCTTAAGATTTGTATTAAGATGTTATATATAAAATTTGGTTATTAAATGTTTGTAACTTATTGAGTTATAGAACCTGGAATTTTTTTACATATAACCTAACATATACACATACATTATACAGATATCATCTCGAAAATACTTTATTCGTATTCTATGGATTCTAAAACGTACTTATCTACTAAAAACTCACACTCTAAAATTTTGACCCATCACAATACCTCCCTTATAGAATATGAGGCGGAAGGTAAAAATAATAATGGTTTATTGAATTGTTTAATTGCACAAATAACTCCTATATAGTACACTCTCCACTAACAACCATTGGTACCCGTGAGTTGATGGTTGATACACGAAAAATATTCTAATCGATATAAGAGTTACTGGTAAAGCAAGATTTTTGATGGTTTCCCAGACTTTTCAATTGTCATTATCAAAATAAGTGCAGAAAGTTGGAAAGATGATACCTATGTACAGCAAAGTTATTAAATTTTGATTCATAAGTAAATAAAATGGATGAGTAAAATACAGAAATAAGTAACATCACTACTATTAGTGTATGTGTACGACCTCCTTAAGTTATGATTGCAGTTTCCTATAAAAACTTAACCCTGCAAACTAGCGTTTGTTTTTAATAATTGCTATCAAAATGTTCTTTTAAGCATACGAGATAAATTTCCATCGAAGAAAACTAATATTTTACCATTTTTATAGGAAAACTAATGTTTACCTTTAATATTATGTAAAGTTTATTTTATCCGTAGAAAATACATAGTATGGGATGAGGATTATATTCTTATTTCGCTTGCCCTTCATGTTTTTCATTTTACATCCTTGTTCAAAGCAAAGTGCTTCAATATTGTTTTCTTCGCCTGCTTCTGAAAGTTCATGTTTCTACATTGTTTTTAATGTTGAAGGCAGCTGTTTGTCACAAGTGTGTTGCAAAGTACTTAACCCCTTACCGCATACTGTGCCATATATGGCACATCATCAAAATCTTTTTTTTTCTAAGTTGTGATGCTACACTTGCCTTTACTGCAATCTGTTCCATATTTGGCACACTCGTTTTCTCCCCATTCATACATTTTCGCCGGTCTAAGGCACAAAACATAGACAGTAAGTTAGTAAACGTGAACGATATTATACGTATTTGTAGGTTAGGTTATTTCAAAGTTTTGAATGCGTGTAACAAATAATAAATATATCATTATTGTGACGGAAAAAATATAACCACAAAGGTAAGTCCTTATACTTCACGTTTTTGTCAATAATGATAAATGATGTAACACGGGGGTTCAGTTTAGAAGGCTATGACGCTTGTGCCATATCTGGCACAATTTGAAGTAAAGGTTGTGTATGTTTTTTCTATTTCTTCTACCAAAATGGGGTAATGATCGTCAAAGATGCATAAATATTCCGAATGTGAATCGAAGTCATTCATATTTGCGAAAAATGCCGAGTTCACCTCTGTTTGAACAAAGGAAGAAACTGTTTTTACACTTTTCATACCGAATAAGTTTTTTTTGTTTTTGTTTTTTTGAAATAATATATAAGATATAATTGTTTTCCCTAATGAAACTTGTTTTATGTAGGTACATTGTTTGTGAATATTAGTACATTATGCACCAAGGGAGGAAAACTCGATTTTTCTCCCGCGGGTGAATTGACAGTACGAGACTGAATCGAGGGTACCGCTTCTCGAAAATAATCGAGAGGGAGCAAAATATTTCTAAGGGAGCAAAATATCTCAAGGGGTCAAAACCCCGTTTTTCTCCCTCTAAACAAGCACGTTTCAGCTCATTTTGCGTGCACATATGACAAAAAATATATTTTTTGAGATTACCATTGCCTATTTATTTTTGCCGTTACCGCAATTTGTGCCATATATGGTACGGATCTTTTTTTTCATTTTATTGTTAAAATATGTTATGAAAATTTTTTTAAATATTTTTCCGGGGCCTCAGGATCGATAAATCATAACATATATTTTTCTGAACGAGATATAAAAAATCATGCGGTAAGGGGTTAAGTGTGCGACAAAGTACTTTGCAACACAGTTTAGCTTTTATTTGAATGTCCATCGTTTTCGCAACATCATTCATATTTCACAATAATTAAAAAATTTGACAGTAAATGTAAAAAAATTAACGGTTATTTTTGTATGTTTTAACTTCCTTGTTTTGCAGGAGTATAAAAAATAGTGTGTATGAGTATAACAAGTAGTGAAAATATTTTGTCGAACGATTGCAACCCTCCCTTCGCTCGGGCTGCAATTTTCGTTTGCGTTTAATAAAACTATATTTTCAAAACTTGTTATACAAACAACTATTTTATAAACAATGCTTATTATTTATTGATTCTTTAAAATTCTGATGTTTTCATTTTGCAGAAATTACGTTCTGATATTTTTGCGGCCTGCCTAATTGTAAATTAATTAAAAATCGCTATCTTGCCTAAAGGTTCATCGTCAAAATTTCGTTCTAATTTACCCAATTATATTTTAAATTAATTGCCATTGCCCTACTGATGGGTTATGGCATGCTTTTCCCTTTAATTTCACAAGATTGGTGTTTGTAACTCGAAATTCTTCATTAGTGTTCAGTTCGCCCTAAAATGTGAAACGCTTAAAGGCAAATATCCCTATCGATACTTTCCATGTTCATTTTAATTGCTTTTTCAGTAAATAATTGTAGGTAAAAAATAACTTTTTACTTGTTTTTTGTCTTTCAATCACAAAAGCAATAAAGATGTAGTTCTAAGGTTGTCAATTCAATAGAAAAACAATTTTAAACACTCATCTTTATAACTTTCCTAAAGAAATAATATCCAGTATGCATTTAAAATCCAATATAAAGCCAGTAGAATTTCATATCAACGCATTGTTTCCAAAGGGAAGCATTTACAATCAAGTTTTAGAATCTGCTCACTTTGATTCTAAATTGTATTTCAACTCAAACAAACAACATATCAAAATATACGAGTAGATACTTATTTAGTCCATATTACAGCAGTTCATGATATTTTACTACATTGTTAATATCCTAGTTTCATTTTATAATTAAAATGGTTGTAACTTATGTAAATGATGATAATTTGAACATACAATTTCCACTTGAAGTTAAAATTATATGTAATAATACAAGCGGAATACGTGTGTGTTGTTAAACTAAAATATTATACACAATATAATATAACTTAACTTAACACGGAAACTAAGACTATGAACGCTCAAAAGCGCGCGGACCAAAATTATTACATCTACGACTTAAAAAAAAACTTATTGGATATCAATTTGCAGCATATACAGGTTGGTGGAGATGAAATGCGAACATGGGGAAATATATGACAATGGAGTTATCATGCTAGGCATCTTGATATACGTGGAATAAGTACTGTCAATGTCAAAGTAGCTGTCATATTATTAAATTTTTTAATTTCATTAAAATATTTTCTTTGCATAATAATGTATGTGTACGAGCAGAACGAGAAAGTTTACATGCACTTTTAGATTTTATTATTATTTCTGTTATTGATTACTCTTTTTGCTACACAAATTCACATTACTTCGTTTTGTGACACTACTACAAAATATATCAAGATACCTGGCATGGAAGTTCGATTGTCATGTATGTTCCCTATGTTCGCATTTCACCTCCACCAACCTGTATAAGTTAAAGGAAGGAAAGTGATAATAATTGTTAATTTTGATAGATGTGTTACCTTTTTATCAAAATGAAAATGTAACTCTTTTGAAACGTGCATTAAAATGCACCATGTGTAGACAACATTTAAAACCAAACAGTGAGTAGATTTGTTCATGTAAGATCGTTTTTGTCGCTTTGACTACGGAATGGACGACGTACCTGTGTTGAAATAAGGTAAGATCTATGTACCGTATTCGGCACACACAGCATCGTTTTTCGCGGCACATATATTTTTTTTTAATTTTATGAATTTTTTTCTGGCATCTTTTTAGCAAAAAGAAAAAATAGGGGTCTAATATTCAAATGTATAGATTAATATATAAAAAAACCAAAAAATCGTGGAAACCCCCATTAATAATATAAATGAAAACATTTTTATTTCTTTTTAAAAGTCAAGGAAGAAGTACCTTGAAAATGTATCATCTTTTAGATTCTAGAAGAATACGTAGTTCGTGTTTCATATCACTTTAAAAGTGAATCGCAAAATTTATTGCAGGGAGTGCTGACATAAATGCAGACGCTGCCGTGTTCGCGTCGAATAATTTAGTTATTTTAAATGACTGGGAATTAAATCCATTAGTACAATGGATTTTATGTATCCATATTTCCTACCCTGGAGACTAAAAGACGAAGTTCAATTAAATTACGCGAAAATCTATATAATCTAGTCAATGCGCAAAGTACAATCAGCGAATAATTGATAAGAACAAGACGCTGATCAACACTAAATATAGAACTTTTATTATCACCTGTGTAAATGACACTTTACAGGTATTATGGTAACTAAGTAAATGAGTTATTACTAGGTTTAGATCTGCAATACATTACAAGGTTCATAGAAGTGACATGACAGGTCTATTCTGCTTAATTTTCCTACCACAACATTTGATTACAAAATGTAATGTATCTTTTTAAAAAACTATAAAGTTAATTTATCAAAAAACGCTGTGAAAGTGGAAATAAAATTATGTACGCGGCTCGCTTGTAAACATTCTTTATAGTCCAGGGCATTTAGATCAAAATCGTCCGAAATAAAGAAATTTTTAGGGACAGCAGATATCGAGATGCGGTTTTCTGCATTGTGTTCAGAAAGCTTCCAGGAAAAAAGTCTATATCGTCTGGTTATGCCATTTTTCGAAAAATGCATTCTGGTGCAATAAATGCATTTTGCAAATGCATAATTACTTGCAACATTATAAGAACGACTGGAAACTCGGAAAAATCGTTACTCGGGGGTTTTCGGGGATGCCGAATTCAATTCTGCCATTAGAATTACCCGGTGGCGCTCGGGGGTGGCTCTCCGGGGGTGTTTGGGAGGGAAATTGCAGCGTCCATGAAAATCGCTCGAAAATAGTTACTCGGGGGTTTTCGGGGATGCCGAATTCAATTCTGCCATTAAAACTAGCCGGGGGCGTTCGGGGGCGGCTCTGCGGGGGTGGGAAATTGCAGCGTCCATGAAAATCGCTCGAAAAAATGCAAAATGCATTTATTGCACCAGAATGCATTTTTCGAAAAATGGCATAACCAGACGATATAGAATTTTTTCCTGGAAGCTTTCTGAACACAATGCAGAAAACCGCATCTCGATATCTGCTGTGTCCCTGTGTCCCTAAAAATTTCCGATTCATTTCCTAACTTCCCTGGACTATTACTGGGCTCACTGGATTAAGGAGTCTCTGCCAGCTCACCCGTAAAAATTAATTTACTACGCATGCCACGTTAATAACTATAATGGATTCTGAAAAATATCTGAAATATTGTTCAATATTTTCTTCATATTGTGACGTGCTTTTAGCTAAACGATCCAACGAATAATATGTTATTAGAGTATTTTAGAGAAAATAACCGAGTATAAACGTTACAATAAAGAAGTAAAAATAAATTATTTATTTTTTAAGCTTATTTACTTTAATTTGCCTCCGGTGCAGATTCACCAAGCCTTTTCTTTCATTTAACCCTCTCGCGCAAACTCTTGTTACAACCACTAGCCGGTACCCGATAGCTTTGTGGTTGCCAAGTTAATTGTATCCCAACTTGGAATGGTGAATAGATACAAATCAAGTTAAGAAAACTGCACACCTGTTCCGGATTCGACCTAATCAGAGCCACCACTTTAGGTACCACTGTTCCGCGAAAAAAGGTAGCACTCATTTCTTGTCAAAGGAACGTTAAGCTCTGTTCACACATGGACACATAGAAGACACACAAACACGCAACAGTAAAAAATATTGTTTGTGTTGTTTGTGAAATGGGGCGCCGCTATTTTGTGGCTTCTATGTAAGTCAAGAAAAAAGCCAATTTGAGGCAACAAACGTTCCACACGTTCTTCATTGTGCTTCTGTTGCCTGTGTGTGTTCTATGTGTACTCTATGTGTCCATGTGTGAACAGGGCCTTATGCAGTACTATTACGATTTTGGGAGTTTATCTTGTTTTTACTTCCTTGTACGGAGTAAAAAGGAAGTATTGTAATCGCGAAAAATTTCGGTTCTCAGATTTTTACGGAAATATCCGTTTTGACCTTTTCTGAATCCATTATGACTAGTTTCGTCGTGACGTCTGTACGTACGTACGTACGGACGTATGTATGTCGCATAACTCAAAAACGGTTAGACGTAGAAAGTTGAAATTTTGTATTTAGGACTTTTATAGCATCTAAGTTGTGCACCTCCTAGTTTTGGTTTCAATCTACAAACCGGAAGTAGTACTTTTTTCAAATATTTCGATAAATATTTAATTTAAGACAATTTTTTTTATGTTAAATGAAAGATTATGTGATAATTACCTACAATCGGTATTTTATAAATATTTTTGTATCTGGTATCAATTAAGAATAATTAAAGTACTTAGGTATATATTTATAATTTAGTATTTCGGTATCTTGTAGTCCATGATCGATTAACATTTGTTACTACATAAAATTTAAATGATTTTGACATGACAGTGACAATAGTAAAATATGCTTTATATCTTCTTCTGCAGTTTAAATAAAATGATTAAAATATATTTGTGAGTATAGTAGCAGTAGTAGTAGTACTTATATATTAATATATTTGTATAATAAGTTAAAAGAATAAAGTCAGACTTTTTATATTATTCTACATTATGAACAGTTTAATAGGCGTACAAGGAAGTCATGTGGTGTCCACGTCAGATTTTTTGGAATTTGTAGCAAGACAAGAAAGTGAAGAACACAATTAATAATTAATATTAACCTTCGAGGCGGTAAAAATTAAATCAGAACGATGTGGCACGGTCGATCATTTATGATCACTCTGTATTTTTGTAAATAAAGCAAAATGTTGCGTATGTGCAGAGAATCTCCTCTGCAAACCCACAGAACAAAATTATAAATCAGATTTATAACAGGGTTGGCGTTTGTGATTACAATTTTACTACATAGGCGTTCCGGATCCGGATTTACTACTTACATGCACGGGTCACCGCAACTGTTTACTGTTTGCTATTGACATCGACTACGTTACTCTTGTTACATGCAACGTGGTCTATGCTATTTGTTTGTTGTGGTTCACTGCTAAATTGCCTGCCTGCATTGAAACTGTTCTATCAATTATCAGCAATATGAAGTTGGCATATTGGATTGTGGATTTACCTACTAGTATAGAGTGGCTGATATTGATACTCAAATTACTCAAATAATCTGGTTTATACATACATACATACAAGCTTACAGCATAGATTTAATAATAAATCAGAGACAATGAAGATACGCGTGAAAAACGCAAATATTTCAATTTAAAACTTTGAGCTTGCTTATCTCAAAAACTGCGGTTTACGGCAAAGTTTTGCGTTTGTTGTATTTAAATTGGCTTTATTAATTACCAAATATATACAATTTTTAAAGACTTAAAAAAAATGTTGACTGCCATAATGAAGAGATTAATTTCTGAACTCCTGGCTAGGGTTGCTCGATCATCAAAATTTTTGATCAATCTTCGATCGTCAGATTTGATCGATTAAATCGATTGATCGATCTAGATCGATCATTTGTGATCGATCTCAACGATCTAATCGATCTGATTATTCTGATCGATCTGATTAATCTAATCGTTCTGATCGATCAAATTGATTAAATTGATTAGATCAATCTGATTATTGTTCTACCTGTAGGTACTAAATATTGAAGAACTGGCAATGTTAATATGAATTTTTGTAGGTATGTCATAAATAAACTAAGTATTGTTACATTTTTATGTTAATTAAAAAAATTTGGGACTTATATGTTGAAAAATGAAAAATTATCGATCTACCTTATTAAATCTTATTCATCATCCAAATCTAATCAATCAAAACTGAAAACAAATAATCGATCTGATCGATTAAATGATTACCTGTGATCATATTGATCGGTCGATCGATCTTTTCTCGGTGTTTTTTCGCATCAGACATTTAAGATGCCCGTCCACCTCCTAAAATTCAGCATAAAATGTACTAACGCAGTGAGTGTTTTGTGGGCAGTACAAGAAAGGTAAAATTTTATTTCAACAAGGATTTAATAGAGAAAGAATGGATCTACAGTGTGCCTTTTTAAAATTTGGATGAAAAAATTGTACATGATTATAAAAATTCCGAAAAATTCAGAAAAAATTCAAATTTATGCAAACTTCACACGGTTTATATCTCATGATAGAAATTAATTTTTAATATTTTAAAAAGGCACATCTGTAGATCATTTCTTTCTCTATTAAATGTTTTTAAAAACATTATCCTGAAGTCAATAATAAGTACACAGTTTACTCGCAACGAAAACACTTTTACAGTATTTTTCAACTTCAAAATGACATTGCATTGCTAGGATGCGAGATGAGTTTCGGGCTGGTTTCATGCAGCCGTAGTAGTGGGGAAAAAAGTGGAATAGAAAAAAAAAGTAAAATTGAGAGTATTCTAGGAAATCGGAAAAAACGTAGGCGGGCCACTTAAAACCAAAATTCAAAGAAAAATCAGAGCAATAATTCAATAGGAAACATCTCAAATTGCAATATCCTACGCTTTCTGCAATACATTACGACATCCTACATCTAAAATTTAGTTCGATAATAATTTAATAACTTCAGAAGGAAACCATACAAAATGCGCGTTGAATTTCAGGTGAACTTTAAATAAATACAGCGAATCCGAGCACCAACTTTTGGATAAATTCCACCAAGTTTTGTTTGACTTTTTTATGAGTTCGAGTTGCTATTAAATTTAACGAATGATTTTCACAACGGTTGAGATATTAAATAAATTAATAAATTACATTCAGGTCGTTCGTTAAGTTAGAATGTACATTTCAAAATTGCCTCATATTAGTACAGTTTGCGAGGGAATAGGTGTAATAAATTATATTCATTGCTGTATAAATCAAAAAGACTTTAGTTTAACAAAGATAAATGAAGGAATAAAGGATATTACACAGATAACTAAGGACAATGTTGCAATTGCTACGTCGTAGAAACATGAACTAACCCTAAACCATATTTTATATGCAGTTGTTACCTCCTGTCTAAAAGGGAGGTACCTACGCAGGGATAGTGAAAAAATTTTATGTCAAGATTTTTGTTAATAAGCATACGATTTAGTACCTACAGTACCATTTGTACATCTTAAAGAGGAGCTGATATGATTATGGAGCTAATACAAAACTTGGATGTCATTCTAGACCAAAAAAATCAAGAAAGAGTTTCTAAAATCTAGTTCCAGTCCAGATTTTTGTTAATAAGCATACGATTTAGTACCCACAGAACCTATTTTGATTATTTTCACGAGGATGTCTGATGAACAAAAATTATAATATTTTGCATTATATATTTGTACATTTTAAAGAGGAGCTGATATGATTAAGGAGATAATACAAAATTTGGATGTCATTCTAGACAAAAAAGTTTCTAAATCTAGTTCCAGTTTCTAGTCGAAAAAAGTATAATGTAAAACAGACTTTACAGATTCTGTATATAAACTTCGAAACCAAATTTAAATTCGGCGAAGTGTATACACATTTTCATTTCACAATTTAATCTTTGTTGCGCCTTTTACATTCACTTCTATTCCCATTAAACAAAATAGTCTGACTGTGTGCGATTCCTCATTATTAAATATAATATTTATAAGGAACTCAGGCACACTGATGGCAGATAACACCAAATACACAAACGTACTTTATAATGCCTTTACTGACTCGTGCGACAACCCCAGATATACTGACTACTCAACACTACAACCCCGGTTAGTATAGTATAGTTCTAATAACAACATCTTACATAAACATCACTTATTTATAATACATTCTTTAAATATCTTATAGACTAAGAGCTAGCGGTCAAATTAGTGTGGACATTTTATTAGTGGCGAAATTGAAGGGCTTGGGCCTTGCATATCTATTGAAGATGGAATATCCAGTCTGCCATTCCGAAGTGACCGGATTCGGCTTCCTTATATATTAAATAAAATTTAAATCAACATCATTATCTTAAGCTCTACATACATCAAACCAAATATAACTCAGTTCAATAATATAATATTAACTCTTACATTTGTTGGACTTTGCATAGGGCAAATAAAATCAACACGTCGCCTAAACACAGTTTTATTTAGTCTCCGATCCGAAGACTGTTTAAAATGTAAGTGGAATTTAGTTTACCAATAGCCTTCAAATAGTACGAAGGTAATACGTAACGTTAGCGTCAGTATCAGTAAATATACACTATTATTTCTTCACTCAAAAATTGTTCAAATGATTTGTTATCAGTAGGTAGTATAAGTATTCGTGTACTATCCAATAAGGGTGTATTAATTTGACGATAACAGATATATAGCTTAGGTGCGGTAAGTGCAGGGACTCGAACCGAAAAAAAATAAAATGAACACGGTTAAAGAATAATTAGGTTTACCGACTGGCCACGTTTTTCATTGACAACCCTAGTCAGTAGTAATTAGATCATAGCTATTTCTAGTAAGCTGTCTCTGCTGGTCACTAATTGTGCGAATTCATTCTGTCACTAAATACTAGTTTTGCAATTTAATAATTTGTGCCTTATATACCTAGTGCTATAGAAATATATGAAAAATATAAAAAACGTGTAAGCTTAATGTTACATTATAAGCTAACAGGTAAATATTGCTGTGAAATAATGAAAAGGGATTCAGAAAAACAGTCAATGTAGATATAGGTTATTTTAATTTTAGGAGAAATGAGTAAAAATCGACATGTTTTATACACTGAAGATGAATAAATACACTATGAGACTGTGTTCATATATTGTAAAATTATTTATTTATAACGACGATCTTCCTTGTAGAAAATGGAGGATTTTCAAATACGTTTTGGCATAATATTTTCGATCTAAAGGTAAATAATGGAACATGGCCACTTAGATTTATCTAAATTACAATTTTACAAACAGTCAAAGTTCTAATTTGTTGCCAAAATTGTTGTCTTTTTGAAAAAAGGCTGTGTCGAAACGTCGGTTTTTTAGTAACAAATATCTTTTGACTGCATCCCTGAATAATTACATCCTTCATTACACTACCCAGTCAATTATTCAAATTCAATACAGAAAATCTCAAATTTTTGTTGCGAAGTTGACATAAATTAGTTACTCCGGAAACAGTTAAGTACATAAGTTCAAAGAATTATTAAAATTTTTTTCAGTTTGCTTTTTACTAGCATAATTGCATAATCCTTTATTGAATTCATAGAAATCATAAAATTCTAATCTTATGAAATCTAAAAATACCTACGTATTTTCCACTCAACAAAAGACTTTTATTCCTCATGCCTTTACAGAATCCTATTCCGAGATCGATGGAAATATAGGCCGTGTCGAGAAGTGTATGACGTTATCTACGCACGAAAACCATAAAGTGAACCGTAGAGCAGACGTCAGGAGATCAACCCAACCGTGCAACCTGAATCAAAACGTTATGGAAAACAGACCTAGCGATTGAAGGAATTGATTTTGAAATATTACGTTACGTTGAGTTATAAGAAGTGATGTGCAAATTTCAGGCGTTTGTTTTTTTAGACGGTTCGTTCAATATCATGTGACAGTAAGGGCCGCAGCGTACCTACTGAGCGCCTTTCCTTTGTGCAAAGTATGATTAAGGCAACCGCTACCCGTATATTCATCTAAAATTAGTTTTTATTTGACAATGGGCTACATGCATGACTTTTTTAGAGATTAAAACTTAGGACACGTATTTTTTTATTTTGACAAAAATTTTACCAGCAAGCCCAAAAAAAGACAATTGAAAATTAATAGTGATGTAGAGACAGCTGGAACCAATAACTGGCCGTAAGCTATAGTACCGACATGTGCGGTAAGCTAAAATAGCCAACCACAGGTTACATTATTAATATGCTGCCTTCCCTCTTCCTGTTCAAGATAATGACTTCATATACAATTTTAATTCTCAATTTACTAAAAACATATAATAATTTTTAAGTAAAATTTTTATTTTTTCCTATATTTCAAACCTAACATTAGGTATATAGTAATAGAAATCTCATTTTCAATACCATGCAAGTAGCCCATTGACAACGTTGCACAAATTTGAACAATTTGTTTTAATTTAGAACAATACTGTATTAAGACATTATGGGACTCCTATAGAGAGATATTTTTTTTAAAGTACCTAACTAAAATAAATGCGCCGCAGGCGAATTTTGTTTGTAGTTTATAGTCAAATAATTTGAAATTGATTTATTAATAAAATATTAATAATAAAGAAGGATGTAATTATTGGAGAATGTAGTCAAAAGATATTTATTACTGAAAAACCGGTGTTTCGACATACCCTAGTGTCTTCATCAGGATAAATTAGTAGTTAAGATGTAAATAATTTTACATAATAATGTTTTAAAGCATGTAAAGGCTTACAAGTTCCACCAATAAGTGACGTGTAGAGAAACAAACTTTCTCAAAACAACGTCGGGAAATAACAATTTCCCACAATACAAAATAAAAACGCATTTCACAGATAACCCAGAAACACATCAGACAGAGTATAGTTGTGGACAGCTTTTTTTATTATATATTTTATATATTTTTTATTTTACATAATAATGTTATACAACAACATGTAAAATTATTTACATCTTAACTAACTACTAATTTATCCTGATGAAGACACAAGGTGTGTCGAAACGTCGGTTTTTTAATAATAAATATCTTTTGACTGCATTCCCGAATAATTGCATCCTTCATTACACTACCCAGTCGATTATTCCAATTCTTATTAATAATAAAATTAATTTACGAAATGGCGCCCCATTTGTGCGGTGAAGAACCTGCACACCCATACGCTGCAGGAAGTGGCGGATTTTCCACCCGAAATAAATCTGAATGATTATTCTTTCTATTTTACTCAATAAAAACCTAGCGTAACCTAAGCGTAATGCTCTAATAAAATAATGAACAAGTAAAAAAAAAAAATCTATTATTCTGTATCTGTATACTAAACTGAATAATTCAGGCACGTATTTGAAGGGGTGTCCAGTGGAACTTTCAATTACAGGGCATTTGATCTTGAATGAAAAAAATTCGCCTGCGACACAATTGCACAATTTGAAATTTTTAAAATCTTTGCGCCCCTCCCGTCAAAAATCCTAGATCCAGCCCTGGCGGGTCTATGACAGTAAATAACAGCGTATAGAAAACCCATCAATAATGTACACAATATAAGTAAAGTAATTATTAACAAGATTAGCAAGTGGTTATTTTTTTGTTATGTCAGTTTTAAATTAAAATTAAAGTAAAGGAAGATTGATTTCTCTACTGGATGTGCAATAAAAAGATAAATCTTTTGTACTTTATCAGCACCCTGAGGAAGACTGAATTACAGTCGAAACGTCGGTGTTTTATTGAATTTTAATAAAAATTGCTTCTCTAAAAATGTTTAAAAATACCTACGTTGAATAGTGAAGTTCGATAACTTGCTGAGTGAGACACGCAGACCCAAAGTTGCAAATTGAAAAATATGAAAAATGTTATTTCAGCTCGTATGATTTGCCTTAGGTTCAATTTTCAATTAAAAAATTAATTTCAACTTCAATCAAAGATCAAAGTTCACAAATGCTAATTATCACAGTAGTGTAGCTATAATTGATTGAGTTCATCTTTTTGTTTTTTGTTCAATGTTGACTGCTGGCTTATTGGTTGGTCATTTTTGAAAAATAATTATTACCACTGATGCTATACATCCACACTAAACTTTATCTTAAAATTTAATGTTTAGTGAAATCAATAGCATTATTCTTGTAGACTTAGGTATACTTATACTTGCCATACGTAGTTCAATTATTATTGTTATAATATCGCATAAACCCGGAATAATTAGTTTTCTGAGAATGCCATGAATAACATTATGGTAACGACATGTTTCTGATTATGATTAAATTTAAGTACCTACTTTATTGTGTACGTTATTTCTATACAACCCACTTGATATGAGTCGTCTATGGGATGTTTAAAAATATCTTATTCTTGTACTTTATAAGTGATATTACGTAAGTCTATCTTAACCACATCCTAAGTACCTACGATCAAAAATTACATGCTCAATACAAACATCAAACATCTCAGAAAATTACATGCGACACATAATTGGGATATTATTACCAAATTACTAACATTTGGGATTAGCAGTCGCTAGGATATTAATACTAGAATAGGATGTTAATAGGCTAATATAGCAAGTAACAAGCGTGATGTTCACATTCTTGAAATGTTCTGGGGATTTTATTTTGTAAGTTGGAATAAACAGTACCGTAAAGAATCATTAACGTACTTATATGGTGTTATGGATGATATATAAACGTTTATAAAATTACTATTGTATTACTACATCTTTGTATTTTTGAAGAAAGGTTTGCTTTCTTTGTTTACTTACTTACAAATAGACATCCTTATTTTTATAAAATTACTATTTTTATAACACAGATCAGATACCTAATTACACTCATATAAAATAAGCCATGAAAACAGTTTTTTCGTTATTACAGCGAATAAGAAAATCGGATAAATTTTTATTTACCTTTTAATGATTGTCAGAACAACAGCTCTAAATTTTTAAAAATCGGTATCATGTTGCAAAATCAAATTGAATATTATTTAAACATGCATTTTATAAACTCCAATAGTACATTGACTTAACAAACTGTCAGATAAAAATTCTCGTCCTGTAGACTCGAATTTTTATCAGAGATAATTCCACTCCTGTATAAAGTAAGCATAAACAAAACACAATTTTATCGCTTTGACAGCGGATAAAAAGGAAGGTAAGTTTTTGCAAGTGATAAAACCTATTTACAGTTTTCTTAGCAACCAAACAATAAACAAAACAGTAAAATGTCATTTGCTTCATATTTCTAATATTTGTCAGTGAAATGATTCTATTTTGGAAATATTTGTGAAGAAGAACCAAAGGAATCGTTAAATTATGTTGAATTACACTCGAGCATTTTATTTCCTCCGAATAAATTTCTGTTTGATATCTCAACCTTGTCACCTGAGAGCAATTTGACTCGAAAAATTGTGTTAAAATAAAATCACTCCACCTACGGTGTCGTGATTTTATTAAACAATTTTTCTTTTCAAATTGCTAGGCAACAAGTTTTCAATACAAACAGAAATTTATCCGGCAAAATAAAAAGCACTTGTGTAATTACAGTTGATAATAATACTATAATGGCTCATTTACCGGACTGATATCATAAACTCCAGTAAACATGAATATGTATGAAATATAAGAATTAAATGAGACTGAATTGATTTTACAAGGAGTCTAATCATGAGTGGTTTGCTCCTAGTTCGATCTAAAATATAAATTTCTTTAAAAGAAATAATATTAAGTGTTGACTGCGTTGAGTGTCTTTTTGGTTACATATTTTCTCCCAACACGAATGAATACCGACGATGACGTACGGTTTGGATATTGACAATTTAATATACGTTCGGGGGTTCAAGAAACAGAAATCCGAGAGATATGTGAAAAGATTTGATATCTCAGAGGTCTTTTAGCTGACATTTATATTCCATAATTTATCCGGGCATTCATTTTCTTGTGTACACTACGGTGACATTTCCGATGACTGACACGTAAAAAGAGCCAGAATAAGATGGCGTCGTTCAGTATTTGGAAATTATATTTATGTGGACTTATATAGCAGGGATTATTTTAATGGGCAGTGAGAAAATGAAAAGTGCATTGAGAATTTTAAATTTGTGCTAGATTTTCAATTGCTATAATTCAAATTCATCTTAAAATTGTACAATTAATTTGTGAATGTTGATTCTAAAATGCGTAAATTAGCTTAGGTTTTATTTAGTTCTGCATATGTTATTAATAATTTTTTTTGCTAAATTAGAAATTATGCAGTTACTGGAAGATCAAAACTGTGAGAATATTTTTGACTTCAGAGACAAAAGTTTGATTCACAGTTACCGTAAAATGTCCGAAGGAGTACAAACAAACTCACTTTTACTATCACTACAACATGCTGCATGAAATGTCATTATTTTTTATCATAAATCACACCATACATGCAAAATTACAAAATTTACTGTCATATTTTAGATATTGTTATTGTTTTCAACTATGACAGCAAGCCTACCTGATTTGTTTTTCTTAAAACTTTTAATATTGTATATCCAATTTTTTTTATTAATTTTAAATATTTTTCACTGTGGTAGAAAAAATAGTATGCAACACACTTGCGGAAAAAACTATGATAGGAGAACTCGCTGACGCTCGTGCTCCAACTGATGTCATACTAGTCTTTCAATGATGCCCTTTCCACACTTGTATTACAATATACTATTAACGTGAAACATTTTTCATATCCATGGTTACGACTTTGACAGCGATGTGTTAGAGCGTTGTTTTTAAAATGAAACAAGGGAATCAATAATTTAACTGTAAGATATTTGAGCACTGCAATTGTTCCAAGGAACGCTTTCAACATAAACTTTTTAATTGTTCAAAGTTTGAATCGTATTTCCAGGTAGCAGCAGCGTGACACCAATTAACAAATTCAAATTTATTCCCTGTTTCATTTTGAAAAGAACGCTCTAATACATTGCTGTCAAATTCGTAACCATGGATATGATAGATCCATGTTTCACGTTAAAATAAACTCACTATATAATAGTGTTGCCACGAAACGAGACGAGACGAGATAATTACCTATCTCGTCTCGTCTCGAAATACCGAGATAAAACCCTGCCGAGACGAGACGAGATATGACCGAGACGAGACGAGATACTCTCTGTCTCGTCTCGTCTCGTTTTATCTCGTTTTTAAAGATCTAAATATTTTGTTGAACAATATACATTCATACATACATAAATTCACGCCATTTGAACAATATAATAATATCTAAACTCGTAAAGATAACTCGATTCGATAATTTTGAGCCGGTTTTTAAGAATAATAATCATGTTTGGTACAAAAGTTTAATTCACTGCCACTAGATGTCTCTGGGACTGGTTCGCGGTGTCTCATATTCAATTTTTGTGCTTCCCCTTCATGTCTATGTTGTTACAAGTGTAGGTAGGTACCGGTAGGTACTACATAATGTTTGTTACTGTTACTCATACTGTTATGATCCACAGTACCTTCACAACAATTTGCTACTGTACTTCTCGTAAATAAACATTTAATATTCATAATTTGCATATTAAAAAAATACGTACCTATACTATGTCCATCGAACACTAAAACTAGTGGGCAGAGTCAAAACTGCGCAGTACAATGTGCGCAGAAGTAGGCTTTACAAGCAACAAATTTTAAAAAGCAGAAATATTAAATAGTTTTATTTGAAATAAATACGGAAGAATTATATATTTTATCATTTATGTATAACATAATTTTAAAAGAAATATGAAGTACAATTTTTATTTACGAACGATTTTTTTGATGACCGATCTCAGCAGTTGTTGAGCTTGCCAATATAGCAATACCATATTTCAATTTCGAGCACATTTGTGGGAGGAGCATCTACTTTCTACTCTATCTGTTCGGTGGACATAGTATAGGTATATTATATTTGTCGTTGTGTAAGCCTAGACATTACAATAATTTTATTGTCTATGCATCAAAAGTTACACTTCACAGACTGCCAGCTGTCAATAAGATAGCTCTTTGTCAATCTGCGAAAGTTTATTTTTTTACAATAATAATTCAAATTAAAACAAATATAATTATGCATTTTATTTTAGTGTTTACCTTTCAAACAAACCTAAATTTTCTTCAGTTCTCCAACATTTTTGTATTAAAAAAATAAATTATTTGCAGAAACAAAATCCTATACTTTTGATTGCTTGCAAGTTCCAGTACGTAAGCACATGTCTAATATAGCACATAGACACATTATGGATCTAGCACATTCAAATACATGGACATCTAATTAATCTACTTAATTTATTATCATAATCGAGACGTTCGAGACGTCTCGTCCTCTCGTCTCGTCTCGTCTCGTCTCGACCCTATCTCGGCTTCTTTTATCTCGTCTCGTCTCGTCTCGAAAATCGAGATAAAATATCGCCGAGACGAGATAAACAGTAGGCGAGACGAGACGAGACATCTCGTTTGTCTCGTCTCGTGGCAACACTACTATATAATATGAGACGAGAGGTAATAAATTGCAACAAGTTTTCATTATGTGATATGTGCAGTGGGAAAAAAGCTTAGAATAAACTGTGGGACGTAGGTAAATAATTTAAATATTCACTGTTTTCTGAAAGATGATTAACAAGGAATAATTTACTTTGTTGATCCATATTGATCGCCGGTACGCAGATGGATACAATTTCTTTGAGAACCGTTATATTATATTATATATTGAAATCTGATCCAGGCATCGATTATACTCGTTGTCAGGCGTGAATATCAAAACAGTATCACGTTATTTCAACACATTCGTATTGCGATGTTACTCTGGATAACTTATCCTGACATTGTTGTAAATTTAGATATCAAAGTGTCATATTATATACCTAATAATGTTAAGAGGTATGTTTATTTCCTATTCAATTTTGTATGTAAACCTGTATTTGAAGATATAAACTCGACATTTCAATACAATTTACAGAAAGGTTTTCATTTACAAAGAAAAAGGATTTTGTGATGCACGCCGAACATAGGCTACGTGTTTTTTCAAATTATATGCTTTTTTACAATTTGGCAACATCGGTTTTGATGATTAAACATTTAACTTATTTTGACTATTAATGTTAAGTCTAACCTTGAGGAAGCCACAAATGGTGGCGAAACGTTGGTTTATTTGACTTAAATAAAAAATATTTTAACCATTGACTACATTCATGTGTATTCATTCTTTAAAATACTGACTCCAGTCGCTTAAATTATTACTGCAAAAAAGATAAAATTATACATTATTACAAAATTCATAACTTCAAACGAGAAACGTAGCATCATTCTTGTTTTCTAGTACCTGTTTTTTGTACAACAGATTATTAAAATATTTAGAAACTTTAAAAATAATCTTCGACAATAAATGTCAAGTTTGTGCCGTTTTAAATTCTAGTAAATTACAATTATTTTAAAACTGGCTTTAATAAGTTACCAACTTACCTATGAAGGTAATACATTATTTTTGTGTTTCCATCACATTATTTGTGTATTAAAATATGCTACCTACTTAATTTTGCGAATTTTTTCAAAAATTTCTTTTTGTTCCACGCTCAGCACTTCTTGTAATATACAGGGTGTTTCAGGGTTATGTATCCTAACTTTCTAACTTAAAATATGAATGTAGAACCTCAAAACATGAAACAATTTTCATTTGGAGATAATCTCGCAAACGCTTCATTTAGGAGATGTTGGCTTCTGAAGATACAATAGGAATTTGAACAATTTTGTAAAAATAAAGGAATAAATATTACTTATAATCAACTGTTTGTATTGCTAATAACAATAGGAATTTACAAAATTTGTTAGAAAATAATGTTAACATCCAGCCCGAAAGCAATTGTTATCCCACAATCCCACCTGTCGATGACAGAACAAGTAACTGCTCGATATTGCTTCTCTGTTATTTCTTCGCGTTGGTGTTTCAATTGCAAAACGATCACCATGTCAGCATACTCACTATTTTTGTAAATGTACGTTACATGATAGCAGCTTACTTCACAACAGATTTAAACGAACTAAATTTATTTTGTATGAATAAAGAGAGTTCTGTGTTCGATGTGGACATGTTAATAAATCTTATTATTCAATTAATGATGTATCAAAATAATAAAAATCTTATGTTAAAACTTGGTTGGAATCAGTGACGGACTCAGGAGATAGTTTTAGTATAAAGCGACCAACAGAAGAGATCTTTCCATTGCCCCCATTGATATCTGACGTGAGTAAATTTCAATAAAATTAAAATATGAAAACGTAAACAACTTTTGATCTCATCTGCAACTTTAAAAGCTATCCCTATACGAACCGTTTGCGAGAAAATCTCCAAATAATTTTTTTTCTTGTTTTGAGATCCTAGATTCATACTTTAAGTTAGAATACTTACTCCTGAAACACTCTGTATATCCTTAAATTTGTTTCCCGAAGTACAGTATACCTTGTTATGTAAATCAGACATAAAGTACTGAACGAGTATATATATATATATATATATATATATATATATATATATATATATATGATATTATACCTCTAGGGCCATTAACACTCTTTCGGACCAGAAGTCGTCCTCGAAAGACAAAGACATCTTCTACCCTTGTTGCATAAGGACTACCGCGCACTAGCGATTTTAAAGTTGACCGATTTAAAAGTTTCTCAATTTAAAAAGTACTACTACCTTTGAGCTCCGCACACTATATCGACTAGATAGTTGCCGTGGACTTGTACTTGCACTTGTCAGTTGTTAACTTGTCTTGTACAAGATGGATGTTACTGAAGTAGCATGTCTTTGTTCACTAATTATTAATTTTTTAGTTGTTCTGATTAAATAGATGCCTATGTGCGCGCTACCTCATATAATTCAATGTGTTTTTTTTTCTTGATTTTTAAGTTGCCGCAACAAAATCGCTAGTAACTATGAAGTATAGATTTTATTTGAAATTTTAGGCGTTAAAAGTAATGAACTTAAATCAACAACAACGGTAATTCCTAAGTCGTTTTGGCAATGAAAAAACAGGTTAGTTACGAGAGAACTTTAATTCACTTAATCGTACAATAATTGGAACAATATAGCGCAGCTCTTAACGAATTTCAGGAAGTGAAGTTTGTTCGTGGTTTCCAGCAAATTAGTGAGATTAATTTGATCGTTTGTTCTGCGTTTTTATTGCGAAAGAGTCGTTTTATCTAAATTATGGAAATGTTCTGAAATTGAGAGGTTTACAGAAGGTTGTTCACCCGAGGTGGAAACGGTGTGAAAGAGATAAGTTGATTCGTTTTTAAAATGGTAAAAAACATTTGTATATTTGAAAGCTTCTCTAAACCGAATTACAAAAAATGTTTCAACTCGCAACTCTATATTCGATTCAATTTCACAAATGCGACTTCAAAGGGAACTGCGGCCAATATGCTATAAGTAGGTATTTTAGCAATTTGAATTTATTCACTCTTGCTGTGCACTTATGGATTAAATAGGTAAAGCTGAATTTTACTAATTTGAGTGCACGATGACCAACTGTGATTTAGATAACTCAAGTTCGAATCCAGTCTAAATTGCACACAGAGAATAATACAAAGAATAACATTTCACACAGATAATGCTATATTGTGCATAGCCGTGTGCGTTATGTGACCGTCTGTGCTTCAGACAACTCAGGTTCGAATCCAGTCAAGTACACATTTTGTTTAAAGCTGATTTTACACTACTCAATTTATTAGGTAATCAATATAAATTGATAAAGTTGGGCTCAATTTTTTGATCAATAAATGCCAAGTAAAACATATTTTTGTTCTTATTACACGCATCAAGTTTTTCTCAATACCTCAATATATTATGAAAATTTTAATAGTACCTATCTACCAACGGTACCAAACCAACCCATGTATAGGTACCCAAATCAGCAGTAAACTTTTATAAAATGAAAATGGTAAACACAAAGATTGGCTACGACAAAACTAAGAAAAATTTCCCTAGAATTTCCTAAAAAAATTTAGAAAAATAGAACACGTTCTATTCAGGGCCGTAGTCAGGGGGAAGCAGGCAGAGTAAAGCCCTGCCTGTAAAAACTCTTGCCTTTCCTGGAGCTGGAAACTTAATTTGTACCTACTTTCATCATTTTACAGATAAAAATCTTGAAAAATTAATATTATATTATTTACTTGCAAAATCAGAAACCGTAGTTTGACATCTGGCATTAAGTACTACCGTCATATTTTCAAATTACTGTCGTGCCAGGTTTTGCGCGTCGGCGTTCTATTTGAGTTGGTAAAAAGAAAGTCAAAAATTGAATATATAAATTTTGTTTTCTAAAAGTTTTGGGGCATCTGTTATGCGATAATTATTTATTTTTGCACAAGAAACAGTTGAAATAATGCAGCTTCAATTCCTTTTAAAAATCTAACTTCCAATTATAAGGCATTTGGCCTTGAGTGAAAAAAAATTTCGCATGTTCCTTCCTCAAACAACAACAATATTACCCTTTTTACAAAATGTTTGACCCTTCCTAAAAATATAACCAGGCTACGACCCTGGTTCTATTTAGTTAAATTTAGGTAAAGAAAAAAATATAACATTTTTCGTATTTCACACAACAATAAATTGAAAACAAAATTTGGTCAATAAATTGAATCGTGTAAAACAGGCTTAACTGCACATAAATTCTATGGTGTGCTTATCACTAATAACCATGAGAGAGTTGACTGCTGATAACCGCACACGGCAAAAAAATATTTATCTATACAGGTGACAGCTGGCTCACAGTATGTAAGGCTGCCCCATCCAATTTGAATAAACGACGAAATACTATTTTTGCTCTAATTATTCAGCTAATGTTTATGTACTCGTATGCGCTACTAAATTAAAATTTAAAGTGTAATTAGTATAATGAAGAAAACATAAAACGAATATTAGTTTTATGTAGCTACACAGCCAAATAGTATTATAAACTTACGGTTTCTTATTCCTTTCTTTATTCTTATTCGTCGAAGCTTACCTGGAAAGAAAAATAAATATTAGTATAAAATACCGTAGCGAAATCTTTTGTAGCTATTTGCATAACAATAGCCAGCATTGTGCCAGAGTCTAAATTTAACATTTTTATCTTGTCAGTTTTATTTTATTAACTTTTCAAATGCTCTCTGAATTTTAATGGACTATTCATTCAGTTAAGGTTTCCATGAAATTCAACACGAAAATTTTGTATGTTTTTCAATAAAATATAATTTTACAATAATATTCTCTTATTTAATAACATAAAAATTATTATGCATAACCGTAACATTAAATATTCACAGTAAATAAATATGTACATGTTTACAAAACAAATAAAACAATGGCTAAAATAGAAACATTCAAAATAGGCCACAGAATTTATAGTACAATAAATTGCCTGAAATTTACCGGTGTATTTTCAGCTTACAGCACAGCTTATGCAATGATAAAATATTGTAAATTGTGATTTAACTCTTATGAAAACAAAGTGTCTTATTAATTATACTTTATCTTCTACAGATTTAGAATAAAAAGATATAAATTATAAATTTATGATCAACATCAGATAAATTGGAAAAATTTGTACCATTTTTTCAATTTTGAATTTTCTACTGGTGTTAGATAAACAGAAATAAAGTCTACAATGTGATAAAATGCTCTCAGGCTCTCAATACGGTAATTTAAACACTTATGTAAAAATATATTTTCGGCACTTATTATAAAACTATTTAGTCTCAAAATGTAACTTAATAATAATGTTACGAAGGGATTAGAAAAATAACTGTCAAAAAAGTTAAAATTGACGTCCGCAATTCAGGCCGCGAAGTAAATAGTATATTGTGCAACTAGTGCAGAAAAGCACCTATTGCTCACGAGGTGTGAGAGTTCCAGCACGAGACGAAGTCGAGGGCTGGAATCACACAAGTAGGCAATAGGTGTTTCTGCACGAGTGGCACACTATACTTTTTCGACGACCACACTCTTTGGTAAGATAAATAATTCATTTTTTTAAAAAAGAACAATCTTGTCAACAGTTAAATTCTAAAATGTAAAAGCGAAAATTAGATTTCAATATTTTGAAATTTATAATATTAGTATGAAATATTGAGATTATATTATATTATATAAACATTTAAGTAATTAGCAAATAATATTTTGTAACTTATAAACCTAAAAATACATATATAAAAATTAACATTATATTACAGTTGGCAACTTGTGTGAGAAATAATTTCTCCCACTTTATCCCACGACTGTGAGAAATGAATAACTTTCGGGCTATGGAAAGCATGGGAAAAATGCAATTTTCCGTAGTGGTCGTAGAAAAACATTTTTGTACGATACATTTCGCGGCCGCGTTGCTATTAGTAACGGCTGCGAAGTAAATTTATTGAGTTTTGCATTATGTCAGATATTTTTGGCACATGTTACAAAAAATAAAATGAGTGATTTTAATTAGATGAATTGCAGTTGCACAAAAAATATTGTGTGTAACTCGTTTAATATACTCGAGAATTTCTAAGCCTTGGCCTTCGCCTCGGCCAAAAATTCTGTCGGACGCTAAAATAATTTTATTTTGTACTGTTACATTTTCGGACTATTTATAGACCGCAAGATAGAACTGTAAAGGTCTAGGTCGCAAAATTTTGCGGCTTATAACAAGGCCATTGCTAGGTAATATCATTTAAAAATAAATATTCTTGCCATTTGATATGTCATATTTATTAAATAAAATGATTAAATGAATTACTGCACTCGAGAAGAAACAGTATGAAATAAAATTTTATATATATCTCAGACAAAAAGTGTCATTAAGGTACTTACAAGTAATTTCGATCTCGGCTAGACGCCTCGGTCGTAAACAACTTGCTTGTAGCTTAATGTTTCTCATTTTGTTCTGGATGCATAAAAAATACTATTATGTGATGTTGAGATTTAAAATTTTGCCACCAAGGCTGGACATTTTTAAGAAACGGAACTTTTGGTTTCATGAAAATGTAAATTTTATTAAACATTACCTACTATATTTTTCTCTGAAAAACTAGTTACAGTATAACAAATAAAATAATATATAGGTAACCTTTATACTCACTGGTATAGGTAAGTAAAACTATATCTTAAAAAATTGTAACCAGAAATGGTATATTTCGTCATTTTACGAGACGGAACGGCAAAACTGGTCAATTTCACGAGACGGAACGGTATATTGTGTGTTAGTTGCACGAATCGGAACAGCGTTCCGGTCTATTTCGAGCCCTGTTTGCCATTATACGAACCAAATTTAAAGTTTAATTTTCTTTGCAATATTTTGTTTAATTAATTTGTGTAATATGTAATATAAGTATATAATGTTAGCATGTTTATTTATAATAAATAAATGGATTGCTTGACGCAGATGTAATTCACTTTTAACCAAATTGAATAAAATATAATATAATTAATAGGGCAGCTGTTGATCATTAATAAATTCCCACTTGACAAAATAATATTGCCAGAACATTTCAATTACCTATTAAAATTCTATTAATATTAATATCCTATAGCGATTGTTAATGTCCGCCTTTAGTAACATTATCTATGTAACATCCCAATGTTAGTAATTTGGAAATAATATCCTAAATTATGCATCCCATGTAATTCTTTGAGATGTTTGTATTGAGTTATTGAATATGTAATTTTTGATCGTACTCAAGATGTGGCTAGGATAGACTTAAGCCTGTTTTACATTATACTTTTTTCGTCTAGATTCATCCGAGAAGTTGCTAGCTATTTGTAGTATAATGTAAATCAGAAATTCCCATTCTAGTTCCGTTCGATTTCCATACTTTTTTCTAGTATAGGTACCTATAGAAATATATGCTCCGCTCTATATTTTTCTATTCGAGATTCATACTAGATTTTTCTAGACATGCGCAGTTCAATCTGGGGTCAGTTTGACCAACCTTTAAAAGTTTTGATATTTTGTTTTGATTTGATCAAGTTGACGTTTATGAGTTTTGCGTTTGTACGTGTTAATATTTTTTCCATTATAAATTCTAACCTCAAATCTTATGTTATCACTTGTCAGAATAAATAAGAATGTTTTTTATTATTTTTAAGTTGCCTAACTTGGAACATTTCGGAAAAAATCGAAGAATTCCGAAAAAAGTAATGTAAAACAGGTTTTACGTAATATTACTTTAAGTATAAGAATAAGATTTAAACATCCCATAGACGATTCTTGTCAAGTGGGTTAACATAATAGATACATTTAGTAAATAAACCTACAATGTAATTTACTAAATACTTGTTATACTGACTGAAAAATGTTCGAGCTTCGAGCTTGTTATTTCATATTGAATCTTCACAATTTCCAAAGTACAACAAGAGTTTACGTATCTGCTATCTGGCATCTACCTCTCAGGTAGAATTACTAAACTACTCTGTATTTATTTATACGCTACTAAATATTATACGAGATTGTATAGCTTTGAGTAGGGCTGAATAGCAGCCACAACAACAGAGGTGAAACATGAAATGTGGAGCGTTTGCTAAGCTTCACAGAAACGAGGATACAGATACGCGGAGGTAGACGAACATCATGCGAGCGGAGATTGCAGAGGTGGATTCATACATTTTAAGCCTGGAAATCTGAGAGGGGCTTCTATCCAACCAAAATCTCAAAAATCAACAATTAAAATTGCTGTTTTCCTCCTGCCAGAGCCGGGAAAGATACTTTTAAAAAATATCTTAGATATACTTTTATATAAGATATTTATTTGTATAAATTTGTGCAATATACTTCAGTATCTAGATGTTTTTAATTCGAAGTATCTTAAGATACAAATATTTCTTAAAAGTATTTGATACATCTACTTACATACAAAAATGTATCTAAAATGTTTTAGCTACTTTTATAAATATTTTAGATACTTTTATATACAGGGTGTAACAGAAATAAGTGCTTTAAATTTAACCAGTAATGTAACTCGTCGTGAGGAACAATGTTACGTAAAATTTTTTTTAGAAAACGCATTTTTAAAAAGCATTTTTTCAACCCCGTAAATTGACGAGTCGTTCCACATAATTATTTACTTCAGTAGCATTACCCATGAAATCATTGTTATTGTCAATTGATTGTTGTGTCACTTGTTCCAATTAAGTTTTGACATAAGTAATATTTTGGTAATAAATCAGATATTACAAATAAATATCTTTCAAAATGCCTGCGTTTACAAATAACGAATATACAGACATTGTGTTGACCTATGGTGAAGCTCTGGGAAACGGTGCTCAAGCCCAACGAATTTACATGGAACGTTTTCCAAATCGTCGTGTGCCTCATGTGCGCACATTTGTAAATGTTGTACAACATCTCCGTGATTATGGATCGTATAATCCTGCAGCTCAAGATCATGGTAGGGAACGTCATCATCACATTGAACATGTTGAAGAGGCTATTTTGGATGGCATTGAAGCTCAGCCTGGAACCAGTACACGGAGACTATCATCACAACACGGAGTATCACATACGACAGTTTGGAGGATTTTAAAAGAACAACATCTACATCCATACCATGTACAAAAAGTACAACATTTATTACATATAGATCCACCTCGTAGACGTCAATTTTGCGAATGGGCTATTGGTAAAATACAAGAGCAGCAACATTTTGTATCACTTGTATTGTCAACTGATGAGGCGGGATTTACAAGAGAAGGTATTTTCAACATGCACAACACACACATTTGGACAAACGAAAACCCGCACGCTATCAAGGAAAACAACTACCAGCAGCGATTTTCTTTAAATGTTTGGGCAGGAATCATAGGTGGACGCACACGAATCAGCTGATTGCAGCTTGCAGCATTGCGCAATGCGCACAACAAAAATAAATGCGCAACAAATAACAGGCAGTTCCAGCACTATCACTGCGCAGAATAACAAGAACAGCGTAGCATAAATTAAATTAATAGTGAACATGTGTTTTTGTTTTGACAGTCGGTAATTGTTGTTTTTTAATTTGATTGTTGATGTGTTCCATAGGCGGGTAATCAAATTTGTGAAAAATCTTTGAAGAATTTTAACTCAAAAACTAGAAGAGTTAGGAAAAAATGGATTACGGTACATTATTTCTCTCGTCGAGGGACATTACAGGTTAAAATTAAAGCACTTATTTCTGTTACACCCTGTATCTAAGATACTACTTTAATACTTACATCTAATTTAGATAGATTGCAGGAAATTATTTAGATAGTTTAATAGTATCTAAATACTTAAAAAGTATCTAAAAACATTAAATATATCTAATGATAAAGTATCTTTATTTTAAAGATAAAAGATACATACATATTTTAGACAAAGATACATTTTACATAAAATAAAAATTATCTAAGATAAAGTATCTCAGATACTTTTTGTATGATACTATCGAATATATTTTTTCGTAAGATACTTCCAGCTCTGCCTCCTGCCTAAAGGAACGTATATTGCTGTCCTTAGAAAAAGCAAAAATGCTGTATTAGCTATTATTTTATGCAGAGTGGTTTTGAAGTTAATGTCATAAATTGAAGGGTAAGTAGTATGACATGTGTAGAATTTATTAAATATTCGAAAAATAAAGGGTAATTTACCTGCAGCATTTTTTGTAATACCGCAGATTCGTTTTCCTATAAAGAGGCTCGTCTACCTTTTTTTCAAATTCCTAGAATACTCTCGATATTACTTTTTTCTATTTCATCCTCTTCCTCCCTAGTGTGGCTGCCCGAAACCAGCCCGAAACTCGTACTTTCCCGCATTCTAGCTATGCAATGTCATTTTGAAATTAAAATATAGGTACTGTAAACATGGCTCCAGTATTTCCTGTATAAGAAATTAAGTAAAACAAAAATTATTCGAAAAAGGAAGCTTAGTTGCAAGCTTCTTGCTTTTTAAATTTTTCTTGCCATTTATAGTGACCGAAAAAAATCATATCAAATATGACAAAAACCGCAAAAACGTAATTTTGATTTTTTTTTACTTTAAATTCCTAGACCAAAGACAAAAAATAAAAATATAGAATCATTAAGACATCAATAAAGCATCATATATTTCAATTATAATTAAAGTAAACACCTCTGTAACGCTGTAAAATTTTAGGGTAGACGTATATATTAAACACAAACAAATTTTTGACTAGGAAACATGGAAATCAATTTTGAGATTTAAAATAGTTATTTGTATCACAAGGCCAGAAACTGACCTTTTGCAAGAGCGCGTATTTTTGACACGCCGAGCCACAGGCGAGGCTTGCAAATTACGAGCCTAGCATAACAGTTTCTGGACGTGTAATACACAATATTTTATTTGCCGATTTCATTACAAAAATATAAAATAATTATACATAACCTAAAAAATTGTGCACTGAATACTTGCATTTGAGCTTAAAATATATTTATTTCAGTTTCTATTAACGATTTACGTCTAAAATTTGTCAAAATCTTGTTAATTCTTGTATAAAAAATATTCAACGCATAAAATTGACATCTGCTTGACAACTGTAGTAATGTCATAATGTCAATATGCCAACCTATAACTTCCGGTTGTTTGCCGGCCTAGGCTGGCAACAAAGAGTTTCTGGCGGATTTTGAGATATGGAAAACTACCGATGCCGACCGGAGGCATATAAAAATTATTTCTGTTTCGTAATCTACACATGTCATACTACTTACCCTTAAATTTATGACATTAACGTCAAATTTAGCCAGTATAAATTCATACACAAATTTTGCAGAAACGTCTATGCGGCTTTTTCCTATTACAATTGCTTTATATAAATATAATAATAAATTCGAACATTTCTTAGGACAGAGACATTCTATCTTGGTAGTATATTTGTAATAATTTATGCAGAAAACAAGTCTCAAAATTTGCATATAGAACCTTCTTCCTAAAAAGGACAGTATAGGGATCGAGAAAAAAATAGATGTTGAGATTTTTGTCAATACGCACGTTTTAGTACCTTTAGAAGCTGCTATTTTGACTACGTTCACGCGGATGTATGCCTGTTAGATATGCGCTTTCATTGTCATTCATTATCTGATCATCTCAAATTCTACTGAACATCAAATTCCAATATTGTGCTTGATGGGAGATTATACGATCGATTCACGTTCCTCGTTTATTCCGTAATATGCTATACCTATCAGATGTTTGATGTTTAAATAAAGGCGAGATGAGACCAGGTACACAAATTGTTTTACGTCACTCGGGGGAGGAAAGCAGTGTTTTCCTCTTGCTAATGGAGGGAGGGAAGCGAGTTTTTCCTCCCGCTCGGGAGGACCGTACTTGTTTTCCTCCCGAGCGGGAGGACCGTACTTGTTTTCCTCCCGAGCGGGAGGAAAACACTGTTTTCTTCCCGGTACTGGCGGGAGGAAAACATTGCAAGAAAGGTGATTTCGAGGCCCTCGTGACGTAAAATATTGTGTGTCCCACGGGAGGGAAGGCTATTCCTCCCTTGGGCGAAGGCGGCGCCCTCGCTCGGGCCGCCGCTTGGCCCGCGGGAGTAATAGCAATTACTCCCTTGGGCGAAGACGGCGCCCTCGCTCGGACTCGCCTGCGGCTCGCCTTCGGCTCGGGTCGCCGCTTCGCCCGCGGGAGTAATAGCTATTACACCCTTGAGCGAAGCCGGCGCGCTCGCTCGGACCGCCGCTTTGCCCGCGGGAGTAATAGCACGCTTCCCTCCCTAGGTGCACAAAATACTATTACCTTGCGGTAACACTAGTAATTATACCGGGTGTCCCATTTTAATCCACCACTAGCGATAACTTTGAAATAGTGCGGTGAAACAAAAATGTTCCAAATAAAAAGTTAATGTTTATGAGGGGGACATCTGATGCCGTCGACCATTTCCCCCCCCCCAGACCCCCTAGGAGGCAAGAACGGGGGGCCACTATAAAATTTTAAATGGAAACCCCTATTTTTTATTGCAGATTCGGATAAAGCGTTAAAAAGTAGGTGAATTTTATTCGGGGTGTTTTTTGAATTTGTTGATAGATGGCGCTGCAAACGTCAAAATTTGAATTTTTGATTTGCGTTACATAAAAATGTTATTTTTTCACTTGGTTTGCTAGTAAAGATAACCTTTATGTTAAAATAAGAGTAACCACTTTTTTCAGGCATTTTTATCTTTGTGGGAAAGTCTTTGTTCCAGGTGGTAGGCTTTAGGGTGGGATGCGAGAAAGGAAACAAACGTGTCATGTTGTGAGTGAGTTTCAAGTAATTATAACAATTTATTATGTGATGATTTTTGCAATTTAATTTGAAAAAAAAAAATGAAAAAATGTTGGCATTTGCCAAAAAAAAAACGAAAAAAATCTAAATTAAAAAAAAACAATCAAATTCACCTACTTTTTAACGCTTTATCCGAATCTGCAATAAAAAATAGGGGTTTCAATTTAAAATTTTAAAGTTGCCCCCCGTTCCCGCCCCCCAGGAGGTCTGGGGGGGAAAAGGTCGACGGCATCAGATGTCCCCCTCATAACCATGAATTATTTATTTGGAATATTTTTGTTTCACCGCACTATTTCAAAGTTATCGCTAGTGGCGGATTAAAATGGGACACCGTGTATATTTTTTAAGTAGGTTGATACCTTCACGCTTTATAACATTTTTATCCAAAATTATATATAAAATATATACAGTCGTAATCACCTGCTATACCTACAGGAATATTTGAATCGTACAATCTTCTATCATTTAAAAGAAAAATCAAAATCATTAATATCTGTCATTTTCAGTAATACATAAATGTGTTATTCATTCCAAAAATTAATTCGTATTTCAGTTTAAGGTACCTATATAGTTTTTGTAATTTTTATTAACTCTTATAATAACAAATAATTCTTTCCTCTTAAAGGGAGCCAAAAGTGATGTTTTCCAGTTTGATTGTAAATCCGGGCCTGGAAGATTGTTCGAGCAATCAGGAGCCTGGAACCTGGAACTGAAACTGGAAACGTTGAGCTGAGAGCTGACGCTGACGAATGAGAACAAAACCGAGGAGAATTTTTCTATTCTACCACACAGAGAAACTGAAGTAATAATTAAACTCGTGCTACATAATGGGCAACGTTGTTGAATGATTTAAATTGTGAAATGTGGACGTTTATTTTCGGTAAATATTTGATTTCTATATACATCATTGTTTGTGCTTTGAATGGAATTTTCCTGTTGAAAGTTGAATTGCTCATTATAAAAAAAATACTATGTTCTAATTAATAAATTTGTGAAATACGATATAACCACATATGTTTCATTTCTACATAGGTATTTGAACTGAAAATCGAATGATACAAATAACAACCAATGGAAGAATTGATTACAATAATTATAGTAACCATGATTATATACAAATTTAGCGGAAATATTTTACTAGTAGCTTGAGGAACTTAACTGAAATAAATAAGCGGAAACTTTACTGTCATATGTCAGTTTGACATTAAATTAAAAATTGGTTAAATTGTCATTTTGAGTGTAAATAAGCAATTAATAAGGTAAATAATACATATTTATTAATGTGAAATACAAATGTAGTAAATATTTTAGGTTTCTATTGTAAAAATAATTCAAAAATAGAGCGGCGGTGTCATTTCGATTTTCTTACCGAAACTTATTAATTCATGTCCAGGAAATTTTTATTGTACATTCCATCAATGTAATTATAGCTCAAGAGTTACAGGAAAATTATTTAATTTCTCTTGCTATTTATATGATCAACTAAGGGTCCAAATATTATTATTTAGTAATAACATTTTTGTTATAATAATTTAGCACCAATATTTACGCCAATAAAATACGCTCGGGTTATATTGATCCGGACATAATAAGTGTAACAAAATGCGAACAGAACAGCAGGATTAATAAATTTGGTTAGTAATCAATGTTGTCCATCTATATAGACTAAATAATGTCCGAACCAAGTTATAAAAATTTGGTATGATTATAATGCATATTTAATATTGACAATTTGATAATAAATGATGGATGATTCAATAATATGAAAAGAGGACTCGGCAATATTGGTTTTATGTCCATAAAATATAATAATTAAACTAAGCGATGAATACTGAATAGTCGGAATGTTGTACAAGGGGAATCAAATAAAAATCAACCTTTCAATTCCTCACCGTTTCGAATGGATTTAATTCATTCTCAAGAGATCTTGATCTACAAAAAATCAGCGTCGTAAATACAACAATTGCAATATACGATGTAGAATATAAAATAGTAAAATTTCAAACATAATTAACTAAAATATAATAACGAGCAATTAATTTGATAGTTTACAAACAAAAAACAATACATACTAATAACTTTGGCTTGAAATGTTTTAAAAATTGACATTGTAATAGTAATTAAACATAAAATAAAATTGCATAGTTGCAATGTGAACTAGAAAATCTCAAAATAATGCAGCAACTAATTTGCTAGTTCTCATTGCAAGTATGGAATTTTATTTACTGTTTAATTACTATTACAATGTCAATTTATAAAACATTTCAAACCACGATATTGGTAGGTATTGTTATTTGTTTGCAAAATATTTGATATTCGATCAATTTAATTGCTCGTTATTATATTTTAGTTATTTATGTACTGTATTGCTCACAGTTTTATAACAATTTTATATCCTACATTGTATTACAATATTGTTGTATTTACGACTTTGATTTTTTGTAAATCAAAAGCTCTTGAGAACAAATTAAATTAAGCAGCCCGTCTACGTTTTTTTCGAATTGCTAGAATACTCTCAATTTTACATTTTTCTATTCCACTCGTTTCCCCCAATACTACGACTGTCTAAAACCAGCCCGAAACTCGTACTTTATCGCATCCTAGCAATGCAATATCATTTTGAAGTTGAAAAATACTGTAAAAGTGTTGTCGTTGCGAAAAAACTGTTAGTTTATTATTGATTTCAACTATTTCAAGGTAATGTTTTTATAAAAATTTAATAGAAAAAGATTGAATCTACAGATGTGCCTCTTTAAAATTTTAAAAATAAATTTCTATCATGAAATATAACCGCGTAAAGTTTGCATAAATTTAATATTTATGAATTTTCGGAATTTTTATAATCATGTACAATATTTTTATTAAAATTTTAAAAAGACTATTAATTGATCCTATAAGTATATAATCCTTGTTGAAATACAATTTTACCATTCTTCGACTGGCCACGTAACACTCGCTACGTTAGTACGTTTTCATGTGCTGTTTTTTAGGAGGTAGACGGGCCTCTTAATTCGAAACGTTGAGAAATAGAAAAAACTATTTTTATTTGATTCCCATTGTCCAATATTACAACTATACATCGCTTAAATTACGCTACATTTATTACGACTACGTACACATAATAATTAAAAATCAATAGATGGAAATTTTCATCAAAAATTCTGTTTCTGATGGATGCATTTTTATGACGGAATTTTAAAATCTGAAAAAATGGCACTAGGCATAGGTATGGTAGGTATTAGTAAAAAGTCAATTTTAGAAATTTTTTAGCTAAAAATTTGTATTCCCATTTAATTCGACGCGAGGAATACAATAGTTAAATTATAAATTATTAATAGGTATAGTCCGTATCTTCTACCATTTTCGAACACAAATTTTGGAAATTCTATAAAAAATATGATTATGTTCAATTCAAATGCGAAAAAACAAAGCCCCAAACCGCAGTTCGATACCTGGCTTAGTTTTTGAGATATGATGCCTTGCCTCAAAATTGCAATTTGGAAAATATGAGTCAAATTATTTTAATAAACTATTCATATTATGGCTTTTACTGCATCATTAGAATAATGATTTATTCATGGGTTAAAATGAGGGCCAACAAACGTGTATAGTGCGTTTATTAAATGTATTAAATATGTACGAGTATATTATTTCATTCGATATTGCATGAATGGTTCTGAGTTGACATCAATGAACTAATGGAAAAATCGAATCAGTTTGTGAACTAGTTCACAAAAGGTTCGAAGTTTCCTGATTTAGAATTGCGTTTGATTTAGAACACGGCATACTTCTACAAACAGCACAAATAGTTCTTAGTTTTTTGACCCTTTTCTACTAAATCTTCTACTCAAATAGTAAGTTTACTTTAAAACATCTTCAGTTCCTGAAATTTCTTTGCCCCAGTTGTAAATGATCTCTGCATGAATAGTGGGAATTGGGAATGTTTCTAAACAGAAAGGTACGAAAGAAGTTCCATAAACTTCACTAGTTTAAAAAAGGTTCGTAGTTTAGCTGATTTAATCTTGTGTTTAAAAGAACAAGACATACTTTTACAAACAGCACAAATAGTTGTGTGTCTTGACTCAACTTTTTTCTACTCCATGAAATATTGGGACTTCTTCTAAACAGAAAGGTACGAAAGAAGTTCCATAATAAACTTCTTTTGCTGATGAGGTTCAGGCATAAAACTCATAATGGGGTCGTTGTGGCTTCGGCCCAACGAACGCCAAGAGATGTGGTATGAATTTATTATCATTGGAAATGGATGACAGATGCTAGGTAAGTGCTTTTTACGTCATTTCTTTTATTTTTAATTATTTTTCCTGTTTTAGAAGCGAGGATAAGCAAGCACTGCTGAATAATGTATTTGATGTTTTTTAAATTTTGTTTTCTACCTTCAACTTTAATTTGATTACATTAAATATACGTTATCTGTATAGGTACTTTAATGTCACTAATTTCGATCAAATTTTCATATAAGTAATCTGTCCTATATTGGTTATATGATAGAGATTTTTATCTTTACTTAAAACTAAAACGAAACGAAAACATTGATTTGACAATTTAATATTAAGCACTGTGTGTTGCCATGGAAACTCTGGATTTCACAGTGTTATTACTCAAAGTTGTGCTTGATTTGCGAAAATAAATAAATAATTTTATACTTTAGCATTGAATAATTATGATGCAATAAGCAGATAAATATATATTTCTTAAACTAATAATGCATAGAAGTTGAAAAAATAGTGTACTGCTTTATAATGACATTAATACACGTGAGATTTAATAGCTATCAGTATAAAATATAAACTCGTTGCATTATATACCATTTTCCAATTGATACATTTTTGACTGCTTAAATTTAACAGAAGACAGAAGTTATATTTGACTTTAAAACAAATGTGCTCAATACGGTATATGGCAAAGTTAACGAAAGGATTATACTTCGAAGGAGAGAAGTTAATTATTTTTTCCCGCGGAGTAAACGACGAGGAAAAAATACAATTCTCTCCTGCAGTGTATATAATATTTGTTCACGACCTTACTATACGTATAAAATATATATTTTTATGAATATTATAATACCTAAACTTAATGTATTTTTTAAAAATTTGAAATTAAAATAAGCATTGTACATTTTATTTTCTTATTTCATTGTTTTGTTTTAATTCAAACGTAAAAAACGTAAAATTGGCAATGAACATTATTTGAAAATATATATACAAAAAAATGTAGTGTAATAATATTGGCGACGAATATAATGATACACAAGAAATAATTATAGTTGCAAAAGTTTGTTGGACTTATTCTTTGAAAAGGTTGCACATGCAATTTTTATATTCAATTTCACTGAAAGATTAGCAGTTAATTCTCTGCCATGGGAGAAAATGTTACATTTCTGTCATGATTCTGGTGTCAAAGGTGTTAGGTACCTATAATTTATTTCCCGGTTACGAAAAAAATGATTTGCAGGAAAAATTAATTATCAAAAATAAAAGAGACGGAAAAGCAATGTGAAATAAAAACCGATAGGAATTTATTAATCAAACTGTCATGTCATGTCCCGTGCTCCGCGGATTTCTCAATTAATTGCACCTAGTTTTCTGCTAAATATTTCAATTAAAATTCCTAATTCTAGAGCATGTTTCTGGATTTACATCGGCAAAATGAAATAATAAAACTTTAAAAGAGACGTAGGTAGATCTCACTTTTATTTAGAGACGCTGGGAAGCAACTGTACTCTCCAGCATACTTCGAATACTCGGTGGATTAAAATAGAAACACTTGAGAAAAAATGAAGGAGGAATATAAACATCAATGACGTGTAATCGACAGTTTTACGATAAAACTTTCCCTTACAGTTTGACGGCCGGAGTTTGTGATGCAATGTCCATAATTGAAACAAAATGTAACTAACTTTGATAACATCACTGCAATGTTATGTTTCCACGAAAGAACAAAGCGCGTGTAAACTTTTTTTTACCTATATGAAATACAAGTTTTTTTCTATTGATTTTAGAGCAAAAGTGGGAATACAAAAGATGTACAGAATAAAAAACTGCATCGAATCAGCTTAAATATTTTTTACGAAAACTATCTACTCATGGTACGAAAAATGTTCGCTTTACTTTAAATAAGTTGCCGTTATTTTTGCGAATTTATCAAAAATTATATCTGTTGCATGCTCAGTACGTCATGTTCATGTAATATACACAGATAAAAATGTACCTATATTAGGAGTTATATATTTCAAACTAAGATTTTAATTTTAAGTAATATAATAAGAGCCATAAATTTATCGGTAAAATTTACGTTTAGTTGTTGCGTAGAAACGGACAAACGAGTGTCAAAATTGACATATTTAAATCACGACAGCGAAGCTGGAGTGATTTAAGAGTCAATTTTGACCCGAGTTGTCGTTTCTACGCAGGAATTATGAGTAAATTTTACCAATTAAATTTATGACTCGAATTATATTTGCTTGATTATTTCACGAACGATAATTATAATTAAATTGATTCCAAATGGACATTCTTGTTCTCTTAGTATTCTCCGGAATACTTTTATTAATATTTCTTCAATAGAAATATCTCCAAATCTCATTTTTAATGAATATCTTCTCTGTATATTATTTTATTTTTGACGTTTGCAACATTAAAAACATTTAATAAACAAAATGTAACCATGGTTACCCTACTGTGGTTTTATCAAATTTTATCGCTGAAAAACTGCCCTCTTCGAAAAAGTTATGCATTCTTATTGGCCAGAAATGACGTGTGTAAAATAATCGCTGAAAAACTGCCCTCTTCGAAAAAGTTATGCATTCTTATTGGCCAGAAATGACGTGTGTAAAATAATCATATATAATACCACTAGTGTTCCAAGTTATGTCGACAATTTTTGTTGCTGTATCACGAATGGTTATTACGCTTGATTGAAAATTGCACGAGTGCGTAGCACGAGTGCTATTTTCTTAAGCGTAATAATCATGAGTGATGCAGCCACAAAAATTGTCTACATTACTTGGAACACGAATGGTATTCGGAGGACAATTCACCGAATAAAAATGTATTCTTTCTTTATGAAAATGATTTATAAATAGCTTCACTTCCATTACAACAGTTATAACAATAGGATTTTGATTAATAAAGATATATTCAATTGTTTAAAATTGTCGATTGGATCACTAGTGAAAATTGTCGAAAAATTATGTCGCTGCGAGCACTAGTGATAAATTGTCGAAAAAATTCGTTTCAATTGGTGGAAAATTTATAAATCCTCAAAATTGATTGGTCCATTTTTGACAGATGACACATGAGTTGAATTGTCATTAATATACATATATTTGAAATTAATATCTGAATTTGTACTCCAATACTAAAACATTCACGTATTTTTAACTCCTACGTATTAAACACAAATATCCATATTTTTATCTTCATAATAAATATATTAGCGATAAAAATATGTATTCTTATTTTAAATACACGTAACGAATTACGTAAATTATTTTTGTCGCTAAAATCTTCTTCTCTAATATCTTTGCATTGTTTTGGTAATTATATTGATGTTTGTGTCACTTTTCTTGTTATCTTAATATAAAATATATTAGATGTAAATATAAATAGATTTATCGTAAATATACATTTTTCTCAGTCTATCCTTACATTTTTTCCTGAAGTATAAAAACAGTATGTATAACAAAACTTTTGTAGATATACATCATTTGCACATTAGAAACATGGGAAATAATTTTGATTCAACTGCGAAATAAATAGTTAATGGGATTGATACTCGGATAGATAATGTTATCAAAGGATCTGGGGACCATTAAAATGTTAACTAAGCTCTTGGCAAAATTAAACTTTGTATGGATTAAAACTACATTAGTGGTCTATCCATTACTTTTTGAATAAAATTAAACTTCCTAAATAAAAAATAACATGCACATTAATCTAAATATTTTAATACATTTTCCCAGTACCTATTTAAAATAAAACTTTCCTACTTAGCCAATCTTGAGACTGAGAAAAAGATGGGACCGCGTAAAAGGTAAAATAAAATATAATTTTTGATATTTCACTATGATCTGCTTATTCCAACAACAATAATTTTGAAAAAATTAAAGATGATTCATGACATAGATAGAAATCACGAATTGAATATGTTTCTTTATTAAAATACGTAAAATTTATTTATTGCACTTTACAATTTTACTGTCACTGTTTCAATTATTATAAATATTTTTTAATATAAAAAAATTAATTAGAGTCGATTTTAGTTGACTTAACTCATAATAAAATAATTGAAGGAAAAATAATATAGTCGAGACTGCAATAAATTTATAATTTATTATCAATATATCATAACTTAAATAATAATAATATATAAATTTATAAATTCATATTACTCTCTTTTTCCATAGACCAATAATCTCCAATAGATTGTAAATAATAAAAATCTGATGTGGCCAGCACACGACCTCCCGCCTTAACACTGTAATTTATGTGAATTTGGTTTTAGTTAGGCTTTCTTAAATTATAATTTTGCAATAAATTTACAAACTTTTTGAAAATAATTTTATAGTTCTTAGTTCTTTAAATTAGCTTTATTATTACCTTTACATTATGTTTAGTTAATAATATTTACATTTCTTTTAAAATGGTGCCACAAACATTTCAGAAATTGTGTATACGTCTGTTCATCTGTCACATTGACATATTCATTTTTGTTTTTAATTTTTTTCCTATATTGTGATTTACAAATCGTGGTAGGTAAAATTATATATCTTTGAAAAATTATTTTCCTTTATTGGTAAGAGATATAGACAAGATGTTAAATAAATATTGTAAGATATAATTTGTTCTTTGAAATGTCGTATGACAAATTGTAATTATCGCAGAATTTTCTATATTTTTTGCAAAAAATGTTAAAATGCTTCAAGAAAATACCATTTCCGGTTGGCAGATTTTTACCAAAATCTAATCAGCTCTTCATTAACATGTACAAATATATAATGCAAAATATTATAATTTTTTGTTCAATAGAATTTGAGATAATGAATAAGAACGAAAGAGCATAGTAGGCACACATACAGACTTTCATACACACACACACACACACAGACATCATCGTGAAAATAGTCAAAATAGGTTCTAAAGGTGCTAAAACGTGCTTATTGACAAAAATCTCGACATCGAATTTTTTCACGATCCCTATACCTCTCTAGGCGAGAGGTAAAAAATATCATTCACCTGGTCTACCTTGTAAAATTAAATACCCAACAAAAGGGAATAGAACAAATCCTACAACATAATTTAAATATTTACTTTGAGCTCCAAAATAATGGTAGAATTCTGTGCACATTTAAAGTTTTACAGATTCATAAATAATTGTTTAAATAATGAACAATAGGTAGGTACATCAACAATTTTTATTGACAAGTTCAAAAATGTTACAGGGTGTTTCTATACCTCTGTACGAAACTATAATATATTGTATTTTTTGATACAGGTACTGATTGCAGAAAAAAAATTTTTTTTTCAAAATTCGCAAAAATAAGGGTAGTGAAAATTTTAGTGTCGCTGGTATGAAATAGTTCGACGGCTTACTGTAATACATAATATGAATTATGCACTTCAAGCCAAAAGCAATTTCAATTTCAATTTTTTTTCTCATTTAAAACACCTTATAGAGTATTTTGAGGGATGGAGGCATCACCGGAAGTGTCCGAGTCAGCCGCCATTATAAAAAATTGTTCCCGTTTTTATTTTCTTGCATTTATATTGCAAATGGTTTACAATGTATTTTCTAAGTGATTATATTTGATTGATTCTTTTATTTATTTCATGTTTTAATCTATATATTACTAAATATTGTATTTTGCCTTGTAACTGGTTTTTCTGTTGGGCAATAAAGTATTATTATTATTATTATTATTATTCATGGTTATTTTTTATTTAGTTTTTTTATTATTATTATTATTATTATTACGATTACGAAGAAAACTGTTAAACTGAAATGTAGAGTACAAAATTCTCTACAAAAATATAGTATAGGTATATAGATTTTTTTTCTAAATGGCACTGTTTGCTAGAAAATCAAGAAAATGAATTTTGCATATTTTCAAATTATTTATAAAGTCATTTATTTGTCACATTACATTAATATGGCTGTAATATTTTATCGGATAAAGATATCGACTTCCGGTTTTCAGCATTCGATTTATACACGAATTTCTTTGACATAAACGTCACTTTTCATAATTTTTCCCTTACATTGTTACATTTAACAGAAATTTTCTTGTAAATGTTTAATTCAATAATGACAACTTTGACATTTAGATTTTTGTTTATTTTCGCAATTTTTTTGGTATCTTTGCAACAGTCAAAGAATTTGGTAATTTTTGGTAGGTAATATGAAAAATTTGAACAAGTAAATTAATAAATTTATTAGAAAATATTCAACCGAGCATAAAGTTGGATAATTATGTACCACGGGCGTAACTTGCTTTTATGGCTATTGGCGTGTTTTTAGGCCTCGGCTGTCGCTTGGGCTCAAAATCACCTCTCACGCCATAAAAGCTTCCTTACACCCTTAATACATAAATAACTATTATTTAGTACTTAATAATAATTAATAATTATTACATATAAGTGACTATTATTTGTAGATAATATTTATGAATTTATTTTATTAATTACGTAATAAATAAGCTTACTGCTTATGAACTTTCAAACTAGTGGCACTAAAATTTTCACAACACTTATTTTTTCGAATTTAAAAAAAAAAGTTTCTATAATCAGGATATCAAATAATTATATAACTTATTAAAATTTCGTTGAAAGGTATAGAAACACTTTGTATATTATTTATAAATATTATTGTGACTTTGTTTATATTTCTATTAAAGTTTTAAAAAATTAATACATCTCGAATATATTGTAATAAAAAGCCAACTCACCTGGCTCGTTTTTGAGACTCGGAGGAATCAAGTAGTGAGTAAACAACAGATCGCAAAACAAATCGAAAACATTTGACATCGGCAAGAGAGTTCTTTTTCAACTATTGGCACGTGCCTTACGGTTTAGCGATTTCCCGGCGTCAGAGCGTCTACTTCTGCGGACATCGACGCGTCGACTGCCGTCGCGGCGCCTAGGACCGCGGTAAACGGCGAGCCGAGTGTGCGCATGTTAGACAGAGAGGGAAACTCTCCAGGAGAATATGCAAAGCGGAGAATGGAGAATGTTCCGCAGGTAAAACTAAAACGAGCCGTAATTTTTGTTGAATATTAACTAGATTTTATGAGGAATTTATACAGGCATTTTTCTTCAAGATGAAATATGGTGACGAAGCTTTATGCGAATAAATTGAGTTTATTGTGTTAAGGTTTGATTTTCAGATAAGAAAGGAATTTTAATTTGATGGAAACACAAGAATTTAACTTCGTTTGTATCCACCTGGATTCTTCCCCACTTTATGACGTGGCCAGGATATTTTAAGGGGGGATCTGTACAGCGGCGGATCCAAAAGAGTAGGCCATGCCATGGCTAATGATGTAATGTCTGTTTCTATTTTTTTAATGTACCTGTATTTTATATCGTTGAAAAGAGAAAAAAATCTCTAAAAAGGGTCATATTACGAGTATGAGCTCTCGAAATCTGTACGAGATAAAAAAAATTGATGACTGCTTTGAATTCCTCGTTTAAAAATAAGAAACTTGTACTAATTACTAATTCAAACAAAAAAGTTATAGGTGTAAAATAAAATTGACAAAATTTTCGCGTAGTTATACCTATATCTAGTCACCTATACCTATGTATTTTTGTGTGAAAACAAAAACATTTTTAAATTGTCCCCCTAATGAGGCAATTATTTTTATTTGAGAATAAAACTTTTTTAATAAATCTAGAGCGTCAAATTCGGCAATAGGACAATTAATTAGGCTTGAAATTTCCATAATGGTTCAAATGATTATGCCAGAGGCGTAACTAGGATTTTTTAGGCGAGTCAAGAGTGGGCTAGTAAAAAATTAAAGTGGACCACACTTTTTATAGTAAAATTTTTGATTGAAAAATACAAGAGTGTGCCGAGCGAAGCGAGGCGAAAAATTTATTCACTGCTGACTTAGTTCCTCCTGAAATTAATTTCGTAGAAAAACAGTACCCAGTTAAGAATATGATATCAAATATGTATATGCATAGATATAGAAATTGCACGAGCACTCAGACTGACAAGTTAATACATTATATCTATTCAAAAATACAATATTAACCAACAATAAATCTATATCTATCCGCTATTCATATTCATAAACATTTCTTTTTCCTCAATTAAGTATAAATCTGTATCTCTTTCCTAGGATTATATAAGGCGTTATTAAATATTTTAAATATAGGTATCTCTCCGTAAACTAATATAAAAATGTTGTAAAATTTTTGGGTAGGCCACTGAGTGGGCCAGGACCCGGACCCACCCTTTGTTACGTTCCTGGATTCTGCCCAATGGGTCCTGCTAGTTTTAGGGTGTGCCAATAATATAATATAAATAAAAATGCTAACCTTTGGTGTACTCTGGCGATGGTGCATTCTATAAGATGGCCCAGAAAGTCTTTTTAAATTGCTTATGGCACTACACTACACACAAATTAGTCGTTATCAATTTTATATCATTTTATTAAAAAGTTCAATTACACTAAATTTATAGACATTTCTACATTTAAATACATCAAAATATAGACACAAAATTTGATTTTATAAACAATGATATATGCAATACGACAAACCGCGTTAAACTGAACACTGAACTGGCAAACATCCGTTCCTAGTTCAACGTAAATGTTTCGACAGGTTTAGATTATTTGTCTCATAAGAATATTACCTATGTCAAAAATATGATTGGATTTTAATGTAGTAAATCAGTGATACCCAAACTGTTTTTATGAATATTGTGTTGATGTTGATAATGTGAATGGGAAATATAATATCAAATTTTTATTCAATGTTAAATACTACCTAAAAGACGTTTAAAATTGTGTTACCAAATCGTATTCCGTAAACCGAAATCGATATATTAATCTTTTTGTTGACAGTTTTGTTTTTTTTGTTTTAACATCGCTGTCGTTGATGATATGATTAAGCTTGTAATCCTTTGAATATAACGCGAATATGCGATTTAAGCCCCCTTGGATGTTCAAAGAGATTCGGTTTCACCTCGTCGCTTAGCAACATCCTCGAAATTATAAATCGCATAATATTCTTGTTATATTATATTAATAGCTATAATCGTTAATATAGTATTATCATATAATTGAACGGAGTATAATAACGCTGGTTTTTACTCACGAGAATAAGATTAGTTAAATTTATTTGTCTAAATTTTCTACCCGTTAATTAAATAAATATCAGAATTCTGTCGCTTTTCAAATACCTTCAAATATGTTTTAGAACCATTAATGTTTCTTTATTAGATGATTTGTAATCATATACAATTTATAAATATTAAGAAGAATACCCACTGGTTTTTAAAGTACATTTAACGAATCAAAGATGCCATCACAAACAATTGATACTAATTGTATTGTGACGATATCGGTCGATTCGCTGAATGAACCATTTTAAACCACTTTCTACTACAAAAGAGGTTTCGTTGGGGACATGAAATTGGCACTAATTTGAAATATTTTTAAACAATTTTTGAAAGATTAAAGTCCAAGTTATGTCCGCTTAGTGTCACTTTTTTAATTTTCACTTTAGTTTTTAAATATTTTATCTTCAAAGTTCTTCAAATGTTACTAACTTTGGAGCTTAAACAAACATGTACTAATTAAAAATTTAAAAAAATGGCACGAGACAGACCTACAGACATCATTTATCTTTAAATTAAAAAAAGAGCAAAAAATTAGAGTCAATTTCATGTCCCCAACGAGAACATATATTTTTACTTTATTTTACAGGGGTGGGCATTCCTCTTAAGCTTCATTTTGCATAAAATTGTACATTTGTTGTTATTTAACATCGAGTGTAGTGATGCACTAGTGACATCTATAGAACTAATTTTAGAAAGGAAAGAATATGACCATTTTATTTATAAGTAACTATAGGAAGTGTTCCAACCTATCTTCTAGTACCCGGACTAAAATATATTTGTGAATATTTTTTGACAGATGGTTTAACCAATCATATTGCGTAATGATGACGTCAAATGATGTAATGCAACCAATAGAATTGAAAATGTAAAATGATGTATCTGACAACATAATTTTGTAGATTAGGTTTTATTTTGTGACGTCAGAAACAAAAAATTAATTAATTTGTCACATGAAACGTCAAAATGTTTAGCAAAATGAGTCGTTTTGGTAGTATTTTTAACAAGAAAAATATTCTTCCTAAATACCATTCGAGATAATAATTTTTTGAGAGAATTTTTGTCTATTCCACGGCAACTTATTGCAATTTCACTCCACAAAACATCATCTGACAATTCCCCTCAACTTCGTTTCGGGAAATTGATAGATGATGTTTTGTGTCGTGAAATTGTTAGAAATAAGTTGCCGTGGAAACGACAAAACAATTCTCAAAATATTATCATCTCTTATGGTATTACCCCTGAATATCTCGTAAGTACCTATAATAATATAGTAAAAAGAATAGAGTATGGTGGGAGATGTTGTGTTGGCCACATCAGATTTTTTTAGACTTGTTATTTTGTCAAAATTGAAAAATACGTGTCCCAAGTTCTAATTTCTTTAAAAATAGTTAATAAAAAAAGTCGTGCAAACGATTGTTATACTCGCATTTTCAGTCCTTTTTATTCATGTTTCACAGAAGTCTAGAAATGTAGGTATCTTGTTAAAATACGAGTCAGTAGTCTTCAATTGTTCAATTGTTATCCCGCGTAACCGTAACCGAACATTTATATAATGGAAATAACAACTTCAAAATACCTTATCACAGTAGCGGTTTCGTTTTACTATGCTTTGTGCAATATTCTTTGTATAAAACTTAAATGAAACTTCAATACAAAAAGACAAAAGGTTCTATAGGCTATATAATTATGGGAAATAATTAAAGTTTTGCACGTTATTTGAGTTCATTATTTAGAGATTTTGTATGTTTTCAAAACGAATATATAATAAGTATGACGTAAAAGATATGGTGAGTGAAGTAACAAAGAATTATTTATTTTGACCTTTATAAATGTAGGGTTAGAGTGAATATTTTATGTGCTGTGATATAACATTAAATTTTTAGATGAGAATATTTGACGGGTGATACATTTACCAATATTATAACTAAAATTAGAAATGATATTTAATTATATAATTGAATTTCATTGTATATGTATGTATTTCATTTCTAGTTTTAAGTTACACGTTCAATACAAATACAAATCAATTCTTAGTTTAATAAAACAAAAAACAATAATATTATATACAGGGTGTCTCTGTACTTCGGGAAAAAATTAAAGGGTATATACTATAAGACGTACTGATCATGGTACAAAAAGAATTTTTTTAAAATTCGCAAAATAAATAAAAGGAAACATTTTGTTAGCCACTGGTTGATAGCTATTTTTAATGATTTTATTTAAATCTACTAATAATACAGTAGTAATTGTTTACACAACGCCAAATAAATGTCTGATGTTGTGTAATTAAAAATTATGTTCCTTTTAATAAAGTACGCTGTTTCAGTGGTTCTAAAAATGTTCATTTCAAGTAAACCACCCTTAATTTTGCGAATTTAAAAAAAATTCTTTTTGTGCCATGATCAGTACGTCTTACAGTATATATCCTTTAATTTTTTTCCCGAAGTACAGAGACACCCTGTATACCCTCCTGAAGCAAGTTTTAAAATATCAGTTTCCTTTTTGCCGTGAGGTTCAGCTTTATTTTGAAACATAAACAAGGGTTTCTTCTCCTTTGTGAAAATTCTTTGCAAATAATATAAAAAGATCACTCTACCTGGGAATGACAAATGATCTCTAACTAAAACAAAGTAGTTTGACATCATAAAGGGTACAAACGTTTGTTATGATAGCTTAGAAAATGTATGAATATTCCATGAGCATTTGTGAGGACCGCATTTATATTATTTTTACCTCCATCTTTGTTTGTTATTCCAGGTAAAATAATACATAAAGATATTTTCACACACAGACGTGTACTTTTGTTCCTAAATATATTTGTATGTCAGTTTATAACGTGACGTTTATTTGATTTGAAATATATACCTGCAGTATTATAATTGATGTGATGAGTTTTGTTCCGACTTTTATATATAAAATAAAAATTATTTATGTATCAAGGCATCAAGGATATTATAAAGATGGTTTGTTAATCGCCCATGGGATATAAACATGCACCAAGTACCCGCGGTACTTAAAGTATGGTGTATTTTATTTATTATTATTATTATTAGTAATAATGAATAAAATAATTTATTACCTGGCATTGCTCGGGTTGAACTTCAATTGGTGTACACAATAGAAATAAAACTTTGTTTGTAAATTACAATATTTTGTATTTTTGGCAGGTATTTGCCACTTGCCCCCTATGCTCAAAATAAAATAAACGGCTCGCTGCGCAGAACTCATCTGAATTGGTTAAGTAGGTTTTAATACAATGGACGCCATTTTGTTTTAAGATGGCGGACTTACATTGTAACACGCCTATGTCTTAAGTTAAATCCATAGCTGTTACTATACAAAATTTGAACCCAATCGGTGCAGCACATATTGAGATAGTTAGCCCCCATTTGTTTCAATATCAAATATGCCTATATTTTATTACTGTACCAAAGAATCCAATCGTTGCAATACATTTTGAGATAGCCAGACGCCATTTTGCTTCAAGATGGCAGACTGTTATTTGAATATGCCTATGTTTCAAGTCAGTTCCTTAGCTATTACTGTGCGAAATTAGAACGCAATCGTTGCAGTACATTTTGTGATATCTGGCCACCATTTTGTTTCAAGATGGCGGACTGGCATTTTAATATGTCTAGTTAGAACCTTAGCTATTACTGTACTAAATTTGAACGCAATCGATGCAGTACATTTTGAGATAGTAAGCCGTCATTTTGTTTCAAGATGGAGAACTGACATCGCGATATTTTTTCTTGGGTGCTCAAAAATATTCGTGCAAAACTTGGGAACAATCGCTTCTTTATATTTATAGATAAAGATAATAGTGATTATAACCTACAACAACCTAATTTATATGTATAACTACGCACATCTTTTACAATAACTATAACAATTGTTTGTAATGTGAACTAATAAAAACCAGGGCAATTTATATAATCGAATTGTTAATTTAATCGAAAATGTATTTTGAATAATCTATTATTCGAAGCATATTTATGTTTATAATACATTAAGATAATTAGTTATTTGTTTTAGTACTGTCTTAGTACTCAAGCATTTTTGTAATGCCATATCGGCCATATCTTTACATTTTCGCAATACAAGTAAATAGTGAAGACAAAAAATATGTGCTTAAAACTGGTAAATGGAGTTAAAGTTAATAAATGTTTTAAAATTTCGTATTTAGAGGAAGTCCCACTTATCTACCAAAGGACCAAGTAAATCTATACTTTGTACCTAGCACTGTTGAGTTGTTCACATAATCGAAACTGACCGTGTTCACCTTATAGAACCTTATGTATTAAATTTTGACTGTTCACTAGTGGATTGTTCATATAATAAAGTATTCATATAACCGAGCGCCCACTGTATTTCAATATTGATTTTCAATTTTGTTGAAGCATAAATTTATAACTGAAAAAATAAACGAAACTGATTTAAAACATAAATACAAATCTTCATTTGTTGCCCCAGTGAACTTTAACCTATAAATGCGATCAACTCACCATTATGATTAAAACCGCTAAATTCTTCTCATCCCACAGATATTGATCCAGTCTGGAATGAGATCAGATATTCCTGATGTCATTAACTTCCTTAATGTGTTCTTTAATCAACCATAAGACCAGATGGAGCGATAGCTTTTGATTTCAAAACTTAAGAAAATTATTACAAAAGGGTCATCCCAAAAAAATCCTATTATGTGCGTTTTTGTGACATCAATACTACACTAATCCTACTCATAAAATGTCGTCTTTGGACCGGGGAATTAGGTCGGCAACGTCGCTCGCTACTAGATTGGCGCAGTCGGTAAGCTCATGTTTTAATACATTGCTGATATTAAACAAAATGACAACCAAGGTTTCCCTGTTACTATTAATATAATATGATATTGCTGTAATTTGATTTTTAATTTATATGCAAATACAACAATAATATAGAATAAATTGTTTGATAAACAAGTACACTTTGTTAAACATGACACTTATCATATATAAAGCAGAGTTTTCTTTGAGGTATCATGTATTACATTCAGGAAGAGTTCTCCTTGTACATAGGGTTTCCATATTTGTTCATTTAGAAAAGAGGATGCTGAGCGAAGCGAGGTCTACAGGGTGTTCATTTTAAGTGGCGCACCATTGCTATCTCGAGAAGTATAAGAGCTACGAAGTTGGTTAAATTAGCAAACAATTTCTATTTTATATGACTACTTTAATGAAAGAAACAAAAATTTTTTTAGACCAGTGGTTCTCAAACTACGGGGTGCAACTTTCTTATTTCAAATGGGGACCTATTTTTTTTTATTCGCTTATTTGATTCAGTATTTTTTTCTAAATTCAACGAGTTATTAGTTTCGTACCCTGACATAACAAAAACATGAGAAAAACGCTATTGAAAATGATGATAATTTAATTAAAAACTGATTGTTACAAGAGTGCTATGGAAGAAAACAATTGAATATTTGTTTCATATTAATTGTTATTAGTTAATGAAAAAGATTCTTTGATTTTAATCAGGAGATCAGGACCGCTACTGAGTGTATGAGTTCAGGGTACTAAGCACTCAGTAGGGTGTAAGGTGGCGGTAACTACGGACACGTGTTTCGACCTTATTTGGTCTGATCAGTGAAGTATACTACAATCTTTTTCACTAACAATTAATATGAAACAAAATATTCAATTTTTTTTCTCCCATAAAGCTAACTAACAATCATATTTTAATTAAATGATCATAATTTTCAATAGCGTTTCTCTTATGTTTTTGTTATGCTAGGGTATAAAACTAATATCTCGTTGAATTCAGAAAAAAATACTGAATCGAATAAGCAAATAAAAAAAATAGGTCCCCATTTGAAATAAGAAAGTTGCACCCCGTAGTTTGAGAGCCACTGATCTAAAAAAAATTTTATTTCGTCCATGAAAGTAGTCATATAAAATAGAAATTGTTTGCTAATTTAACCAACTTCGTAGCTCTTATAGTCCGCGAGTTAGCAATGGTGCGCCACTTAAAATGAACACCCTGTATAGTGCCGCAGGCGAAATTTTTTATAAAGGGCGTAGCGAGCAATTTTAACAGAATTTGAAAAAAAAATTCGTTAAAGAAAATAGATTAATAATAATAATAAAAATTCGAAACACATACAACCAAAGCTGGCTTACTTCAATAAATAAATTATTGCAATAGCCACGAAACCACGATAGCCGACCGGACTAGTGTACCGAAATTATTCATGCATGGTTCGATCTGCTAGCGAGGTCGCGAGTTCATATCCCACAAAGAGCATGAATTAGGGCTGTGCGATTTTGTCTTTTCGTAATCGATAATCGATCATGAGAAATAATCGATTTATTAGATTAATCGATGATCGAAAATAAAAAATCGATTATCGAATATTGATAATCGATTTTTTGACCATCGATAATCGATTGTTAATAGATATTCGATCAATTCTTATTTGTGGGTGCGAATAATTCATAAGTGGGAAGAATGAAAGAAATTGTATGAAAAGGATTATGAATGTAGTGTTAAAATTAAAAATATGAGTTTTTGTTTCAAGGGATTCGTGCCAGGCCAACCCGGTTTATGGAAATGACTAGATTTATTTGTACGCAGAAAAAACCTGGAATAATCGATTATTATTATTATTTGTTTTAGAAAAATCGGTAGTAGGTAGGTATAGCTTGAACAGAAATATATCGTTATGGGTTTGACTTACTAAGTTTGTGGAATACCGCGTACAGCAGGAAGTAGCACTACACCTGACGCTAAGGGTAGGATTAGAATAATTTGAAATTCACAAATCCCTATGCATGACATTTTAAAATTACTATTACTAATGAATTACGATAATCAAATTAGGACTTTGATCTTTGCTACAAATTAGGACAAAACAAGACTAGTAAGAACATAACTTGATACTTTAATATAAAACAAAATAGGAAAATATTTAATACGTCTCTGTTCTTTCATCGTCATAAATAAAACTTAAATCCACTTAAATCCTTAACAATAGGCTTGCTGTCAGAGCCATAACGATATATTTCTGTACATGCTATACCTAGTTAAGGTAAGGGGTTCGATGGCATGCTAGCGGTCCCCAGTTCGATTCCCAGCACAACCGACAATAATACCACTGGGTCCGAGTGGTTGGATTCTACTATGATAACTTCTACCATCCTATTGGGAGTTAAAAAGTTAAAATCATGTAGGTTAGTTACCATCAAAAAATAAAATAATTGAATAAGCTATAATCGAAGAATCTATAATCAAATAATCGATAATCGCAAAATCGATAATCGAAACTCAAAGAATCGATAACCGAAGAATCGATATTTTGTTTGTCGATTATCGATTAAATTTCGATTAATCGATTATTTTTCGCAGCTCTAGTCAGAACCATTGCACATCATTTATAATTGTAAGATTGTATAGATCATGTGTGAATTCAATCACAAATGAAATGCATATCAAGCATTGTGCGGTTATCAAGTATTGACTATTTACGAAGTGTAATTATTTTTGCACCGGTCAGAAATTAACAATTTATTTCTTGACGTATTGTTTTAATTCTCTGTGTATGACACATCATCTGTCCATCTCTCTATAGAAATGGCATGACGTGTCACTCACGCAGTGACGTCACGTCGCCATTGTTCAGCTCCGGGTCCGGAATTCTCATTTATCGGCGCTCCGGGCGTGTGGCGTTGAATTCCTCGCAAACAACGGCCCGATGAAACAGATTCCACGAATAAACGCGAACAATGATATTTCACCGCACCACTAACTCAAACTTTAGTTTCGTTTCTGATGATAAAGGTGTTATATGTACTCACATTCATAATATTATAAACTTTATTAAGGGCTCATTACTGTTAAAAGGTTTCTGTAGTGTACCTAATGTGGTAATAGTTCATTATAATTTCACAGAAATACTGTGACGTTGTTATGTTTAATAACGTCACAGTATTTCTGTAAAACTTTTCTGCATGTAATGTAGACGTATTTGCATTGTATTTCTTTCGTATTGTATTGAATCTCTTGTAATTTTATTTTTATTTTGAGTTTCTATCCGTGTAACTAATATTACCTATATCATTATTCGAGAATTATAAAAAACAACATATTGTGACGTCATTTTTTATAAGCGTAGCTATATCTCATTCAGCTAATAAAAAATCTGATGTGGTCAGCACAAAACCACCCGTCATACTTACTTTATTTTTTTTTACTTATTATACTTACAAATATATTTAATTTGTAGATACTACTACTACTCTCAAATATATTTTAGTCATTTTATTTAAACTGCACAAGACAATATAAACGATATTTTTTATCATACTAAATTAAAGTATATACTTTAATTATTCTTAAATGATACCAATTACAAAAAAATTATAAAATACCGATTGTAGGTAATAATCACATAATCTTTCATTTAAAATAAAAAAATTGTCTTAAATTAATTATTCAGCGAAATATTTTAAAAAAGTACTACTTACGGTTTGTAGATTGAAACCAAAAATATACTTAATGGTTTATTAAGATTCGGATTAAAACCTTAATAAATATAAAATTTGAAATTTTAATGTTTGATATTTCTTGAGTTATCGTTTCCGAAAAAATTGTTACATACGAACGAACGCACACACACACACACACACACACACACACACACACACGTACCTTCTTTAAGTTCGCGCCAAATTTTAAACTAATTAAAAGTGTGTGTGTAAAACGGACTGCATTCGCAGTGCCATCTGCTTTTTTCTTACCTGAAATGAGGTATAGTAATTTTTAGTTTAAGAGGAATCCCCACTAGTTTTGAAGATCCATTTAACGAATGAAGCGATGCCGTCACAAACCATTGTTACCCATTGTGACGACATCGGTTGATTCGATGAATGAACCGTATTTAGCCACTTTCTACTACAAAAGGGGTTTCGTTGGGCACATGAAATTACCACTAATTTTAAATATTTTTAAACAATTTTTTTTTTAAATGAAAGATTAAAGTCTAGGCTATGTCCGCTTAGTGTCACTTTTTTAATTTTTACTTTAGTTTTTTAATATTTTATCTTCAAAGTTCTTCAAATTTTACTAACTTTTGAGCTTAAAAAATACATGTAAAAATTTAAATTAAAAAAAAATAGCACTAGACAGACCTAGATACATCTTTTATCTTTAAATTTAAAAAAAGAGCAAACAAATCTGACCAAAATTAAAGACAATTTCATGGGCCCAACGAGAACATATTTTTGCTTAATTTTGTAGGGGTGGGAATTCCTCTTAACGTGCATGGTATTATAATTATTGATAATGTACTACTAGTACATAAGACAGCATTAAAACTCTCATAGTACGAAATATGAATTTTAAAACTACTCAAATATAGTTGTACAGATGACGTCATAGAATTTTAGAAGAACAAAGTAATAGCTTACTATTACGAAAATATTTGATACATTTAAAAAAATATATATACTTGTAATTAATTCTTTAATTAATTATTCACGATATAGGTAAATATTTAAAATTTCTTTATATAAATTCTATGGTAAATACCAATAGGTTAATAGGTATGTTTGAAGTAAATACGATGGGTATTAATTCAATTCAATCAATAGATAATTAAATCAGAATTATATTAATATCAGTGTTATGCTTTTGATTGCGTGAGATTAAATTGATTATTGTTGATGTCGTTTGAAATACAGAGTGAATTGAAGTGTATTGAAAAGAGAGGCGTGATAAATATGTATAATGTTACCGTTAAAGCGTATAATTCCATTATTTCATGGAAAAAATAGGTATTTCATGAAATACCGGTATGTGGCCATTAAATTATAGAATAGTTTTGCCATTTCATATTTTAACAAGTTAAATAACGGATTACACGCTTTAACGATAACATATACTGGCGGAATATAAAAATGAAACACTTCAAATTTGTAAAAATATCGACCATTTTCAAACCGCCATAACTCGGTGTATTTTCAATCGATTTCGATGAATCTTCGAGGACGAGAAACTTTTAAGTGTCTACTTTAAAGTCATACATGCAAACTTAAGCGCAACCCCTTCCGCTACCCTCTAGCATCCAGTTTACGGACCTGTAAGCAGATCTTCAATATCGAGAGAATTTAAACTTTAAACACGTGAGATTTGCTTACTTCTTTAAAAATGAAATTGGATATTTCGTGTGAATAACTCAAATTGCCTAAACTATTAGAAATTTGAAAAAAAAATCATTCGTAAAAAAAAACAATTTCGTCAAAAAACTTCCGACTTGAGTCAAAAAACCACAAAGTGCACTTTTTTCAAAAGCCCATAACTTTGTGCCAAATCGTCGTAGGAACTTCGTTCTTTGGGCCCTGCACAGGTAATTGAACAAATTTCTATGCTTTTTCTGTGGATCGAGTCGACAATTTTTTTCCAACTCGGTACACATGGCCAAAGTTGGACGTGTTTTTGCCCAAAAACGTGTTTTTTTTTTGTTCGGGTTTTAAAGGGTACGAAAAGAGATCATCCTAATCTGAGTTTACCCTCTTAAAGTAGAGCCACTATGGGTTTTTTCCCCGAAAAATCATCGTAGGAACTTCGTTCTTTGAGTCCTGCACAGGGATTTGTACAAATTTTTGTACCCTTTTGGTGGATAAAGTCAAAAAAAATGTTCAAACTAGGTACACCTCGTCAAAGTTGCGGACATTTTAAAATTAACATTCGTTTTTTTTACATGGGTGCTAGAGTGGGGCGGACGGGGTTGCGCTTAAGTTTGATTGATAATACACCGAGTTATAGCGGTTTGAAAATGGTCGATATTTTTACGAATTTCAAGTGTTTCATTTTTATTTTCCGCCAGTATATATCGAATATATTATTCGTATTTTATTTTCCAATGTTGTGATGGAATTTGATATATGATTATTTTTATTTCGGAAAGCAAATATACTCTTGACGTAATTAGTAAATTTAGCAGGCTCTAACAATGTTATTTAAACATTGATGTATATACTTTTATTATAAATATTATGAATCTGCACGTGTATACATGTAACATTCATTAAAAACATTTTCTTTTAAATGTAAATACGGCGGAACAAACCAGTGAAGGATAAAAACGTATACATAAAACTACAATATTGTAGTTTTATTATTTTATAAAATTGGCAGAAAAATTAAATTTTATTTTCCTTCCTAACACGTTTACAGTACTCCAACAGTAGCAACACCATTAATATTAAACACATTAATATTTAAAGGGAGCGGGGACATCAGCAGAACGGACACTGGCCGAATGGGACAATGGCCGATCGGAATGCAGCCGACGGGATATTGGCCGAAGAAGGGTGGGGGATGAAAATTGAGATGACGTCATAAGGTTTGAATTTGTGCTATAAGTTTGACCACTTGTAAATAGATGTCTCCGATGTGACAGTGGCTTATAAAATGTTTGTTTTGTTGGCGGTGTTTCTTGATTGACATTTAAAATAACCTACAATAATTAATAGCAATCAATCACCAATTATTGATCAGTAAATATAGAATGCAAATGGAATAAATGTGAGATTTAGGTATATCAGCAAGGTACCTAGGTATTAATAAATAATTATTACTACCTATATTTACTGTACCTATGTATAATAACAACTATTATTATTATTGATTGCAGGTAACTAGTATAAATTTAATATGTGTATAGAAGACAAGATTAGAATATAAAATGACCCAATATTTTTATTCAATACAAATGTATGGTCTAATATTAAAATCTATTGGTTTATGACAGGTGATATTACAATAGATAAGAATGAGGAAATTTTTTGTAATAGTACCTAGGTAAGGTAGGTACTACTTACACCACAACAAAAAAGTAAAACAATATTCTATTTATATATTTTATTGTAAGAACCACGAAGAATATTACAATTTCGCATCTATTCCAATCTATTTATTTTACCTAATAAGTATAGGTAGGTACCTAGGTACTCAATGGACAATGACATAATATTTCTATAATAATTAAACCCACTCGGATCGTCAACAATATCTATTCTACTTTCTACTACATACGGCGTAAATCAAATACCTACTATAAATCTGTTTCCCAAAATCCTACCGAAGTTTCATTTTTATAAAGATACAAGAAAAGGGGAAAATAAATTTGGGTGTAGCTTGGCGGCAAATTTGAATCACGTAAAATTCAATGTAATATTTAAACTGCAAATAAAATCAGAAAGATTTATTTTCATAACATTAAGTAAAGTTCACAAGTATATTAAAAATTTTAACCCAGAAATTTTAACCTATAAAAGAACTGTCACAATTGTATTATACTGGAGCTAAATTACTGTGTGTAAATCTGGCTCAAAAATGAACAATCTGATTGGTCAGCAGAACGCGGCAAATTTGAAAAGCAAATTTTCTTGATTTTGTTATAGGTCGTTTCATTTCTAAAACAAGAATAATTGTAGGCAAGTTTAACAGTAATGTACAAAAAAAATCCTAAATTCACTTCTTAATTTATAAATACTTATATATTCGCCTTTAAATGAATTCTGCTTAACAATAATAATTGTCTGTTACACGACTACACACGTTATTTATTTGTTTTAGAAACTGGTACACGTACATTATTAATTTACGCCAACAATTTTAATCCAGTATCTGTTCATAAAGAATAATTTATTTTGTATTTAAAAGAAATAACAAGATACTATTAACTGTAAGTAGGTAGTATAATAATAATTCAATTTAAAAAAAACTGCAGATTTTTTCAGATATATTTTTAATTTCTTTTATACAAGTTGGCGCAAAAGTTAATCACCCGTCTATAGAGAAAAACATACAAATTAAATTATTTTAATAATTATAGGTAGTGTGAACACAATATATTGTTAATAATAAATTATTGTGAAGACTCTGGTGTGTGCGGTCAAACTTTAAATGTTAAATAATAAATAAAGCTGCATGATTCTTCTATATCTCTACTTTCTTCAAATACAATGTCAACAGTAGATACATTTCTCGTAGCCCACAATGGGTTTTGTAAAGACTTCCTAATTCTTCTAGGGTTCCAAGAATTGTGGGATTCTTTCTACTGCGCGCTTTTCTCATTCATAGTTCCAGTTCAGTTAGCCAAGGATAAATAAGTGCAATTTCTGTTTTTATATTCATAATTATCTCTAAATAAGTATTATAAACACGATTTTTTTAAATTCTAAAGTTCTGCATCTTCGTCATAAATTTGTCGTGAACTTGTATTATTTTCTCGTATAATTTTTTCTACAAATCGTCGTCTAAATTTCGCGATATCGCGATGAAATTATTCAATAATGGATGTGCAATATGTGGTTGAATAAATTATTAATGTTAGGTACTAATCCATATTCTCATATTAATCTACCTAGGTTGACGACGACTATGAGACAAAGACGAGGAATACCCAATTCTCGTCTCGCCACGTCTCAAAGAACTCGACTCTTATTTCAATTTCTCAAAAAAATGTATTGCCATCTTATTTAAAACTAAGTAGTAAGTAGTGAATTTATGAATTTTGTTGTACAGTACTGTTAAACTTGCCTTCAATTCTTATTTTAGAAAAGAAACCGAGCTATACAAAATCAAGATAATTTTCTTTTTAAAATTACCGCGTTCTGCTGACCAATCAGATTGTTCATTTTTAAGCCAGATTTACACTCGGTAATTTAGCTCTAGTATTATACAATTGTGACAGTTCTCTTATAGGTTAGAATTTCTGAGTTTTTTTTATAATATTCACATAACTTGTCAAGTTTTAGTTAATATTTATATGAAAATGAATCGTTCTGATTATATTTGCAGTTTCAATACTATTGAATTTTAAGTGATTCAAATTTGCCGCCAAACTACATTCAAATTATATTTTCTCTGTACCTGTATATAAATGGAACTTCTATTGGTGCTCCTCTGATATTTGGGACAAAGTTTTATAAAGGTTTTAAAGTACGTATTTTTTGTATACAGCGTATGTAATAGAGTATAGTAATTGCTTGACCAGGGGATTGGGCTTATATATTAGAAATACTATTTCTGTTTTCATTGAGTAGGTACCTATACTTATTAAGTTAAATAATTAAGATGTTGTTTCATTGTACGAAATTCGTAAAAATAATATATCTACAACTAGATTGATATTTTCAATGAATAAGCGGAATAGATACTAAATTATAATGTTTTTCGTGGTACCGTAGAGTGGGGTTACTTTGCTTAGATTTGGCGGTTATTTCAATTAAATTTCGTAACTGCTAGACCTAAAAATTGGTAAAAAATGTATGTGGTACAATTATATTTAAGCTATCGATTGCACTATGTATTATAAAACTATTTTAAAGGGAAATATTTATTTTTATTTTTTAAACATGTACGCAAAGTCACCCCGCGTTGGGGTAACTTTGCATTTGCTTATAAAATCTATATGCAAGAACATATCGCAAAACTGATGGTTTACTTTGCTCAAGGATGATGCGAGCTTTAATTTGATATATAAAAAGTGGTACTTAGTATATATCTAACCTTTTTTCTGGCCAATATTAAAAATGCATGTCTTAGTTCAAAACTGATATTATTACAATGATATAAAAGGTTTTCTAACATGTAACAGATGTAAATATGATTTTAAAATAATATAAAATTAAATGGAAACATTCGTTAGCATAAAAAGAAAAAAATATATAAGTTTACTTACAAAAACATCGTGAGTGGAATGTCTATCACTTTATTTAAAAATTCGTATAAAAAAATTGAAATATTCAATCTGATTAAAAAAAATACTTGGAGGGATAAAAATGATTGGTTTTTTCAAAAAAAAATACTACAAAGTACTAGAATTTATAATAATGCCTCCACAGACCTTAGTTTATCGGGTTTCAAAATTTACTAAAAATATATGAGTTACTTATAATACATCTACAGCCTACATGCGATGTGACAAACATCCTACGCGTCATATACAAAGTAGAATAGCTAATAGGAGTAAGATAAGGCAAGACTACTGCGCTTAGGTACTACCTATTCAGAACAAAAATTAAATTAAAAATTTTCCCACATACTTAGCAAAGTTACCTATGTGAAGCAAAGTAACCCCACTCTACGGTACTTAAAATTTATAAATTTTGCTTTATTTTATTTGTGTTAACCTTACCTACTACCACAGAAAATTTCCTCATTCTTATCCACTGTACTTGTAATTATACCTAAATCAATAGTTTTCCATCATTTTGATATTAGACATAAATTCATATTGAATAAAAAGGTTAATTTTATGTTCCAACTTTGTCTTCCATACAACATATTAAATTAAAACTAGGTACCACAAAGGGTACCACCAATAATAATAGTTATTGTTATTTTAATATAACAATAACCTATGTACCTTGTTTACATAATATTGGTGATTGATTTCAAATTGCTTTTGTAGGTTATTTTAAATGTCAATCAAGAAATATTATGACCAACAAATCAAACATTTTATAAACCACTGTCACGTTTAGAGACATCTATTTACGTGTAGATAAACTTTAAGTATAAACTCAAACCTTATGACGTCATCACAATTTTCATCCCCACCCTTATTCTGCCAATGTCCCATCGGCAGCATTCCGTTCTGCCATTGTCCCATTCGGCCATTGTCCGTTCGGGTGATGTCCATACACCCACATCAGCAGAACGGACACTGGCCGAATGGGACAATGGCCGATCGGAATGCAGCCGACGGGATATTGGCCGAAGAAGGGTGGGGGATGAAAATTGAGATGACGTCATAAGGTTTGAATTTGTGCTATAAGTTTGACCACTTGTAAATAGATGTCTCCGATGTGACAGTGGCTTATAAAATGTTTGTTTTGTTGGCGGTGTTTCTTGATTGACATTTAAAATAACCTACAATAATTAATAGCAATCAATCACCAATTATTGATCAGTAAATATAGAATGCAAATGGAATAAATGTGAGATTTAGGTATATCAGCAAGGTACCTAGGTATTAATAAATAATTATTACTACCTATATTTACTGTACCTATGTATAATAACAACTATTATTATTATTGATTGCAGGTAACTAGTATAAATTTAATATGTGTATAGAAGACAAGATTAGAATATAAAATGACCCAATATTTTTATTCAATACAAATGTATGGTCTAATATTAAAATCTATTGGTTTATGACAGGTGATATTACAATAGATAAGAATGAGGAAATTTTTTGTAATAGTACCTAGGTAAGGTAGGTACTACTTACACCACAACAAAAAAGTAAAACAATATTCTATTTATATATTTTATTGTAAGAACCACGAAGAATATTACAATTTCGCATCTATTCCAATCTATTTATTTTACCTAATAAGTATAGGTAGGTACCTAGGTACTCAATGGACAATGACATAATATTTCTATAATAATTAAACCCACTCGGATCGTCAACAATATCTATTCTACTTTCTACTACATACGGCGTAAATCAAATACCTACTATAAATCTGTTTCCCAAAATCCTACCGAAGTTTCATTTTTATAAAGATACAAGAAAAGGGGAAAATAAATTTGGGTGTAGCTTGGCGGCAAATTTGAATCACGTAAAATTCAATGTAATATTTAAACTGCAAATAAAATCAGAAAGATTTATTTTCATAACATTAAGTAAAGTTCACAAGTATATTAAAAATTTTAACCCAGAAATTTTAACCTATAAAAGAACTGTCACAATTGTATTATACTGGAGCTAAATTACTGTGTGTAAATCTGGCTCAAAAATGAACAATCTGATTGGTCAGCAGAACGCGGCAAATTTGAAAAGCAAATTTTCTTGATTTTGTATAGGTCGTTTCATTTCTAAAACAAGAATAATTGTAGGCAAGTTTAACAGTAATGTACAAAAAAAAATCCTAAATTCACTTCTTAATTTATAAATACTTATATATTCGCCTTTAAATGAATTCTGCTTAACAATAATAATTGTCTGTTACACGACTACACACGTTATTTATTTGTTTTAGAAACTGGTACACGTACATTATTAATTTACGCCAACAATTTTAATCCAGTATCTGTTCATAAAGAATAATTTATTTTGTATTTAAAAGAAATAACAAGATACTATTAACTGTAAGTAGGTAGTATAATAATAATTCAATTTAAAAAAAACTGCAGATTTTTTCAGATATATTTTTAATTTCTTTTATACAAGTTGGCGCAAAAGTTAATCACCCGTCTATAGAGAAAAACATACAAATTAAATTATTTTAATAATTATAGGTAGTGTGAACACAATATATTGTTAATAATAAATTATTGTGAAGACTCTGGTGTGTGCGGTCAAACTTTAAATGTTAAATAATAAATAAAGCTGCATGATTCTTCTATATCTCTACTTTCTTCAAATACAATGTCAACAGTAGATACATTTCTCGTAGCCCACAATGGGTTTTGTAAAGACTTCCTAATTCTTCTAGGGTTCCAAGAATTGTGGGATTCTTTCTACTGCGCGCTTTTCTCATTCATAGTTCCAGTTCAGTTAGCCAAGGATAAATAAGTGCAATTTCTGTTTTTATATTCATAATTATCTCTAAATAAGTATTATAAACACGATTTTTTTAAATTCTAAAGTTCTGCATCTTCGTCATAAATTTGTCGTGAACTTGTATTATTTTCTCGTATAATTTTTTCTACAAATCGTCGTCTAAATTTCGCGATATCGCGATGAAATTATTCAATAATGGATGTGCAATATGTGGTTGAATAAATTATTAATGTTAGGTACTAATCCATATTCTCATATTAATCTACCTAGGTTGACGACGACTATGAGACAAAGACGAGGAATACCCAATTCTCGTCTCGCCACGTCTCAAAGAACTCGACTCTTATTTCAATTTCTCAAAAAAATGTATTGCCATCTTATTTAAAACTAAGTAGTAAGTAGTGAATTTATGAATTTTGTTGTACAGTACTGTTAAACTTGCCTTCAATTCTTATTTTAGAAAAGAAACCGAGCTATACAAAATCAAGATAATTTTCTTTTTAAAATTACCGCGTTCTGCTGACCAATCAGATTGTTCATTTTTAAGCCAGATTTACACTCGGTAATTTAGCTCTAGTATTATACAATTGTGACAGTTCTCTTATAGGTTAGAATTTCTGAGTTTTTTTTATAATATTCACATAACTTGTCAAGTTTTAGTTAATATTTATATGAAAATGAATCGTTCTGATTATATTTGCAGTTTCAATACTATTGAATTTTAAGTGATTCAAATTTGCCGCCAAACTACATTCAAATTATATTTTCTCTGTACCTGTATATAAATGGAACTTCTATTGGTGCTCCTCTGATATTTGGGACAAAGTTTTATAAAGGTTTTAAAGTACGTATTTTTTGTATACAGCGTATGTAATAGAGTATAGTAATTGCTTGACCAGGGGATTGGGCTTATATATTAGAAATACTATTTCTGTTTTCATTGAGTAGGTACCTATACTTATTAAGTTAAATAATTAAGATGTTGTTTCATTGTACGAAATTCGTAAAAATAATATATCTACAACTAGATTGATATTTTCAATGAATAAGCGGAATAGATACTAAATTATAATGTTTTTCGTGGTACCGTAGAGTGGGGTTACTTTGCTTAGATTTGGCGGTTATTTCAATTAAATTTCGTAACTGCTAGACCTAAAAATTGGTAAAAAATGTATGTGGTACAATTATATTTAAGCTATCGATTGCACTATGTATTATAAAACTATTTTAAAGGGAAATATTTATTTTTATTTTTTAAACATGTACGCAAAGTCACCCCGCGTTGGGGTAACTTTGCATTTGCTTATAAAATCTATATGCAAGAACATATCGCAAAACTGATGGTTTACTTTGCTCAAGGATGATGCGAGCTTTAATTTGATATATAAAAAGTGGTACTTAGTATATATCTAACCTTTTTTCTGGCCAATATTAAAAATGCATGTCTTAGTTCAAAACTGATATTATTACAATGATATAAAAGGTTTTCTAACATGTAACAGATGTAAATATGATTTTAAAATAATATAAAATTAAATGGAAACATTCGTTAGCATAAAAAGAAAAAAATATATAAGTTTACTTACAAAAACATCGTGAGTGGAATGTCTATCACTTTATTTAAAAATTCGTATAAAAAAATTGAAATATTCAATCTGATTAAAAAAAATACTTGGAGGGATAAAAATGATTGGTTTTTTCAAAAAAAAATACTACAAAGTACTAGAATTTATAATAATGCCTCCACAGACCTTAGTTTATCGGGTTTCAAAATTTACTAAAAATATATGAGTTACTTATAATACATCTACAGCCTACATGCGATGTGACAAACATCCTACGCGTCATATACAAAGTAGAATAGCTAATAGGAGTAAGATAAGGCAAGACTACTGCGCTTAGGTACTACCTATTCAGAACAAAAATTAAATTAAAAATTTTCCCACATACTTAGCAAAGTTACCTATGTGAAGCAAAGTAACCCCACTCTACGGTACTTAAAATTTATAAATTTTGCTTTATTTTATTTGTGTTAACCTTACCTACTACCACAGAAAATTTCCTCATTCTTATCCACTGTACTTGTAATTATACCTAAATCAATAGTTTTCCATCATTTTGATATTAGACATAAATTCATATTGAATAAAAAGGTTAATTTTATGTTCCAACTTTGTCTTCCATACAACATATTAAATTAAAACTAGGTACCACAAAGGGTACCACCAATAATAATAGTTATTGTTATTTTAATATAACAATAACCTATGTACCTTGTTTACATAATATTGGTGATTGATTTCAAATTGCTTTTGTAGGTTATTTTAAATGTCAATCAAGAAATATTATGACCAACAAATCAAACATTTTATAAACCACTGTCACGTTTAGAGACATCTATTTACGTGTAGATAAACTTTAAGTATAAACTCAAACCTTATGACGTCATCACAATTTTCATCCCCACCCTTATTCTGCCAATGTCCCATCGGCAGCATTCCGTTCTGCCATTGTCCCATTCGGCCATTGTCCGTTCGGGTGATGTCCATACACCCTATTTAAATAGAATTCAGAATCGCAGAGTTTCAAGCATAAAATATTAAATCAAATTAAAATTTTAAAGCATAAAAGCAATCTTCGTAAAATAAAGATTATATTGAGGTACGGTATTAATAATTCAACCACTCAATTTTCTATTTTGAACCGGAAAAATTAATTAGTAATATTCTGGTAAAGTTGTTTCTATGCTGTTTTGTAACAGTTTGCATTGGTTTTATAATTCATTCTAGTTAAAGCATATTTGAGAGACCAATTTTACATGCAAACGGCTACACTGCTAAACACAATATATTTTTCAAACGATCGACATAGTGACAGCAATAATTTATGACATGAATGTTTTTGTGAACTAGGTTTACATTTATAATTGATCAATTACAACAAATGCAACATTTTTAATTTGTATGAAGAATAGTATATAGGAAAATTCACGTAAGAGTGGTATTCTTACTGATGACGTCTTTATAAAGGATGAATTAAGAACTACACATACGTTATATTAGCAATGACTTTGATTCCGTACGCTGACACTTGTACTGCATGGTTGACAGTTTAATATTTACTTTTTCGCCAACCGGCGACGTATTTGATGCAATTGTGTCATTGTTTTTTGTAAAAAAAGGAGGCCATTTGGGGATTGTGATGATCACCATAGCAATTGTACAAAACGTCAATCTATTCTTCCCAATACAAAAAACATTGTTGTTGTCATGGTTAGTATGTTTACATTTTAATTGTTGCGTAATATGAGGATAAGACAATTTAAATAAAATTATGAAATTACATCTATTTAAGCGGCTAGCGAAAAAATATTATCCGCTGCGCGTCGTCCGGCAACCGTCTTACTCGTCCCAAAATCATGTATTTTTTGTATTACTGAAACAAATAACTATTGTTTACATACACTAATTAATAATTGTCCAAAATGCGTTTGTACGGATAATTAACGAAAGGTTTAAAATTAATCATAATGTGTGTTCTATACAAACATCAATATTGCTATATTTAACTAACTAAAACCTAATACAGTGTTATAAGTTTACACATCTATATTTATTTATTTATTACAATTAATTATACACAAAAATTCTAAACTAACCTACAAAATAAACGTCAAAAAAACACAGTCACCAACTAAGCGCATGCGTAGAGTAATTTACACTAAGAATTATTAAACTAGAAAGATAAAAGTTGGTTATCTTCTTAGTTTAGTTGTTAATTTACTTGGTTCCTAATTCTATGTATACCTATACGGGTACAGAAACTTTTTAATGTTAGTTTCTAATTTAATTTTTAATGGAATTTACGCTGTATAAACCCGGCATAACAAAACTAACCCGTAATTTAAAGTTTTATCAGTATCTCATATGAAGAAATTAGAGATTGAAATGCCAATGTCATTCTTACGTGAATTTGCTTATAGTGTCTTTTTTCTTTGGTTATATGTCAACGATTTTTGTGTGTATTTCTAAAAGCTTTCAATATACTTTTCTGTTTCCTGTTTTATTTTATCTTCGGCGGAATGGTTTTAAGGATTTTCATTACAATCTGAAGTAGGAACATGTTTTGAACGTAAACAAACATGCCATTATAAGAATAAAACTCAATATGGTCCATTACCCCTAATCCCTTAGAAATTGCAATAGTATTGAAAACCGGAAGTAAGAGACAAAACAAACTAAAGCAAGAAAAACAACGTCGATCTAAAGCACAAAAAAGTAAATGCATATTTTTGTTGTTTCGGCACCCTATTAAATAATACAGAACCTACTTGTTTATGTGCATATTATAATACTTAAGAGCAACAGATTATTTAGTTCATTTGTGCCATATTTAGAACGTCTGAATTTAGGTTAACATGTGAAGTGCATATCGTCTTCTATGCTTGTATATGAAATTAAGTTAGCTAGAATAATTTAATTTGCCACGACAGTAATTAAGTTCGTATTAACGTGTTGAAAATGCAACTGTTCCAACAATTTTGTATTTTCGTTAAGCCTTTAATATGAAGTAGTACATTAATATTACAGGCACAGGTGCCGACTATGTGGGGGTTTCGGGGCCCAAGCCCCCTCAGAAAAAAATCGTAGGGGATCTGTCCTCACATGACACGTGCAATTTTTTTTTTATTTTTGCACAACAAAGGTAAAATCTGCTGTTATTCATCTCTGATAATAAGGTTAAGGTATTTAACTTGAACCAAAAATTTTTTCGCCTGCGGCGCAATTTCTGTGTCAAAGTGACAAAATATACATTTTTTAATATTTCATCTAATCTCATCATTTTACTATCACAACAATTAATTTGGTTTTCAAGTAGATAAAAATTGATTTTCATAGTTTTATTCTTAAGCGGCTCGTCTACTTTTCCGAATTCCTAGAATACTCTCGATTTTACTTTTTTTTCATTCCACTCCTTGCCCCACTACTACAGCTGCCTGAAATCAGCCCGAAACTCGAACTTTGCCGCATCCTAGCTATGCAATGTCATTTTGAAATTGAAAAATACTGTAAAAGTGTTTTCGAGTAAACTGTCAGATTATTATTGACTTCAGGATAATGTTTTTATAATCATTTAATAGAGAAAGAATGAATCTACAGATGTGCCTTTTTAAAATTTTAAAAATTAATTTCTATCATAAGATATAATCGTGTAAACTTTGCATAAAGTAGGATTTTTTTTGAATTTTTCGGAATTTTTATATTTATGTAAAAAATTTTAATAAAATTTAAAAAAAGCACATCTCTAGATCCATTCTTTTTCTATTAAATCCTTGCTGAAATAAAATTTTACCACTTTTGTACTGGCCACAAGACACTCTCTACGTAAGTACATTTTATGCTTGATTTTAGGTGGTAGACGGGCCTCTTAATGGATTTTTATTGGTAAATTATTTGAAGAAAATTCGCCGCCATTTTGAAATGGTTGGAGTAAAACTATCATAGTTTTATGGTATCGTTATAAAGCTTATTTTATGTACATTCTATAAAAAAAATATATGACATTGCTGATTCCCTATGTTAGATTAAAAGATGTAGCCATTTACGATGAAACACAAAGTTTTTATTGTGACCATCTTTTATCTAGTTTAACTTTGCTTATAAACATTTTCTCTTGAAATAAACGAAATATTACTAGTCCTATTACTAATGCTGGATTTACGACAATCACCCGTATACCACGAGGAATAATATATTATGACAGGAGTGGACACTAGGCCGGATGAAGTGTGGCCTTTATGTTTAACTTTTCAGAGGAAAAGAAAATACGGGCCAACTCGGACCATGCATTCTATGACGATAAACAACGGTAACGATGGTAACGCACGGACCCAGTAGTTATCTTTTTCTCTCAAACAAAAATGCCACGAATTTACAGTACCTATTTCTAAGCCTCATTTCCACCGACTGTTTTAATGCTTACGAACTATGTTTATTGCCTAAGTAGTAGGTAAGAGCAACGCATAAGAACAAAACTCCAAACATAAGGCGTAATGCACAAGCATAATGATTGACATGTGTCATTATTTACTATTTTGTTTCGAATCATCCATTTCTGTCTGTTTGCTAAATATGAAAATGAATACCTTACTTACGAAATTAATATAGTTCTTCCATTCCTTAATATCGCTAATATGCCGGTAATGATTAAATTATAAAATTCGACAACAAAAAATGTCATCTCTGTCGAATTAGTCCTTTCCTTAAACAAGATTGATGGAAATGGCCATCTAATAAATAATCATTATGCATTACGCCTTTAGCACAAATCAAAACAGTCGGTGGAAATGAGGCTTAAGAAGTTAACGAAAAAATTATTAGGTACTTGTTTCGACCTTTCGATCACCATAAGATCCCACTTGACAAAATGAAATCTCCAGAACATTTCAAGAATGTGAACATCCCGGCTAGTTACTTGTTATATCTGCCTTGCCTACTAACATCCTATAAATATCCTAGCAATTGCTAATGTCCGCCTTAGTAACATTATCTATGTAACATCCCAATAATATTCCAATTATGCATCCCATGTAATTCTCTGAGATGTTTGTATTGGATAGACTTACGTAATATCACTTGAAGTACAAGAATGAGATATTTTTAAACATCCCATGGATCTCTAGTTTACCGTCTCTATTTTCGCCCTGTGTAGCTTGCAACAAAGTCTAATAATTCATTTAGCTCCCACCATTTTGCGACAATTTCCACGTGTTGGCTTTGGTTCAATGATGAACGACTACGACAACATTGGATGGAGAGCTCAAGTACCAAGTTCCAGAGTACCGGGTTACTACCTTACAATTTAACATTGCAAGTGCCTAAGTTTCAAATTAGTATAATGCATTATCGGAGACTTGAGACCATGAAAGCATTTGTAACTTGCTGTCATACTGCCTCACGCTATTTGTATACAAATAAATTACGCTTTATTATTTTTAATTTGATAGTTTTACTATTTCATAAAAACTGGAAACAAATTTTGCAGAAATTTGATTGGAGAAGCAACGCAAATGGAAATATATTTTTTGCGCAACCCTGCGGGAAATAAACATTCTGACACTCAAAATGAGTGCGGAAAATAGCAAATTTTTATTACCCACATAAAACTGTGAAAAAAACTCGAATTTATTTCAATACTTTTTGAAGACGATGGCAGATAAAAATCTGTTTGAAACACATAATGCGGATAACGTTATTCTGAAACTTCATGCAAATTTAGAAACTCGCTGCGCTCGTCTCGGAAAGCTTGCATTCGTTTCAGAGTCACTCATTTCCCACACTTGTTACAAAAATAACTATTTACATGAGAATGTTTTATTTGCGGCGTGACCAGAAAGAATACCAAAAGCAAGTTCTGCAAAAAACATAAGCATGTAAGAACATTTTTGCATGTATTGCACAACTTTTTCTACAATTTGTTATTTATTAACATTTTTTTTATTATAAATTAAAAATTTTCGAAGTGAATGCCGAAAATGCAACCTACTATAAGAGTGCGTTATTATTTACTTTTTCTTTTTCAGAATGGAGTATGATCATTTTCCCTGCCTTATCCAAATGTATTTCTGTAGGTACTCTAACCTCTGCGGAATCTACGACGTTGTAAGGAATCCGAATTGTAAAATTCGCCCATCATGTAATGTAACAATATCGAACAAAAATAGCTTTTGTCAATAACATACTACGAATTTTCATTTAGATACCTACCTACCATCTAAAATTTTAAAACCTACACAGATTCTTTATTTATAAATTTTGATATGTCTCGGTCGCAGAAAAGAGTTGTAAACTGAAAAATAAAATTAATGTTTAATGTTTAAATATATTGCTGACCTGTCAGAATATCGTATAAATTTTCGAATGAAAACAATGCCATAATATTACTTTCTTCAATACCTTCACCGAAAACGCCATCTTTCGTCCCTATTATTACGGACGAAAGTGAGCTATTTCCAATCGGTCAGTACTTTTTCTTCCACTTTATGCGGGAATCCACTTGATTTGTTTCTTCCTAGGGAGGAAAATGACTATTCCTTCCGCTTTATGCGGGCTTCCAAAATTGATTATTAGATTATTTTTATTTATTTTATGGAATTATTTTACATTTTTCCAATGTGATCATCATCCAATTCATCCCTTTCTTCAACTTCTAATTGCTTTTCGATGCAGGTAATGAAAAAAATATCGTGTGCATCTAGGGCAGCCCTCGCTTCTCTCGTGTTTCCAACACCGCACTCGTCGGAAAACGCCACTTTCGTCTCTACTTGCACAATATACTATTATCTACATTTCATTCACATTGCAAGGTAAATAAATTTGAAATGGAATATTTAATTTTTGAAATTTGTGTTACTTTCCTATACGTTATTCGCGACAGTAAAGTATTCAGAAGATTCATTTGTCCAAAAATAAATTTACATTTACATTTACGGCCGAAGGTAAGCTCAACTGTAGAGTGACCACCTAGCAAGAATAACAACAAAAACACCAACACCAACAACAACAACAACAACAACAACAACAACAACAACAACAACAACAACAACAACAACAACAACAACAACAAAGAAACATACAGGTAAAACAGAACCTTCCTTCTTTTCGGATGCCGATATCAGTTAAAAATAAGCCTGATTTAATAACTCACATTCCTACCTCGATATTCCAACAGCCCCGCAAAATTATCACTAACCCATCCATCGCATAATAAATCATATTCTCCTGTCATATTCCCTACTTGCTATTTAACGCTATCATATCACTATCACCGGGGGTGGATCCCCGATCCGGCTTCCGATATCCGGTCCCGTGCCGGAACTATTATGGCATTTATCGATTAGTGATGACGCTCAGCCATTCGCAGTCCACGCGAGCTACGCGACTACGCTTCGCCGTAGAGCGTACAACGTACAACCGCCGCCTACGACGTTGCGTAATGCTACGAGATACGATTACTCATTAGAGTACGGAGTTTTGTTGACGGACGTAAATAAAGTCGGGGTTCAATCATATTACTTGCAGATGCTGACGATGTGGACTATTAATGGGGTCGTTCAACTTATACGTATATGGCCTTTAGATTCGGATGATTTTCTAGCGCAAAAATGAATTGTTCGTTACCTGACAAGCGTCTCCCAACGCACTCACTGCAAAGATGTTTTTATTTCCTTTAAGATTTTAAAAACAAATCAAATAGGCTTGCTGCCAGAACTGAAAACAATAACAATATCTAAAAACTGACAGATCAATTTTGTAATTTTGCATGTATAGTGTGATTTATGCAGTATGTTGTAGTGATAGTGAAAGTGAGTTTATGTGTACCCCTTCGGACATTTTACGCCAATTATGAATCTAAACTATTGTCTCTGAAGTCGAAAATATCCCGATAGCTTTGACCTTCCAGTAACTGCACAATTTCTAGTTCAGCAAAATTATTTATGTCTCAAATTAAGTGAAAATAGTCCATTTGAATATTTATTACAGATATTACAACAAATAAAGTGTTTTAGGTATGAAAAATGTGCTTTTTGAAAAATTCGCACTCAATGCACAAAATGAGTGTGGAAATTATTTTCATCACTCAATGTTTCAAAAGCCTACTTTCACCATCAATTTTAATGCGCACTTTCGTAGAAAAAAATATTTACTTGTTACTCACATGTTAACGCTGTTTTACAAAGCCTTCTATTGCCTTTGAAAATAGATCTTAACAAGTTACTATAACTAGTCGCTTGTAATTTTTTTTTACTTGTTAGTTCTGCGCACATGTTTTTCTTTACAAGCGTGCTCAGTTTTACTGTTGTGTTAAAATTCAATAAACAATGTACATTGGCACAGCAATCATACTTCCAAGGCTTATGAGATATTATTTAAGAGAAAACAGTTGTAACTGACAGGATTTGGTTACAATTTTTTAATTTTATTCTGGTTTACAGATGAGTAACAAGTAAAATGTTGTACAATACACGCAGGGTAACTGTTTTTACTGCTTCAAGGAGGTGACAGGCTCGCCGGTCATTTCCTCCTTTCAGCAGTAAAAACTGTTTTATCCTGCTAGTAATGAAATATACTATTACAGGACACTTATTTTAAGGACTCGACTTGCGCCTCGACCGTAAATAGATTCGCCCTTTAAAACTCTATGTTGCGTACTTTTTACATAAAATACATAAATACATTTCTATAGTTTTTAAAACAAAAACCAATATGTTTTAAAAGAAATAAAGTAAAAAAACGGAAAACAATACATTCCATTAAAATGATTTCAATTTACCATGCGTACATTATTTGTAATTTATAATATATAGCTGACCGATGTTGATGTTGACCTATTTATTTGCATGTTATTTTTCTTTATCGTTATACACATTCAGGATTAATTAAAATCATACACGTGGCAACACATACAAATTCATATCGCAAAAGGCTACAATTTCATCACCAGATTTAACTTTTCGATGAAAAAACGAGATCGCAAGTCTAGGAGTTAAATTTGATATTGAATGTTAAATTGCAACGTACATACAGTAAGTAGACTCCATCTATTAATAGTACGCTTTATTGCAAACTAGCCTAAAGGGTATATATTGAAGACAATGTAGATGGGATCGGATAATACAATGAGCTCATAGATTCAGATAACAGATACCTAATCATTGTTTAAGGATTGTTAAAGATATGGACCGGATCCGATGCTGGAATTTTCTACATTTGACATTAGAATAGTATATTAAAGAACAAGTTTTAAAAGATATGAATTTTTCGCACGCGTCCAAATTTACTAATGGACAAGTGCGAAAGAAAGTCTTATAAAATGAGTTCTTTATACAATTTTTTCTATTTGGTGTCTTTTTAATATTAAAATTTAAACTATACTGCCACAATATACACAAGTCGATTTAAGGAAATTTATGCATGTGTAACGTTTTAGTTGGTGACATTAATATTGCCATTTATTTTACTGTCACTGTCCCTGTAAAAGTATATACCTAATTACTCAACTATTCTAGATACATGCAGAGGTTATACTGAAATTTGTTCGTTCTGAGGTTTGATGTTTAACAATTGAAGTAAATGTCATCTGATACTACCAATACCAACCTTCTAAAAAAATATGTTGCGTGTCACAAAGTGCGCCCTGGCGACATTCAGTTGCGTTTCACAAAGTTAACTTTGTTGAACGCCAAATAGAAAATAATCATTGTGTACCTATAATAAGATATGTTGAATAAAGAATACCTAAAGCTTTTAGCTTTCACTGTCTATCGGCAGTCACAACGGGAATTAAATTAAGCCATCGTATTATTTCTGTATACGGGTATTGTAATAATGTAATCCCGTATTAACCTTTGTAATATTTGCCGCATTAGTACAAATGTAATTTGTAGATAATTTGTTTACCGTCTTTAAAATTTTCTTAAATATTTATCGTATGGCAATTACAATCAAATTTTGATAATATTTCATAGTTACATAAATTTTTGGGGACCCAATAGAAAGGAAAAATTCGAGGAACAAAAGCTTCAGGAACCTTAGTACAGTGTATGTATTTGGAACGCTTTAAAAAACTAGGTAACCCTTTTCATCATCAGTATGTAAACCTATACATTTTAAATTAGGATACTGATGACTAGAATCTTTTCGAAACATTTTTTATTAATAATATGAATATTCAATAATAATTTTTGCAATACATTTTATAATCTATTAATGTTTAAAAAATATCAGAGTCTCAGTTTTAAAAGTCAATTAAATTTAAAGCATGATAATCAACATCAAACGTTTCGGTAGCAATTCTACCTTAATCAGGGTTAATTATGAAAATAAATATAGAAAAACATTAAGTTACACAAATTTTTAGCAACTTGTCTATATTTATTTGGACAAGTATCAACTGTGACCTGTGACACTATTTCTAGTGTTCAAATTTACACTACTTTTACATTCACTTTTACCGGTATTTATTCCAAAGGTTAAAATAACATGTACTTTAGCTTGATGTTAAGGATAACACCAGTTGGAAAAACGATTTTTGTAGCTAACATGAAGTTAACTCCATGTTATATTTTAACATGGAGTTGGTTAAATTTTACTCGAGCATATTTTCTTCAATGTGATTACAGTATTTTCTCTTAAAGCTTAGTAATGAAAGGAGAAACCCAAATAATCTTCTCACAAAGAAGAAAAGCCAAACTAAAATTCGAGCTAAAATTCTATCACTTCACTCCACTAACCCAAATCTCAATCGAAGCTGTCGACATTTCCAATAAACCGAACCATTTCGTGTGAGAACTCTACTCTACAAGTTTAGTATTCGCTGCAACAGGTCTGGCGCGTGTAAAAACCGGTCAATTATCCAGGGGGTGGGCCCAGGTTTACAGGTTAGCGTCGCGGCGCTGACTGTACAGCCACAGCCAACCTCGCATTGATTGCGAGCGTCGCGGCTTGCAGCTGTTGGCCCAGGGTTTGTTCGTTTGTTTCACAGCGGACTGTACCATTTGTTCCGGTGGAAATTCAGGAATATGTTATGCAGGCGCCGGGAAGAAGATTCGGTAATGAATTTTATTCGTTTTTTACCTTCTGTCTTAGATCATGTAGTGTATTGGATAATTGTTATGATGTTGTAATGTATTAGATATTGTATTGGTAAACAAATTATATTAAAGAAGTGTATTTATGTATAAGGAGAAATGATTTGAATTCAGTTGATGGTACTAGATGAAAGGTACTTTCATACATTAGAACTAGGAGGAAATTTGAAAATTGTTTGGAACCGAAGTCACTGTGCCAATCACCAGCGCTAAATTAATAAATTTTGTTTAAATATGTTTTGAATTAAATAAATATTTATTTAATACTAGCGAACCCGGCTCGCGTTGCTACGCCTCCAACTCGAATTTAAAGAAATCTCGTTATAAGAATTCTAAGTTTTTACCATACAATACATGGTGGCAATTCTAACTACGCCCATGATACCGTACCAAATTTGAACCCAATCGGGTACCGCCATTTTGTTTAAAAATGGCGGACTGATATTTTATTATGCTCATGTCATAAGTGAGATCATAAGTTATAACCATTACAAATTTGAACCAAATCGGTGCAGTACATTTTGAGTTAGCTACCCACCATTTTGTTTCAAGATGGTGGACTAACATTTTAATATACCTAAGTTTCAAGACAGATACTTAGCCAAATTTGAACGCGCTCGACTCCCCCCCCCCCTCCAATCCCCCTGAGAAATGAAATTTAAACCCAATCGGTTACCGCCATTTTATTGTGCTCATGTTAGTTACATCTTAAGCTATTACCATACCAAATTTGAACTCAATCGGTGCAGTAAACTCTGATAGCCGCCGACAACAATGCAATTTGACATCGTTATAAACATCAAATAAATATAAAAAACTAAATACCAACCAATACTAACAATCCACAACTGTCTGTTTCAAAATACCTAGACCAACTGAATTCGAAATTCCTGTTCAACAACTAATACATAGTAGTTTAATTAAATGTCTGGTTATCTAATCTTTGTTATTTTGTTCAATTAAGTGCCAAATCACTGTAAATTTTCGTAATAAAAAGAAACAATTTTGATTTTTTTTTTGAAAATATAATATAGCCTATGTCATCCGCGGATTGTGTAGCTTCCCAACGGTGAAAGAATTTTTCAAATTGGTCCAGTAGTTTCGGAGCCTATTCAATTCAAACAAACAAACAAACAAATCTTTCCTCTTTATTATATTAGTATAGATGAAAAAAAAATATAAACTTTGTTAATTGTTATAGGTTACACAGCTATATTATATGAAAATATCAAAAGTTTTACTTATTTTCCAGCGTCCAGCTTCTAATTTTGATTATATTTTGTTCTTTTAGGCATATAGTAAAAGTAATATAATATTAGATGAAAATGAAGTACCTACTTGATCGACTGGGCCTATCACAATATTAGATGTTAGTTTTTTGATTAAAAAATTTAATAAAACGAATATATTTTTCAAAATTTAAAAAAATAAATTGATAAAATTATTTTTGTGCACTCGATCGCTGACGAGAATTGGTCACATTTTGCTTTAATATTACATATTTCAAATAATTTTGCGATTTCTTAAAAAATATAATACTATGTCTCGGCTCTAAAAATACTTTTATTACTTACGTGGCTATTTTTCTCGTCTAGCGAATCGAAAATAATATTCCACATTCGAAATAAAAAATCTTTCTTTACATCCTAGATATATAAATAACTATTTCCAGGAATTATAGAAATATCCAAGGATATTAAGAATTTCAAGTCAGTTTTTTATATTCCAGGCTTTTCCAGGAATTTGAATTTAGATGTTGCAACACCAGTTGGTAACTTATGTAACACCCATAACTGTACAAGCTTTATTGAATGAATAATACGTAAGCTTGAAGCTGCCCTCTTTTTATATAGGATTGTATTAAAATACACATGAAATATTCACATTGACCATGTTTAGCCGTGCACATAAAAAATTGAAGATAAAACTAGAAAAACTGGTATTAGACCAAAAAGACACCTGTACTTAATTCGAGCCATAAATCAAATATTGTCATTTTTATATTCCTAAAAATTATTGACAGCTAAGTTGAATATCAAAAAGCGGTTTTTATTTCTTATATAGGGTCTTTCAATAGGAGTGATAGTTTTTTCATTAAAGATTTCTCGGTTTCTGATATATATTTTATTTACTTCTAGGTGTCAAATTATTTAGTATAGTGTGCAGTTTTATGATGCAGCGTTTGCCGCCTCTAGACCGGTTGGAAATAAAAAAAATATATTACCAAATTTCGAGCTCAGTTGTGGGTGCTCAACATTTATTCACCTCAGAATTGGATCGCCCTCACTGTTACTCTGCGCAGGCTATAAGATGCACTGTGATAAAGTTTGACTTAACATTACTAAGACAATAAGCCACCAAGAAGACAATGAAATGTTCGAAGTGAGGAGAAAATCACAGCTGTAGCGGCCAGTGTTGCAAATGAGCCAAATTCTGCCAAATTGGAGCGATCTTGTGATCAGTGTTAGCCGTGGTGGAGATTTGAACGATATCTTGTTCCGAACATAACTGCATTGTCTAAGCTTCCAAATAAAGCAAAAACTAAATTGATATGTCAAACCGTTAACGTTTTATTTAAAATTAAAATCGTATCATTCTTAATGAAAGACCCTATAGTTAATATCAAATTGAAACAATTTTCAGAAGTTGTTGTAGAAAACCCAATCTAGTTTTCTAGTAGAGGGCGCTGTAATAAAAGTTAACACCCGACCACACGAGCGAGTAAGATTTACGTGGGGGCCCTGGAACCTGGAATAGTGACATTAAAAACAAGCTTTGTTATAAAATATCGTTGAAACTTGAAACTAGAGTTTTCTTTTTATCAATGCTCAAAAATGCCACGTGCAGTTATCCTCACATACTGAAATAATCATACAGTACCTACACTGCTCGTGCATACAAACATTTTTAACAACAAACAAAAATAAATAAAACTATAACAAAAGAAACTTATACACGAACGGTCGTTGTTTTTGATATTTTATCAGAAGAACATTCAAAGTGTATATAAAATCAATATTTTCTTTATTTACATACAAAACTAGGTAACAATTGTGAAGAATTTACTTGAATAAAAATTTAAGAATTTATTTCTTAATACAACTGTTATTGAATATTATCATTCTTATATAATTTTCAATTATGGAATGATTGCTTTCCATCACTTGTTGCGGCATGGTTCCATTCTATCACATGGGATGGAATGAAATGTGACGAATAATAATAATTTTACTTTATTTAGTATTTTTGGTTGGTTTCATTAAGTAGTTTAAAAATACATTTAAATTTAATCATTGTCAGTATTGTAAATACATCTTCATTTAGATTAGATAGTTTTAGGTTATTATGTTTCTGCAATGAGCGTCGCGAGGGCTGTAGAGGGGAGGGCGTCACTATATTTTGTTATATTTTAGATTAAGTTATAAAATTATAATAATTTGAAAGACTTTATTATTTTTTTGTCATTGATGCCCCTCTACAAAAAATTCTGCCGCCGCTCATGTCTGCAACACGTTTGGTATGATTATTCCGCTCTCGTGAAACTAGTGTTGCCGTCTAGGTCAAGACTTTCTAGACTCTTGTCTTGTCTTGTCTAGATTATCAAGACTAGACTGGCAAAAGTCTTGTCTTGAAATTTCAAGACAAGACAAGACTTTGTTATTCTAGATCAAGACTCTTGTCAAAATTCTAGACAATTTTCAATAAATCTAATGATAATAGATACAACAGAATATATTCTAGCAATATTTCTATAATTCGAGAAAATTGTTTTATTAAAAAAAATAGTGCAATTTTGATAAAATATATGAAGTAGGTACCTTTCAAAATAAGATAACAAAATCTTTTCAAAATCTATGTGAACAAAAACCAAGAAACTATAGATATAGTGATAGACCTTAGGTATAAGAAAAACATAATAATGCATAAAATTTGAAAAGAAAAGCCCATTATTGGTATGCCGGTATGCGTAAATGCGTTACAGCTCAAACAGTTTTGATATAGGCTCATATCACCAAAATACAGGAAAAAATAGCGGTAAAATAATAAACATATCTTTCTACAATATAAAATAAGTATATAATACGAAGCTCATGCCACTCGGGCTTGAATAGCTTGATAAAGGCGACCCGTAATCCAAGAATTTAAACGTAATATCGCGTATGCGCAGGTTAATCAAGAGTCTTGAAAACCTATCTAGAGTCTTGTATCTAGACAAGACAAGAACAAGACTTTTTAATCTAGACTTAGACTTACTAAAGTCTTGTCTTGAAATTTCAAGACAAGACAAGATTTGCAAAGTCTTGTCTTGTCTAGACGGCAACACTACGTGAAACCGTGGAACTCGCCTACGACTCGTCGCACAACTCTCTAAAAACTTACTTACTTACTTACAACTTACTAGTAGATGTGTAAGATTATAATCATATAATTAATTTAGTTAACGAGTAAAATTAATTAAAACTTCATAACAAAATTTTTATAATATCAAACTACACAACTCCAAGTGCAATTGCGATTGTTTATTTGAACAAACAGGTGCTCGTTATAAAGTTAGATCGCGAATTGATGAAGTTTCAGATATATTTCCATTGTCAATCAGTTTATAATTTAATTTCTTGTAAAACAGGATTATGGATACGTCAAATTCAGTCTATTCATTTTATCTTATATCTTACGTATATCGCTTCTCAGCAAGTTTTGCTTCAAACGGTAGGATCGGAAATTGTATAAAGTTATTATCGAACACAGTTTCTGCTACGGGCATAAGAATATGTCAAAATATAACATCTTTTTTTCTAGGTATTATACGTTTTACTTAATAGAAATATATGCATCTTTGTCAATTTATTTGAGAAATGATTTTTTTGTACTTACTTAAAGATGAAAAGTCTTACTTTTCAAACTCATTTATGTGTGGAAATCGCATAAATATATTCCTGTCATTGGCATTTGTTTAATAAAATCTGACATGTTTTAAACTAAAACTAAAGTACTTTATATTTGTAAACAATATTATATAATTGATATAAATACATTGAAAGATTATAGTTCAATAGTTAATATTGTTACGTTTTTCGGAACAGATTTATATTCTACAAACTATACTTTATATTTTTAAAGAAGACAGTAATTTGAATACTGGTTTTGGATTTACATTTTGTAAGTATACAGGGTGTTTCATAACTTCGAGTACATACGTTAAAGGTGTATGTTGTTTGATATGCTGATTACGAATCAAAAAGAATATTTTAAAATTCTAAAAATTAAGGGTAGTTTACCTGCAGCATTTTTTGTACTACGGCACTGGATTCGTTTTTCTATTAAAAACAAACAATGAAACAATAGAAGCAAGTAATCAATATCTTAAATTACATAATACTAGTAAAATAAACAAACAAAATGTAATTATTTTTAATAAAACAAAAATTACTCCACCCAGTGGTAGTGGCAACGAAAATTTTTTGACTGGGAAACATGGAAATTAATTTTGCGATTAAAAAAAAATCTTTTTGATTCGCAATTAGCATATTAAACAACATAATATACCCTTAACGTATGTACCTGAAGTTATGAAACACCCTGTATAGGTAATGAACAATAATTTTACTGAAATTCTCGACAACTGACAGCAGTTCAAGACAACGAAAATTTGTTTATACTTTATATTATTTGTAAATTTGTTTTACGATCGTCCAATAATAGTGTAGCAAAGTTTACAAAGTATGAAGTACAGTTTTTAACTTTGCAACAAGTTTTATGACTAATAATTAAATGATAAAAATGTATTTATCTCTGGAGAATAAGTTTATGTTTATTTATATAGTATATCCATAAAAATAAACACAGCCAGCACTATATGACACAATTAATGGGTTCCACAAAATAGTTAATTTTACTAAAGGTCAAAGTTGAAGCTCATGTGTATATCACCTTTTAGTAACTATTAATAACTCGATCCTATAATAAATTGACAAAATGCAATTTATCGCCGTTCCAGGAAGCTTTTATACCGACAAAATGCATTACACGGTATTTTAAATAGCATTTTGTTTTACTTCAATTTTAATTAATGAATTATTTCATATATTACATTACAAATTAATTTGTACCAGGCTGTTATTATTGCTAATATTTAGCCAGGGTATTAAGCTAATTAATGACGTAAAATATTAGCAATTAGTAAATACTCGGAATGTTTTGACATCATTGTTTAATTGGAATTAGTATTGACATTTCATTAATTTAAGTGTCCTTGTTTTGATGTAATATTCTGTTTATTGATCAGATTAATGCGATTTCATCTTACCTTTGGTGTAGTAAAATGTGTCAAAGTTTGTAAATGTAAACCACACGTACCTGGAACAAAATAAAAAGGAATTAGATCAAGTTTTGTTTTGAAATAAAAATTTTGTTTGCTTAAATATATTTTTACGGAACGAATTTCTTTAGAATTTCTCATTTCGCTGGAACGACGGCTAATCTTAAAGGTTTGACTTTGACGGAAAATAATTTCTTTTTTGATGTATTTAACTTTTACAATTAAACATTCGCGTTTCAGTTGGCAGGCTGATTAGCCAAGTTTGTAGATTAATTTTGTAACGTTTTTATCCGCGTTACTTCCAACTTTGCGTTTAATTGACACTCGGATATGCTGGGCGACTAAAATAAAATAACGACTTTTAAATTTTGAACATTTTTTTTCCTCAATACTTTATAAGGTTTTTATTTTTCATATTTGTAACATAATTTCACTACTAAGAGTATAGGAACCTGCATATAAACACCTTAAATTTGAATTTTTTAAAAAAATTATGAACTTACTAAAACATCCTAATAATAGAAATGAAGGTTGCCTGTCCGGAGCATATAAAAAGTAACAAAAAATCTGACGTGGACACCACATGACTTCTTTGTACGCCTTGTGTGTTCATACTTTTCTTAATAACTAAAATGTAGAATAATATAAAAAATTCTTTTAACTTATTATACTAGTACTACTACTACTGCTACTATACACACAAATATATTTTAGTCATTTTATTTAAACTGCAGAAGAAGATATAAAGCATATTTTACTATTGTCACTGTCATGTCATAATCATTTAAATTTTACGTAGTAACGGTAGTAACAAATGTTAATCGATCATGGACTACAAGATACCGAAATACTAAATTATAAATATATACTTTAATTATTCCTAAATGATACCAGATACAAAAATATTTATAAAATACCGATTGTAGGTAATAATCACATAATCTTTCATTTAAAATAAAAAAAATTGTCTTAAATTAAATATTTATCGAAATATTTGAAAAAAGTACTACTTCCGGTTTATAGATTGAAACCAAAAATAGGAGGTGCACAACTAGATGCTATAACAGTTCTAAATACAAAATTTCAACTTTCTACGTCTAACCGTATTTGAGTTATGCGACATACATACGTACGTACGTACAGACGTCACAACGAAACTAGTCATAATGAATTTAGAAAAGGTCAAAACTGATATTTCCATCAAAATCTGAAAACCGAAATTTTTCGCGATTACAATACTTTCTTATTACTCCGTACAAGGAAGTAAAAAAGTATATTTTACAAAATCACGAATCTCAATTTTCTATTTTTCAACTGTTTAGAGTCCGCAAATAGTTATTTTTTTAACTAGGCAAAAAAATTGATTAATAAGCTTCAAAGTAATTATTACTTTTCACTCAAATAAGTAATGCCGATTGTAAAGCTCTCGATAAATTATTTCAAAATTTTATAAGCAAAATTTTCGGTGGTCGAAAACGACGAATTCTTATTACGATCAAACGATCATCTTATATGAAACATTTACCTAGGTAATTAAAATTTGCTTTTCAAAATTTTTGTGATCTCCCAAAAGTGAACTGAAAGTCCTGATGCCTTTTGTCGATCACCCTGTATATTAAATAACTTTTCTCGGTTCTGCGGGTTCAAAGGGCCAGCTCAAGCTCCACGTCTGAGGTTTTCCTACATTACCGCGACCAGTTAATAGCTTCCCTTTCCGGCCCGGTTTAGTTTTTACCTCCGGCCTGTAAGGTCGTGAGGTTCACAGGGACCACCAGCGATTTACACCTTACTCCAGCTGTTTTGTGCTACACTTTCAAAGCAAAAAAACTTTTTGATGTGCAAGAAGTTTGAGATTGATGAAAAAGTTCGTTAGGGATTAAAACAGAAAAGTTGGTGGTATTTATCAGTTTTAGTACCTGTATAAAAAATAATTACCAAGAGCGTATAATTTATTCGTGGTATTGATTTGAGAAAATTAATTATGTATATGTTCAAGGACAAAAAAGTTGATGACATACTATTTAAATGCAAATTAATGAGGACTTAATTTTAGGACACAAAAAATTTGGTTCTATTAACTATTTAATACAAAATTATCTACGATTAAATGAAATACCTAGTACTTATTAAATATATGTTTAGTTAATTATAGTCAGAGACCTGGAGCTGAACCCGAACCTGAATCATAAACCCGAAAAAACCTTTATTTTCTTCGAACCTGAACCTAAACCGAAACGTTATATTTGAAGGTCAACGAACCGGAATCATAACCAAACCGTTTAGTTGTAACCGGTAACTTTTTGCCACGGTTTCTGTTTATTTTAAAATAATCATTGCCACGTCTAGTCTAGTAACCTTCTCTTGATTTTGTTTATAAAAAGCGCACCGCTTTCCTCTGTCATAACTTGTGAACGATTGACCTGAGAAAAATTTCTAAAATACAGAAGTTGTAGGAAATTTTATTCTCTACAACTGTATTCGAGTACTTTTGTCGAAAAGCTAGTTCTTCGAGGTCAAAACTGTCAAAAACTGAAAAAAAATATAAAATTTTGCTGTTTTTTGGTTTATTGACAAAGATCCGGAAGTCTGTCGAGGTCGAAAATTTGGATTTTGCATCTCAGGCATATCCCATACAAGAAAAATAAAAACGAAACTAACTAAATTTGATGCAATATTAAAAATGTGCCTATTTATTTTTTAGTTAAAACTATTTAAATGTTAAGTAAATTAAAAGTATTGATAACCATTTACTAAGTATTTATGAAGAAATTATGTTTTTTTAATTAAATTTATTACTTTTAGTTTCTTTTTACAATAAAACATTAATGTTTTGTGAAGTACACAAGTAATGTGCGAACCGAAACCCGAAAAACCTGAAATAATAGAGGTTTTAAACCTTTATATTAAGAGGGTTTTATCGCTCAGCGCTGCTAGATCACAAATCCCCGTTATTTCAGGTACCCGCGCTGACTCAATTTGTTTGGCTAGCGCGCATGCAATTTTTAAATTTATTTAACAAATTACTCGACTATTATTTAACATTTAAATTTACAATGCAATCATAGTTCCGAAGAGTTTTTTCAGAACTATTATTATTTAATTGTTTATAAATAATAATAATAACAATTTAAAAAATTGGATAACGTAGCTAGTTTTTTACTGCCTTTGTCTTTATACGGTATTTTTTTTTTAGATTTATAGGATTAATAGGTTGGGAGTATATTGTTAAATACTTTTTTTAATGTGATAAAAGCCCCTTAATACCGCTTCAGGTCCCTGGTTTAGATAAATATGTATATCTATACAGCGAAATATTCGAGCTCAGACGATAAAGTAATATCAAATTAATCTTATTAAAATGTGACTTGATTGCCCTTAATTAATTTAAACCTTCAATAAATCAATCAGCACCGAATCTAATAACTAAGTACATGAAAGCAGATCCCAACCACAAGCAAGGCACACTATCTTAGCGCGCTTCGAGTCTGGTGTTTTGTCGGTGCCTGCTCAGCCGAGGTTCTTCATTCTTCAAGTTTAATCGCATTTAATAATTAGCCGGGCCGTCCTAACGTAATTACCACCGAAAGTTAGACCGCCCACGCAGGGTTGCATACAAGCAAATGTCACGAGGTCACTTGAATAATTCCTAGAGGAAAAATGAACGGAAACGTTGAATATCTAACTAGCTAGCCAACTTTTATCTGTATCAAATATTCATGGGAAAAGTAGGGTGCTGTGGAATAAACGAGAGGTAAGCGCGGTGAAACATATGGATTTGCAGAATAAAAGAGTTCGTTGAGTAAGAAAAAGTGCAATCCAAAAGTCACGATTTTCAGGCATTGAAATAAGAACGATCCAAGTCCACTTTGTTCAATGGAATACCGATCTTAGTTAATAGTGGGGTCGCTTAGCATGAAAATGTGGACACACCGGACAAAAGCACCAATTTTTTTTTATGAACAGGTAAGGTACTTAGCTTTTCATTTTTGATAGGAACCACCTCCTCCGTCGGCCATCTTGGATTTTATAGCGGCCATTTTGAAATATAGGTATATTATCAATATCTTAACTTCTAAGTCACTTAGGACCACAAACTTGGTGTCTAAGTATACATAATTGCGGTCAAGGAATACAACTACACAATTTTTGAATGTATCAGACTATTTATTTATGCATTAACTGATTATATGTAAAAATTATGACTTAATAATTATATTTTGGATTATTAGAGGCCTTTAAAAAAAACAGTACAATGTATCTTACATAAAAATGACTGAGGAATTCAATGCCACAAACCGGAAGTCGATATCTTGATCCGTTCAAGAATTAAAGTTGATTGATTGTTATTTTTCAAAATCAGTTAATCGATTAAAAGTCATAATTTTTACACATAATCAGTTAATGCATAAATAAATAGTCTGATACATTCAAAAATTCTGTAGTTGTATTCCTTGACCCCAATTATGTATACTTAGACACCAAGTTTGTGGTCCTAAGTGACTTAGAAGCCGAGATATTGATAATATACCTATATTTCAAAATAGCCGCTATAAAATCCAAGATGGCCGACGGAGGAGGTGGTTCCTATCAAAAATGAAAAGCTAAGTACCTTATCTGTTCCTAACAAAAAATTGGTGCTTTTGTCCGGTGTGTCCACATTAACCCTAAATTCGGCGTTAAGCGACCCCACTAATAATTGTTTATAACAAATTAGTTTATTTTACAAGAACATTAACGTTATTTTTTTAAATTATCAATACCTATAACTGTAAATTGGAATAAAATAAACCGTTATTTTTAATAAACCTATTATCAATATACGAGTCTTCAAATCTTCAAATTCAATTATCTCGAAACTATCAAAATGTGACTTTGATCGTTCGTCCTATGTTGTCTTCATATGGATTTGCAGAATAAAAGAGTTCGTTGAGTAAGCAAAAGTGCAATCCAAATTTTTAATTGAAAGAACGAGAGTACGATAATTATTATAATGAATTATGGTGGTACAAGAAGGTTCTAAAATAATGAAATTGATAATCTAAATATTATAGGTACATAAATATGTTATCTAACTAACGTGTTTTATCCAACTTGGATTTGACAGCGTCATCGATATACCAGATGTTTGTTTGAAATCAGTTATACAGTGAGTTTATTTTAACGTGAAACATGGGATTTGTCATATTCATGGTTATGATTTTGACAGGCAACGTATTAGAGCGTTCTTTTTAGAATGAAACATAGGGAATCTATTTAACTGTGTTATTCTGGAACAACAAGATATTTGGGCAGCTGCAATAGTTCCAAGAAACGCTTTCAATATAAACTTTTAATTGTTCAAAGTATAAATCGATTTCCAGGTAGTAACAGTGTAACTTTAATTAACAAATTCAAATTAATTCCCTATGTTTTATTTTTATTTAAAAAGAACGCTCAAATACATTGCTGTCGAATTCGTAACCATGGATATATGATAAATCTCATGTTTCAAGTTAAAATAAACTCACTGTATAGAAAAAACAATGCTATTTTTTAAATTTTGCTAAATTTCTGAAATACACCGATTCGTTTTAGATGAAAGTTGTAAATACAAAAGTGGATCAGAATAAAAAACTATATAATTTATGAGACACGAAAAACAATGCTATTTTTTGAATAAGGTCCCATAAATATTGTGTAGTTTTTGATTATAAACAACTGAACTCACGGTTGTTAAGGGAGTCGATACCTGCTGGATTTCGCTGTGCGCTGTGCCTTCAAAATGACGAAAAACTATATTCAGTTTTTACATTAAAACTGGTTTCAATATGAACATTTTTTAATCAAATAAGATATTTTTAAATAGCTGAAAGTTGTCTCCAAATGTGTCTAATTCCACTGTTTTAAATTTTTTGTTTTAAATATGTGAAAAAATACCTATAAAAAAATCTGCTGTGGCCAGTACACGACCTCTCGCCTAATTCTGCTTATTCTACTAATCTAATAAATAGTTTTACTTACATTTTAATAGTTTCATGTTCATGTAATATGTAAACGATAATGTAAACCAAGATGAAAGCAAAAGATGTCAACTGTACCGTCACTGTCATTATAATTCAAATTTTGAGTAAAAACAAATTTCATATCATGGACAACAAGATACTGGTACTTAGTTGCACTTTATTTTATTGCTAAATACTACCAGATTCAGCAAATTGTATTTAAAATTAACTGTACCCATAGATAATTATATTATCTTTTATTTTTATTTGCAAAAATTGTCATAAATAAATAATGTACCAATTTACTTAAGAAAAACTATATCAAGTTCCAAAAAGTACTACTTCCGGTTTACGGATTTCTGCCAAAATCTTATCCGGTGTTAAGATACCTATTAAAACCTGAAATATGAAATTTGGTTATTAAAGGTTTGATACTTTTTCAGTTATCGTGGACGAAAAATCGTCAGTCCATACATTCATACAAACACACACACACACACACACACACATACACACACACAGACATCATCGGGAAAATATTAAATTCGTATTCTAGAGACCCTGAAACGTGCTTATCCACCAAAAACTCATACTCGAAAATTTTGACCCATTACAATACCTCTCTTATAGAATATGAGGCGAGAGGTAAAAACTTATAAAATAGCTAAAATTTGCCATTGTTTAGCCATGAATATAAAAATCCGATGTGGCCAACACATAACCTCTCGCCATACTCTACTATTTTTATTTTTCTAATATAACCAATATAAGTATATATTATGTAGTACTTACTCACAAATATACCATTGTACTAGAAGGGAATTCGGGAATTGTAGTTTTTATAATATTATGAAAGTTTATTATGACCTTATAAATACTAAATAACATTTCATATTTTCCATTTCAATTTGCCAAAAAGTCAAAAATTCATGTGACATTAACACTCAAATATTTTATTTTTTGTTTCCATAGGTAGGCAGATAAATAAAAATTGTAACAAATTTGTAGAATTTTTAACTTCTTGTAATTGGAAAATGGTGCTAGATAGAAACAACGTTTTGAATACATATTGTAGATAGTAACATTTAGTATACAATTTTATTTAAAAAATTCCTATTAATTCATAAATTTTGAGAATATTCCAGAAAAACTCTTCAGATCTTCAAGAAACTACCACTTCCGGTTGCACGATCAACACCAAAATCTAATCAGATCTAATCTAGGGTGTCAGAATATTGTATACCAAATTCCAAATTTTTTTATTCAGTGGTATTTGAGTTATCGTACCTCCAACATCCATCCTGACACACTGACACACACACACACACACAGACATCATCGCGAAATTATCAAAATCGTGTTCTAGGGACCTCAAAACGTGCTTATCCATTGAAAACTCACTATCGAAATTTTAACATGATTACAATACCTCTCTTACAGATATGAGTGGCGAGAGGTAAAAAATGAAGTACAAAAATGAAAAAAGTGGCATTAGACGCATTTGGAGACAACCTTAATATCGAATTTTATTTATTCAAAAATGTAGTAGTTATTCTGAAAATGTGAATTTTTACTTCAATTTTAAGGAAAAAACTAAACATACTTTTCACCAGTTTTACGCCGGTATCTCTCAAATTGGATTATCAAAATTTATGAAAAAATCTGCTGTGTCCGCCACAGTACTTCCCCGATTATAAGTTTTAATAACTTACTTTCGTAACGCCGTTAATTTTATGCTTTATTCTGCAAAATTTAAATAAATTTATCATTTTTCCCCAAACTATTTAAGTTGATACCAACTTCGGCATAATTTAAATACCATAAAAAATCTGATACTTATTCACTAAAAACTCACACTCGAAAATTTTAACCCGTCATAATATCTTATAGCCTTATAGAATATAATGCGGAAAGTAAAAACAACTGACCATTGTTTAAATGTTGTTATTGATTCTTCGACTAATATTTTTTTCCAGAAAACTTTAATTTGATAATACACTTGAACAAATTTGATTAATTTTTTGAGAAACAATAATTGATTATCGCATAAATGTCATTTTTTACATTTTTATTAAACTTATCTCCCCGAGAGCTTTAAATTGACACCAAACTCGGTATAATTTGAATAATGTATGATAAAAAAATTGACGATCAGTTAAAGCTTTAATTTGATACCACACACGATAGTATTTTAATAAAAATAAAATAAGATATGTTTATAAAGTTGGTACCACTGGTTGAATAAAAAAATTTGAGTAATTTTTTGAGAAACAATTGAAAATCGTATTAATGTCATTTTTTAAAAACTTATCTCCCTGAGCGATTCAAATTGACATCAAACTCGGTATAATTTGAATAATTTATAAAAAAAAAACAATTGACGATCATTTAAATGTTATTTTTGTTTTTCTACTAGAATTATTTTCCCAAGACCTTTAATTTGATACCACACACGATAGTATTTTGATAAAAATAAAAAAGTTTTGTTTATAAAGTTGGTACCACTGGTTGAATAAAGCTCATTAACGAACTTGAAGTCAGATTTTGGCTCAAGATCTTAAATATAAAATTTCAGTCCAAAATTCCAACGCGTTTTTAAGTTATCCAACATCCAGACAGACTAACAGACTAACAGACTAACAGACTAACAGACCGACAGACCGACAGACCGACAGACCGACTTTTTTTTAAATTATGTTTTTTGGGTTCAGTAGGGTCTGAAACGTGAAGATTCACCAAAATCTCGAACTGTCAAAAAATCACGATTACAATACTTCCCTCTATTACATAGATCGGGGAAGTAAAAAGGACACTAACAAAAATATTGTACCTAACAAAATGAGCAAGACCATAAATTATAATCAATTTTAAAGATTATTTTTAATATAATTTTTATAGTTAAAGTTAAAAGCACTATCGTATTTATTCTGTGTGTTTTAGGCAAATTTCATTAAACACAATTAAACTCAAAAAATGCGATGTTGAAATTTCTCTTGTCTCCAAAATCCAAACCGGAGCGACGGAAACATGAAAAGCTCAGAATCGTTCCGGATAAACTAAGCTTTCGTAAAAAATTGCGTTGTGATTAGCACCGTCTCCTACTAATTTACAAGCTTTATTTTTGTTACATTGTACTTTTTAGGTCGCATGTCCCATTGTTCAGACGTCTCATTATTTCCAGTTTCTTTTATATCCCTGGCAAAATTAAAATCAATGCTTTGTTATAATTTTTTTGCAAGTGAAATATTACTCTATTTCCACTTCAATAACAAATACCTTTTAAGCTTAGTCTGTTATTGTCTTTTCATAATTTACATTTTAGGAGCTGAAAATAGCATCCATTAGACAAAATATAATAATTGTTCAGAGGTTCTGAAAATAGGCTGTTCTCTTCTTTGAAGTGCTGCATTATCGGTTTATTAGTTTATTGCGTAGTACGTTATTATAACGTAGAATCATTATGATAAAGTGCTTTGACATTTTGTCGAAATAAGTCGAATGCCGAAGATTTGTAAGTTTATTTTTGGCCTCCTGAACTATAAACATAACAATCACACATCGTTGACGTCTATGGTAGTTGCCATGACGTTACCGCATATTGTTCGGTAAAGAACATCAAATTTTATTGCTTTAATAGGCCATTAAAATAAAAGTAACTGTAAAATAAAAAAGAAAGCTTACAAAAACGCTACTTTACACAATTTATTGTTGAATGGAGTCTGAAATAAATAATTTTAAATGTCACATTTACTGGCGCCATCTCTTAGAAGTTGTTTCAAGGCTATTTGACATAAGGAAATTTGGGTGCAAATGTCAAATGCATCTCACCTAACCTCATACAAAATATGATATTTTAAATAAATAGGTATGCCGGCCAAAAAATATAATATAAATGCGCCTGTTCATTTCGCCAGTCTACAGACTAAGTTAACTTACATGCTTTAGTCTGGTTGTGAGTAGGGCTGGGAAAATTATCGATATATCGATAAATATCGATATTATTTTTAAATATCGGATATCGATATTGAAAATAATTTGTATCGATATATCGACTTATCGATATTTATCGATATTTATCAATATTAATCGATATTTATCGATAATTATCGATATAAATCGATATAAATCGATATTATATCGATATTATATTGATATTTATCGATATAAATCGATATTTATCGATAATATCGATTTTTCGATATAGGTATCGAAAATTATCGATATTATTTCGATATCGAATATCGATATTAAAATTTGAATATCGCGCAGCCCTAGTTGTGAGTTAGTGAGTTGAGGAAAAAGGGACTTACTGCAACTCATAACTAAAAAATAGAATTTTTTGACTTCTGTGCCGATGCTAGAATTTCGCTTTGAACTAAAAAAAAATATTTTTTCTCAAGACAGAAAAACTTGAACAAACCTTTTTAACAAAATTAAAATTTAACTATTAATTGCCAGTCCGACACTGGTGAGCAATAGATTGATGCTAGCAATAAAACGTGAGCTTCGATAATCGAATATGCAGTTGGTTTCGTGGTGCATTTGATCATTTAAACAATGGCGCCACGGAACACAATTATGATGTTTGTTCCATCGTGACCGTGAGCTTCATTTAAATCCATTGTTTACTAAAACCGACCACTGGTGGCCACAAAGTGTCTCGTGTGGTGTGTGGAACACGGAACTTCCCTATTGTTAGAAACTAAAATAGAAAACCACAAAAAAACACTCAGAACTTCACTTCTGATATTTACAACGAGGTAAAAGAAACCAGAAATAAGGAAACTGGAATTATCGTAACATTAATTATTCATATTAAGCTATTATGTATTATTATTATGTACGTTGTTCCTGTCAAATAATTGGATTCGTCTGTTGGACAGAAGAAATATAAAATAAATAAATAAACGCTTTATAGAAATCTAAGACAATGAACGGTTGTTTTCTTCGCAAGCGCGATGGTTACTGACACTCGGTCACACCATCCTGACTGCCAGAGGTTCGTATTTGTCAGAACGTAACATCAATTAATAATAACCAAAAACTACTTGCATAAAGTTAAAATTTCAGAAATGCTTGAATAACTAACATGATTACATACAACTTCAAGTAATAAATTAAGCAAAACAACTTATTATCTCATACGTTTCTAACACTATAATCTAGGGACACTTCCATGCTTGTGATTGGCTGGAGTATCGCCGGTTTTGCACTCAACGAAAAAAAATTGAAAAGCAAAGTTATTGAAATTCGTTCTTCCTACGTACCTACGTCTATATTTTATTATATTGATTTTGAATTACAGCTTACCTGCAATCGGTAATCAGTTGGATTTAAAGATGAATAAGTTTCAAAATAATCAAAAAATATTATTATCTATTAGGGTTTAAAAATTGCACTAAACATACTATAAAGTATGCACCTCGGTATGCACATTTCTACGTTATTATATGAAGTTTTAAAATTTTAAATTTATTTGTGTATATGAAACGTATATTTCGATAAAAATTAAGCTGTCGGGATCAATACAAGACATACTTTTCCCATATATTTATGTTCGATTTATGCCTGTTTTACACTATTCAATTTATTGATCAATAAATTGACCAAGTTTTGTTTTCAATTTATTGTTATGTATACCAAAAAATTCATCAATTTTCTTCACCAATAAATTGATGAATTTATTTACGGATAGAATGTGTTTTTTACAATATTTTAAGGAATTCTAGGATTTTTACCTCTCGCCTAGAGAGGTATAGGGATCGTGAAAAAATTCGATGTCGAGATTTTTGTCAATAAGCACGTTTTAGCACCTTTAGAACCTATTTTCACGATGATGTCTGTGTGTGTGTGTGTGTGTGTATGAAAGTCTGTATGTGTGCCTACTATGCTCTTTCGTTCTTATTCATTATCTCAAATTCTATTGAACATAAAAATCTAATATTTTGCATTATATATTTGTACATGTTAATGAAGAGCTGATTAGATTTTGGTAAAAATCTGCCAACCGGAAATGGTATTTTCTTGAAGCATTTTAACATTTTTTGCAAAAAATATAGAAAATTCTGCGATAATTACAATTTGTCATACGACATTTTAAAGAACAAATTATATCTTACAATATTTATTTAACATCTTGTCTATATCTCTTACCAATAAAGGAAAATAATTTTTCAAAGATTTATAATTTTACCTACCACGATTTGTAAATCACAATATAGGAAAAAAATTAAAAACAAAAATGAATATGTCAATGTGACAGATGAACAGACGTATACACAATTTCTGAAATGTTTGTGGCACCATTTTAAAAGAAATGTAAATATTATTAACTGAACATAATGTAATAAGGTAATAATGAAGCTAATTTAAAGAACTAAGAACTATAAAATTATTTTCAAAAAGTTTTTAAATTTATTGCAAAATTATAATTTAAGAAAGCCTAACTAAAACCAAATTCACATAAATTACAGTGTTAAGGCGGGAGGTCGTGTGCTGGCCACATCAGATTTTTTTTCTTAGTTTTGTTTGTAGTAGCCAACCTTTGTATTTACCATTTTAATTTTATTTTTATGAAATGTTACGTTTCCATGACGTTTCCCGCATTTCATCCAGTTTCATTTCGTTAAGAAGCGTTTAGTTAATAGGTTATGAAAGAAAAATATTGTTGGCACTGTTGACAGTAACAGTAAAGTGACAGAGCTGATATCGGTAGATTTTCAAAATATATTGAGAAAAAGAAAAACTGTGTAAAGCCCTGTTCACACGAGGATTTTTTGAAGATTCTATCAAGATTCTGAATCCTGGTAAGGAAGAAGTTTCAAGATCAAAAAAAATAATCATGGTTTTGAAGCAATTCATAAATTATAAATTTTTTTTCCAAGACTCATTGAAGATTCAATTTAGCGGCACCGCAATTTAACAAGTAATTCTCACTAGAAAGAAGAAAACTTCTTCTTTTCCAGGATTCTTAATGCAAAATAAATAGAAATTGAGGCATAACCCGTAACGAAAATGAAACTCCTATAATAATTTGATTGATTTTTACAGTGTAAAACTGAAAACTGACTTCTGTTTTTACTTCTCCTAACAGACTATCACACTTAAACTATCTCAAATTTGACTCTATCAAAGTAGCATCAGTTCTTGTGAAGCAAGTTTCCATCGACATAAACAACAAGTTTTCATCGACATGAACTACGTCCGAAGTTCTCCAGTTCTTCGCTGCTTTCGCGCAGACGTCCACGTAGAGGTCAAAGTGTAAAAAGTTGTACAAACACCGAGACGAATAGTAGCGCTCCTGTCGGAGGATAATAATCCTGTTCCTGACGTCACTTCGGCAACTTTTCAGCTAACAACCCACTGACCTGCTTAGAGGCTTACACGGCGCGGCGGTGGCAGAAATTCACACGTGCTGATTTGCGCTTAACGAATTCGTTCCGAGAGTGGAAATGATTATTTTGTGAATAGGGGGTTCCAAGCCTACAGCTTTTAAAGAAATACTTATTGGATATCTATTTTCAGCATATATAATTTATAGGAATGTAATAATAATTGTTTATTTTGATAGATTTATTACCTTTTTATCGAAATGAAAATGTAACTCTTTTAAAACGTGCATTAAAATGCGCCATGTGTGACGCAAACAACACTGAGAGCAAACCGTAGATTTGTTCGTGTAAGATCGTTTTTTGTTGTTTTGACTACGGAATGGGCGACGGACCTGATGTGTTGAAATAATAAGGTGAGATCTGCGTATCGTACTCGGTTCCTGTCAGTGCGGTGAACGTATGTATTCAGTGCCGATGACGTCACAACGTCACACACGGCATCGTTTTTCGCGGCATCTGTTATTTTAAACTTTATGAATTTTGTTTCTGGGTTATTACAACTTTTTGGCAAAAAGGAAAAATACGGATCTAATATTTTAATGTATAGATGAACATATAAAAAAACCAAAAAATCGTGGAAATTCCCATTAATATATTAATAATTAAAGTTGATTTTTGGCCTCCTGACGTGTAATAGTGTATTACTAGCAAGGAAACCCAGTTTTTACTGCTGAAAGGAGGCAATGACCGGCGAGCCGAACAGGCGTGCCTGTCACCCCCTTGAAGCAGTAAAACAATTACCTTGCGTGTATTGTATACAACATTTTACTTGTTACTCATTTGTATATCAAAATAAAAATTACAAAAAATTATAACCAAATTCTATAATTCATGCACAACTGTTTTGACAAAAAATGTCTTATATGATTTCTCAAAGACTTTGGAAGTATTACTGTGGCAACATAAACCGTTGATTATACATATTTGACTAGCTACTACATGTGCAATGATTCTGGTAAGTTTCTGTAAATTTTCAAATAGTGTGCAATATTCGCAACAAGTTTTTGAATATTTTCACCTATATAGTGTACAATATTCGCTGAAATATTCAAAACCTTGTTGTTTCATTTGATATTAAAATGTGAAGGAAATAGTCCTTAAATATTGATCTTCACTATGTGATTTTTGACACTTATTTGTTCGTTACTATACGCAACAAATATTTATAATGTTGTCGATAATTCCACTCCTGTATAAAGTAAGCCATAAACGAAACACAATTTTATCGCTTTCACAGCGGATAAATACTTCCTTTTTAGCGTAGGTACAAGGAAGTAAAAAGAAGGTACCTAACTTTTTGCAAGCGATATAACACCTTATCTTATTCTTAGCAACCAAACAAAACATCATTTGTTTCATATTTCTAATATTTGTCAGCGAAATGATTCGAATTTGGGAATATTTGTGAGGAAGAACCAATTACACTCGAATTACCTACACTCGAGCATTTTATTTCCTTTTATTTCTGTTTGACATCTCAACGTTGTAACCTGACAGCAATTTGACTCGAAAAATTGTTTTAAAATAAAATCACTCCACCTACGGTGTCGTGGTTTTATTAAACAATTTTGCTTTTCAAATTGCTAGGAAACAAGGTTTCAATACAATATCCGGTGAAATAAAAAGCTTTTATGTAATTACAGTTGATAATTTCATGGCTCTTATTATTTTTCTCACAAAAATAATAAATTCGATTAAAGTCGATGCCTCCATTTCCAACAATTTTCCTACGTCCTATTTATAGTATAAGTGAATTTAAGAGAACTCAGTTCTTGCAGGTTAAAATTGTTCTTTTCAGAAAACTTACAAGACAATAGTTCTGAGTCCCGGAGTGCACTCCAAGTCACACAGGGAACAATAAAAACAAAAGCATGTAGTTCCATCTAAGGATCGAGTTGAACCGTCCATTCTTTCTAACCACCCAGAGAGGCAAGTACTCCATCAATTGACCCACTTGCCACGTGTGCACATTTGTGACGTCACGGCTAGTTAATGGCACATCAACATTTTATTTCTCTACACTTTTATTAGTTTTTTTTACTGTTGGTATCATTACAATTGTCAGCAATTGATTGCTAGACGCCGAAGGATTAAATTGAGGTGAAAATTACGGAATTATATAAATTGCAACGCTTACAATTTAATCTCATTTTTATTCAGTGTATATTTTATTCTGCCATTTTGCAACTTAGTTCTGTTCACTGATTAAATTTTTTGTGAAGCATGCGCGGCAGGAAATTTAATTTTTTGTAGAAGAACAATGAACAGTAATCGAACTGCTGCGAGTAGAACTGTACGATCTTAAAAATTTGAAATCGATTTTCGATCTTTCGATAAGATCGATTTGCAAAAAAAAAATATAAAATCGAAATAATTAATCAAAATCGAATTTAATAAAAGATCAACAGATCGGTTTTAATAAAAAAATCATAAGATCGATTTTTATGAATGATCAAAAAAAATATTTTAATAGCAAATCGATTAAACAGATTGATTTAATTTTTTTTTTAAACAAATGATGACCAAGAACAATAGTAACACTTAACTTGCGTAAAAGCTGCTAAATCAAGAAAATAAATAAAATAAAAATAACAATACCTAGAAGAAGAATATAGTAGCAGACATTAATTTTCAAAATAGTTGCCCACTACATAATACGATTTTTGTTCTAAAAATTGACGCATAAACACAGCAAGAAACAGAAACTTGTGTCTTGGATAAACCTCTGTATACGTCCCATTTGGGAAAATTTGAATCATATTTTTAGAGCAGAAATCGTATTTGTAGTGGGAAAGTATTCTGAAAACAATGTCTGCTACTGTAGCTACCTACGTAATTTCTTTTGTCATGTTTTTAAAAATCGATTTTCCAATTGATTGATCTTTTAAAAAATCGATCTTTTCGATTTATTGATTGATCTTTCGATTTCCAATTGAGCGATCTTTTAAAACATCGATTTTTTCGATTTATTGATCGATCTTTTTTAAAAAGAAGATAAATCTGATTTTTTTAAAAAAAAGATCGATCAATCGATCTTTTTCGCCGCCCACTGCAGCCTACTGCAAAACAGAAAACACGGTGCAAAAGTAAAATCAATATATGTATTAGATTTACATTTAAATATTGATATAGGCATTTCACATTTAAATATATTCTTTTTCAAGTATTTTCCACCTTCAATATCCGTAATGTTCAAACGAAGAAAGTTTTTACTAAAAAGTTTCTTGAATTTTCTATTAGTGAACTACAGCCCTATTATCAGCAATATATTGTCGCCAAAGAGATAAATTGCGAGGTGAAAATTACGGTATTATATAAATTGCGAAAACTTACAATATAATCTCATTTTTATTCAAACTGTGTTTGTATATTTTATTCTACCATTTTGAAACTTAGTTTTCATTCATAGAAAAAATAATATAGCTACTATTTTTAAATTGTTTCCAGTATTTCAGTATCAGCATATGACATTTCCATGTTATCAAATTTTCTAGAATTGTAAAAAGCGGATAAATATGTCATGACCTATTACAGCAGCCGTCCAGGACTTAATATAGGTCAAAATACAAATTTATTCCGGTCTGGATTCGGATGCCGGCCATCAACCCTGCATTCCAGAAATTCTGCGAAGTTGCTGACTGGTAAGGTCTCTCATAATAATAAAAGGTAAATACCACAAGACCACAAGAGGTAATTCTTTTCTGCAAATTACTGCGCTATAATTTTTAACGAACGAAGCATATATTTTTAGAAATATAATTGAAGTAAATTAAATCAATTTATTCACAAAAATTGTCGTTCATTATCGAAGCGAAAACAAAATATTATCATAGCAGAATGATGTTCCCGAATTATCGCGGAAATTTCGAGTATTGCTTGTAACTTAACTACTAGCCGTTAAATAATCAAAGATGTCTTGAAAACAGAAAAAAACATTTATCTACTGGCGTTCACAAAGTTAACTTTGTGAAACGCAACTGAATGTCGCCAGGTCTCACTTTGTGACACGGCATTTTTTAAAGATTGGTCAGAATCAGAATCAGATGGTCATATTGTCAAACCTGAGAAAGTACAAATATTACTATAACCTCTAAATCTTTTTTGCTGCCCTGTTCGCACGAGGATTCTTTGAAGATTCTACCAAGATTCTGAATTCTGGAAAAGAAAATGTTTTCTTCTTTCTAGTGAAAATTACCTGTTAAATTGCAGTGCCGCTAAATTGAATTTATTCAATGAGACTTGGAAAAGAATAAATTTATAATTTATTAAAAACCATGAATTTATTTTTTACAAGATTCAGTATATTGAAACTTCTTCTTTTCCAGGATTCAGAATCTAGGTATAATCCTCGAGCATGTTACATACATAATTTTTTCTACTTTCTTTCGAATTAGTGCAATTTGAAATTTTGACATTTTCCCTGTTCGCACGAGAATTCTTTGAAAATTCTAAGATTATGAATCCTGGAAAAGAAGAAGTCTTCTTCTTTCTAGTGATGTTAAATTGCGGTGCCGCTAAATTGAATATTCAATGAGACTTGGAAAAGAAGAATTTATAATTTATTCAAAACCATGAATTTATTTTTTTACAAGATTCAGAATCTTGAAACTTCTTGTTTTCCAGGATTCAGAATCTTGGTAGAATCTTCAAAGAATCCTCGAGCGAACAGGGCTTTACGTGTTGCATACAGTATTTTTTTTACTTTCTTTCGAATTAGTGCAATTTCTTCGAAATTTTGACATTTAATGACTGTTTCAAATTTTGCCCATAAAACAAAAACATCCAAATAAGGTTATCTACAAACAACATTATTATTGGAGTTCTTTTAAAATTTAAACTGTTCAAAATATACAATTGCAAGTCAAAACCATTTTGAAGTTTCTTTACAATATAGTATTTTTTAAATATAATGTAGTTTTATATGCGTACATTTAATTAAATAAAAACAGTGAAACTAAGACAATTTCGTGAAATAATGAAGCTCATTACCAAACGCAAATTAGTGAAATAAAGTGTCTATTACCTAACGAAAAATCATTACTGCCTAGTATCCCAAAAATCATTAATCAGTCTCTGCAAACCAAACATTCTATCACTATTTCACCGTAATAAGAAGACAAATAAAATAATGAAATAATAAATTATAAATTGTCATTGATAACACTGATAATATTGCATTACAGCGGTTATTTCATGTTATGTGACTTCGATTTCCGATTGGCAAATATCAATGACGTATTGGTTTATTTCTTTATTTACTAAGCGTTAAATAATCCACGATATTCTCATTTGTTTTTAAAATTAAAGAGAATTATAAATAAAATTTAAAGTAACACATAATTTCAATTTGAAATGCGTATATAATTAGAACATTATTTATTTTTCTTTCTTCTCGATAAGTAGATCCTCTGCCTGAATTATTTAACCAGATTTTATGTTGTTTTTACAATGGCTGTAAACGCGATTTTATTCATCGTAAATTTTACGAAAGTTTAATGATAATGTTTATGTTCTAATTTTATTGTTTCCAGAGATTTTCTTAGCTATCATTTACTAAATTTTATTTGAACGAAGTATAACCTATTTAATAATAATTAGTCAACTACTACAAAGATTCATTTGGTACATGACACGCGTGACGTAAAACTAATTATAATGTTGAAGTTCAAATATTGAAAACAGTTTAAACTTTTAATCGGGTGCGATGTAGAGCGGATTAAAGTTCTAAGTAATTAAAAAGTTATACTATGTATAATATGCTAGGGCTAGGGGCTAGGGATGTGAATTGCACTGTTAAAAAGATTCGTGTCATCAATTAAAATTTAAAATTAATTTTTTACTATTTATTAAAGAGGCACACCGGTGATAAAACTCATTTTTTAAATTTTATACAGAAAAATTGGACAAAAAATTAGAATATTTATGTTCTTTACAGAATCTGTTTATCTTTTATAGTTATCGAGTTATTTGGCGTTAAAGTTAGTCACAATGACGTCATACTTCAATAAAAAATGCTTACTTTAAACAAAAATTTAAGGGGAGTGGGGGGTTGGACAGGAGACCGCCCTCCTCCATCGAAATAAATCTGAATGATTATTTCTATTTGACTCAGTAAAATTCAAGCGTAATCTGTAATCTTAGCGCAAAAAAAAAAAATTTTAGTATAGGGCATTTGACCTTGAACGAAAAAAAATTTCCCCTGCGCGAGCACAATTTGAATTTTTTAAATCTTTGGGCCCCTCCCGTCAAAAAAATCTAGATCTGCCCCTGGATCGCACCTTATTATTTACATTTATTTTTTTCAAAATGAATCCATACCGTGCTACCTTTTCTGGACAAAAACAAACGTTTTTAAGAGTTGTATTTACACTTTGTGCTTGCGAAGAAGAGTCCTAACTATTTACATGCATTTCTGCTTGAAATACTCGTACAATGTTACAGAGGTTTCGTTCTAAGTACAGATTTTCGTGTAATTTACATACATTTATATTTAAAAACATACAGTTAGTTTATGGTTTAAACTAGGTTCGTCTAGTGTTGAAATTTAGAATTTTGAACTGTATTATATTTAAAATTTCTGTTGAAAACAGACTTTTTTGAAAGATTTCTCAATTTTTTTTTTCGATTTAAGACAAAATAAGCAAAAAACTATCACTAGACGAACATTCTTTAACTTTGAAATAGTTTTTGAATGAAGTTTAAATGTTATGTAGATTCTGAGATATTATTTTATTTCTGTAACACTTTTTGAAGTCATAGAACGGGTGTAAATACTGCTCTTAAGCATAGTGATTTTTGAAAAAACAAATATGTTTTAGATTTTAACAAAAACAGTTTTGCTCGATAAGTGTGTGCCCATCATAATCATAACCACTAATTTAGCTTTCAAAAAACTTATACATAACTGCGTTCAAATGTGCAAATACAGCATATAGTTTTTCAAAAGTTGCTACATTGTTTTGTTCCTATGCTCCCTCTATAAACTTCTATCCTCTAAGGTTTTATGCTCGGTTTTATGTTATACTTAAAGCGCATTTTTCGTTCTTGTTATGATATAAATGAAAAGTAAAGGCGGTTGATAAGATTATTCAAACATCAAACCTTTGTATCTTTGGCGTAGTATAACTTGCGTCCCTTCAACTTGAAGTATCTTCGGCGCCATCTTTGGAACGACCAGGTCTGTTTCAGTAAAAATCCTTCTTTTATGGAGGCCTGCAACATACAAAATAATTGACTTTATTAGTCTATTACATGACCATTAAACATGCATATTATTTTTACACGTGAACTATAATATAATCAGTCACTGTCAAGTAGGTAGGTAATGCAATTCCAAACAAATATGTAATATCGATTTTTCGGTTTTTCCTTTTTAATAACCGGTAATACTTGTATTATTAAAATTATAGACAATGGAACAAAATTGAAATTAAGCAACAGTAGGATGTGGTATATAAATAATTATCAATATTATATCAAACATAGGTAGTAAGTAATCGAAAATGATTATATTATTTTTGGAAATACAAAAACTATTTTTTTCTCTCAAAAATAAAAACCAGAAAAATTTATAGAATAAATAAATAACGAATTATTCATTTTATTTATTTCATTATTTAATTTGGATCAAATTTTTATGCAGATGTATATGATTTTACACTATGTGAAGATATTGTTAATAAATAATCACATACTAATAATAATTGTATATCCACCCCCGTAATGCCCTGTTTTTCAAAAAATAAGATTTCCTTCCTAATTTGTTTGTCTAATCCAGTGGTGAGCAGATTTTTTACATCGTGGGCCAATTAAAAAAATATATTTTCCCCAAATGTCCACTTAGGTAAATAGGAAAGAATGTATTCGAAATTGTAAAAATAAGCGGAGAAGTACAAAACCAAAACATTGTATTACACAAATAATAGCAAAAATTATATTTATTGTAATTTATTATAATGACACATATTTCTAAATTTACAGTTTTACATTTTTTCGAAGCTAAATTAGGTACTATCAGGAATAGTGTTAGTGGTTGCAAGAAGCAAAAAGATTTTTAAAATTGCCATCAGTTATCGAGATCAAGACATTTGTTTATTTTTATTTTCTATAATTTTCATGGAAGAAAACTGTACTATGCCGCAAGAAATGCAAAAAAAATAAATTTAGTTCGTTCAATGAAAAGTATACATGAATAAATACTCCCTTATAAACATAAAAAATAATATAAATTTACAAATATAAATAATAATAATTTTCTGCTATTATAAAATTTTTCTCATTTATTATTTTCAAATTTACTAAAATTCAGATTGTTTCAATTTTATAATGAGCTAGATACTTAAATTTCGTAAAAGGGCCACCATACTGGTCTAATCCTTGCTTTTTTCCTTAGAAGAATTAGGAACAACTGCCATATTTTTATTAATTGCATATTGTATTTTATGTTTAATACCTGAATTGAATAATACCAAATAAATTTTGTACGGGATCCTGGCATTCCTCTAATAAAATGTGTGTGTATAACGGACTGAATTTGCAGTGCCATCTGCTTTTTCTTAATTAAAAAGGACTGTAGTACAGATTGAAAATTCAAATAAACAAGTAATTGAATATTTTTTATAGAGCGCATAGCTGAGTGGTACTGAAAACTCTGGTTCGAATCCAAGCAGGTACCTATACATTTTAGTCGAACTTACAATATGCACATAAATTAATATTAGAACGAAACAATATAAATCCTACTGTTGACTGAATGTAACAATAATTTTAAGCTCTACAGAATAACAGTTACGTAAATAGGTCCCTACACAATTATAGTAATTAATTTATACATAATATATTAGTTAATATCGTAACGTTGCACAAGTTGTGCTTACAAGTTATTAGTTTAATTCACTTTGTAACTTACGTTAATAATTAAATTAAAATAATAATCATTATTAAATTTTCCTTTCATATACGCACTATATTTACAATTATCTATGTTCTAGTTTATTTGTATTAATTATTTTAATAAATAAATTTTAACAGGCGTATATTAATAGGGAAACCGGTGGTTAAATGCACTCGAATTACATTGTTAATAATCTTGACAAGAACTGAAATTTCATATATTTGCACAACATTGTTAGTTCTATTAAATTTTATCTTTTTAATGCACATTTTATTATTTATTTAATATAAATTGGAAAATTCCTTTTTTTTACGTACCTACCTATACTTAAAGTTATTTACTTAGTTTTTATTTCAAATGAAAGATAAAACGTAACTCTATTGAGCTACTGTCGTATATTTTTTTTGATTCCATGAAAGAACAGAACAATGAAAAAACAGAACACGAAAAAACAGAACATGAAAAAACAGAACATGAATAAACAGAACATGAAAAAACAGAACAATGACAAAAGAGAACAACGAAAAAACAGAACACTGAAGAAACAGAACAATGAAAAAACAGAACAGTGAAAAAACAGAACAGTGAAAAAACAGAACAGTGAAAAAACAGAACAGTGAAAAAACAGAACACTGAAAAAACAGAACATTAATAAAACAGAACATAAAAAAACAGAACACGTAAACTAATCTATGCTAACAAAACCCTTCTTGAGTCCAACAGAACTCCGTTTTTTGACATAAACTAATCTATGCTAACAAAACCCTTCTTGAGTCCAACAGAACTCCGTTTTTTTGACATAAACTAATCTATGCTAACAAAACCCTTCTTGAGTCCAACAGAACTCTGTTTTTTTTGACATAAACTAATCGATGCTAACAAAACCCTTCTTGAGTCCAACAGAACTCCGTTTTTTGACAAACTAATTAATACTAACAAAACCCTAATTGAGTCCAATAGAACTCCGTTTTTTTGACATAAACTAATTAATACTAACAAAACCCTAATTGAGTCCCACAGAACTCCGTTTTTTTGACATAAACTAATTAATACTAACAAAACCCTAATTGAGTCCAACAGAACTCCGTTTTTTTGACATATACTAATTAATACTAACAAAACCCTCCTTGAGTCCAACAGAACTCCGTTTTTTTGACATAAACTAATCTATGCTAACAAAACCCTCCTCGAGTTCTGTTTTGTCATTGTTATGTTTTTTCATATCCTGTTTTTTCATGTTCTGTTTTATCAATGTTCTGTTTTTTCACTGTTCTCTTTTTTCATTGTTCTGTTTCTTCAGTGTTCTGTTTTTTCATTGTTCTCTTTTTTCATTGTTCTCTTTTTTCATTGATCTGTTTTTTCACTGTTCTGTTTTTTCATGTTCTCTTTTTTCATGTTCTGTTTTTTCATGTTCTGTTTTTTCATGTTCTGTTTTTTCATTGTTCTGTTTTGTCCGGTCACCATTTTTTTTAATTTGGCTATGAGCGATAAGGAGCAATAATCAATTTGAACAAAAAATTTCTTTGTAATTAAATGCATTTTTTACAGTATAATTGAATTAGATTTGAAAATATAAGACAGGATCTCAATAGTTTACTCAACTATTTTAAAAAATCATGAATTCTGTTACTGGTAGTGTGCGACGATAAAAATAAATTTTGTAAGACCTAATAAGATTGTATTTTTCTGCCTTAATTCAAATAATTAACTAATAAAGTAAGGCGCATTTAAACGGTAAAATCAAATGGAATTTAATGCCGACGTGTAAAAATATCAAATTTTAATTCTTGTTAGGATTTTACAACAATGTAATTCGAACGCTTTTGATCACCGATTACCTCCTTAAAAGGCGGTATACGTATACACTTGTGCCAAAATTATAGTGAAAAAGCAACCTCGTTATATTGCAAATTGTTCCCCTGCAATAACACCTACACTGTTCATATTTTATATGGTTAGTTAAAAGATGACTCTAGAGTGCTATGAAGCTATATTTTTGAAATACTTAATAGTCTTTTACTATTTAAGGAGGTTCCCTAGACATTTTAAAAAATGTTCTAATGCAACCAAACTTTGAATTTATGTTGTATGTGTCATGAAAATGATACCTGAATTTTTTGGAAATTTTTGACCACGTAGTTTGAACGAAATTAATTGTTAAATTTTAATATTTTACATGGGCTCTTATAGCTTTCCATTAATTGATTAAATAAAAAGATGTTAGAAATGTTCTATTTACTTAATTTTTGGTATATAAACGTATGCAAGCACGGACATCAATTTCCCAAAATTTGAAGAAGGTTGACCACATAGTTGTAACAATATTGTCGATTGAGAAAAAAATCTCCAAGCATTTTTTGATTAGTGAATTAGAAATTATTGTAAAAATATATCACCGCAACTGAACGAATTGCAATATCAACTAACACCCGTTGACCGAATTTTGTTTTACATTAATAAAAATATTTTTATTAATTAAAGGCTGATATCTGAGTACGCCACTGCATGTCTAGGGAACCTCCTTAAATCTTTTCATAGCACTCTTACGGCCAATGCAAGGAATCGACTATTTAAAACAAAACTAAATAATATTAATAAAGTCACGATATGTAATATTAAAAAGCAAAATTAATTCTTATTTTCTCTAATTGTTGTCGCAACAATAATATTGACATGTCTAATATGTATATTATATTGTATGAATTTTTCAATTAAACAATGTTTTGGCATTACTCATGTAAAATTTCAGATTTTTATTTTTTGCAATATAGCAAGAATCGTAAATTCTGATTCTATTGCAGCAATATTGCAGTCAACAAGTAGTGTAGCGCCTGAATGCCGTTTACTTATTAATGTTACCCACATAACATGTCTGTATTACCTGGTAGTTATGCATTTCCCGCCAACTGAGAACACAAAATGACAATTTAGTCCAGTAAAAAAAACTCTGTTTCATAAAATACGAACGTAAAACAACATAAAAGAAAGACTAATAGATTTTTAATTTTAACTCAGTCAGTGAAATCGCTGTGAAATTTTTTATTTGATATTCATTAAATTGGCCTGTGTGCCGTAGAACGTTTTTGCTTATTTCCATTGCTGTACAGTTTTATCGTCCAAAAGAGAAAAAATTCATTTATATTGATTTTATATACGTTCGCAAACATATTTCCCCTGTGTATTGTATTTAATATTTGATAAAATGAACAGCATCACAAAAATGAGCGAATATTGTTTTATTTAATATTCTGAAAGAACTTTGAAATAAAAATGCTACGCAGGTAGAAGCGATAATCTTAATTGAAATCTTTAATTAAATCATAAAGTAAACTGATCTAAAATTTTAATTTTCAATTTATATTTTTAAACATTATAATCGGATTTTTGACACGAATATTTATATCCATGAATAAATTCAAATATTTTAAATTAAATTCAATAATTGTAAATATTAAATCGCTTTAATAAATAAATTGTTTGAAAGATAAATGTTTGAGCAGATACAAAATAAAGGAACGTAATCTAATTTCATTTTTTGCGAGCGAAATCTTTTATGGATGTGCGCAACATTATACGAATTTGATTAATGTTCGCATTCGAGTTTGAAAAATGTTCTTTATCGTGACATGTAACCATATTCGCTATACGCGAGCATAGATGAGAAGCGATCGAAACAAAGTGGTCCATTGTTACAAGAAGAATAGAGTGTTTCACAGAAATGGATCCACGATCCAGTCTCAACAATGGGTAATGTTAATATCACTAGAGAATCGATGCAGTTTTAAAACATTTCTCTATCGGCTATCGGGTATCCCGAGACAAAGACAACAAATCCCCAAAGAATACGCGCATTCAATTGTCATTAGTGTTATTAGCGTAACGAACAGCGTAACGCATATAGGCCGTTGTCAACTGTCCCAGATATTTCGTCTAATAATAAAAAATAAATAGGTCAAGTCAATACGCACAGTTTTCTTAAAATTTGGAACATATTGCATAAATATACAAGTCTCAACAAAGCGCCCCGCATACTTCAGCATATTTATGACAGCCAGATGAAATTTCCCTTATTCCCTTGGGTAATATATTTGAAACATAACACGAAACAAACTTTCCGCTGAACGAAGAGCAAAAATATTGATAAATATTTTATAAAAATGTTATTATAATACTCTGCAAACAAATAAACTATTGAATAAAGCGCCACGCCTACTAGATTGGAAGATCAAAATAAACAAAAATATACAGGCTGTCTCTTTCTAAGCGGCATATATCCGGAAATAAATTTAGTTTACAATGACATACCGAACATTTTATTTCACGATTTGTGGACAGCCGTCTATGGAATGATTTAGCCGGTTCGGTCTCTCCTTCGCTCTCTGACGACTCGTCTCCGACAGGAATATTTCCACCAGATTCTTTCACTCTCTCACTACCCGACGCCATACTACGTTACTTACACACTTGCACTTCCATTCCTTAACGACGCCAGACGCCCGTCAAAATGAAAACTATCCCGCGGCAGTGCTACCATGTGCGCGCACAAAAAATGTATCAAAAAAATAAATAAATATTTTCGATAAATTTGTTTGATTTATTTTTGGTTCAATTCGATTTTATGCTTTTCGAATATAAATTAAAGTCCCACATTTATTTTTTGTAGGTTGGCATCCGTGCGCTACGCTATAACCACAAACTTCAAGTAGAGGTCAAGAACATTTATGCCGCAAACCATGATTAAAAATATGTCGGTTATTTTGTTTTGACGAGCGTCTTTTGTTATGATTTTGTTACGATTAATAATCCTCTAGATTGGAAGAACAGCTGCAACAATGAGTTTTTCAAGTGACGAGGTTAACTTCTTGGTTTATAGATACCTACAAGAATCAGGTACGCATAGGTTATAAACAATGATGCTTCTGATAATAACAGGAAAAGTAGCATAAAATTACTATCTACGTTGTATTTATTATATGACTCTTATATTTATCTACGTCTTCCTTGTGTTTTTTCCCGCTTTTTGTACTATTATGAAGTACAGTTAATAAAAATAATATAATTTTAGGATTCCAACATTCTGCGTACACATTTGGCATTGAGTCACATATTTCGCAATCAAATATAAATGGAGCACTAGTCCCTCCCGCTGCATTATTAAGTATACTTCAAAAAGGACTTCAATATACAGAAGCCGAAATCAGTATTGGCGAAGATGGCACCGAGCAGAGGCTAGTGGAAAGCCTCAGTCTAATAGACGCTGTAATGCCTGATGTAGTCGCAAGCAGACAGAACCAACAAAATCAACAGAAACAAGCTATCAAATCAGAGAATCAAGATACCAATGGCGAAGAAGCTGTGGTGTCCACCCAAAATGAGACTATGGATGTTGACGGCAGTATTGAAATCCCTCCTTCTAAAGCTACTGTTCTGCGGGGCCATGAGTCTGAAGTGTTTATATGTGCATGGAACCCCACAAAAGATTTGTTAGCTAGTGGGTCCGGTGATAGCACAGCGAGAATATGGGACATGTCTGATTATAAAACCAGTCCTAATCAACTAGTATTAAGACATTGTATCCAAAAAGGTGGCACTGAAGTGCCAAGTAATAAAGATGTTACATCACTGGATTGGAATGTAAGTATATCTTGTTTATTTTAATAATTTTTGTAGCAAGTGTGGCAAACGAGTGATTCTGAAACAAATGCAAGTTCTCCGAGACAAGCGCAGCGAGTTTCAGTATTTGCAAAGTTTCAGAATCACGTTTTCCACATGCACAAACAAGAATTTTTCTGCAATCGTCCTCAAAACCATAATATTAAAAATAAATTCAAGTACTACTTGGGCAACTATGCATAGTATATTTTCTGCACTAGTGCTAGAATTGGCTATTCCCGCAATCATATTGAGTGTCAGAAATATATTTCCCGTATGACGGCGGAAAAATATTTCATAACTGAGTCATCGCAAAATATGGGAGTGGAAGTGCACTTGCTAATTTTTTTTTTCTTTAGTGCGATGGAAGTCTTCTCGCAACTGGAAGTTACGATGGCTACGCTAGAATTTGGACAACTGATGGCCGTTTAGCAAACACTTTAGGCCAACACAAAGGTCCTATTTTTGCCTTAAAATGGAACAAGCATGGCAATTATATCTTATCAGCCGGTGTTGACAAAACAACGATTATCTGGGATGCAGCAAGTGGAGAATGCACGCAGCAATTTAATTTTCACTCAGCACCAGCTCTGGATGTTGATTGGCAGACCAACACATCTTTTGCCAGTTGTTCTACTGATCAATGCATCCATGTGTGCCAGCTTAGTGTTGACAAACCCATCAAGTCTTTCCAGGGACACACCAATGAAGTTAATGCCATTAAATGGGATCCACAAGGTCTACTTTTGGCATCATGCTCAGATGATATGACACTAAAAATCTGGTCTATGAAACAAGATACTTGCGTCCATGACTTGCAAGCTCATTCTAAAGAAATCTACACGATCAAGTGGTCGCCCACAGGTCCAGGAACACAAAATCCCAACATGAATTTAATATTAGCGTCAGCGAGTTTTGATTCCACTGTCCGACTTTGGGACGTAGAGCGAGGCGCTTGTATCCACACTCTTACAAAACATACTGAACCTGTGTACTCAGTTGCCTTCAGCCCGGATGGTAAGTTCTTGGCTAGTGGAAGCTTCGACAAATGCGTGCATATTTGGTCAACCCAAAGTGGACAGCTGGTGCATAGTTATAAAGGAACTGGAGGGATTTTCGAAGTTTGTTGGAACTCTAGAGGAGATAAAGTTGGGGCTAGCGCGTCGGATGGAAGTGTGTTTGTTTTAGATTTACGTAAACTGTAACTTGTAAAATTATATTTTTATCGTACATTGTATTATACAAAGTGTTTGTTTATGTATGATTGAGTAACATGATTATATTTTGGTATTAAAAGTAAATAAATATTACGTAGAGTTATAATATGAAAAATATGATCTTGTTACTAATATTTGAATATTTCTGAAATCTTTTTTAATACTATGAAGATGGCAGAATCAGAGTGACTGATATCAAATGATGACTTTTGTTGACTGCTAGCTTTCGGGTTTGGTTACAATAAAATTTTAATGTAAGTTTAATGTATAAGTGAAAGAAATAAATTTTTAGAAAAGTAATAAGAAAATATTAAAATGTGTTTTTCCAATTAATTCCAAAATTGTTCATGGATCAATCATCGAATTATCAAATAAATATTTTTTAAATGATACATTTTATAATTACATTAATCTTCTTTTATATGCGTATAGTTGTTCATGATCGTAATAGGCATGAATTAAATCATACATATGTCTAAAGAAAAATAATAAATTATCGTATTGTCCTTTATACGCACTATCACTATCTACTTTAAGACACTGGTTTAAATAATTATTCGAAAAACAATTTTTTAGACCATTATAATTTTTGTCAATACCCCACGCGCTTATATGAATTTCTATTAAAAATTGATGAATTGCTTCAATTGTTGCCAGATACCACCTTGGACTTCCTTTTTGATGGCGCCAAAATTGAGATATCCGATTATGTATCACAACACAAGGTAATTTATTAATTCGATTATCTTTGTAAATACCTCTACTTTGATTCCATGTACTATCTATAAAAACTGCTCGTGTAATAGGTAATTCATTTGATAATCTAATAGATTTTTCACTATTTTGAATACTTTCATTTAGTTCCTTCATTAGAGTACCTCTATGGTTCCCTTTTTCTGTTTCTACTTGTTTATTATCTTTTTCATTATTAAGTATTTGCTGTATACTTCTAGCATCTGCGCTAGGAAATATTAACACTACATTTTCATCATAGTCAGGTATATCTGGATAAGTATAAATTTTTACATCGTCCGGAGCTAAAATTGCTGCATGACATGCGGTACTTTTGCCATCAATTTCGTTTTTATGTTTTATAATATCTATTTTAATAGGTAGCTGTAAAATCAACATCATTAATATCATATTACATTTAAACTTGTTATGTAGTACCTTAATTTTAGGTAATTTACCAGTAAGTTCTTCAATAGGTACATAACAGGTGTAACAGAAAAACTTTCTTGATTTTCCACATTTCGGACAAGGGTTCCTACCGTCTAACCTATCTAATATGCTAGTATCACTTATAAGCATATCTTCAAACGGATTTGAATCAATAGAAGCTTGTTTAGCTTCTAAACTTTTAGGATGTGCCATTTTATTTTACTTTATTTAAAATCAACAATGTGTTAAAATAAAATTATGATGACAGCAACTTGTCAACAAGGCTTCATTTGATACACGCAGCGCCATCTATGAGCGTTCGTACGATTAACTATATGCGGTCGTTTTGTTTTATAGTTTCCTAGTTTCCTTGATATTTAATTCTATATTAGAATATTTTTTATCGCTATTCTATTTAAATAAGCTCGAATTCTAATCTGCTAAATAAACAATGCTGCTAATAAAAAATACAGTAGCCAAGCGACCTATTACAAACAATCGTATTAGCACACAAATACAATGACAGTTCCAGAACCGCAAGCCAACAAACAATACCGCAATATATTTACACTTTGCGTTTGTATGTGTTATGTTCACAGTGTTTATTAGCAGCGATTGCTTTCTCTTTCCGTCAACGCTATGCTCTACTAATCTTGTAGCGGTAGCTAGCTACCGAAGCTGCTGGTTTCGGTTCAATACACGGACGGTACGAACGATACTCACGGTACTTTGTCAACGCGGTTCCCGCTGTTTTGTTGTTTCTTTATTCCAGTAGCAATTGTTTTTACTGAGATCTGAGATAATACTGCGGAGTTTTTAGATTTGCCAGAAGTTCTTCAATAGGAACACTTCACTTACGTATATCAGATAGATTTGCTTGATTTCACATAAAGCTTTTTTACACAAGGATTCTTTGAAGATTCTTTCATTCTTCTGAATCCTGAGAAAAGTCATGGCGAGAATTGCGTGTCAAATAGCGGCGCCGCTAAATTGAATCTTTAAAGTTTGAGCAAAGAAGAATTTCTAATTCAATGATAGCTTCAAAACGGTGAATTTATTTTTTCCAGAATTCAGAAGCATGAAAGAATCCACAAAGAATCCTTCCGCCGGTACCTTTACAGTTTACACAGCATCTTCAAATAGACGGGCCTTAGCAGTTGAATTCGATATAATTTAGAGAAAAAAAATCACAATAATGCGGGAAATAGACATTCTATCACTTAAAATGAATGCGGGAAATAGCCAATGCTAGCACTAGTATCATGGAATCAACCGTAGCATGATGCCTAAAAATTAAAGACAAATTATGCAAAGCCGCCCAAGTAGTTACATATAAACTGTGAAAATCTTGAATTAATTTTTAATAAAATGTTTTTGAGAACGACTGCAGAAAAAATCTTGCTTGTAATACGTGCGGAAAACGTGATTCTGAAACTCCATGCAAATTCCGAAACTCGCTGCGCTCGTGTCAGAGAATTTGCGTTTGTTTCAGAATTACTAATTTCCAACCTTGTTACAAAAATAACTATGTTATAATTTAATTTACATCGAAATGTTAGTAACTGAAAATTAAAATAGATTGTTAAATCCACTTACTTTTGTTTTAAATTAATAATCACGATCAGGGATGTTTTTCGAAAAGAAAAAAAATATTGAAAACACGTGCAGAAAATCGGAAAAGTCGATATACTATAATACAACCGGAAAAGTCGATATATAATACAACACTAGTATATTTTTACCACAAATTAAGCAATCGAAATAAACGAATAATTAATTGAATAAACAACTTACACTACTACTCCTATATACTGACTTTAGGGTGCCTTAGTCCTGTTCACGCACACGGATTTTTGATAATTCTTGAATGCTTCTAAATCTTGAGAAAATAATACTAGTGAGAATTGCTTGTCAAATAGCGGCTCCGCTAAATTTTATCTTTAATGAGTCTTGGAAAAGAAAAATAATTCATTGATAGCTTAAAACCAGTGGATTTATTTTTTCCAGGATTAAGAAGCAAGAAAGAATCTTCAAAGGATCTATGTGTGAACAGGGATTCATTACAGGAAAATGTTATTGATATACCATTTGAGAGTGACAGTCTCACATAGATACAACACATTCTCAAAAATCACCTTTGTTGTGTATCTCACTAGTCATGAATGAGTAGTAGGCTGGTAACCGCACACACGGAAAATATAATACAGAACAGATAAATGTATTTCATTAATAGAAAATGATTTAAAAATTATTGTGTATTGTGCATATTTATGTCGCAGGCTAATTATAAATTTAGTCGTTTTATAAGTCGTCTAGTCGTTTTCTAAATGACTCAGCATATAAATATTACACAATATGCCGAAGTTTTTGGTAGAAACTCTAAACTGAACTAAAATAAACAATCCAATACTCTTCTTGAATCTCATGTCATATAAGTAGACTTGATTTTAGTAGACACTCTGGTTGCACAATCTTAAATACACGGTTTTGGTACAAATGTGGTACAAACTCTGATTGGACTGAATTAAATAAACAACCTAATACCACCCTTCGTGAGTCCGACATACTATATACTCACTCACTCACTAAATAAAGAACCTGATACTAGTCTTGAGTGAAAACAATAATGTGGCATTGTGTTCTATAATATGCCTACATGCCTAGGCTTTTATAAAAGCCTAATTTTACAATCTGCCTACGACACATGTCATGGTAAGTAATTCAATATTGATAAGTTGTCCCGGCTGCAACCAGACTAACGCGTGTGCATGTTGAGCAGGCACATTTAACCTGAAATCCATCTCATTACGAGGATTTACCGCCGCCAGAAAAATAAAGTTTCCGAAGTAGCAGATGTCGATGTTCAAATGTCATTAGCGTCATCGAAGTGTAACAGTTAGTGCAGCAGTGCTTCTTGTAGTACAGATTAGAGCAAGTCTAGCGCACATATTACCCATACTCGATACTCGTATCATACCTGCATGTCCGGTTGACACACTTCCGGTCATCTTGATTCCGGTCAGGTTACTCGTGACCCAGTGGTACCACCGGCCGCACTTGAGCAGTAGTCCTCAAAATTGGGTCGCGCGCTCCAAAAACTGGGTCAACATTTTGGTTTGTTTTTGTTGTTTCGTTCACGTAAAAAACTGAATAAACAAAAAAGTAAGAAAACGGGTTCGTGTGAACTGTCGTCTTGCTGGTTTCATTTTTACTTTCATGCACTGAATAACATTTCGACGGTTCGCTCATTCTTTAGTCTTTACCAAATTTTCGACTCATTTCAATAAACATCTTGTTCTTTTTCCTCAAAATACAATTTGTACTCGAGATCTCAATTATTGTATTCATTCTCTTATTTTATAATAGTATATTGTACAACAAGAGTGGATGTGATGCCTATATCGCACGAGAACGAGTTTGCAGTCACGACCCCATAGGGAGTGTCTGCAAACTTTCGCGTGCGATATAGGCAATCCACTCGAGTTCTACAGCCTATTTTTTCTACGATCAAATAATAAAAATAAAATAAAATAAAATGCACTCAATATGATGCCAAAAATAATTTAAAAGTAGGGTTACATCAATTATATTTTGACATTTGAATAAATTGTTGCCAACGTAAAAACTCTAAATTGTATTTGCTCTTTTTGCAATAAATCATGCTTTTAAACATAATTAATTTATAAATAACAGTTGATTTAATATTTCTAGTAATTATTTGTCATAATAAAAACATAATTTGCACGCATTAATAACTTTTTTACGTATTTGACCTTTAATAATTTCATATCCACACCTGGTATGGATATGACATCCCTATCCATACATGATAGTATGAAGATATGTTGCCAATATCCAGTAGAGAGTAGAAAATAGTATATTGTACAACAAGAGTGGATGTGATGCCTATATCGCACGAGAACGAGTTTGCAGTCACGACCCCACAGGGGGAGTGTCTGCAAACGTTCGCGTGCAATATAGGCAATCCACTCGAGTTGTACAGCCTAATTTTTCTACGAAATATGGTTTTTGCAATAAAATGCACTCAATGTGATGCCAAAAATTATTTAAAAGTAGGGTTACATCAATTATTTTGTGACATAATGACATTTGAATAATTGTTGCCAACGTAAAATCTCTAAATTTTATTTGCTTTTTTAGCAATAAAATAATGTTTTTAAACATAATTATCTATTAAATAACAGTTGATTTAATGTTTTTAGTAATTATTTGTCATAATAAAAACATAATTTGCACGCATTAACAATTTTTTGACGTATTTGACTTTGAATTTCATATCCACACCTGGTATGGATATGACATCCCTATTCATACATGATAGTATGAAGATATGTTGCCAATATCCAGTAGAGAGTAGAAAAAATCATAAATGCTACAAGATAGAAAAAATCATTTTAATAAATACTCTGGTTACAGAGGTCGTAAATTTTTTTAAATTGTTAAATTTAAGGGCGTTTGAAACCACTGGATTGATAATTGTATAATAGATATCTGATTAACTATGAATGCAATATAATTTAATTTTAATTAATTGTGCAGTACAGTAAATTTATGAAATTTCATTTGGAAACAGTATGACGCAAAACTGTTTGATTAAAAACCTGGAAACTAAAATTGCGAACTTTTGAAAATTCTTTCAGTTTCGCGATAAGTGAGTTGAGCACTGATGCTATTAAAATATATGCACGAAGTTGTGAATCACCCTGTACTGTACTTATATAAGGCTATAAGTAATAAAGTAATTCACTTAGTTCTTAGGTAATTCCAGTCGATATATCAACAACTCTTCAACTATAATTATAATAATTATTAAATTTTAAATTTTTTTGTTAATTCCAATTTGAGTTATTCGTATTTCTCCAGTAAACGCTTACTACCAGATTATTAGCAATGATTCTAATACCTCTCATACTGGTGTGGTATGTGACGGGAGGTAAAATTATATTGAAAGATAAATGTAGTGCATGGGTTATGGGTTCTAGCAGTAGGTAGATACTGTAAGCGAGATTTTCGTAAACTGCTCCGTACCCATACAATGCAGAGTGGGTCAAGAATACTAAATGTCAGAAATAATTGACAAGATAAAGGAACTTGGTTCCAGACAAGGTTGACCAAAATGCCCACTTAAGTGATATTTTTTTCTTCTTAATATTCTAGATCTACGAGACACAATCGAACTTCTTATTTAAAATTCTTATTTCTGTTTGACCTTAATCGATGCGCGGTACCCAATGTCTTGATAAAAACACTTTTACAGAGGCTTTGTTGCTGAAGCAGGTTCCTAGCTTATATTGGTTATTAGATGACGATTATCTTTACTTTTATTTTGTTTACAAGAAAGAAGAAAGTGACCATTAAGAGAAGAGCCCATGCACATAAAAAGGAAGATCATTTTTGATTGATAAATTTATAATAACCTAAAAGATAAATCTAATCGCGATGCTAAGTTGAAATTCTATTATAGAAAAAAGAAAATACTAGTCGGAATTATAGTAAAATAATTTATGCTTTTTTCATTTTCCATCCGAACTTTTTGGTTAAGAGGAATCCCCCCACTAGTTTTGAAGATCCATTTAACGAATGAAGCGATGCCGTCACAAACCATTGTTACCCATTGTCACGACATCGGTTGATTCGATGAATGAACCGTATTTAGCCATTTTCTACTACAAAAGGGGTTTCGTTGGGCACATGAAATTACCACTAATTTTAAATATTTTTAAACAATTTTTTTTTAAATGAAAGATTAAAGTCTAGGCTATGTCCGCTTAGTGTCACTTTTTTAATTTTTACTTTAGTATTTTAATATTTTATCTTCAAAGTTCTTAAAATTTTACTAACTTTGGAGCTTAAAAAATACATGTAAAAATTTAAATTAAAAAAAAATGGCACTAGACAGACCTAGAGACATCTTTTATCTTTAAATTTAAAAAAAGAGCAAACAAATCGGATCAAAATTAAAGACAATTTCATGGGCCCAACGAGAACATATTTTTGCTTAATTTTGTAGGGGTGGGCATTCCTCTTAACTAATAATAAACTTCAAACGAGCAAAGCAGATAATAGTATATTATACAACGACGTTATAATGGATGGTATTATTCCTGAAGATGAAGTTTACAACACGAGCGAGCAAACCAACCAGCGCTCAACGTTCGCATTTATAATTGAATTGATATTTTTTTGAAGCCCTGAAGTGCTAAATTAACCAACCAGGGCAGCCCTGGTTGGTTAATTTAGCACTTATACTTATAATTGGGTACCTACGTCTGAATCTAGCTTAAGGCGGAAATGTAGCTGTATATAAAGAGGAAAAACAGTGCCTTACGGTTTGTAAAATATTGAATCTAATACTAACGTATAAGAACATTGGTATTTTTTTACGACAATATTTAATATTCATTCTATACAGTGCGACGCATCGATTTTACCAAATTTTGCCATAGTATTGTTTAAAAAAAATGCCGAATAAAGAGAAAAATCGTGATTGCTGCCTTTGTTCGACACACTAAATATGTATATATCTCTCCTTTTTCTCGACGAAATCGTAGACAGCTACATTCCGGCCTTAAGTTAATCTATTTGTTGTTATATGATTTATGGCCAGTTTCACCGCTTCCACTTAAATTTTAAGTTTCCCTTAAATTAACAATAGAATCTATAGTTCTATTCAATATTTTTCATTTAGTGACACTTAAAATTTAAGTGGAAGCGGTGCAAATGGCCATTAATGTTTAGCAGGAACCTTAATGTTTCAATATGTAATAAACAATAACTATTTGTTTCCCCATCTGTGAATCCGTGTAATTTTAATATTTACTAACCAATAATAAAGTAGGTTATTTCAATAATGATGTATGAAAATTTATTAGCACTAACAACAATAATCAAGCAACATAGCTAATAATTTAATCTGAAGTCAACCGGTGTACAGCAATTACAAGCATAAATGTGCTACTCGCTGATTCCATCGTTTGATTTTCCTGTATATGCAACATTAAACATTTCCTGTCATTTTGCTTTGCCTGCACTCGGAGTGAATTAACCTCAAATTTATTACATCTCTGCACATAGTAATCCAGATCAGTGATACATACTTTATCTTATTGATCTGAAAGCGCTTTAGTCGTGTATTTATCATTCTATGATCTCACAGTAGTGGAGAACATCAGATTGAGTATTCATAACTTACAGATGAAGATATATATGTCCAATTTAAAAAATAAATCTGATGTGGCCAGCACATGACCTTTCCGTCACAACTCTCCTCCCTCTTATTTTTGTGTACTTAATATAAATATAGTATGCAGTACGCTATATGACAGATGGCCGGTTAAAGAATTTCAAATTGGTAATAAGCTGGTGGCAAAAAAATGAAACACTTGAAATTCGTCAAATTTTGCCAATATTCAAACCGTCATATCTCGACGTGTTTTTGATCAAATTGGACGAGTCTTGGACGAAAAGAAAATTTCAAGTGTTAACTTTAAGGGTATGCATGCTATCTTAGGTGTAACCTCTTTCAACCCCTTTAACCCTCCCTATGAAAAAAAAAGTTTTTTGTGAAAAAAACGTCCAACTTTGGCGATCTGTACGGAGCTGGAAAAATTTATCAAATCGATTCACCGTTTGACTAATTTTTTTCAATCAATTTCCTGTTAATTTCTAAATTGGCCCCCAAAGGGGCAACTTTTGTCTAATTTAACCAACTTCGTAGCTCTTATGGTTCTCAAGATCCTCATTAAAACAGTTTCATTGGACACCTGTATATTAAAACTATATATTCTTAAAATATTGTAACCAGAAATGGTATTATTCTTCATTTTACAAGACGGAACGGCAAAACTGATCAAACTCACGAAACGGAACAGCGTTCCGGTCCGCTCCGGTCTATTTCGAGCCCTGGATATATAATCAAGATTAGTGATGCCGTGAGAAGAGACGATACGAGAAATAGTCAATTCTCGTTTCGTCTCAAATTTTAGAGAACTGAATAGCAGTGAAATGATCGAGACGAGAATACCTAAAATTATCGTCTCGATCATTTCACTGTTATTCAATTCTAGTCTCAAAGAACTCGATTCTCGTCTCGTTTCAAAGAACTCGATTCTCGTTTCGTCTCAATTTCTCGAAAAAATTTGTTGTCATCTGTTTAAAAAGCTAGAAGTGAATTATTATATTTATTTCAATAGAAAAATGCTGGCTAACAAATTTAAAAAATATATATTTTGACATTTTGGAAAAGATTAATACCAAATTTTTTTCACAGTTTTAGTTTCGAGAATTCTCGATCTCCAGAGAAATATCTCTCGTCTCAAAAATTTGAATTCTCGTCTCATCCGAAACGAGAAATTTATTGGTTTATTTATTATTATTATTTAGTTTAGATAGTATGTGTTAACATACAACATGATTCTTTGAAGATTTTTCCAAAATTCTGAATCCTGAAAAGAAGAAGTTTTTTTCTTTCTAGTGAGAATTCATGGTTTTGAAGCAATCAATAAGTTATAAATTATTATTTTCCAATACTTAAATTGAAAATTTAATTTAGCGGCACCGCAATTTAACAGGTAATTTTCACTAGAAACTAGAAAGAAATAAAACTTCTTTTTTCCAGGATTCAGAATCGTGGTAGAATCTTCAAAGAATCCTCGTGCGAACAGGGCTTTAGTTTGAAGATTGAAGACACTCAAAATAAACGAGCTACTTAAACTGCTTATACCTAGATTTAGTCCTCAAGACTTTACTGTTGTAAAACTAAGTTTATTTGAAATAAGTCCATCAAACATGTGATTATTTTTGTGTCTAACTGTTCAATTTGAATAAATTACCATTGCATATTTCCGTTTGATAACATTTACGCACACAGATGAAACTAGATCAGTGATCTATATTACATCTTCATCTTCGTCATACGTCAACGAATTTCTAATCAGCCGCCATATTTACATATGATACCGGGCTCGTGAGATGTGCTTACGTGCGTATATTTGTGCGTAGCTATAGCAACATCATCTGCTGTGCGCGGCATCTGTGTTGCGAGCTGTGACCTCCTGACCCACTCTCCTAGATCCGACCAGAGGCGTACGTCAACGGACATTATGATTCTGTTATTATTTATTGGTTTCAGGCGACAATAGATTTTACTCGGATTTAGACATTAAAACGATAATGTGTTATTTGTACAGAATTATATGTTTATAGATTTATACGGTATACACAGATTTTACCTTATGTGCAGTGCATGCAGAACAGGCAAATGTTGGTTCAACATCACTCACCTGAAATAAATGAGATTAATTAGTTCTGATATTTATGAATTAATTAATAAATACATTTTATGACCTATTACACCACCGGTACTTATACTGTCCGTGCAGCCAGAGTTGACCGGAGCGGTAAGAGAGAGAAAAGATGTGCCTACAGAGCTGCTGTTGGCAATTTTAAATCAAGGTAACATTGCAGGCAATACTGATGAGAATATTGCCAAAAAATGGAAATAGTACTATATAGGGCAAATTATTATAACATTAGTTTTTACCTCTCGCCTCATATTCTATAAGAGAGCTGTTGTAATGGGTCAAAACTAGAATTAACAATTTATTAAGAACAGTGTTTCAATTGCTACCTTAGTATTTGTATTACACTTTATCACTTAACTATAATAGCTATTTGTACAACGAGTTTGGAAACGTTAAATTTTTCCGCATTCTAATAGACGTGAGATTTTTGATCGAGACGAAGTCGAGATCAAAAGCACGTCGTGAATGGGGAAATACACTTTTCCTGACGAGTTGTACACAAGATTTTGTAAAATTCAGTAATAGATTCCTTATTATTTTAATTGAATATATTTATAAAGGAGTAGAAAAGAATAGATAAATAAATAAAATATCCTTGTGTCTTTATCACACTGTGTGATAAAGACACAAGGATATTTTATTTATTTATCTATTCCTTTCTACTCCTTTATTAATATCATCACACTTTCGGTATACCTACTTTTGAAATTGAATATATTTGTTTTCATGTTTATGCTAAATACTCAAATAATCAAGACACATTTTTATTGTCATTTAGATTTTTATTTAAACTCATTTGAGTTTGGAAAAGTACAATTTTTCCTAACTAGAATGGAAAAATTGTACTTTTCCAAACTCAAATGAGTATTGAAAAGTTAAACAATTCCATACTGAATTTTACAAAAATATATTATCTTTCTGAAAATGTCAATCTTTCTGTCAAAATGTTTGTCAAGTTTACTGCTGTTTCCCTCTGGTGACGATATCATTAATTAGTTGATACGCATTCGTCATGAGACCAAGAAAATTAACATTTAATTATTTTTTTAGCGAAATGAAGCATTGTATCATAAGTAAAACCCTTTAGGTACGTCTCTGCAGGCATTCTTCGCGATAATCATCTCTGCCGGGGTCCGAAGGTCATCCGCGGAAGAAAGAATGAAGAAAGCCGGCAGAATGCAGCATTAGCATCTTCTCGTTTATGGTACTACCCATACTATACCGATGATCAGAGGCACACACCAGATTGAAGAAATGTTGTTTGTACTTCTAATAATATTATTGTTAAATACAAGTAAACCAAATGCAGAGACGTCTTATTGCGAATCTACAGCCATTGTTCTTGATATCAGATGTTCTACATCACTACAAGACTATCACGCTATAGCCCTGAGTGCTTATGATTGTATCAGAGGATTTAGAAGACACGCAATGAGTGATCATGCTTACAAAAGGAAACGAAATGGGTATAACTTTTAGTGATTCCTCATTTCCATAGTAGTTTATAAATCAAGCTTTAAGCTTGATTTATAAACTTGACGTTGTCGTTGCAGATCGCCGATGACGTTGACGTTCAAAGTTAAATATTAGAAAAACATATGCCTCGTTTATAAACTAAACTCCGATGACGCTACTGTTCGAAGTTTATAAACGATTAATATGGTTTTCTATCATTTAACTTTGAACGTCAACGGCAAACTGCAACGTCAACGTCAAGTTTATAAATCAATCTTAAGAGGCTCGTCTACCTTTTTTCGAATTCCTAGAATAATCTCTATATTTTTTTTTCTATTTCACTCTCTTCTCCACTACTACGGCTGCCCGAAACCAGCCCGAAACTCGTACTTTTCCGCATCCTAGCTATGCAATGTCATTTTGAAGTTAAAAAATACTGTAAACATGGCTCCAGATTCCCATAATAACTTCTGTATTTTTTAAAGAAATTAAGTAAAACAAAAATTATTCGAAAAAGGAAGCTTAGCTGCATGCATCTTGTTTTTTTAATTTTTCTTGCCATTTATAGTGACCGAATAAAATAATATCAAATAGGTAATGACACCGTACTTACATTATTTTTTTACTTCAGATTCCTAGGCTAAAGACAAAAAATAAAAATATAGAAGCACTAAGACATTTTCTGGTAATACACTCATATGTAAAACATCATATATTTCAATTATAATTCAAGTAATCGTGGAAGGCGTACACCTCTGTAACGCTGTAAAATTTTAGGGTAGACGAACACATTAAGATTCAATTGGTTCTGGACACAAAAGTGTAATTTATCTATTTATTAGAAATCATGACAATACGATCAAATTTTGGTACAGGCCAAATGATTGTCAATCAAAATGGCGGTAACTGTATTCGACAGCTTTAACAATTGTTTGATGTTTAAAGTGTAAGATTAAGATGTCAAACAGCTTATCAAATTTTCATGGTTATACACACGTGTCCATACAGGATATGGGCTTAAAAAATTCGCCAACTGGTAATATAAACTTGAACTACATGTAGGTAACTGTTCCGATATCGACCCATTTCATATAATTTTTTACACTACCATTTCTATCACAAGTATCCTTATAATCCCCTAGTTATTCTCCAACTACTAGTAATTATCAATAATAATAATTAATTTCATCAGCAATAGAAAGTTTTATTTGCAGTATACTTATAGATATAATACAACTAATAATCGTATATGACTCATACTTCATACAAGAGAAGAAAGATTCCTTGGAGTTACGCAACGTTCGTCTACAGGAATCTAGGACCTAGGCGTTGCTAGTGGCAACCGTTGTTGGCCATTTCTCCACGGGTATCATGATATAAATAAACAATATAAAACGTAACAAATTCACAGACGTGGGACATTCATTGCTTTTCAGTTGAACGAAATCATAGAATGATAGATTTATTCATTTTATTCGGAGAAATAACATTTCCGTTTGAAGTATTATTATTATATTTTATCGTTTAAGGGTGAGGTTAGAGTTTCTAGTAAAAGCCTCGACATATTGTGTAATAAAATGATATGACAACATATGCCGATTCATTTGTAAAAAGACTAGGCTTTTATAAAACGACTGATTTTATAACTAGCCTACGATATACCTACAGGATGTAATTATTGTAAATCAAAAAGCGGGCCATAGGCGTTTAACATGGGAAATCAATTTTTCCTTGTTCAAAAGTGATCAGTTAATTTTAGACAAAAATACTTTAAATATGACTTTTAGGAAATTATATTCTGCATCTAAATCAGTAATCATATTTTACTTTTCAAGTTTATTTACCGAAATATTCGTGTTTAAAATTTTATAAATATTGCTCATTTGTCAGAAATATTAATATTTCTGACACTAAAAAAAAAGGATTCACTTGTCATTTTGTTTCAATTCCATGGCTATAACTACATATGAGTAATATTTATAATATTTTAAACACGTATATTTCGGTTAATAAACGTGTAAAATAAAACTTTTATTGAAAGTATTTTTCTCTAAAATTAACTGGTCACTTTTGAGCAAGGAAAAATTGATTTTCCTTGTTAAACGCCTATGGCCCACTTTTTGATTTACACCCTGTATACAATACATATTACACCTTTTTATTCAATTTTAATGTATCAGCCGCACATATTGTAAGCCATCGGTATGGATATGGATATGGATATATATATTTTACAGTGTGTGCGGTAATCAGCCGTCAAAAATTCACGAGTACTCATATTGTTGTTAGCGCGGAGTACACATACACATGAGATTTTGTACAATACAGTATTTTTGTACTGGAATTAAGGTATCTTGATTGGATTTGAACCTGGAGCTATTCGAACGCAGAACCACACTAGGTTACATAACATAACGTACATTAAGGTGCTAGTATAGTTAGCGTTAGTAGTTCCTTATTAAATTAATTACTCGTGCATTTCGAGTGCTTTATTAACCAAATTTTGGTTACAGTATACTAAATATATGTATTGTCTTTTCTGACTTTTCACACTTGTTTTGAATAATGAAAAGTCTAGAAAAACATCAAAAATCGTACTTTACTAATAACTCATGCTACGATTGAAATATCTTTTTCAAAAAAATTGCACATAATCTACATTAGTATCTTAACATCGGATTGTCAATATTTTTTCAAAAACTATTCCCAATTTCTAATAAAAAAAATATCAAATTTTGAAATTTGTTTTTTTGAGAATTTTGAAATTTTCGAATCAATCCGATGTTAAGCATAAAATTATAGACATTTTTTGTAAATAAATTTTTTCTCTAAAGTGCACCTGAATTAAGTTATTAGTAAAGTACGAACGACACTTTTATAGTAGCTATACCCGAGCCTTAATCAGCTGCATAAAATAAAACAACACATTAAATTAAATAAATAACCTCACTTTATAATTAAATTTACATTTGAATCAGCGCCATCTCTCGTTAAGTAGGTATCCAGTAGTACGATATTTCTTATTTTAAAGGTATGCGTCAATATTTAAAATTGTCTATAATTTCACGAAAAAGATAAATATCTAACTCAAGACGTTTGATTTTTGTGAAAAAAATCAGTAGTTTTTGGATTTTGGTATTTGTATCGATTATATGAAATTATTAAGATGGAACACCAACATCTAATAACATGTTAAAATTTGTGAAATGTGAAAACATGTATGTAAACACTGAACAGTAACTCCTTCTTAGTAAGTTAAGTACAATAATAAAGCTTTTGAAAACAAAGATATCTTCTGTTTGTGCACTTACTGCTTACTTACTGTTGAACATTATCCACATCTCGTACAGCAGAAAAGATGCAGTTATGTGAATTAAAAGTGAATACTTTCATTTCAATCTGGTAAAAAAGTTTTGTCAAATATTTATGTGACATAATTAAAATACACGATAAATAAAATTTATCTCTATTTTGTGACATTTAAAAATATGCAGCAACGGTTCTTTTCCTTGAACAAATGCAACTCCCGGTGTGTAGGCAGAGAAAACCGTGTAGTTTGTTCTGTCCGTGGCAAACTATAAATTATAGAATCCAGTGTATGTAATGGTTTTATTGTGTATCGGTGTCCATGGTGGCTTTATCATGGCCAACCTGGTTTTATTATCTTTATCTGCATGGAGTGTTGTTCGTTCACCTCTCGTGTCACTTCATCCGCCGGTCTATCACTAAGAGCTAATTTACTTCCAATGCAGATTATTCGGTTTTAATTCTCGTGTAAGGAGATAATTTATCCTGACGTTTGGCACTGGAATTTCTTTACTTTCTCCAAATAGTTTCGAGAAGACGACATTTCTAAGAAGGTATTCTCAGATTGTTTTATCCGCTGTACATGTGTACTACACCATTATACATTACAGTAAAAATGAAAAGAGGGGGTAAACCATTTTTTATTCGATGTACTGTGCAGCCAGAGTTGACCGCTCGGTAAGGGAGAGAAAGAATGTGAATATGTTCTACACAGAGCTGAATCAAAGTTCGCCAACTTATTACTTGCCTGAAGGCAACTAAGTCAAGAGTAAAACCGAGCTGTCGACTGCTTTATACACTATTTCAAGGTAGCGAAGCGGTTTCTGCAAAAAATTTGCTGATAATCTATGCCAGAAACATACACTTTTGAATGATTTTTGGTGAAATTTCTTCACATTTTTTAGATGATTAAAGATTTAAATATAAGATTGTAGAAATTTAATTGTTATTTGTGTATTAAGGGCGTAAAGTGGCTCTTTGTTACTCGCGCACGAGCCGAAGGCGAGAGCTGCAATAGTGCAAGAGGAACAAAGACACTTTACGCTCGTAATACACACATAATTTTATCTACGACTAAAATTATTTGTTATAATAATAATAGTATTCAGTTCGTTCAATCTACGTTCAATCAATTTATGTTTTATTCGTAACCATAACGATACCAATAATATCGAAATAAATAAATTAAAAAATTTGTTTGATTCTGTCATTTTATTTTATTTTATGTAATCAAAATGTTTTTTGCTTGGTCCTCAGTAACAATCAACTTTACGTTTACAATTGAAAGCATAAATATAAACTTTTCATAGTATAATCGTATAGATAAAATAATTTTAAAAGGCTTTTAATCAAAACAAAGTAAATAAAAATTATGTTTGCTCCTTGATGTAAATAGGGAACATTAAAAGACAAAATATAAAAATCAAATAATTCTAGTAGGTACCTACCCAATTTGAGTGTGGAGCAGAGCTCGAAATAGAAATTTTTATGAAACGAAACGCTAGGTTTCTGGAAAATGTCAGGTTATAATTTTTTTAATAAATAAATAGTTTCCTATAGGCTTCGTGCACGTGACGTCAGCCTGGTGGACCATCAAACTTGACAGTTCATTTAAGTAGTAGCATAATGTGCTGTGCCAAGAAAAGTGGAACTCCACAAAGTAAAAATATTTTATTTTATCGTTTTCCATCAGAAAACGATTGCAGGAATAGAAAAATTTCAATAGCAGTGGAAAGACGAAATAAATAAATAAAAATAAATTCGTTTTACTGCAAAAATAACTGAAAATTTCATAAAAATAAAACAGAAATAATCAGAAAAAGCACTTGCCACACAATGGAAACCAAGCTAGTATAAATAATGGTTTGTTGGTTAATGGTATTAACTGAACTAAATAAAAAATCTATAATAAATAATACCCTTCTTGAGTGAAATAAAATGATGTGATATTGTGTTATATAATATGCCTACAGGTCTAGGCTTTTTATAAAACACTATAGATTCTTTCTTAAATGAGCCTTTCCCTGTATTTTTTTCTGTTTCGTTTCAACCTTTTCTGTCATTTCTTATGCAAACAGGGCATACAGCGCAACTGACAACAACCCCCCATGTTGTATTCTTTCTCTATAGGACACCACGTCAATATTTGCATCTTGGAGGCTTTGTAATTCGTTCCACAGGTTTCAGAACAACCCAAATCAAACCGTGAACAGCGAACTACACAAATATTTTTTTGGTTGCTGGTGCATGGAGCTCGGTTTGGCTCGGTCCGGCTGATTTCAAAGCAGTTTGTCAACTGCTAGCTGTCACCGACTTTTTGTTTCTGTTTTTGCGTCCAACTTTCAAGAACTTGGATTGAGAATGAGAATATTATAATAGTTTTGCATAGTGAATGTTATGTTTATACTCGTATATGCGTATATTTTGTTGATACTTTTTGTTGTTTTATGTAATTGAACTGTGAATAGAATGAAAGTGTGTTTAGATTTTTTGCTATGATAATTTGGTTTTTAATGTGTTGTCATGATGTTGTTAAAAAGTTGAATTTATGTTTATAACCGTTTCCTCCTGTTAAATAATAAAATAATTATTTTATTTTACTCGTGATTCAAACTCGATACGCTGGAAGAACTATCTGTGTCTGAAGTCACATAATAATAAAGTACATAATATTTGAATAGGTTAATATTTTTTTAAGATATCACACTTTTCTATAACATAAAATATTATTATCTAGGTAGGTACCTATAATACATTACATTACATTTTATCTAGAAGAAAAATTGATCTCATACTTACTCTAAAATTTTATCATAATAAAATTTTGCTGATTTTAAAATGCTACACTTATCGCCTTTTTTGAGTCGATAAAGTAACACTTTAACCGCAAGGGTATAAATAAATTAAAATTTGAGTAGATCAGTAAAACTTTAACAGCAAGGGTAGGTAGATAAAGTGACATGTTACTTTAATTTTGTTTACATTTTTTCTTCAAATTCGTTTTTAAACATTTGTTATTCTGCATCCACTTTGTGAATAAAGTAGGATGATAAACATTATATAAACAATCTCCGAAATTATGTTTAATAATAATTTAATGTAAAATAGGTCAAGTAATTATACTGTTCAACCTTTGAATGAATCTTCCTCGATAAAAAAGGTAGGTAATAATCGAAGATATAAGGGTACAAACCATGTAATTTATTATATTAATTTTTAAAAATACTGGTACTTGAAAAATATTTATTTTTAAGTACTTTTGACAAGAAAAACTTAAACTTTACTTAAGTACTGTGAATCTTTACTTGAAAGTACTGACCATAGGTAGTACTGGTACTTATGTATACGTAAGTGTATTTCGATACTTGTCCAGCTCATTATTATAGTTCTGCTATTTGCATTCTCTAGAGTTCTAGACAGTACTTACATAAATTTAAGATTCGTACAGTGAATTGTGTTAAGTAATGTGATAATTCTGCTTCCTTGTGGACATCCAAAAAGTAACGTCCGCACCTAATGTCTATTGTCTAATTAAATTGAAATTTAAAGTATTCCAAATTAAAGCCATGTTTTATTTATGTTCGTTAAATTTTGGTAATTGTTTCTTCATGTCACGAAGAAGACAGAATAAGGTTGAAGAGTGTAAAATTTAGATCTAAAATGGTTTGGAATTTGAAATAGTTATTTGGTTTGTTAACCTAGTAAGCAGAACTGCTGACTTAATTTTAGTTGTAATTAATTTTTATTTAATATGATAAGTGCGATTTAAACGGTAATTAAATAGTGAAACTTCATTAAAAACAACACATGACAATAATGCTGTAAAATATTTACGGTATTCCTATAAAATTAATGCAAAGAATTACTTTGTAGGTAAGAAGAGAATATCATACATTTATAAGCAATTTAATTTCTTTAACTGTATAAATGTTTTTTCTTTCATTGATATCTTTTATCATATTTTGACATTATTAGCTTGTATAACTATTTTCTATAGCTGTATTCATTTCCTGTCATATTTTCTGCCACGCGTCGTGTGTCAAATAACTCAACCTGCCATAAAATCATTTACGTCTCTTCTATTTTGACCTAAATTCACGTTTGGGGCTTCTGGCACGAATCTTCTAAATTCAGGCAATGTGTTCTCAGACGTCAGTCATCTTCTAGGACTTATTTAACAAAAGTAAAAGCAACAAGCATCATAAAACACAGTATAAAGAAAAGAAGTGGTGGAAGATCATCGGAAATTTCTCATTTCTCTCTCCCTGACCTTGGAGGATTCTGCCAATAAAGGAAAAAGGGCAAGTGTCAGCCGAGATGAGGAATGTTTGCAAGAGGAAAATATTGGGGAGATTTGTCTTCGTGTCTTGCTATTTCATCCCGAACGTTTTGACAGATACCGCATCTGTCGAACTTGTGAAAACACATAAAAGACAAATAAATCTTCTGAAAACAAAAATTTACTGGATATTATCGGAGATATCCGAGCCATGTTTCGATATTCTGTAAAGTTGTTCATAGGATATCAAGGTGTCCGTGTCATTATGATATATGAAATGAACAGTAACAAGAAATGCCTATAGTTAAGTTAACGGAATACATAATAAGTAACCGGTTACATCCATTATACACCAAGACTTGAAAACTAAGCCAATGCCTGGTATTGAACTGCGGTTTGCGGCATAACTTAAAAATTAACAAAATATCTAAGTGGTGTTCACATCATCTATATCCATATTATTATGGCCCTTTTTTATTTCCCCGACGTATGTAATAGAGGGCAGTATTGTAATCGTGATTTTTTGACAGTTCGAGATTTTAACGAATCTTCCCGATTTGGACTCTACTGAAACAAAAAATCATTATTTTAAAAAAAGTCGGGCTGTGTGTCTGTCGGTCTGTTTGCATATTGGAACTTAAAAACGCGTTGGAATTTTATATTTAAGATCTTGAGCCAAAAACTGATTTCAAGTTCGTTAATGAGCTTTATTTAATCAGCGGTACCAACTTTATAAACTGAACTTTTTTTATTTTTATTAAAATACTATCGTGCGTGGTATCAAATTAAAGCTCTCGGGAAAAGAATTCTAGTAGAAAAACAAAAATAATATTTAAACGATCGTCATTTTTTTAAATAAATCATTCAAATTATACCGAGTTTGGTGTCAATTTAAAGCTCTCGGGGAGATAAGTTTAGTAAAAATGTAAAAAGTGACATTTATGCGATTTTTAATTATTTCTTTAAAAATTATTCAAATTTTCTCAAGTGTAATACCAAATTAAAGCTCTCTAGGAAATTCCATGTCTAATGTTTTATTATTTATTGATTTTAATTGCGTCCTGACAATATGCGAGATTGGAAAAGGTTATCGCATCAAATCTCGGTTAAAAATTACAAAACGCCGACCAGTCTTTTGAGTACCTATTAAGCTGGAAGCTAGTTTCTGATCTAGGTACCCAATTATAAATATAAGTGCTAAATTAATCAATCAGCCCTTCCACATTATAAGTGCGAACGTTGGTTAAATTAGCCACTTATACTTTTAATTGTGTAGGTTTAAGCATCAAAGTGACAAGTGTGATGACGTGTAAACCCTTGTCACTTCATAATGTTTGCGTTTACAAGTGAATCTTCCTTCTGTCTTCCTGAGCACAAATTCGCATTGGTCAATTAAGGAAGACACCATCCATCACCACGAGTTGTGTTTGTGTGGTGTTGTTGTGCCTGAGGCCGTTCGCATGACCCAATTCCCGACGCGTCCGCCTCGCCATTAGAAAGCGAAAATGTTTAACAATAATTACAGAGTATAGAGCAGCTCGCGGGCCTGCGGCATGACCGAACCGCTACCGATGCGCTGTGTCCGCTTGCCGCCTGCCACTTCGATGCCATGCTGTGCCATGCAGCGCACTGTCCATCCACTCCACCAACTACGGCCGATTTATCACTTTATAACTCCGCGATGAAAGAGGTAACAGTTAAATCTAGACGGCTGGATGGAGATGCTACTACTAAACATATGAATGACTCTATAGGGATAGACTATAGTTACTAGATACTTATAGTGTTAGGTTTACCATATTTGTTTAGCTCGAAAAGAGGACGCAGAGCGAAACGAGCTACCTATTTCATTAAAAAAGTACAATTAAAATAATAATGATCCAAATTCAAAACACATAAGAAAATACTAACAAAGCTAAATAATTTACCTACTTCAATAAATAAATAAACTATTACAGCAGCCGCCACGAAGCCAGGATAGGTAGCCAACCGGACTAACGTACCGAAATTATTCATGATGGTTCGATCTGCTAGCGAGGTCGTGGGTTCGAATCACTCGAATCCCACTAAGGGCATGAATTTTTTTTTCGAATTACGGCAAATACCAAACAATTATCAATTTAAGTAGGTATCAGAATTTCTAAAAAGAGGACAATTGTATTAAAATGAAAAAATATACCGGATCCAGACATCTACCCTAAAAAAGAGTACATGTCCGGTGAAAAAGAGGACGTTTTGGTAACCCTAATAGTGTGGCCATATGGAGGGGTTCACTCCTGATTGGTCGCGCCATACTCTGACAAACCTGTCAAACATTTTATAAAATTATCCGATGTGGCTAGCATAAGACTTCTTGCCTAATTCTACTTGCCCTAATATTTTTACCTTCCGCTTACCTGTAAAGGAAGGTATTGGAATCATGCAAAAAATCGGGTAGTGAGTTTTTAGTGGATAAGCACGAATTGGGGTCCTTACAACTCATTTTTGATAGTTTCCCGATGATGTCTGTATGTATGTGTGTGTGTGCGTGTGTGTGTATGTGTGTGGTCCGGGCCGATGCCGTCTGTCGCATAACTCAAATACGAATTACCCAAAAATTTTGATATTTGGTATTTTACAATTGTATACGAATAGGAAGAGCTCATTAGATTTTGGTACAAATATCTTCACCGGAAGTGATATATTTTGAAGATTGAAAAAGATAATTGTCAAAATTGTATATAAATTTGGATAAATATAGTATTTATTTGTAATAAGAATAAGAGGAAAAGTTATTTGCAACCTACGTTATAAAAAAATTGTCTTTATCTGGTAGCATTAAAGAACTGCAGTAAAATTTAAAAAATACATTTATCAAATAAAACATCGAAATCTTGTAATCCATGTTCGATTGATTTTTGTTTCTGCGTAAAAAATATTGACAGGTGAGACGGGTGACAAGTTGACATACTAGCGTCATATAAGTCATAAGTAAGATATTAAATGTAGTAATTGAACGGAGGATGGCTTCATCACAGAAGAGTTTGCCTGAGAACGAATCTTTTGATTCAGGTGATGCAAATTTCTGTGTTAGAATATTTTAGATTTTTATTTGTATATTTTAAAGGGACACCGGATTGTATACGTGTACATTTATGTTTATAAGTCTAGATATGGCGGAAGGTTGTGTGATGGCCACGTCAGATTTTTAAAATAAAATATTTACATAATTATCAAACCAATGTAAAACAAAAAATAAGATATTATTCTCATCGCCGTAGGCGATGCTTTGACATTTGGCAGAACATGGCGGATTAACGCTGTATAGACATAGACATAGGCATAGGCCATTTATTAGTCCAAAATTTGGCACGTACATAAAAAAGATATGTTTTGTGAATAAAGCTGTCATCTTTAGAATAATTTAGTACTTCGATGTAACTATGAAAAGAAAGGGCCAACTTAAACTTAGTGGGATGAATTCAGCACTCTTCGTTAAGTTAATGAAGCTTCTCTTATTACCATGCAAACATCTTTTATATATTTCTTCGTTATTTTTAAAGAAGCTTCCTTAACTTATAGAGAAGAATGCTGAATTCGGCCTATTAAATCTAATATTTTCTAACGAACAAGACCAGATAGTATATATAAATATATTGTAAACTTATTGTTCACCAGGTATGTCGAAATTCAACAAGCTTCTTTAATAATAATTACTATCCCTTTGATTTATTGCGATCATCAAGCAAATAATGAAATCAAGTCGGATAGTTTGCTATTGCTAAACAGATTATTGACTGACAGACACTTTCGAGTAAAGCTAGATACAAACCTACCCAATAATAAGTATAAGTGCTAAATTAACCAACCAGCGCTTCCACAAAATTCCAATTATAAGTGCGAACTTTGATCGCTGGTTGGTTTAATTAACCACTTACACAACCCTTTGGGTAGGTCTGAATCTAGCTTAAAAACAACATGAACTAGACTTGCCTAATAGGTTCTAATTCTAACCACTTCTAAAAAATAGGATCAGATAATATGAACACGTCTATGAACTTGTTTACTGTAGGAATTCCGAATTTAATTCAATTCTGCAACAAGAATAACTATTATACACCTTCGACTGGCTGTATTTGTAATTACAAAATATTTATAAGATCTAGTGTACAGAACGAACAGGATTCGACGACTCGAGCGACCGGATATAGAAGATGTTTGTGAACCTGGAAGCTTTATAAGCCAAATTTAAAACGCTTTTCAAATAGTAATCATAGAATTATGATTCTAATTTAAAAATTAACACCATTTTTAAAAATCTTTATGAAGATTTTTTTATCTTAAAACAAATAAACAAAGATTGAAGGCTATGAAGGAGGAGAATTCTGTACTTCCATATTTGGAATTTTTGATATTCGAATGATGGATCTAATTTTGAAGCAGAAATTATAAAGACATCATACACTGATCTATAAAATAGAAAATATCCATCTTGGGTGTGGCAGACTAACATTGGGAGTGAACAATATATAAATGTCGGGAAATTCCATAATTTTAATCTTTAAATAAAGAAATGTGAAACTAGGAAATAACAGAAATAATATATTTTTGAAAGAGGAAATGGTACAATTCCAGCGAACGTTTATGCCTGTGTTACACTTCTGAAGCCTAGTTTAACCCGCGCACAACACTCATACCCAAAACTTCGAGCAGGAGGTCCGGGTTGAGACATCAAGACCCACTTACACACCGGACCCCGTACCCATACAACTATTACATCAAAAGGGCAAACAGCAATATTATTTAATCGTTATTCAGAAAGAAACAAGAGATGACCAGAAAATAGAAAATTCATAATTTTAAAGAATGCATCTTTTTGATCTACTATTTGCATTTTATTGAATGATATATTGCAAAAGTTTAAAAAGATTTTTGGAGAAAAAAATAAATTTCTGAATGTGACATTTTAAATTTTGTTTATTTATGTTTTACACAACAAAAATGATGTTGTATAAAACGTTATATTCCTACTTCACACGTAGGCAAAAAGGAAAATTATCTCGCTCAGTCTTCGACCTCGTGAGTTAAGACTAAAATTTCTCTCGTTAGTAATTCCTTACTTTGCCCACTAGTAAAGTAAATAATTATTTGCAACTTTATTGCAACACCGCACCGGTATGGCAGTTTGCTCATGAAGTTGTAGGCAGGCAATATCTTCGAACTTTGAACAAAATCTTTGTTAAGACCTGTTCGCACAAGGATTCTTTGAAGATTCTACCAAGATTCTGAATCCCGGAAAAGAATAAATTTTTTTCTTTGTAGTGAGAGTTACCTGTTAAATTACGGTGCCGCTAAATTGAATTTTCAATGAGTCTCGGAAAAGAAGAATTTATAATTTATTGATTGCTTTAAAAGCATGAATTTATTTTTTTTCAAGATGAAACTTGAAACTTCTTCTTTTCCAGGATTCAGAATCCTCGTGCGAACAGGGCTTGAGGAATCCACTGTAACAAGATGACTTGCATCTGCTAGGCTCTGGATTTTTGTTATCTTAAGTTATTTTTAGATACAATAGTTCAGAGGTCATTTGCATCCCTCCGTACCCCTAGGCCAGGCGTTCTCTTGATTTTTGGGCGTCTGAGCTCAGTTCTTGTGAGTTGGGGTAAAGTGGTGCTACGATGATGTAGCCCTTGTGTGCGTTTACGCAGTTTTGCGTAATTTTAAGTAATTTTAAGTATTTTTTATAGTTTTTAAATATTAATTAAGTGCAACTTATATTAAGGGAATAAATAAATTAGTAAAATATGTGTTTGTTGGAGATACAGTTTTAAATGTCATGATTAGTACCGCTCCCAATTAATCCCTTCCCAACTACGCCACGACTGTTCATCCCCTTCCCCTTTAGTTAACTTCCTTTTTTATCGTATACCCCTTCAACCAGCCACTTTTGCTACACCACAACTGCGAAATCAGCACTGTCTGCGCATTGCGTGGAATTGCACCACATTAACATCTCCTCATCTCGGTGTAAAATGTGGGTTAAATACACCGCACCGTGAGTCATTTGTACAGTTTTACTTTTATTTGCAGTGCACGTCTCCGCAAACCTCAGAGTCCTTAATGAGCACACGGGTGTTACTTCTTGTGCTTCATATAGGTCTTCGTCACCTCTGAACTTCACGCGCAACAACAATGTCACTGGCGAGGGGCGCGGGGAACGTGCGTCAGTGATAGTGACCTCGTTTTCTTGTTAATGTTGTCGAGCTGTAGATGATGAGATTTTTGTGGTTGTGAGAGAATTTTGGGAATTGTGTTGGCATCTAGCGATTTAATCTCTGCGGTTGCTGTGGAGGTTATGGCCAATCAGTAGCGAAAATTGTTTAAATTGTTACTACTTTGATGCTTTGATAGAGGATAGATAACCATCTGAAGTCCGATTCAAATTATACCAAAAAATATTGAAAAGTGATATACAGGCAGAAAATTTAAAACGAATCAGAACCATACGAACGAACGAATTTAATTTTGTTTTACGAAATTACAAAATTCTGTATTGGATTGGAATGTACTTAAATACTGAAATAAACGTAATAATTATAAATATTTTGCAATTAACTCTACAGGATATTATCCGAGTCAAACTATAAGATGGCGACCGGATGTTATTATAGTGGAATCTAACCATTTGGATTCTGATCCTGTGTACGTATTTGTTTAATTTCTGGAATTGAACTCGGCATCATTTGCACATGTCCATAAAAGAAGAATGATGTCTTATTTGGATATTGCACATTACAAAATGAATATAATTAGTGATGCCGTTTCGTCTCGAAATTACGAGATGAGAACCACACCAAATAATTGATATTTTTCTCTTCTAAATGTCAATTTTTGTTATTTTACTTTGTTCGTAGCATTTTGGTTTTGATATAAATACTTTTATTGCTAAAACAAGAATTGAGTGCAAATTTAATAGAAACGTAAAAAAAGTTCCTAATTTTACTTCTAGCTTTTCAAATAAATGGCAGCAAATTTTTTTAGAGAATTGAGACGAGACGAGAGTCAAGTTCTCTGAGACGAGAATTGAATTTATATTTCTCGTTTCGAAAATTTGAGACGTTTCACGGCATCACTATACCTAATAAGTAACTATTGTAAATAGAAATATTAAGGGGGTTTTATCGCTCAACGCTGCTAGATCACAAATCCTCGTTATTTCAGGTATCCGCGCTGACAGCCTATGCTTTATGAGCACATGTTGTCTCTATTTATCTAATTGCTATGTTTCGCTCCATTTTTGTTTAGAAAATACTCAATTTGATTGGCTAGCGCGCATACAATTTTTAAATTTATTTAACAAATTACTCGAGTACTGTTTGAAAATTTTATATAATAATATGATATAAACATTTAAATTTACAATGCAATCAAACTTACGAAGAGTTTTTCTCAGAATTATTGTTATTTAATTGTTTATAAATAATAATAATAACAATTTAAAAAATTCGACAACGTAGCTAGATTTTTACTGCCTTTATCTTTATATGGTTTTTTTTTATATTTATAGGATTAATAGGTTGGGAGTAATTTGTTAAATACTTTTTTACTGTGATAAAAGCCCCTTAAGTAAATAAAATTATCTGAAGTAGGTACCCGACGTTTCCCGAAATTCTATATTTTTAACCCCACCTCTAATTATTGTCCCATCAAATTAAAACTTACCTTAAAATATGACGTGTACATGAATCCGAACGAATTAAAACATAATTTATGACCCGGTTAAACAAATATATTTTATTAAATTGCAATGGCATATATAGGTGTCGAGTTACGTTGAGAAAAAAAAATTGCGTCAGGTAGAGCGATTTTTAATGTTTACCTCCAATGGTTCGGTCGAAGTCAAACATATCTTAAAATTTGACTCTGGTCAAAATAGACCTGCATGGCAATATTTCAAGATAATCGGACAAACGGTCTAGATCAGTATTGATTCCAGAGAGATTTTTCCGAGAGAGAAAATAAAAATTTTGGGGGTGAAACAAAATTTTCTTAAATACTACACATACAGTTGATAACAACAATATTATAGTACTATGTTGCAAATACATTAATGTTTGAATGAAAGTAACAACGTATTTGTATATTTTATTATTTTTCGTCTTTCGTCCGCGGAGGAATATCAATTAACGGTGGAGGGGAGATTCACCCCGGATCACCCCCTGGAATCAACATGGTCTAGATGTAGATAAAATACAAAACAGACATACAGACAGAAAAATATTCAGCTTTATGTTATAAGATTGTCCTTTAATGAATAATAATTGAAGAATCATATTTCAGACAGACTAATAAGAATTTTTCGCAAATTCAAGAGCAATCGTGTCTCGTACCACTATGGATTATGGATTCAATATATTATATCGGTTAGGTTGAATTCGATACTGCTTACACATAAAGCACAATGGTTGAGTGTTCGTCAACCATTGTGCTATCACTATCCGTAAAGTTGCATTAAATCCAAGTGATTAATAATTGCACAACACTACAAAATCAGCAATCATTTCGTTACCGTTTCTTCTCGACTTGTGTGACACACATCGAGTGTAGCGATAGCAGGGGTCGGCCTTCAGGTCTCGACCCTGGTAGCGGTCGAGGTCCTCGCAACTACGAGTATCAGTTATGAATGGAGCGTGTGCAGTGTGGAGACCAGACACTGGAAAACCTTCACAACGGACACTGCCCGTGAAAATCACACAAGACCTGGCGCTGACCTTTCCAAGACCTTATAAGTGGTGACACAATACCAGCAAGAGAAATGATCAGTTATAAGGATACTAGAAGGTGCATTGGTTTCTGAAACTGATCTGATTCGTATTCGTGCACTCCAATAATTGTAACATTGGGCCAAATGGATTCCAAGTGCTTGTTTTGTGATTTTGCTACAGGTTTACAAAATAACAACCTTAAAAGTCGATTATTTTACCATTTGCAACATCATATATTTGTTTCTTTCTGCAAAAAAAGAAAAGAAACCAGCTCAATATCGAGAGAGAATTAAGGGTTTCGATTTAAAAAATACCATCTTTTGAAACACTTTACTGCATGGAACCAGACACAAGGAAGCCATTAGTAATAAAATTAACATAACTTACTGTAATTTGTAACAAAAAAATACTTTACATTTATATTTTTTGTTTTAAGGAGGTTCCCTAGACATTTAAAAAAATGTTCTAATGCAGCCAAACTTTGAATTTATGTTGTCTGTGTCATAAAAATGATACCTGAATTTTTTGGAAATTTTTGGTCACGTAGTTTGAACGAAATTAATTGTTAAATTTTAATATTTTACATGGGCTCTTATGGCTTTCCATTAATTGATTAAATAAAAAGATGTTAGAAATGTTCTATTTACTTAATTTTTGGTATATAAACGTATGCAAGCACGGACATCAATTTCCCAAAATTTGAAGAAGGTTGACCACATAGTTGTAAACAATATTGTTGTTGTTGTAAAAAAATCTTCAAGCATTTTTTAAATAGTGAATTAGAAATTATTGTAAAAATATATCACCGCAACTAAACGAATTGCAATATCAACTAACACCCGTTGACCGAATTTTGTTTTACATTAATAAAAATATTTTTATTAATTAAAGGCTGATATCTGAGTACGCCACTGCATGTCTAGGGAACCTCCTTAAGCACATTTTATGTTTGTTTTGTGTTGGTTCAATATAAAGTTTTTCTATAATTTTTTTTTATTGTTTTGTTAATATAATATAATCGAAATATGTTATTTTGAATTTTGATAATTTTTGTTATTTTTTGAAAAAAATATTTTCTATTTAAAAACGAATTTAAAAAATTCGATCCATAATTTTGCAGATCCAAGTTTTGTTGACAGTATATTAAAATTTAAAGTTAATTCACTTATAAAGAAAAGCTGTACAGTGGCGCGCGAATATACTCTTTTTTACAAATATTGCAGTTTTTTTTAACAAAACAATAAACGCTATAGAATAGCGTGCGAAATCAATGTTTTTGACTGTTTGCTGCCATGGTTACAGGATCAGTCTGGCCCGTCCCGAAGCTCGACAATGTTTATAGAAATTTGGTCCTGGTCCGGGCCACAGGCCGGGTAGGCCGGAGCCCGTCCGGGTCGGGCCGGGTCATGCAGTGCTCTAATTTCCAGTATCATTTTAAGATTGTAAACTTGACTCCATCTAGTTTAAACAAATGTACTGAACTGCAGAAACTAATGGTTTTTATACAAATGAACAATATTTTTGCCTAAAATTATTCTTTAAGTTAATGAAGCTTTTTTAATTACCATCAACCAAGGAAACAAACATCTTGTATTTTTTTTTAATTAAACCGAAATACCAATGCCTTTCTTCAGAGGCGGACTGGTAACGTTTCGGCACAGTGGGAAATACATTTCGCCGGCCCAGCCGAATTCCTAAAAAAGTATAGACGTGTTGTTTTTCGAAAAAAAAAAGAAAAAATAGTGCCGCAGACGAATTTTTTTGGGTTCAAGGTTAATGGCAGTGTCATTAAAAGTTTAGTTATTCTATAGAAGGGAATTTACACACATTTACCTTCCTTTACGAGTAGAAATTAAAATATATAACAAATTTGAAATTAAATGTAATTTATTTTTAATTAGTCTAACATCGATTTCTTAAACTTTTAAAAAACAAAACCGAGCCGAACAGCCGATTCTAAATGTCTGACTAATACAAAAAATGAATACAAAACTTAGTTTCGTTTGTTTATTTGTATACAATGTTGCAAATAATTTGTGAATTTAAAAAAAGAAAAACTAAGAATCGGCTTGTTTGCGTTATTTATAAAAAATTATTATCGTTATCGATGATAAAGCCCTATCGTGTCGGCAGTCGTTCCAAATTCATCGCGGTCCAGTGGGAAATATCGCACCGACCCAGTCCGTCCCTGCGTTTCTCTTTGTTTTGTTAAATGTAGAAAAGCTCATTGACCATTAGAAGACAGGAGTATTCGGCCAATAGAAATTTTGCTTGGTTTAAAAATATGACTGAAAACTGAAATTTAAAACGCAAGAAAAATATTATATGCTGTTTAGATACAAAAATAAGGACCAACCGCAAATTTAAAAGTAGAACAAATACAAATACAGGTTATCGTTCTTAAAAATTATAAAAATAATCAGTACCGACCTGACATTTATCTTCCCTCTACATGAGGGTCATAATATTTACCCATGTATTTACATACCAATCTGCTCTATTGAAAAAAGTGTAACAGTTACGTCAGTTTACCCACAAAAATATATTAACTACGGAATACTGTTACCTGAACATAACGGTAATAGCCCTTTGCAATATTGGTATCCACCACTAAACTTTATAGTCGCAATACCTGAGAGCAAGAAATCACAGTAACCACTGCAAAAACCGACCAGTAATCTTATGTCTAAATCATAGCCAAATATCGGCAAACCAACTAATAAAAGTAATAAACCAATCGAATGGCAATAAAGCGGAATCTTTATAACCGGACCCTTAACTCTGTCGTAAAAACAGCCGACAATCGACTACCGAAAACGGTTCTTTCGTGTTATAAAACTGTGCCAGCACCAACAAATCTGACAGGGAATTCTGAAAAGAGGAACAAGAACGGTACTTCACGATGGCTTAATGTCATTTTGATAGCTGATAATATAAAGCGAACTTCTGACATTTCATTTTTAATTATTTTAACATCAATGGATAGCCGAATGCTAAAGTGACTGATTGTGGTTTTGACAACTTCGATTCGATGATTCGATTGCAATCAGAAACAAATGTAATTCGCAATTAACTTTAAATGTTTTTTACCTCTCGCCTGATATTCGATAAGAGAGGTATTGTAATGGGTCAAAATTTTCGAGTATGAGTCTCTAGAATACGAATTTACTATTTTCGAGATGATGTCTGCGTTAGTGTATTGTGTGTGTTCGTATGTTACTATTTTCCTTCGACGGTATCTCAAAAAATATCAAACATTAAATTACCACATTTTGTATTTATTGTTTTAATAAGAACCATAAGAGCCATTAACAGGAAATAGAACTTTACTGAATTTATTTAAAGATAAGACAATTTTTCTTCAAAAACTCTATGAATAAAGTATTTACGACAATTTTTATAATACTAATTACTAAATAAAGAACATGTTATTATCTACTGGTAAAATCGGTTTAATATAATTTTTTCTGCATCTGGCACCATTTCCAAATTAAATCAATATCTTGTAATCCATGATCGAAACATTTGTAATGACGAAAAATTGAAATGTTTATGACAGTGACAGCAGTAACATATAGTTTACATCATGTTCCAAAATATTCATAAAATGATTATTTTTACAAGTACCTACGCACTGATACTTCCAGCATTCAATATTTTAATCCGTTCGGAAACACAATAAACAATTTACAATTTTTAAAATAAAATTCGCAAAAAGTACCTCATAGAGTATAAATTTGGAGAATCTATAATGCAGGGTTCCGCAGGTCAATATTTTAATTCGTTTAGAAATGCAAACTCAATAAAAAATAAAATTTCAATATTTTCTCTAAGAAATTATGTTTGATCTGTGGTTAAATTAGTGCTTCCGAAATGTTCAAAATTATGTACATAACAAAAAAATATTTAAGAAATCGAATGTTGAAGACAGGATTTGATATCTTGATTCATTCATAAATAAAATCAGTTTTTGTTTAAAAAAAACAAAATTACGGTTTTACTTTAAAATGACTAGAAATTGCTCAATTATATTTTAACGATTTTCTCGAGAGCTATTCATCTTAGAAAAAATTATTTTTTATGGATAATGTAGGAAAATTTCTCTAGTTTAAATTGGTTTAATTTTTTCAAAAAGTTTAACCCTTTACCAAATACAAGGGAAAACCGAGAAATATCCGGGTTTTCAATGATTTTTCAGTTATAACTTTTTAAGCAGGAAATTTACAAGGTGGCAAACCTGAAATTCGTGTTCAGCAGCCCAAAAAACATGTAGGATGAAACGATGAAAGAAAAAAAATCCTTCTCCAAAACTTTCCAGGCAGAGGCCTTTATTGATCTAAATTGACTGAACCATTATATTGATACCGATGACTCACTGTACGTGAAGCTGCTATATTTCAGTTAGGTAAAAGGTAAAAGTCGTAATATAAATATATAATGTTTCCATAACACACATTCAAATTCGTGGGTGGCATGTAACTCATGCAGTCTTGCTTGTTCTATTGGTAACGTGAAAGTTTTATTGTTATTCTTAGCTTCCAGCATGGAATCGGTTTATTTAAGTGCAAGTTCACAGAGCAGCGAGATAACAACAATGAGAATTTAATTGTTTGTCTGCATTGTTCCATGCAAATTCTGTGCCAGTGTGTCTATTTAAATGGGAATTTTAATATTAGGTTGTCGCTAAATTATTTTGTTATAAATTATAAAGTTGTGATTTTGAACAATCGAGTGTTATGCCTTGTGCATTTGTTTGAGTTATTGCCGGGTTTGAATTTCTCCATTTGGAACAATCATTTCAACTGTTTTATCACTACCAAACAACTAAAGATTCGTAAAGCCCATTTTACATTGAGCAAGCGCAACGGGCAATTGCAATCTTCAAGTCAGAGTTGAACAAGAAAATTGCAGAAGACATTTCTTTCATTTTACACTGAGCAACATCAGTAACATGCAATTACTTGTTTAATGTATAAATTAATTAATAAATTTACCAATATTTTGTTACTATATTATGTCAACTTATCCTCTTGGATTTGTTGTATTGTACTTATATTGTTGCAAAATAAGGATAGAATGGCATTATAACCACTAACGCACACAAATTAATCTTTTTGACGTTTATGTTCAGTTGGTAGCATCATAACGAACTAAAAATAACTAGAAATAACTGTGAATTGCCTGCAAGCCTTACAAAAATTAGAACATGTTCTATTCCATGCAACCGTTGCCTCAAGATTGCTTCAAGATTACTTCTGCCTGTTGAATGTGCAATTTCTGTATTACACTCATCCAATATTGAAGCAACTTGTCAAAAGTTGCACTTGCATCTGCAATATTGCTCAATGTAAAATGGGCTTATGAAATACGCCGTAGTCTATTCATATTCTACTCATCAAAAATCCATCAAATCTTTAATAATTACATCTTGACAGTGGTGAAGAGCGGCGTTGGTTGATCTGAAGATCAACACCACAATAACGGTAAACCTACAGATTGCTCCAACCTTCTGCCTCGTCATTCTCGCAAATTACGTGTCATAACCTGATGTAAACCGTGTAGGTAAACGTGATTTAAATTACAATTTATTTCATCCAGTCCTTTATCAGCCACCAGAGCTATGCACAAGCATAATTCAGAAAAATTAGCTTTTTAAGATTAGTCGAGAAAGATGAGACGTAGCATACTACATTACAGTTTCTTGTGTGTATTGTATTTGTAGATTAATTTAGCAGAGTAAAGCTAGATTCAGATCTACCCAATTATAAGTGTAACAGTGTACGTAGCTAATTTAACCAACCAGCGCTCAACGTTTGTACTTATGAGAAAAGGAGAAAAATTTCTGGGATGCAGTCACTAATAATTTTATTTCTCAGTCGACTAGTTTCGACGTCACATACGTCATCATCAGGAGATGAGAAATTTAAATTTGTGTACAAAATATGAAAATAACATTTACTGTATAAAGTAAAACATTAGGAATTATTGTCTAAAAATTTTTATATTTTGAAAATTGGAATATTTCAAAAATTGTCAATAAAAATTATTCTTAAAAAACGTTGTCACACCTTCAACGAAAACTACTTAAGTAAGTTGTACTTATAATTGAAATTGGAATTTTGTGGAAGCTCTGGTTCGTTAATTTAGCACTTATACTTATAATTGGGTAGGTCTGAATCTAGCTTAACTTAAAACACACCACTTTATTATTACCTAGGTATAGGTACCTTGCTTTCCGGAACAAGCAAGTATTTATCTTAAAGCATTTATTTGTATTGTACAACAAAAATATAAATATCATGTACCTATGGTTATCTAAAGGTTGAAATAGGAATATAGATGTTCAATATACTATTGACAATGACAATGGCATTAAATCTTAAATATTTGAATAAATTAAGAATGAAAAGAGGAAGAAAGATTTGATAATATCCAGTTTGGTCTGAGCGATACATTATATTGAATCCAATACTGAAGACATAATTATATCGTACAAGCGGAACCAGGGCAACAAGTCTTCAATGTTGAATATGTAAACCGAGATTTGAACTCATCAATTTTTTCATCAACTGTAAAGATAAGACAAAACAGTCTGACAGCAATTATAGAAAAGTCTAGACCACGAAGTATATTACTATGACAGAACTGGACACTAGGGCGGATAAAGTATGAAGTATGAAGAGAGAGACAGAAAATACGGGCCAGCTCGGGCCATGCATTCAATGATATTAAATAACGGTAACGATGATAACGCACGGGCCCAGTAGTGATTTTTCTTCGGATCTTTCTCTCACACAAGGTAAACAGAAATGCTACAAATCTAAAGCCCTGTTCGCACGATAATTCTTTAAAGATTCTACCAAGATTCTGAATCCTGGAAAAGAAGAAGTTTCAAGATTCTGAATCTTTAAAAAATCATGGTTTTGAAGTTGAAGCAATATAACAGGTAATTCGCACTAGAAAGAAGAAAACTTCTTTTCCAGGATTCAGAATCTTTCCACGCCTGTGTAGGTACATTATACTTCTAATTATTAACCTCACAATTTGAGATCTGTGGGCATTTGGTTTAAAAATGAAACCACATTAAAACATGCAAATTGGTGATCCCAAATTCAAGCGGTAACTCCGGAACCAAGTCGACAAGTCGAGTATGAAGCCACCAACGTAGGCCGTTTCACGATTCACGATACGAAATTTTATTGAGCACGTGTGACCTCGAAATGCAAGTGGCCTTGAAATGTAACTCTTATTATAGGTTAGCATCACACCGCTGCGGAGGTGTGTAGGCAGACAGCAAAAGAACTGATGTGTGATATGCACAACAAGTAACACAAATCTCACACATCATCTCAAACAAACCGCCGAGATTAATTGAGAACTTGAGATTCAGATGTGATGTATGCATGCCTCACACGAACATCGAACATGGTTTGAGATTTCGTCTTCAAAGCAACACATTCTTAAATTCTTGTACAGGAGATAAGAGACGGATAACGATATTTTATGGAATAATGCCTGTACTGTAAAGACTAGTGTTTAAAATGGATGTAATCGGTTACTTATTCTGTATTCTGTAAAGTTGAACAACAGATTTCAAGGTTACGGATCCGTGTCATTATGAACCGTAACATAGAAACGCCTATCGTTCAACTTTACCAAATACTGAATATGTAACAGGTTACGTCCATATTATAAGAGTGCCTAAGGGCTGGTTTATAATGGATGTAATCGGTAACATCTTCTGTATTCTGTAAGATGTGTGATGTGAATAAGAAGTATGGTTCATAATCATTTCAGTAATCTGCTAAATTAACGACATAACCTTTTTTATAACTGTCAGAAATGGATCCGTTTGCTGAAAGTTACATAGTTGGATCTGTAATGTTTATAACAATAAATATTGTAGCGAAATATAAAATACTCATCATAATGTAAACAAAGATCAACAAAGAACAAATAGGACTTGCTTGCTATTTGTTGGGAAAGAGTGAAGAGGGAAGTATGTAACAGAGTGGCTTTATACTGAGTATGGCTGACTTCAGTAAAATTGTATTTGAATAAAATAATATGTTTGGTAATACATCAAGAGTTTAAAATTTAGATACTGAACTAATGTTTGGATATCATATTGTTACAGTTAAACATTAATCAATTCCACATTTTTTTAGAGTTTTAAACCATGGCTACTTGTTTGAAATACAGCGCCTATGGCCAGACTCTTTATACTATAATAGTGATACTCTAGAAAGTTTTCTTAAAAGTTGGCGAACCTTACTGTTACAGTATAGATAAACGTCAAATCCTGCATCATTATGAACCGTAACATAGAAATACCTATAGCTCATGTTAACAGAACACAGAAGAAGTCACCAGTTACCAGGGGCGCACTCAAGGGGGGGGGCTCGTGGGGCTTGAGCCCCCCCCCCAGACGATTGGACTTTAAAAAAAAAATTTCATTAAACATTTTAAACATTATGTAAGATTATTTAAATTCACTGAAGACTAAAAATAATCGCCTTTTTTCTGTTTTTATGATTATCTTAAATTCAAATAGTTCAAATATACAATAATATACACTCCGTATAATGCCTCGTTTTCATGTATCCGGAATCCGCAGATTTCCTGCGGAATAAAATGGCCGCCACGAATTCCATCTCCATATTCAACATAAATAAATATATATTTGAAGTTATAACAACTGACAGTTTAAACGTCAAAACTTGCGGAGCTTGCGGAGTTCCGCAGAAAGTTAAAAATAATTTAACTACTGACGGAATTCGTGGCGGCCATTTTATTCCGCAAGAAATCTGCGGATTCCGGATACATGAAAACGAGGCATAACGCATCTGTACGATTATTGGGATATTTTAATTAGAATGCGAACCTTGTGGTGAAATTTTGAACTTAAACAACGGTGCACTTGGGAGTGAAACTAAAAAGATGAAAGAAAGAACTGATACATTAAATATGAACTAAAATTAAAATATATGTTATTGGAACTAATATCAACATTTATAACTGACATGACTCTGCTCAGAGTCGTTCTTATGAAATTATATCAAGAAAGCTGCCGAAAAAACAATGTGTGTGCACAAGAAAGAGAGTAAAACGTGCAACTGTTTATCTTTAAAAACATGAAACTTTCAATTTAAAGGTGTTTGACCTTGAACTCTAAAAAAATTTCGCCTGCGGCGCATTTTTTCCTTGTGCCGTACTACAGCTTTCATTAAAAATTATTCTTAGCCCCCCCCAAGATGCAATCCTGGGTGCGCCACTGCCAGTTACATCCATTATAAACCAGGCTTAAGAGTGCAACTGAATTTATAAATAATATATTTTTCTAACTCTGATGAATTTTAAGACTAACTTAAACTACTTATCTGACTCTTTTTTTTTAAATTATTGACTTTAGTTTCCTCTTGACGGGTGGTCATTCAACACCAGAAAATATAATTCTAGAATATTCATACACAGGAAAATGAATGCACAAGAAGATTCAAATCTAGAAAATTTATACGTAATAAAATCCCTGCATTAAAATACTCATTCACAAGAAAATGTAAATTTAGAATATTTGATTATAAATACAAAAATAGAAAGATGCAACCGCAGGAAGATGCAAATCCAGAAAAGTAGTTTGTCTTTTCAACACAAGGGCGATAAATTATGTTGAAGTTGAATTGAACTAAATAAACAACCCAATACTATTCTTGAGTCCCACATACTTATTCGATTTTGATTATAAATCTTCCTGAGTTTGCATTTTCCCATTTTTGCATTTGCCTGTGTTTGCATTTATGCCAAATCTAAAATTCTAGATTTGAATTTTCCTGTGAATGAATCTTTTGATGCAAATATTTTATTACTTATAAATATTTCTAGATTTGTATCTTGTTGTGCATGTATTTTTATGTGTATGAATATTCTAGAATTTTGTTTTAAATGAAGATTATAAAAATATCAGCTACCGAATATAATTATTATGTTTTAGTCTTGTTAAAAGATAAAGATGAAAAATATCATAATGATATCAGAACGATATCTTCATGCGGAAATGAGTTTATAAAATAATTTTTGTTCTCATATTAATTTGTTGGAATCGAATTAGGTAATCCTGAAGTTATGATGAAGATTTAAAAGACTAAGCGAAACACCATTCTTTTGTTACTATCTTTATGATTTTCAAACTTCAATTGGATAATTTGTTATGAATTTCATGAAGCAAGATAAAAATCTAATTCAAAATGACCTAGCGTTGACCTAATTCTGTTGTACTTGATAATAAATAATGAATCGTTGAAGTTTTATAAAGTTATTAAAGTTTTGAAATAAATAATGAAATATTTTATGTATTAACAACATATGAGTGATGCAAAATGCAAGGTAAAATAGTTACGTTAATAAAATGCAACAAGGATCTTCTTAATTACTAACACAGAATATTATGTTGTTGTAATCATGCGAGTACACACTTTATTAATTTATTAGAAACGGAGAATACAACGTGAAATTACATTGAAGGAAATTTCAATGAAAATTTTAAAAACAGGATGACATTCAGTCAGCATTGTCAACTCTTTAAACGTTTAAAAACGTTTAGGTTCAGACCAGACTCATAACCAAAGGTACAAAGTAGTCTGGTCTCGCTTAATTTCTTATTTATGGCCCTTAAATTGCAGGTGAAATAAAGAAATTAACTTCGGTTCGCCAAACTGTCCACAATGCTTGGTTTTCTACCTGATGAGTCAACGAACTTCGATAGAATTTGCGGAAAAATGTAACCGTAAAGTGCTGTAAAACTCTACCTGTGCAAATAGGAAATATTGCCATTATTTTGACTCGCCGAATTTATGGCTTGGACTGAAATCTACGCATTGTTATTTGGGTAATTTTGGGATCAACGATTGTGGATGATTTTTCACGCTGTAAATATTTATAAACTAGTCAATGTTGACGAATTGTCAGACGGTGTAAGTAGCCCGACCCCATACCTGGTTATTCTTACTCTCAAAAGATTTGTTACATTGTGCGGGTTTTTAAAGTTATCCACCGGTATTTTTTACCTTCCGCCATACCTGTAAAGGAAGATATTGGAATCATGCTAAAAATCGGGTAGTGGTTTTTAGTGGATGAGCACGAATTAGGAATTAGGGTCCTTACAATTCATTTTTGATAGTTTCACAATGATGTTTGTATGACTGTGTGTGTTGTGTGTAGGTGTGGTCAGGGTCAAATACGAATTACCCAATAATTTTGATATTTAATATTTGTATATAAATTGGAAGAGCTCATTAGATTTTGGTACAAATATCTTCAGCACTTCAGCGGAAGTGATATTTTTTGAAGATTGAAAAGATTAATTGTCAAGAATTTCTATAAATTTGGATAAATATAGTATTTATTTATAATAAGAATAAGGGGGAAAATATTTGCAACTTACGGCATAAATTTTTACCTTCCGCTTACCTGTAAAGGAAGGTATTGGAATCATGCTAAAAATCGGGTAGTGAGTTTTTAGTGGATGAGCACGAATTAGGGTCCTTACAATTCATTTTTGATAGTTTCACGATGATGTCTGTATGTATGTGTGTGTGTATGTGTGTAGCTATGTGATCAGGGCCGGATTTCTGTCAGTCGGATAACTCAAATACGAATTACCCAAAAATTTTGATAATTGGTATTTAACATTTGTATATAAACTGGAAGAACCCATTAGATTTTGGTACGAATATCTTTACCGGAAGTGATATTTTTTGAAGATTTAAAAGATTAATTGTCAAAAATGTATATAAATTTGGATAAATATAGTATTTATTTGTAATAAGAATAAGAGGCAAAGTTATTTGCAACTTACGTTATAAAAAATTTTTCTTTATCTGGTAGCATCAAAGAACTGCAGTAAAATTAAAAAAATAAATTTATCAAATAAAACGTTGAAATCTTGTAATCCATGTTCGACTGAATTTTGTTTCTGTGTAAAAAATATTGACAGGTGATATGGGTGACAAGTTGACATACTAGTGCTATTATATGTCATAAGTAAGATATTAAATGTAGTAATTGAACGGAGGATGGCTTCAGCACAGAAGTTTTCCTGTGAATGAATCTTTTTATTCAGATGATGCAAATTTCTGTGTTTCAAGATTTTAGATTTTTATTTGTATATTTTAAATGGGCACCGGATTGTACGTATACATTTCTGTTTAAAGTCTAGATATGGCGGAAGGTTGTGTGATGGCCACGTCAGATTTTTTTCTTTATCTGGTAGCATTAAAGAACTTTAGTAAAATTTAAAAAAGCAATTTATCAACTTAAACGCTGAAATCTTGTAATGCATGATCGGTTGATTTTAATTTTTATGTAAAAAATATTGACAGGTGAAATGGTGGACATTTTGGCATACTAACGCCATAAGTAAGATATTAAAATGTAGTAATTGAACGGAGGATGGCTTCAGGTATGGTGGAAGGTAAAAATAATATAGAGAAAGAAATTTTGAATATTAAAATTTTTTAAATGGAACAAAAATGCATAGGGTTATTCATGCTATCAAGCTGGTTCAATTTCAATATACCAATCGATCCTTTTATTATAAAGATGCTGTTCTCTTAATAACCCTTTATTAAATTTTGGCTTTTTCAATTTCATTTTTATATGAAAACATCAATAAGTAATCAATTCAAACAGCTGTCAATCTGTGTTACTTAACAACCCCTATTGGTGTACAATTTATTTAACCCTTTCATGTGGCACACATGTTGTAGGTGAAAAATACCACTAAATTTAATGGTCGTTTTTGTTGACTTCTTGTACCGCTATGTAATCTGGGAACAATATATGGCTTCTGTTGTTGTGTTCAACTAAAGTAATTCTTAATTTTTAAGAAGGGCTCGCCGCAACCCTTGCACTAAACTAGGTCAGACATTTAAGTAACGGTCAATTTTGTGTCGAGACGTTTTTATAGGGATTCATAATAACGGGTTTGAATTTTACTCAGAATTTTGGATTTCTCTTGACAATAATTCTCAGGAAAACGAGGTCCGGGTTTCTTATTCACCCAAGAAAAATATTACTCTGTAATTGATACCATATTTCGTAATATTTTAACACTTTCCGGCCCGCGGTGCAAAATTTTAATAAACCTTATTTTTATTGATTAATTTATCAATTAATACATTAAATAAAGAGGATTTTTCAACAATTTTTTTTGATTTGTCTAAACCGCGATAAGCCGTGATTTTACTATGAAACCACGAAGTATAAATTGGCCAAGAAAGTATTATATTTATATATTTTAAAATACAACAATTGTAAAACATAAAAATATAATAAATTATACTGTCAGTTACCAAAACTTAATTATTTTTTTTAAATTAAAGCAAAAAGTATATATTTTCAATTTTCCTTATATATACCTACTACTAATAATCCAATAAATAATCATTTTCTGTAATTAGTTGTACAATTTTTTATTTAAATAACATCAATTTTACTTACATTTAACATAAATTATCTTGTAAATATTTAATTCAATAATGACAACTTTGACATTTAGATTTTTTTTATTTTAGGATTTTTTTTTTGGTATCTTACTAACAGTGCAAGAATTTAGTAATTTTTGGTAATTTGAACAACTTGAAAAAATAAATATTAAATTAATTAATTTGTTAGAAAATATGCAACCGTGCATAAAGTTGGATATGTACCACGGACGTAACTTGCTTTTATGGCTTTTGACGTGTTTTTAGTCCTCGGCTGACGCTCGTGCTCAAAATCACGTCTCACGCCATAAAAGCTTCCTTACACCCTTAATACAGAAATAACTATTGCTAACATAATAATAACAAATAGTTTATGTTTGAGGGGAAAATAATTTTGGCACCCATATTTGTAAAAAAAACTGCAATATTTTAAAAAGGGAGTTTCCGCCTGTCACTGTACAGCTTTAATTTAGTAGTGAATTAACTTCAAATTTTAATATGTTCTCAAAAAAGCTTGAATCTGCGAAATAACCGATCAAATTTTTTAGATTGGTTTTAAAATAGAAGATATTTGTGTTCAAAAATAACAAAAATTGTAAAAATTCCAATTAACATATTTAGATTTTAAAGCAAAATCTTAAAATTCTGCATCGCCTATTTTGTAAATTATTATACTGTTATCTTCAACAATATTTTAAGATTTTTATATTTAACAAAACAATAAACGCTGTGAAGTGGCAAGCGAAATCCACATTTTTGTCTGTTTTCTGGCGCGGTAGAGGATCGTCTTAAGTTTCGTGGTTCTTATTTGAAAACTATTTTGTCTAATTCTTTGAACATAATATCGACTAGAAAACCAAATCCAACCAAATGAACAAAGTCATGTTATCGTCAGGTGTTATTATAGTCCGATTGGAATGAAGAGTATCACACACTATCAGTGTTGGAATTCTCGGCATAAACAATATATCGCGTGTTCTCAATCTAATTATCTTGGCTTGCTAGGGCGATGTGCAAGTGAAATCAGAGAACAACTAATTATTTAATTGTTATAACAATTCTAGACCACAAGTAAAAGTATACTCATGGCAGCGTGTCCAATGTTCTTGATCGCCAGTCGGTGCGCACTCAACATGGCGGTGCTTGGTTCTCAAAATTTTTTCAAGAGAGTAGTACCATAGATTTTCCAACAAATAAAATGAGAATAATTTTAATCGTGCGTACGTACTGGTGTTCAAAAAATCCTGGATGGCAATGGATCATGTTAGATATAAATTGATCAAGTTTATTTTAAATTTATTGTTTCAAAAAATTTTTTTAAATAAAATGTGTTCTAATTTTTCGATAAATTGATCAATTTTGTTGATCAAGAGAAAATTAACGAAATGTGTTCGTCTTACACAACAATAAATTAAAAATAAAATTGACAATAAATGAGTCTTGTAAAACAGATTTTATGCACTTATACAGTAGAGATCTTTAAAAACTTTTGAACAGTTGTAATTTTTGAAATACCTACATACAGCAAAAATAAAGCCAAAAATGTAAATTTATTGGCTTAAAAATTGCATTGCTAAAAATGAAGATAAGAACCACATTTAATAAACTTAATTTATTATGTTTAACTGTTCAACAACGACGTTTCGATAAGACTGTTTACAGTCCATAAAGTAGCACTTTATTGGACTAGGAACATAAAATAGTAAAACCTGGTGTCATCTCAAAACAAAAATAAAATAAATTAAATAATTTTAGAAGTTTTATTTATCTAACTAATAATTTCCTTTACACGACAACTGTGAACATCAATAAAGTATCACTTTATTGGACTAAGATCATAAACTAAAAAAAACTGAGCTATATAGTGTCATGTGAAAACAAAAATAAAATAAATATAGTAATATAAGTTTTATTTAATTAATAATTTCATTTTTGTAGAAATTGATCTTTTCTTTTAATATTTTACGTAAAAATTAAAATTGAAATTTTACGAACAGCACAACATTTTTGTTATAAGTTTAACAGTATAATTTTTTTAGAATTATATTGTTACGCAGAAGCAGAGAAAAGCACAATATTTAAAATATATTTTTTACACATTTTCAAAGAAACTCCTTCAGCTTCCAAACATAAAAATGTATTCAAGCTTTTTGACTGAAGGATTATTATAAATAAAACACAATGCTGGGATGCAGTCAATTTATTTGTCTGACCTTATACTTATTTTTACTTGTCTTAATTAGTTTTTTTACCGTCCATTGAGGTGCACGATTTTTTAATTTCTGAATAAACTATTTAATGTTTTAATTATTTATTTATATTTTTATATACTATGACATACTTTTGTAATTTTTCAGGACATATCATGTAAGTTTTTAAATGTTTCAAAATGTATTCATATTATCTTACATTTACTGTTGCTAGCTCCTGAAGATGACCCACGTAGGGCCGTACCGGCCGAGGTTGATTGATTTTTAATAAATTGACTGCATCCCAGCATTGTTTTATTTATAATAAAAATGTATGCAACTCAAACAAAATAAACACGGCTCGTTTAATATATTATGCTGTTGTATTTTTTACCTCTCGCCTAGAGAGGTATAGGGATCGTGAAAAAATTCGATGTCGAGATTTTTGTCAATAAGCACGTTTTAGCACCTTTAGAACCTATTTTGACTATTTTCGCGATGATGTCTGTGTGTGTGTGTGTGTGTCTGTGTGTATGTATGGAAGTCTGTATGTGCGCCTACTATAGTCTTTCGTTCTGATTCATTATCTCAAATTCTACTGGACATAAAATTCTAATATTTTGCAATATACATTTGTATATGTTAATGAAGAGCTGATTAGATTTTGGTAAAAATCTGCCAACCGGAAATGGTATTTTCTTGAAGCATTTTAACATTTTTTACAAAAAAATATAGAAAATTCTGCGATAGCTACAATTTGTCATACGAAATTTCAAAGAACAAATTATATCTTACAATATTTATTTAACATATTGTCTATATCTCTTACCAATAAAGGAAAATTATTTTTCAAAGATATGTAATTTTACCTACCACGATTTGTAAATCACAATATAGGAAAAAATTAAAAACAAAAATGAATATGTCAATGTGACAGATGAACAGACGTATGCACAATTTCTGAAATGTTTGTGGCACCATTTTAAAAGAAATGTAAATATTATTAACTGAACATAATGTAATAAGGTAATAATAAAGTTAAATTTTTATCTATAAAGAGCTAATTAAGAACTAAGAACTATAAAATTATTTTCAAAAAGTTTGTAAATTTATTTCAAAATTATAATTTAAGAAAGCCTAACGAAAACCAAATTCATATAAATTACAGTGTTAAGGCGAGAGGTCGTGTGCTGGCCACAACAGATTTTTTTTTTAAGTTGTCGCATTTTGGGAACCGCTGGTTCTGCGCAGAAGGCTAGGAGACTATAACATCAAGAGTCTCCTCCTATTCACTACTGCTAGCTCTGGAACCAGGCCGGTAGAATTTTAATGTTATTGTTAATTAGATTCATAGTAGTGATCTACAAAGACGTTCTTAGCTGGAACACTTGAGATGTCTAGATGTCTGGTGGCTTAAACACACGTCTGATATGTTCTTTATGTCTAATTTATACAGGAAATATCACTATCGTTAGAAAATATTGAAAATTGGTTTCGGTTTTGAAAGTTTATCAAAGAGTTCACCACTCATCGGTTCATCGAAGAAGAAATAAATAATTAGATCACCACAAACTGGACAGTTGAAGGAGTTTGAATTTTGTATTTATTTGCAAAAAAAAAATTATTCATTTCCTGATGAAAGAAATATGCAATTTACAAAAAAATGTAAAATATTAAGTTTAAGAGTAGGTATATTTAATTTACGTTACCCTATAATTTATAATGCATGGTAGCATTCGAAAAAATAAGATGCCTATCATTATAAAATTACTTAAAATGTATGTTTTTTTTTATGGCAAAATAACAATTTAACTGCAAGGATAGATAAAGTAAAATTAGAGTAGATAAAGTAAAACTTTAACAGCCAGAGTAGATAATATTTATTTTTTATACAAGACGATAAAATTATATTTTATCGACGAGAGAAAAGCGAGTGATTTATTTTCCTCGAGTCGATAATACAATCATTTTATCGGCGTGTATAAAGTTCAATTTTTTTATAGCTGATGTTCAAGAAATAATATAAGAAATCAATTTTAAATTAAATTATTATCAAAACACAATTTTGGAGTTTGAAATGATTTTCGTCATCCTACTTTTTTCACAAAGGATGCAGAAATGTGTGATAACGAATATAAAGAAAAAAATAATATTATTTTACTTTATCTACTCGAATTTTACTTTATTTATCCTTGCGGTGAAAGTGTTACTTTATCGACTCAAAATAGTTGATAAAGTTGCACTTTAACATCAGCTATGAAAAAAAGTACTTTAATTTGTAGGTACCTTTTTTCTTCAAATTCGATTTCATATATTTCTGCATCCACTTTGTGAAAAAAAAACAAGATGAAAAACATTACAAACAAACTCCGAAATTGTGTTCCAACAATAATTTAATTTAACATCAATTATAGAAAAAAATATAATTTTATAAACGATGATAAAATTTTATTATCGACCCAAGAAAAATAATTCACTCGCTCCTTCGTCGCTTGTATTGTGAATTAAATTAACACTTTTTTTTCGTCGATAAATTAGAATTTTATCTTCTTATATAAATATAACTATATTTATATTGATTGCAATTATTTTTAATCTATTTTAACTATCTAGAACAATACAATACAAAATAAATATGTTTCGTAATGAAAAGCAAAAACTGCTACATTTTTATACGCCCAATATTTTGGACCCCTAATTCGAACGAAGCAGAGCTTGAAATGGACCGATGCGGATCGGAACCCAGTTCCGGTTCGTTAAAATGAAAAAATATACCATTTCTGGTTACAATTTTTTAAAGAATATAATAGTTTTACAAATACTTATATCTGTATAAGTAAAATTATTTAAAAAATGTATATAGTTTGGAAAAAAATTACATTTCCAAGAAATTTAGTGTTCCGTTTCTTAAAAATTTCAATTTCAAGCCCTGAAACCTGAAACGAATGTGGTATTTGTTGTAATACTAGTTCAAAATGTAGCAGGAGTATATCTGATATTACTTCATACACGTATAACATTTAGTTTTTTGAGGTGAACAAATGGATTAGCCTTTCAAGAATAAGTGTTACACTTCTCGTAAATAAGTAATTATTTCTCCTCCAGTTTATTGTTCGTTGACCAACACTAAAATGTTGTTACGTTTATATGAGTGAGCCTTGTACTGGTATTACTAAAAGAACGTATAATTACACAACTACATATGCATGGTACTGGTACAACTACATCGTTTCCTCTGTTTTGCAAGCCCTCGTTTACGTTTATGCGATGCTACAGCGTACCGTGTCGCGTAATGATAATCGTACGTGAATTATGAAACGAGAAATAGACAATTCATTCTGATTTAATATATACACATACTGGCACACCTTTGTTAACTTCGTTAGCTCTAACAAAGTGGAAGATAAATAATTATGTTCTTGGCGCAAAAAATATAATTATTGAAAATTTATTTTGTTTGTTTGTATTCAACAATTCTGGGGAAAAAATTATAATTTTGGTTCAACCAGAGCTTTAAAAAAAATTAAAAATAATGATTACTATAGAAAAATGTCTAAAAAAATATTGGAAACCAAAAGTCAATAACAAAGTCAGTAACACAAAATTTATAAAACAATATTTTTCTTGGAAAAAATCTTTTAACTGTGCCTTAATTGGAGCTTTAATTTTTAAAAATAAACATTCCTAATTGTAATTAAAAAATTGTTCTAGACATCGAATGCTGTAAACCGGAAGTCGAAATTGTAATCCGTTAATGAATGACAGCTATTTTTATGTGTTAAGATGAATTTGTGATTCAATTTATATTAATTAGAAATTTACAGGAAAATTGCTGATGAACTAGCATATAGAGAATTTTTTATCACATGTGCACGCAAAATGAGCTGAAACGTGCTTGTACCCGCTTCTCAAAAATAATCGAGAGGGAGCAAAATATTTCTAGGGAGCAAAATATCTCAAGGGAGCAAAAACGAGTTATTGCTCCCTCTAAACAAGCACGTTTCAGCTCATTTTTCTTTGCACTCGTGACAAAAATTATCGTATGCACTTCGGGAGGAACGCTTTTGCTCTCTCGGGTGCAAAATCGAGTTTTCCTCCCTTGGTGCATAATGTACTATTGTGCTCTTATACAACTTCATATATACCATTTACAAAAAAATCGCAAAAAAAGAAACTTAAGTGCCGCTGATAATATGTTTCTGATTTTAAATAATTTAATATAACAAACATTTAAAAAAAATCAAAATCGGATCTGTTTTGGTGGGTTTAAAAGTAAATTGACTCGACTAATAATCCGGATTAAGAATATGAATATTACTTGATTAGAATTTCTACTGTCTAGTTCGATAATGTGTGGAACCATGAACCATGATTAATTTAATTAACAGCTACTTAAAGCACATTCAAATTTTGTTGCATATACGAGTACCTAACTAAATTTAAAACATAATAAAATACCAGTTTCTTAGTACAGTAAAATAAACAATCAATTTAAAAAATCCAATTTAGACATAAGCATGTCGTAGAAAAGTTTAACTAGAGTGTAGGTCAAGTGCCTTATATTATAATTAAGGTAGATTCTTTGAAGATTCTTTCATGCTTAAAAATTTTGAGAAAAATAATTCTAATGAGAATTACCTGTTAAAACGCGGTGCCGCTAAATTGAATCGTCAATGAGTCTTGGAAAAGAAGAATGTATTATTTATTGATTGCTTTAAAACCGTGAATTTATTTTTTCCAAGATTCAGAATCTTGAAAGGATCTTCAAAGAATCCTCGTGTGAACATTAGGTTTCAAGGATAATACACCACTGGTTCTTGAAATGAATACAAAAATGTTACCATAATATTCCCAACAGTTTTATGTTTAGATTTTTAAAGCCACTAGTCAACTAGTTTGTTGTTTGCGCAACAACCGGCAATGTGTTGTTGTGGTGAGAGGCGACGGAACGGCAAGCACGTTGCACCACACGCTGTTCGACGGAAGCTCCACGGCCTTGCAAGGACGAATAACATAACACACACATCAACACACTACGTGCAGACGTGAACCACACATTCGTTGTACTTTTATAATATTAAACTGACTTTATATTCAAATTGATTCAGTATTTCTAAAAATATTGGTTCTTTACCCTAAAATACATTTCTGATAAGTATCAGAAAATATATTTTTTTCACGACATGCGGAGAAAACACAATTTTCTTCTCGCGAAATAGTGAGGAAAGTAGGTTTTCCCATTCTAGAGAGAAAAGGAAGCAGTGTTATTTTACTATGAAATATTTTAAAAATTGTAAGTAAATTTATTATTTTATTGAAACTACTAATTTTATAGTGATATATTGTAAACTATTATATTATAATTATTATGTTTTATACTTTCTTTTTGTACTATTTCACGATTTTACAACTTAAATTTAATTTGGCACATTGGCTGCATTTCGTTGTTTCCAAACGTCATTCTGACAGATGGCAGTTATAACCTGACTTCTAGTTATGTGTTTCTTCTACATTTACAATGTTTTTAAATATGTCGTCAAAAAAATGTTGTGTCTAACATGAGAAGAAAGCTCTTTTTCCACTCTTGCTCGATTGCCTCACTCGCTTCGCTCGTGACACAAACTTCGAGCTCGAGTGGGAAAAAGAAGCGCTTTCCTCTCTAGTTGGACAAATAACTATTCCTACAATCGTGTGGAAAATAGACATTTTGACACAAAATGAGTGCGGGAAATAGCCACTTCTAGCTCTAGTGCGGCATGCGGATAATGAACAATTTTAGTTTTATTTAATCATGATCTTAAAAACTAAAGATAAACTATGCAAGTTAAAAACTTGAATTTATTTTTAATATTATGTTTTGGTGGACGATTGTAGAAAAAATCTTGTTTGTATTGTTTGTAACACATGCGGAAAACGTGATTCTGAAACTAAATGCAAATTACGAAATTTATGTTAACTGAAAATATTCTGAACTGAATTTTGAATAACTAAACATGAAGTTTTGATTTTGATAACTGAAAATAAATATCTGACAACTGAAAATGAATTTCAGATAACTGAAAATGATTTTTTGATAACTGCGCACTGAATTTTTGATAACTGAAAATATATTTTTGATAACTGGTCAAAATGAATTTCTGATTATGATATGCATATGAATAGTATCCTAACATAAGGAATCAGGACTTACTTTTTGTTCGTACCTATAGAATTATTTGTAATACTAGAATTAACATTTTCTCTTTTCTACTTCATAAACTTTGTTGCACTAATATTTCTTAACAATTATTACTAGAAGCGCAATGTTTCAGGATATTTATTGTAGTATGTAATTTGTATTTGTTATAATTAATATGTAAATTTGCATTTAGTTAGTTATACACACCAGGGCCAACGCCGTGTGCGTCTGTGTAAGAGGTGCTCTTTGATAAGTTATTTTTAAATAATAATTTATTTTAAAGGTCTCGTCTCCGTAACAAAATATTGCGTGTTTAGAGGAATAGCAGTTTCTGCTTTACTCATTGCAAATTAAAAATACTAGATGTTTGTGAAAGAATTAATCTAGATTTATGCCCAATTACAATTCTGAAAAAATCTTTGGAATCCATAAAAAAATTAATGAAAAAGTGTTTTAAGTAATTTTTTACATGCTTTATCTTGAGATTTATTAGAAAATGTAACTCGGGTTAAACCTAGTTCCATTCTTCGCCTATAAATAAATGTATGAAAGGAAAAACAGGTAGGTACTAGATGTTTGGAAGGAATTAATCTAAGTTTATGCTCAGTTAGAATACTGAAAAAATCTTTGGAAAATGCATATAGACAATTAATGAAAAAGTGTGTTTTAAACAATTTTTTACATGCTTTATTTTATGATTAAGTGATTTATTGGAAAATGTAACTCGGCATAAACCTAGTTCCATTCTTCGTCTGTAAAACTTTAGGTTTATTTAGGTGTATTTTAGGTGAATGTTTCCATTCATTACCATAGGACAAACGCGGTGTAGTACTACGTGGTGTCGAAACCTTCGAGCATATACTGACTAGAGAAGTAATTCCCTATACCAATGCATAGGTTGTTGTGATCGGAAGATATGCAGTAGGGGGGACTTGCGGGGCTGGAAGTCATGGTGTATTGCGGGCAGCGTTTTGCTGTTATTTTTTGTTACTTCTTATCACACATGTCATTTTACTATAACCCTAAGTTCTGCGTTTACTTTGTGACAAGTTTTATGAGGATTTGTGAGTATTATTTTACTTTGTGGAATAATACTAAGAAATTACGCATTCCTCAATACATCACGGCTTCCGACCCCGCAAATCTCCCCTACCGCATATCTTCCGATCACAACAAACGCCGTAAGGCGGCCTCTAGTCAGTATATGCTCGAAGGTCGAAACCCTTAAGAGCAGTATTTACACCCGTTCTATGACTTCAAAAATTGTTACAGAAATAAAATTATATCTCAGAATCTGCATAACATATAAACTTAATTCAAAAACTATTACAAAATTAAAGAATGTATCTATATTCGTCTAGTGATAGTTATTTGTTTATTGTGTCGTAAATCGAAAAAAAAATTGAGAAATCTTTCAGAAAAGTATGTTTTCAACAGCAATTTTTAGTATAGGTAATACAATTTAAAATTCAAAATTTCAACACTAGACGAACCTAGTTTAAACCTTAAACTAACTGTAAATATGTTTTTAAATATAAAAGTATGTAAATTAATTACACGAAAATCTGTACTTAGAACGAAATCTCTGTAACATTGTATTTCAAGCAGAAATGCATGTAAATAGATAGAACTCTTCTTCGCGAGCACAAACTCTTAAGATTCAGATCCTATGAGTGAAATATGTTAATACTTTTTGTCGATCGTAGAATTCTTATCAAAACATCAAGGTCCAAAGCCACCATAAACAGTTCACGCACCCCAATTTGCACGTCAGCTAATAAATCTCTTTCGGTTGACTTCTTTCTGAACAATGGTGAACCTGTCGTTTAGTCAAATCTTCCAACCTCCATGGAAACCGCATTCACTTACCGGGGCAGGTGAATACCGTCACGACAGTGTTTTGTCAAAACACCACAAAAATGTTTGCTCTCAAACCGGCAGGGGTCGCCTCTCGGTAGCGCTCTTTGAAAGGCGGTTTTCGATACGGTTTTGGTTTATGGTTGTAAAGTGGTTAAGGTGCAACTCAGGTGTCGTATATTAAAACATCTTTGCTGACAACCGTGAAGAAAATGTGGAATATATTTACCTTTATATTTTTGTTAAAATGCGAAGCGGAAAGCAACCGCAATAAAATTGTGAGCAGAAGGTGATTTTTTATGCTTGGTTACTACAATTTGTTGGTACAGAGAATGTTTTTGTAGGGTTGATTTTTTCTGGTTTATGGATCTAGTTGCGGAGAATGCTTTACCACAAGAAAAGCACGCACAATTTAGGTGCTTTTTACATCCCACATTGGTCAGTCAAAAGTAAAATCTTTATCTTTCAGGATTCTTTAGAATATACTTTTGAAAGGATTTAGAAGCAAAGACCATAAATTATTTCAGTAAAACATTTTTTTTTGCATACCTACATCAAATTTTCAAAGAAGCATATATTTCTTCACTCTTTTAAAATTTAAATAGTTTAATTTCTGAATAAATCTTTCGATTATATATCATATCTTTTTTGTTAAATGTCAAATTATAGAAGACCATCATATTTTGATTAATAAAAAATTAAGATAGACAATATTCATACTTTATTTTTAACGAATATGAAAATTTTCGTTCATCCATCCGAATATTGCTTGATTTAATTAATCACTTTAAAGCTGCACTCACATAGTATTATTTTAGATTTAAAAAAGTTTAAATTCATGTAACTAAACATGAGCATTCACAGTGCTTGAAAGTGGGAAGAATACTCTTGATTTTACTTTTTTTCTATTCCATTCCCTTCCTCACTACTGCAGCTGCCAACCGTGAAAACCAGCCCGAAACTCGTACTTTGCCGCATCCTAGCTATGCAATGTCAGTTTGAAGTTGAAAAATACTGTAAAAGTGCGTTTTCGTTACGAATAAACTGTTAGTTTATTATTGACTTCAAGAAATTTCATTTTTTTAAAATGATGTGCCTATTTGTAATTTTAAAAATAAATTTCTATCATATGATATACCCGTGTAAAGTTGGCATAAATTGGAAATTTTTATGAATTTATCAGAATTTTTATAACCATGTACAATTTTAAAAAGGCACAATTGTTAATTCATCCTATAATCCTTGTTGGAATAAAATTTTACCATTCTTGTACTGACCACAAAACACTCGCTACGTTAGTACATTTTATGCTGGATTTTAGGATGTAGACGGGCCTCTTAAACTAAATTCTTGTGTGAATGAGGCTCCACAAACATTATTTTGTTCTTTTTCATAAGTCCTGTTCACACATGAATTCTTTGAGGATTCTTCCATGTTTCTGAATCCTGGAAAAAGAGAAATTCATTGTTTGAAGCTATGAATGAATTAGAAATTCCCCTTTTCCAAGACTATTGAAGATTCAATTTAGCGGCTCTGCTACTCTTGGTTAAGAAGCATGAAAGAATCCTCAAAGAATCCATGTGTGAGCGGCGTGAACAGAGCTTATATAGATTATTATTTGAAATCACATTACAATTCGTTAAACATACCATACTGAACAAACAAGGGCATAACTAAAGTTGGGCCTGGGTGGTTCAGGGTCCACCCAAATATTTGGCAATATTTTTACATTAGTTTACGGAAGAGATACCTATATTTAAAATATTTAATAACTCCATACTATATTATACTAGGGAAGAGATATAGATTTATACTTAATTGAGACAAAAGAAATGTTTGAATATGAATAGCGGATAGGATATATATTATTTATTGCTATTAAATGTTATATTTCTTAATAGATAATAACGTATTATCTTGTCAGTCTGAGTGTTCGTGCAATCTTTATTCTTAACTTGGGTACTGTTTTTCTACGAAATTAATTTCAGGAGAAACTAAGTCAAATTCCTTCAGCAGTGAAAAAAATTTTCGCCTCGCAAATATATGAAAGTTTTTTATATGACATTTATGCCAGAAATTTTCAATACAAGTTTTATTTTGGTATAATGTGTGTATGTGTATGTAATAATACTTGTATTTTGTAATATTTAATAGTGAGTTTATAAACAAGATAAAATTAAATATTTAACAAAAAATTTACTATAAAATGTGTAGCCTACTTTAATTTTTTACTGGTCCACCTAAAAAAATCCTAGTGAACAAACTTCTAAAAGTATATTTCTATATTCTTCTTCGAGTGTATACTGTTTACTTTTCTTATTAAAATATTTCGTTTAGTCTTTTACTTAGTGGTTCTCTCTTCTTTCTCCATTCTCGTGTGCGGCTATCCACTGTCGTTATATTATCGCCGGTCTTGCTGGACATGTTCATGTTCCAGTGCACGCATATGCACTTTCATGCTTTCTTCTTGCGGCTTCTCTGATTACATGTCATTTGAAACCCGTACAGGTATGTTTTTATGGCTGACAACGAGCCATACATTGTATGTGTGTGTGAACATCGACTGCATTATTGGCTACTTTTATGTGATGCGATCAGCCGGTGAAATGTTAATTATGTCGACGTTAGAGTTATGGAGTTACTAGTTCGCGGTAATAGGTGTTTAGAGGTTAATGTATTTATTATGTTGACTGTTTAGAACCACCGACGGAACCGTCATACAAGTCGATTTATAGGGATGAACAACGTATTTATTTATAATATAAGTGAATAGTGTAAAAAATGAACCCGTAAAAACAAAGTTTTTGACTATAAATCCTTTATTTATGAGACTCGATCGATATTTATTTATATTTTTGTTTTCATTGTAACTCTTTCTTAGATAGTGTGTTTCAAGAAAGATTTAAAAAGAGTATGGTATGGCGGGAGGTCTTGTGCTGGCCAAATCAGATTTTTTCTTGTGCCAAAGTAAATGTTTGGTCACAACGAATCTATGTACCAAATTTCAGATTGATTGGATATGGGGAAATGAGTATGGCGGGAAGTCTTGTGCTGACCACATCAGATTTTTTCTTGTGTCAAAGTAAATGTTTGGTCACAACGAGTCTATGTACCAAATTTCAGATTGATTGGATATGGGGAAATGGGTTTGGGGTATGGCGGGAGATCTTGTGCTGACCACATCAGATTTTGTCTTGTGCCAAAGTACATTGTTAGGTGACAAAAGTCTATTTCCAAAATTTCAGCTCGATAGGATCCCGGGAAGTGGGTCATTTTTTACTTTTGTTTTTTTGCCGTACGTACTTACGTACGTAAGACGGTGAAGTTAATATAAAGGATTTAAAAAAAAATTATTTAGAGATGTAGTAAATTGTCGGATAGTGGACTAGGGTTGTTTTAATGATTAATCTAAAATTACTGCAACCTTTCGATATATTTAATATCATCTTAAAGATTTTTGTATTTGTAATAATTATTATATGTTCCTATATCTTTATAGCCTGAAGATGATATTAAATATATCGAAACGTTGCAGTAATTTTCGATTAATCATTTAAACAATCCTAGTCCACTATCCAACAATTTACTGTATTTATACAGGGAATCCCAAAATTCCCGGGACTGAGCTATAAGTTTTGAACGAGTGGAGAAAATAAATTGAAAATTTAGGGATCACTAAAAAGTCATAAAAACAGCATTCTTAGATAGTTTAGAACTTCCATGCAACGTGGAATTTTTTAGGGGATGACCACCCCAACATTTTTAAATAGCAACCCCTGTCGAATTTCACCTTATTTTAAAGGTAATGAAAAACCAAAATCCGATATCTTAATTCTTTCAAGAATTTAATTTTAATGTTTTTTGCACTTTTATTACGATTTCTATAACAAATGTTCAAATTGTCGACCTTCTTCGGTCTCGCAATGACCCAAACCCAAATTTTTTCCGTCCCTTGTATAGCTCCGTCCCGGGACTTTTAGGAAACTTGTGTATTACTAACAATATGTTTATATTATTATTATTATTCATTTATATTCAACACAATACTATACAGAGTAATCAGCAATTGACATGATAATTATTAATTAATATGCACTTTTGCGTACTACTATATACTGTTGCTTCATTTAGCGTCAAATTTGAATTCTAAATAGGTAGGTAGGTACATAACAATATAACAAAACTAGAATAGATTTTGCATCGATATTATAAACTGGATGTAGGTTTATGTTTTAGTAAAATTCAATCACTTGGACTCACTTTTCCCACTTGACCTGAATCGTCCATAGGATGATTGAAAATATCTTATTCTTGTACTTTAAGGGATATAACGTAAGTCTATTCATTCTAGCCACTTCTTAAGAACGATTAAAAATTTCATAGTTACTCAATACAAACATGTTAGAGAATAACATTGAATATTATTATCAAATTATTAACATTGGGATGTTACATAGATAATGTTACTAAGAGGGGACATTAGCAATCGCTAGGATATTAATAGGATGTTAAAAAAAAGTAAAAAGCCGAGATGTTCACAGTATAGGTTATTATACTATTTTTTAATTGGTATTGGTACCAGAGCGCGTTGTTCTTACAAAAGATGATGTTATGGGGTTGTTTGACAGAATCCAGATCAGAAACACTTGTCTCCTATTATATAATTATACTATAACGAACAGTACGAAAATATCGACATGCTACAGACGAACTAATAATTTCAATTACCTATTCGTAGATGCAGAGACTCGAATCAAACCGAAACAGGAACGAAAACCGAGACGAACCGCTGCAATTAAGTATTGTGAATCCGAAACCAAACCTGAACCGTTAAAAATATTTTGGTGAAGACATAACCGGTTCGGAACAGCTTAACTTTGTTTGATTTTAGTCCAAAACTGGAAGCGAACATTTTTATTGATTATTATTTAATAAATCATTGAACCGAAAATGAACTTTGATGCATCAAAAAATGCATATACAGGAAAATTATAATCTAGAATTTCAGATTCGGCATAAATACAAACACAGGACGATGGAAACAGGAGAAGAAGTAAATATAGAAAAGTTACAGTCAAAACCAAGTACTTATATGGGGCTCACCGCTCACGAATGGTAGGTTTGTTCATTTAGTTCAGTTCAACCTTAGTTGTGTATCCTCCTTGTGTTAAGAAGCAAACTAGTTTTTTAGATTTGCATCTTCCTGTATTTGTATCTTGCTATGTTTGCATTTATGTCGAATCTAACATTCTAGATTTGCATTTTCAAGTGAATGAATCTTTTAATGCAGATAGGTTTTCTATTTAGTATAAATTTTCTAGATTTGAATCTTCTTGTGCATTCATTATCCTGTGTATGAATATTCTAAATTTTTATTTTCTGGTGTTAAATCGCTGAATGGTCACTCCCGTTCTGTTCTGTATACTTAAGTGGTACTTCATAAGATAGGCAATTAATTACTAACGTAAAAATGTGTGTATATAGTGTTTGTGTCGCTGTCTAGTGTACGATGATGTGTAGTGTAGTATGTGTTTTGGCGTGGAGACGTAAGAAGTTGGTCGGTAATTAGTGATTGCGAATGGGCGCGCGATTGCGCGCGGCGATAACATTCCAACGCGGGCCGCTGAGCCCGAGCCGCTTTCCAAAAATATCGTTCCGCTACACTCCATCACTGCAGTACATCGTCTTGTCTCTAAATACCTCCCACCCCCATACACTTGTCTTGTCAGTACAATCATTAACCCATGGCAGAAAACAGTCAAAAACATTCATTTCGCACGTTATTCTATAACGTTTATTGTTTTGTTAAACATAAAAATAACAAGTAATTCATGTTTAAGGGGGAAAATAATTTTGTCACCCTTATTTGTAAAAAAACTGCAATATTGGAAAAAAGAGGGTTTTCGCGCGCCACTATTTATAAGCGAATTAACTTCAATTTTTAATTTGTTGTCAACAAAGTTTAGATATGCGAAATAACCGATCGAATTTTTAAATTCGTGTTCAAAAAATTGTAAAAATTCAAGTTAACATATTTCGATTTTAAACGGTTTTAGACTGTACTTATATCTTCAACAATATCTTTAGATTATTATATTTAATAAAACAATAAACGCTGTTGACTGGCGAGCAAAATACATGTTTTTGACTGTCTTCTGGCGCGGTAAAGGCTTCCTCTAAAATTTAATTTTCCTTAACTTTCTCAATACGGCGAGGGATATATTTTTCATACCCCAAGGATTCTATCTAATAACTTTGTATTTACATATTTTTTAAATTTGGGATTACAGGTATTCGTTAAAAACAAGTTAATTTAAGGGTTACCGGTTCCGTCTCGATAACAAAGTGTTATATGTTTAAAGGTGTAATAATTTCTGCTTTACTCATTGCATATTAAAAATTTGAAGGAAAAGCAGGTACTTCGTGAACGTTTTAAAAATTGCTAAGACTGCTTTTACGTCTTTTAGGCGAATGTTTCCATTCTACCAGGACAAACGCGGTATTGAGCTACGTGGAGTCGATACCCTTTAAATACATTGTTTAAAATACTGTATTTGCAAAACACTAATTTTCTCTGAGGAATGCAACATGCAACAATAAAAATTAAAACAATAATTAAATATTGTAAGAAAAGAAATTCAAGTGACTTAACCTTATACAAGTTTGAATTTATCTGTTTTTTACTTTAATAAAGTCCCTTATTTTAACTTTTTACCATGTCTTTTAATTAAAATATCATTAAAATCCTAATTTAATCAATAAAAATATTTTAATTTCAATATTTTATGCTATTTTATGGAGTATGCTTCATACTCCTTCCATCAGACAATAATTGAGTTAAATGAACAAAAGCGAATAAAAATAGCTGTTTTGAATTCGACTCAATATTTTCCATTTAAGTGACACTTAAAATTTAAGTGGAAGCGGTACAAACGGCCATAAATCGACTAATTGTGCCGTGCCTTCAAAATTATTCAAAATTCTTATCAATACTCAGACCAATTTATCTTCCAGAAGAGTGAAAATATAAAGATATACTTGAGCGATGTGTTGAAACGATCATAAGAATGATGAGAAGTAATTCAAACAACTAGATGAAGTTAAAGATAGTTAAGTATTTTAAAAGAGCGTGAGAATTATTATTTATAATAAAGGTTAAACCAAGAAAAATTAAGAAAGACATGAATAAACAAATCATAAAATATATTAATTTATAATACACATTAAAATTTTGATAGCATATAAGTAAGCTGTTTAAGCAAACTAAATGCTTCTATGGAAAATAATTACTAAAGTACCAAAAATATGTTTGTACAGTCATAAATTTTATCTGTTATTTACGAGTAAAATAAGGCAAGTAAAGACATTTTAATTTACCGTTAGACAGGAATTATTTTATTTTAATAGCCCTTTAAGTATTGCTACTGGAATGTTCAGTGTCAAAACTTAATGACATGACTACTTAGGTAAGTACTAGTAGGTCTGATACTAGCGTATATTCTTATATAGGTATACTACCATAATTATACAAATTACCATGCAGTTTTGAACTGTTTAATTAATCTATCAACAAATTAAATTCATTTTTAAATTTACATTAATCATTGAGATTGGTAAAATGAAAACAAAAACATTTTTAATGAGGATAAATTTTTTGACTGGTGCATTAATAAAACTAGTTTCGACGCCATATGTATAATTCTGATTTTCTGAAGGAAATATTATTTATTTATTTATTAATAATTGGCTGTGTTACGTAAAAAATGTTTTCAGCAAGTCAAGTAAAAAAAATTTAAGAATTAAAATCTAATACAATTTATGAATTTTTAAAAATATAAAAAATATAGCTATCTGTGGGTTTCAACTCACATTATGTCATTAAAATTCGAGTTTAAGTACTCATGAGTCGAATAGAAAGCATTTTTGATTAAAAAGAGTTTAATTTAAATTTTTTTAATTCTAAGTTTTTAAGTGTGCTCAGGTAATATATTGTATAGCAATCTAGATTTAAAGAGTTATTGCACGATTTGTTTAACCTAAAACGAAGTTTTCTCAATAAATTTGCATAGATCGGGTGTCATAATTATAAATGTCACTATTTATGCACATTGAATCTTTAGTTTTGTGGATTTCAATCAGTGTATGATATATGAAAAGAGATGGTAGTGTCATAATACTTGTCTCAATAAAATAAGATTTATATAGCGTCGAAACTTTGTGTATCGAGAAATAAAGGACTTCACTGCATCGCAGAAAAAAATTGCCTCTTCATATTTTTTTAAAAATAAAATTCAATGTCAATTTTTTTCAAAATAACATGAACAAGCACAAGGATGGGAAAAATATCGATATAAACATCAGTCGATACGATATCACTTTTCGTTAGGTATCAAAGTATCGATAACTCGATATTTGTCGATATATGTCAATAATTATCGAAAAATATCGATAATATCGAGTTATCGATACATCGATACCAAACGAATAGTAATATTGACTGATGTTCATATCGATCTTTATCGATATATCGATATTTTCCCATCTCTAATTATGACATAATAGATACATAATTTGCAAAATGTCGACACGAAACAAATGGCTAATTTGTCAACACTCGTAAGTGATCGAGCCAAACGAAAAGCGATATCGACTGATGTTCATATTGATATTTTCCCATCCCTTTTGGACCGGCCTTGATAACCAAATCAATATTCTGTGATTTCGCTCAACAAAGGGTGTTGACTTCTTTATAGCACATAGCCTCACTAAACTAACGTTAACGTAATATCCGTTTACACTTTTAAGGACAAACTATAAACAAAACAATAAAACTAGAATAATAAGAAGTTTACTAACGCTCTAAATTGCCTGCTTACTACTCACACACTCGTAAAGTAACACATAGAAGATAATACCATTTAAAAAAATATAACAGATTTTTCGAAGTTCTTTTCTTTGAAAAGTATTGATTCATAATGGAAAAGTTTTAAAAATTGACGAATCAATTAGGAAACTAATTATGCAAATTCTACATTTTCAGCAAAACCCAATTACATAAAAATATCACATTACTAAATAAAATCCATTAAAGTACAACAATCTACAAAATCAAACGAACTAAATATTTTGCAATTAACGTAGATATAAATAAATCACATAATGCGTGTATGTTTTGAAGCACGCATCGAGCACCAAGTGTGGATTAGTGGATTATAATCAAAGTTAGTGCGTGTATTTCACACTTTCCTTGTGCGTACTGTGGAACCATTGAAAAATTTGAATCAGCAATCAGAGAAGAATAAATTAACGAATAAATAATGTGCTGTACAAACGCAGATAAAAAGAAATGTTACTGGGTTAAGTATACTGTTGGCGTTTGTGATATTGGTATTGTTACAACACTATAGTTTGTTTAAACTAAATTTTGTATAATAGAGGCTAAAAGTTCGAAAATTCGTAGATTAAATTATAATATGTTAATTTAATGTTACATTTCGACAGATGGTTCGAGTTATCTTCAAACAAATTATAAAAAGGGGTATGATTTTACTGGGAATTATTAAAATAGGTATGTAATACGTGCATTAAAATTAATATTTTGTGCATTAAAATAAAAATATTTAGCATAAACAAAATATATCTATTTAAAATACAGAATTTAAAATTGTGCAATATTTTATTTATAGTGTACTTTAAATAGATATTTTATTTTATTTTTTATTAAAATATTTAAAAATGGACACTAAATAAATATTATTACTTTAAATTAAAAATACGATAATGCGGAATAATTATTATCATAATGAGAAATAAATACCGATTTCCATATAGGTTGGCTTGAAACATTCTACCCTTCTTCTTAAATCCCACATACTCCAATTTTTGGTAAAAACAAACTAAAAAAATCCCTTTTACCCTTCTTGAGTCCCACATACTCCATTTTTGTTTAAAACTCTAATTTAAACTAATTTACATGAAAAAAACTCTTTACCCTTCTTGACTACCACGTCCTCTGTTTTTAATAAAAACTCTTAAAGCACACTATAAATAAAATATTGCTCAATTTTAAATTCTTTATTTTAAATAGATATATTTATTTAATGCTAAATATTTGTTATTTTATACACAAAGTATTAATTAACGCACATATCTATTTAAATAATTTCCAGTTAAATAGCAGTAAAAAATAAATACAATGCGATTTTGAAACATTGTATTCCAGAATATAAATAAATATTTAGGTTTGACTGAAATTTGTCATTTTCTTTAACTTAGCAGTGCAGTACTTGATAGATGAATGGATTCTTTAAAATCTAAAAGACTAAAGATCTACATTAATTTAAAGTGGAATAATACGTCAAATCGTTAAGTTGCATATTTTCGTCGAAATGAAATTATCATAAGTAATATAATAAGAGCCATAAATTTATCATAAGTAATATAATAAGAGCCATAAATTTATCGGTAAAATTTACGAATAGTTGTTGCGTAGAAACGGACAAACGAGTGTCAAAATTGACATACCTATTTAAGAGTCAATTTTAACCCGAGTTGTCGTTTCTACGCAGGAATTATGAGTAAATTTTACCAATTAAATTTATGACTCGAATTATATTTGCTTGATTATTTCACGAACGATAATTATAATTAAATTGATTCCAAATGGACATTCTTGTTCTCTTAGTATTCTCCGGAATACTTTTATTAATATTGATATTAATTTCTTCAATAGAAGTATCTCCAAATCTCATTTGTAATGAATATCTTCTCTTCTCTGTATATTATTTTATTTTTGTTTTTGATGTTTGCAACATTAAAAACATTTAATAAACAAAATGTAACCATGGTTACCCTACTGTGGTTTTATCAAATTTTATCGCTGAAAAACTGCCCTCTTCGAAAAAGTTATGCATTCTTATTGGCCAGAAATGACGTGTGTAAAATAATCGAGAAAACACCATCAATCTCGAAATAATAATTCTTTGATCGCAGTCGCAATTCATTTATCATCGTTATGAACTTCGACTCAAGTTGTCTCTATTATATATTTGAAGTTAAAGGAAAACTCATAGTTCAAGTGTTACGTTGCACGTAATATAAATGGCGGTCGAGTGTCTAGATCACATTGACGACAAGAATCATTGCTCTAACGGTGATACGCCTGCAAGGTCTGAACACAATGGAGCGAATGATCAGCCGTATTTCACAGAAGGAGAAGACATTGTCTCAAATAATGAATTGTCTGTCGTCTGCAAGATGACCTACTACGCTGTGGACTGAATTTGCCAAAAGAATGAAATAACTGACTGCAGACTTCGTCAATATTCATTGCTTTTACAGACTATTACGGTTTTTAGAAAGAGAATTAATTTGTAAATTGAGTCCGTTAATTTTAAATAATTTACGGTAAAATAATTGGAACCGTTAATAATAGGTTTTACTTCGCTGATTTTGAAAATAAACAAACGTTGACCGGTATTTTTGTGAATTGTTCGCGGATTTGTATTACGGTACCAAAAACTATCAAAAACATGAATTAATCAGAGTGGATAATAAATAGGATATTGAAATAATATGAAAAAGATTTCATTTTGAGCTGAGCTTGATTTTAAAAATTGATTAAAAGGGTTCGTGCCGAAGATGAAAGAAAATTATTTCAATATTTTTATCATATAATATTATAAGTGGTTAAATTTTGCTGGAAAAATTTCAGATAGTTACGAGAGTTGTTGCCTAGCAATTTATTGAGTAACATTGACAAAAAAATCACTAGCTGTAAATTGGCAAGAAACTCTCGTAAAACAATCTGAAAATTTTGCCAAGACAAAATTTTACCACAAATGATATTCGGATGACTATTTCAGGAATGAAAAAGTCAATTTTTACACTAATTAAATAACATGTTGCTAAGGAAGTTATTAAAACGTCAAAAATTTTCACTTATCAAAGCTAACATAGTTACGAAAATACAGCAGTCTAGGTGCGAAAAAATTTGTGAGGGTTTTGTTTTGTCAAAATAAAACAAGGAAACTAGGTAGTCATGAATTTTTACGTCACTCGGGGGAGGAAAGCAGTGTTTTCCTCTTGCTAATGGAGGGAGGGAAGCGAGTTTTCCCTCCCACTCGGGAGGACCGTACTTGCTTTCCTCCCGTACGGGAGGAAAACAGTGTTTTCTCCCGCTTGCAAGAAAGGTGATTTCGAGGCCCTCGTGACGTAAAATATTGTGTGTCCCACGGGAGGGAAGGCTATTCCTCCCTTGGGCGAAGCCGGCGCCCTCGCTCGGACCGCCGCTTGGCCCGCGAGAGTAATAGCAATTACTCCCTTGGGCGAAGCCGGCGCCCTCGAAATTTTGCTGTGACGTCACTATTTTGTATAGGAGATATGGCAGCAATCTACGTCACATCACATATTATTCAATATTCATTCATTATTTTTGGGTTTGTTGATAAAAATTTTGTAATACCGCACACATAGGGTAAAATATATACCTACCTATCCATAGCAATGATTTAGAATATTGTTGATTATAAATTCGCAAAGGAACTTCAAAAAAATCGGCTCAAAATTGTTTAAAATTTAACGCAAACAGAAACTTAATTATAAAAATAAACAAAGAATTATTATCAAATAAGTATCAAACTTGGAGATTTCAATGATACGTAAAGAAACAAAACTCGTATAATCTTACAAATAAATACAAGTTAAACTAAATTACTACTTAAACAAATAAATACGGGCCCCAAGTTTTGATCTCTACTTCAATAATATTTAATTTAAAAAATCATGCAAGTATATAGCCCGAATATAGCCCATTGTAATTTGTGTGTTGGGTACTGCTTCATATAATAATCATTACCAAATAATTTATATTAAGATATTTTAAAAATTATGTATATTCCAATTAGTACCAGTTAAACAATATCATCGTTTTCTGAAAAACCCCTAGTAGATGAATTAAAAAACAATATTCTGGAAGAAAAGGCTTATCATCCAAAAACATTAGAAGAAGCTATAAAGTTTCATTGTTATATTGCAAAAAGAGAAAAATAATGTTTATTACTTATTAGCCTGAAATCGGAGAGATATCAACGCCAGTACACGAACGAACCTCACGTCAAAAATATACATACAATAAAATAAAGAAAATCAATATAGTAACAAAATATGTGACATTGTGATAAAAATATTTCATATTCAAACTATAGATTCTATATTCACGGAGATATCAACGCCAGTAAACTAACGAACCTGCGGTATAAAATTAATTAATTCTGATGTTTAAATATCACCGATTAGTTTTATAAAGGTAAAGAAAATTCAACGGAAAACTTAAAATGCCACAATACTTCAACTTTTGGCATCATTGCTGAGAATATTATCAACCGGAATTACACAAGAGCTTTTTATTTCGTCGGATAAATTTATGTTTATTGAAACCTTTTACCTAGTAATTTGCAAAGAAAAATTGTTTAATAAAATCACAACGTCGTAGGAAGAGTGATTTTATTTTAAAACAATTTTTCAAGTCAAATTGCTGTCAGGTGCCAAGGTTGAGATGTCAAACAGAAAATAAAATGCTCGAGTGTTATTCAACGAGATAATTTAACGACTCCTTTGGACCTTCTTCACAAATATTCTCAAAATCTAATCATTTCACTGAAAAATATTAGAAATATGAAGCAAATGACATTTTAGTGTTTTGTTTATTGTTTGGTTGTTAAGAAAAAGGTAAATAAGGTTTCATCACTTGTGGAATTATTGGCAATATTCTCAAAATTTGGGAAAATATATACACTAGATGATTAAAAAATCTGATGTGGCCAGCACACGACCTCTCGCTTAATTCTGCTTATTCTATTATAATCTAATAAATAGTTTTACTTACATTTTAATAGTTTCATTTGTAAACGATAATGTAAACCAAGATGCAAGAAAAAGATGTCAACTGTACAGTCACTGTCATAATAATTCAAATTTTGTGTTGAAACAAATTTCATATGATCATGGACAACAATATACTGAAATTTAAAAAAAGTAGAATATTAACTTTACTTTATTTTATTGTTAAATACTACCAGATTCAGCAAATTGTATTTATATAATTAAGTGTACCTATATACCCATAGATAATTATAGGTATTTTATATTATTTTTAATTGCAAAAATGGTCATAAATAAATTATGTACCAATTTATTTAAGGAAAACTATATAAAGTTTCAAAAAGTACTACTTCCGATTTGTACTTATCCGGTGTTAAGACCCTTATTAAAACCCTAAATATGAAATTTGGTTATAAACGGTTTGATACTTTTTAAGTCATCGTGGCCGAAAAATCGTCAATCCATACGTCCATTCGAATACACACATCATCATCGTGAAAATATTAAATTCATATTCTATAGAGACCCTAAAACTCATACCCGAAAATTTACAATACCTCTCTTATAGAATGGCGAGAGATAAAAATATAAACAAAGATTCCACCGTTTTCCGCACCAAACATTAGATTACCACCTTCGTTTCCATTTTTCCATTTGTCGAGATCGTCGAAAAATCGTCAGTCCATACGTCTATACGAACACACACACAGAGACATCATCATGAAAATATTAAATTCGTATTCTAGAGACCCTGAACGTACTCAAACTCTAAAATTTTGACCTATTACAATACTTCTCTTATAGAATATGAAGCTAGAGATAAAAAGATAAACAAAGATTCCACCGTTTTCCGCACCAAACATTAGATAACCACGTTCGTTTTCACCACCCCCATACACTTCATTTTTCCATGTCTTGAGATCCTCTACCACCCCACCACTGCAGCTTCATCGTGGTCGGTCGCCCCCGCTCCGCTGGGCTATGTAGGTTAGCAGGCAGTCGCACCAAGTTGGCTGTGTCGGTACGCCAAGTACAGTTATCCGGGGGTACGCACTCGAGAGCCGCGGCCAACGTCAGTGCAGTGACCACCAGCGACAGTGACGCATCGTCACGCCGGTTCAGTGCAGTGCGATTCTTACTTGGATTAGCAGTGAAGTGTGTGTGAGGAAGTGTGCTGTTCATGTTGGATTTAGTGAACTATTGCCGCGGTTGGTGACCTCCTACTTTTATTGGATTCTACTGCCAGATTTATTTTGTGTAAGTATCAGTTTTGTTCGCTAACGGTTGGGTGTTGTACCGTATCATGTACCAAATTAACGGGCGCTATTTCGGAATTTATTTCTAAAAACCGTAAACAGAACAGTAAACAATCGCTCGAATTCATTTTTTGGACATGCACATCTCTGGCACAACACCGTGTCAATGTACTTCGGGGATACTTCAACAAGATCAGTTTCTTCACGAAAACCCACCCAAAAATGTATCAATACCGAAGACTCACAGTGCACTTTTCAGTAACAACATTATGTGGTGTACTTTCCATAACAACCATTAATACCCGTGAGTTGACCTGAAAAACGCACACAAATATCGAAGGCTTACAGTAGTACGTTGGTGCTCGGTTCGGGATGAATAAATTATAGGTGCTTGAGTTATTTAAATGGCATAGTATGTAATGTATGTTTGAATTCAAAAAATTCTGTAAATTTAGGAAATGACACAATTGTAAGCCCTGCACTTGAAATGTTTCATTATTTGGTAACAAACGTGGTACATTTTTCATCGAAATAAGAAACCAGCTAATAAATAATGAAGCAACTATAGGGATGGGTAAAATATCGATATGAACATCAGTTGCTATCACTTTTCTTTTGGTATTGATGTATCGATAACTCGATATTTGTTGATATATGTCGATAATTATCAGAAAATATCGAGTTATCGATACCAAATGAAAAATAATATTGACTGATGTTCATATCGATATTTGCCCATCCCTACTAGCAATCATACGAAAGAAGTAAATTATTAATCCTGAATGGATAAAATATCATGAAATGAAATAACGAGGGTCCTACAAAGGTCGATCCACATTCAACAGCAGTAAAACGTCCTCCGTGTTGTCTCCGCTCCTGCACTGTTCACAGTGGAAGACAAAGCTCAACGTCTCCGTCCAGCACTCACACGCACGCACGGGCGGCTAGCTATGTGGGTTAGTGGTCCACGGAGCCCCTCCCGCCTTCCTCCGGCACTCCGGGCCGCCCGCTCTTCCGGTTCTTAACTCCAGCAGAGATGTCAGACACAAGAGAGCACAACTCGATAACGGGCGCGAATCACAGCGCAGGAATATTTTGTTACGTTTGATCCAAAATAATAGTATTATGTATCAAGTTTTATAAACGTCATTTTAGTCACGAGTATCTAGAGAGTCAAGTCACATACTATACTATTTCGACGACCAAAAATTAAACAACATATTTAATTTGAACATTTAAGTTAAACAATCATAGCTACAAAATTCTATCTAGGCAAGTGTATTTAACTGTTATATTGGAAAAAATTGACAATGATTGCAAGAAATCATTAATTTCCCTAATTTTTGGCATAAATTAAATATCAAATATAGGAGCCAACTTCACCCCGTGCTTAATAATATCAGTTGCTATGTTCAAACCGTGACTAAAAACGGCCAAAGCCACAGTTTGTCGAGATGTGTTTAAAATGTTATTTAGCGCCATGGAAACCAATTCGTTAAATGATGTTTTAATACCAGGAGAAAAATTAAATTTTACATTTTTATGTAACAATATAGTGTTGAAGATCGGAGCGCAAGCCGAGTCCTTGAATTAGATGAATCCTTTTAAAACGTGTTGTATACATTTTTTATTAATATAATGCTCTCCAAATTTGTTTAATACTAATTATACGTAATTAGGTATATGAGATATAACATTAAAATAAATAAAAAAAAACGTAGGCGATTAAACAATAAAAATCAGTGAACATAATTCAACAAAATGTAAATAACAGCACAATAACGTTCCTTTAAAGGACAGGATTCGCTAATATTATTTATCTGCTGCCATTTCATAATGACGACATTATAAGCCTCAATTTGAGGACCGTAACAGCGTTCCTCATATGACAAGAACCATAATGAATCCTATAGCAGTACCATAATAAAATAAAATACAACTCATTATTAAGGATATTTAAAAATATCATACCTGATTTTCTTAAGTTTCAAATTTTTGTTCAATGCAAAATAAGTAATTTATTTTGTATGCAATACGGATCGTAACCAATCGTAATAGTACATGTCGTGTTATCAAACTCGGTTTCGCCTCGTCTGGTATTCTTCACAACTAGTACCTGTACCATAATGTTGACGTTACGATTCTTAACATAACAATGGCCAGATTGGTACAGTGGCTACTTTTAAATAATAAAACATGAGTAATGTCATTGGTAGTGTACGAAGCAAAAGTGACATTACACATTATGTTCGTGTCTAAACTGCAAAAATATTATTGTCGCATTCAGAACATTTTCTAGCCACCCAGATTATTCGTAGAGAGACAATTAAACAGGGATATCAGCGCAAGTGCACGGGAGGAACCTTGCACCAAATAGACACATACAAAAGTTTTAAAATTCATTTTGATAGTCCCTATAGTACAGCCAGTGAACTATTTATAACTTGTACAGAAATATATCGTTATAGCTTTGACCGAGCTTTGACTTACTAAGCTTGCGGAATACCGCGCACTTAGGCGCGGATCCAGACTTTTGTTTGGGGGGGGGGATTGGGTGCTGTTTCAAACGAAGAAATCTTATTTATCGATATTCATTTTTTTTTATTCAAGGTCAAATGCCTTATAATTAAAAATTACACTTTCTTACGGGATGTGAAGATTAATGTTGTTTTTTTCTATTTCATGCGCAAATTTTTTTCTTCAGCTCATTCAAAGTAAAATTGGTATCTCAAATTTGAACTTCCGGTTATAAAAACTACATGTTTTACTCTCGTTTAGATAGTTATAAATGTAATGTAACCGGATAATAGTGGCACTTCTCTCTCTATATTAAACATTTTAACCATAAATAAAACATTCAAGTCGATTCAATATTATTAAATCAATAATTTAGATTTTTTACAATTAATAATAATAATAGATAGGTATATAATTTTATATTTCACTTTTCTACTTTTTTGTGAGTGAAATTTAATTTTTTGTCAATATTCTTAGGGGGGGTCATGATCCCCGTGACCTCCCCCCCACCATAGATCCGCAACAGGTAACACTACCTGTCGCTAGGGGTAGGATTAGTTAAATATGAAATTGACAAATCCCTTCGCATTAGACATTTTATAATTACTATTCCTAATGAATTCTGAAAATCAAATTAGGGCTTTAATATTTGCTACAAATTAGGAAAAACAAGACCTTGAGAGTATTTAAGACTTTAAAATGAAATAAAATAGGAAAATATTTAATACGTACGTCTCTGTTCTTTCACTACCATAAATAAAGTTTAAATCCGCTTAAATCTTTAACAATAGGCCTGCTGTGAGAGCCATAACGATATATTTATGTACAAGCTATACTATGTACCGGGAAGAGAGCTGTAGCGCACTACAGTACAAAACAGCAGCAGTGGGGCAAGCTGAGAAAGAGACAGACTTATGGCGTATACCATTTGCGAGGTATCTCTATCACTATCTAACAAACTTGTCTCAGCGATTTTTAACGCGCGCTTTTTTTCAGGTACGTAGTATAGAGTTCACTGTGTACAGCACAACTTAAAATCAATTAAATAGTAAAAAGTTGAGTAGCAACGAATATTAGACAACTATTCGGTATTCTGCCTATTCGGCAGGTTTTTCATTCGAATATTACTTTATTATTAGGCCGAATATCGAATAGCTTGACGCCACATGCCACATATAACTGCGATTGTTTTTAACTGTCTCTTGCAAGTGCTTTATTTACATATCTCATTGACAGACAAAAAAATTATGTCAAAAATATAATTTTGTAACTTGAATATTCGGTTATTCGGCAGACAGTCCTGCATAATATTCGTTATTCGGTATTCGGCACATTTGCTATTCGTTGCATTTTTAGTAAAAATGCAATTATTTCATTTTAAAATCATCAAATTAATCGATTCCGCATTCGGAGATATCAACGCCAGTAAAATAACGAACCTCAACACGACAAAAATAATAATAATTATCGAAAATTAAGATAAATCTTAACAGGTCACGCAAACAGATAATAATCTGTGCGTGCGTTAACCAACGTACAAATTAAGAAGCAAAAAATTGCAAGAATGGGCTACCGGAGTTGTTAAAATGTAATTAGCACAGACAGATTTGTTTAATTCGTGGCGTCTAAAGCATTTAACTTGCAGGCCTCTACACGCTCCGTTGGTTGCATCCAGAAGACGAAAAGCATTTATTAGCAATCAGGTTTAGCAATTAGCAAATGATCGTATCATTACAAGGAAGTTTATCTTTACAAAACTGTTCGGCGATTAAGTTGCACAATTTTGGCATAATGGTTTACTTACGTATTATTAAGGAGTCTGGCCTGATTAGTATAGAAGCTCCTCATACCTGGAACAAAATCAAATATAAATTAACAACAGTGTAAATTAAGAAATGTTTTACCATATCTTTGAAGTAATCAAAAGAAAAGATAAATATAAGTTTCCTGCTTTCATTGAAACAACTGATTGTATCTAAATGAATGTCTTTGTTTTATGCTTAGCATGCGCTCTAAACAATGGTATATTTGTTTAAGTAGTAATTTAGTTTAACTTGTATTTGTTTTGTAAGATTATACGGGTTTTGTTTCTTTACGTATCATTGAAGTCTCCAAGTTTGATACTTATTTGACAATGCTTTACTCACTTTTATAATTAATTTCCTGTTTCCGTTGAAATTTAAACAATTTTGAGTCGACTTTTTTATTAAGCGGCCCGTCTAGGTTTCTTCCGAATTCCTATAATACTCTCGATTTTACTTTTTTTGTATTCCACTCTTTGCCCCACTACTATACGACTGCCTGAAACTAGCCCAAAACTCTTACTTTGCCGCATCCTAGCTATATGCAGTCATTTTGAAGTTGAATAAAACTGTAGTGTTTTCGTTACGAATAAACTGTCAGATTATTATTGATTTCAGAATAATGTTTTTATAAACATTAAATACCTAGATCTACAGATGTGCCTTCTTGAAATTTAAAAAATTAATTTCTATCATGAGATATAACCGTGTAAATTTTGCATAAATCGGATTTTTTAAATTTTTCGGAATTGTTATAAACATGTACAATTTTATAATCCAAATTTTAAAAAGGTATTACATCTCTCTATGCATTCTCTATTAAATCCTTGTTGATATAAAATTTTACTATTTTTTACTGGCCACAAAACACTCCTTTTTAAGCTGGATTTTAGGATGTATTTTTTTAAAATAAAATTGTATTTTTACCTAACATTAGGTTTATAGTGATAAAAATGTCATTTTGAGTACCATGCAAGGGCTTATTGTTAGGATTCGAACCTAAGTCTTCAGAACTACTCTCGGTTACATAACGCAATCGGCTAGCCGCTTCTAAATAGTAATGTTCTGTTTTCTGTATCCTTCTTTGTGATTGGTTAATATTCTCGGTGATCGAACGTGCCACTGTATCGATTTTTTGTTTGAAGATTTTCGCAATTTCAGTGTTACAGCCAGTGTTCACACATGAACACAGAAGACGCACATGCGACACACAGGCAACAGAAGCACAATGAAGAACGTGTGGAACGTTTGTGGCCTCAAAATTGATTTTTTCTTTACTTACATAGAAGCCACAAAAAAGCGGCGATTATATTTCACAACCAAAACACATAGTACTTTTACTGTTGCGTTTGTGTATCTTCTATGTGTCCATGTGTGAACAGGGCATATATTCGTTGCAACCACTTCGACTGATTCGTCTTAGTCAGAATCGGAATAAAATAAATAATTTCTCTATCCTAATTCTCAGCTGTTTTCACTGCCACGAATCGGCCAAGACATTTCTGGGATATTCGCGACGTTGTTCAAAGTTCGTATCCACTTTCTCCGAGGCTTCTAACAGATCACGCGGTGTTGTTCATGTTGTTGTTGTTGTTGTTCCAGCAGCACCACTGGTGCTGTTGTTGTTTACCGAACCCAAAGTGCTGGCGTCATGTCAACGACACCCGCCGGGTGATTCACCTGACTTATGCAACGACCTGCTAATCACTCAATCAGATAGAGATTGTGTTTGTGGTTTTGTCCAGTTGCTTAATTTTGAGAGAGAACTATTTTTAATTAAATGGTGGAGAAGTTTGTCTTAATTGGCTTTGGTCTTTGAATGGGTTGTTAACGTAAATGTATAGCATTGAATCCTAATACGCCAGGCATCTAGCTAACTTTATAAACAAAAACGAATTAGAGACGCACCTGAACTTTAAGAGCCTCAACTCAGCAGCAAAATATTATATACAGACACATTTTCCAAACCATTATTTCCAGTGATTTTTTTTCAATATCCATTTTTCCACGAATTCTTTTTTCCAATGGTATATTTTCCGCGAGTCCTTTTTCCAATATCCATTTATTCCAATTTTTACCTAACCTAAACTCGACCTAACCTAAATTAAATAATAAGTTTAATAAAATGTCTCATTGGAAAAATGCATTATTAGAAAAAATTATCATTATGGAAAACACGGACTGGAAAAACAGATTGGAAAAAATTACATTACAGGTATAAAAATGCAGCAATTTATGTTTTATTTACCTCGTTCATATTTAGTTTGGAGGTACTAATGTGGTGCTAGATATTTTCAAATATAGTAGTTATTAATAAGACAAAAAAGGCCATAATTTATGCAAAAGATAATAAAATAGACCGGTTTTTACAAAAATCCAAAAAAGGCTGTTAGAAAAAATCCAGTTGATTTTTTTAAATGACTTACTCACGTAAAATATACTTATTTTTATTTTTAATAAGCTCAGTTACGAGTCTTTAAAATTGACTAGTTACGACTAGTTATTAACAGTTAAAAGTTGTAAACATATAAAAATAATGAAACAGTGCTTTTTGAGCAATTTTAAAATTGATTTAATATTTTGTATACAACGTAGCTCAAACCTACTCATTGTATTGTTGTTCGTGCTAAAATTGAAACGAATAGTCGAGTGCGTTATGTGAGTCCCCTCAGATTTATACATTCCAGTATAATTGTACAAAAATTTTCTCTATAGTAAACTATCCCACTAACAACTATGAATGAGTTGATGATTGATATCCGCATAAACGATAAAAATAGAATCATAATATTTATGTTGATGATTTATTACAGTATGTGAGGCATGTGTGTAAAAAGTGCGGTATCGTATATGTGTTCTTTTCAATTTCAAATGCATAGATATTGCCCCATTCTTCATTGTCAACGTCAAATCTAGAATAATCGAATCATGCTAACTAAATAAATGACGTTTTAGGAAAATCATCGAGAACAAAATTAAATAACGCGTAATCTTTTAATATTATTATGACGACCTCCGAGTTTCAAATAATTTTTTTACATGCAAACATAATCAACAAAAGTATTAAATGACCGTTTCTATACATCAACTATCCTGCTACTAGTGCTACTTTATATATTGCTATAGAGTTGGGCGCGGGTCGTGAATTTGTAGGGTCACGGCGTGACCCACGTGAACGTGAGCAATTTTTAACGTGACTGGGCGTGAGCGCAAGTGCCATGCAATGTATCGTGAGTGATTGGGTGAGAGCATTTTTTTCGGGCATCAGTTAAAATCACGAATTACGACTACAGATGGGAAAAATATCGCTATCACTTTTCTTTTGGTATCGATTACTCGCTATTTGTTGATAGATGTCGATCATTATCGGAAAATAACGATAATATCGAGTTATCGATACATCGATACCAAACGAAAAGTAATATTGACTGATGTTCATATTCATATCGATATGTCGATATTTTCCCATCCCTAATTACGACATAATAGGTACCTACATAATTTGCAAAGTGTCGACACGAAACAATTGGCTAATTTGTCAACACTTGTAAGCGATCGAACGCTATACCTAATCAGTCGAAAAAATTGGAGCTTAAGTTGTACTTTTCACCCGAACGTGAAACGTCGTGTGTGACTATAAAAATTAATTCGTGAATGGGTCAATCGTAAAATGTTGCGTGTGATTAGGCGTGAGTTTCGTGAGGGTGCGTGATCTTGAACAAAAAGCTCTAATGGCTATTGCCTTATTGCCAACATTCTCTTACTTATTTTCTGATAAATATGGCCAAATTATCTCTTCTGTACCATAATATTTCAAAAGGAATTTTATATTATTCATTGTGATTTATGGCTATTGAGAATATGAGTAAACCATTGGGTAATGATTTCTTCGAAACAATCGTTCGAATTACGTACACAGCTTTTCGTAATGGGCCAAGGATCGTATGATAAGATTTCAGAAGATAGAAGATGATTCATCAAGCAATAATATAAATTGGAACTTGAAATCACGATGTATTTTTAAGCTTAAAGACATAAATAATGTAATGGTAAATGAACGTCCTTGCAAGGTCGTTTCTAAATTCCTACACAATATTACTTCATATGTTTTGTGCAGCTCTGTAATTAAAAGCTTTGATTTATACAGAAATGTGCTCTTTTTAAATTATGCATTTGGCACGACAGTTCAATAAAATATGGTTCATAAATTATTTATTATCCTAAATATTTCTTAAAAGTTCTTTGTGTCATATAATATTTTAATAAATTCGCAAAATTCCAGTCAGTCGCACTTACGCATATTACCGTTTTCGATTCTGGAATTTTAGGTTAATCTCCGTATTATTGCTAAACTGTTTCGTCGTAAATGCAGTCGCTTAGCGCTGGACAAACTTTCATTCATAACGGGAATATCCATTTTGGTTCTCAATTAAAATTACCAACACTGACTCAACTAAGCCAGACATCAGACACCTGTAAGATATACTCATTATAATATTTCACATTATATTTCATTCAACGTTTAAGTGAGTAAGTCGTTAAGTTAACTAGGCATTGTATAAAACTTTTTCTAATGCGACTGCCAAATTCTCTCGCAATTTAAAAGCACATTATGAGGTTGACACGGAGCAGAAGATTATGCATGAAAACATTTTACCTACTTTTGTAGGTTAGGAATTACAGAATTGGCATAGCAGTTAGCAGACGCGGATCCAGGGGGCTATCTACCCCATTTTTAAAAGATTGGAAAAACTAAAAAATATATTTTTACCAATATTCTCTCTTACATGATCGCAGGATAAAAATTAAATTATTTCAGTTTTTGGATTTTAGACAAAAACGTTATTCAAAAACATATCTTTTATTTTTTGTAAAATTTATCTCAGGACAGATATTTTTTTTTATTCTCAAATTTTATTTACTTTCAGGTATTTAAATCAAACAGTTTTGGTCCATATGAAACTTAATAAATTTTTTTTTGCTTGCTGTATTCTGTTAGAATTTTATTTCAAGATATCTATTATACACAATTTCAAGTGGTTTCAAAAATGCGCTCCTTACAAAAACTTAACAGAAATTTACAAATTTAAAAAAATTATTTTTATTTTATGATCAGTAAATTGAGTACAATATGCCAAATACTTCATGACATACTGATAACGAATCAAAAATATTTTTTCAAAATTCTCAGAATAACTCGCATTCTAATATTCTAAATGATGAACACTTTTTAGAGCCACTGTTTTATTTAGAATTTTTAATATTTAAATTAAATAAACCCTAAAAGTAATACAAGCAATCACTTACCTAATGTTGATGGAGTTCTATTTTCTGTTGCTGATGTGATTTTTTTGCAATGTCTAGCCATCAGGCTAAAAGTGTCGATTATAAAATTAATTTGAGTAATTAAACCCGATTAAAATTAATTCCTATTAGGTTCCTCGAACTTTGGTCTTATTATTTGTGCTTATGTTGTATAAACAAACAAATTAATTAAATTTCGGTGATGTGGTAATTTTAAAATACATGAAACCAGCGGCACTAAAAATGTATACATACATCATTTAGAGAGCAATATATTTTGCAAATTTTGAAAACATCCTTTTTGCCTCTCAGTAGGTATGTCATGTAGTATATGCCATTTAATTTTTATCCTGAAGTTATGAAACATCCTATGTATAATGTAAATCCTTGTCTTGAAGACCACGCTTTAAAAACCTAAATATCCTAACTTTTGTATGTCTGTATATAGGTACTTGAGATTGGAATATATGTCTATAAAAATAGAAATAAATTTATTTCAAATAGTAACATTCACAACAAAGACACTAGAAACAAAGGTAATTCACGTAAACCTTTTGTGAAATACAATTGTACACGTTATTCTCCTGATTCTCAATAATATTATCAGTTTTAAGAAGAAATTAAAAGAATTCCTTGTAGAAAATAGCTTCTACTCTCTTGGTGCATTTTTAAATTATCATTAAACTTTGTTATTTGTGACGCTTTTCTTAAAAAATAAACATTATTATTATTATATATCTATTACAAGTTTTACCCAACTAGGGTGTGCGTTTACTATTCACCCCGAGATTCACCCCATTCAAAATTAAACTTATACATTTCTTGCGAACTTAAGATAAATAACACAAAATTTAATTAATATTGAAGATTGTCACATTAAAAAATATTATAAACATCTAAAATGTGTCATGAATAAATACATACTAATAATAATTATTATGAAACCAATCGTAAAACCAAGAAGTTAGTATAATAATATAACAGGAGTGGGCTCTAGGGCGGATGATGTGTGGCCTTTCTCATAGACTAAGTTACCTTTCTCGAAAGAGACAGAAAATAGGGGCCAACTCGGAGCACGCATTCTATGACAATAAACAACGGTAACGATGGTAACGCTTAACGCACGGGCCCAGTAGTAATCTTTCTCTCTCGCACAGGGTAAACAGAAATGTCACGAATTTACAGTATTGCTAAGGTACGGAGTGTCCACTCCTATGTGTTTATATATTATTATACTTCACTTCGTGCTTATAACTATTCAGTAACGACGAAATAATGGATTAAGTGTTCCAACAATTTTCAAAAACGAAGACCGTCAAGAATTGTCAAAGATAAATAAAGAACATCCCAAAAACTTGTAACTGTGCCACTTAAAAACTCATGAAACGAAGTGTGGTTTACGAAAAACGGCGGTATTTTGGACACAATGATTATGCAAATTGCACGGTATACGGTACCGGTTGTTGGTTCGTGGTTCAGTTTCGGTTGAACGCTACAAAAAGACCTGATAAACCTCCGAAATGTAACACCCGTTAAATCAACATTCAACACTCCAACGCTTTACAATGAGAATATTTGCGAACGAGAATGGGAACTAGGTTAAAAGATGTCAATAGGCGTTCAACGAAATTGCAATGGGGTTGAGTCAACAACGAAATAAAATGTTTGCACACCAACTGCCGGACATTGTCAGACGTCAGAGTGACATGTGTGTGACGTCTAGTACTAAATTTTTTGTAGTTATAATAACTAATTCTTGAAAAAAATATTTACCTACAAACTAAAATTCCACATTGATTGATTGATAAATGTTATTATTATAGTGGAATCCAACCACTCGGACTCAGACCCTGGTGGTATTTTAGTCGGTTGCTAGGATTGAACTCGAGACCGCATGGCATGCTAGACATGTAGAAATTTTGTATTTGTAAATAAAATACAGGCTGATTCACAACTAACTCAATTTACTGATCACAGAACAAAAAGATTTTTTTAAATTAATTTAATTTCAAGAATTGATATCAAATGTAGCAAGCAAAATTAAATAAATTTATGAAGTTCCATATCCATTATTATTATTATTATTATTTCAGTCCCATATTCAGTAAGTTAAATACTACTTATACCTAATGCCATATTCCTGAAATAAACTAAAATAAAAGATAGGTATGCTTTTGAATAACTTTTTTGTCTTCAAATTCAAACACCGCAAAAACTGAAATAACATTAAGTCAGGTTGTTTCTGTATCTGCACAGTGCACACTAAAAAATGCAACTTTTGAGTCCTGATGAGTTCAAATAAGATAAAATAGATAGGTATTACCTTTTTTAGTTTTTTTTGTGCCTAAAAATTCTCAGCCTAATTAGAATCACTAAATTTTGTTATATTTTAGAATAAGTTATAAAATTATAATAGTTTCAAAGGCCTTAATTATTTTTTTGTATTGATGCCCCTACAAAAAATCCTGCCGGCGTCCATGATAACTAACTACAAGATCCAATAAATTATCTATTTATAAACTGCATTGCCTAAAGCCCTGTTCGCACGAGGATTCTTTGAAAATTCTACCAAGTTTCTGAATCCTGGAAAGAAGAAGTTTTCTTCTTTCTAGTATAAGAATTACCTGTTACTTAAGCGGTGAAGCCAAATTGAATCTTCGATGAGTCTTGGAAAAGAACAATTTATAATTTATTGATTTCTTCAAAACCATGAATTTTTTTTTTCAAGATTCAGAATCTTGAAACTTCTTCTTTTGCAGGATTCAAAATCTTGGTAGTAGTCTTCAAAGAATCCTCGTGCGAACAGGGCTTTATGCTTAATATTCAATTAGTGAAATTAATAGAAGATAATAATTGCAAACAATTATATAATTATGTTCATATAAAAACTATTGCGGTAACAATAATAAAGTCATATAAAAACGGCGTTCGTCTGAAGAGCATGTTTTAGTGTCGTTTTAATAAGGCGCTCGTACCTATTTCCAAAATGTCCAGACGACAGACGAGCAGTAAATTTGCGGTATTTGTCCTACAAATATGCAAATTTTGATGTAAACCATATAAAAAGGTCTTATGGGTATTGGTTCAAAGAGCCGAAAAACTAGAAACGTATAGGGTGTTTCTATACCTCTGCATACAACTTTAATAGTCCAGTAAAAGTATAATTTACTCGACTTAAATGGGAACTAATTCCGATAAATCTGAAAATTGGTACATAGCTTCGCATTACCTCTCTTATTAACATATTAAAACTAACAGTCCCTTACAATCCGAGTGGTGCGTCAGCCGCCATATTTGAAAGATGGACGCCGTTTTCAATTTTCTGCATTTTACTCGTTAGGGGATCACTTTACAGCAAAATTTCAAATTAATGAATAATGAATTGTAGAGCACAACATTCTCTACAAAAAACATGACAGTTTTTACGTACCGACGGTAAGCAAGACAAAATCTTAAAATTTTGAGTGCCACTGGTTTGAAAGTCCATTTAATTTAACTGTTTATTTATTAATAATTACATATGAAGTGACTATTTGTAGATAGTCAATACTACTTATAATTATAACCTTAAAATTAAAATTGCGGGCAGAGGTATAGAAACACCCTGTATATACGATACGGCAGCCGGCTGTGGAGCAAGTCCAATAGTAAATTATTTTCCTAAATAAAGTATACGTAATACGTAAAACGTAAGGTAGTACTCTTGCCTGTGACAATAGATATATCTATACCTCATTTCTGCTAAGAAAAAAGTGTGGAATTTACACAACCAAACATTTTCATTTCCGGTTACATTACTTATAAGTACCTTCTTATTTTAAATTTTATAGTTACATCGAAGTACTGCATTATTCTATAGTTGACAGTTTTATTCACAAAAGCACAAAACATACCTTATTTAAGTTCGCGACAAATTTTGAGCTAATAAAATGTGTGAGTGTACGGACTAGGTACATTCGCAGTGCAATCTGCTTTTTCCTTAGCTGAAATGAGGTATTTTATTTATTTTGATGCTAACCATTCTACAGAATTAACTCTTAATTACGAATAGTAAATTTTATTATAGGAGAATCCAACCATTCGGGCCCAGTGGTATTAGTATTGAACACAATATAAATTCTACCCATAAATACGCCACACTTTCATTACTCAAACCTAGTTTAAACCCAACAGAACAATCAATCCAATCTTATAAAACTCACGCACATTTCCCGCTCCCACTTCCCACGACCTAACCTCACTCTGCAGTCTTTATTTACATCTCTGTGACTCTGTGTGTGTTCTCTCTGTCTTTCACTTTCGGTGTCGGCGTTCTGCGCAAGAAGCACAACGCACGCGTGTCTGCGCGAAGTGTGTTAGCGGTACACAACGGTCCGCCCTGCTGCGTCATTCGCGTAGCGTAATCGTAAAGTAACGGTTTCGGCCAATGCGAAACGGAGAACGCGCAGAGCAGGACGGAGTGTTGAATATTGAGCGAGGATTGAGTTGAGTCAGCGCATGTGTGGATGTGGTACAGCAGGAAGTAGATGTTGCGAATGGTTTGAATTTGATTGGTGGAGATTCTTTTAGGTTTAGATTTAAACGATTGAATAATTCTATTATTTTATGGAGGTCTTCTTCAAAAAAATTAATAAATGTCAGCGAATTATTGTGTTATCTATCTACCTTTTCTGTGCAATTTTATTTTAATTTTGTTACTGCCTTGCCTACACAATCTTTTATGATGTTTTGTATCAGAAAGATATTATTTAAATTTTGACTTCATACAAAATATTCAAAATTTAATTACATAAGTATCTGAATGTTAGTTTAGAATTAGAGCAGTAGCAGTCGCGGCGCTAGACTTTTAAATTTGGGGGAAGGAGTAGCAGGAACCAAGAAAAAATGTAGGAGGGGCACATATCTTTTTAATTAATTTTGGTACTACATTTTCATATTTTTTCAAAAAAGGTTAACAAAGAGGGTTAAATCCGAGAACTAAAATATTTGTACACATTTTAAATATACCTATTATAAAAGAAATAATTAGGTACATACAGGATGATTCATAACTTCAGGTCCAAATTTTAACGGTATATATACTGCCGTCCTTAGGAAAAAGGGCCTATCTGCAAAAATTTTGTTTTAGCTATTATTTTATATAAAAATTTTGTGGAAACATATCTATGCGTCTTTTTACTATTAAAATGGCTTTATATAAATACATATAATAATTATAAATTCTACCTTTTCTTAGGGCAGCTGGACATTCTATTTTGGTATATTTGTAATAATTTATGCACATTACAAAAATCTCAAAATTTGCAGATAGGACCTTCTTCCTCAGGAGGGCATTATAGTATTCAACGTATTGATCACGGAAAAAAAGAATTTTTCCAAAATTCGCAAAATCAAGGGTAATTTTCTCAAAGAGCACATTATTTTGAGTACCACTGGATTTACGGTTTTTTTATACTGAATAACCAAAGGTAAAAAAATAAAACTTAAAAAAAACATTTTTATCTCTTGAACTAGTATGGCCCAAAATTGTTCGTTGCAAAAACCGCAAAATACAATTTTCGAAATTTGAAAAAATTATTTTTGTTCTGTGATCGTGTGATCAGTACCTTGAGTATCGTATAGGTTACCGTTAAAATTTGGACTTGAAGTTATGAATCATCCTGTATAATTATGACCAGAAAAAAGCTGCTATGGCCAGGTATGAAGAGTAACAACTTTTCACTCTAAATTTAATATTCTAGCTAAGGGGCACCTAGTGCATGATGAACCAACATATATGAACCACATATGACTATATGTACTTTACTCTAATGAAATTTTAAAAAAATCTTTTTTCCACAATAGTGCGGAAAATAGACATTCTGCCGCTCTAAATGACATTCTGTCGCTCTAAATGAGTGAGGAAAATAGCGAATTCTGACACTAGTGCGGGAAATTAAAATTTTTTGTTTTATTTAATTATTGTGTCATGTAAGCCACCGTCATGATGCTTAAAATATAAATATAAACTATGCAAAGCATCTCAAATAGTTATTATAAACTGTCAAAAATTTGAATTTATTAAAAAAATAAAACTTAAAATAAACATTTTTATCTCTTGAACCAGTATGGCCCAAAATTGTTCGTTGCAAATACAATGTTTTTGAAGACGATTGCAGAAAAAATCTTGTTTGTAACACATGCTGAAACCGTGATTCTGAAACTCCATCCAAATTCCGAAACTCGCTGCGCTCTTGTCAGAGAACTTGCATTCGTTTCAGAATCACTCATTTCCCACACTTGTTACAAGAGTAACTATACTTACTGGCTATGTATAGAGTTGCACGATTCGCTCAAAACTTTAGTTTAAGTACCCTTTGAAGAAGCGAAGAAGGCTACGTGGTTCAGATGTTCGTGCATGAAGAACTAGGTATCTCTTAGCTAGAATATAAAGTTTTGAGAGAATCGTGTTATACTCTTTATACCTAGTCAGCAGCTTTTTGCTGGTCAGTAAATTAGTCAATTATCTTTTTCCGTTTCCGACTTTCCGTTTTAAAATACTTACGAGAAGAGTTACGAAGAAATACTAATATAATATTAAGATATGTGGTATATACGAATCATATTCACGTTAATTTTAAATTTTCCTACAAATCCTAATCACTTATTTCTGTTTCCTATTATTGAAAATTTAACTGTCATAAACTGACTTAATAGTAAAATACCACTGGGTCTAAATAAGTATGTATAATAGTTAAGATTCCAATATAAATATTCAGCATTCACCATTCTATTGGGAAATCCTATTGAATCATTTGGTTCATCGACATCGATAAAAAATTGTGTTACTTCATCACATATTTTAAATTCAGTTTGTTTGGAGTGAGAAAATGCACAAGGTCACATTTGTTTTCATGCCATCTCTTTCTTCAGATACGCTTTTCCTTTCCATGTTTATAATACGACAATACGACTTTCTGATAACGGATATAAAACATGAAACAAAATATCATTTTATTTTACAATTAAATATATTGAGAATTTAATTTAAATAATAAAAATATATAACAAGATTTCATTTTGTTTTATCTGCATCGTTTTGAAGTTATTGACTTCAACTTTCGTTCTTATTACACATAGTTTAATGTAAACAGATAATAATTAAGTTTGTCATCTGCAACATTAGAAATGGAAAACATTTCTCGAAATGTGCCGTTGCAATTAACAATTTGCAACATTAGTACTATATGAGTCATGGGTGCAACTTTCTTCTGGAATTTCCAGAATGAATACTACGTACTACGATTGGTTATGTGATGTGACAAGACATGGGCACATACGTACATTTTAATTTGTTCTACAGTTGCATTACTATGGAATCGTAACATTTCTGTCTTTAAACTTGAGGAATTGTAGTACAACCTATTATTTTTATAAAAGAACATGAAGGTGTACAAAATAGTTATATTAGTATTCATGACTGAAAGTAGCTTTTTGCAAATTAAGGCTAGACATTGTAACACGAGCGCAGTAAAGACTGCAAAACATTTTTTCTACGATTAATTTACTTTTATTAGCAATCAACAGAATTGTACTTATTAATTTTTCATTTATATCATTTTGAATATAGATAAACTATAAAAGAATTTTTATTGAAAATTGAAATATTCGTATAAATTGAACCAAATATTAATGAACTATTTATGATTATTTTAACAAAGTCTTATAAGCAACGGTGTAAACAAATTTTCACACCCTTATGGTCTTCAAAGAAGCATTGGTCTGCAAATGTTCATTTAAGTAACAAAATAAAGTCCATAAAGCCTAATATTAATATAAAAAACGATCGTAGAAATGTCAAGGGTTGAAAATAGCTTTTCGCAGTCAAAGCTAGAGATTTCTAGATACAACAACCAAATTAATTAATAAGTTATTATTCTGTATTTTGTATTCGACCATATTTTTGTGACTACTTATTAAACAATACTATGTAAGCAAAAGTAGTAAGAATTAATACTACTGATTACATAAATGATAAATGAATAATAGGAAACATTTTTATTAAATATAAAGACTACAATTTCCGAAACTGCATATTTACTGTAGAAAACATGTAATTTATAAAATAGTAAGTAACCATTATTATCATAGAGACATTCAAATGAAAGGCGCACATTGTATCAAATTACGTTTTTGCCATTACACGAAATGAAAGAATCAAGAAATATATTATTGCAGGTCAAAAGTCAATCAAATTTCAATTTTACAGTCAAGACGACAATATTTCTTAAAATATTGAAATAATTTTGACGAATTGTTGCTCTAATTGTTCAAATTCCTGTTTCGTAATAATGATGTGCGTATTGACGCAATTGTAAAGAAATTAATATTAATAAATTAAAATTTGGCGAGGTTACATGACAATATTAATAAATAACACATGTTATGCGCAATCAACAACCAAGTATAAAAAGATTCGGTTGAGTTCTCGAACTTAATACGTCTTATTACATTACCGGAAATTATTTTATGTAATAATTTTAATTAATATTTTTGTAGGTATTTTACAATAATACATTTTATTGTATTTCTATACTTGAGTTACAGGAATTAACATTACTTAATTTACAAATAATGTATTACTCCAAATAATTAAAAAAATAATATATAATTATGTTTTGTAATAATAATTTTAACTAAAAAAATTATAGTACAGCTACTCAGATTAGTTTTAGACAGAAATGTGACGGTGCGTTTTTCAGACCAAATGGCATTTCATTTCTAACAAGTTAAATGCTATACACAAAACAAAAAACCTTTAATAGTGTGAGAACATTTCTCCTCAAATCCGTAAATCCCAGCATCATTAAATATAGTTATTGATCAAGCAGGAACTGATGATTTGATTCATGCAGAGGTGATTCAAATTTAATAACACGCATCATCAAAGTCCGATGATAAAAGAGCAGTAAAACAACGCCAAACACTCTTATTATGCGGATTTTTTGCGTTTTGCGACGCCGCTTTCACTTGGCGATTTTTTCTTCAACATGAAAAACATGATGACTATTCCAAGAAGCGAGAAGCGGTGCATCACTGTCGGTATTGCAGAGCCTGTTGTACTGATCGAGGAAAGTGCAAATAGTCGCATACCGTTAATGACTGAATATGGGACAAGATCGCTATTTGCCAGTAATTTGGTTAAATAAATATGTAAACGATGTATTAGCTTTGCAGGCAAACTATACATTCGTTGTATGTTGCAGAATGAAATTTCAATTCAATTTTTTTTTTCTTGTGTATTTTTGTAATTTCTTTGACAATGCAAAAATGTGTGTTGTGTCCAACTTACTTATATTGTTAAACTGAAGTGAACCGATTATTATGAAATGAAAAGCAAAGTTCGAAACCGCATCACGGAGTTTCACGCGTTATGGGCAAATAGCGCATACTTTGTGCCGCCATTTCCAACAAGCGGAAAACTGAATTGTAAAGAATGTTAAAAATTCCAGAACAAATACACCGCGCTTTGTACTGATTGTGTACATAACTTGGTTCGTGTTAAAAATGTATTTATTTCATCTAAAAACGCGTAGCGGCGAACAAAAAGCACGTGTTGCTTAATGGATTGTGGTCAAATGTGACAGATATTTTTGTTGTATATTACCGTTTACAAGAAATTGGAAATAGTTAGAGTTGCAAACACGTATTACAGTTATATTGTCATCAAAAAAGAGTTGTAATACAATGATTACAAAGTAGACCGTGTTGTTTTGTGTTGCAGATCATCTTGTGGCAGAGCAGAGCAGAGCAGCAGCAGTGTTGACATGGCAATGAGTTCCTCATCACCCCTCTGACATCGGCTTGCGTCAGCATGTCGCAGTGAGGCGTCGGGATTGTTTACACCCATGGAAACGATGAAGTACACGGGGTCAGGCGGAGGGGATTCTGAGGTGGAGTCGCTGCTGCTGACGTCATGCTGGGGGCAGAGTGCAGGGCACACGGCCGACTTCATGGAGCAACACAAACTACTACTAGACGGACCACTCCCAATGAGCGTGAGCGACGCGGGCTTGGGGCCCGGGGACGACTCCGAGATGTCCATGGCCACGAAAGCCACCATGGACGCCCTTGACTCGCTCCTGCTCACGTCACAACCCCTGGCCACCAGCCTCGCCGAACTCAAGCCGCTGCCACCGTTCATCGGCTACACGGGACACCTGAGCATCAACGGCATCCAGGGCCACCACTACCACGCGATAGCCAGAGCCGTTCCCGAGGAGAACAACAACAACACGTACAACGCCGGCTACCCCAACGAGCAGAACATCGTGTCGAGCTCGACGTGCGTGTCGGCCGACTCGGCGCAGGACTCGGAGTTCGTCAGCGTGGACGAGGTGGTTGGCATGGGGGTGAAGTTAGAAGCATATCCAGACTCCGTGTCGCAGGTCGACTCGGGTTCGCACCAAGTCAAAACAGAAGTCACTGAGTATGATATCTCATCTATTGACGATATTGCAGCTATCATCGGGTCAGCTATTGCTGACACCACAGTGCACAACAACAACAACATGACGGATTGCGGCGGCGGACACAACGACGATCCTAACGCGTCCCGGGACAATTGGATGGAGCTGGACGCGTGGATCGACGGTGCGTGCGTCGACGGCTCATCACAGAAAAGTCTCATCATCACACAAGACGGACTGTCCGAGTTCGTCATGCCCTCCTCGCCACACAATTCACAAACCATGGACTACCCCTCAAACAAACTCCAGTCACAACAACAGCAGCAGCAGCAACAACAACAGTCCCAGCAACATCAGCAGCAGCAAGGTTCCACGTTGCAGAGCCTCCTCACGCACGGGTACATGCCGCTTCTACAGAACAGACTACAGAATGGGCCTCCGTCCGTGAAGCAAGAAGCTCCGAGTTCGACCAGTTACGGGGTCGAGATCATCTCCACGTCTAGTCCGCCTGCCAACGTCGTCTCCACCACAGACAGCATCATGCTGAACGGCCGGTATATCCAGCAGCACTACAGCGTCATGGGCGGCATGACAGACGACCGGATACGAAGTCCGGACCTGCTAGGACAAAACTACCCTCACACGACAACGACAACGCCGACGGCTCCGAAGAAGTCGCGGAGTCGTGCGCAGAAGAAGCAACAGCAGCAGCAGCAGCAAGCGGCGAGTTCCACGGTGTTCCAGACAGACCAGAGTCTCGGCTTGTTGGGGAAGGAGAAGCCCGTGCATCGTTGTAATATTTGTAATCGAGGATTTTTAAACAAGAGCAACATAAAGGTTCACCTGCGCACGCACACGGGCGAGAAGCCGTTCAGGTGCGAGACCTGCGCCAAGGCCTTCCGACAGAAAGCACACCTCATCAAACACCAGCAGATACACAAGCGGATCGGACGGGATTAACTGCTGGGGTAAGTGGCGATCTTCGATCATTTAGCTTATGTACGAGATGACAGGAACTCCATACAATTCAAACATAAACTTATCAAGCTTTACGAGATGGACAGAAATGGTATACAATTTTAAAACGAATAAATTTAAATAAACTGTTTCCATTTTTCTCAATTCTATCGCTTGCAAGTTCGTTTCATCTGGTATGGAAAAGCTATGTGATCTAAGGTGGCGATGAGCCCAACTCGCACATCGACTTCGTTCCTAACCCTTGGCCCCGAATCCCCTGTCTCCCCTAGCCACGTGTATCATATGTGTATATATGCGATATTAAATGAGAGAAACTTAATTATATTCCCCGAGGTGCGATGGTCGGTGAACGAGTGGGACAGCCTCACGGACAATACTCGAGTGTCGGTTCTGTTCAAAAACTCTTGTCATTAACCCTTACTTCATTTGCATGCTATAATCATCGTACTTTAGAGAAATCTTTACTGCTGCATCATGAAATGCCCCTCCTTTATTTATTTGCCACATTCATAAAGCTTGATTTGCTTTTCATTTTCACAAAATTTTATTTTTGACAGACTCGAATTCGGATGTTGTCTTTGAAAAACGTGCTATAAAGAAAGGTACCTCATTTAAATTAAAAAGAAAATAAAACTTATTCCTAATCGTTTTATGGACAAAGTGCAATCTCATACATAGTGAGCTGGTGCAAACAATACAACGAAATTGTATATTATATTTAAAATAATTGACTAACACAGACATACACAACCACACGAACTACTGTGAATCTACTCGACCTATTTGTAAATTGAATACTTCAGGGTTCCCCACTTTGTTTGATTTTACATTGTTTACTTTATGCTTGTGTTTATTGTGATCTTTGGCTGTTTTTCCTGAAACATCGTCGCTTTATTTAAATCTCAACTAAGCTCGTGGCGACTCTGTTTTGCGAAAGATGGTTTCCTGAAAGGACAGTATTCACAGAAGCGTCTTAACGGTGTTTTATCCTTCATACTCTCGGTTACCAGTGAATCGTTTGGAACGAGAGTACTGTATAAAGCATTATTTAAATTTTCTTTTGTATATATTATTTCCTTTAACACACCGTTTGGTATGCGTTCTTTACTACTGTTCTCTTCTTTTTGTATTTATGTTTGTTTTTGTCTCATTTTACAACACTGTTTAAAATTTAATATTAGTAATTCGGTCAGAAAATTAGTGTATAAATTAGGTTAATTTTAATTAAAATTTTCAGAAGACAGTGTTGTAAAGTGGGGTTTATTTATCTGTTGTAATGTTGGCTCTACTTTTGTTCTTTCGTCTGATGTTAACTTCGAATTTGTTGAACTTCTTTTTTAATTTTATACGGGTCTTTCGGAACGGGCAAGCTCTCTAATTTTACATTGCTTCGATGCGCGCGCGCGTCTTACTTTCTTCCATTTAAAAATCTTGTTTATTCTGCGACCGTATTTACGACCTACTTCCAAATTTATTTATAAAGGTCAACACAGATCTCAAATGTATAAACTACGATCAAAAAAATAAATAATAATTATGTTAAAAATAAGAAAGAAGACGAGAACTACGTTTGTCGTTGCTTGCACCAATAGGAAATGTGTTCTAAATTCATACGGGAACCGCCATGTTGTTCGTGACACTTTTCGTCGCTAAAACTTTCGATTGTGATATGTAGGAAACGAGAAAAATATTAGAGAATAGAATAACTATTTAGAATATTTTTTAAACCTAAAATAAATCGTGTAAGTGAAACTGTGGCCAAAAGTGTCACAGCGACAAAAGTTTCCGAAATGTTCGCGGGTTTCGCGATGCTATTCAGTATTTTCAACGTGAGATGTTCTTCCCCACGCAAAATCTGCGTTGGGACGAACTAAACGATAGAATAAGCCGACATATATTTGATTGATAAGTATTACACTGATTTTAGCCTTATGGAACAAAAAATGATCAATAACACTAAATACCTACTTTTTAGATAGAAATACGTGCATTTTTAGTAATTTAAATATTTGTTATTACTTTATTGTTGATTATTATTATTGCTATTAGTATGTTGTAATATAAATACCATTATTTTTAATATGAACTTTTGCCTTTTCTGTTGTACAGCCCTACCTTCTTACCATGCTAGACTGAAGCTTTGGAAAAGAAATTAAATCATCAAATTTAATAATACATTTTAGTTTGTCCGATCTATATATTATTTTCGATTCAAGAATACAATTTTTTCAAATTATTATTTGAAAATCATCAATATGCAGTACATTACAAACATAAAAATCTGTTGTAAAATCTGTTTTCTAGTAATTAATAAAATAATTTGAATTGCGAATATAAAAATACAAAAGTAATTTTTCCAAATTAACTTAAGATTCATTAGTATGTTAATCTTGCAGAGCTTCTTTCTGGCCAAGAAATCTAAACGAAAATTTCAGATCACCGTAAAAAGTAGTAACAAGGCCTGTGGCACTTGACATGAATTCTCTTCAGTAAGTAGGCAACGTCGAGCCATGCATCATCACCAGCAGCTTACCGGACATGCGCAGTACCGAGGAAGGCATCGTGGCACCGACTGGTACGTATGCGCGACTAAAATATAGACCACGGCTCGAAAGTTCTTCGGCGCAGTCATCCGACAATGATATATTATTAATATTGGCATAACGCACTCGATGGAGCTATCTATATGGAGCTACACTGGCCAACAGACTGATCATTAGGAACACTTGTCAATTTTACAACGCTGTAATGTAGAAAGTAACGATGATGGTTGATAAATACGATAATCGCATTATGCGATGGACAATTTGATACAGATTAATTCTTGGAATGTTTAATGATTCATGTAATAGTGGAGGAATTTATGATTGGAAATTTTTTAGTTTCTTTTATATGGTTCATATGTTGCTGCCAATTGCAAATGGTGCAGACCACATGTTCAGAAAATTTCTTTTCATTTTACATTGTTTATTACTTCATTCATACACTAATTGTTTCTATTTTAATACCTGCTTTAGTCAAATACAACTTTATTTATCTGTCAGTTTATTAAATTTAGTTAATTTAAAACAGTACAGGCGCAAACCTAACCTACAAATTAAAATTTCTGCACAAAAGTTATTACAATTTTAATTGTTTAATATTATTATCGATGCATATAATAAAACTGTATTTGATTTGATCAAGGCAGGAATTAAATAAAGCAACGTATAAACAATAAAGCAATGTTTCACTTTTTTAGTGTTAGATTTTATTCATACGATCGTCGAAAATAAAATATACCTAATTCAGAATAATTTTCTTTGTATATTAAGCCCTGTTCACACATGGATTCTTTGAGGATTCTTACGTGCTTCCGAAAACAGGGGGAAAAAAATTCACTGATTTGAAGTTATCAAAGTTATCTTCGTTTCCAAGATTATTAAGACAGGGATTATATTTCTCAAAATTTAGAAACATCAACTTATATTTTTAACTTATTTTTTTAACAAAGTAAGGTTGAATATTAAAATTTAGTGAATTAATTTTTCAATTAATAAAATGCAATCAATTTAGATAAATACGAAGAACACTAAAAATAAAATAATAATATCATCTAATATTATCGAAGTCGAAAAAAAGAAGGAAAAGTTATTATTGAACGAGAACTTGAAAATTAAAGTTTACACAAGCCGCAGGCGAGTAGTATACACTATTGTAATTTGCAATATTACTAAACTGACAAAAATTTGTCATGAATGTATTATTAAATAGTCTAATATAAGTAGTTATTTACAATACGATAAAATTATATTATCAACCCGAGAAAAATAATTCACTATTCACTCGCTCCTTCGTCGCGCCGCTTGTGAATAAACACGTTTGTCTCGAAAATTTTTCTTTTCTATAGCTGATGTCAAAGAAAAAATATAAGAACCCCAATTTTGAATTTAATTATGATTAAAGCACAATTTCGGAATTTGTTTCTAATGGTTTTAATCCTACTTTTTTCCCACAGTGGATGCAGAATTGTGGGAAAACGAATATGTAGAAAAAATGCAAAAAAATCAAGGTACCTACTTTACCCTTGCTGTTAAAGATTAACTTTATCTACTCGTTGTTTTACTTTAACATCAGCTATGGAAATATATTTCTTGTTTCAAACTAGAACAGGAATCACAAATTTAATCATTTAATTTATTATGAACTGAATTATCACTGAATTCAAATAATAAGTGATTAATTAAATCAGAAGTTTGTTCACTAGTAGAATTTCTTAAAAACATAACAAAAGCTAGCAACTCCAACACCATCCACCTACATCAACATCTCAACATCGTCTTCTCAACTTGTTGGAGAACAAGCATCGCCATCAACATCTCAACCCGGATCTCATCATCTGATCTTTGTATCTTGGTTCTCGGCTCGGCTGGTAAAGTGTGTTGTTCCGTGTCCTCATTCCTGGATCCGCCTCGCGATGTAGGAAGTGGGCCCCGGCCCCCTCCATGCCGTGACGAGGTGCTCTGCCCCTGGCCCCCCGGCCGCGTGTATGTGTGTCGTGGACTACTTTCCGGGTTGTGAGACACGCAACTCGTTGGGTATTTGAATACCGAGTTGAAACGTTCATGTTGTTCTGTGGTTTTAGATTTGGATGGTTACAAATTTTATTGTTTGAGATCATATAAATAATAAAATTCTTCGCATTGTTCGCAATAAAAGAGAGACAGAAGGCATTTTCTCCTACTCGGTGAGACAATTAAAGTATACATAGTGTCTATTTAACTCGAGCCACTATAGGTAATTCCTAAACTAGAGCAGATACGACTTGGATTAAATTAGACAAAAGTCGCCGTATCAGTAGGCCATTCCAGTGATGTATTTGTTTATCCAAAAACATGCACAGGTAACTAGATAGGCCTACTAATAAGGTAACTTTTGTCTAATTAAATCGAATTCGTATCTGTTCTAGTTTAAGAATTACCTATACTAGTGGTCAGAGTTAAATTGACACTCTGTATACCCTATGTTTGAAATAACGAAAGAATTTTGACAGACGATAAATTCTTGTGATTCTATTGGTTGTTACGAGCTGTTGTCAAGAGCTGTTTGCACATAGACAATTCAAATATTTTGTTAATAATAGGGTAGCAAATTAGCAATCAGTCAATTATATTGAAAGCAGACCTCAAAAATGAGTTATTGCCATGAAAAAAGTTTTCAAAAAGTGAATAGTTCTTTAAATATTTGAGATTTTACGTATCGATACATCTACATCACAATAATGCGTTTCTTACTTCTTACTTACAGTAATAAAGAAACTACCAAATTGTATTTTATATTTTGCAACATTTAGAAACATTTGATTTTACTTGAATACATTTTAATTCCAGCCCCATGGTTTGAGTAGATTTTCAGCTAATACATCTACGTCACACAAATTTTAAAAATTAATTACAGCTTTATTAAGAACAATTAAGGCTTATCAGTACTCTCAATCGCTTTTAAAATAACATGAAGTTTCAATAAAAAACTTTTTCTGCGTCAAATACACTGTTACAGAGGTTTCGTCTTAAGTACAGATTTTCGGGTAATTTACATATTTTTATATAAAAATATATTTACAGTTAGTTTAATGTTTAAACTATGTTCGTGTAGTCTTGAAATTTTAAATATTTAATTGTATTATATTAAAAATTGCTATAGAAAACTGGCTATTTGAAAAAAATTTCTGATATTTTTTTCTTCGATTTAAAACAAAATAAACAAAAAACTATCACTAGACGAACATGGATACATTCTTTAAGTTTGGCATTATTTTTGAATGAAATTTATATGTTGTATAGATTCTGCGATATGATTTTATTTCTGCAACACTTTTTGTAGTCATAGAACGGGTATAAATACTGCTCTTAACTATCAAAATTCTATCGTTATTTAAAACAGGGTATAATAGTGTGGTAACGTGCGTCTATATGGTACCTATGTGTCTTGAAATTTCAATTACTGGCAAAATTAAATAAAATTATTTAAAATAGTAGGTAGTACGGTAGTACTAAAATTCATGAAAATGTTAAATAATTGTGTGCTCTTTCTATTATTACTTAATATAATTTTCAAATCTGAGAGAAAATGTTTGAGATTTATTTTTATTTTGTTTTATTATCAATGTTGAAATTAAATGTGGATGAATAGAATTTGTGGTACTTATTAATTTATTTTGCCCAACAGAAATTTAAATATGGTACCACTATACGCAGACTATCTATCACCCCCTGTATCCAACTTCATCGATATAGAAATTTTACTATTTGTGCGGTATACCAGCCATTAACTCTATGATATGGTTTTTAGAAAATTGTATACTTACAACACAGGGGAAAATGTACCAGTCTGTACTCGCATAGCGTTAAATAATATGCAGAATTATAATACAATACCAGCTTAGAAACTTACAGTTTTCAAATTATGGATATTGTGCATCCCGTAAATGTAACAGTCAGTGATTTTCGGTTTAAGCACAAAGATTATAAGAAAACTGTAAATTTTATAACATTTATAAAAACTAAACACGTTTCACAGTTATATACTTAAATTTGGACCCAGGGGCATATTTTTCTATTAATTTCGCATTAAAATGCATTCTTTACACTTTATTTTCATATATACAACACAATGCAATCTTTGTTAGACTACTTGCCACAACGCTGCAATCGCTGACGTTACCACGAATATCGTCTATTATATGCCATTAAAATAATGCACGAAGTTGTAAATCACCTGCATGTTGTCTTAGGAGATGGTTTATTTTATGGAGATAATAACAAAATAAATCAAAATTTTATAGTTGCTTCTCTATAAATTGTATTATTAAAATATCAAGAATGAAACCAAGTTTTACAGAGAGAATATAAAATGTCACCACATAATTACCTATGTAGGCTTTTGCATAAATAAGAAAATATTTCTGTTCTCATTTGAAATGAAATATACAGGGTGTAAATCAAAAAGCGGTCCATAGGCGTTTAACATGGGCAATCAGTTTTTCGTTGCTCAAAAGTGACCAGTTAATTTTAGAGAAAAATACTTCAAATAAAAGTTTTAGGAAATTTAACTCTGCATCTAAATCAGTAATCACATTTTATTTTACACGTTTATTAACCGAAATATTAGTGTTTCAAATTTTATAAATATTGCTCATTTGTAAGCCATGGCATTGAAACAAAATTACAAATGAATGCTGTCAGTGATATTGATATTTCTGACAAATGAGCAATATTGATAAAATTTTAAACATGAATATTTCGGTAAATAACGTGATGTAAAAAAATATGATTACAAATTTAGATGCAGAGTTTAATTTCCTAAAACTTATATTTAAAGTATTTTTGTCTAAAGTGAACTGGTCAGTTTTGAGCAAGGAAAAACTTATTTCCCATGTTAAACGCCTATGGCCCGCTTTTTGATTTACATCCTGTAAGAGCGTCGAATTTAAATTTAACGCCATTTTTTATTAAGTTAAAAGCTCTAAAACTTTGTCAATCTTGCGATTATGGATCGCTTATTGTTAAAACTGAAAATATGTCCTGGTGGTTTCAGTAACACAGTATCTAACTGCGACCATATTTTCGACTGCTATGAGGATGTATGAGTGACTTATTGTCCAGAGTTGAATCAGTTTCCTCAAATTTTTTAATTAATCTTAGAATTGATGACTCATTTGGAGACCATTATTTCTTATTTCGACCAAAAATTCCACGAAGTTTACGAACTGTTTCAGAAAAACTTTCTCCACTTTTATAAGTGTTAACAGTAATTAACGCGTTGTTCTTAAAGCGTACCATATTTACTAATCGCAAGGTTGATAGATGACACATATGAAATTTTTAGATTGTAAATATAAAAATTTTAATATAAATCAGATATAATTGACACAGTTAATTGAAAACCAACATATATTGCAAATGCAAACCAATATATCCCCTTGCTGCATTATGCCCTGGCGTTCACACAAGGATTCTTTGAAGAATTAGAAATTCTTATTTTCCAAGACTGAAGCCTGTTTTACATTATACTTGTTTCGGCTAGAAACTTTGACAAGTTTCATACTAGATTTTAGAATGCAAAATATGGTAAAACACGAAAATCTCCATTCAAGTTTCATACTAGAAACGTCTTTTTCCGACTTAAAAAAAAATAGCTTCGGTTCTATTTCCATTCAAGTTTCATACTAGATTTGCGTAGTAAACGCGCATTTTGCATTGCCAACTTTCTGTACATACACCGACATCAACATTCAACAACCAGAAGCGACTTAGCGTTCTTGACTTCTTCATATTGCACCAATATTTCATAATGTTTCATTACGTCAAAATTACGGTTAAAAAATTTGGTGTTGGTAACATTGATTACCAGCTGAGTACAAAACTTGGATGTGATTCTCTTAAGTCTAAACAAAAGTCAGAAAAGGTTTCTGAAATCTAGTACAGTACAGGCTTCATAGAAGATTCAATTTAGCGCCGCTATTTGACAGGCAATTCTTACCAGGAAATTTTTTCTCAAATTTCAGAAGCATGAAAGAATCATCAAAGAATCGTGGTGTGAACAGGGCTTTATCTATTTCACAGAAAATTATACCTACCTACTTCTCCTAAGTATTTTTAGAGGAGCCATATTAGATGTAAACACGGTATCATTAATTACTTTAAAATTAATGAGCTAAATTGAATTTCAGTGTCTGTAATTATTAATATTCTAATTGAAATTAATAAATGTAATAACTATGATATCTCGAGGAAAGTGCTGATCAACTCTTAGTTTATTACAGTATCGGTAAATAAAACCTGTCATGAATATTGATAAGAGATTATATTGGCTGTCAATATAATTTATATAGTTTAATCTACATATATCTCGTATTAAGATTGCATATTTCAGAAAATACCAACTTGTCGTGTTTTTTACTAGTGACACCAATACTAAATTGTTAAATTGATAAACTTTCTCCTGAAGTAATTTGAAACGAGCAAAATTTTCTCCTAAAAATACTTTTTTCACTGAATTGCTTTTTTAATCTTCAATGAAGACATAAATTGTAATTGAAACTGGTTCAGTGATTATATAAAACTTAACCCACATAAAAAACAATTGTTTTTCAAGTTTACATCAAGTTACGGGACATCATTTATCATAATTTCAATATTTTCATGGAAGAGTGCATTACAAATTAATGAATAAATTAATAAACTTATACGTTTTACTGTAGAAAATTTTAACATTAAATTCATTATTTTTGTTGAACATCATTATTATTTCGTTCGTTTTGTCAGTAGGTACTACGTATATTATTATTTATCATATTGATTTCTAAAAATACTAAATATAATTTACCAGCATTCTACATTTAAACAGATCGAGGTAAATAAGTAGTTATATAAATTAAATATGACTTTTAAATTTGGAAACCAAAAGAAACAAAATTTGTTTAGAATTTACCTTAAAATTCTTGTCCAATGATTCTAGCAGTTGAACCAAGATCCATTGTCATTATATCACACTATTTAGTCACTGTTCCCGCACTAAAATTATATATTTTTAAGTAAAATCAGAAGAAAACATCACTAATACTGCACTATTCCACTACAAAATGCATACTAAACAATTAAACAATACAATGTTTTGAAGGTCTGAGTTTGATGAACACTAAATTGAACAAGTCGAAACCGACTAAATGATGTAAACGCGCGAATAAAATTATAAGTCTGAAAGTCTGGCAGTAGACAAGATAAAATAAAATAATATAACACAAAATTCTCATTTTGAAAAATTATTTACATTTAAATTAATTTATTTAAATAATAATAATGAAGTATTTTGGAAGTGTAATATTTAATTGTTTCCAATAGGTATCATTATTTATACCTATGTATAATACCTAATTATTTAAATAATAGTTATTTGTTTAACTGGACAAGAAAATTATAGATTTACTGCCGCGGCTAGAGTTTCATAAACGAGGCGCTGCCGAGGATATGAATCTAGCTTAGGCAGCATATCTGTATTTTTGTCATGTTAGACACATTATTTTTTAGCTGATTGTTATTAATTACTATTAATTTAGTTATTATTTTCAATATTTTGACAGGTATCTCCATCAAATTATGTATATTACTATGTGCGTTTGTTGAACGGTTGCTATGCGTTTGTTGAGCGATTGCTTTGTAAAAACAAATTATTTGTTATTTATATTTTCATGAAATCTTATTAATTCACCATAGCAACAATTACATTTACTGCTTAGACATTAATAGTATATTAAGTATCAAGTACGATTGTATGGTAAGGACAGTTTACCGATGGAAGATAATGTTTGGCGACTAAGCGAAACGAAGGCTCCAATTTTGTCTGACATCGGTAATTCCTTAACGTTCGTGATGCTTATATCATTTTTTGCACTATTGGTCTTTTTTATAATATTAATTTCTTCGGAATTTATATTAAATTTACTTACCGTTCTGTTAATTTACTTATCGTTCAGTTTGAATTTACTTACCGTTTTGTTTAGCCTAGCAACCTGGAAAGATCAACATACTGTCTTATAAACAGGCATGGTAAGTTGATAAAAAAGACCAATTGTGCAAAAAAATAATATTATTGTTTAGGCAAGTTACACTTAGACTGTCAGCTGTCAACAAACAAAATTGCACTTGTCAATCTGCGAAAAAAAACTGTTATATTGATATATTGAAGAGAAATATTATTTACCTATATTGATTATTTTATAAACAAATTAAATTAAATTTCTTATAAACATTAAAAGTACTAAAGGCGGATTTATGCAGCCATGTACATTTACATTTAATTTTCATTTAATTTAATTTAAAAAATAAATGTGTGTAACTCAATGGAGCCATGCCATGCACCATTCTCATTTAGGTTTTCAAATGCACCATAGTTACCATAGTTACCTTTTAAATTAAATTAAATGTAAATGTAAATGGCTGCATAAATCCGTCTTTAGTGTAAATTTTTAATTATTGTACATGATTTATATTTTGTATTAACTTTCAAAATGTACATTTTGCGCCATTTTACAATGTTTATAAATTCAATTCTTCATTCTTCTAAATCTTCTAGAAGTCATTTTGAACCAAGCCTTCTGAAGACGTATTGTTTGACGTTTGCGTGGTTGTTTATGTGGGAGACGACATACTCGTTACTTGTACACTTATTGTGTTATGTATCTGTTCTTTACTTACAGATTCATAGCAGAGAACATTATTTATAAGATTTAAGCAAAAGAGTTGCTGATGGCATATTTATTTACAAATGCTAAACGAAATTAAAAACATAATAATATTCACAATAATTCGAAACTTAAATAGTCAAAAGATTCTATTAAACAATGAAACAAAAGTTAAAGTCAAAATAAAACATACTATTTAACAATTAACAAATAGAGAAAAATGGACAGCTCAATCGTTTTCTAATTTCTTTTCAATTCAGTAATTAGTGAAAAACGAAACTCAATTCTTGTTATTTGATGTGTTCGTGTCAGAATCAATTTGTTTAATTGGCAAGTTAAGTATTTGATTTTTACAATTTGTAGTGTTAAATTTAAGATGTAAAAGTCGGTTGAAGGAATGTGATTTTGCGTAGTTCTTGGAACACACGAGCCATTATTTCCATTGCTTGTCTACCATACGCACGGACGCTCGATATAATTAGAAATAGACGCACGTACGAAATGAGAAATACAATTTAGAATTAGAATGATTTGCTTCTTCGTTTTTATTGTAATTATAACAAATAATTTAATAGGGCGGATAACCAAGTGTGTTATATGACCAATTGTGGTTCAACTCAAATTCGAATCCAGTCAGATACTTACACACTTTCTCGCACATTTCAGTTAAACAACATAAAATTTCCCATTATGTGTTGTCCCCCCCAGTAACAACCATACCATAAGAGTATGTTATGGCTGGTAACTGTTCACACGATAAAATATCAATGATTCACAGTATGTGAGACTGTCACACCCATGATATGTGCGGCAGAATTTTTTTGGAGGGGAAGAGTTCATAATTAAAAAAAATAAAATTAAAATTATTATAATTTTATAACTTATTCTAAAATATAACAAAATGAAAACAGAAATCTGTATATTTAAAATAAAGGTATATAGGTACTCGAACTGCACCATATAACGGTTCAGGTTCGGTTTGGTTCCGGTTTTAATTTTTTTTTGTCGAAATGAACCGGTAACCGGTTTTCAGAAAAGCGTTTATTGTGTGAAGTTCCGATTTCGGTTTAATAATGCAATTATAATCACGATTAATTTAATTTAAAATATTTTTACAATTTTTGACTAAAATAGGAAAAAAACTATGATACGATAAAACCGTATTTCTAAAAATTCAATAGGATTTATATAAAAAAATTAAATTTTAGTTAACGCTTTAACTCGTTCCGAGTCGGTTCACAACCATCGGTTCGGCTCTGGTTATAAGTACAACACTAAAATAGTTGCGATTCGTTACGGTTTTCGTACTTGTTCCGGTTCGGCCAGAGTCCATGTTCCAAAATAATCAAAACGCATTACTTTATCAAAATGCTAAATGTAATTTGAAAAAAAGTATAGAGCTATTGTTTTTAATACTAATTAATCTTCTCCGCAAAAATGATACTCTCCAGCCTCAATTAGCTCTTCAAAAAAAACTTCCAAAACAAAATATCAAATGTCACGTCTCGAGACCTCTCTGTCTGGCACGGCACACGGCATACGTCGCATGCATGAGTCTTTGACTCGCCGGAGAAATTGCTGGCCTTGATTCTTGACCTAGAAAAGCCGAGGCATACATACACACAAGGCCGATAGTCAACAACCGATACCGCCGAGTTCTGCTCTTTCTGTACTGCTGGAGTTGTGCTGCCACACCATACAACCATTGTTGCCTTTGTTTGTTTTGTTTTATTGTTTCCGTCGTGATTTACTTTGATCTGTTGAAAGAGGTGATGCCGTATTGTTTTGAATAAATAAATTGGCGCTAATTTTACTAGAAACAAGATTTCTTTTATTATAACTGTAATATAACACTCATGTAATAAATATATAACAAATAAAATATGTCTACTTGTCTTCTGATATATAATATATGAACACTCATATAAAAAGAATAGAACAAATAAGTCCTAGGTCCTAGTACTTTGAAACTCGCACTGTATTTGGATTGTTAATAAACTTTTTTTCAAAGAATCATCTCGTTGACTTCATCTTATTCCTTTTATACTCTGAGCTGAGGATTGCGCGAGAATGCGCAAAACAAATTATTTTATTTTCTGATGAATTTTGAACTTGGCGCATAAATGGGTAATATCACTTCTTTCGTATCTGTACTGTACCTAAAGTTAAAGTTATTCGTAAAGTTTTTGGAATTAGTAAATACCAGTTGGATTTTTTTACTCTCGTATGATATAATTCATTTGCGATCGCGATTCCACTGGGCGTATGCTTTACATTTGTAATGTTACATGTGTAATGTGTTGAGGGGTTGACCTTTACTATTTCAGATCTGATGAACCATCTTCTTGACCTTTGCTATTTTAGTTTTCAAATCAATCTAATGTTACTTTCTTTAATATACTGTAAAGTTCAACTAAATAATTTAAAAATCTGATAGAAAGTGTGAATAAATTTGCGTTATAAGCAAAATTAGATTAAAATGGTAAATAAAACATAACTAAAAGAAAGTTTATTTTAAATTTGAATATGTTTCATGCATATCTAATTTTGAAACGTATATAAGAGGCATGTAATTAATTAAATTCTGTACATGAAATCTTATATTCAATAGACAATAGATCATTTATATTAATTGTTATTACCTGGTGACTTACTTTTGTAGAACAGTTTTACTGAAGTTCTGCAACTTACCACACTTTGACGCATGTAAATAGCAGCATACAGTTGCAGTTGTTTAGAGTACTTCTTCAGCAAGTTCACCTAGTATTTTAGTTCTGGTTAGCAATGTTTCAGGGTTTTAGCATTTTATGTATTTAAATTAAGTACTCATATTAAAATAACAATTAACTTTATTAAATAAGTAGTATACATAAAAATAAAATTTGCATTTAATTAAATATGTCTATAAAATTAAATATGTTAAAAAATAATACAGAGTATTAGTAGATTAATGTATTGTAATCTTCTTTCCACCAAATATAATGTCGTCACATCTACAAGGAGTTCAAATATCTTCGTAGCTCTTCTTGTGTATCGAAGATCATGACGGGGAATGGGGAACCGGGAACGAGTTCACCTGCCCACTTCACTTCCACCCTGTAGTCGCCTGGTTCCGTTGGATCATACTGCACAGAATAAAGATATTATGTATATTTCTTAATAAAAAATCGAATATAATAAATACACGACTTTTTTATATGCAACCCTGTGTGTTCGTGGTAGCAGTGCTAATTCTATTTAGGAATATAGCGTGATTTTGATAATTTTAATGTATGTACCTATGTATGTGTCACACATAAATCTTAATTTCAATTTTTAATAGCTTTTCCACTAATTTTACAATTAATTATGGAATAGTGTGCATAAAGCATAATAAAGTATTTATTTGGTTGTAATTTTCAAATAAAAATGTTAGTTGTGAACAGCCCATACTGTTATGTATCTATTCCTAGTCTATCTTCATGTTAGTTACTGTTTTCCCATTTCCCGCGTAAACTTAACGACCATTTCCAACCATAATCCAACCCAAAATAAATGTGTTAACAGTGTCAGTGTACGTACTTTGCATAAAATAGTGCGATCTTTTTGACTTTCACGCTGCATTTCAACTCTGAAGGCTCCCTTGGGACCACGAACTCGGACGGTAAGTTGTCCGGCACCAGCTCCACGAGTATCGCAAATGAATCGAGACTGGAATGTTGCCAATACGCCGTGTTCTATACCTGGTCCATACACTCTAACCTGTGAACGCAACTTTTATGTGAATATAAGTGTCCAATTAATGCAGAAAATATCGTACCTTGCTAGCGTCTGGAGCTCCAGCCACTCGAAGCACAAACGGTGATCCTGACACATGCTGCCCTGCATATTTGATGGTAAGTGCATGCCTGCCCGCCTCTTGCGGCTTGACATTCAAAGTAAACGTTGCGTCTCCATGATCGTATAATTCGCAATACGCAACTTTCCTTGGCCCGGTACAATGAGCAGTCAGTTCACCAGGGCCAGCTCTTCTTGTATCAATCCACGACCTGATCTCTCTGCCAACAACACCTTGACGCAAGCCTTCTCCGGAGCATAAAACTTTTGAAGCATCGGCCCCACCACGCGCTTCAACGGTCAGAGGACAACCTTTGACAGGTCGTCCGGCCCAAAGAACTGACAAGAAGTAAGCACCAGGTGACATAATGGTGTATTGCGCTCTCCACATTTTGTCACCAGCTAAGCTGAGCATAACTGGAATTGGGAGATTAGTCTCGGCAGCGTGGAGTGTCACTTCTGGATTGCCGTGACCAGCTCGAGAACCGTCAATGTTGAAAGTAGCAGGTTCACCACATTGCGCTTGTGCTAAACCGCGACCTGTCAATATCACTTGATCTCCGAGAGATACAACTGACTTAGGAGCATCTTGAAGAATAATGTTTGCAAAAGTGATGTTTAAATCATGTTCGCCCGCGCCGATACCTTCTGGAGTTAAATCTAAACGAATTCTGCCGCCCGATTTGTCTCCGCTAATTTTTCTACCAGCTATGACACAATCAATCATTCCTGGACCAGCATTAGCAACATCGAATGAAATTTTGCATGGAAGCTTCAAACGGCCGCTTTCATCCAAATATTGGCTCCAGCCACCGATGATACGAACTGCTGCTGGATCTACAATAGTTGGTTGGTACGGAGAGCCAGCAAGCTGTTGTTGGCCGCATGAAATAATGATATCATAGACGCCAACCCAACGAGGAGTATACGAAATAATATATTCTCCTGGTTTGGGGCATTGCATATGAGTTTCCACTGATCCTTCTGCTGCTTCGATTTGCACTCGAGGTTGTATGATACTGCTAACAGTGAAACTAGTTCGTTCTCCAACTTGTGCAGTTTCTAATCCTGGGCCGACAGCCCGTGGTGGAGGTTGGGGTCCCATTGGTCCAACGGCAAAACCTAGCGGAGAGCCTTGAATAGGGACGCCACCATATGCTAGAGTCAGCTGATATAAACCGGGAACAGTTGGCAAGAATGAAATATGTTGGGTAAATTCATCCAATGTGACAATTTGGAGTGGCAATACTTGTCCTAATGGGCTTGTGGCAGAGATTTCAAGTTCAGCTAGACCAGCATCTCGTGCATTCAACGTAAAATTGATTCTTTCACCAACATTTCCTTGTTCTCTTTGAACTTCGGTTAAACGGACTAATTCAGCATCGAATGCTTGACAAGTGAACGGACTTCCAGCTACTGGTTTTGCTTGATGCAACACCTCAACTCTGTGAGGTCCAACGTCTAATGAAGTGAATTCAGCTTGCAATCTTCCTGTTTTCGTTTGATAACATCTAACTGGAAGTGCAGATCCAGTTGGGCCACTTATCACAACATCGAACTCCCTTGCAGGTCTTCCGAGAGTATCGATAGTAAAAGCAGTGACTTTACCAACTCTGGCTTGATACAAGCCAAGGCCACCAGCCCAAGGTTCAGTACCGGGAGCGCGAACGGGAACTTCAAGAACGCCAGCTTTAGGAACTCCATTATAGGAAAGGGTAATCCTATGAGGAGCAGCGTTGACAGGATGAAAGACAACTTCCCATAAGTTGGGATTTGATGGATTCTGACGGACACTGTGAGCGATATCTTTATTTCCGACTCTTACAGTAGCGCTTAGTTTACCGGGTCCGGCGTTCTTTAAACTAATTCCTATTACTGCGGGACGGTGACAAACGGCTTCAGGAGCAGAAGTAACTTCAATTTTAGAAGCATCAAACACATAAGTTGTTCTTGCAGCGATCAGTTCATTTCCTCTCATGATATGAATCCTATACGTTCCAATTTGAGAAACCGGGAACTCTGCTTTTAAATTTTTAACGTTATAAGTGAGGTTCTGACCGTGCGCGTCAGTAATTTCCAGATGGTGGCTTTCAGAAGGAAGATCAATCGTCGCGATTGAACCAATTTGAATGTACTGAGTTGCTTCAATTACGGAACACATAAACGGACTTCCAACTACCGGCATATCATTAAACGTGATGTTTACAAAATGATCTTCACTTGATTGGGGAACAAACGTCACATCATACAATCCCCTGGCGCAAGCAACAACTTCTGCCTTGACCGTTGTATGTTGGGTAGAAACAACTAACTCTAAAGTACCTTCTCCGGCTTGAGCCGCATCAACGCTAAATGTTACAGCTTTTCCGACTTCAGCTGGACCGTGGTCTCGCAAACTTAAATCGGACATACTTCGCGATAAAGTATCTTTTCGGCCAGGTAATCCCGAAACAATTACTTTAGAAACATCATATACATTGCAACTAAAAGGAGAACCGATAACATGTTGATCCGATATAAGAATTGCTACAGAATGTCGACCAACAATTTCAGGTGAGAAATGGGCAGTCAGCATATCTCCAATAACCGATTGTTTGACTGGGAGAACTTTACCAGTTGGTGATGTTACTATTATTTGAAGCTCGGCTCCTGCCACACCATCAAGTTTAATTTCCGCCGGTATGCCCACTGCTGCCAACTCAATTCCGTTTCCGGAAACTGGAAGGCGTGGTTGAGTGTTGCCAGGACTTACTTTACAAGCAAATGGTGATCCCGGTACCGCTTGGCCATTAAACCTATACATATTTTGATTGAATACACAATATTTTAAAAAAATTCAATCATATTTACCTCACGCTCAAGCTATGCGCAGCAGCTTCAGTTGGTTTAAAATTAACTTTAAACCTTGCATTTCCTTCAGATTGTACAAAGTTGGGCACATTTCTTCCATTAACAGCAACGATAATTTCTAAGTTGCCAGCACCCGCCTGTGATGCGTTGATACTAAAACTGACTGGTTTTCCAACTGTGCCATCTGTGATATCCGTAACGCTAACTCGGTTGGCATCGTAAGCTTTAATAAGAAACGGACTGCCTTCAACATGTCCTCCTGCACCATTCAGACGAACTTCAACACTATGATCACCAACATCGAGTGGAGTAAAAGCGATATCGAATTTTCCTTGATCAGATCCTTGCGGAGTCACTTGAACTTGTAAAGATCGTCTCGCAGGGCCAAGCACTTCAACAGTAGGGGCGGTTGGACTCTCAACAACGAATTGGCAAGGTCTTCCAACTGAGACTTTGTCCAGAGTTTCGAGTGCGAGAATTCGGGCAGCCGGTGCCACGACGCATTTGAATGGACTTCCCGGAACATCTTGACCGTTGAAACGTAAGTCGACTGTGTGAGGAGTAGCTTCGCGTGGTGTGAATGAAATGGCATAAGTATGAGCGCCTTGAGCTTGAGCCGATGTTGGAACGCGGCCACCGTTGACAGTGACTTCCAGATTACCGGGGCCCGCTTGGCTTGTCTCCACTGGAAATTATATTCATATTGTACTCATAATTTAGACGAGTTACTGATTTGAAATTTTAAACACAACTTATCAGTGATAAAAATAGCCTACACACTTGATATTATGAACTATGAAAAATATAACAATATGCAGTCATTGACTTACCTAAGAAAGTGACGGGTTTTCCGACTACGCCAGACGAAGATTCCTTCACTTTAATAGCTTGAACATCGTACACTTTAGCAGAATATGGACTTCCTGCAGTTGGCATCCCACTTACACTAACAGAAATACGATGTTCTCCAACTGCCCTTGGCACAAATTCGGCACGGAATTGCGCATTTCCCAACGACTGAACTTGAGTGGGCACGGATTGCCCACCTGGCCCTAACGTCAGTCATGTCAAAAATTAGTGGGACGTGGACGTCGCATTAAGAGTTAGTCATTGCGATACATCTATGCGTTAGTCGGTTAGTTCTATTTCTAATTGGAATGTTATTTACGTATTGTCACTGTATTGTTATTATAATGAGCACCCTTAAATCATATTCATATAATCATAAATGTAAATAAATTAGGTTTTTAACGAAATTATTGTTACGTATAATTTACTTATGTTACTTTTTGGTACAATTATACGATGTTTTTATGAATATGATTTTTTTACGAATTTAAATCTGTATAAAAATGTTAATAATTCTACTGCTATGAAATGGTTAAATTCTATAGTACTGATAATGAAAATGAAATTGAGCAACCAAGTAACCGAGAAATAGCAATGATCTCATCAGGTTTTTTACAAAAGGTACATTTAGAAGCTTTAAACACTAAAAAAATGTACCTTTCGTATAATTCTGATTTCTACCACCATTTTAATTTCGGAAACCAATCCTAACCCTGACTAATAAGCATAGAAATTTTAAATGAAAAAAGTTTGTATAATTAAAACTTAGAATGGATGGAATGTCATGCAGCAGGTAAAAAACCCACAACCATGAATCAGTGAACAGTTTGTTAGACACTGTCATAGCACAGAGGGAAAAGTTAGTACAGAAATCGGAATGTTAGTAATAGTAAACGTCTAGTACAACAGTTTGCGATGACCTGAAATGAAACAACAGAGATGTGCAAAAGAACGCCCGACATAATGAAATAAGAAATACACAAGGCAGTATATAGAACATGCTCAGTTTTATATTTCAAATGATACAGTGACATACACATAGCATATTAAGAATACATTTACTTTCACCAAGAATAAGCAAACTACTATTCTAACTACATAAATAGTGAACTGAATTTAAAGTTTCTTGTCGTTTTAGTCAACCTATTTACTCTTCATACATCTTAATAGATTTCTATTTGTACAACAGCTGACTAATTAATCCTGGATAAAAATACTGAATAAACATCATTTTGTACATTCTACAATACAAACATTTCTATAAATACTTTCACACATCTTATTGACTTTCAAATAAATTACATAAAAATATATTCAGCTGACACACTCAAGGAACTTTAAATTCAGTCCACCTATTTTCCACAGAAAAAAGCGAACATGAAGAAATCTCACCCTCGACATTAACTTCAATATCTTCTAATCTTCCTGGATGATTAATTAATAAAGTAGAAGCTCTATGAACTGGTCCAGGTCCAGGTAAAGTTACAGACGGCCCTGTACCGCCTCCACTAACTCCCACAATGAGTGGGCAGCCCACAACTGGCCTCTTATTAAATGCCACATTCACTACATGGTCGCAAGCCTCTGCCGGCACGAAGCTAACAGCAAATTTGGCGTTTCCTTGAGGATGAACTTGCGTTGGAATATTCAAACCTCGCGCGCTTATTGTAATTTCCAAATTTCCTTCACCGGCCTCACTGGCGTCAACAGAAAATGTGACAGCTCTACCAACTGTGCCTTTAGCAACAGTTCCAACTGTCACTCTTGTTGCGTCAAAAGCTTTGGCGACGAAAGGTGTTCCCTGAACGGGTCGACTGTTGTAATCAACGCTTATTTGGTGCGCGCCCACTTGGTTTGGAGTGAATTCAGCAGTGAAGCCTGCATGGATATCTCCGGTGACTTTAACAGGGAGTTCTCCTGTTGGGCCCCGAACTGCAACTGCAAGTTCGGCTGCTCCGCCACCAGCAACTCCCATGTGGAAGCTACTAGGTTGGTTCACTGGGATCAGTTCTAAATGAGATAGGCTTAAAGTGACCCGACTTGTATCTGCGACGGAGCATACAAATGGACATCCTCGGACTGTTTCGCCATTGAATTTTATATCAATTAAGTGAGGTTTTGCTTGGTCAGGAGTAAAGGAGACTAAGCATCGTCCACCACCTACTACTTGGACATGGTTTGGAACTTCTCCTTCATTAATTGAAATTTCTAATTGTCCTTCTCCAGCTTGACTTGCATCAACTAAAAAAATATATATTTAAAAATATTTCTAGCATTAAATTAAATAACAACGAGATATCATAAATGGAATGTAATTTACTTCCTCAGATAACTATTTACAGATAATTTTAGAAAGTCTCTTTTATTATTTCTCAATGTCACTCGTTACGAATAACATTAAACACAAATGAAATGTAATTTCAGATAAAAATGTTGGGCAATTTGAAAGTAAATAATTGTTATGATATCGCGCAAAAATATTTTTTACAAACCTCTGAACTGGACTGGTTGTCCAACGACACCACTACCAACATCGGCAACTTGGATAAGTCCAGCATCATAAACTTTTGCAATGAGCGGACCAGCCGAAAGTTTTTCTCCATTAATAGCAACTTCAACAACATGTGTTCCGACTTCCGTAGGTACAAATTCCACTTGTTGAATACCTGTACGGCTTCCTGGCAACACCCTAGACGGCACAATGCGTTTGGAAGGCGAGATCACATGAACCGTCAACTCATCCGGAACCAACGAAGTGCTTGTGACTATTTCAAACACCGCAGGACTATTTGCCGGTACTAGGCGGGTTGATTCACCCAACACGGACAAAGAAGATCCTGACATGATGTTAACATGCCACGGACTCCCTTAAAAATAAAACCATATTGCTAGAAGGATTCCACAACACTGCACTGTCTATACGATGCTTTACAATAACTACACTTTAAACAATTACCTGTCACTTGTGGATGTAAACTTTCCGTTTACACGTAAATTCACTGATAAATAATAATATTTGTATTTTCAAACTGTTTGAAACACTTTTTCACAATTGTTTTGGAGTAAATACGGTTGTAAACGAAGTTTATACGACTGCGGAACTGTGCGAGCTGCCAAGTATGGGCGCCAGCAACAGGTGTGGGCAGTGGGGAGAGAGGCACGGTCGCATTCTTTCGTTGTAGCCAACGCGAGTAGAGGTCTAGCGGTACTCACCGCGGACACCTCATTAAAAAACTATTGCATCAATTCCGCGCTCATAAGAATCACGCGAGATTCTATTTGAGTGCGCAACTCTTTCCCATGTGCAAAAATCATTAAAATTACGACGCAATTGTGCATATTTTAAACCATATAAAATGACATTGAGCTCTATAAACATTATAAAATAATTGAAAACAACAATAATCACGACAACATGTAGCGTGTTTAGATAGCGATAATATTGTAAACATTCATGTCTTGCATCCAACATTGTTTTGAAAACGAGATTTATTTAAGAAATTCTTGAAAACTTGAATAATAAAAAAACAATGTCACTGGGGCACATCGTTAAAAACATAAGAACGTATTTGGGCCATTGAACTGTCCTTTTTGACAGAAGAAAGCGTGACGTTTTCGCGGGAGTGGGAGATTTCGAATCAGCACTATAAAGCTGACTGCGGACGAGATGCGCGCGCGCTCGCACTTTTTATCTCAACACTTCACTGTAACTTCACTTGATGCAGATCACTTTTTATTCAATACATTTGAAATGTAAAAGTAAAAACGGACTTACCTGGAACGGTATCGCCATTGAAGCGGATGTCGACCCGATGGGGCAGAGCCTGATGGGGGGTGAAGGCTGCCTTAAAACGCTGTCCGCCGAGACTTCGCACGCTGGAAGTTACCTTTCCGCCTTCCACCAAAATTTCCAGATCACCTGAACCCGCTCCGCCGCCATCAACTATAACAAACAAAATAATATGCATAAATAAAACTGTAACCGTAAAAGTGTCTTTAAACTAATTATAAGAAAAAATACAGGGGTTTTTTATACTTCAGACGGGTTTATGATAAAATTAATTTACGAACGTAGATTTAAAATTTACAATTTTTTGCCTGGTTTAGATTGGATTTTAATTTTCTGAATCTGACCAATCAGAGGGTATCACTTGATTTTGACGTTTCATTAATTCAAATTTTAGTTAAATTTTTTTTCATAATCATGGATTTATTAAATGATAATGAAGAAGATAATAATGTTTAATATATCGGTAATGTTAATCTTCATTCAAAAAACAAACTTGAAACTGACAGCTGACGGTTAATATTATTCGCCTGTGATTGGCCAGATTTGAAATTTAGATTAGATATATAGTCATATTTGAAATGTAAATTCTAAATCATAAATTCATTATGAACCGGCAAAGGCAGATACCTATGTATATTTTATATTTCTAAATCTAAATTCGTAAATTAAAACATCTGACATTTTATTAGACGTGCTAAGAATTTATTTGTGGTATATTGTACTAGATTTTAATAGTAATAGTAATGGTAGGTATTAAAAATGTTCACTTAAAGCCCTGTTCACCTCGCCTGTTCACACAAGAATTCTTTCATGCTTCTAAATTTTGAAGTGAGAATTGCCAATTAAATAGCGCCGCCGCTAAATTGAATCTTCATTAGTCTTAGACAAGAAGAACTTATTCATTGATAAGTTCAAAACAGTGAATTTTTTTCAGGAATCAGAAGCATAAAAGAATCCATGTAAGTATAGGGCTTTAATTTAAAAAATTATCTTAATTTTAGCGAATTTTTCAAAAATTCTGCCTGTTCCACAGCAAACTTTTAATTTTTTTCTTTAAGTATAAAACATCCTGTATAGTGCTTAGAAATATCGCAGCACAATATATTGCACATTTTTCAATAATTAAAATATTTACTGGTAATTTTATTCCAGTTTAAAAAATGCAGTGTATCTTGCATTTAACAGCATTAATTAATTTGATCTGACGCAAGTATTTTTCGCAATTATACAAAAAATAACGGAAATTACAATGAATTTTAAAACAAGGTTGCTACACTTACTTTCAAATTCGACCGGTTGTCCAATAACTCCATCCGGTACAGGCTGCACTTTGACTGCAGTGGCTCCTCCGCCTCTTCCAGTAGTCGGTCTGGGGGCCTGCAGTTGAGATTGAGACTGATACATTTTATTCTCTCCGTGATGGCTGTAAGAATGATCTCTCGTGACGTAGGTCGAGTGCTCTTCTGTGTATTTATGGCTAGAGTCGTGCTTTAACTGAGAGTCTAGTTGGGTATCGGCCAAATTTGCGACCGATTCCAAACTTCTATGCGAGAGAATGTTCCTGGTTTTCGCAATGGCATCCCAGGAATCTCTCCTACCTGTGGCACGATCACTTACAGCTGAGACTTTAATTATTGGACTAGTGTCAACCCCGTCATGTGTGTCGAAACTTTGAGTATTGTATGTTTTATTCTCCGAAACATGTTTTTCATATCGCGAACTGGAAATGTTCCTACTAGGACTTTGTCTGTCCATAAAAATCGGGCTTCTTGTCGGGCTTCTTGAGTCAGCTACACGAAGGGACGACATTTTGTTTGCATAACTTGATTCTTGATCATACAAAGATGATTTGTTATAGTCATGCTGTTCTTGTTTCGTGAAACTTGGACTTCTTGCTGGACTTCTCGAGCCAGTCACACGAAGAGACGACATTTTGTTAGCATAACTTGATTCTTGATCATACACAGATGATTTGTTGTAGTCATGCTGGTCTTGTTTCGTGAAACTTGGACTTCTTGCTGGACTTCTCGAGTCACCCACACGAAGAGACGACATTTTGTTTGCATAACTTGATTCTTGATCATACAAAGATGATTTGTTATAGTCATGTTGATCTTGTTTCGTGAAACTTGGACTCTTCGATTCGTATATTCGACTTTCGGATATTTTTTTGGTACTTAAATGTTCTGTACTGCCGAAACTAGGGCTGGATATTCGTTGGGGACTATTTCTTGTTCGATCCATAAAACTAGGGCTATTGGATGAAATCCTTTTTTCAGCGCCAGACATTTTATGGTAATCTGAATGTTTCGTTTCCCCATAAACTGGACTAGCAGACTGGCGATACGATTGAGTTTTACTCGAATTAAAAACGGAATTTGAAGTATGTAAGTTTGAAGTATTTATATTCGAAGTGTGTACATTCGAAGAATGCAAGTTTGAAGAATGTAAATTTGAAGTATGTAAATTCGACGAATGGAAATTTGACACTGGACTAGGTGTATTTAATCTGCTACTGGAATGGTTTGAACCAGAAGTGGGACTCTGTCTATAAGCTGAAGAATTTATGGGGCTGCTACTACTCGATTTCTTCCCTTTTTGGGTTCCGACTCGCATCATGAACGGTGAACCTTTTACATCATATCCATTAAAATACATATACAATCTGTGCTTTCCGTTCTGTTTTGGTGTAAAATGAAGTCGATAACTAAATCCTGAATTGCCAACGCGCTCAATTCTGGAATGAACTGATTTTTTATCATGAACAATATCTGCATGAAGTTCGCCAGGGACTCCAACTGCGTGGGTGTCAATATCAATTATATGTGGCACGAGGGGCAAAGCACCTTCTAAACCGGTGACATGTACACCATTTGGATCAAAAACGGAACATGTGAAGGGTCCCCCTTGAATTTGTTTACCCTGGTAAGTGATCTCAATGCGCCACTCCCCTGGTTCATCCGGTTTGAAGCTAGCTGTGTTTGTTCCGTCGATAGTAGCCAACGGACATTTCAACGCTCTATTGTGGGGACTATAAGCGGTTACTCGAATATCTTCTGTTTTAGGGGCACCTGTCGCATTGACAAGAACTTGAACGATTGACCCAAGAGCACAAGGTGCCATTCCCGGTGGGGCAACTTCTACCATAGGCGGAAGAATTCTAAAGTAATGACCAGATTGGACTTCTTCTCCATTGTAAAATACTACTATTTCGTGCATTCCTATTTTTTGTGCTACAAATGATCCATTGCCATTTTTTAGTTTCGAAGAGTATACTCTGTTATCTGGTGCTCGAATTTCGGTTGATAAGGCACTGTAGGATAAGTCTCTATCTAAGAGCTCAATCGAATAGTGCATCTGGAAAGAAAATAGATTGTCATATGATATAGTCTATGTTCAAAATTTCCTTCCATTACAAAAATGGTTAGGCAAGGGTTGGTTTATTAATTTACGTTAAACGAAAACCAGAACGAACCGCAGTTATTTTAGTTACTTTGGAATCAAATCTGAACCCATTACAAACAACTAATTGAATCCTTAACCAGTGCCGAATCGATGGTTGTGAACCGGTTTAGATCAGTTCAAAATATTAATTAAAATTTGTCATTTTTGAAAATATTTTTAGAAAAATTGTAGTTTTTCTTTAATTTCCTAAATATTTTGTTTGATCATAGAATTTTTTGCAGTTTAGTTCAAATTTTTTAAATTAATTGATCCTTTACCCGAAATCGGAACTTAATCGCTTTCCTGAAAACAGATTACCGATTCATTTAAAAAAAATTTAAACCGGAACAAAACCAATCCACCTGTCTGTTGTTAAACTATACTTGATTTAAAAACTAGGAAGAGCCATCTGAAGTGGACAGCTAATATGATCGTTTTAGATTGGCACGGCACAAACTTTGTAATGTAAACAAACGAATGTTTTATAGGAGGAGTAAAAACAAAAACAAAAGTCTGGTGATATTTCTATGCTTGTGATTGGCTGGAATACAGCCGATTTTACACAACATACCTAAATGTCAGATTATTGTGTTTTGTTTATATTTACTGTAAAAATGACATTTTTTTAAAAATTCAGTCTACAAGGTGAATATAATTTGAAATTCGTTCTAATTTGACATCAGTGTAAATAAATAACTTGTTAATTACGGTTCAGGTGATTTGAGATTTTAAAATTTGAAATTAAATGGGGATGAAAATTCTAGTGATATTTTGGAATTTAAAAAAATGTAAATCTGACTTGTTTTTACTCCTCTTAGTTTAAAAACAGACTATAGTGTAGGAGTGGTGTATTTTTTTATGCAAAAGTAAATTTTGTAGTAAATATGATATAAATACGACCTATTTACAAATGATTCAGTACAAAGTGCTAAATAAATCATTCCAGGGCCATTAGTGAAGGGTTTGAGAATGTCAGTTAAAAGGTCAAAAAGTCTTACTGGTTCTCCAACTCGTCGAGATGAAGATTCTAATCTAACAACAATTAGATCATGCAGAGGTGGCCTTTCGGGAATCCACTGGAAATGTGCAGCGTAAGCCATGACACCCAGATGTTCTACATTCTTATCAGCCATGTCTCGCGCTGATAACACAGGCTGCACGCCAAGCTTTTTTCCTGCGTTGAGAGCTTGGTTCAAGTTGTCTTCCCAGTGGTTTGGATCTGTGCGCAGCTTTTCTGGAACCGGGGCTGAGCCTCCTAGGGAGCGGATTACTTCAGAGATGGCACGACCGTCGTTCCAATCCGACTATTCAAAAATATAAATTAACACTTATTTGTTATTCTTGTTGTTTAAAACTTACAGTAAAATTTTTTAAAGGTCTGTTCAGTCTTGAGTTGACCCATCGTAATGTTGCGTGGAAGCCAGGTGAACCAGGTTTCATGAAATATGATAAATAGGTCATTCCTGAAAGCTCATCTAGCCAGGGGGATGCAAGATATTCTGGTTCCAGAACTGCAGGTATTCCAAGTTCTTTTTGAGCAATGGACATTGCTCTGCGACAGTTTTCAACGGAATCATTCTTATCTGAAAATTACATCAATATTTCATTATTTATACACCATTTATGCAATACTAAAATCTAGGCTATAGAGAAAGATTCTTTATTACGTATTAGTAGCTGAAGAAAACAAACTTGATTAATAAAAAAAATCTTAATAACCGATATTATATATTTTTTTTCGGAAATCGCAGATTATACTAAACATTAAACACAACATAATCACGAAGTTGACACAACTAATAAACTAACTTTAACTTTACTAAATGCCCACATTAGCTATTAAATTCGTTTTTAGTAGAATTTATTTTAAGCGCTCTGATTGGTCGACAAAAATTGGTGCTTGAATGAGTCTCATTATTGCACGATTTCATAAGAAATATAATAGCTCATTTATAAATTACAATATTTTAGTAGCTGAGTGCCCCGCTAAACAAGTTAAGAGTGAAAATAATATACAGGGTGTTATATAAGTATACCGCCAACGCTTACATGGTGAATAAGGAAGATTCAAGGAGTACCAAACATTATTTTGTATCCTCAGTGGCTTCATGAACCCGTAAAAGAGTTATTAAATTGACCAATCACAGCTGATTGTTAAAATTAATTCAAAAATTTAAATCAAGTAGGGAGTAAGTATTTTATTTGCTTTTTATTTCGCCGGATAAATTTCTGTTTGTATTGAAACCTTGTTGCCTAGCAATTTAGAAAGAAAAATTGTTTAATAAAATCACGACACCGTATGGCGTCTCAAGAATCTGTCAGTTTGTTAAAATTTTGACATTTTCACACAAATTAGGAGATCATTAGAGCGTCGTACAAGACCTTGTTTAAATCAAAACGTTGATCGATTTGAACATCTGTTATAATTTCGTGTTTATTTTTTAATAAATCTATTTTTCCTTAACTTTTTATTACTATGATACGACACTGATCTAAACTTCAAATTTGACAAGTAATAATTGACAGTAAACATGTTACTTGATTCCTGATTTTTTTCTTAAATGTAACGATTTAATTGGACGACTTAAAAGACCACGTGCACCTAAACGAAAGACTGCAGAAATGAAATAACAGTGAATTACGGTTTCATTTGCTCTTTTGGCTCAGCAGTTAAGCGTTGGTGGTATACTTACATAACACCCTAATTTATATGATACAAGAAAGTGTATGTATAAGTAAGATTTTAAAGCACGCATGACGGGTTTAAGAACACGACGCGAAACGGAGTGTTTTAACGTCGCTAGTGTATTAAAAGCATTTAGATACGTGTGTCATACGAAAAATAAAGCTGGAAAACATAATTTTAGATTTAATTCATTTTATAAAGTAGTCTATGTGATGTGTCAAAATATCGTTACCTAGGAGATTGGTTACTATTATCATTGTTGTTGCTTAGCAATAACCTCATTCACATAAGCGTTTAGTGTGAAGGTTTATACCGGGAGTTTTTTTTATTAGTAAACATAGGGCAGGTCATTACCATAGTTACAGTGTTACAGAATGACAGCAATGTATTGGAGCGTCTTTTTTATCAGTAAACATAGGGATAATTACATACTAAAATAAATATACATTAAAGAAATGATAAATTATGTATTTATATTTTCTACACTTAAGAACTAGGTAGATACCTACATTAATAAGCTAATGAGAATTTTTTTAAACGAATTAAATGCTCAAAATTGGAACCATTAACTTCTAAACAATATCCTAAACGATTATAAAAATAATTTATAGCATTTGCTGGGGAGTAATATTTTGGAAGCAGCACTAATTCAATTTTTTAATTGTTCAACTTTCATTCTGTCACCATTGTATACATTATTTTTTAAGTGTCTACCTAGTTCTTAAATTCTCATTAGTTTAATGTAGGTATCTACCTAGTTCTTAAATGTAGAAAACATAAATAAATAATTTATCATTTCATATTTATTTTCGTATGTTAATTATCCCTATGTTTACTGATAAAAAAAACGCTCTAATGCATTGCTGTCATTCTGTAACACTGTAACTATGGTAATGACATGCCCTATGTTTACTTATAAAAAAAACTCTCTGTATTTAAGTTTAAGAAACACGGCATTCACATATTGAACTTAAAATAGCTTTAGTAAGTGGTAAACAAACTTAAAGTTTGGATGATTCAAACTTTAGTGTTAGAAATTGAAAAGTGCGGATGCTTGTATAGTTAGGTACATGAATTTAAACATTCTTAAAAGTAAACATAAATGTAAACCTGAAAGCTTATGTGAATGAGGCTTTAAAATGCATAGCGAGTTTTATGGTGGGATTCTGTTCAAATCTGTAGTTGCTACAGATCTATAAAACTGTAAATATTAAACAAAATCGCAATGAAATTTATAAGCATATGAACATTTTCAACAAATATTGATGTGATTTTGTTCAATATTTAAAGATTTACAAATTTGTAAAACTTACATTACTTTTGCGATTATGCACCATGTACGAATTTGCGTGTTTTAAACATAGATTATGATGCATTAAAATTAAATAGCCCATCGACAAGCTTATTCATAATATTTTTTGTAACTTACTTAATGATTTCCAGTGTGGGAACAGCCCCGGACGACAGTAATCAACCAAAGCTGATAACAAAACTCCAGAGTTCCAATCTGAAGTAAGATTTGAGACTTTACATTCTGGCAGGACGGCTTGTAACCATGCCAACATGAGCTTCCGTGGGGGGAATTTAGATCTTCCGATTTGATACCTCACAATGAGCGACCAAATCAAGCCCAGGATTAATTTCAAATTTCCGTTCACAATGTCAACGTTTCCTGCAACAGAAAGATGAATTAAAGATTTTATTATTATATAAATACAAAACATAATTGTTCTATTGTATGTATATCTAACGAAACAAATTTTCAAGGTTTTATGTTTTACGTTTGCGTGGTTAATTGCTAAGCTTAATCAGTTCCCTTCATGAATGCAACACTATTATAGGTCTAAAAATAACAACAAAACCTTGGTTGATATATTAAAGATTTGTATTGATTTGTAGCAACAAATGAGTAATAGTGGATATTAATTTGTAACAATATTAAAATACAAGTTGGTACTTTTATTGCTATCAATAATTAAGAAACAAGCATTGTTAATTAACTTGGCCTAGTTCTCATCTTTAAAATATGTTATCCTCAAATGTCGGAAATTGTTTTACGTGGTATACAAGAGGTACAAGATAATTGTGTTAGCAAGCAATTTATTTAATTAAATGGTGAAAACGCCAGGTTCAAGTCTTAATGTTTTTAGTTGTTTCACAATTTTGTAAATGATTTCAAATTACCTTATCGAATTGAGCCTTCAAAATTGATTACATTTTTAAGATTATTCAATCCTTATTTGCGAAAATTTTTAAAGTAAAAATATTTGCCGATCGCGCATTATTTAAGTATGAATCGTTATATTATATATTTTAGCCATGGTTGCAGAGACCTGGCGTAAAATTTTGCCGCCTCGCCAAATTTGAAATTAATCGAAAATATGCGCCACAGGCGAAATTTTTTTTGCTTGAAGGTCAAATACCTTTAAATTGAAAGTTACATTTTTGTAAGGATAGGTAGTTGCACTCTTCACCATAAATATGAATGCAATCTGCCTGCCTTACAGAAAAAAATTAATATAAAAAATTGTCATGTCACAAGATTCATTATATTGGCAATAAGTATTCAAGGACAAATAGGTACCTTTAAGTTTAAAGTTACGTTTTTGTAAGGATAAGTTGCACTCTTTACTAAATATAAATGTATCTTCCTGCCTTACAGAAAAAATAATAATATTAAAAATTGTCATGTCATTATTATGGAAATAAGTATTTTCAGTAGATCCCTAAAACAAATTAAAACCAAATATTGAATAAGAAACTGTATAAATTCCAAATTCCATGTACCGTTAAATTGAATTGAAAAATAAGAATTTCAAATTCATTGATAGCTTCAAAACAGTGAATTTTGTTTTTCAAGATTCAGAAGCATGAAAACCATGCAACAGATTTGCTCCCAATTATACAGAATGGTAGATTTTTATTATAGTGGAATCCAACCACTTCGACCGATTCATCTTAGTGCAGTCAGAATTTCAATCCGTGCGATGACCTAAGCGGCAACGGAGAGATTATTTATGCATCCGCAGGGCTACATTTAAGACGTTTAATTGGTCAGCTTGAAACGCCCGATTGCAAGATATTGTACGAATATCAATTTAAAATGTAGATGATATCGAAGTAGGTATCGAATTATCCTTTGTAGAAACGTTGAGAAAAATAACTTTTATTCACAATCGGTTGATAATATGTGCGTTTCCAACCTTCTAAACAGTTGGGAAGCGAGTCATTGTTTACTTTACTTCCCAGCTAGCCGGAAAAAACTCCCCGGCTAGCGGGGAAGTGAGCGTTGAAGTATCAAAACAAATTATAATAAAACTGTCATAAAATATGAATAAAATGAATATTTAAAACGGGCATATCAATAACCAATTGGATTGTGAATAAAATAGTATACATACCTCGCGGGAAGGCTCATTCCAGCCTCGCGTTCATAGATGACTTCGGTGCAAGCACCTCAGTCATCTAATGAAACGCTCGGCTGTAATGAACCATTTCCCCGCTCGGTATGTAATATACTATTACCTAATTATAAGTGCTACCTATTTTATTCTCTACTTCAAAATAATCTACATAAAAAATAAAAGTACTTTTTCCACTCTTCCTGGTAGAAAAATCCACTCACTTAATTTTTATAACTAATTTATGAATTAAATGGCCCAGTTATCATGCTACATGATTTGATTCCATAGAGTAGATGGAATGTCGCGAAAATAAGAATGAAAATCCCACGTTACACTGACTCCTTGCATAATAATGAGACGCGTGTAAAGTGTGGGATGAGCTGCACACCGCGTAAACCGAAATAAGACAAGGCAGCGGACCATACAAGGTTGTCATGGTCGTCGCTTGATCTTGTATTGAAGTCGCCGAGAATTATACCGAGGTTTCAGAAATCTTGGAACTTGACACATTGGAACTAAACACTTTTTACCTTATTTAGCGTAAAATATTCTAGATTACATATGTTTGAATTACTTCATGTCTTTTAATAAATTGTTTCCGAAAGTTTTATATTGTCCGAAGTAATAATGGATGTAAAGGATTAATAAAAATGCTCCTTGACACAAAAATATTCCATAATGATAATCTTTTGTATTGTTTAATTTAGGTATAAAAAGTGATAATTCATATACAGGATGTTATGTAAGTATACCGCCTGACGAATTCGCACGGGGATTCTTTGAAGATTCTACGGAGATTCAGAATCCTGGAAAAGGAGTTTTTTTCTTTCTAAGTGTTAAATGCGGTGTCGCTAAATTGAATCTTCAATGAGTCTTGGAATGAAGAATTTCTAATTTATTGATTGCTTCAAAACCGCGTAATTATCACTAGAAAGAAAAAATCTTCTTTTTCAGGATCCTGAATCTCCGTAGAATCTTCAAAGAATCCCCGTGCGAACAGGGCCTAAGGAAGATTCAAGGAGTATCGCACAATTTTTTGTATCCTCAGTGGTTCCATTTACCCGCAAAAAAGTTTTAAAATGAACCAATCGCAGCTCTTTGTTCAAATTTATTTAAAAATTGAAATCAAGTAGGGAACATTTTATATTCAGCGGTAATATCATCATAAGAGATGATAATTTTTGAGAATTGTTTTGTCGTTTCCACGGCAACTTATTTCTAACAATTTCACGACACAAAACATCATTCGACAATTTCCCGAAACTACGTTTTTCGTGATGATTTGTGGAGTGAAATTGCAATAATAGACAAAAATTCTCTCAAAAAATAATTATTATCTCGTATGGTAGGTATTTAGCAAGAATATTTTTCTTGTTAAAAACACTACCAAAACGGCCCATTTTGCAAAACATTTTTGACGTTTAATTTTAATTTAATCTACATAATATTATGTTGTCAGATAGATACATCATTTTATATTTTCTATTCTATTGGTTCCATTACGTCATCATTACGCAATGATTGGTTAAAACATCTGTCAAAAAATATTCCGTACAATTGCCAAATTATTTTTTTAAGCAGTGGCCAATGGCGTCAAGAATCTGTCAGTTTGTTAAAACATTTTCACACAAATTATGAGAGATCATTAGATGAGCGTCGTTCATGAGCTTATCTAAATTAAAATTAAAACGGTGATCGATTTGAACATCTGTTATAATTTAGTGTATATTTTTTAATATATTTGTTTTTCCCTTAACTTTTTACTACTACTTTGGCTCTTTTGACTCAGCAGTTAAGTGTTGGCGGTGTATCGGCGGTGTACTAACACCCTGTATCTTGGTTTTATTTATATTTATTTATATTCTTCACATTTTCCACTATGAGGCTGCGTATCTCAATAACTAAACGAGATAATAAAATGCGGTTTGTGGCATTGTGTATTTTTCACTTGAATTGACTTGTAACCAAATTTACAGAATTTAAAAAAAAATTAATGAAAAAATGATTTCCTTCGAAATCTCATAAACGTTAAGAGATACGCGCTCATATAAGTAATTCGACGCGAGGAATTTTTAAGGTATCGAGGGAAGTTGACTTTTGGCTACCCAAAATTTTGAAAATTTTACAAATTTTATAAAAAAAATTATCTGATGCCGTGTCATAATGACAACATTATAAGCCTCAATCTGAGGACCATAATAGAGTTCATTAAAGGCCAAGGACCATAATGAAATGACAAACTCGTTACTAAGGCAGTTTCAAAAATAGCATAGGTACCTGATTTTTTTAGATGAAATTTTTTTGTTTTTTTTACTTTTCGACAAATTTACGTAGCAATACTGATCATAACCAATCATAGTGCACGTCGTGTTATCAAACTCGGCTTCGCTTCGTCTGATAATCTTCACGAATAGTACCATAATGATTGAAAGCAAATAACAAATAAATTACCTTTTTGGTAGACTCAATTCTCAATTTTTGAAATCTCAACAACTTTTTATAAAATAATAATTGATGTTGTTCTTTTGTTCGCGCTATAAGAACTCAAATTTTTTTTGTTGAAGATGATTATTTTTAACAAAAACGGAGACAAAAACAAGTCTGTCTTCAACTCTTTAGTGTGTTCAGTGTGTAAAGTAATTAAGTTATTGAAAATGATTTTTTTAAACTCAATTAAATTACTGCACATTCATCAGACTGTAAAAATGTTATTCTACTTTAATAATAGACGCATTACAATAATTACAATTACTTCTTTAATTGCTTTAAAATACAATATACTTCAGTTATAAGTTATAAATAAATTTTAAAAACAGAATATTAATGGCTAGACCTCCAGTTCAAGGAACGGTATAAATGTTAAAGTAAACATGAAAACACGAAACTAATAAAAATTATATTTGCGTTTACTTTGCGCTAACTGTTTACACAAGATGACTTCACGAATTAAATTTCTACTTAATTAGAAATACCGTCACAGTGCTGTCATCTGACACGAATTTATAATAAATGTTGTCATTGAGTAAACTTAACATTTCAATATCCACACCAGAAAAAAATAAGTAAAAGAAATAAGTACGTTTATGCCAATAATAATCGTTTAATTTAATTACTCATATAAATTATAATTATTTTAATAACGTACATAAATTCCACATTAGCCATACGTTAAATAGCAATTAATAATAAGTTGTAATGATAACGAAATTTCTCTACATTTTTTATCGCTGATTATAAATTACAATTTCTATATTTGTCAAACAACAACCTACATAATGTTGTCGTTATTTTGAATTCTAAATTTATGTTAACGAAGGCGTCTGTTGTGTCTTTATTGTGTTAAATCATGTTATCGTTACTTAAGTATAATACAGTCTAAAGTGTAAATTAATTAGAAAATTATAGTTTTCATACAGTCAGCTAGCGCGAAAGTTGTTTTAATAAGTACCTATACCTCACTTTCATATTAGAAATGATAGCATGTATGTCACAAGTACTGCAGTTTTTTCTTTATATATGGAAGTTTCTTACATAATAAATTGGACCGCATTTTTACATTATTTATTCGGAAATTATGACCACCGGAAACCATTCGCAACAATAATTATTTATGAGTGTTGTCAAATGTTTGATAACTTATACATTATTTATAATATGCGATAAGCAATGCTGATTTCGTTATTTCAAAAAATTATTGATTTTTAAGAATGTCATAATTTAGTATATTACCTATTTATAATTACTTAAAGTTCTCCTAATTACATTTTTGAATTAAGCGCAATAAAATATTGAAAAATACGATTCTTATTAGCGCGGGTATGTTTTGAAAATGCACACCGGAAGTGCCTCAGATTGTTGTACACATTCAAATTTCATTTGTTTTCTAAGCTCATAAAATGTACTTGCCTATGTTCACAAGCTTAACACCGTCTTGTTCAATGGCATTAAGCGCAGCTGTGACATTTTCCAAATAATGGTGTTGGTTGACAGGTCTCTTATTCCAACTAGGCTTCAAAGGTTTTCCCTGTAAAGTTTCGACAAGGGCGCATAACCTAACGCCGGAGCAGAGGTCTGCAGAAAGATCTGCCACTCGCATATTAGGCGGTAAATTTTCATTAACCCAGTTTCTGAATGTGTTTGCTTGGATCTCCACCCACAAGTCTTCATTGCCTTTGATTTGCATCCCACGGGCGGCATGTCCTTCAGGACTTCTGGCCAGAAGACCACTATGAGATGTCTTCGCATCCATAATCAAGTAAGACAACAATCAACTCTGTATTAAAATTCAATAAGTCATATCTATTTTAAGAACAACTCAGTAATCAACACTGCCACTCTCATATTATTTTGTTAAACCACTTGTTGCCACTTTTGTTTTATGAAAAGTTTTTGGTTTTCAAATGTCTTGATTCGCTGTAATTAAATTGCACATGTGTTTACAGCGGTGTTGAAGTGCACATCTGTCTTTCAGTATGAAACTCGCAGAACTGAATGTTCTGTTTCTGTTGTCTACCAATGGCACCATTGCGTAAGATCTACCTGTATGGTATGGTTACCTGTGTTGTGCTCAGAAGAAAACAGTATTGAGCATGAAAAGTATACCGCACCTGTATGGGCATACAAACTTTTGGAATTGAGGATAATACCGTAAAGTTGTCATTGTAAGTTCTATAAAAAGCTAAACAGTAATTTTTGAAAATAATAGTTTATTAGTTTCAAAATATTGAATAATGGACTAGTTGTATAGTTCTGTAATGTTCTTTATTTTTATCTAAAATGTTGCTTTTTGATGACGCGATCCCCAAAAAATAATTTGTTTTGATTTTTTATTAGTTGTCTACAAGGATTGCAGTTTTGAGTATATTTGAGTACCCCTACCAGTTTTGCACATTTTTGCATTACGTCAGTTTCCAATTATGGATGCTACAACCAGCTGCTAATTTTTTTTACTCTATAGTTATGGATTAAATGGTATAATGCTTTTTAATAGGATTGGTATTCCATTTGTTATTATTATCTATTATCATGATATGTTATTGCTGATTTAGTACTTCTTTACAAGTCGTGTTCAATGTACAGATGACCGATAATACAATTATTTTGCAAAAGACTTCAATTTTAATGTTGCAAATAATTGTTAAAATAATGCGTTTTAAATAACAAATTATCTTATTAATCATGAATGGTTAAGTGACAGATCTAGTTCATGTTTCGGAGGGAACAAAAGTACCGATGTCAGCGCTCTCGTATGTTTCGCGGTACGCCGGCACACTAGGATTGAAAACAAAACACTATCAACTATATAAATAGCAACCTTATTACATGAAATTTGCTGTATGTCATAATGTTATAATGTCATGTGTAATAATTTCTGTATTAATATCAATTTGATTGCATGAGTTTAATATTATTGATGTTTTTAAATTCCTTTACAATGTTTGATATACATCCAATAGATGGTTCTGGTTTCGCCACCAGTTCATGTTCTTACAATTTTTACCGTAATCAACAGAGACAACAAGCGTTAGTAGTGTCTATATATCAACATTTATATAGTTATATTATAATTGTGATTATTGCAATGAGTGTATATACATAATTCCCATTATCAAGAATTCATCAAGTTGTTTAACACTTTATTAAGTTATCAATCAGGTAAGAACAAAACAATGTATTTAAGAACAAATAAAATTGTTTTTAACAAAATACTCATATGTTTTTGTCATTTGTCTTATGTGTTGTTAAGTAATACAAACGTTGTTTGCAGTTTGAATATGCATAAAAATGGATAGTGTTCAAGAAGCCGATCCCACCACGGAAGAGCATGTATTGCCAGCAATTGATACAGCAACTTGTATTATTCTAGAACATGCGTATTCAGAAGATCAAGAGAAAAGAACCCTTAAAAATGAGCCTGTAAATTCTGCATCACCGAGTTCTTCTTCTAATGAAGAAGTAAACGAGGGAAATGTAGAAAATCCTAGTAATCCTGTTGAATTAGAACCTCAACCAGAGGTTAAACCTACTATTAAACCTATAGAAATAAAAGTTGAGCAGGTTCAAGAAAAAGTCAAATCAAGAGAACTCAAGTCATTATTAGATGCAGTCAAGGAATCAAATTTAGATACAAACATTGTACATAAACGACGAAGTATAGAACCACATAGCCATGGCCAGGAATCAGGAGGTAAGCAACGTGCTATGCGATCACAGAATCCAGAATTTGTAGCTAGACATAAAAAATTTCTACATAAAGTTAATAAATTTGAACTAAATGCTGATGGCGTAGCTGATATACAAAATGTACGAAGTGACAAAGATCCATCGCTTCCTAAAACACCAAAAAGAAAGAAAGAAAACTTCGATGACGATGCAGTAGGTGGCACTAGTGTAGACGATGTTAAGAAGAGGAAGTCATTGAAGGTTGATACATCAAATATTAACATGAAGGTAAATTTATTTGTATTACATCTTAATGTTTTTAATATTTTAACAATATTGTATGAAACATTAATTTATATAACCCTAAAAATTAATAGAACAGTTGCGCAATCACATTGTTCATATGGTCAATAAAACCAGGGTCGTACCGAGGGTACAAATTTTTCAATGTAACATTATTTATATTTTTATGTTGTTAATTTGTTTTATTATATATAATTATTAATTATAATCTTTAATTGTAGAAAGACAAAGACAGCTTTTGTTGGCGGTGTCATAGGGATGGTATTTTAGTACAGTGTGAAACTTGCCCACGGGGATACCATCCACGCTGCTTAAAATCACCTGTATATAACCCCGATCGATGGCCGTGCCCAGAATGTCTCGCTATACTACAAGCCGAAAGTACCAAAACAAGGTAAGCATTTATTCATTTATTTATAAATGTAAATCCAATAATAAACTTGGCTTTTAATAGATCTCCAGCAATGAGAGATATGTCTCTAGAACATCTTTGCGAATTACTAAAATATGCGGCAAAACGAATGATAAATTGTCCTGGAGTAAGTTATAAACTTACTACCCAAGGATGAGTTACTAAATACTATGTTTTTTTTTCTAGTCCGAACCTTTTATTCATCCAGTTGATATAAAATCTTTTCCGGATTATCAAAATTATGTCGTTCAGCCAATGGATTTAACCACGCTTCAAAGTAACATTAGAAATAATGTTTATGGAAGTACGGTTGCTTTTATGGCTGATGCTAAGTGGATATTACATAATAGTATCATCTTCAATTCTTGTATGAGTAAAAATTTTAATAACATTTATATGTTCCATTCTTTTTAACTTGTTTTATTTCAGATCAGTCCAAATTAACTTCTGCTGCCAAAAGCATTATAAAAATATGCAAACAGGAAATGTCAGAGATTGAGACATGTTCTGAATGTTATCAAAATGCAAACACAAAAAAAAATTCTTGGTTTGTTGAAGTTTGTTCAAAACCACATATTTTATTATGGGCGAAATTAAAAGGTTTGTAAGTTATTTTTAGATTTACTTTTTTTTCTAATTATGTTTTCTTTAGGATTTCCGTATTGGCCGGCAAAAGCTATGATAACAAATGCAGCTGGTTTAGTTGATGTTCGCTTCTTTGGAGCACATGATAGAGCATGGATACCCGTTAAAGAATGTTTTTTATATTCAAAGAAAGATCCAAATACTACAAACAAAAATAAAAGAAACAATATTGCAGAATGTATAAAAGTTAGTTATTTTAACATAAATATTTTTTTCTTAAATTAATTTTCTTATTTATTATTATAGGAAGTGGACGTACACGTAGAGAAGTTAAAAGAAAAATTTGGAGAATTTTATCACGCTCCATATCGCACACCGTACGACCCAGCAACAGAACTGGAACAATTATCTTTCATGCTTCCTAAATTCGTTCCTTGTAGCAAAGTAATATCGTCGTTCTCATCACTGAAAAAACCAAAATCAGAAAACGTTGAAGAAGAAATTAAAGCTCGGATAAAAAGAAGCAAAACTCCGGAAAGGCGGACACCTGCAAAAAGAAGTAAGTCTCGTTCAAGATCTCGAGCTTCATCATTTACAGGGAGCCATCATGGTGATAAATCAAGAGCATCTTCTGAAGTTCGAAGTGATTTTGGCGACGACGCAGAAACTATGACTACTAGCTCAAAAACATCTCTACTTAGTGACGAAAAGTTGGACAAATTAGATTTGAAATTTTCTTCTCGAGATTTTGACAAATTTATGGAAGGATACGGTACGGAAGATGACGATTCAATATTATTGGATAACGATACAAGAAAAAAAATGATTCATTATGATTCAGAATCTGATGAAGAATCTTTATCAAAACCACATTCCGAAGAAATTTTAGGAGAAATTAAAAATGGAAATATTGAACATTACGACGACAACGATGACAAAACTGAAAATATATCAGAAAGTTCTATTTTAAACCGCGGAAAAGTGAGAACTCGTGGTGGTTATCACAATGTGACCGGAAAACTAAAAGTTCTAAGCAGCCGAAAACGTAGTTTAACAAACAGCCCAACTTTAATGGAATCTCCTGCAAAATTGTCTCGACGCAACAGTGATATGAGTACGAAAAGTGACTCGAGTAGAATCTCTGGAATTTCTGATAAAATAAATAGAGTTGAAGAATTTTCTGATATGTTAGAAGTCTCTTTAGGAAATTCATCGAAAGATGGCGCAACAATTAGTTCATCGGAATCATCACCTCAGGAGAAAAAGTTGCGACCAGAGTTTGTCTCGACTTTTAATAAAGCTGATTTGGGCAAATTGAAGCCTGTTATCCAAGTAAATACTGGAGATTTGTACACGAAAAATAAAGAATTTAGAATTTCACCACAGAGTAAGACAAGTATCGCGGAAAGACTGATGAAAAAAATTACTGAATCTGAATTAACAAGTGAAGTGGAGAAGATTGAATTAGTGAAAAAACAAATTTTGGATAGTTTAGAATCCAGTACAAGTAGTGAACGTAAAGAAAATTTACAAAATAATGCAGATGTATCTTCGTCAGATAATAGTGATGTGAAAAAACTGAAACCAGAAAAATCTTCAAATGAAAATAATGATACTGTAAGTAAAGAAAAATTAAAAAATAAAGAAAAAGAATCAGTTTCATCTGAAGCAGAATGTTCTGATAAAAATCAAAGCGTGTCTAGTTCTACAGAAACTACAAAGAGTGAACCAAAAGCATCTGGGAATACAAAAGATGTAACTAAAAATGCAAGTGAAGAAAATAAAAAAAATGAAGAAGAAAAAATTAAACCTTCCAACAAGTCTTTGGAAACAAAAGACAATAAAGAAAAAAATAGTGTAAAGGATGTAAATAATAAAACAATACTTGGAAACGTAAAAGAAAAAGAAACCTCTTCCGAAAAACAATCCAAAGATAAAGAACTCGCCACCGAAAAACAAATGAAAGAAAAAGAATCTGTTATCAAAAAACACATGGCAGAAAAAGAGCCTACTACCGAAAGCCATGTAAAAGAAAAAGAATCTTCTGCCGATAAACAAGTGAAAGAAAAAGAATTCGCTGCTGAAAAACTAATAATACAAAATGTTTCCGCTTCTGAAAAACAAGTGAAAGAAAAAGTACTTGCTTTTGAAAAACAAGTGAAAGAAAAAGTACCTGCTTCTGAAAAACAAGTGAAAGAAAAAGTAAATTCTGAAAAACAAGTGAAAGAAAAAGTAAATTCTGAAAAACAAGTGAAAGAAAAAGAATTTACTCAAAAACAAGTAAAAGAAAAAGAAACTGTAAACGATAAACAAGTGAAAGTAAAAGAATCTACAATCGTAAAACAAGTGAAAGATAAAGAATCCGTCACCGAAAAACAAGTGAAAGAATCATCCATAACAAAATCTGAAAAAGGTAAAGAGAAAGAGGTAATAAAGGAAAATTCAGTAAAAGAAAAAGAAGTGTTCAAATCTGTTACAGAATCTAAAATTTCATCTAAACCTAGCACTGAAAAAGTTAAGCGTTTGGATGATTCTCCAGAATATCATGATATAGATGAAGATTCGGAAGAAAGTGTATCAAGTAATAGTGAAGATGACGATAGTGAAGAAGACGAGCCATTATCAACTGTAAATAAAATCAAGAAAACACAAGTAAAATTAGTGAATGTATCTGATATAATATCTGGTAAAGTAAGTAATAGTTCTATAGAAAAAGATCAACCAGAACCATCTACTTCTAGTTTAACTACTACGAGTAAACCAAAACCAGTTGAATCTACAAATATTGTAACGGAATCAATTGAAATTAAATCTGAACCTCGATCAGAAGATGAAGAAGATATGCAAATAGATTTTAACAAGGATTCTGATAAACGTCGATATGATGTGACATTAACAGTAGTGGATAAGCAAAAGAAAACGAAGATTGATGAAAATATTGAACCTGGAAAACCAGGATTTAAGATAGTTGATAACATGACAAGAATAATTGACAATGTAGCAACAAATTTCAGTAAAGACTTTGAAAAAATCCGCTCACCAATTACGAATAGAAAAGAAATCACTCTCAAACCTATTTCAAAATTAATAATGTCACCCAAACAAAAAGCGAGAAAATCATTTCCAAATAGCCCTCATAAAATGCAAGTTCCTTTAGTACCGATCAAAAAAGTACCAGAGAAAAAAGATAATCAACAAAAATTAACACAAAATGTAAGTCTCAAAGTTGTTCCCACCTTGCAAAATATTTCATCGCAAATTTCATCACCAACAATAACAACATCTACAACAACAACCGTATCTAGTGCGTCAACATCTGCCAACAAAGAAAATATGGTGTACATTTCACCGCAGTCCCAATCTTCTCCGGTCGTGAGCAGTATGGCTTTGTTGCCACCAAATCAACCAATGACATTAACACAGAGCGTTGGCAATCCGATCTTAGCCATGCTTCATCCTGGTATGCTCATTCCACAAAATTCTATGTCAACAAGTTCGCCTGTTTCAACAAGTAGTTCGCAGTGCGCCATCGTGACAGCAAATCTCGATACTTGTACTTCAACTACAAGTTTGTTTCCTCTACCTCAGACTACTGAGCAAATTACTCATCCAATCATAAGTGATTGCGCTTTACCGGAAACCATTTCAAAAGCCGTTGGAGATTTGCTTTGTAAAGCTCCACCAAAACTCAAACCTAGGCCACCCGGACCTCTGAGCAATTATTACGACGAGGGATCGCCATCATCATCCGGACCTACAACAAATTTAATCAATTCAATTTCACACAGAGTAAGAACTTCATCCAAATTTGTTGTTCAAATTTATTTATATTTTTATTTACAGCTCACAGACTATTTCCGAGGTTTATTAAAAGAAACACTACATGATCTATCATCAATAGGTGATCCGGAATCGAAAATTCGTGCACTAGAATTAGAATTAGAGACAGTAAAGCATAAACATGCTGAAGAAATGCTAGAATTAAGGAAAAATATAAGTTCTATTTTAAAAGATGTACAAAAAAGTATAGTTGAAGAAAAAGCTAAAATCGTTGATGATACTAGAGCTTCATGTGAAGCTGAAAGACTGCGCTGTGTTGAAGAAGCAAAGTCAAAACAATGGTAAGAAATGATCGAAAATAGTTATTTGTTTAACTAGGCAAAAAATAACAGATTTACTGCCGCGGCTAAAGTTTCATAGACGAGGCGCAGCTGAATCTATGAATCTAGCTTTATCTTACGTGAAATGAGGTATAGACAGTTGATTCTTGGTATATATTTCCTTTGAGAATTCCGAAATATTCATGGTTCTATGATTTAAAAATTATGACAAATTGCTAAAAATTTGTATAACTTAATGCTTTTCAATATGTATTTTGATAATTAACCCTGAGGAAGGTAGAATTGCTACCGAAACGTTGGTGAGATTATCCTTAAAATTAAATTGGTTTTTGAAGACTGAATGCTGGTTTATGATTTACGAATTTAGATTTAAAATTTACAATTTTTTGCCTGGTTTATGTTGAATTTTAAATTTCTGAATCTGACCAATCAGGAAATATCAAGTGATTTCGAGGGGTAAATATGTAGCCTTAAAAGTGTACAACAATTACATTTTCTGTAATTATTACCAGTTTTTGGGGGTGATTACATAGATTACACATCAATTACCAAAAAAATGTAATCATTTGTAATTAAGTGTATGGTTACACAGAATTATTGAAAAATTAGTATATAATTCATAAAATTAATGTTTCTACATTTTTATTACATTTAATATTATCTCAGGAGGACCCCCGAGCACCTTGGCCATAGCCTGTGACCAGTGTAGCCATGTAGCATTTGACATTTGTAGTTTGCAGCCATATTGGGATTGGGACGGTCGATTCGTGCCAATATTAATTTTTATAATTTTCATTACTATAAACAAAATTTTATATCTATCTTCGTTTTATATAACTCCAAAATTCGACCATTCCAAGATAGCGCCATGTTAATACAATGATTACATTGAATACGAATCGTAATCACTGTATTCCCTGATTACAATGAATACACCTAATTACAAATGTAAGTGTACAACAATTACAGCTACATATTTACCCCTCGAGTGATTTTGACATTTTATTAATTTAAATTTAAGAAAACGGGTTTTTTAGTATCATGGATTTTTAAATGATAATGAAGATGATTATCTGAAATTTTAATTAATGAAAAATTAAAATCACGTGATACCCTCTGGTTGGTCAGATTCAGAAATTTAAAATCTAACTTAAACCAGGCAAAAAATTGTAAATTTTAAATCTAAATTCGTAAATTAAATCCATCATAAACCAGCATTAAGCCTGTTATTATTTGCCATTTCATTAAAAATGATTTTATTGCCTAGGGCCTAGGCACTAAAAGTGACACTTCACAGACTATCAGCTGTCAATAAAACAGCACTTTTATGGTCAATCGGCGAAAAAAAAATTAAATAATTGAATTTTAGGTGTGCATTCTGCTTGAAAGAAGCTCAGTTTTACTGTTGCTGGAATACAAGTTATTGTGATTATCCATGCCAGCAAAAACACTGGGCGACTCATATGAAAACCTGCTCACAAACAACAGTTCGAAATGTGCCACCAGTTGTTGTTACAACTGCAGTGACTACCACAGTAAATTCTTCGATTAAACCAAAACAAACATATTCCAACTCTAATGTATGTATTTTTTTTAATGAATTTGTGCATATTTGAACCAGATATTGTTTTAGCAGAAAACAGTTTTGAAATCAACAAGAATGATTGTGAAACAAGCCAATAATAAACAAGGTGTTCCCATGTATGTACCAGTGCAGCGGCCCTTGCCAGTAAGTATATAATTAAAAAGATGTAAAATAACAGTATTTTTCTTGTTTCATTTTTAAAATTATACACTTATTAATTATAGGGAAATCAACAAACAATAACCTTAGTGGAATCAACACCAGGTAATTTTGAAATCTTGGGTAATCATGGCCCTATATCGTTAGGAGGAAAATTAGTACCCACAACGACGATCAAAGTGAAACCTGGAAACTTAATAACCGTCTCGTCATCAGCAAGTAGTAGTACATCCACGACAGGCTCGGGGTCTCAAAAAACTATAATTCTTTCCCAAAAATCACAACATATTGCTAACAAATCGACGAGTGAAAATAAAACATGAGTATATAATATCAAGAGTCTGATAAATTTAAAAATCGACATAACAATCGTGTGTAATTTTATAGCCAAGATTGACTATATAGTTTTTACAAATATTAAGTTCTATTTGCTTTTTTTCATGCATTACAATGTAATTGCTATGTACATAAAAAATTTTATTTGTCAAAATAAAAGTTGTTCGTTTCTAATATGGTTTTATTGTTTCTTATGAAAAACAAAAGTACCTTGAAATAACATACCAAATTTTATGAGCTACTAGTACGTTAACAATGTTGGAAAACAATAAATTCTTTAAAATGTTGCCGTGTCATTATGACAACATTATAAGCCTCAATTTGACGACCATAATAGCATTCATTATAGGCCAAGGACGGCAATGAATCCAGGATGGTGATGGTACTCAGTACCATAATGAAATAACAAACAACTCGTTACTAAGCAGATAATATTTTGTATGCAATACGGATCATAACCAATTATTATGGTACATATGTTATCAAACTCGGCTTCGCCTCGTCTGATAATCGCCACGACTAGTACCATAATGATTGATTGTTACAATCCATATAACATAAATAACTTTTATCGAACATTTCGTATAACTTTTGTTGAAAACATTTATTAATATGTTAGTAGAATTCGAAATTTGTTTAACGATGTATTATGTCTAACAGTGTTGTGACGTCACACAGAAAAGTAGGTGGCGGAAAAACATTTGAATCGCGCATTATACAACGTTTAGAAATAACAATAAAACTTTAATAATTATTAATATTACTACTAAATGGAGCAACTAAATGTTATAAATTTGTTTTATAAAATACAAATATAAAATTTGTTTTCTATATAATTTATTTTACTTTACCAATTTGTACTGTATAAATCTATCATGAAGTTATGTAAAAATATACAATGTTTTAAATTTTTTATTATTATTAGTATTAAATAAAGAAAACTTATTTGAATTTTTATTTCATTAATCCTTTGACTATTTAAATTTTCAGTTCTTTGATAATATATTAACGTGAACCTACCACTATTTTCGCGCTATGCGCATATGATGCGCAGGACAGTTGCGCGTACAAAACAAAACATAGTACCAACTGTTTTACCGACGTAGCGCCTTCCTTTCAAGTTTGTAGTTCATTTTGGCAGTATGGGTGAGTACATGTGTATAATTTTAAATGAAAATCTGAATTCATCGGCCGTTTTTGAAGTTATTGTGAAGTTACAAATGATATATTGTGTTTTGAAATTGTAAAGTATTATGCTAAAAGTGATATTTGTGCAATATTTCTTGTGATATACAAAAAGTTCGTACCTAACCAAGTTACTATTTACCGATAGAAACATGTCTTGTCTTTAAACTAAATTTTAAGTAAAGATATTACTGCATAACTAACTCACAATTATATCTTGTATAGTTTTTCTTTAATATATGGTACTAATATGATGATAAACCTTACCTACTCTGACAGTCGTGCTGACGACACATTCCCACAGCGTTCTGAAGTACCAAAATATAACAAAACATCATGGTTTTATGACGAACGATTGTAATTAATACGAATTTTATTATTTTAGGTATTAGCCGAGATCATTGGCATAAGCGGAGGGCTACTGGAGGCAAGAGGAAGCCTCTGCGCAAGAAGAGGAAGTTCGAGTTAGGTCGCCCCGCTGCCAACACCAAGGTAAGAATCAAATTTTTATTTATTACACTAAAGCCCCGTGCACACGTTGCTTTTTTCCCTGCTGGATCGCATGCTCGGAACAGTGGTAGCAGCTAAGCAAGGAACTAAGTTTTGGTGGTAGACCGCGTGCTATTTTCTTTGTAGCTGTCCTCCTTGTATGCATCGATAAGCGTAATTATTAGATTATGTTTTGCACCATTTTGCTCATTCACATACAAAAACAATAACACAACTTCTGTCACTGTCACCACTATCATATATTGTCAACTACATGGCACTTTTCACGCTTCTGATTGGCTTCACGCCTCAGCCAGCATGAAAACTTGAAAATAAAATAGCACGTGGTCTATTACCGAAATACGTCATTTTCTAGCACATTTTATGATCTACTAGTACGTCAACAATGTTGGAATAGTTATTTTGTAACAAGTGTGGAAAATGTGTGATTCTGAAACGAATGCAAGTTCTCCAACACGAGCGCATCGAGTTTCGGAATCATGTTTTCCGCATGTGTTACAAACAATCGTCAATCGTCCACAAAAACATTAAAAATAAATTCATGATTTTGACAGTTTATATGTAACTAACTACTTGGGCGGATTTGCATAGTTTATCTTTAATTTTTAAGCCTCATGACGGTTGTTTACAGCACTAGTGGTAGAATTGACTATTTCCCGCACTCATTTTGAGTGACATAATGTCTAATTTACGCCAGCAGAATTTTTTCCAATTTTTACCAATCATTGTGGTACATGTCATCCAGCAGGGAAAAAAGTACAGTGCACACATGTGATGTTAAATTTTTAGCGAGGACAATTTAGAAACAAGTTTGTTTTAAATTTATTTCTACTGTCCAGATGACTCCGCTTGTCATAGTTACTCTGATGTTAAACTATTTTTTTTGTAAATAGCCACGTTGTTTGTGTTTTGCTAATTGTAAACATTTTACTTAGCTCGGCGCACAGCGTATCCATCGCGTGCGAACTCGTGGCGGAAACGCCAAATACCGTGCTCTGCGTTTGGACCAAGGAAACTTCTCCTGGGGTTCTGAATGCTGCGCCCGCAAAACTCGTATCATCGATGTCGTCTACAACGCCAGTAACAATGAATTGGTCCGTACCAAGACCTTGGTAAAGAACGCCATCGTTGTTGTTGACGCCACTCCTTTCAGACAGTGGTATGAAAGCCACTATATTACTCCCTTGGGACGCAAGCGTGGAGCTAAGTTGGTGAGTCTTTAATTAAAATATACTCCCGCGTAAGCCAAGAGGTCGTAACTTACCGTCAAGACGCAGTAACACTGATGAGCCATAAAACTTTATTTTTATAAATTAGAATTTTGATCGATTTATGTTAATTTTATTTGAAGAAACGTCTAAAACTTTAACTAAATATCACTACTTAAATTGAAATTATGTGTATTTGTTAGACCTTATATAAAATTAGATTTGAAGTGTATCATACTATTATATCACTCCGTTGCCGCTTTGAATTTCTAAGGTCGTGCAGGGATTGAGATTCTGACTGCACCATGTTGGATCGGTCGAAGTGGTTGGATTCCACTATAATAACATATACCATTCTGTAATTGGGAGTAAATCCTGTTGAATAGTTACCAGTTACGACTTTTGGCTTACATCGGCATTTTAGGTATATAATTTTTTTTAAATTTGGTACAATGATGATCAACCTTACCTACTCTGACAGTCGTGCTGACGACACATTCCCACAGCGTTCTGATGTACCAAATATAAAAAATGTATTTAATAATTTTAATTTGTAATGATGATCCACATAATTGCGTGTCATATGAACACCTGATTAGAACTTATCCTTGCTAAGAGTCTGAACTAAATTTTCCCAGTAATTATTTATTTTATTTAGTGTCTAGTATTTAAAAATTATTTTTTTTAGACTGAAGCCGAGGAAGCTATGTTAAACAAGAAACACAGCAAGAAAGTTCAAAAGAAATACGCCAACAGACAACGTTTCGCTAAGGTCGAGCCCGCTATTGAAGAACAGTTCCAAACTGGAAGACTGATTGGTAAATATTTTTTCATTTCTTTAAAAAAAATTATTTTCATGATGATACATCCAAGCTAAGGGCACACCAAGTGAGTGAAGTTCGTTTTGAATGAAACTCCAGTGTCCGGTGATCCGCTTCGTCATAGTTACGCTGATTTTCCTCATGAAAATATTTGACAGTGTTTTGTTTTTCTGTTTCCTAATTTTCTTTTGTTTTTACAGCTTGCTTAGCATCACGACCTGGCCAATGTGGCAGAGCTGACGGTTACATTTTAGAAGGAAAAGAATTAGAATTCTACATGCGTAAGATTAAGTCTAAGAAAGCTAAATAAAATGTAAAATTGGTGTGAAATAAAGACCTGTCACTCCATGTATTTGTAATTATAATTTGTTTTATTTACTGATGGATGATTATTTATAAAAAAAACTTAACTGGCAGTGGAATTTTTTTATTCTTCATACATTTGTACATTATAATTACATATTTAATTTAATTGTGGGCTATAGATACACAACTATCACATTCAGAGTATTACAGTTTTAAATTACATTTCTTGATACAAAATAAAGAAACTATAAAATAAAAACAAAAAGAATAATGGCAAAATGAAACTATTTGAACACTATAGTACAACGGCAGAAACAGTGGCAGGTATGTTGCAGTGAAATTACAAAATATACTTAGATCAAGCGCGGTTGAACCACATAATCACCCAGTGGTTTTCAAACTTTGTGTTTGGTACTGACACTTTCTAAAAGACACTAGCAATGTCATTACTATTTACTCCCATATTTTTTATGCATTTTATTGTTGCAACATTCGTATTTTTTATAGTTGCATTATGTAAAATAGTTGCATCAAATGACATTAATGACCAAAATATTATACACTGAGTTTATTTTAACGTGGAACATGGGATTTATCATATCCATGGTTACGAATTTGACAGCAATGTAAAAGCGTTCTTTTTAAAATGAAACTGAATAAATTTGTTAATTGGTGTCACACTTCTAGGACTTGGAAATACGATTTATACTTTGAACAATTTAAAGTTTATGTTCAAAGCGTCCCTTGGAATTATTGCAGCTTCCCAAATAAGAATAAAAATAATAATACAGTTAAATTAATTCCCTATGTTTCGTTTTAAAAAGAACGCTCTAATACATTGTTGTCAAAGTTGTAATCACGGATATTATGAAAAATCTCATGTTTAAAATAAACTCACTGTATAATATTATATTATACTTTCTTCACTCGCGCTTGTTTAAATCGTGTGTTAAAGAACGAAAATTAACAATTAACTAATCTTAAAAATACGTGGCACAGAACTTAGATTAACGTGTATTTGGTTATTCTTGCTATTGTATCCTAGAATTAATTGGATTTATAATTTTCCCCGCTACAAGTGTGACATCAAGCTCAGAATCCATTACGAAATATAAGAAAGGATGCGTCGCTTTAAACTCCACAGGCCCGTATTGATAAAGATTTCCTGAAACATAGAAAATGACAATTATATTGTATTCATGGTGTGAGGATAATTTAATTGTGACAGCAGCAACAATATTGCAACACACGTCGAGTTAGATTAATTGTTAGCATCGCAAGTAGTGTAAAACAAACGTTTAGGCGTTCTTTTCATGTTGCGATGCAATTTGTTAGGGCAATTTAAGCAACACTAGGCTAAACAATACGGACAATTATCTCGGGAATCCATTGTAACGCTCGATGCTACAAACTCGTTGTTGAATTATCTGCAGATCTTTACGCAATTTTAATTTTCGCACAATTCAAGGCTGGCCACAGTCATTGGCGTTTCTGGTTTTAACACATATGATGATTCATTCATAACATATATTAACCATTGAAATTCTCCTTGAATCTTCAGTCCGTGAATAAAATACCAATTTCATTATTTTCTTGCCGGTGGAGCAGCTATTAGGCAAATACGAAAATAGGCATGCTCACTTAAAGACATTAATTACATATTCACTAAACCCTTGTTCACACATGGATTCTTTGAGGCTTCTTCATGCCTCTGAATCCTAAGAAAATGAATCATGGTGAGAATCGTCTGGTATAATACCGGCGCCGCTAAAATGAATCTTCAAAGAGTGTTGGAAAAGATGAATTTGTAATTTATTTATTAATTTATACTTTGAACCAGGATATCAAACCGCACAAAACAACGGTTCAAGTTCGGTTTGCAGTTTAGACTCTGTTACATGAGGATTCTTTGAAGATTTTTTCAAGATTCTGAATCTTGGAAAAAAATTAATTCACTGTTTTAAAGTAATAAATTCCTCTTTTTCAATACTCATTGAAGATTCAATTTAGCGGCATCTAAATTTAACAGGTAATTCTCACTAGAATTATTTTTTCCAAGATAAAGAATCTTCAGAGAATCCTCGTGTGAACAGGGCCTTATAGGTTTCGGATTTGTTCCGGTTTTTATATCCATTCTTGAAATGAACCAGTAACAGTTTCAGTTTTGGATTAAAATATATGTCAAAGAAAATAAACTATTGAGAATTTTCATAAAAATTTAATCATTTTGACGAAAAATGTTAAATTTATATCCATCGGTTCGGCTCCGGTTATGAGTTGGCCAAGTTATTTTTTAATGGTTCGTTGGTTCGCTAAAATAGCTGTAGTTTGTTCCTGCTTCGGTTCGGTTCGAGTCCCTGCTTTGAACACTAATTAATTTCTTTTTTTCAGGATTCAGAAGCATGAAAGAATTCTCAAAGAAGCCATCTATGAACACTAGAGCTTAATTTAGGTAATTTGATTGTTTATATTATATAATATAAATCCAGACTCAACTCTCTACAATCAACAAACAGTACTCGTGCGTAAATGAATTGCTGGTAACCGCACATACGGTAAAATACGAGTATATATTTTTTCCAATACTCATAAGTAGCATTAGTTGGAAAAAATGGTCTTGTGTAGAATGAGCCCTTATTCTTTATTATATTTTCTTGCGTTATTCACCAGTCACATATTAATTTAAATTTATTAAATTGAATCTAAAGTAATTGAAAAACGAATGCTTGTCTTACACGACTCAATTTATTGACCAATAATTTGATCAAATTTATTGTTTCGAAAAATATATCGTGTTCTAATTCGTCACCAAAAACAAGAAAAAATTGACCAAGTGTACGAATTACACACAACAATAAATTCAAAATAAAATTGACGATTTATTGTTCAATAAATTGAGTTGTGTAAAATAGGCATAACATTGCTCATTATTTAGGATCGATATTTTTTGATGAAAGAAAATGATATTATAAGCTTACTAAGCCCTGTTCGCATGGCGATCTTTGGAGATTCTACGGAGATTCAGAATCCTGGAAAATATGTTTTTTTCTTTCTAGTGAGAATTATCTGTTAAATTGCGGTGTCGCTAAATGAATCTTTAATGAGTCTTCGAAAAGAATAATTTATAATTTATTGATTGCTTCAAAACCACGTAATTATCACTAGAAAGAAAAAATACTTCTCCTTTTCCAGGATTCCGAATCTCCAAAGATCGCCGTGCGAACAGGGCTTTATGCCCATTAATCATGTTAATGCATTGAAGTTTCTTTAATTTGAACATTCCGTTAATTCATAGCAACAATAACATAGTTAGTAATGCAACATTAATTCGTCATTGTTAACTGTATTAAATTCCATATTTTGTAATGTTTATTAAATTTGCAAGGACGTTACAAATAGGCTATCTTTTTCTGCGCATCAATTAGTTTTTTTACCGGTTTCATGCGATTTTACACTTTGATGTTAAACTTGAGAATTTGCACAAAAGACAAAAATAATTACCTTTGATCTTGATAGCTAAAATTTTAATGAATATAAATTGCTTGTGAAATTTATAAATATTTAAGATTTAGCGATTTGCGTGACAAAGTGACGCGCTTTTACGTTTTATTTCAATGCACATCTTCGTTTTAATTGTTTAATTGAATAATGCGAAAAGGAAACATTTATTTCTGGAAACAATTGCATATTTACCAAACATTAGTTCGCATTTAGTTAAGTTGTATTAAATATCGTAATTTACTTCTAAATAATCATTCTAAGTCTTAGGCCCTTTCACACACAAGGATTCTTTGAAGATTCTTTCATGCTTCTAAATTTCGAGACAAAATATCCTAGTGATAATTTTATGTCAAATAGCAATGCCGTAAAATTAAATCTTCAATGAACCTTGAAAAATTTCATTGATAGTTTCAAAACAGTGAATTTCTTTTTTCCAAAATTCAGAATCTTGGTAGAATCTTCAAAGAATCCTGGTGCGAACAGGGCTAGATGATACAAATTACAAATTTTGCCGATAGATTGTGCTCCGTGTATTAAATGGAGAATATTTGGTACAAATATCGACATGATTTGAAACGAATAAAGAGAGATTTTGCAATACTCACGGTTTTTGTTGATCATTGTTGGATCCATGTAATTTTTGATCATAACTGTGATGGCCTGTTCAATGTTGGTGACATAGATATCTTTGTCATCAGTCATTGGCGAAAAATCGGTATGGCGAGGCTCGAATATTTGCCGGATTCCAATCTGAAAAAGGGTCACGTATTGTAATTAACGGGACCTTGAGATGAAAATTAATCTGTGATTTATAGAAAAATATACGAGATTCGAGGTGGATATTACACATCCTGATTCATAGTTACGTACTATAATTACCGCTATTGACAAATGAGAAATGATGTTTTCTGCAAATTTGTACATTTTGTTTATTTAATTGCTTGCTATTTTTATTATTTGTGTTTTCGGGTAAAACTAGAACCTATTATTTCCGCTCTTTAACTCATTTTTTACCTGATGAATTAAAATAGGTCAATTTATATCTTATTATCACATCTCTGACATTGACAATAAAAATAATTAGATAAATTAAATCTTTGAATTGTTGGTGTTGTCTGCGTAATTTAGTTACAGCGTTCTCTTACTGGACAATTTCAAAAACAATTACTTATATTAAAAATAATACATTCATTATAGTAACGATTGAAGTGAGTAATGTGATATACTAAGTGACTTTTTAAAATTACTCAATAGTAAATGTTTATATTTCGAGTGATATCACCACAAACATTTTTATGTTTTAACGATGTATTCTTTTGAGTATGTTCTCACAATTATTCATTTAAAATTTGCATGTTATAATAAACCAATTTTAACCAACATTAAACATAATAATTAAAATTGATGAGCAGTCGTTCCTCAATTGAGTAATGCAGAATAATATGAATGGATACTTTTACTAATTCATCCCAATAACAAATAATTTTCAGAACACATTTATGTAATTAATTATAATAGTGTACTCCCATTTTGTGCTTGCGTAATCATAATAACAAAAGAAAGCGGTAGTGTAAATTAATTTTCTTTTCCAAAGGAATACAACATTATGCACGTAATTGTAGTGCATCTAATATTAAACTGGTTCGCATGGATTTATAACGACCAGTAATGATTTATTATCCAACTTAGTGGCATTGAAAGTTATATAATTAATTAATTCACCTTATTTGTGAAATTGTTCCAAATTTGAATCATGTGTGTAGTTGTTTAGATTATTTTTAGAATCATTACTATGCAAAAAATTAAACAATAGCAATTTATATAACCACGAGCAAAATAACAAATTGTCCAGTCCAAAATTGATAAAATATTACGGTATTTTTATCATCTTCTAATCGTTCTATTTTTCTGTTAAAGATTGACAGTGACTGACAGATTCCTAATTTGCGAGACAAAAAACCAAACAAAAAATGATTTAATGGTTTCAAAATAAATTAATTGCGCTAAATTTTTTGTTAGTAAAAAATCTTATGGCAATGACACTCGGGCATTCTTCAGAATTTTAATTGTTGCCAGCGCTTATAAAAAGGTTGGTTCAGAATAATTGTTCTCGGAATTCATTCGCATAAAATGGTCAATAAAATTGTGGATTGTTGCGTAAAAAATATGTTGTTATAGTGGTAATCTTCAATGATTGTTTACTTAAGAATAGCTTTCAAGCACTAATTTTGAATATCATCGTACATACATCCGGTGGTAATAAAAAAACTTACCTTCTGTAATGACGATGTAAGGATCACGAACCCACGAAGCATAAAACTTGGGATGACTGCGCGCACATACGTCGGCCTCATATGAGAAGCGATTTGTTTCAAAGTCACAACGTTCCCGATATCACAGATTAATTTATCAATGCCTTCTACATCCACAGGCAACACAAGAAGCAGATAATATTTCGGACTATCTAAGGGGAACCTTAGAGCTAAAGCGTTTAAATTATGCACATAATAAAACGGTAAAACTGCGTCATACGTCATGAAATGCACGTGGGTTTCTTCATATTTTCCATTCACAAGAAAGGTGTGTTTATTATTTAATGGTTCGTCGTACAAATCTGGAATTCGATCGTCGTAATATCTTGCGATTAAATAATCTACGACTGATCGACCCACTCTTCGTAATCTAAACGTTGTTGTTTCAACTCCTTCAGTTGTTGTTGTACCCGCTTCTGTTGTTGTACTCGGTTCTGTTGTTGTTCTAAAAGTTGTTGGAAATGTGGTTGAAATAAAATTTGTTGTAGGAAAAGTTGTAGTTTCAGTTGTTTCCACACTTCTTGTCGTTCTTGCTTGCGTTGTAATTGTTTCTGTTGTTGTTTCTGGCAGTAAAGTTGTCGTTAGAATTGTTGTTGTAGGTATATTTGTTGTTGTAGTAACTGGCGGAGTTGTTCTTCCAATTTGTTCTGTTGTTGTTATCATTGTTGTTACTTCATTTGTAGTAGTAGGTATAGCTGTTGTTGTCGGTATTGTTGTTGTTGAAGGCATTGATGTTGTAGTAGGAACAGTTGTTGTTTCAGGAATTGTTGTCTCAGTCCTCATTGTTGTTTCATCTTTCATTGTTGTTGTTATGATTGTTGTAGGCATTGTTGTTGGTGGCAACGTGGTCGACATTGTTGTTGTTTCTTCGGTTGTTGTTTGCATTGTGGTAGTTTCCGTTGTTGTTTCTTCGTCCGACATTGTTGTAATGTTGCTCATAGGTGTTGTTGTTTCTATGTTTGGGTATATAGGAGTGTTAAAAGAGGTCATGTCAAATCCATAAAATCGTAATATTGATTGATATTCTGGTTTGAGCGTAACTTTTTCGGAACTTAATGATAACCCGGAAAGGAAGCCTTCTTGGGGAATGAAGTAACTCTGGAAAGAAATTAATTTTCATATTACAACTTTAATTAGATTTGTTCACAAAATGAATTAACTTGTATCATTTGAAAGGAAACAATAATTAATACTTAACCAATTATTTTGAAATGCTATAAATATGCATTTAACTTTGATACTAATTAATTAATATTTGTGCAATTTTTTGCAATTAGGTAAATTGCTATTCACTAGCACCTATTAATTTTTCAGGTAAATTAAATCTATTAATAAACAACATTAATTATTCTTCCATTTTCTTGAGCGATACTTATAAAATAGCGCCTTATCGAAATTGAAAATATTCATAGAAATAAAGTAACTTTTTCAATTTTTATTGGTATGATTTTTCAAAATATTATAAATTTGTGTACTTTTATACAGGGTGAATCACAACATTGTGCATATATTTTAATGGCAGTACTCAACGACTCTCTAACCGGGACTGAAAGATTTTTTCAAAATTCACAATTATTTTAATTACTAGGGTTTTTAATCAAAGAGTTTTAGGTCATTGTTTTCAAATGGAATTTCATAAATTTACTATTCTTGTATTCTACCATTGCACGATTAATTAAAATTTAATTTTAATTCATTCATAGTAAATCAGATATTATCCATTATACAATCAACGAGTGTTTTCAAAAATGTACTTCTTGCGAAAACTGCCCTTAAATTGACGAATTAAAAAAATCTGTTTATTTCATGATTAGTGAGTTGAGTATGCCATTAAAATATATTATGCACGAAATTGTGAATCACTCTGTAGATCTATAGCATTTTTACAAAAATTATTTAAAAAAAATTTCTTCAATCGTAATATGAACATTGATATTTAATTTTTAGTTAGAATATGTTTAAAATTGTCGCATTAGTTCAACAAAATACTGTTTGTCGCGCAACTGCAACAAAAACATGAAACTATTAAAAAATGCCTCAAATTGGCTTCAAACTACGATTGTGTACTTGTACTTGATTGTGTATGATGATGATAACCACGATTTCATTGAATTGTTATAAGCACGGCAAAAAATAATTTTAAAAGTAGTTATTTTTGACGTTATACGACTGTAGAAAAAATATTGTGTGCACCTCGTCGCATAAAGCTTGGCGAGTCGTCGATCTCGGATTCGCCTCGACCGAGCAAATATCTCACCGTGTGCAACAAACAATCTAACCGTACTTGATACACAAATAACTATTTATGAATTGAGAAGGTAAAATTGGCAATAACAAAATTACTGATTTCTCTGATTTCTGCTAATCTCAAAGATTTTCCGATTGTCAGACTTCCTCAATAAATCATGGTGGAAATTGGCACATTCTCTAATGGTCACGTACCCGTAAAAGCCGATGAATGTCCCTCAGACCCACTCGGATCACATCCCTGTCAGCTGGGAAGCCGCCGCATGTCTGGATCTCTATGGCTGCTCTTCCTTGTACCCCCTCGAGCAGAGCTGTTAGAATGCTGGCCACTCCATACGGGGACAGGGCTATGTTGTTTTCGTTGTTTGTGTTGTGAATCTGGAGAAATTAAAAGAATACAGAAGGAATCATTTCATGATAATTCCTGTTTAAGGCATATCTACCCTACAGTAATGCATTAGCGTTTTATGTTGCAATTCTGTGAAAATCTGTAGTTGCTACAGATTTATAAAACTGTAAATATTAAACAAAATCGCAATGGAATCTATAATCATATGAACATTTTTGTACATGTCAACAAACATTGATGTGATTTTTTCAATATTTACAGATTTACAAATCTGTAAAACTTATAGATCTGCACAGAATCGCAGCATTAATGGACGTTTGGTTTTTCCTTCTTCGATTTTGTGATTTTCCATTTATTTTCTTTTTCTTTCTACATTGTATTTTGTTAAACCATTTAGGAATATATAAATGTACTATTAAATTTCTTTCTCATTATAAGTTTACTTCTGATGATGGCATCACAGCCGAAATACGTATAAAGTGTTAAATAAAATAGTTTTGAAACATATAACCGATTGTTTTATTATTATCCTGCATTATCGTTTGTTAATATATGTAAAAGCGGTCTAGGAGTTTATAAATTACTTATGTGCCTATTTTTAAAGATAATGCAAAATTTCAAAGATTAGCTTACAGATAAAGAATAGAATAGAATAATAGAATTGTGCATTGTTACATTTTCTAATAAAATATGTATCATACGATATTATTAAGTTGAACATTGCTTGAAATGCACATTTTTATTATTATTTCATATTGCAAATATCATGTTTAAAAAAAAATTAACCTGGCATGAATCTAGAGTTTTAATTTAAGAACACATCTAGCGTATATTTTCTAAATGAACATTTTCAGATACATAATAGAGTATATTATACAACGACGCTATAATGAATGCTATTATTTCCGAAGATGAAGTTTGTAACATGAGCGAGCGAGGGTTTTAATCATCGGAGGGAATAATAGTCATTATAGCGAGTTGTATACTGTACTTTATCTACGACTAACGCATTAGTCATTACGTACAAGATTTTAATAAAATAAATACCAATACGCAAAAATTTTGACATTTCCAAATGTCAATTCTCTATCACTATAGTTACATCATTAAACATAACAACTTGTTTTCAATGTTTTCTAAAAATAATTTTCACAGAGAAATTGATACAGGCAAAGTAATTTTCTGATTGGTGCAGAGGAGGGAATATTGACTATTATTCCCTCACACATTTAATGTTCATGTTATACATTAGTCGTAGATAAAAAGTATTATATGGATCATTGCTAAAGTTTAGTATAAATCAATTAATTTGAAAATTGAGTATTTTCAATTTGAAAAATGAGTATTTTTTTGCTTATTTTTGAGCTACTCTTATGCCATTTTTTCGCAATATTTTTATATTTGGGATAAAATATTTACAAATATACAAAAATAAATCATATTTCACTAGCTACAAAAATTTTTGGAAATTTTTAAAAAACGTGGCAGGTATAACGTATAAGTGAGAATTTTAAACCTATTAAAATTGTATTATTTGTTGTAGACACGTTGATTTTAAATTCAGTTTTAAATCTACTGCTGAATATCATTTTCGCACCATTTTACGACTAGAACATTAGGAGTGGACTGCCCTAATTGGCTAGCTGGTACACCTACATTTTTTACCAAATCGTTAAATTTTCATTGAAAAATAACAGAATTCTTGCAAAAATTAAAATTATTTACTCGACAAATTTGGGTTTGAAGGATATTAAATGTTAATTTTGATAAACGGCAATTTTGTAAATGTTACAGTATGTAAATATAATTTAATTCAAAATATGAAGGTTGTTCTAAACGTGTTGCAGTGATAAAAATATTGATTTGTAATTTACAATATTCAGTCATTATAAAATATATTCAATGCAGAATGCAAAAACTCCACGCCGGTGAAATTGACATTGCAACAATCCATTTTCCGCGATTCGAAAAAAAAACTAAATCCTTGAGAGAACGAGATCTATGTTTGATTGTAAACATTCCACATTTTACGCAATTCCACTGCGTAAAGCGTAAAGCCACATTCACAGTGCGTTATTTGGTGTAATTCGTATCACTGATGAAAATTGAAAAAAAATACTTGACTGTCCACAGTTCGAAATTAGAGTGTAGCACAATCAAGACAAAGAATATTCAAACGCTTTTCAGAACAAATCAGCTGTTTATATTACTATATTTACTTTAATTGGCTCTTAACAACTTCACAAATGTCACCGAAATTTGGTGTAATTCGTATGACTGAAAATTGAAAAAAAAACTTGAGTGTCCACAGATTGAAATAATTTGAGTCGTAGCACAATCAAGACAAGAAATATTCAAACACTTTGCAGAACAAATCAGCTGTTTATTTTAGTTTATTTACCTTAATTGCCTCCTAACAACTTTACAAATATCACAAAATTTCGGACTGTCAATAGTTAGAAGTTAAGCCGCATTCACAGCCCGAAATTTGGTGAAATTTGACGAAATTTGAGAAGTCTATCATATGGCAATGTGTACTTGCGTTCACAACACCAAATATCAGTGAAGTAATGTTCGCACGAGGAATTTTTGAAGATTCTACGGAGATTCAGAATCCTGGAAAAGAAGAAGTTCTTTTCTTTCTTTTTAGTGAGAATTATCTGTTAAATTGCGGTGTCGCTAAATTGAATCTTCAATGAGTCTTGGAAAAGAAGAATTTATAATTTATTGATTGCTTCAAAACCACGTAATTATCACTAGAAAGAAAAAACTTCTTTTTCGGGATTCTGAATCTTCGTAGAATCTTCAAAGAATCTCCGTGCGAACACATTTCGTAAAATTCACCAAATTTCGGGCTGTGAATTCGGCTTTCTTTACAAATTTATGCAAATGCGGCTTTAAACCTAAACTTACTTTTAGCAAATTCAAACCCAGATCGTTGACGACGTCCACCATGACGTCCTGGGGAGACCTGGTGTCTTTTGGGGGATGCCACGTCCTGTCGTGGTGCTCGAAGGCCGCACACACCGACCACAACACAACGTGGATGACGACACTTCGCACTGGCGCGAACATTCTAACACGATTGACGGTTGCGGACTGGGAACTGCCCGCGCTGTGATGCTGTACCTGCCGCGGAATTAGTTACCTGAGGAAGCCAATGTCTGTTTGGTGTCTAGATGGAATGGATAGTGGCTGATGCACTTGCAGATTTGGAGGGGAAGAAAAAAAAACAAAGAAATTGAGTATTATTTAATGAAAGTTTAGGAGGTAATAGATGAAGTACATTTTCTTGACTGGTGGTAGAATGAGGATTGGAGAAAAAATTACTGGGATGCAGTCAACAATAAAATATATTATATTATAACTACGTAAGTAGGTTTCGTTGAAGGGGGACAACATTTTTATTGTGATATTTTTTTGAAATCATATTATTTCAAAATATAATAGTATATTGCCAACAATTCCTAATGTTTTACAATGCTTATCAATGATATTTTCATGTATAAATTTAAATTTACCATCTCCTGAGGATGACGTATGTGACGTCGAAACTAGCCGATTGAGAATATATTTTATTGTTGACTGCATCCCAGTAATTTTTTCTCCATTCCTCATTAGGAGGTAATGTTTATTATACGAGCCGCAGGCGAGTGAATACTTGACAAATTAAATTCAAATAAAATAAAACACTTTACCTACGACTATATTTATTACACATTGGTGTAGACTTCTTTTCGACATAGAAAATATAATATTGAAATTTTAATTTTGCTTTTAGTTTATACGTATTGATTTTAGAGCCAAACTGTAAATAGGTACAAAAGATGTTCAAAATGAAAAACTGCATCCAACAAGCTCTTATATTTATTAATAAAAATCGAGCCTGTAACGAGATAAACGCAAATTTTCCATATTTGAGCTGTTTACAACAGTGGCGGATCCAAGAGGGGGTTGACGAGGCGATCGTCCTCCCCCCTTGAGAGAAGTTGTTCTTTAAAAGATTACCCGACAGCTGACAATTTACAGATAAATATAAATCCCAATTTTCTTCTGATTTATTTCTTAAATTTGTTATTTATTTTAATTTCTACTCGTGAAAGAAGGTAAAATATGTGTAATTTGCCATCTATCGAAAAACTTAACTTTTAATGAAACTGCCGTTGACATTGAACCCAAAAAAATATCTGTAATCAACATGTCAAACTAAATATACCCTTAATTTATGTAAGTACTCATAATTATGAAACATCCTGTATATGTCTATCTATTAAGATTCTTACTCTTACTCAATTTAGGTGTGGCAGCCTCACATACTGTGAATGTGTGAATCATTGGTACTTATATAAATAAGTATTATAAATTCAATTTGAGATTTTGGTCAAGAGGAAGTTATATTAGTTGTGCTATATTTACACAATGAAAATAAATTAATGTATTATTTAATAGCCGTAGATAAAACTTATTTCGAGTTTCATTAGAATACAGATTTTTATTATAATACAGATATAGTTTTAATTATTGTAATATATAATGAAAAAAATTTAATTTAGAGAATGCAATAAAAGAATAATTTAATATTTTTTGGGCATGGCAGATATAATAGTGCAGACAACTAATGTATAATAGATATTAATACTTAATACACTTGTATTAATTATATACGATGCTTGCCTTGGCTTCACTCTCGCGTATTAATAGCAATTAATTTTAAACTCTTTGCACAATAAATTGGTTGTCACTTACTTTAAAGTTACAATTTTAAGTAACAAAATCATAGATGTATTTCACTACGTGCGTTTGCCGCCACAACGCGATGAAAAATGTTGAAAAAGTAGGCCCCAGCAATGTAGGCCACTAATATTACTACCGTGTATTGCTGTACACAATAAAATTAATGTAGATATAATAGATTTTTTTCTTGATAATTGTTTCCTTAATGGTGAAGAATTAGTTACTTATCGTTTATCGATTATTGAATACTTGAAAAGTGTCACAAGTATCACAAGTTGGTCTGTATATATTTGTCAACTAGTTCATCTTTCCGGTTACCTTCAATCACTAATGCATTGGAATGACAACAATTACCGTACTAGCAAGGACGTTTGTTGTAGTGCACATAGTTACACTATCAATACGAATTTTTTGTAGTACTTTATCACTATTATTTAAAATACAATGAGTGTTTACATACTTATGTTATTCGCGCGAGTATTAGAAATACCACGGTCATTTTAATAATAAAGTTTAATGAAAAATTATTTAGTTTCCCAAACTTGTTAAACAATAAATGCTTATTTTGTATTGGTTATGCCTAGGCCAAAGAAGTTATTTAATTCGGAACTGGTTTAAAACTAAAAAGAACTCTGTGATAATGATTGCTTGAATAATTCGCTCATGTATTTATAAAATGAGAGTTCCTGCAGCAAGTTATGTTTCGCGCTCAATACACCTGCTTGATTTTTGCGCGCTGTATTTTGATGCGCGCGCACATGTGTAAGATGGCGATTGCTCGGCTCACTGATTACAGTCAATTTTAAATCCGTAAATTTCAACTGTTATAAATGGCTTAATCAGTGAATCTTGTATTTTATGTAAATTGTAAATAGTTTCTTGTATAGTTAGTGGTAATATTTTAGTGTTGTGATAAATCCGTGTGTGATTCAGTTGTGATTAAAAATATAGTGTTTTTTGTGTTTGTGAGGGAATTTTATAACTAGCCGACGCCGTCGTATGTACGTCAATTATTTGCGATAATACACCTTTTTGATGCTTCAAAGGTGGAAATAATAAGCAAAGGTATAATAATTGTTGATATTTCCATGACAGAAAGTTCGGCTCATCCAGGACAGTGATGTTTTCTTTGTGTCTTGCTTCTGTCAAACCGCTTGGCTGCCATTTGTTTTCATGCCGCTGTAATCTGAAATGTCATCTTGCAGTATTTTGCACCATGAATGTTATATTATTTACCTTCCACTGCCAGCGAACAAATCTAACTTATAAAATGTATCCAAAATCCAACCTGTACATAGCATCGTTTCTTAGTATTCCTTTACTTAGTTGTTATGATCTGATATGTCATTTGACATAACAATAATGATCATTCTCTCTGCCAAAAACCTGATAAAATTCACTTGCTCAAGTTAATTTCTTGGTATTCTGTTATTATTTACATGTAAATTATGGTCTTACATCGATTTTCGATATTTTGTGGAAGTGAAATGATACAAACAAACCTCGTTATTGACTGATGCTGAATGAACTTTAATTTATTTTTCAAGGCAAAGTGGGTAGTATTTTATGCTTTATGGAGGTAGTGGAATAATTAATCGATAATTATAGTAATTACAAATAGTTTAAAGCACAATAATTGATAACGTATAAATTGTTGCAGTGACGGTTACATCAATGAAGTGGTTGGGTGGTGGAGGAGATGGGCCCGTAGTGGCCACCGAGATGGAGAATGGTTCTAGAGGACCCCAGCGTTCACAAGATGATGCAGCAGTCGGCTACGTTTTCCAACGACCACCAGATCCAGAATTCACCCAATTCGACATGAAACAAGGCCGCTGGGCCCTTGGAGATGACACGATTGTTGAAGTAAGACTCATACAAGTACTCACTATAAGCCTTAAACTAAATCGTAACTTTGTTTTAGAATCATGATAAATGGAAGTATCCAGTCAATTCTAAAGTGGCTACACCCACCAACAGTATGTCAAATATGATTGGTGTTCAACCACTTGCGCCAGGAGTCTACGATGCACTACAAGCTAAGGCTTTGGGCGCGGAGCACCTAGTTTACCTACCAAATCAAGTCAATATGCAGGGCATTCCCATGCACCAGTATATGCAGCAGAATGTTCTACCACCTCAGTCTCAACTTCGAAGCCAGGTTAGTTGAGCATGTCCTTTTACAAAATATAAGTAAAAGTCTTATCCAATTATAAGTATAAGTGGTTAATTTAACCAACCAGCGTTCAACGTTCGCACTTATAATTAAAATTGGAATTTTGTGGCAGCGCTGGTGGCTAATTTAGCACTTATACTTATCATTTTCGTAGATCTAAATGTGAATCTTCCCAATTATAAGTGTTAGTGGCTACCAACCAGCGCTCAACATTCGCACTTAATTGAAATTGGAATTTTGTGGAAACACTATTATTTGGTAGGTCTGAATCGGAATCTAGCTTGAAGCTAGATTCAGATCTGCCCAATTATAAGTGTTAGTGACTAATTTAACCAACCAGCACACAACGTTCGCACTTATAATTGAAATTGGAATTTTGTTCAAGCGCTAGTGGTTAATTTAGCACTTATACTTATAATTTGGTAGGTCTGAATCTAACTTTAGCTTAAAATTAGATTCAGACTTTAGCTTAAAATTAGATTCAGAGGAATTATTGTGGAATCGCTGGTGGTTAGCACTTATACTTTCTTATAATTTGGTAGGTCTTAATACTCAAACATTGGGAGTATTCAGTGAATTTAAAAGTAAAAGTTAATCAAAACTGAAATTTTATGATGTTTTGAATAGTAATAAGGAATAAATTTAGGCTAATAATAAGTTGTATAAATATAATAGCTATTTAGGTTTATTAGTGGTTTAATTAGATCAGTCAAAAATTTGTTAGGGCAGTACTTTTAATTAAATTATTTTAACGAAAATTATTCGCATTTCAACCGTATTATGCGATTAATTAATGTAAGGACGTATGTCTGCATCTATTATTAATTTAATAATGATATTAAATACAGAACAAGAAGGAAATGTAAATTGTAGCAAGTTTGACGTTTTTGTTAGTAGGTGGAAGCGTCGGTAAGATAGGTAACTTTCGCGCATGCGCACGCGTGCAGGCTCTTTGTTTGGCTTGGTTCGGCTTTCAGTTTGACGCCGCACCTCAAAGCTGAAGGATTGTTTTAAACAAAAGTCAGAAACATTAAAAAAAACAATAACCGTAGTACTTATAATGCGACAAATGACGAAATATTAACGTCCGACGAAGTTCGTTACTAGTGTTTGTGTCAGAAGATCGTGTTTGGTTTATGCGTAATTGTAAATAGTGAGCAGTGGTGATCAAACCGTGTTTAGTGTGGATTTCATGAAACCGTTAAATGAATTCATATTTGGAGCCCGTGATATGAAGGATATGGGACCAGACATGGTAAATTTACAACAATTATTCTATTCGCTCGTATTCTTGTTTACTCCAGCTTCACTATTCGAAACAATCACACGTATGTTGCTATAGTAACCGCAAGTTGTTTAGCGCCATTTGCGATGTTCACTTGTCGTACATTAAGGGTGTTTGTTGCGACTGCGATAGGCATTTGTTTTAATTTAGAATTTGAGCAACAGGTTTAGTGTTGCTTTGTTTCTGGCCAGGTATGGAGGCCATATTTCCAGGTGCGCTAGGGTAGTCCGCACCCTCGGTTCTAGGAGCGGCACACTGCGGGGACTATGGGGCGTGCGAGGTTGCCACAACTTGCCAGCCACATTGTTTATGTTATCAACTTCTGTTTTCTTTTTATTTCTTAGCAGTTTATCATCACAAACGATAAACTCGTTTGTTTATGCTAATATTTTTTTTACTTCTCTGGTATTGTTTACTATAAATTTTAATAACTTTATGGTGACCTTAACGTTTACATGCGTCAACTATTGATGAGGTAAATGACATTTTCGTGCTTAATTATCACATTAATTTGCGTCTTCTTATTTATAATCCCATTAAATTAAGTATTTGATATTTTTTATTATCAGTACAAAAATAATACTGTATAATTAACCGCAAAAAGATATTACGGTATATCGTAAAAATACGTACATATTCGTAATTTTTTTAAATTCTTGCTTTACAGCTTATGCACATGCATAAACATCCATTCTTTTGTTCCGTAAATGTTTTTTGTTGTTGAAAATAAAGTAAATACAATCAAAATAATGGTTTGAATATATAATATATTTTGTTGTTTTTCAATTGAAAATTCAGCATAAATAAACATCAATCATATGAAATACATTACAATCGAAAAGTTAAAGTAACAAAATAACAGCGTTGTATTGTCATTTCAACACTCTTTTGTCATTATCTTATACAGGGTTCCGAGAAAACAACTGCTTGTTTGCATTTTGTATATCAATTATTTCTTGGAACACCAATCAGGTAACTTTTTGATATCATGCATCCCAGTAGGATTAAAATTGCAAAGTTCTATTATGCGTATATTAGTTATGAACTATAAAAATTTATAGTGAAATAATTCTTGACTGAATTTGGAATTTGAAGAAGGAAAATAATGGGTGCACCAGTCACTGTGATTACTATTATGCTTCTTTATTCATAATGTCGACGTTTCGGTCTTAAATTGAGACCTTCCTCAGGACAAATGAATTTTACATAATATTGTCAATACAATAATTTACAACCGTTCTTGTATAAATAAATCTTCGGTACCACGCGGCAAACTTGAGACTTTTTTAGTTTTAAAATTGTTATTAAAACATTTGAATTAAACGGAGAAAACTGACAGCAATGTCAATGTCAAATTATTGTATTGACAATATTATGTGAAATTCATTTGTCCTGAGGAAGGTCTCAATTTAAGACCGAAACGTCGACATTATGAATAAAGAAGCATAATAGTAATCACAGTAATTGGTGCACCCATTATTTTCCTTCTTCAAAAAAAATAAAAATTTATAATTTCAAAAATGGTATGGTTTATACGAACGAGGTTTTTTTCCTTGTCGCGGAACGATTGTTATTCATAAATGGCAGCAAGGTTATTGCAAATTTAAATAATAGGTTTCACGAATTAAGTTTCGGAATTTTTTCACGACGTTACGCAATTTTGAGCGAATTAATCTACGATTATTTCTTCACGTTATTACCTATCTTAATTTATTTTGACACAGTTAATTAACTTTACTTTACACTTGTGCTAAAATTTGTTCTTGAGTTGAAAAAAATGTAAAAATATAAATATTACTCACTATAGACAAGAAAAAAGCAGATGGCACTGCTAATGTAGTCCGTTTTGTGAATACATCTGTCATCTATATTAAATTCCGAGTGAAATTCAAAATAAGAAGGTATAAGTAATGTTAACGGAAATGAAAATGTTTGCTGGTGTAAATTCACCTCTCATCTCGACCAATCAGATTCAAGAATATCATCGCCCTATCTTATCCAACGCTTTTTTCTTAGCTGAAACGAGGTATAGTTACTTTTTAAAATCAGTACCTACATTGTCTAATAGAACTTCCTGTATGATAACATTATTCAAAAGAAATAGTTGTAAATAACCTACATTAATTCACAAAAATAATTTTTTTTTGATAACTGTCAGTTGTATATTTACCTTATAAAATAATGTTTTATTATAGTCATGTAGTCGTAGATAAACTCTACCTACTCTTAGTACTCACAAAAATATTTTAGTCATTTTATGTAAACTGTAGAAGAAGATATAAACGCTGTGTCACTGTCACCAAGCCTGTTATAATCAATTAAATTTTACGTATAGTAAAAAATTTTAAACAATCATGGATTACAAGATACTGAATTACTGAAGACTGAAGTTTTATACTCTAAATGAGTATAAATAATGATTGTAGATGACAAAAATATAATCATTCATTTAAAATATAAAATATTGTGATAAATTTATTATTTATCGAAATATGCTTCTGGTTTGTGGATTGGTACCACAGTTTAATGAGTTCTTAAAATAAAAAAATTGGTTGTTAAATGTTTGATATTTTTTGAGTTATCGTCAATGAAAAATTGTATCATACGGGCACACGCACAGACACACACACACACGCACACGTACATCATTTAAAAAATACTTTATTCGTATTCTATGGATCCTAAAACGTGCTTATACACTAAAAAACTCACTCGAAAATTTGGATTCATCACAATACCTCCCCTTATAGAATATAAGGCCGGAGGTAAAAAGTATTATGCTCGAATGATTAACACACAAGCCGCATAATATGTTATGTTATTGCTGGTATTTGTGAAACATCAAATTTGTGAATTTATTCCCCAACAATCTGTAAGATAATTATTCGAGATCACCTTCAAACTGAATGAAAATTAACATTTGAGTTTCATCAGTCAAGTAATTAAAAGTTTTATGATTAAGTTATTCCAATAGCAGAAGTTTGACGGCTAAATCAAGGCCTTCAATTAATTTCGTATTCCGGAAGACTTGTCTGATATCCGTTTTCGTCCGTTTTGGCGAACGCAGCAGGCGTTGGATCGAATCATGAAGAGGATGTTTGATTTTTTGCGATTGTTTTTTGTTTTGTTGCGCAGAGCGTCGACTGTGACGTTTTGTGTTGAGGTGGTTGATCGTCTAGTTGGCCGTGACTGTGTCGAGCGAGATAAACGAAGCTCGACTCACACTGGGATATTTACGCAGCGTGATTCGTGTATTTTCTATTTGGTTTGATTGTATCACTACTTGATGAGTCGATGACCGAAAATTTTATGTTGTCAAGGATTTTTGCGATGAATTTACATTATTTTTACGAAATATTCGCGAAAAAACATGGTTTGACATTCTTCAATCAATTTTGTCCGTATATTCAAAACTCATGAACGAGTAACGACAATTAATATTATTATTTGTGAGTTTTATTTATGAAAATGTGCTTAATTTTAATTTCAAACCCATGGAAGGAAGATTACTTGAAATATACAAAACAATAAATTCATTTTAGTCGATTTTACTGCAAGTATAAAATTAGTTTGTTATTGTTTTATAAAAGCTTAAAATATGTTTTATAATGTTGAAAAATATCAATCGAGGCTGTGCGGGTCCACAGCTGTCTGCATAATGACGTATGAACCCGAAGTTCAGTGGTTCAAGTCTCTCGGCCGACAGTGTGCACATGATTGTCGATATAAATTGTAAAAATATCTTGCGCTTATATCGTACTCGGATGCTTCAAGCTGATTGCTTGATCGTCTGAAATATAGTCCTGGTAGCATAAGAATTCTCCGCTGCCGTTTTGAATTTCAAAGATCGTAGCACGGATTGAGGTTCTGACTGCACTACGACGAATCGGTCTGCTTCAAGCAGGCCGTTAGTTCTGGTAGAACAAGAATCTCTCCGATGCCGCTTTGAATTTCGAAGATCGTCGCTCGGATTGATACTCTAACATCTAACTGCACCAAATCGAATCGGTGACGCTTCAAGTAGACCACTTGATCGTCTTATAATTTATAATGTAGTCTTGGTTGCATAAGAATATCTCCGCTGCCGCTTTGAATTTCAAAGATCGAAGCGCGGATTGATATTCTGACTGCACCAAAACGAATCGGAATCGGTCTAGAAGTGGTTGGATTCCACTAACATCTACCATTTTATAATTTGGGAGATGGAAATAAATCCTATTCAATGGTTACCTAATAAAAAACTACGAGTTATTCAAGGTTTATAAAATTTTCTATATTCATGCGTAGAGCGTAGAAAATTAAGTGTGTTTGTGTGATAAGGTATACAATAAGTAATTTGTGCGGCAATTAAGAATTAAATAATGTGGGTTTTATCTTCTAAACATAGCTTCTAGGACTCCAGATAAAGCAATAGCAATAAAGACGAGATTAAGGTTAAAGCGGTACCAGTAACAATAAAATAAATGAATTGCCACAATTCGTATATAACTCGTAAACCAAATAGAGGTCTTACTAATGATTCTCTAACTGCATACTTTGTTGTTTGGCCCACATTATTTTTTAAAGAAATATCTCGCACAGAATATGAACCATAAGTATACCAGTTTTAACAATAATATTGCATAGTCTTATAATTTTTTTATATTGAGGGCACATGATCCAATATCTTTTTCCATTTAGTCTGTAGCCTCTCGCTATACTGGATTAATAAAATATGAGATGACGAAGCTAGAGCCAGAGATCTGGAGCAAGTGAGCAAGATCGATAGGTCGAGGCTGGGTCGTAGGTCGAGCGGTGTATATTGGAGGTGATAAACCATTTACGAATTACAAATGGCCCGAAAATTGCTTCAATGAGGTCGCAGATTTACTTGCTCTGATGTTTCCTTTCAATATCAATGTACAGACATGATTCAAACATTTTTCTACGAACATGTTTCTTAGATTAAGAGGCCTCTTCTAAAATCCAGCACAAAACGTACTAACGTAGCGAGTGTTTTGTGGCCAGTGCAAGAATGGTAAAATTGTATTTCAACAAGGATTTATACTTAAAGGATCAATTAACAGTTGTGCCTTTTTAAAATTTTAATAAAAAATTGCACATGATTATTAAAATTCCGCAAAATTCATAAAAATTTTCAATTTATGTATACTTTACACGGTTATATATCCTGATATTTTTAATTAAAATTAAAAAAATCTGACGTGGCCATCACACAACCTTCCGCCATATCTAGACTTTCAACAGAAATGTATGCGTGCAATCCGGTGCTCATTTAAAATATACAAATAAAAATCTCAAATATTCAAACACAGAAATTTGCATCACCTGAATAAAAAGATTCATTCACAGGAAAACTCTGCTGTGTTGAAGCCATTGTCCGTTCAATTACTACATTTAATATCTTACTTAGGACTTATATAGCGGTAGTATGCCAACTTGTCACCCGTCTCACCTGTCAATATTTTTTACGCAGAAACAAAAATCAACCGATCATGGATTACAAGATATCAAAGTTTTATTTGATAAATTTATTTTTTAAATTTTACTGCAGTTCTTTAATGCTACCAGATAAAGACATTTTTTTTTATAACGTAAGTTGCAAATAACTTTTCCTCTTATTCTCATTACAAATAAATACTATATTTTTCCAAATTTTTATACAATTTTGACAATTAACCTTTTCAATCTTCAAAAAATATCACTTCCGATGAAGATATTTGTACCAAAATCTAGGGAGCTCTTCCAATTTATATAAAAATGTTAAATACCAAATATCAAAATTTTCGGGTAATTCGTATTTGAGTTATGCGACTAACAACCCTTGACCACACACACACACACACACACACATACACACACACATACACACAGACATCATCGTGAAACTATCAAAAATGAGTTGTAAGGACCCTAATTCGTGCTCATCCACTAAAATTTCACCACCCGATTTTTTGCATGATTCCAATACCTTCCTTTACAGGTAAGCGGAAGGTAAAAAGGCACATTTGTAGATCCATTCTTTCTCTATTAAATGTTTATAAAAACATTACTTTGAAGTCGACTTGAAGTCAATAATAAACTGACAGTTTACTCGCAACGAAAACACTTTTAAAGTTTTTTCAACTTCAAAATTATATTGCATTGCTAGGATGCGGTAAAGTACGATTTTCGGGCTCGTTTTAGGCAGTCGTAGTGAGGAAAAGAGAGGAATAGAAAAAAAGTAAAATCGAAAATATTCTAGGAATTCGCAAAAACACGTAGACTGGCCGCTTAACGTAACGAATAACTAAAAGAAGTGCTGAGCGGACGGAAAGCAGATTTTTCTGCCCTACCAGACCTGGAAACAATTAACATGGCTAGTTAACCGACAAAAATACTAGATTAAAAATGCTAAAAAAAAGTTAATAAAAAATTAACCAAAGAAAACACACATGTATGAACAAAAAAGAAAAAGATACCATTTGTATTTAATTCTAGGAATATAAAGTAGTAAGATTTTTCCAGTACTTACCTACCTTGCGTGGTATAGGAGACTATTCTCTGCATTTAAAACGAAATAAAACCTAATTCTAACAAAAAGATTCTCAAAAGTATCAATCCTTCTGAGAAAACCGAGAAAACGAATACAAATTTGAATATTGCAATCCGAGCGCGTACCTGAAAGTAATCTCAGCTAATAAATTCTGACCTGCTCCTAAAACTAATCCGTCATCAGAAGTGCACTTAGCGTTGATCTCCAATCACTTCCTTAATTTCAACTTCTAACTTTTACTACACGCGGATAATGTTAAGTAATGTGAAAACAGATGTTCGCGATTTAGCAGAAGCAGTTAGGTAGTCAAAACTAAGCACTCGGACACGAAGACACGATTGCTGTATAAAGCTTTACAGTTAAGGCCCGTCTCTTGCTATCAAATGTCAAATGCAAAGCAAAAAAGCATGTTACTATAAACCATTTTGTGACTTTGGTTTTGAAATCGATGACCTCATATTTTACAATGATGTACTTATAGGTTGTGCTTATATGGCTATAGAAATTTACAAAAAACCTTGCCGTATTTTGTTAAATAATTTCTAAAAATTACTAAAATTATGAGTTTTACATAAATTATTACAGTCAATGGGTTAACTGTTTAAAAAAAGCCCTCTATACCCGTTTTCCGACTTATAAATTTCAAAAGAAATTTTTTATTTTTGTATGTTAATCAACGTATAATATGGATTATTAAATGACAAAAAGTTTTGCTATTTGATGTCACAGCAATTAATAATTTGCATTTATTGATTCACTAATGAGTCATGATTTTTCATGTTAAATTTCAATAGTTCAAATTGTTAATTTTCTGGATTTACAAGTGTAGCGCCTTAACTGATTTGTAATTTGTACCGTGTAGGTAACTTAGTTTCAGCACAGCTAACTTTGTGGAATTTGGGAATTACTCATTTCCAGGCGGTGGAAATCGAGATAAAGTTGAAGTTGGATTTCCATGTCCACCATAATTGTATTACAGGAACGGACGCTCTAGTAATTCGGACAGTGATATCGAATTTAATACATACATAATCACGCCTTTGTGATAGTCTCATATGCTAGTCATTGGTACCGGTGGCGTTGGATATACCAAAGGGCTACTTGCATCGCAATGAAAATGAGATTTCTATTACTATGTACCTAATGTTAGGTCGAAAACATATATGTAAAAATATAAATTTTATTTTAAAAAAATATGTTTTTTTAGTAAATTGAGAATTTTCTGTAATGTAACCTGTGGTTGGCTGTTTTAGCTTCCCGCACCACTTGAGTCGCTATGGCTTACGGCGAGGCTTACGGTTTCAGGTTGTTCTACGTCACATAGTAATATTCAATTTTCATAATTTGTTTTGGCCTTATTCGGGCTTATTTTAGTAAAAAAATGCAATATTTATAAATAAGAGGGGTTTCTTGCGCCACTGTACAGCTTTTATTTATAAGTGAATTAACTTCAAATTTTAATTTTTTGTCAAAAAAGCTTGGATCTGCGAGATAACCGGTCAAATTTTTAAAATTCGTTTTTAAATAGAAGATAAGTATTTGTGGGTTCAAAAAATAATAAAAATTGTTAAAATTCAAATTAACATAATTTCGATTTTAAAGCAAAATTTTAAAATCGACAATTTTGTAGATTATACTTTTATCTTTAATAATATTATTATATTATTATATGTAACAAAACAATAAACGCAGTGGAGTTGGGTGCGAAATTCATGGTTTTGACTGTTTTCTGGCACGGTAGAAGATCTTGCAATTTAATCTCAATCGGACAGATCGTCGCACGGATTGAGTGTCTGATCGTATCACTACGAATCGGTTTAGAAATGGTTACGTACTGTCAACAATTATGAATAATTTGGATTATTAAGTGATAAAAATATCTTAAGTTTAAGTTATATAACCTGTAGGTATTCATTTTTAATGTACTAGGTATATTTTAATTATCTAAAGATAAATACAACTAAATAGTAGAACATATATCTTTATGAAGTCAACGTTAAAAACGTTAGCTGTGGTAAGTTACAACTATTTTTAGCTTCGAAATGGTTTTCCGTTTCTGGCAGTGGCGCAGTACCAAATTAAATATTGACCCAAACAAACAAATTCAAACCTTCCAAAATACCTGCAAAATCAATCCAGTTCAAGATGTAATAGAATAAACTAACAGTGTTGTTAATTATGTTAAATATTTGGAGTATGTAGAAACTCTAGAGGTCTTGCTGAAGTTCGTAGCAATCAGTAGTGAGCAAATTGACCACTTCCAAAGTCAATACAAATCAATTTAAACTACGAGGGCTGATTTGTCAAGCTGCCATGTTCCAAGTGTCTCAGCAGCGAAGGTTATTTCGCACAATTAATTACAATTTCGCGTAGATTAACTCATCGCAAGATTTTAATTTAGTTTTTTAATGAATTTGCTCCCAAAACGTGGGCGACAAGTTTTAATAACATGCATAATATCACTCGAGAAGAAATTGCAATGAGAGTTTAATCTGAAGAAGAATACTTTACGATTATATAATATTGAATAATTTTTATTATGCAAATTTAAATTGGCATCTTTGTGAAAAATATTTCATTTCTCGAACGATTACAAATTTACAACCACAGTGTTTTGGTTTCATAAGCAGTTGGTGGAACACATGACGTAATTGTAACCCAAATAAACTTGATTTAAATTCTACAAACAATTCGCAATTATTCGACATACCAGTACACTACAATTAGATCATGCTTATCAGAAAGGGAACAAGATTCTGAAAAGTATCAAGCTCTAAATAATTTCTATTACATAGAAACAATCAACAAAAGGATTAAGTAAATTTTTTAGCCTCCTATAGTGTTAACATAGGTAACCATCATACACCATTGACGTCTATGGTAATTGCGATTTTATACCTGCCTGTTCGGTAAAAAACACGAAATTTTTTAGTTTTAAAAAGGTTGCGTTGTGATAAAAAAGAGACTACAAAAACGCTGGTTTACACAATTTATTGTTCAATAGAGTCTGATATAAATAAAACAGATTAATTTTAAATTCATTTGCAGGCGCCATCTCTTATGGCCGTTGTACACTACGCTAAATATTGAACAAGAAATTGCTTTGTTTTTAATGAACTCTGTTTTATATTGAGACAATTTTATATACCTACCTACAATATTTAGTTTGTAATTCTGCGCAGTTCGCATATACCTAAAAGAATAATTTGACAGCAGCGCTTATCTATTTTTCAGACAATTTACGAAGCAATGCAATATTTCACACAATTTGCTATATGATACTATACAATTTAGATTGTTTCAAAAATTAAACAAAATCTTGTTCAAGATTTAGTGTAATGTAAAACGGGCTTTAGTAGTTGTTCCAAGGCTAATTGATAGAAGGCAATTTTAGTGCAATTGTCAAAAACTGCATCTCAATTAACTTTATCATAAACAGATTGATAGTTATTTATGTGTTATAAATATCAATGTCCGTGGTGCATACAATATTTTATGTCTTATTATTTTATTTAAAATATTCCGCGCCTGACATTTCGCTTCGACGTTTCAAGTTTTGTTAATATTTTTGATATCCTAGCAACGGATAGAAAATATATTAATTTCAGAAGAAAAACATTAGTGATGTGTCAATATTACCATGGTTATTCCTTAATGTCCTAGGGTATAATGTAGTATATAACGTAATCTCTTAACTATGACAAAAATAAACAATTACATAAGAGGAAGACATGAAATATAATACTTACATAATGCGTGCGTTAGATATTTGAACATCTCTCGGTTTTATTAAAGCACTCCGCTTCGCGTCGTACTTTATTAATAGAACTTCGCGTTGTAAACTAAGACCTACCGCACTTATATTGTTTGTAAATAACTAATACGTATCTTAAGCGCAATTGACAACATTATTCTTCTTAGTTCCTTTTCTAATAAATATGTAGGTATGTTTACAATTCTAAATTTTGAATACTTAATAGTTCTCAAAATTTTCCCTGTGGTTTACCCTTTTTTAACATCTTTGAGTAATCACAAATAGTAAAATATTATGTTTATAGGTATTTAGGAATACTGATGAATCAATCAAAATGAGTGATAGTTTGTATGGATGTATTTGTGCCTGATATATTTCATTTTAAATTTACGGTCAACCGTATCTTGATTTATTTTTTGTTTATAGATATTTCCGCTTTTCACAACATGATTAATTTTATCAGTTCGGTAAAAATTAAAATAATAACGCAGCTGCAAAGTTATTGATAAGTAAAATCAATATTATTAGTCATAATATCTGACAATCTTCGATGCGATGGCTTTTTCATGACTTCGTTTGTTTAACTGGCACTATCATCATTACCACTGATTTATTTGCTGTCTTCTGTCTTTACTGCGAACTTATTTTTATCTGCAGTTGTTATTTTTAGCGCGTCGATTTTATTTTTACCATACTATTGTACGTAGTTCGTTATTTAGTGGTGTGAAACGGGCTTTGTTCTTCGATTCGGGTTATCACGGGTAAAATGCTTGCGTGTGTGTTTTTGATAATAATAAGTTGGTCATTGTTGTTTGTGAGTTGAATTCGCATTCTTTAATTAATTTTTAATGATTTGCTACTTTTTTCTATAGGCAAAACATTTTATAATTTCGTGAAATTTAATCCGTAATTTATCAAGTTCTTTGTTGCACGCTGCCGGAAAAAATTTAAACCCGTGTCCGTTTAATATTTATTTATCGCCAAGAATTTATTGCGCCCATTTTTATTATCTATGTCGGCTGCGGCGCTGATGACGTCATTAATTATTGCATATAAACCTTTTTAGCACCGGGTTCATCAGCATTTTGTTCCGTGAACGAAAAGCACGATAAGTTAAGCAAATTACCAAAACTTGTTTCGCTTTTTTAACAGGTTGACATTTAAGTTAAGTAATTAATAGGTTTCTTTTCTATTTGATATGCTAGACGAGGCGTGGACGTTTGTAGGCGTGGTTGAAATTTAGGAGCACCTTTGTTGTGCAAATCTTTTTTGTATATTGATCTGAAATGGAACTTGATTTTTAGCATATTATATTTCCTGAAAGATTTTTTCATTGTCGTTTGCATTGACATTATCAAGTGAGAAGAAATTTTGACCACAAATTCGGTATCGACATTGTCAATGTCATTCGAATTATAATATTTTGAAGAACGTATTGTATAATTCTTGGAGAAAAATAGATTATCGTTTATCGTCCATGTATTTAAAAGACAGGCTACTTATTGAAAACCTGAAAATAATCTTCTATTACTTCCTTATACGGAGTAATAAGGAAGTATTGTAATCGCGAAAAATTTCGGTTTTCAGATTTTGATGGAAATATCCGTTTTGACCTTTTCTGAATCCATTATGACTAGTTTCGTCGTGACGTCTGTACGTACGTATGTGTGTCGCATAACTCAAATACGGTTAGACGTAGAAAGTTGAAATTTTGTATTTAGGACTGTTATAGCATCTAGTTGTGCACCTCCTATTTTTGGTTGTTTCAATCTATAAACCGGAAGTAGTACTTTTTAAAAATATTTCGATAAATATTTAATTTAACACAAATTTTTTTATTTTAAATGAAAGATTATGTGATTATTACCTAAAGTCGGTATTTTATAAATATTTTTGTATCTGGTATCATTTAGGAATAATTAAAGTATATATTTTTAATTTAGTATTTCTTTATCTTGTAGTCCATGATCGATTAACATTTGTTACTATACGTAAAATTTAAATGATTATGACATGACAGTGACAATAGTAAAATATGCTTTATATCTTCTTCTGCAGTTTAAATAAAATGACTAAAATATATTTGTGAGTACCTATACTAGTATAATAAGTTAAAAGAATTTTTTATATTATTCTACATTTTAGTTATTAAGAAAAGTATGAACACACAAGGCGTACAAGGAAGTCATGTGGTGTCCACGTCAGATTTTTTTTAATTATTATTTGGTAGGTATATAATATACCTACCTTCTGAAAAGGATAAGAAAATAAATTTAAAAACTGTCGATAAAAAATTCCTGCATAAGAGTACGATACGGTACGATAGTTCGCGCAGGATTGATGAATAAAAGATTATGAAAAATGATTCGTATTTCAAGATTGAAACTAATGTATAAGAAATTTACGAGGAAATTTACAGGCCATGTCAATTTTTTTTTTCTACGAAAGTGCGAGTTCACATGTTTTCAGATATTAAAATTGATGATGAAAGTAGGCTTTTGAAACATTGAGTGGTGAAAATAATTTCCACACTCATTTTGTGCATTGAGTGCGAATTTTTCATACCTAAAACACTTTATTTGTTGTAATCTATGTTATGTACATAATATAATTTTTTTTAAAATTAATTTTGAATATTTCCTACTTTCGTAGGAAAAATAGTATATAACACACTTGCGGAAAGGGTCATTGAAAAACTCGTATGATAGGAGAACTCGCTAACTTTCGTGCTCCAACTGTCATACTAGTTTTTCAATGAAGCTCTTTCCACACTTGTATTACAATATACTATTTTCATTCAAGCAGAATAGACTGCATGGTACTGAATATGAGATTTCTATCACTATGTAGGTAATTGTATAGGTACCTAACTAATGTTGGGTGGAAAACAGATAAAAATACCTACCTATACATTTTATTTAAAAAAAAAATGTTTTATATGACTTCGTTATTTTGTATAGGAGATATGGAAGCATTCTACGTCACATATTAAATATTCAATTTTGGGCTTGTTAATACAAATTTTGTGAAAATAAAAATACAGTTCTCAAGTGTTTATCTCTTTAAAAATATTTAATAAAAAAATCATGCTATACCCTGTTTGAAATGTCGAAAGAATTTCATTGACAATTAATTGGGGCGTGGATTAAGAGTTTAGTATGCACCAAAACATTTTCGATATTGTAAAAAAATCGCCAATAGTCCCCAAAACCGTAAGAGAATAATGCATAGCCAGGTAAAATTTTAAAAAATGACAAAACAACAACAAATAACGCACAGAACTTACAAAGAATGAAACCATATAATTGATAATTATTTAATTATTGACATAACATTTGAATTGTGTTTGTGTAAAACAGCACGTAGCAACCAATAGATTATCCTGAAACTTGATATCAAAGTTGTAAAAAATAAAAAAAAAGTAGCATCGTTTTGGTCGGAGTAAGAGATCGTCGTTTCAAAGTAATTAATGAACAATTCTCTCTAATGTTTTTAAAATCTTCTTTCCGTTGAGAAAACAAAGTATGCTGTGACAGGCTCAGCCTTTCATTAATCTAACCCGAGTCCACGAACTCGCAATAAATATCAACTTGTACCGGAATAAAATAAACTTATTTTCTTCTGTTTTTGTTTCGTCTCTGTTTGTGCGTTGTTTGGTCACGATCGCCATGTTTTGTTTTCCATTCAGAATGCTGGTGTCGTCATTAACTATAGGCTTTTGTATTATTGCTTAACTTTAGATTCAAAATTGAGTGATTTGTAATGCTTATACTTTGTTGGTTATGTTGCAGCTTGACAAATAATAATTTATTTGTGTTTGGAAATGTTGGATGTTGTGTTGGTATGGATGTTCTTGGATATCCGGTTGATAAGAATTATTTAAAACTGATTTGTTTTTAACGTTTTTATGGCGAAATTATCGTTCAGTATGTCTTTATTTTTTTTTACAAACGAGACCACCTCGTAATTTATGGTTCTAAGTGAAAAGTGAAGTTCTATCAACGTCCTTTAGGTGATCGAGCGTATATAACTGTGTCAGCTGTACGTACGATCACTGAAAAGCTATAGTGTTGTCTTTAAATGAAATCCATTGTTTATTAAAAACAAAGAGCCGTTACGAAAATTGTATCTATACGAACTATTAAATAATAAGTTAATTATACCATTGTTTCCAATGAGGTATATTACCTATACAGGGTGATTCACAACATCGTGCATATATTTTAATGGTATAGTACTCAACGTACTGATCATGGAGCAAAAATAATATTTTAAAAATTCGTAAATTTAAGGACACGAGTTATATTCAAAATCAGGGTTGGCAAAAACTTGTTTTTTTAAATTTTAAACAAAAAGAAACGGTTTTTTAAAATTAAAACTGTTTTATTTGTATAAAACGTGTATTTTATTGATTAAAAAATGTTTTAAACAAAATAAAAAGAGTGTTTTAATCAGCAAGGAATTACGCATTATGGCGATAAATATGCTGGGGATTCCCCTACCTATACTTATTATTTATTATCAGGTTATGGCTATGAGTGACATCTAGTGAGAAATGGAATATGCTGTACACTATTATTAGCAATATGAACTTTGTTTTTTGTTTTGTTTCGTAGATAAAGTATTAAAAATGTTTAAAACGTTTAAATTTTTGAATCAATTACTAATTTAAGTGACTACGACACTCGCATGTGGCTCGTAGAATTTCTTTTTCGATATAAGTACTAAAATACTCTTATAAAATAAATACTACATTAGTTCATTTTATTTTTAAAATGTCGTAGTTTAAATATTATTGTTCAGTAAATACTGTACAAGAAGAAAACAATATTGTTCAGATTCAATTTAGATATCACGAACATAATAACAAAAGTCTGCTGTCTGCGTATTACATCCACCCATCTCATGTTTTATAATCTTCATAATAAAACAGTTTCGTGTCGTACTTTTTCGAGCTAATTTCACTTTCCTATTCTTTAATAATAAACAATGCTTGTGTAACTTTCACCAATAGCGTCTTCGATCAACGTGCTGTCATGAAAGTCTTGTTCATTTCTAATTAATATTTGATAAGCCACGACAAGGAATATTATATTACAATCGATTGATACTAAAATGTATCTGGTGAGCTTAACATTGATTTTATAAATTTTAATACAATTTTTGTCATTTTCAAAGCATTGATTTTATAATTAATTTTATTGCAATTTAGATTGGAATTAAAACTTGATGAATTATTAGGGGAAGGGTCAAAATTTAAATTGTCCCTTCATAATTAACTTAAAACAGAGCACCCTTCATGTTTTACCTTTTTGGTATGCAGTTGCTAGCAAATTATTATTTATGAAAATGTTCATTTGCTTATAAATGAAACATGAACACTGAACATGAATGATGAGAATCATGGAATAATAAATAGAAAAATGACCAATTTTATTTATTTAGTGCACGTGTGTTTTGTTAACCTCTGTTTATGATTATTAACTGCACAGTGTACCGCAATAAATATCGACTGAAAAGTTTAATAAAGTAAACAATATAAAAATTACGGTTTTTTATATTATTTAATATGATTTTTTTCGGTTACTATAATGGAAAGAAAAATTTAAAAAGTAAGACGCCTGCAGCTAACTTTTCTTTTTCGAATAATTTTTGTTTTACCTAGTTTCTTTAAAAAATAGTACCTAGTATGGAAACATTGGAGCCATGTTTACAGTATTTTTCAATTTCAATATGACATTGCATAGCTAGGATGCGGCAAAGTGCGAGTTTCAGGCTGGTTTCGGGCAGCCGTAGTAGTGGAGAAAAGAGTGAAATAGATAAAAAAATCTAGGAATTCGAAAAATAGATAGACGGACCATTCTCAGTATAAAAACATTACATACTTCACTATTTTCCCAATAAATAGCAAGCAAGTTCTGTTTGTTCTTTTTTATCTTTGTTTACATTTTGATGAGTATTTTATATTTCGCTACAATATTGTCATCATAAACATTGCAGATCCAACTATGTATCTTTCAAAGTTTGAACAACGAATCCATTTCTGACAGTTATAAGAAAGGTTATGTCGTCAAGTTAGCAGTTTATTGAAATGTTTGAACCACACAGTTCTCACTCACATTATACATCTTACATAATACAGAATAAGTAAACGATTACATTTATTATAAACCAGCCTTTAGTATATAAACAGCAAGACAGACAATAATTTTTAAAAAGTATTCATCTAAATCGAAATTTATTCCAGAACTAAAAATAATTACAGGCAAAGTTAAACTTAAATTCGTTCGAACTGAAGTTTTTCATGGAATACGAGTATAGTATATCGTTGCGGTTGAAAGTAAAATGATCACCACTTTCGTGTTTCATTTTAAAACCTGATGTCTTGCTCTGCGTTGAAAACCCATCCAGCTGAATATGTAAATACGCAGCCGAATATTTGCATAATTTATTCCAACTTACGTACTATGAGGCTCTGAAAATTACGAGAGCTGTTCTTTCGTCTGAAACATTGTTCTGATTCTTAACGAATTTGCTGAAAAGGAAATTTTACCGCGCTATGTGCATTTGCATTGAAACATGTGTTTCGATCTATTCTAGTCGAGAATGAAGATGACTTACTCTCCCAGAAATTTTCGAATTGTTCTTGATGACTTCAGAACACTAGCACTCATTTTAAGTTTGCGCCAAAATTTAGCATGTGCATGTTTTAAGTTGTGTATACTAAATAAAGGAATGAAGTTCAAAATTAACATTTCTAGAATAAATTATAAAACACTTATTTATACAGAGCGTTCATAAATGATTGACCTACACGTGGCTTGCAGAAGTTCGGTTTTTTATCAAAACTATGTTACGATAAATTTGGGAGTTTATCAGGTTTGGGTTTAGGTTCAAAGTGTTTAAAATATATGGGTTTAAAAACCTCTTTTATTTCAGGTTTTTTCGTGTTTTGGTTCAAAAATAATAATTATTAAAGTAACGCACATTACTTGTTACCTTGACAAAAATTTAATGTTTATTTTTAAAAAGGAACTAAAAATAATAAAAAAGGGCTCTCTACAGATACCTCAGTAACAGCAATCTTGTGCCGCAAAATGGCTTAATGACAATGATAATTTTATAATTAACAGAAACCGATATTGTGCAATTGGGTTACCGGTTACAACTAGACGGTCCGGTTACGATTTTGGTTCGTCGACCTTCAAATATAACGTTTCGGTTTAGGTTCAGGTTCGAAGAAAATAAAGATTTTTTCTGGTTTATGGTTCAGGTTTGGGTTCAGCTCCAGGTTCCTGATAATAAGGCAGAAAGCAAGCATTATTAATTAATATTAAAAGAAAACTGTAATTTTTTGACATTTTAAGGATAGGATGGTGAGCATTGTTTAGAAGCAATCATATCGAGGTGCCAAAAACAAAATCAGAACGATGTGGCTCGATCATAAATGATAGTAATCACTAATCAGTAATCTAATGTCTATTGAGGAAAGTAATTTAATATTAAATTCCAAAGAAACACTATGTGCTGCTAGATAATCCAAAGAAAGAAGCAAATTAAAATCAGATATTAGATTATAAGAAATAAGGCAATAATATTGTTGTCTACGTCATATTATCACTAGTGGGCATATAAAGATAAAGTCGGATAAAGTATAATATTTGCTTACTTTCCTAGATGGTTGTAATGAAATCATCTGTGTTATCAACGGCTTAAAAGATAACAGATCTAAATAGTATAATGAAAATGTTGCTTTATATTATTATACTCTTAAATTATAATCCATTCTCAGCTTTTTATTCGAGAAAATCACAAAAAATAGGTATAAAATTAGCATCTTATATATTTCTAGTGACGTTGGTAAAGATGACTCTGAAATGTCAAGTTATTTCGAAAACACACTTGACATTTTGTACCCAGTCTATCTTAAAAAATAACACAAACAAATTACTTTCCTTAATCAACTTACCGATAAAAATATCTTAAATATTGTACTTGATATTGTAGCACAGTGCCCCCGATAAGAATTAACAGCTAAAATTGCACAACAAAAGAAAATAGGTATCTAAAACTAGAAATTTATTAAAGTGTGCATTTAAATTTAGAACCACAAAAAAGGAATTTTGCAAAGAATCGGGAAAAAATAAGGATGATTCACCATAAATAAAGATAATAAAATGGGGGAATTTTAGATGTCAAGGTCAGATATATTATCGCTTAGTACTTATTCTTATTATTATTTTCAGTTCAGTAATGCCTAAAATATTGTTTACTCACTTTTTGACCAATACATTTATTTGATTGGTTTGGCCAATAGATAATCTACATGAATAACAAATTCCAACATTCGTATCGAATCGTTAAACTCTCGTTGTACGGTGTCTGAAATTTATGTTACGTTGCAATATGTAAATTTCCGGAAGGTGTTCTAATAAATGGAAGTGTTACCATTCGTCTCGTTAATTGAATTCTATGTGAATGTCCTGAGAAAGTGAACATTGTGATGTTTAAGGTTCGTAGTTTGTTGGTATGCAGTTAAAGTAAAAAGTAAAAACTAAAACGCTTGATGAGTAGTTTGGGATTTGTGATGCTTCGTGAAATTTCTTCGGTTGTGATTACTTCTTCCGCGTAAGGAAATAATTACGATGATCAAAGAAATACACACGTCGTTGCAGAAATTATACACACAACGTATTACAAAGTCTCTTCTCTATAAGTAATTTGCTGCAAAATTTAAAACAAAATATTTGTTACTTATCATGTTCTTTCAAATTTAAATAATTAAAAGTATATTGTAAGAATCCGTGAAATGATCCTATGCAGTTACAGTAGCTAACAAGAAATGACTGAAATTTAAAAACTATAGTTAGAATGTCAAAAACTATAACACTTTTCTAAGAATAAAGTTTTGAACCGGTTGTTCCTTTAATTCAGTTTCTTTAATGCTATTGTACAGAGTTCTCCGAAGAAACAATTATAGTTGAAGATAATTCTGTTTATAGTTGAGGACACAATTTGCTTCAGCTATTTCCTTATTAAAGTGAAGTACCTTATAAGTATAACTAAAAATTATTACGCTACTGTTAATCTTTGTTCACAATATTTATGTGTTTATTTTTTCCATTCCATTAAGTATTGATTTATCGAATAGATATTAAAAAATATTAGTAAGTAAATTATGTAACATATTTTTCAATTATGTACCTACCTATACAGAGTGATTCACAACTTCGTGCATATATTTTAATTTTCATAATTCCAGAAATACTGATTTGGTAAATCAATAATACGTATAAAAATTTTAAACTATCATTCAATAATTGGTATGATATCATCTAATTGAAAGCTGTAATAAATGTAGCGGAATTCATTTATCAAAAATGCATTTAGTACTCAACTCACTATGATCATGGAACAAAAAGAATTTTAAAAAACAACGTTAATTTAAGGGCAGTTTTCGTAAGAAGTACATTTTTGAAACTACTGGATTAATGATTGTGTAATGGATATTTGACTTTCTTGAATGGAATAAAATTAACTTCTTCCTATACATATAAATGAAAATTCCCTTTCTATACCTTGAGAAAAAATCGGTTTTATTTGCGAATTTTTCAAATATTTGCGCTGTCGAGGACTATATCCGTTTGTTCTTATCGGCTGACGGAAATGCGATAAAGATTCTTTCTGAGTAGGAAAAGTAAAAGTTAATTTCGTTATATCATAGCTGCGGCGCCTTTATTTTTGAATAGTGTGATGATGACTCCATAAGACTTGTTTGTTACAGAGCTCGAATAATGATTTGTTATGTATCCTGTTGGATAGATTATTAAATAAATAAATATTGAAAGTTATAATGCAATTGTTCACAAAGAACTGGATTATAATATGTACAGATTTACAAATTATGAATTATTTTATTAGGAATTCTTTTCATTAACTTTTTGATAATTATTTCGGTAAACTTCCATTTAATCAATGCGTTAAAATATGTATTTACAATTTGTTCAGAAAAATTTAAAAAAAATTGTCTAACCAAATCCATACTTATACTCGGAACGTTTAGAAATCCAAAGGACGTTTGTGTGGTAACTTTCATACGACTTTTTACTATATATTGTAATTATTTTATTTAATAATTTGATGATAAGAAACTTGCTGAATTTCTATGAAGTCGAATGAGAGATTCAATCAAGTTAATAAAATGTAACTTTAATTGGTATAATTGTTGATATATTTAGCTTTTTCTGTCATTGACAGTTGATTCGAAGAATTCTTTTGTTTAAAATATGAGCTATTCACATAAATATTGTATTTGTAATTTGATGTTACGGTATTATTTTTTTATAATGTTTGTATACTGTTAGATGGAAATCCGGTATTAATAATAAACAATTTTAATTATCTTTTTAAATGTTAATATATGTAAATGAAATTTGTCATGAACTTCAATAGGTTTTTATAAAGTTAAACAAAAAATGAACAAGTAGTTTGATCGATATTCAAATTAGTATATTAGGTTTTTAAGAATTGATGTATAAACTAAAATGTCATCATTATCATTAACGAAATTTCTCTATCAAAAATGGGAGACATTAGTTAACCTCACCATGACTAATTTATATTACTTAGTAATTTACTATCGATTGAACAAGGAAAACAATAATAACAAATATTTTATATCTCTTATCGAAGCGTGCAACATGCAACAGCGAAAATATCCGGAAACCATGTTTAAGTTCACGTAACTTTTTAGTGACGTCATGTAATCAAGAAAAACTCAAATTTCCATTTTTCCTGTGTCATTACAACAATTAATGGCTATTTTTATTTGTTCAATCGACTATCGTAAAATCGATGAACAAAGTTGAACCGCGTTGGGGAAATTCCGGGAATAGAATCACGAATGGTTAACAATGGTCATCAGTGTGAACCTCGGTGTGAACGTCCGATAATAAAGAGAATTGTTAATGAAGTTGTTTTGTTATAAACAATTTGGAATTTTAGTATTTTATGTACTAGTACTAGTTTATTGATTAACCTTGAGATGTTTATAAATTTTAGCTTATTTTGTTGTAGATGAATGCTTTGATTGATTATTTAATTAGTTGTTTCTATTTTAAGCACAACATATAAATAGAAATGGATTATTCTTCATGCAGTTTTAATTTTCATAATTCCAGAAATATTGATTTGGTAAATCAATAATACGTATAAAAATTTTAAACTTTATCATTCAATAATTGGTATTTTATCATCTTTTAATAAATGTAGCGGGATTCATTTATCAAAAGTGCTTTTTCCAAAATTATAGTCTAAAACTAAATTTAATGAACATATTTTCTTAGTTTTATGTTAGAAATATTACGGTAGGTACCTACATTCTCTTGAGTTTAAAAGTTGAATATTATTTCGTAATTAAAGACCAAAAATAGAATTCTTTCCGGTTAAACATGTTGCAAATTAGGTCATTTTACTTATTAATGACATGTATTTCATAGAGAACATACATCTGCTTTTCATTGTATAATTTAAAAATCATTTTCAGAGCCATTTATTACATAAATTAAAAACTGGACACCGAACTATTTAGTATCCTGCAATTTAAATGATTAATAATTTATTAGTATTTAATATCTTCCTTTCATTTAAAAATGATATAGGTACTATTAAAAAATACATTCTACAAGTTTGTTTTCAGTTTAGTAATAATATTATCTTATTTTTCGTATTATAGCCTATAGCATAGCACATCCAAATATAAATCTGTTGCTTGCTGATGAGAGTAACTTGCATCTATAATTAAGTAATTAACGTAAAAATTACATGAAATATCTGTCACACAGCTTTATATCATTTCAAAACTATTTTTGCAAATAAGTAAGATTCTGTAATAGTTATTTTTGTGTGTGGAAAATGTGGAAAACCATGATTTGCGCATGTGTTACAAACATTATTTTTCCCCATCCTCAAAATGAGTGTGGAAAATAGCCAATTCTGTAACACATGCGGAAAACGTGATTCTGAATCTCCATGCAAACTTGCATTCGTTTCAGAATCACTCATTTCCCACACTAGTTACCAAATAACTATTCAAGCACTAGTGCTTGAATTGGCTATTTCCAGCACTCATTTGAATGTCAGAATGGATATTTCTGAAACTCCATGCAAATTCCGAAACTCGCTGCGTTCGTGTCGGAGAACTTGCATTCGTTTCAAAATCATTCATTGTCCACACTTGATACAAAATAACTATTCAAGCACCAGTGCTAGTATTGGTTATTTCTCGCACTCATCTGGCTGTCAGAATATCTATTTCCTGCACGGTTGGAGACATAATAAAAAGCTGAAAAATCTAAACATCTTTCTTGAATCGTCATTTTCCGTATATTCCACAACTCCATCTCCACCCCACATCTGCGCCCCTGCGGCCTCTGACGGAGTCATTGTCCCAAGCCTGCACTGCCAAGGTCGCCGCCGGATACCCCCCTCGCCTCTGCCCCACACGGTCGACGCTTCTCGCTCACAACGTTCTCTGGTTCTCTACTCCGTGGCTCCTGGCTCTGCTCTCTGCTGCTCTCGCTCGCTTTCGATGTCGACATTGATCCGTCGCAGATGGATTATTAGGGGCTGAATGCTTGAATTTACACTGGTAAAGGGTGATATGACATGGGTGGGGGGGGGGTTGTGATGCTACTATGGTGCAATTGTATAGTGGTTTGGATGTTTTTATCTTTGGCGGGCGGTCAGGGTGATATTGATAAGCAACTACGTTGTATTTATGGTTTTTTGTCCCTCTATTATTAGACCTCTAAATGGGTTTGACATCCTCATATACTATGAGTCATCGGTATAGATATATAATATTTTACAGTATGTACAGTCGTCAAATATCCATGGATGTTTGTGCAGTTAAACTGGAGTTATACTCGACCATCCTCTTACATACAGTGGTCAAAGTAGGCGGTACTTTACCTTGAATTAACATAAATTGATTCTACATTGTTAGATTATTATGATTCTTCTACTTTTGAATAATCTTTTGTTAATATGATCTGAAATATGAGAATATGTACCTGACTGGATTCGAACCGGAGTTGTCAGATCCACAGTTTGTTATATAAAGCACTCCAACCATCCTCAAATAGGTTACATTTTAAAAACGTCAGTGACAATGCTTCTTGATTAACTATAACTTTAAATTTAAAGGTATCTGACCTTGAACTAACAGAAATTTGCTCTACCTTTTTGAGATATTATAATTTTTTGATAGTTTTTTTTATAATTTTGCTGTCAAATAAAAAATGACAATTTGGAAATTAAATGAGAATACATCAAGTTTTCAATTGCCATTTTCGGTTACATCAATGCTGAAAGTATGCGATAACACTTAAACTTATTATTACTCAAAAGAGTCTTATATTTGTTATTTGGTAATTTTTTAACTAAACTGCATTGTACATTAGAATATGTAATGCAATTTTATAAATCGGATATTCGTTACTGGTTTTCGTACAATATTCATAGGTGCCATAGACAAACACATTTCTATTTATAAGATTGTAAGTTTTCTAAATTTAGAGACAAAAATTGTGAAGAATCTGAAATAAGTAAAATAACATACAATATAATTCCTAAATAGTTTCTTTGGTTAGGCATGGTCAGTTATTTGATATAAATTACAGTTGTTAACTAATATTTTACTACATATAAAATAAATACATGAAACTGATAACGTTAACATTATTATTTTAGGTCAGTTTAACTTTCGTATGTTTTCGTTGATAAAATTTTACTTTTGTTTATTTTCACTTTTTAATAATATTGGTTAGTAGGTTTGTTAGCATTTTCTCTTTCTTTTATTTGTTCAGCCATCATAATTTTGTAATAACGTTAATATATTTAAACACCGTAAAACAATATTTAAACAGACTTTAGCGGAGGTCACAATAATTAATTCGAGTAAATATTTTATGAACTCCGCAAAATAGCTTGTATAGTTTGTTCAGTTAATATTCATTACTCCAGGGCCAATTAAAATTGTATGTGTAATATATTCCATTTGTATTCATTTTTGAAAACGTTATTTATTGTCGGAAAATACTTGATTTAAATTCACGGGATTTTAGCCCAAAATGGACGCACCATTAATTCGTTTTAAAGTGGATAAGCGAAATAGAAGTGCGGGGCTCCCTTTGTGTTACACCGGACGTGCGTTGAGTGCTTAATTCATTTTAAAGATATTCTAAATGTTCCTACATTAAAATGAAACACAAGGATGGGTTGTCCCGAAAATGCATATAACTCAGATAGAAATGTATATTTTCATATTATTTTAATGTACTACCTAATATTATTTGTAGGGCTTTTTACTAATTACATTTTTGTGACGCATGCACGGCGGCAAATTCAAATTTTCGTACAAAAACAATAACCGAACTGCAATAACAATAGCACTAAACTGCAAAGCATGGTGCAGAAGAGAAATTAATGTTTCTATTAGTGAATAAACGGCCCTATTTTTAGTTCTACACATAGCCGAGTCAAAGTTCGCCAACTTATTACTTGCCTAAACGCAACTGAGTCAAAAGAAAAACTGGACGACATTTTTATACACTATTTCAAGGTAGCGGATCGGTTTCTGCCAATAAATTTGCTGATAATCTGTGTCCGCTCGATTAATATTGTTTATCCAACACCTCTTAATAAAAGCATGTATGGTGATTTTAAACAAGCAAAATAAAAGATTGCATACTAGTGGCTTTGATCAAAATTATACCCACTTATGGATAAATTATTACTTTGCTTGTTGGAAGTCACCATAGTAACGATGCTTTAGGTTGGAATTTAATATTTTTTAAATATTTAAGCAGTTATTAAGAGGTGTTGGATAAAACGTTATACTTCACAAAAAGTAATGACCCACTCGAGAAAATTCCTTCGTGAGTGTGAGTAATTCCTTGCTTTGTCTACTTGTAAAGTAAATAACTATTACCCGGAGAGTTGTAAAAGCGCATTTTTGGTCATCAAAACGTTTGAAAAGCGCAGAAATATAATCAGTAAATTTATGTTCAATAAGCGCAGATCGTAACATTGAATAAGCGCAGATCGTAACATTGAATACGCATTTTTCGAAAATGAGATTTCTGACCATGACAAGTTAGTCCAGAGCGTCTTCGAGTATGATGGGGTTAAGTTCAGAAAAATGTTAGGCAAGAATATTTTCTAGTTTTAAAAAATTCAAAAAATATTGTAGAAATACTGTCGTACAATCCCTAAAACTATTGTGCTTTTAAAATGTGCACTTCTGCGCTTATGCAACTACAATTTATGCGCTTTTCAAATGTTATTTTATGCGCTTTTCGAACGTGATAAGCAAAAACTGATAAAGGCCAAATGCGCTTATTTAGCTCACCCCTATTATACTGTATACCATAGAGGCATTTTTTTGTTTAATTAAACTAAATGTTGTACCGGAACATGCAATATGCGAAGCCACATTATTCAGCAAATCAAAATATTTTTGTTCTAATTACGTGGTAATAAATCCCAAGGTCATGGCTGCGTTTGTATATTTTTAAAGATTTCATAGTCGAGCCTCTTCAGTTTAGTGGTAAGATTTTGGAACAACGTAAGTGTTCATTATTTTTAATGAGCTGTGGCCGAGTAACTATCCCAGTGGTGTTTTCAAACCGAGGACAGACATGAATTTAATATGCAAGACTATTAATCAAATTTTGGTAATCACTTGTCAGGGTGTTAATTGATTATTAGTTTGTGAGCAAGTTGCTTTTTGTTAGCGCAAAATGTTATACAAATATTTGGGAGTATTAACATATTCCTCAAGGGTGTATGGCATTATTGAAATTTCGACACTCTGAAAATTAATTTTGCTAGTATATGGAACGGAAACGGATATTCACGAACCATCGGTGTTCCTGGACAACTAATTAAATCCTAATTAAAATTTTGATTGAGATACAGGTTTATTTTGATTAGGTACGAAATAATTCACATCCAGGGTGTTAGAAATTATAGCTGTCAGACATATTTTATTTTGAGAATTATGCACGTTTGCAACGGAGAACGGACTATTATTTTTAATAGTGCAGGAAGTTCTACAGTAAATTCTACAATCTAGGTTTAGTGTGCGACTTATGTAGTAGAGGAATGTAATATCGCACTACTTTGAACCTGCAATATAAAAAAGTACCTACTAGATGCTAAAGAGAGATAATTGGCTACATGGCACACAACACGTCCAAGTATTGCCTATCCTTACGAATAAGAACAGCCAACCAATACCAATAGTAGCCAACAAGAAGTATTAGTAGAGTCGAAAAGCATTTGGAGTAATTTTAATGGTATTTTCTTAATGCTCTCGGGCGTAATGTAATATATAACGTGCCTCGTATCCATGACATAAATAAACAATTACATACTAGGAAAATATTTTTTTCAATACCTGCACCGAAAATGCTACCATACATCTCTAATATTAGGGACGAAATGAAGGAAAAGTACTTTTGATTCCAAAATTGATTATTTAGATTATTTATATTTATTTTATGGAATTATTATAAATTTTTACAATCTTATCATCATCCGGTTCATTCCTTTCTTCAACTTCTAATTGCTTTTCGGTGCAGGTATTGAAAAAAATATCGTGTGTATCTCGAGACAAAAGTGTTCTTCATACCTACTCGTGTTGTCAACTTCGCATTCGTCGGAAAACGCCACTTTCGTCCCTAGTTGCACAATATACTATTTCTACTTACTGAGTTTTTTATATGATTACTATTTATTAAACGAAAAAGTAAAAACTAACATTATGAATGCATAATTTAATAGTCGTAGATAAAATTGATATGTGCTTGACTTTCATTGTCAATGTCATGTAATAGAATTTCAATTGACGTAGTCAATGGTGCTCTTGGCTAGATCTGCTTTACTAAAGATCTTTTCAAGTAATAAAATTATTTAAACAACTTCTGATGATGACCGTGAGGTCGAAACGTACGTAGAAAGAATAAAGAATTTTGTAAAACTTAGCTAATTAATTCATTTATAATGTTTCACCGAGTGCCGTCCACCGAAACTCTCAAATTATTCTTGGAAAAGTTGTACCAACAAATCCACCGTCATGTGAACCTCCCCCATTTTAGTATCGCCCTTAATTGAAATCCCCCACAATGGGAATATTCGAAACAATTCAACGATCTCTTTTCACTCGTCCAGCCAGCCACACAGATAGTGATATCCGTGGTTTGCTTGACATGAACAAGTGAACATTGACCAACCCCAGCGTCATACGAAGCTCACTCTGATGTGCGCTTTGAAGTCACGCGGAACGTCAGACGGAGAAAAGAGACCCCACAGTGGCAATCGCGACAAGCTGGCTATGGCGATGTTCGTTTGACAATTGGAAAAGTTTGCTTGAGAATGTTGCGGGATTCATTTTTCTAGAGGAAAATTGTACTGAAAAATAGATAAAAAGAAGGAAACGTGTTAGTGGGCGAGTTTTTTAAAAGAAAAATGTTAACAGATGAAACAATATGTTTATGTTCATATATGGATTCTTTGAGGATTCTTTTACGCTTCTGAATCCGGGGAAAAATAATCATATTATGGTGAGAATTGCCTGTCAAATAATTCAATCTTCAATGAGTCTTGGAAAAAATGAGTTTCTTGTTCATTGATAGCTTACAGGGCTTGAGCGGTCCCGTAGGTTTTTTTCCAAATTCCTAGAATACTCTCGATTTTACTTTTTTTCTATTTCACTCTTTTCCCAACTACTACGGCTGCCTGACACCAGTCCGAAACTCGTACTTTTCCGCATCCTAGCTATATGCAATGTCATTTTGAAGTTGAAACAAACTGTAAAAGTGTTTTCGTTGCAAGTAAACTGTCAGATTATTATTGACTTCAGGATAATGTTTTTATAAACATTTCATTTAGGAAAATGCAAATGCAAAACTAGTTTGTCTCTGTTAACTTCCACACAAGGGAATAAAGTAGGTTAAAGTGAACTAAATGAACAACGTAATACCATACTTGAGTCCCACATACTCGGTTTTGATTATAACTTGTCTAGATTTGCGTCTTCCTATGTTTGCATCTTCCTGTGTTTGCATCTTCCTGTGTTTGCATTTATGGCAAATCTAAAATTCTAGATTCTGTGAATGAATCTTTTGATGCAGGTATCACGTATAAATTGTCATAATTTGAATCGTCGTGTGCATGCATTTCCCTGTGTATGAAAATTCTAGAATTTCATTTTTTGGTGTTGAATGGCTATGTGCAAACTAGTCTTCTAGATTTGCATCTTCCTATGTTTGCATTTATGCCGAATCCAAAATTCTAGATTGAAGTTTCCTGTATTTGATGTACATTTTTTATTGCGAATATATTTGCTAGATCTTCTTGTGCTTGCATTTTATGAAAGTATTAGAATTTTATTTTCTGGTGTTGAATGGCTACCCGCAAACTAGTTTTCTAGATTTGCCTGTGAATGAATCTTTTGATGCAGGTATATCACGTATAAATTTTCTAGATTTGAATCGTCATGTGCATGCATTTCCCTGCGTATGACAATTCTAGAATTTCATCTTCTGGTGTTGAATGGCTATCCCTATCCGCAAACTATTCTTCTAGATTTGCATCTTCCTATGTTTGCCAAATCTAAAATTCTAGATTGAAGTTTTCTGTATTTGATGTAGGTACAATTTTATTACGCGTATATTTTCTAGTGTATATTTTCCTGTGTATGAAAATTTTAGAATTTGATTTTCCGGTGTTGAACCCATTCCCATTGAGTGGTCGAGTGAGTTAACAAACAGCTCGCACCTCCTGCGTGTACGGCAGAGCGTTCTAAGCGACATCGACAACGTTGCACGCTGCACGGGTTATTTATAATTCTCTACAGTGCATGTACGAGTACACGAGGTCAGGGACGGCCTGTCGGTTGTAGACTCAGTGTGCGTAGTCAAGTGCGCTGCGCCTGCGATGAGATGCACGAGTGCGTGCGGAAAGAGACTAGAGCGGGTGGAAAGTTAATAAATATGTAATTGTTGTTGTCTAACTGATAGTGGCTGTACAGAGAGGTCTTGTTCTTTGGATGTGTAATCTGGTTTGGCCGTGACCGTATTTCAGTAAAAATAAAGATTCCAAGAAAACAACTCGTAAATGTTTATTGTTTTGCTCTTTTGTTATTTGTGTATTGTAATGCAGAAAATACTCTTTTGACGCTCGCATATATGAATATTGATATTTGCTAAAAAAAAAACACTATTTTCTCTATGATCACTTCATAAATTAGGTGCTAAAATACATGATTTTCTTTATTACTTGATTTATTAGTCAATCATATAGGATTGTTTTTAATACTAACTAGCGGTGCCGAAAAATTCAATTTCCGTACGGACATCAACACTTTTTGTTCCCGTCCGTCCTATCAATAATTGACGTGCTGACAGTAGATTTTTAGCTTTTTCTGCATTACAATACATAAATAACAAAAGAGTGAAAACAATAAGCATTTACAAATGGTTACTCAAAGTTTAATATTTTTTATACTAGTTTTATTTATTTTCTCCTTAGTAATTCCATTCTATAATTTAAGGTTTACCAAACACATGATTGTAGGAGAATAAAAAAAAAATGAAGTCAGTAAGGAGATTTTGCATCCGGATTGCGTAGTTATGCTGTTTCTTGGCATTAAAATCTTCACACGAGGAAAGTTTTTCCTAAAAGTTTCTTGAAAGTAAAACAAGTGCTAGCGTTAGGATTAGGATCTGTCATTAAAATTGTCAATATACCGTTCATACGGAGATACTAATTATTTCTATTAAATATATTTCAAATCACTAGCTTTAATATAATTTATAGAAATAAAATAATTAGTTTCCCGTATATGAACGGTATTGACAGTTTTGTTTTACGTAAGGTGATCCTCTACTTATGGCAGGAAACAGTAAAACATATTGATTCCACACGTTATTCTATAGCGTTTATTGTTTTGTTAAACATAAAAATAACAAATAATTTATGTTTGAGGGGAAAAAATAATTTGGGTATAAATAAAAAGAAGGTATTCGCGCGCCACTGTACAGCTTTTATTTATAAATAAAATAACTTCAAATTTTAATATGTTGTCAACAAAGCTTGGATCTGCGAAATAACCGATCGAATTTTTTAAATTCGTTTTAAAATAGAAAATATATGTCTTCAAAAAATAACAAAAATTGTCAAAATTCAAATTAGTAACATATTTCGATTTTAAAGCAAAATTTTAAAATTCTGCATCGACCACTTTGTAGATTGTACTTTTATCTTCAACAATATCTTAAGATTAATATATTTAACAAAACAATAAGTGGCGCGCGATATCCATGTTTTTGGCTGTTTCTGGCGCGGTAGAGCATCGTTTTAAGGAAAAACTTTTCTCATGTGAACATAGTTTTGAACAAAAATCGAAATAGGTTTCGCATTGCATTTGCAATCCATTTGAATTAGTGAATGATTCGAATTATCTAATTCTTCTGAGTAATTTAAACTCTCCTTGCATAATACAGTATTATTTTCGTTTAAAACAGTGACACTAACGACAAACTTAACTCATATTTTTTCTGCAAAAATAAATATGTTCTTTGTTCCAAGCTACAAATGAATTTCTCCCTAAAAAACTAAAAGAAAGCTCTAATTACGCCTCTCCGCGTCGTTATAAAGGCCTCCGCCCTCATGTCCCGCGTTGTTGCGTTATTTATATTTGCCCTCATTCTACCCCGCGTTGGTTCACGCAAGCCCCACTGGGTTCGCTCGCACGTCATCACATATTGCATCGTATGTCATAACTTCGTTGGTCTTCCCACTAGAAAGAGGCGTTCGAATCATAAATTTAATAATTTAGATGGTTTGGAAAATTAATTCGAAAAGACTGCAGTGTTGGCGAAGGGATGTAATTTGATATTTGGGGTTGTCAACTGAACATATCTATCAGCCCTTTTGTTCAATTTGGGTGTGACAGCCTCACAGATTGTGAGTCATCGGGATAGATATTTATTATACCGAATATATAATTCATGTATCACGTGGTACATATTTGACTAATTTGATTGGCTGAAATAGGGTAGTAAGGTGATATCAAATCGATATGTTTATAACCGCTGTTACATGTCAACTGTTTTTGTCAATTAATTTCCTACTGTCAGTTTCATATTTAAATATTGCTGTTTGTCAAAAATAAGACTTAAATTGAATGAACCTGATTGTATTCGGTGGGGAAATGTCAGTGAAGACAAAATTGAGAAAGGTAAACAGAATTTAAAACGTTATGACAGCTATTGAAAAAACATAACCAAACATTTTGGACTCATTAATTATATTATATTCTTCCCAAATATAACTCGGGCTATGATTAGTCATAGGTGATAGCATTCGTCTTCAGAAAATTTAACTCGTACTGCGCACTCGGTCAATTTTCATCGACTAACTCATGCTATCACCGATGTTAATTATAGCACTAGTTATATTACCCCCGAGTATGCCATTTTCAGTCGTCACCTCACTGGTACTTGATAAAGTTGTTAGTGAAAGAACACTGCACGAGAGCGAGAGGTATTTTTGCAAGTAAACTTGATTCGAATCTAAATTGTATGACTATTAAATAAAACAGTTTCAGTTAGTCATTTCTGAAGTGGTTGTTGACTAAAAAAAACTTCTTGAATTATAATGATTTCCAGCTAGAACTTCCGGTACTATACAGGATGATTCACAACTTATTTGAATGTTACTTTACTTATTAGTGATCATGGAGCAAAATATATATTTTTTAAATTCGTAAATTTAAGGCAGTTTTCCCAAGAAGCACATTTTTGAAACCACTGGATTGTTGATTGTATAATATCTGATTGAGTATGAATGGAATAAAATTAAATTTAAATTAATTGTGCGTAAATCAAGAATAATAAATTAATGAAATTCCATTTAAATCACAAAACAATGACCCAAAACCAGTAACTGAAAACCTCACTGAAAACCTCACTGAAAACGGAACGAAATAACGAAATTAACCGAAATTTTTAAAAGAACGAAAACAAAATGTTTATTTTCCGTTCAAGATCGAAAACGAAATTAATAATATCGATTACCAGTTATAACCGTTTTTAACTTTTAATATTGTCATAATAATAAAAAATTATATTATTTGATGTATTAATATAAAGCAAAAAATATGAAACATTTTAACTTTAAAGATAAAGCAGGATGTAATTAATCTTCCGATTAAATGCAGTCAAACTAATTTTATTATTAAAAGACCTAAAGATAAATTCTTGATAAGAATAATATATAGGTAATTTTTTTTAAATTTTAATTTAAAATCTACGAACTTTTATGATTTTGATTTTATATGCATAATTTGGATTATAGGTATCCTAGCAATAAATCGTAAAATGGTAAAACCGTTTTTAACCGATTTTTCATTTCGGCTCACGAAAACGAAATTTTTAGGTGAAAGCGTTAAACACGAAAATGAAATATTTCGTTTTTGTTCCGATAGAAAACGAACGATTTTGTTTTTCGTTTTTAGTCCATGCCCAAAACTAGTTGATTAAAATTTTTTAAAAATTCTTTCAGTTGCGTGATGTGAATTCTACCCATTAAAATATATGCATGAAGTTGTGAATCATCCTGTATATTATATATTGAAACTGAGTACCGTAGATAACGTAAATAACCATTCTCTTTGGTTTGGCCAGTATATTTGTAATTAAAATTGTGTTATCTCTTTAGAAACATCATTTTAATGTAATTTGGTTGTCGATAAAAAATTCTTCGTTTGAAGTTTTTGATTTACAGTTCAACGGGTTAGGTGAACTGAACTGTAGTATTTATTTATATTAGTTCCTCCTGCCAGTTCCACTACTTTTTGAACTGTCCAAAAGTTATTCCATGATTTATTTGTGTCACATTCGGATGAATATTTTACCGTATCAGAAATATATATTCCGAAGGAGGAAGTTTTTTCTTTACTTGTCAGTTGTCAAGTATTGATGACTGGATTTTTTCTGTGTTTACTGTAAATATTAATTTAACCTAAAAGTTTGAGTTCGGACAGTGTTCTTTTTAAGAACAGTTTCATTCCTTTCTGAACACGTTATACGTTTAATACTTAACTATACTCTATTCCACTAGACGACTAGACCTTTCATTAAAGGGTCACATGGCCACGTGGTTTCGTACATCCTGATTTGTTCTCAAACGTATACATAACACTACGTTTGGTTTACGAATTTAGCACGTGTTCGAGGGACCAATCACGACGCTCGAAACAACGAAAACTCGTGTCCTTTTAATGGAAGGTCTCGTAGAACAGAGTATAGTCACAGTTTTAATTACATATAAATAAGTAATTCTCTACGCTAATGATTCAATCAAAATAATTTTGTAAAATCTTATGACTAGTCCGTAATGATCCACTTTCTTCTTTCATGTTACTATATTTTGTCCTGTATATGAACACTTACATAACGTTACCGCATGCAGGAAAAATGATTTAAAAATTTAAGAAATGAAGCATAAACAGTTAAATACATGAGTCATCGCGTCATTATTTATTTGAATATAAAGCATGTGAAATGTTATGAAATCTGGTGAAATCATAAGTGCAATAAAAAGTATGATTAATCTTTAATTATTAATTTACTGCATATACTAATTCAAGCAGCTGCTGTGTATATTGTTTATCTAATTGTAACGTACAGCTTAGAATATTAGTTCCAGAATCGCATATAAATCGATATATTATCTATTGACGATAAATTACTGCAATATAAGATTTATTGCTATTCGTGTTATTTCGGAACACCTGATAACTAATTGTTGTACAACTTCCTAAATCACACAATCACAGACTGAGAATTAGTGACATTTTAATTACTTATCATAATAATGTATGCAGTAGATGTTAAATAAATTTTCTTTTTGGGATTTATGTAGATAGGTTTCTTATAGTCTAATAGACGGAGACATGAAAAATCGTTCGCGGTTTCGTTGTACCATAATTAATTTTTGCGTAAATTAAATTTTCACAAAAACTATTTTCATAATATACGGCTAAAGTTATACTGGTTATTAAACAATGTCTAGGCTTTAAGAAAATGTTTGGTCTGAAAAGCCACAATCCGTTCGGTAAACCCTTTCAGACCACATTGGTGAATTTAACCATTATGTGCGAGTCAAATATGACGTTTTATCTACGACTTTTTAAATAAAACATTTCTTTATAATAATATTAAAAATATTAATTTAACCTCCTATTTTGGTGTGTTGAATAATGAACTCATAATACAATAGTGTTGAATTATGAATTCATTATACAATCGTGTCTTATATGTATGGGTTTATCTTACTGCAGTTACTTACATAATGAATGTATTATTCAATGGTCGTGTAGATAAACAAAGTTTATCTAACACCTCTTAATAAATGCATCATAACTGTGGTTATTTTAAACAAGCGAAGTAAAATATTGTCCACTAGTGGCTTTGATCAAAATTGTTACTTTGTTCGTTGGAAGTCACCGTATAGTAACGATGTTTTAGATTGGGGAGAAGTTATTGAGATGTTGGATAAAACGTTATACTTCACACGTGGGCAAAAGGAATGACTCACTCGAGAAAATTTTCTCACTCAACCTTCGGTCTCGAGAGTGAAGATTTCTCTCGTGGTAATTCCTTACTTTGCCACTTGTAAAGTAAATAAATATTATTTCATCCGAAGGTATACTCTCATAATATTTAATGACCAGTTCACACGAGGAAAGTTTTTCCAAAAAGTTTCTGGAAAGTAAAACAGGAGCTGTCATACTAAAACTTTCAATACCGTCTAGTATACAGAAAAACTAATTATTTTCGTAAAATATATTTAAGATCACTAGCTTAATATACTTTATAGAAATAATTAGTTTCCCCCTATGAACGGCATTCACAGTTTTTTATGATAGAACTTATTTTATTTTCAAGAAACTTTTAAAGACAAATTTTCATCGTGTAAACTGGGCATTATGATAAGTAAAGTAATATGCTCCTTGCTAAATAAATCACGTTTCACGAATTTGCATCATTATTTGACTACTATTTTCATCACCTCGATGTCGCGACAACCATTGAGGCTTTTATTAAAACTTTATTATTGGCGTTATGAGTGTCATGATTCCGCAGGGAAATTCTGAACTCGGATAGCGGAATCCTGTGAATGTGAACCCCTCGGTCGATGCCATTATTAGGCACGTACGTATTTCAGTGATTTGCTCACGAAAATTTCGTTTTCATTTCAACGTGAAGTATTTCATATTTAATAAATGTTGTTACATTGAAGTTTTTGTGACAGAATTTATGAATTGTTATTGATTGCTTTGTAAAAAGTTGTGGTTTGTATTCGTCTACGTATAGAACCTATTTGATGTTGAATACGTGGGTGTTATTAGGTTTTGAAACGATGTTTACTCCATGATTCTTGTGAACAGTAAAATGAAGGAGTAGATTAACAATCATTTCGCAATTTACAGAGCCGATACAGTTATCTCAGAAACACATTTATATTTTAGATTCTAGTAATATTGACTACTTTAGATACATAGCAAATTGTGCTCGATTTTCAATGAGTCTTGAGATTCTCGTTTAAATTTTATGGTTGGGCTTCGTATTATGTTACACTACGTCTTAAAGTAAATTGTGTATGTATCTAATGAAATAGTCTATGTCAAATGGAGTAATATGACATGACACAGGGCAAAGGTGCTATGTTGATTTACGTTCTAAGTCCAGTAAAAGTGTTTGGCCACTACAGAAAATAACAGATATCGCGGCAGCAGCCTATAAAGAAAGTTGAAAATATCATGAACTAAAATGATATGACTATCGTGCTAGCACGAAATAGTCATATTATGAGACCAAATCATAGCCAGCAGATTTTGCTTTGTTTATTGATTGTTTGAAATGACAGTAGAGACGTCATTTGAATGTTGTGTGTGCATTTAAAAGTGAAAAAATGTGTTTTTTGGTGGTCGTCTAAAAATAACTTTCATGACTCGTTCGAAAGTAAATATCGTCTTGCTCGTGTTTTGCCTCACTCGGTTGCACCTCGTTCGTCAAACTTTACAGTTTACACTCGCACCATACCTAGTACTGTTATACATTATATTTCAATTGGTACAAGGCCGAGTTAATGGGGAGTGAAAGTGCTGTTTTCCATACCTGAAAAATTTAATTTTCGATTTCGCTCATGAGTATAAGTAATGTTCCACCTCTCTTCTTGACCAACCAGATTCAGTACCTATATCATCGCCGTATCTTACCCAACGCTTTTTTCTCACGTGAAATGAGGTATAGTATAATAGTACAAATACATTTCATCTACCTAATAATCATTAGCGTTTATTAGGGGGTTATTGCAGTCACACAATGGTCAAAACCACAAGCCTGAGATGCGCCAGAGTATACAATACAACCCTGCTAATAAGTTTCGAAAAACTCTTACTCTACCAGTGGAACACTGGGGGTAAATATATACTCGGGTTAATAAATATGGCAAATACTGAACTGTTCGACTATATTTCTTATCTGCGGGCTAATCTTATACGATTGCGGTTTTAGGCATTGTGTGATTGCAATAAGCATTTTATGATTATTAGGTAGATGTTCTGTACTTGAACTATACCAGTAATACCGTAATGCCTAAACAACACTGACACTGACTGGTGCATTCGATCACCTAAAAGCTGACATCTATCTCCTGGAGGAAAGAGTCTTGCCGGTGACTCCTCCAGGGTGTCTGGCGGGGTCAGAGCCCGCGGGTCTTTGACCTAGACCTCCATGGAGGCGCGCCAGGCCGGGGGCAGCGCCGTGAGAGGCGGCGCGGTCGATAGCGGCGCAAGGGCGCAATGCAGAGGGTGCGGTGCGTACACCACACCACCACTCTAACTGACCCGCACCCAACACAACAAACACTGAAATATGTAGCATAGCCATCACGATATTGGATACGCACTCTTGTGTAGTCGGTACACCCACGTTATTCTGTGACGTCACCAATCATCGTATTTTATAGTTTATACCCTGGTTGGAAAAACAAAAGAATTTTGACAATTAATTGGGGCGTGGTTTAGAAAAGATTTTCGATGTTAAAATAAGCGCTTATAATCTACAAAACCGTAAGAGAGTAATAGATAGAAATAGTCAGGTAAAATTCAAAATCGACAAAACAACAGCACGTACAAAGATTGAAATCAAAATAATTGAGAATATATTATTGACACAACATTTGAATTATATTTGTTTAAACCGCTCTTGACAACAGCACGTAGCAACCAATAGAACCAAAAGATATAAAACAAAATCGTTCCGTTTATGAACTCGTCAATGAGTAATGTATCCAGATTAGTGTATGGTGTAAGGTTTGATACAAAGATCGATAAAATGTATGATTCAATGCAAAAAACCAAACACAACACTAACTGGGATACAAGACTCGACACTAGGTTGATCACGACGCGTTTCGATCTTTCGATCATCATCACCTGATGATACCTGATGATGATCGAAAGATCGAAACGCGTCGTGATCAACCTAGTGTCGAGTCTTGTATCCCAGTTAGTGTTGTGTTTGGTTTTTTGCATTGAATCATACATTTTATCGATCTTTGTATCAAACCTTACACCATACACTAATCTGGATACATTACTCATTGACGAGTTCATAAACGGAACGATTTTGTTTTATATTATTGTGACAATGAACTTCGGAAATTCAGATATCAGAACCAAAAGAATCTATGTGTCAAAATTCTTTCGTTATTTCAGACAGAGGACAGTTACAATTTTATTCGATTGTTCTAAGGAGGTACTAAGCTTGATAAACATATTAAAAACTTTTCTCTATTATTACTTAATATAATTTTCAAATTGTTCCTATTATTTCGGATGAATGTATCTGAAATTTCAAATTGTATAAACGTCAGTTTGACAGAATTTGAAACAATTGACTTGCTAACTTGGTTTGCCACTGGGAGCTTAGCCCACGCCCCTTTACCGTTATGTTTACTGTTTCAATAAATGAAAATTGTGTGTGTTTGTGTTAAGCAAAGACAGAATATTTACAAATGGGAATTTCCACTTAGAAATATGGTAAAGGATCAATCGAAAGGTAAAATTTCATACCAGATGCAACTAATAATTTCGTTCTAAATTACTTTTAAAGAACAATATTAGGTATTTTTAAATTCTATATTTTCAAATCTAATCTACATTGCTATGGTTACTGGGTACAACAAATTTTCAAATTTGACAGAGATGTCCGATACCGATATTTGTTCTTTAAAAGTCATTTAGAACGATATTATTAGTTGCATCTAGTGTGAAATAATTTTACCTTTCGATTGAATAGATATCTTTACCATATTTTTACGTGGAAATAGAGAGCAGGAATCTGCAAAAATATGAAATGCAATGTTAATCCCGTATGTACACATGTATGGTGTACCACCCTGTATGTGAAACTGGTACAATTGGTTTAATAATGATGTAAATATCTTATTTTGAGAATATTAGGTTCAGTAGAATTAGGCGAGAAGTCATAGGCTAGCCACATCAACACTTCATTATAATTTTATAAAATGTTTGACAGATTTGGCAGAATCTGGTGCAATCAATATGTCCTATATGTCCACACCACGAAGTATAATAATATAAATACACAGAAAAAAATACGGAGTTAGATCTAACTCTTTTTTAACTACTTAGGTAGTTCCCTCGCGACCATCCGTTTTCGGAGTTAAAATAAGTAGTTACTTTCACGGAGTTAGATTTTGACGAATATAGGAGAGAAATATGTAGTCAAGAACATACATACGGAGTTAAATAAATGATGCTATTAACTACAAGACATTATGCAATTTACTCATATAAAATTGATATTATCTCATTTTATGTATTAGATTAACTACTTAAAAAGATATAGTTAACTAAGATTTTTTTGCGAAATGCATACCTTTGATAGTTAAAGACATACAAAAAAAGAGATATTTAACCATGTTTTGGCAGTTAAATACCTCTGGGTATGGATGGTAAACCCTCCTTTCAAATTTTTACACAGGGCCGTAATAAAAATATCTAGTCATAAAATTCAGGACCGTAATAAAAAAGGTGAATAAGAAAATATTTCATGTATCATTATATTAATTTTAAAAAATATATTAACAATCTTTTAGAATACAAAAGTATTTTTAAAGCCAGGCTACATCTATTAGGAATTAACATTATAACATTACCATATAATTATATAATACCGCACAAAACAATGCTAACTTATTGGCAATTACAATATACCTAGTAATCCGATATGGCTTCCATATTTGGACCCACGGCAATAAGAAATGGTTGGATAGTTTTCCTGCTGTTGAAAGCTTCTTCAAGACGACTAGCTATCTATTTAAATGAAATATATTTAATTCAAAATACATCAGATGATATGATAACAAATGTACTTACTGAATGATGAACAAATAGCTTATCGACAGCAGAAGACTTTGACCTTTTTTGGCTCCACCACGGTCCCTGGCTGCTGCCTGCTGGGGGAAGCAAAGCTATCAACAATTATTTGTATGTATGTCCCAATCTTCAATAATAATTAAAACAATATAATTAGAACAAACATTAGAAAAATTTCTGGTAAATTACCTGAAATAAAAATTAAATTAACATTGAAAAAAAGGACCTAAACATCCGATAAAATATAATATATAAATTTACTTACAAGGCCTGGAGTATATCTTTGAAATGTGGATATAATTCAATAATGCTGGTTAAACTTTTTCTGTGGTTCACGGTAGATTGTATGTGAACAAATATATCTTTTAGTTGAATTTTTACACATGCATTTTTTAAAAAGTTAATAGATTCTTGAAAATATGCTTCGCTTGATTCTTCATCCAGTTCGTCAATAGATTCATTAGTTGGCGTTTTTTTGGTTCTTGATCCTATTGTAGATGAAGATGTTCTATTAATTGTTCTTGCTCGGGTTTCTAGAAAACCAGTGCTGCTTACGGGATCGTAAAATAACTCCTACAATAAGTTTAATAAATTAAAATATTTATATTTTTTCGTTTAAACTAGTTAAACTAGTCAAAATATGAAAAAACTTAATACTTACGTATTCTTTTCCTCCCGACTCTTAACAATCAAATAAGTTTACTGTAGCTTAGGATATTTTCCATATTTTTTCCGTCATTTACAACACAAAATTAAACACGTGGAACCACCACTAGAGTCTAGACGCAAAAGACCAAGAGTTTAGCGGGGAGTAAACTTCAGAGCCGCCAAACGCTAAAAAACTAGTTAAAACTGGATAATTTTAACTACTAATATATGAATTATAATAAGTTAACAAATATAAAGTGGAATTTTTCACTTGTGTATTTCTCCGTTAAGAATAAATATCGTCTGTAAGTTGAAGTTAACTACTGTTATAAAAGAACTTTGAAATTTAACTACATAAAGTGTATTTTACATACCTCATATGTTATTACTCATTTATTGTAGATGTAAATTACACAAAAACGTATGTTTTTAACAAATTAAGATTTAATTTCCACATTTTACTTAGCTAACAAAATTTGTTCTACATGCGGAGGTAAAAAAGTGCAAAACTTCTCCTTATCGTTGTTAGAATTACGTAACTACATGAAAAAATGATGATTTCTTCCTAAAAATAATACAGTTAAATACAAATGTAGTCAAAATTAACTACTCTTATGTGAAAACTTTCTCTAGAATCATTCCCTCCGAAATTTTTCTTTCAGTGTACAGGAGTGGACACTCCGTATCATGGCAATACTGTAGATTCGTAGCATTTCTGTTTACCCTGTATCTGTGTGAGAGAGAAAGATCACTACTGGGTCCATGCGTTACCATTGTTACCGTTGTTTATCGTCATAGAATGCATAAAATGCATGGTGCAAGCTGGCCCGTATTTAGTGTCTCTCTCTGAACTTTAAACAGAAATTCCAAACTTCATCCGCACTAGTGTCCACGCCTGTCATATTATTATAGGTATTTCGTGGTCCACACTATAAATATTTAGTCACTATAGCCATTACGATATTGGATGCTAGGATGGTTAACTTATTCTTCCGTTCTTTGCAATTCCTTTTGCATTCAGTTTCCTCAAGAAAAAGTAAAAAACTCTTCCTTCGTAAATAGATAGTTTGAATCGTTGAGACGCAGTCCAATTTTTGTATTGCAACTTTAAGTCATTACAGTTCCCGGTCTAGCTTTCCAACTTTATATTTATTCCAGAATTTAGACAATCTGCAAGTTCTTTTAATACCAGATTTTGATGGAAAAACATTTCTTCTTTTTAAATTACAAGAGGTACGAGTGGTCACCAAGTGTCTCGTCTCTTCACTGAATGTTATAACAAGGTCTCTTGAGACACGACGTTATGGAACGATAGATGCAACTACGGCTTGATGCAGCGACGTGTGTTGCTCCTTTATAATGTAGACATAACTCTCAAGTAACCTCACTGTACTACCATTATTTTATAATATGGTTACTATAATTCCACACTCTAGGTTCAGTATGCTATTATGTATGTACCGCATTGCTAATTATCTTTCTATAGGCATCTAGTCCGCTCTTTCTATCTTGCAGATTCAATAAAGTGAGATATTGCATCCCTTTGCTACATAAGAGCCCACACCGTACTTATAGGGTGTGGAATTAGGCATAGAAATTAAGGCTAAGGCTATAGGTTTCGATTTTGATTACAAGTTTGTACGATTTAATTTTGATTGGATTCTTTGTTTGTTTTGAATCAAATTTAAAACCAATTTTGATCTACATTTCAACCCTATCCAATTATAAGTATAAGTTGCTAATTTACCCAACCAGCGCTCAGTGTTCGCGCTTATAATTGAAATTATAATTTTGTGAAAGCTAGTGATGCTGCCCAGACGAGAAATTTCTCGTCTCGTCGCGAAATTACGAGACGAGAACCAATAAATTTCTCAACTCGGATTTTCGAGACGATTTGAGAATTTAAAACCATGATACGAGCAATAGCTCTCGAGAAACTGAGAATTCTTGAAACTAAAACTTGTTAAAAAAATTTATTTTACTTTGTTCGTAGCATTTATTTGTTTTGATACATTTTTTTTAATTTTAACTTCTACTTTTTCAAATACATGGCGACAATTTTTTTTCGAGAAATTGAGATGAGACGAAAATCGTGTTCTTTGAGACGAGAATTGAACAGCTGAGAAATGTCCAAGACGAGAATACTTAAATTTTTCGTCTGGATAATTTCTCGTCTCGTCTCGTCTCGTCTCATGGCACTACCAGTGGAAGCACTGGTTGGTTAATTTAGCACTTATACTTATAATTGGATAGATCTGAATCTGCTTTACAAGTTGTACGAAATAGTTGCGTAAGCAATAGGTACCATATTCTACCAATTAAATTGCATGTTTCTCTATACAGTTTTTTGTTGTTCTATTTTGTCTTTTTCTACTTCTGTGTCTTTCCTTTGTCTTTTTTTTCTATTATGCTACATTGCTAATGTCGCTAAAAAAAATTGCTATTATGGATTTTCCTTTTTATAAATATGTATTCACTTTTTTGCTTTACCGCACGACATGTCTTTGAAGTCTCAATATTTCATTACAAGTTATTTACGGTCGCAGATCGCAACATGTGTACAGGGTAGATATTAAAGCATTTCATCACGCAATGTTTTAATTTATGAATAGAATGGGTCAAGTAGGTACTTCTTGTTCACAACGCCTGTATTCGCAATATTGATTAGCCTATGTTACCTTTTTTGATTTTAGAACAAATGAGAAAATCTGTAAGGAAATAACAAATGGTTTCTTTTAGTTGGTATATTCTGCAAATTTGACATCTGTCAAATTTAATAACGATTACCTACCTACTCTGGTTCATATTCTGAGTGCACTATGAGTAAACCTGATATTTTGTGTTATACGTTGTGATAGTTGTTGATGCATGAAGCTCCTAAAGGCCCATGTCAAAATGTAATCCCAAATAGGGACACTAGTTGAGGGGTTCCCTTACCCTTGCATTTTATATTTTATTCAGACTGTAGACAGAGGTACAGGAAAATCAATTTTAATGCCATTCGGTTTTTACATTAGTTATTTGTTGGAAACAGAAACACGAATACTACATTAAGGCTAAACTATTGTGATTCTGTTTAAAGCTAACATGAAACATTTAGAATATAGAATCATTTACAAAATAACTTAATTTGTTTACAAAATATTACATGAAAATGTAACTATTGTATTATTTGTTATGACTACCTAACCTGCATACCATCATGTCTTAAAATTTAATTGCAGAAAATTCGTATTTTCGTGCGACCGAGAAAAAATGGTTTCCAGTTAGGATTTTGAACTATGTAATGTTAAAAGTATATTTGTTTTATTTTTTTCATTTGTCGCATGACATCTGACAGATGGTTAGTTTTTTGTTTTTACATCAAATTGCTAATATTTAGAAGGAAAACTTACTCGGCAATAAAATTATTTAGAATGTCTTAGCTAACAATAGCTATTTGTGTATCAAGTACGGATAGAGCATTGTTTGTTGCACGCGGAGAGAAATTTGTTCAGTAGAGGCGAAGCCGACAACTTTAAATTCAATTATCTTCGTTATTTCAACTAAATTCTACGACTTGTAATGAATGCTGTATATTAATTTAAGTCATATTTTGGGTTGTGACAACCCAGGGATATACTACCTTAACAGTGTTGTAATAGATAACAATATTTTTTATCTAGATAAAGATAACTTACTTTTTATTTATCTAGATAAGATAATAGATAATCATTGAAGAAATTACCTAGACTATTTCCCTCATAAAATTTAAGCCAATCAGAAGTCTCACATTTCTGAATGTCGTCCAATCAATGTAGAATTACACGATAATTTTGCACTAGTGCAAAATTATCGTATTTGGATACGGCGTGTCAATGTGATTCTGACTTGCTGTCAAAGGAAGTTTTTAAATTTTGCTTTATTTTTCATGAGAGAAACAGTTTGGCTAAATTTTAATCGGGAAATAGTCCTTCGAATATCTCTCGTGCATGTAATTGTCGATAATTTGACATGCACTTGGGATATTATATATGATAATATATAAAAGAAATAATTGTTATCTAGATAAATATTACATAATTCATAGATAATACAAAAAATATAAATGTTCTAAAGTATAAGCGGTACCAGCTAGCGAGCCGACAGCGTTGCAAGCTTGCACAATTTGATTAAATTTTAATTCGATTAAAATTACAAATGAAAAAGATGATTCTATTTTACAAGAATTATTATCTAGATGATATTTAAAAAATAGATAAAGATAATTTGTAATTTGATCGAGATAATATAATAGATAACTAAGAAATAAATTATCTAGATGATTTATCTAGATAAGTTACAACACTGTACCGTAAGACAAATTTTGAATGTTAATTTCTTGTTTCAGATTGCTCCCGCAGCCAAGAAGCTATGGGGCTTGGAAGGCGGCAAAGACGCCGGAAAACTGGCCTTACATCCCTTGAACCACGAGCAGGTGTGGCGAGACCCCACGTGGTCTACCCCAGGTCAGTCAACCAACCCCTATACACAACCCCCCTCCCCCCTACCCTGTATGTAGTCTAACTATTCAACGCGTTCGTGTTACTTTCCTCCGTTGCCGGATTCGACATTCGACGTTTTGTTTGATTTTCAGTCGGGACGCGATGTTGCGATGTTGACGATCCTAGTGCTCGAGGAGATGGTTTCGCTTCTGTTTTGTAAACACATCGATCTTTAGACGGGTATCGCGGACTCCGTGTTTGTTGCGTTGTGAGATTTTTACAAACAACGCTAAGATGTTGAGTTATTATAGCCATCTTTTCAAGAATCTTGCCGGTAAGTCAGATGACTGTGATTTCCAGTGCTTAGAATCGTACATTCACAGCTTTTGGATGTAGATGTAGCTCTTGCATTTTACAACGTTATTTTATTGGTGTTTAAAGTGTAATCATCAGTTGATATGAAATGTTTAGAAAAACGGTCAAAAATTAAATTTTAGTTCGCTTTAGTGAGTGTATATTTTTGAAGAGAATCGAATGTGTTTACAAATTCAGTTTATTTTGATGATGCTACTACGTTTACCTACGTTCGGTAGTACAATTCTGGGTTGCTGGTTTTTCTTTTATTGGTAATCAACAGTTGATATAAAGTGTTTAGAAAAACGGTCTAAAATTCAGTTTTAGTTCGCTTTAGTGAGTGTATATTTTTGAAGAGAATCGAATGTGTTTACAAAGTCAGTTTATTTTAATGATGCTACTGCGTTTACATTCGATAGTACAAGTCTGAGTTGCTGGTTTGGTTATATCACTTAATAATTAATACATTCATAACCATTCTTAACTTCAATCATCAAAGTGCTTTAGTGGTTTAAAGAGTACTGCAACTGCAAACTTCGCCATATTGACTGCAGAAATAATAGCTTCTGGGTGTTCTACAACTTAGAACAAAAAATTAAAGGGTATAACTGTATGATGTGCTTATCATGAAACAAAAATATATTTTTTTAAATTCGCAAAGTTAAGGGTGGTTTACTTGACGTGTGTACATTTTAAGTATCCCTTTTTTGATGGTATATTTGATAATTTGACATTTATTAGTATTACTTTCATTGTAGAAGATTTGAAAAAAATTATTAAAAATAACTACCGACCAGTGGCAAAAAATGTTTGCTTGAAATACAAATTTAAAAAAAAAATCTTTTTGTTTCATGATCAGCACGTCGCGTCGTACAGTATTTATATTTATACCCTTTAATTTTTTCTCCTAAGTTCTAAAACACTGTATAAATTATTCTAAAATAGTCCAAAATTCAGAACAAGAAACACATTATAAAATATCACGTTAAATTTGACATATTATATCATTATATCACAGTTAAATTTCATACATTTATTTATAGCTTTATCGATTATATTGAGTAGATAAAGTAACATTTTAACCGCAAGGATAGATAAACTAAAATTTAAGTTGATAGAGTAAAATAAGAATATTTTTACATTTTTTTCTCAAATTCGTTTCACGCATTTCTGCATCCTCAGGGAAAAAAAGTAGAATGATGAAAAACATCACAGCAAACGCTGAATTTGTATTTTCACAATAATTTAATTTAAAATTGTTTAAATTGAATATTATCGACTCGAGAAAAATAATTAACTCTTTTCTTTCGTCGATAAAATATAATTTTATCGTCTTGTATAAAAATAACTATTATCCGCTATTTTGGTTACAAAGATGATTCATACTCGTATATTTAATATTTTATTAATAATGTGCATTATATCAATACTTATTTGTTGAAATATGACTGTCCAATAATGCAAACTATGATAATAATATTTATTTTGGTCCAATATTATCAAGTGTATAGAAGCAACTCGTAAACTTAAACGTTAACAAGTTAAATAACTTGCTACATTTATGCGAAATATTTACTATTCTGGTAATTGAACTGAAAGTTTCGAAGCAATCCAAATCTTGTCGTCTTCACAACTCTTAATTAAACACGCTGTCAGTATTTACATAGTACGGAACTACTTGTAAATCCGTAATTTCACTTTTCTTCAATTACGAACTCCTCGTGTTGTCCGTCGAGTCTTAATTAACTACACCTGGAGCATCTGCTGTCGCAACTACTCGTAACGTCCCGACGCTAATTGGGTCAGTGATGACGCCGTATTCCTATCAGAGCAGTGACGTCATAGTCCTAGAAGCAAAGACAAAGAATTGGAAACATCGTTTTTGCGCGATTTTTTGTTTCTATTCGTTTTGAAGCATTGTGTTGTATAATTGTTTTTTTATGAACTCGTAAGTTAGAATTGAAAAATTCGTTGGGCATAATAATGTGTCTCACATTTACCAGATGTTAATGGTATTATTTTGGGCGAGAAATCACTTTGTCGAGTTTTTTGCGCTTGTTTCGTAAATTATGAGGAAAATTGTGAGGCGCACAATTCTCTATAATTAAGCTACTAAACAATTTATATAATATAAGTGGTACAGTTTTCGAAGAAATCCAGAAAATGAGTAATTAAAAAGTACTCTCTTTAATGAAGTCATAATCATATTAAAACAACTACAATGTTTAATGGAAAGGAATATTAATTGTCGGTTCCCAGCATTCGATTCCTGAAAAATGTTTTTGTATTACAAACTTTTTTATAAAATATTTGCAACTCTAGATTTGTAACATATATTTTATGAGAAAACAAATAAATTTTAATGCTTTTTAAAATCCAGCGTAAAATGTACTAACGTGGCGAGTGTTTTGTGACCAGTACAAGAATGGCAAAATTTGGTTTCAATAAGGATTATATACTTAAAGGATCAATTAACAGTTGTGCCTGTTTAAAATTTTGATAAAAAATTGTACATGATTATAAAAATTCCGAAAAATTCATGAAAATTTCCAATTTTTGCAAACTTTACATGGTTATATCTCCTGATTTTAAAAAAGCACATCTGTAGTCCAATCTTTCTCTATTAAATTTTTATAAAAACATTATTTTGAAGTCAAAAATAAAGTAACAGTTTATTCGCAACGGAAAATACAGTGTTTTTCAGCTTCAAAATGACAGTGCATTGCTAGGATGCTTCACAGTTTCGGGCTAGTTTCAGCAGTATGTAGTGGGAAAAAGAAGGAATAGAAAAACGTAAAATCTAGAGTATTCTAGGAATTCAGAAAAAACGTAAGACAATTATAATTTTTCAACAAATCGAAATATCGGCTTCTGGTTTCCAGTTTTGGATTCCTAAATCATTTCTGTAGGAGCTAATTTTTTTTTTTGAGAAAGGGCAATTTATTTATTAATGTTTTTGTTTTTTGTTTTATCAACTATCATTTCTAGACGGATTAAAATATAGGTTTCCTGTAACCAGAATTAATAACACACCTACAACATAAGTAAATACAAATCTCGCTGTTAATAATATTATCACGCACCCCTAAACACAACGCAATTAAAATAATTTGAATCACAGTGTACACATTCCATAAATACACCACTCAAAAGCTTAGTTAAAAACGTTTGCAATCTGTCCACCAGCGTCGTCTTCGCGTCGGTTGAAGACACGGCGCCAGACTGCACCGTCTGTCGCCTTGGTTACGGACGTGTTTACCGAACGCTACGTTGCGGATGCGAAATAAGCGGGATTGGAAATTGATTGGGGTGCAAGGGATGAACACTGATAACGAAATGATAAAATGGAGTGTGAGATGAAGAGCGGAAATCGAAGCGTACCTCGGAAACAAGGACGGGATAAGATGCTGCGTTGTTTTGCCATTGATTGTTTGTTTTATAAACAAAAAAGTTTCAGTAACCAAACCAAGGCGAAGTGTTAAAAGAATTTGTTTGCATTTCCGGGATTAAAATCTTCTTTAGTCTTTATTTTTAGGGACTAAGAGTCTTCATTTGATCCCTAGGGATTGTTTTTCATATTTAATCCCGTTGTCAAGGAATGGAATTAATTAATCCCGTTGTCAAGTAAATACGTGCTATTTGTTACAGAGTATCTATGCGGTAACAATATAAATATTTGTCAAAGTTTACTGTCAAAATTGCAAAATGTGTATTCTTTTGAACTATTTTTTATTCGTTTGAGAATGAAGTGCAAAAAATAGCGTATACCATAGCAGTAAAGTTCCTTTAATCCCACAGGTGATTATGTCCCTCACCTTCGGCTCGTGAAATAAACTTCACCCTCAGGGTTAAATCATGCGCTTTAGTCTTTTACTATTATTTTATGTTTAGTGACAACTACAGGGATGTTTTTTTGTTTACTTTATTTTAATGTGTGAGATTCAGCCAAGGCTTTTGTTCCATCTCTCTCGCACAAGCCCTTATTACAACCCGTTGCAACTACTAGCCTATGTCCATATAAAGCCGCGTTCACAGTTCGAAATTTGGTGAAATTTGGTGTAATTTGTAAAGCTTGTCAAATGGCAATGTGTATTTGCGTTCATCAAACTGAAATTCGGTGTACTCGAATTTCAATTCATAGAACAGTACCCAAATCTCAAATTTCTCTAGTAAATTTAGATATTGATAAAAAATATATTTATTTTATCGTACAAACATGGAAATTTGGCAATCTTCGTCTGTTTTCATTTTTCTTTGTCACGTTTTCATCAATAAAAACAAACTGACACTCTGTGCTGACACTGACAAGACAAACAAATTTCGAACTGTGAACAGTCAAGTTAATTTCTTTAAATTTCATTGATACGAATTACACCTTTCGAACTGTGAACGCGGCTTAATAATATTGGCTCGTACGGGTATCATCACCCACTTCTTGCGAAGTGCTTAAATTTCTGTCTGGAGTGGATCATTCCTCCTTTCCTTTATTTTGCCACGTATTTCTTTTTATCTTTTTCTATCGTTGTTGTTTCTTTTCATTCTCCAAATTTTGCTATTTATAAATCTTCTAAGATACCTACTTCTCGTCTTTATGTTGACCTTGGTCTTTCTCTTTTTATTCCTTCTGGTTCTCAATTTTTTTTATTTTATTTTGATGGTATAACTATATTTAACAGAAACAATGATAGACTGGTGGACATTGTTATAGTGGAATCCAAACATTTGGACGCAGTGGTATTTTAGTCGGTTGCTGGGAGCTGGGATCGAACTCGGGACCGCTAGCATGCTAGGCGGACACGAATTTCTTTAATAATGTTTGTTTACACACATACCTTAACCATTTTGCTCTTTGTTGTTTTATATTCGTCACTACATCTTTTTCTTTTAGTACTAGTTCCTTTTTATAAGTTTATATCCTCCAATTTTATCGGGCTTGTTACTGTATTTTTGTTTTTCTTATGTCTTCATCTTTCTTTGACATTGTCAAATGTTCATATGATTATAGATTTATTTGTTATTTATATCTTTAGCAGTATTTCATATTGGCTTAGCTGAATATAATTTGGCAATTAATGCTGTAACTCCCCTTGTTTCGTGGTTTTATTCGAATCGTAAACGTGGAATTACAAATATTTATCAAAGTATTTTAACGATGAAGACAATAAAATATAAAGATGTTTGTTTTAAAAAGTTTCCATTAAATGGTAAAAAAATTTATAGCACAGCAGTGAAATTACAAATGCAAACATTTTTATTACCGAAAGAGCTCTCTCAGCAAGAAAAGAAAATCATTCCACGCTTAACATTATTCTTCAAACTCCACCTGAACATTAGTTCCGTTCACTGAATCAAGTCGCCACATTAAACAAAAGAATAATCATTAATGCCAGAAGCAAACATCAATCAAAACATAACCAATTCACCATTCGTAGGAATGAAAGCGAAAAGAAACCAAAAGCGAGACAGACAAAAACATCATCTTTAATCACAACAAGAACAAACTGTCGAGTTTTTACACAAAATTGTATTAACCGCAGTGTGCGCGGAAAAAGTCCTCAAAAAACAAACAAAAAGGAAGAAAGAGGAAATCTTCTGTAGGGTTGAGGGATGAGATCGATAGATTTGGGGGAAACCTGACCTACCATCCACCGCAATCACGATGCTTTCTAATACTGATTTATGATTTACGGACATTTAGTAACTGCTTATTAAAATTTGTGTGAAAGATTGATGATCGTACTACTTGCATGACGGGGTATTAACAATGTTTAAATGTTGTTCTTCACATTTAAGCTTCTAGTTGCTTGTAGCTTGTAGTGAAGAGACAAATCATGTTATGTAAGCATCAAAATCTAATTCCCAGACCGGTCGTTCGATAGTAATATTCGAAATTGAATCAATCCAATTTTGCTGGAAGATACAAATGTGCCGTAAGGCGCTTCTGATTTTTTGCGGAAATAGGTTTTTGCATATTAAAAACTGTTTACCAAAAACTTTCCTCAACAACTACTATGAGCAGATGAGTACACGTGAGTTGACAATCTGATCTCTGATGTGTATGTTATTAAAACCCTTTATTGGTCTTCTTTTAAAATGGAATGACAAACTTCTTGACTGGATGATGACGAGGAAAGAAATTCAGTCAAATTTTAAAAAGTTTTTTCGACTTCAACCGGCTGCTACTCCACAACTCTGGGTCTTTTTCAGGGAGTGAAAGTTACAAAAAGTAGTGTTTACAATTAATAAAAAATATATTTATATTTTTTATCCTTTATTCGCTTCTGCAACCATAATGGTTACAGTTGTATTAATGGTATACCTATTACTAGAGATGTAAAGAATAGTAAATGTGCCGAATACCGAATAACAAATATTATGCAGGACTGTCTCCCGAATAACCAAATATTCGTCGAATGTTCTACCCCCTTTTGGTGCCAAATGATAAACTTAAAAATATTGACGAGGCTGCTTTGAATACAGAGAAACTTAACGATCAGTTTATCATTTCTATTTTTATAAAAATTACAAAATAATTTTAAAAAATTCAGGAATAAACATATATTTTTTTACGTCACTCGGGGGAGGAAAGCAGTGTTTTCCTCTTGCTAATGGAGGGAGGGAAGCGAGTTTTCCCTCCCGCTCGGGAGGACCGTACTTGTTTTCCTCCCGAGGGGGAGGAAAACACTGTTTTCTTCCTGGTACTGGCGGGAGGAAAACATTGCAAGAAAGGTGATTTCGAGGCCCTCGTGACGTAAAATATTGTGTGTCCCACGGGAGGGAAGGCTATTCCTCCCTTGGGCGAAGCCGGCGCCCTCGCTCGGGCCGCCGCTTGGCCCGCGGGAATAATAGCAATTACTCCCTTGGGCGAAGACGGCGCCCTCGCTCGGACTCGCCTGCGGCTCGCCTTCGGCTCGGGTCGCCGCTTCGCCCGCGGGAGTAATAGCTATTACACCCTTGAGCGAAGCCGGCGCCCTCGCTCGGACCGCCGCTTCGCCCGCGGGAGTAATAGCACGCTTCTCTCCCTAGGTGCACAAAATACTATTGTTTGTTAATGAAATCTCTAAATAAAGCCCGTTAAAGACAATCGCAGTTCATGTATTGCATGTTATATGTGACTTCAGACTCGAATCTGAGTTCTAAGAATAAAAATCGACTACGTTTTACGTTATGCACTGAGCTATCCACACCAATTAATTCGAAAATACTTAACAGGCATTAAGTAGTTTCTCAACAACCATAAATAAAAATAAAAACCATCACCTTTCAGATTCCATTACCTCTACCCTAAATGCCGTAATTACCAATTCGCATTCGAGTCCGCAAATTACAATCTACTTTCGTCGATCTATCGAACTCTTCTTCGGCCAAGTAAAAGTGAAATTGTGCGTGCGCGCTCTGTCAGTCTGGTCACGTTTTGCTATTACGCATCACGGTGATGTCGGCATCCGCCAAACTGACGCGAAATGTCGCGAGTATGAAATGACTATAGAGGAAGTAGTGAGGATGGTTAGGGAAGCACGTGGATTCCAGGAGATGTTTTGCATTTCTGTAGAACTCTTCTTCCAGGAAATGTTCATTAAATTCTGTTTAAAGCCGTAGGTCAGAAAGTTTTAATTGAAATGGGATTGTTTTGTGATATTAATTGAATTGCTTATAAAATATTTTTAAATAAACTTGGTAGTTTATTTTATGTTTGAAACAGAATTAATTTTAAGGATATATACAATACAAGAAAAAATCTAGGGAGTATTCATTTTATTCATTTTACTTTCTTATAAGTAGAAATTATTGAAGAAACAATGACAAAATTTCTGAAATTGTTTATTATTAAAGGATTATTTGAATTACCAATACGAATAGATAATCTATTATTAGTTCTTTATCTACGTCTACATTTAATCCTTAATTCTTTTTATGATGTGACACTTTTCAGAAATACTTTTTTGTCATACCTGCACAAAAAGTAACCTTTTTCGTGCCTGTTTTCCGTGCGCAAAGTGGCTTATTTTTTAACTAGACAAAAAATGCGTGCGCAAAGTACAAGCGTGCGGGAATAGCGTGCGGGAATAGCGTGCGCAAAATTTCACTTTGCGCACGCAAATTGAACACTCACACAGTTTTCTGTAGTTACCGACACGAAATGTGCGCGTAACACTAGCGCCACACACGTGATAATCTAATACTACAAGCACGTGAACAGCTGTAGTACCTACTTCTCTATGCATAGTTTCTACTGTGGACTATTGTGCAGATTGTGCATTGGATCTAATGGACAATAATATTTTATTCTTATATTTTAATGTTCTTTTCTTTACTGTTAATAATTAGTTTCTTATGCTTTTACATGTAGGTAAATATTAGTTACTTTTTTATTTTATACATATTCATTTTAAAAGTATTCATTTTATCTTTTGATAAGTAAGGTCACTCAAAAGGTTACTTTTTGTGCAGTAATGACAAAAAATATCGTGTGCATCTCGTGAGCAAAGGCGCAATTGCGCTTGGCTTCGTTGCAGCCCTCACCGTAGCGACCCTCGGCCACCTCGGCTCGCCTCGGTAGACCTCGAGCCGCTACTGCTCGGGCTGCAACTCGCCTCGCGCAATTGCTTACTTTGCGCACTAGATACACAATATACTATTTTTCTCCTAAGATAATATATTTAGTAGTCACGCCATATCTCCAAAAAGGGTTGGCACGAACCCCACAATGAAAATAATTGCACATTCTCAAAATGTATCTATTTTTTATGAACGAAAATTGTTATTTTTGTAACAAGTGTTGGAAATGCGCGATTCTGAAACAAATGCAAGTTCTCTGACACGAATGCAACGAGTTTCAGAATCACGTTTTCTTCATGTATTACAGACAAGATTTTTGCTGCAAACGGTTATTAAAAATATATTCAAGTTTACGATAGTTTATATGCAAATACTTGAGTAGCTTTGCTTAGTTTGTCTTTCATTTTTAAGCATCATGACAGTTGCTTACATGAAATTTAAACAAAAATTTATAATTTCCCGCTTTAATGCTAGAATTGGTTATTTCCCGCACCCATTCTGATCGACAGAATGTCTATTTTCCATACTTTTTCGGAAAATAGTCATTTCTTGCACTAGTGCCAGAATTGGCTATTTCCCGCATCCATTTTGAGTAACAGAATGTCTATTGCCCGCACCCATTTTGAGTGACAGAATGTCTATTGCCCGCACTTTTGGCGGATTTTTTTCATTTTGAAGGTCCGATGTTAAACTACGAAATTAATGTTGTATGCTGTAAATAACACATGAGTATGTTGTTGTCAATTTCTGTTTTATTTCCCGTGTCAATTTATTTATTTTATGCGGACAAATGTCGCTAAATATAGGTTTGTTCCACATAAAATAATAAAGTAGCGAATATCCATAATTAATGTCAAGGGATTAGTAATTTTGTTGAAATAACTGTTTGATTGCATGATTTAAAAATCGGGGCAATACATTTACATAGTTGTCCAGCATTAAATATAGCGTGAAGTTAAAACATTTTTCGTGCAATTATAGCCTTGTTTTATATTTATTAGTATTGCTGCCGAGCCATTGGGTTGGTTACAATTTATACACTCAGAAAGGGGCTAATTTTTATTAATGAGTAAGTAGATTCAACAAACAGTATTTTTTTATTGGTCATTCAAAATAACTTTTTACGTCGTTAAAATTTATTATGCTGATACGAATGACATACTAAAAAATTTTATTATTGCTTTTTGGTTGCACTGTGTAGTGATGCAACGGATATTCGGTTACTATCCGACTATTGACCGAATACCGGATGGTGATCTTATATCCGGCCTGTACCGGATAGTTAAAAAAATACGAAATAAGTATGAAGTTCACTAAGTTACATGAAAATTGCTGTCAGCATTTAAATAATGTAGATGTTTATTTTCAGAAAAACCATAAAAATAAAATAAATTTAAAAAATATACTTAATAATTTGTCTTACACAATGTATCTATAATTTTGCGCTTCACCCCCGGCCATGTTTGTTTTTGTACGTCGAATATCCGGCTATCCGGCCAAAGAATAAACCGAATATCCGGTACCCGGCCAATTAACTATTGGTTGCATCACTAAGTACTGTGCGCTTTATTAGTAATTGATAAAGTTCAGTTGAGAATGATATTAGAAGTTAGTAGGGCGATTATTGGTAATGTTCCTCGTCATAATTGGCACTAATGACAATGTTACGGTGAAAATAAACGATCTAAGAGCCCTAATTGTGTCAGCTGGTACCGCAATCGATGTTCCTTTCCTTTATTCACTTCTCAAAAGCCTTTTGTAGTGGAACACGAAAAGTAACCCGATGAAAGAAACGTGATCGTGATAAACATGGTGCCAAAGATTATAATTAATATATTTTTAAATGTAATTACATTTGTAGTGAAATTTTTCTGCAGGTATTTATTTTTGGATGAATTTACTTTGTGATGTAAATGCTATTGTATACTTTCACTGCTATTCTTCGAAATTTGAAAGAACTGAATCGTTGAAATTAAACTGTCGTTACGAGTATTTATAATTCAAATATAATAACTTCCTTTTAAATTTCAATCTAAATTTTTACAATTAACGTCAAATCCCAACGCGGTCAGCGTTTTCTAATTTAGATAATATTTAATGAAATTCAGTAATCGAGAAGAAAACGACTTCGAACAATGAGAAAATATAATAAAAACATTTTTCGAACATTGGATTGGATTGTACGGTTCTGTTTGATGCAAATTTAATTCTTTATTACTTTATTGAAATTTTTGCTGAAATAATTTGGGAAGCAATGGCAAGTATAATAAACTTGTTTACCTTATGTTCTGATAACTAAGGTTCGAATCCTTTCTGACACATTGCAGTTTAATTTATTGTAATGAATACTCGTGAGTTGACGCCTGGTAACCGCACACACGGTAAAATATTTATGTGAGGTTAAAGCTAAATTTAGACCTATGCAATTATAAATTATAAGTAAGATAAAACAAGGAAACTTTGGCACCCGCAACCTACTTTGGCACCTAATTGAATTTTTTAGTTATTTTTTCTCTTAGTTTGCATTCTGTGTTCGTTTTTAAAGTTGAAATTTACTTCGTACATATCAGCTCTAGCTAAAAATGCCACGACAGTACCAAAAAAGGTGGAAGCGCGCTCATATAAAAATTATACGGGAGATGCGTTGATAAAGCACTCGCCGCCATTCGAAGGGACATGTTTCAAGCGCAGGCTAGCAAAAGTTGGAAAATATGGCATGGGACCCTTCAGAACAGATTGAATGGTATCCATGACCGACCCCCAAGCCACCAAACCATTTTTCAACTTGGTGAGGAACAATTGTTGATAAAGACTTTGCCAATCACCATGGCGAAAACCATTCTTATGATATGATTACTTTGTCAATGTATGTTCGCTCACAAGCTGATGATGGGTGAAGTATTTCTCCCCAAACGTCTTTAAAATAATGCTGCGATTCTGTGCAGATCTATAAGTTTTACAGATTTGTAAATCTGTTCATATGGTTATAGATTTCATTGCGATTTTGTTTAATATTTACAGTTTAATAAATCTGTACCAACTACAGATTTTCACAGAATTGCAGCATAAATCTGTATGATTAATTCACGATCCTGAAACCATTTTGTTCTTGTTATCAGTAAAAAACGTTCTAGAAATTAACATTTATGTTAAACCACTTAGAATAAAGATATCTTTAATCGGAACTGTAGAACGAACGTTACAGGTTTTTTCCGTGCAAAAGACTATCATAAACAGCTCCTAATTTCCAGCATATCCAATTTATATGCTCTACTAAAGGATCCCCAAAATTCTGCCTACTTGACACCCTAGAAAAAAAAATTTTCTCAGATGTCCTCCACGATTTTTATACGTAATAAGAGTAATTTATTCCAACAGGGTCATAGGTACGTTTCCTTTATGAAAAATTGAATATAACAACACGTTTTTAAATTACGCGACGAATTTTTTTCAAAATCGGTCAAAACCTGCCAAAGTAACCCTGTTTTACGGTAACTAATTTAACCAACCAGTGCTCAACGTCGCACTTATAATTGAAATTGGAATTTTGTGGAAGCGCTGGTTGGTTAATTTAGCACTTATATTTATAATTGGCAATTGGGCAGATCCGGGTAGGTCTGAGTCTAGCTTAATCTGGGATAAGTATAAGTAATAAAATGGTTTATTACAGCGTCTCCTCTTATGATAAAATATTAATTATATATCAGTGTCAATATTTTCCACAAAAAGTAAAAACTTCATAAAATTTCAATCTGGTCATAAAATCTCTTTCAATGTGTTACAAAGTAACTTAATCTCCTATTTCGCAGTTTCCGGTCTCAGAACCTTATAAAATATCTATGGGACAGTACAACAAAGAACCTATCACCATCATCCGAGTCTTAATGGCGGTATAGATGGCACATTACTGCAGTTTAGTTGCAAAGGTGTCAGCTGAGAACTGATATTCTTCAGCCTACATACGCGCTGACGGAAGACCGAACTAACGATATAATATACACGATGTGATAGATGTGATCTATTGACGTATTGACACACTTTCGAACGTTGATTCAATGTTAATGCCCACACGCTGAGACACTCGTAATACGCAAGGTTAAAGGGAAGATATCAAAAAGAAAGAAAATTTATTATAATATAAATCAAAATTATGTTCGGATTACAATATCTTCAAAAATTTGTGAAACGATTTGAGAAAAGATTGTTTTATTATTAATATTTTTACATGCATACATACCTACTTGTCTATCACGCCTTATACTCAACTTGGGTGTGGCAGGCTCACATATTGTGAATCATTTATTTCTATTATTATTTTTATTTATTTACCCAGATTGCCAAATGCGTTACGTGATCCGCTGTGGTTCTGACAATGAAGTTGTTAAAAAATAATAAAATAAGAAAGTTTTGTTGCATGTATACTGGTATACAGTGAAACATGGGCTTTATCATATCCATTGGTTACGAATTTGGCTGTAATGTATTAGAGCGTTCTTTTTAAAATGAAACAGGGAATAAATTTGAATTTGTTAATTGGTGTTACACTGCTGCTACCTGGAAATGCGATTTATATTTTGAACAATTAAAAATTTATGTTGAAAGCGTCCCTTGGAACTATTGCAGCTGCCCATATATCTTATATTGTTCAAGAATAATACAGTTAAATTGATTCTCTATAGATAATCAATTTAACTGTATTTATATATGTTTCATTTTTAAAAGAATGCTCTAATACATTGCTGTCAAAGTCGTAACCAATGTTTCACGTTAAAATAATCTCACTGTATAAATATAAAGTTATAACTAATTGATGTAAATACCAATAGTTATACTTAAATAGTAATAATAATACAATATTTAAAAAAAATAGTGTCAACAAACATAGTTCAACCGTTCAACGTTTGTCCGCTAGGTTTGTAAGTCATACGAAACACCCAATACACGAAGACTGGTGAATCAGATACGTCACTCAAAGGAGATTTAAAATTTGAAGTCGTTTAAAAAAAATCATACCTCTTAAACTAATCACTTACGGAAAATAAAATTTACACCTACTTATCAAGTTCGACTTATTGTTTCAAGAAAAAAATCTGACGTGGACACCACATGACTTCCTTGTACGCCTTGTGTGTTCATACTTTTCTTAATAACTAAAATGTAAAATAATATTAAAAATTCTTTTAACTTATTATACTAATACTCACAAATATATTTTAGTCATTTGATTTAAACTGCAGAAGAAGATATAAAGCATATTTTACTATTGTCACTGTCATGTCATAATCATTTAAATTTTACGTAGTAACAAATGTTAATCGATCATGGACTACAAGATACCGAAATACTATAAATTATAAATATATACTTTAATTATTTTTAAATGATAGGAGATACAAAAATATTTATAAAATACCGATTGTAGGTAATAATCACATAATCTTTCATTTAAAATAAAAAAAATTGTCTAAAATTAAATATTTATCGAAATATTTTTAAAAAGTACTACTTCCGGTTTGTAGACTGAAACCAAAAATAGGAGGTGCACAACTAGATGTTATAACAGTCCTAAATACAAAATTTCAACTTTCTACGTCTAACCGTATTTGAGTTATGCGACACACATACGTCCGTACGTACGTACGTACGTACGTACGTACGTACGTACGTACGTACGTACAGACGTCACGTCGAAACTAGTCATAATGGATTCAGAAAAGGTCAAAACGGATATTTCCGTCAAAATCTGAGAACCGAAATTTTTCGCGATTACAATACTTCCTTACTTCGTACAAGGAAGTAAAAATAAATCAAAAATTGTGAAACAACCCCATTTGGGTTACAGGTACATAATTTCAATTTAAATGCCCTGTAGTGTACTTCCTACTAGCCACTACGCACATTTATATCGATGACTCACAGTACATTTAAGTTGTCACATCCCAAATTGTACAAAAAGTCGTGATAGATATAGGAATTTTATTTAGGTATATATTTTCATTTGACTTATTTCTGAATAATTATTAAAAACATTTTTAGGTTTATTTACAAAGTTTGTAACAACGTTTAACAACGATAATGCTGGACTGAAATTTTAAGCCGGGTTAAAACAAAAAATATCTATTGTTATGTATTGCTGTAAGCTTAAAAATTTGTTTAGTATTTCAGCTTGCAGACGTATTATGAAGTTTAAGCTGCTCGTACACAGCACAATAAAGTGATGAAAATAATTTCATAAAAAACTCTTAATTAATAATCGTCTATTATGGGCCTACCGGGCAGAGAAAGTGCAATTCCAGTGATTTATTATTGCAAAAAACTCGCAAAGAATAAATTAATTTTCGCGATGTAACGAAGTCAATGTCAGAAGCATTTGCTTCGGATATTACGAAATTCGAAGTCGCTTAAAGGTTGTATTGCCAGCATTGTGATGATTATATATTGAGTATGTGCTTCATAATCTGATATTCATGATTGCGAATAATTAAAATTAAAATATGCATGAATTCATAAAGTTCAGATATTTACTGACTTGCAACACGAATAGTCAGAGCGGTGCCAATAAAATAAATCGAAGTATACTCATGTTAAAACCACATAAACTCTATAAACGTTTCTTTTATTTGTTTTCGATGGTCTGGTAAATAGTTTAATTTTACGGTAGATTATTTGCTTCATTATCACTATTGGTAATTAAATCGTAAACTTGTTAATAATTACCTCAATTAATCCTCCTTGTGTATACGATGAGATGAATAGTTTACCACATTATTGGGGGCATGCTAATGACCAATAGCTCACGACGAAAATTTCTACAATCGCATCAATCTATTTTTAAATGCCATCCAATGATAAGCAAGTATTGCAGCGTGTGCAAATTTTTATGTTGGCAGATTATTACCAGAATATTTTCAAAATATATCGAAAAAATGTTATCTATGGAAATTAAGGTGAAGTCAACGGTGTGGTTATCGACATTTGCAGTTTTGCAAATATTTCAGTTGGATAGCTAAATCAACTACTGCAACTGATTCATTAGATTTTCTCACTTTTGGAGCATCTTTTGAACATGAGCAAGTTAACATTTGTAAAGTATTGTGGGCACTAGGGCACTGTTAGGGAACTCGCATTTTCGCCACCTCGCAAACGCGTTCCTTAATACCTTACAAATGTTAACCTGCCCATGTTTAAAAGATGCTCCGAAAGTGAGAAAATCTAATGAATCAGTTAAACTAATTGACAGATAAAATTGTTGATTTGTTTTCACATCGCTGTCGTTGATGATACGATTAAGCTTTGAATATAACGCGAATATATGCAATTTAAGCCCCCTTGGAAGTTCAAAGAGATTCGGTTTCACCTCGTCGCTTAGCAACATCCTCGGTATTATAAATCGCACAATATTCTTGTTATATTAATAGCTATAATAAATACATTTCAATAATCATAGTTTGCTTGAAAACAAGCTTAGTCAGTTATTCTATTATGTCAAACGTGTGTCAAGTGCAATATTTATGAGTGGTTGTGTGTAAGAAAGTCTTCAGATTTTTATTCCATCTACTCCTCATTCGTAGTCCGTTGAGTAACTCACGCATTCAAATCTAAATATTCCTCTGTTGATAATGCGCCATACAACCCCATCTCGCGGGAATCAGTGCGCGCTGCTCACGTAAACAAGTGCACATCGCGCTCGACTGATGGGCGTTCCCTTCGGCGGCGTCGGTACGCCACGTCGCCATGGAGACCGCGACGGCGGTGGCGGCGGCGGCGTTCAGCGGCGCCTGTCGTCGTGGCGACGACCTCGCCGCAACCACCCCTGACGCAGTGACGTCACGAGAGCCGGGCCCGCCAAAAATCCGTTACCGCTCGGCAAAGTGGCGCCAGGACATGAGGAGTAAACGAATTCATGCGGAATCATTGCTGCAAGTTCGTTTCATCATAGAGAGGAATAGTTTAGCTGATTAGGAAAAAGAACAAAATGGGGATGAAACTCACGTGGTAATAAGAAAAGTAGACAAATTAGGTCCAGAACTTGATGAAGTCATATCCTAGAAAAATAAATGTTTTTTTATTTATGTTACTCCGTATTGCTCAAAAATGAAATATTTCTGGCACTAAATTATCATCTGTAATGACACAAGAGCTTTTTATTTTGCCGGATATTCTTTTTGTATTCAAACCTTGTTGCCTAGCAATTTGAATAAAATCACGACCCATAGCTGGAGTGATTTTATTTTAAAACTTTTTTTCGAGTCAAAATGCTGTCACAGGTGACAAGGTTGAGATGTCAAACAGAAATTTATTCGGAGGAAATAAAATGCTCGAGTGTAATTCAACGAGATAATTTAACGACTCTTTTGGTTTTCTTCACAATTATTTTTAAAATTTAATCATTTCGCTGAGAAATATTAGAAATATGATGCAAATGATATTTTGGTGTTTTGTTTATTGTTTCGTTTCGTGTTTCGTTGCTAAGTAAAAAGTAAATAAGGTTCTATCACTTGCAAAAAGTTACCTTTCTTTTTATCCGCTGTCAAAGCGATAAAATGATGTTTTGTTTATGGCTTACTTTATACAGGAGTGGAATTATCATTTCAAATTTCAAATCAGTTGTATATAGTTATTTAGTATAGAACCAATGATAAATAATAATTGATGAACACCTTAATTATAATTTATAATTTTGTTCAGGTTAAAGTATGCTATATTTAGAAATGCTATTATTGTACTACATGCAAATGCATTTAATACATTGTTTAGTCTGTTGCTGAAAATAATATACTACTTAATTTAATTTATGATCCATAAATGAACCGTATTTGATTTGCTTTGCTAGTTTATTAAGGCATTATTTGGATTTTAATTACTGCCAATATTATTAATTATTACTTTAATAGCCTTTTCGGTCTTTACAAAGCCTTGTCAAAAACAAAACAAAAACAAAAACGTACCTACATATTCAGAAATAAATTGAAAAATTATATTAAACTTTATTTATTACCTAATTTTTTTCCGTTGATCGTTTTTTAATGAATATCATTAATGACCTCTATTAATGCATGATTTTTATTAATCAAATGCGTTCAACACACGTAATATTAGCACTAAGTTATAGAAAAATTAAAAAGTATACTTAATCAACGGAAAAATATTGTAACTAACTCATGAGCTAATATTAATAGACGATTAATAATCTCGATAATTAACGCGTTCGCTTCTCTCACGCGTTAAAATATCTCAATTATTAATCGCCCTATTATTAACACACTACTTAGTTACGGTCAGTGCATGCTAGCGGTTCCCAGTTCGATTCCCAGCGCAACCAACAATAATACCACTAGGTCCGAGTGGTTGGATTCCACTATAATAACATCTATCATTCCGTAATTGGAAGTTAATCCTGTAGAATGGTTACCATCAAAATAAATAACTATTAAAATAACAAAAATTACATCTTTCATCTCTCTTCTCTTTGAAAAGCAAAGCAAACGCTACGCATAATTTAATTAAACTTTTTCAACAGTTTATTCCTGAAATTAATTTCGTTCTTTTTTGCGTTTACCTGAATTGTTTTACCCGAGCAATTTCGAACTTATTTACGTGTGTATTAGAATTTATTGATTATTGAACTTGGCCATAGACAACAAGCCAGCATTCTGTACGTATACCTATATTAGCTCGGAGAATTTAATATCCAACTACATTTAATAATATTGCTACCAGTTAATATGAACACACAGGGCCGTCCTATCATATTTAAGTGCACTGAGCTGAAAAATTATGATGTATCAAGTTTTATAAACGTCATTTAAGCCACGAGTTTTTTTAGGAACGAGCGCAGCGAGTGTATAAAATACTAGTATCTAGAGAGTTTATAAATGAGTCACATATTATACTTTTTCTACAATCACAAATTACACAGCATAAATTCATAAATATGTAATATTTCATTTATAATAATTTTAGGTTAAATCATCATAGCTACAAAATTCTACTTAGACAAGAAAGTGTATTTCACTCTTTCACTGTTATATGGTAAAGATTTGACAATTATTGAAAGAATTCATTAATTTCCCTCAGTTTTTCACAAAAATGAATTGTCAAATATAGGAGCCAACTTCACTCCGTGTTTAATATGTCAATTGCTATGTTCAGCCCGTGACAAAAACGGCTAAAGCCATGGGTTGACGAGGTGTGTTTAAAATGTTCATTGAAAATGATGTTTCAATACCAGGAGTAGTGATGCCGCGAGACGAGACGAGACGAGAATTAGTGTACTCTCGTCTCGTCTCGAATTTTCGAGACGAGATTGAAACAACTCTCGTCTCGACACGGTTACTCTCGATCTCGTCTCAATCTCGAGGCGAGAATCTCGATCTCGACTCGAGAGTCTCGAAAATTTAATTACGTCATCTGTTATGTAAAATATTAGCTTTATTCTACTCTAGCGCAATTGGTATGACTTAATTACGTAAGTATCAAATAGTTAATACGAGTATAATTGACAAAAGGGGTGATTATAAATAACGTAATTCAAAATGAATTAAATTTTTTAAAGTTCTAATTTTAAATCAGATAACTCTTCATATTAAGTATGTATGCACCTAAATACGCCGCTGACATACACAGCGAGACATCCTTGTGAAAATAGTTGGAATATTAGATTCTATAAGGTGGGAGGTAAGAACATGCACCTCCTAGATGGAAAAGCCCTCGGAAAAGCCATTATTCTTCCAGCTCATCAAAATGCTTGCATTTCTGGTTTTTCAAGTACTTATATGTTAAAAAATGCATTACCTATTACCTATGTTCATTGTTTAAGAATCAACCATTTTTTATATTATTTAGAATTAAAGTTATTTTAATTTATTTTGAATTTTTGTAAATACATTTTATTGCCAAATAAAATAGAATAATAAACGCAAAAATTATGTTAAAACTTGTTAATTTAAATCAGATAAAAGCATATTTTATTTATATTTAAAAAAAACATTTAGTGTAGGTATATCTTTAATCTCGTATGTACTCGAATATATTGTAACTAAGTAGATCTTACGTTACGTAAAAAAAATCAAGATTTATCGAGATCTCGAATTATATTCTCGTCTCGTCTCGATTTTTGATGATGCTACTGTCTTGTCTCGAAAAATCGAGACGAGAATAAAGCTACTCTCGTCTCGAAATTTCGAGAATCTCGAGTCGAGATCTCGTTTTGACGAGATCTCGCGGCATCACTAACCAGGAGTAGAAAAAACACTTTCAGTTCCGTGACTGCATAATGCCATTCAAATATATGTACGAATGTGTGAATCATTGAATTAGATATTGCGGAGTTGTACTTTTTCAATTAACTTTCATAAGAACTGTTAATATTGTTGTAATGCTAGTGGCAGATACATCAAGAAATTCTTCATCTTTATGATTTTCTTATAAACTGTTTGTACCTTGGGCAAAAAGTAATTCAAAACTAAATAATTGCTTTTATAGTGGACATTTTTCTCAGAACAATATTCCTTTGTGCTCTTTACACACACACGTACTCAAACACATCATGGAGCATTGAACGTAGTATTATTACGTACATAACGGGGGGCAAAAGGGTGCGTCCGGGTGTCATGGGCGGCTCGTTACCATCGGGGGCGGCACCCGTTTCCTGGAAAATTGGATGTCATCAGATGCGCCTGTGGAAACTGATGCCGTTGGGCTGGAGTCGCGTTACTTAGTATGGCGTGTTGCCATATAGAGGAAAATTACTTTAACTTAGTAGGGGAGGTAATAGGATTATTTACTTGTATGGTGGGTGAAGGGTTGATAGTCTAGACTAGATGAAAAAAAATATATCGATGTATGGATACTATGGATAGTACACTAAATCATCACCTCTGAAAAGTATAAAATAATATTTTTGTAGGGTAATAATTAAATATACCAATCAATTTGAAGTCGACGCAGATATTTACCAATACTACTACATTTGGATTAGATTATATAATAAAAGATTCATCTCAATCTGTTCAGTAGTTCTGGTTAAGTAGTTTCTGAGATAGCTGGTCGCCATTTTTTTCTAAATGGCTGACTAAAAGTTATCTTATGTTTCATTCTAATAACAGATATAACTAAATGTCAATTTTTTTTGCAAATTGATCAAATAGTTCCGGAGATAAATGGCAGCCATTTTGTTTTCGTGCTAAGATTTAAATAGCCTAAAACCTACAGGGGAAGATACTTCGTTATTTAAAAAAAAATCAGCTCAATCGGTTAAGTAGTTTTCGAGGTCTTTGCGGCCAAACAAACATACCTTCTTTTTGGAAGACTATTATAAACCTGCATCAAATAATTCATTCACAAGAAAATTCGAATCAGAATTATTATGCCCACCCAGTGTTGCAGTGTTCGCAGTGTTCACACGAGAAAAGTTTTTCCTTAAAAGTTTCTTGAACGTAAAACAAGTGATAGGAGCTGTCATAAAAAAACTGTCAATACCGTTCATACGGAGAAATTAATTATTTTCGTTATATTAAAGCTATAGTGATCTTAAATATATATGTTTGACTTTCAAGAAACTTTTAGCAAAAACTTTCCTCGTGTGAACTGGAACTGGGCATTATAGGTTCGGCATAAATAATGCAAACACAGGAAGATGCAAATCTAGAAAAAAAGAGAAAACATAAATTATTATAGGTTGAACTGAACTATTATAAATGCACATCCCAGTACCATTTTTGAGTCCCACTTACTCGGTTTTGACAATAACTTCTAGATTTGAATTTTCCTGTGAATGAATCTTTTGATGCAGGTATTTTATGAAGGACTTACACATTTTCTAGATTTGCATCTTCTGATGTTACATTTTCCTGTGTGTAAATATTCCGGATTTTTATTTTATGGTGTGGAACGTGGAAGCCATTTTCTTTGTAAAACTTATAGGTAGAGTTCGCGTAGGTACTTGAGAAGGGAAAATCTAGACCTTCCTACCACAAACTACGTATGTTCTTTGTAACACCTTTATTTTTGAGTTGGAATCTTCCAAACGTATATTGGTTTCTGCGCATTTCTCTTCTCTAAATTAAATACACTCTTTTGGTGTTTTAAATAGTCTAGCTAGCCTATTGTAACAAAACTGTTCGATAATCTGGATCACCTTCCGATTCAAATTTAACGGTATACCTAGTATATGAAAAAAAAAACTTAGACATAGAGGTATAAAAATTTTCATAACAACAACAACAAGTAAAATTACGGGCAGTGGGCATATAAATGAAGAGATTCAAGTAAAACGGGAGCATTTCTCTCGAAGAGCGTACTTACTCGGCAGCTTTTATTTACGGATTTTATTATCAAGGTCCCGTCTTTACTTTCATCTTTTCGTAATATGAATTCATGTACAAAGCCGTATGTTCATATAAACCGAGGTTATTGTTGAAATATCTGCCATTTTAACCAACAAGAGCATCGCAAAATAATTTATAGCACATTTACGTTTCAAATATGAATGTAGTGAAACGAGAATATATATCCCTTTTGTCACAGAAATGTTGTGCAATGTTCCATAAAAGCGTAATATCCAATCGATGCAACGAGCGAGTGTTAAAATTAGTGTTGGCGAACTTTGCTTCATGGCGAGCTTCATGGTGAGTTACTCAAGTTAATTATATGAAATAATTAATCAAACTCTCGCCTTAACCATGGTGATAAAATTGAGTACTCTTAACTAAAATTACTATGATGAGTTGGAAATTGCATCACTGATGTAATGAGTGATCATTCATTTCTAAATTGTTTAAAAACTTGCGAAAAATGTATTTCTTTTTCTATTATCATTATCATCGATTATACAAATAACCTGTCGTGCTTTTTGATCCGTGATTCTTCGTCTGAAGACGAAAACAATCCACTTTCATCCCTTGTCTTCTAGGAATCCATAGCCTTTGACGTCTTACATAACTTTTGTATTTATTGTTGTTTATTTTTAGTTGAAGACAAATATACTTTATAATATCTAAAAATTTCTAAAATTATAACAAGTTAGTTACATTACATTTCTATTAAAATACCTAATCAAATTTCCAATCATACAAAAAATGATACTACTTACAACGTACTGCAGTAAAGGTGGAGAACAAATTAAGCTCTGTGGTCTGTACTCTCGCAATTAAAAAGAAGATCTCGTTTTTGCCCTCGACTGTAGAAACTTGCACCACTGGGACAAAGACCCACATAACTTCTGCGGCAACTTTGCAGTTTATATTACGTGTGCATTATTTATGTTCTTGGGGGGATATAATTTATTTTTTCGCCTGTTTATAGGTCAGTAACGTAGGCTCTGACTAAATTGTTTTGCGATACGGAGTCAGAGGTAGGCGTGGGTTTTATCAGAGCCGTAGTAAGTAAGTTCAGAACAGACGCCGTTTAAAATGAAATTTTTTATTGGTACAACAATACAAATTAACCCTGATGTGCTTTTGTTGTTTTTTTTACGGTAACGAGGTAATTTAAGTATTTGGCACAACAAATGCTCATAAAGGTTACTTGGTCTTAAAATGTATAAATGTTTTCCTAAAAACGGTTGGCACAAATTCCGTAAAATAAAAATTTACACATTCTCGATGTGCATTTAAACACAATCTCAAACCAACCTTCGTCAAATATTTCTTTCCATCTTTAGTCATTGTACTGTTCATAAATTATAACTTTTTCGAATAGCAAAATTTTATTTCTATAATAGTTACCTATTTACTTTACTAGTGGGCAAAGTGGGGAATTGCCCACAAGGTAAATCTTAACTCACGAGGCCGAAGGCTGAGTGAGATAATTTTCTCGAATGGGTTATTCTATTTTGCCCTCGTATGAAGTATAACGTTTTATCCAACACTGCCTAATAACTGCTTAAATATTTGAAAAACATTATGTTCCAACCTGAATCTTCGATATTTTGGTGACTTCCAACAAGCAAATTTATCTAGAGGTGTTGGATAAAATATTTTACTCACAATCGTTTAGAATTATGCGCGTTTCCAACCTTCTACACAGTTGTTAACTTTACTTTCCAGCTAGCTGGAAAAATATTTCCAGCTATTTTTCCGGCAAGTTTCAAAATTGACGAAATCAATAAAGTTACTTAGCAACTCTCATAGGACTATTTTTCATGTAGGCTAAACAAATTGAACAAATTATGATGAAACTGTCAAAAATATTAATAAAATTAATGTAAGTACATCTCAGTCATCTAATACAGCGCTCGGCTGTAATGCGGCATTTCCCTGCTCGGTATTTAATATACTTCCTGTTCTTTCATTATTTAAAACGACAGTATTAGTGTACATAAAGTACTAATTTATTGGACTAATACTATTATGTAGGTATCTACTATAAAATAACAAAATTAAACTTCTGTTTATATCATATGTCTTTGTACTGTACTTAAATGTTTTTTGTCGTTCTTCCTCTGTTCCTGTCAAAAAATTCGCCTATATTAAATTTCGCACTGTATGTAACCTTAGTACAACCCTGGCCCTGAATGATTATGTTTTGTTCTGAGATGCAAGCGAACGGTGTACCGAGTATGGTATTGAAATAATTACAGTTGTAGGTTTAGTTTATGGACAAGTTGCGAGTTTCTATAGCAATTGTTGATTGTTTGTCGAACTTGAACAGTTGAAATTAAGTACGTGGACGTTCGATACGGCTGCTTACACTTGCACCACAGTTTGACAATTTGGACTGATTGCCAAACGAACTTCGACAAATTCGTTGGACACATTAATTTGCTGTAATATTGATTTCGAGACATGACATAATATTTGAAATGTTAGACGCAGTACCTATCTTCGTAGTGTAGAATAATAAACGTGAGTTTCGTGGTGGTCGAACGCACTACTGTATTGCAAGAGTGTTTAACAGGCTTCTGGCATGGTAATGGAATGAGATTTTTCTACAACTACTGTCAAAAAATGTTGACATTTCTAAATTGTCAACAAAGCGTTGGTGATTTTTTCACAATCTTCTTTTTGTTATGTTACCTGGACAGTTGACAACCATTCAAAACCATTTTTTTAATGATTTTATATTTTTTATTGTGACATCGTTCATCGATTGAACATACAGTACACGAAATAAGGGATGGCCAGCCTATGGAATTTTAAATTGATAACCAATATTAACCGACATACATTATCAGCAATTTTCTTGGCAGAAACCGCTTCGCTATCTTGAATAGTGTATAAATAAATCGTCCAGCTCGGTTTTTCTCTTGGTTCAGTTGTGTTCAGGCAAGTAATAAGTTGGCGAACTTTGATATAGATGTAAATATATGCACATTCTTTCTCTCTCTTATCGCACTCGGACAACTCTGGCTGCACGAACAGTACATTCGACCACCTCTCTTGTTTTTAAAATTTATTGTTTAATAAAGTGCCACGTGTGAAATATTCATTAATTGCTTAATTTACTAACTATCTAATGTTATTATTATTATAAAAGAGGTGCAATTGTATTATCCCAAGTTATAAAGTGTGAAAAATTAATGTATTTAAAGATAATTCATAATAATTATGAACATAACGATTACACTATATAAAATATTACGAGGCATGCGTTTCTAATTAGAAATTTATTGATCACATCTACCTGTTTCCAGTTATATTCCATTGAATTGTACACATTTCCGCAAGTTATTGTCATTTGACATTTTCATTTTGTTGACATACATTTATTTTATTGTTTTATAAATTTCTCTTTCATTTGAAAAATATAAATATACATAATACATTTGTGTCATGATTAATTTATTAGTAAATTAAATTTAGTTTGTTATTGAATTAAAGTAGCAATATATGTACAAAGTTGGGATCGAATCATTGTTTTGGTATATGAATAATTTTTAACAAATTTACCTGGTGGTGACGTAACAGAAGTTCTAAATTATAATCCTGCTTACTTATGCAAGACGAAGTCACTAAGATGGGCTCAATTTCTGGATATTCTAGCTGATGAACATTAATCTCTTGGTTCAAATTTGTTTATGGAAGTTCCACATAATTGCACAACATTGGTGCTTAGCAGCAACCTACAATAGTTCGAGTGGTTCGATTCCACTATAATAACATATCTACCATTTTGTCATTGGGTATTGAATGGTTACCATTAAAATTAGTAACAAGGAAAATATTGCGATCGTGATTTTCATTAAATTTATCCTTAACTTTGAAATTACATTTGAAGAATTGTCGTAAAATTTCGAAATTTTTTTCAATCAAAGTATTGAAGTTTAGGTAAAATGTTGGTTTTGGATGAACAATGTGACATTTATGGCCAGTAGTACCGCTTTCACTCAAATTTTAAGGTTTCCTTAAATGAACAATATCGAATCAAAATTAAATTGTCAAACGTAGAAATAATATTGCTGTCATAAGTTCGATTCGATATTTTTCATTTATGTGACACTTAAAATTGAAGTGGAAGCGGTGTGTTCAAGTCATCGTCATATGCTTATAAATGTTATCGTGTGTGCGGTTACCAGCCGTCAACTAGCTCATGGTTGTTAGTTAATACAAGAAATAAAGCAGGGTTTCAGTGCTCTGTTGTCAGTTTAGCGAGAACTCAGCTCTCCTGCTTTTCTTGTTTCGTTTTCCGGTCGCTAATACTGTTCAAGTCATGCATCGTCATCGATATGCTTATAAATGTTATTGTGTGTGCGGTTACCAGCCGTCAACTCGCTCATGGTTGTTAGTTAAAACAGGAACTAAAGCAGAGTTTCATTGTTCTGTTGTCAGTTTAGCGACTCCTGTTTTTCTTCTCTCGTTTTCCGGTTGTTAATACTGTTCAAGTCGTCGTCATCGATGTGCTTACAAATGTTATCGTGTGTGCGGTTACCAGCCGTCAACTCGCTCATGGTTGTTAGTTAAAACAAGAACTAAAGTTTCAGTGCTCTATTGTCAGTTTAGCGAGAACTCAGCTCTGCTGTTTTTCTTCTCTCGTTTTCCGGTCGCCGGTGTTTCCCGGATGTGTCATCGAGTGAGACTCGACTGCGTGACCCATGAGTCATGCGATTCACTCCGCAGAGCACCACGCCTACGACAACCACTCGTTCCATGTGGAAGATACAAACACAACCGTGACATTTGTGTAAACGCTGTTTTATATAATGGGGTGTTTTGTTCAACAACTAGCGGGGGAGATGATATAATGAGAATTCTATTCGGTTTTGCGCTTGCTGTGAAGCAAGAAGTCTAGAAATTTAATTCACTCGACTCCAGTTTGGATACCACCCTATGCTGGTGGTTCTGAACCTGCTACATACAAAAAAATTCTCAGAATTTGAAATTTTTTTCTTTTCAATCTTATTTTCAACGTTTCTTGACTAAAATATAATTTAACGCAAAAAATGTATTCGGACGTATGTTTTTATAAAACTAGATTCAGACACACGATTATAAGTATAAGTGCTAAGTTAACCAACCAGCGCTTCCATTAAATTCCAATTTCAATTATAAGTGCGAACGTTACGTTAGGTTTTTTCCGAATTCGTAGAATACCTACTCTCGAATCTCGATTTTACTTTTTTTTCTATTCCACTCTTTCCCATACTTCTACGACCTACGACTACCTAAAACCACCCCGAAACTCGTACTTTACCGCATCCTAGCAATGCAATGTCGTTTTGAAGTTGAAAAATACTGTAAAAGTAGTTTATTATTGACTTTAAGAGACAAAATAGATATACAGATTTGCCTTTTTAATATTTTAAAAATTTTCTATCTGGAGTAAACGGTGTAAAGTTTGCATAAATTGGAAATTTGATTTTTATAATCATGTACAATTTTTTTACTAAAATTTTAAAAAGGCACAACTGTTAATTGGTCCTTTAAATATATACCTAATACTTGTTGAAATACAATTTTACCATTCTCGTACTGACCACAACTCGCTACGTTAGTACATTTTGTGCTGGATTTTAGGAGATAGACGGGCCTCTTAAGCGCTGGTTGGTTAAATTTGCCACTTGCACTTATAATTGAGTAGGTCTGAATCTAGTTTTAGGGTGTGTAGGTCCCTTTCCCTTGCAGCAGTGAGTTGACCACTCGGTCCGCTTAGTGCAAATAAATTGTCAATGAAACCGGCGGAATTCCGGCCCGATGTTCCTTCTAAAAGCGACTCAATGGAGTCAAGAACATGATATATCTCTTCTGAGAAAATAGCATGCAAACCATAAGGTTAATCTTGGGATTATTTATATACTATATGAAGTGAACTCACCAGCCTTTCATTTCTATTCGAGTTGACGTGAAATAATGAGAATAAATTGTACTTTGATTAATATTATAAATGTTTGTTTGTAGAATATAAAACATACAATTTCATTTATAAGGAAGAAAGCAAAATCAAATTTTTCTTTTCTTACACGCTTACACTAAATCCCGCTTTAATGTAAAAATGTAAATTAAAAATATTGATCATAAAATAAGTACATTATTTTTAAATTAAATTCTAGAGATGGTCAAGCATTTAAAAAATGTTTGTAAAAAACCGGAAACGATTTTCATTTTCCGTAAGGGAGGAAGCTTCCTTCCTTTATGACACGCAAACTCCGCCCTCAGAACTTATGGAAGAATAGCTTTTAAATTATGTACATGCTTTAAGTGTACGTTTGTTTATTTACTATACACCAAAATGAAAGCCTCATCCTGAATGAACTATCCCTGTTCAGAAAAAATGTAAATTAATTTCGGGTGAGCATGAAATTCACCTGAAAAAACTTTGTTGAATTATTCATTCCCGTTTTGGACATGAATATTAATTAATTGCAGTTTAGAGTTTTTTAACTGTCAACTGTTTTGTTGAACATTTATTAGGTTAAACTACGCATCATTTTAAAATTGCTTGACGAAAAAACTTGTCGACAATGTGTACAGTTTTTCTCGCCAGCCTAAATGCAAGTTTAAGTGTGATTTTAGGAGCAACGACCTAAATGTACATTAAAGAGCCTATAATTTAACATTATTGTCCTTACAATTAAAACGGGCCTTGTCTTAAACTCCGCACATTATCTTGTTAATAAATTAAACACAACAATAATAGCTTCATTTGCAAGTAGACGTAATAGACTTGAATCCAATTCATTATTTTAACTTTTTGTCACTTTAATTATAGGCTGCAACAATTTATTATAGTTTTACTTCAGACTGTTGTATTTATTGGTTTGAAGCTATCAATGAATTTGACTATTTTCAAGGTTCATTGAAGATTCTATTTAGCAGCGCCGATATTTGACATGCAATTTTCTGAAAATTTAGAAGCATGAAATAATCCTTAAATAATCCTTGTGTGAACAGTATTTAGGCAGAGAGTTATAGGTAGATAATAACAAGACACATTACTGTCTCTTCTACAGAACATTTAGAAAAAATTTATACACGCAGTCATTCACAACTTCGTGGCAATGTATTGAACTTACCCTGGAACTTACTGTTCGTAGAACAATAGTTATTTGTCCAACTAGAGAGGAAAGCGCTTCTTTTTCCCACTCACGAGCGAAGCGAGTGAGACAATCGAGCAAGAGTGGAAAAAGAGCTTTCCTCTCGTGTTAGACACAACATTTTTTTCACGACATATATTTAAAAACATTGTAAATGTAGAAGAAATACATAACTAGAAGTTAGGTTATAACTGCCATCTGTCAAAATGACGTTTGAAAACAACGAAATGCAGCCAATATGCCAAATTAAATTTAAGTTGTAAAATCGTGAAATAGTAGAAAAAGAAAGTATAAAACATGATAATTGTAAAATAAAAGTTTACAGTATATCACTATAAAATCAGAATTTTCAATAAAATACTAAATTTACTTACAATTTTTAAAATATTTCATCGTAAAATAACACTGGTGGTAACACTGCTTACTTTCCTCTCTAGAGAGGAAAAATCTACTTTCCTCACTATTTCGCGAGAAGAAAATTGTGTTTTCTCCGCATGTCGTGAAAAAAAATAATTTTTTCAAAGTTCGTTAATGTAATTGCAGTTTTTACAAGCAATACATTTTTGAAGCCACTGGATTGTTTATTGTATAAAGCCTGGATCCCCCGACAGAAATATCGACAATTTATTGCCAATATTGGCAACATTTGTAACAAAGTACTATGTTTTAAGCATGGCATGGCAATTTGTTTAGCAGCATATAATCTAATAATCTATTGCCAGTAAAAAATTACAAAAAGGTGCTTCTAACATAGAAGTGTGTTGCAATTTCTAACAAAACTTGCCGGTATCGACAATAAATTGTCGATAATTTCCGTTGTGGGTCCAGGATTAATGCTTGGATTTGGAAATAATTGATAAAATTAAATTAGAATTAATTACACAATGACAGAATAGTAAATTTATGAAATTCCATATGAAAACAGTGACCTGAAACCGTAAAATTAAAATAGTTCTTGGAAACTAAAATTGCGAATTTTCAGTTCCGCGACAAGTAAATTGAGCACTATTATGGCATTAAAATATATGCACAACGTTGTGTACCAGCCTGTATAACTAGTAAAATGCAGTAAATGTATACTCTTTAGTTCCACTTTTGTAAAATCAATAGTATATGACAAGCACAGCCCAGGTGTCTGCTTATCTGAAAAGATTATGTATCTTTAAATTCTTGATCTAAGATTTAAAATAGATAAACATCAATTTGATTCATCTAAATTCGATCTATTCCAGCATATACTTCTTAAGCCTGTTTTACATGATACTATTTTCGTCTAGATTATAATTCGTAATTCATTCGAGATGTTCCTAGTATAAAGTATAATGTAAATCAGAATTTCCCATCCGAGTTCCGTTCGATTTCCATACTTTTTTCTAGTATAGAAATATATGCCCGGCTCTATTATTCTATTTGAGATTCATACTAGAATTGTCTACGCATGCGCAGTTCAATATGGAGTCACTTTGACCAACCTTTAAAAGTTTGATATTTTGTTTTGATTTGTTCACGTTGACGTTTATGCACTGTACGTGTTATTAAAGTTGTGTTAATATTTTTTCCATTAAAATAAATTCTTACCTCAAATCTTAAATTGTCAGGCTTGTCAAAATAAGTAAGAATATTATTTATTATTTTTAAGTTTCGGAAAAAATCGTATACGAATAGTTTGGAAATACAGTATGAAACTCAAACGAATCTCGGATGAAAATCAAACTAGAAATCTCGCATGAATCTAGACGAAATAAGTATAATGTACGGACTATAAATTGAAAGTTACATTTAATAATATTGTAACCTTACTTTCCAGTGGACCATGCAGTATCGCAACCAATGGCCATGTCCGGCCGCCGGTCAGGAAACTTTCCCGCGGGGGGCGGCGGAGCGGGCGGCGACTCCGGGGGCAGCATCTTGTCCCCCCGGGGCTCAGACACCGGGGGCCTCGGTGTGAAGATGGTCGAGTATGTGCTGGGCTCGTCACCGACCTCCAAGGACTCTCTCGGTGGTCTGGAACCACGAATGCGAAGTCTAGGACTCGGTGACCAAGACAAAGATAAAGACAAGGCGGCCAGTCCACTTGGAAAAGAAGAGAACGGTGTCATGCAAAATGGAAACGTGCCGATACAGAATGGAGTCTCGGGATTGGACGACGACAAAGGATTTAAGTAAGATGATTTTTTATGATTAACACGGAATCAAATGCATAAACTTTGGTTATGTGTATGGATGAATGAATGTTAATTATCGGACTGTTAAAATCAGGGATGTTTTTTGAAATAATTTTGAACAAATTTTGGTCTAATAAAATTCTTCCAATTCTGATCACGTGTGCGAAATTGACCAAATATTAAACTGACAGCAATCCATGGGAGATTATCACTTATGTCAAAATGACAGAATGACATATGACAAAAGTATGTAATAATATTGTTTTCAATAAATAATTAAATTACAACTGCGAAAAATTTTCTAGCCGAATAACCCTCGACCATTGATAAATAATTTACAATTACCTCAAGCACGTTGCTTTTAGGCTAACAGACCTTCGCCTGCGGCGTCGGGCGGTTACCAAGTAACGTGCTTTCGGAATGTAAAAAAATTATTTCGTAAATATCAATGACCTTGGGTTGTTACAGTTGACACTCTTATATTTTAACGGAAACTTACTGATCATGGAACAAAAGTATTTTTTTATGCAAGAAGCACCCCATTTTTAAACCACTGGATTATTGATTGTATAATGGTTATTAGTGGAATAAAATTCAAATTAATTGTGCAATGGCAAGAATAGTAAATTTATGAAATTTCATTTGAAAACAGTGACTAAAACTGTTAGATTAAAAAACCTGGAAACTAAAATTGCGAATTTAAAAAACATCTTTCAGTTTCGTGATAAATTTAGCACTGTTAAAGTATATATTCACGACGTTAGGAATCCCTATAAAATAATTGTAATTTTTGTGAGGAAAATATTCCGATCGACAAAAGAGTTATTGATAAAGTACGATTTTTGATGGTTTCCCAGACTTTTCATTATTCAAAATATGTGCAAAAAACCGGAAAAGGCGATACATACAGCTAGTAAACTGTTGCCAAAATTTGGTTTGTTAAAGAGTAATTAATTTAACAAGTAAATACGGTGGCAAGGTAAAAATTTGAGGAAAGTTGTCGTGCGTGTTATTTAACAAAGTGTTCTGCAGATCTTAGTAGAGCATGATGTTCAACTTTAATGTTTTGAGATCACGGTCGACCTCCTGCAATTAATATAAAGATTAAAACAACATCATTATTTTTAGTTTTATCTCGCAGAGAATATTTTGCAATGTCGACGAATTAATTAATTACTCCTACACAAGATATATATTTGTGAATAATTTACTTGTTTTAATTTTATTAACTTCCTTAGTTAATAAAGTGCATTAAAAGTTTGTACTTGCTTGCGTCCAACAAATTGATATACATTTCGTTAATCTCATTCAAGAGCTCATCGCTGTTGGCTCGTACTTTAATTGAATGACTAATACAATCACATCTCTGCTCTTAAACTTCACTCGATAATTTTAGATGGGATAGGACACGACCGGCATAATGTTTTGCTTTGGCATACGGTTTATTTATTTACTTTCAGATAAAGCATTAGACGAGACGCGTTTGCACTTAAGATAAGTTGTGGGAGATACTTCATTAATTTTTAAAATATTTATTTTAAATTTACACCAACAAATAATCTGTATGCTTCGAGGAAAATCACAAGAATTATTTATAATTGATGAGGACAACCACGAAAATAAATTTTATTGTTGTTTTATCTACGATATATATTATAATAATTTATTTTGTTTAGTATCCTCCATTATAATTAAAAAGGCAATAAATTTGAATGCTTACTAGTTACTACATCATATTCAAAATTCAAATATCCCTGATTTGCAGTTTACTTTTATAGTAGTCTAGAGAAATAAACGTTTCAGATAATTTGTTGGAAGATACTTATTCATTAATTTTTTAAATATTATTTATTTCAATAATAATTTATCATTGATGTAGACAACAACAAAAACAAATTTTATTGTTGTATTATCTATAATATGACATTGTTTTAATTTATTTTGTTTAGTATCCTCCAATATAATTAACGAAGCAATAAATTTAATGCATACTATATCATATTCAAAATTCAAATATTCAAGGAGCGCGACATTTTTATACATATCAACATTTATTTAATTATCATGAATATGTAAGCTTCGAGAAAAAATACAAGAATTATTTGTAGCAATAACAACACCGACAATTTTATTGTTGTTTTATCTATAGTGTGACATTGTTTTAATTTATTTTGTTTAGTATCTTTCATTAAAATTAACGAGGCAATAAATTTGAATGCACAATACATAATATACAAAATTCAAATATTCAAGGAACATAAAGTTTTTCATTTTACGTATCAGCAAATCATTTATTTGTCGTTTAGTTTTAAAGTAGTCTAGAGAAATAACCGATTAATGTTCTAACTGGAAAGAACCCGGCCAACAGTCCACCAGAGGAAGTAACAAAAAACGAGCATTTAACAAGTTCTGGAAATTAAACATTACAGCAGCCAGTCACCATAGATTCATTAAACTAGAAGGCAGAAGGCTGAACCATCCACTCCACATGTACGTGGAGGCGACAACGGACAAGACCGAGGTCAAGTCTTGTACGCAGCCTCCTCCATGCAGCATTGTGTGATTGTGGCTTGTTCAAGGTCCGGGGGCTTGTGTTGCTCTACCTTGGCCGGAGTCAATGACACGTGCTGCCGGCCGGTTGTCAAGGTGACAGACGCAGCTGGTGCCGGCAAACACCAGCGCGCACGACGTCTACCTCTAGCGGCCGACGAAACAACTACACTTGTATCTAAACTGCAGTACGTGGTTTGCGTCTCTGCTAACAGCCGTACTACTAGCGCCAAGTTTCTGAACTAGAATGCGCGGGAAAATGTTTGAATGAACATAGCAACCTTGAACTTGAGATGTCTGTTTTGGATTCTGTGTTGTGGTTTTGTGACTGTCAAACCAAAGTTTATGCATTTTGTTTCTTTATAAGATGAAGAATATAGAATAAATAATGCTAAATATTCAATGAATTTTATTTTAGCATATTTATAATTTTAAATTCTTCATCTTATACGCTACCTAATAGGCAGAGCTGAGCTAGTATCGAAACCAAAATACTTAAGTATAAGTACCAGTACTAGCTATGGTTAGTACTTATTAGAAAGTTCATTTTCAAATTTAGCTTTACAGTACTTTTTCTTATCAAAAGGACCAGTATTTTATAGGATTAATATTTTTGCATGGTTTGTAACTTATTACTATTATTATCCTATTTTTTATAAAGGATGATCAAAGAACAGTAAGAATGTTGTATTCTGGTCGCAGGCTAAACAATAGAATTACTTAAACTTTTGGAAAAACTTAAGTACCTTTACAAGATTTCAGTATTATCGAAATACTTAATTATTTATTAAAAAGTACGATTTTGAAATGAATATCTAAAATAAAAGTTTTTATTTGAGTACCTACTTTTTAAGTATTAAGTACTAAAATAATTATTTATTTAGAGGACGAATCTGTTTACGGACGAAGCGTAAGCCGAGTCTTTAAATGTTTTTAGTAACTATACAAAATTATTCTAAACTATAACTTTAAAATAAAATTTTGAATAACGTAAACAATAAAAATCAATGAAAATAATCCTATAAAATGTAAATATAAATTTATAATTGCTTAGGTAAAGTACAAGATTCGCTAAAATATTATTTTGCGGACTCCAAATACCTAGTTCGCAAAATAACGATTTTGGATAGCATATACTAAAAAAATATTTATACTTAAGAACTAAGTCTTAGTTTGATTAAATATTGAAACTTAAATAGAAAATGCCCAGCTCTGCTTATAGGTAGATTATTTACTGTGTACTGTGACTATGTTATTAACCAAATTTATAATTTCAGTTTCTATGTTTCTTCCAGTCGGACTCCAGGTAGTCGCCAGCCCTCCCCCGCTGAGGAAGAGCTCAGTAAGAACAACCTCGCCATGCAGCACGCAGGCGGCGTGGTCATCCTCAAAGCTGACGAGCACATGCAGCAGCTGCCCGCCGGGTACCAGCACCTGGGTCCGCCGCCCCACGGGCCCCACGGCCACGGCCTCGCACACGGACTGGCACCAGGCCTGACGCTCTCGGAGAGCGTGAACCAACACTTCGAGCACTTCGACCAGCAACCAGGTTCTTACGATCCCACGCCACCTCATCTGGCGGCCGCAGCCGCGGCGGCGGCAGCACAGTCGGCCCAGGGGCAGTATGCCCCGCCCCCACAGCAGCAGGTGGACAACTCGGTTCTCCAGCAGCAACACAACTTCGACGTACAGGTCAGGAGACATTTTTTTCTACTTATGAAGAACGGTGGAAGTTTGTTATGTAAATTTTAACTTACAACACGAAAGTGTAGGATCAATAATATTTAATTAACTATTATTATAATTAATAAGATATTATGCCGAGTGCCAAATAAGAACAATGTCATTCAAAATTCTTAATTGTGTTCCTTGAAAAAGTCTTATATTTTAGACTATTTAATGTATTAGTACAAAAAGTATAACTTTATTGTATTGATCTTTATGCTTATGGCTACGTCCAATAAAATTCAAAATAACAGCTTAAATATAAGTAAATTTACGTTGATCTGAATGCTAATGGCAACGTTCAATAAAATTTAAAACACGATATTCAAAATAAAAGTCCATTGCTAGGTAACTTATTTTTGTAAATAAATTATGTGTCTATCATTTGAAATATATTGTAATTAAATAATTAGTACAAAAAGTAGAACTTTATTGCTTTGATCTTGATGCTAATGGCAACGTTCAATAAAATTCAAGACACAGTATTCAAAATAAAAGACCATTGCTATGTAACGTACTTATGTAAATAAATTACGTTTCTATTTGAAATTAATAAAAACACATTGATATAAAGTGGCTAAGGCCCTTTAAAGTAAAGCTTTACTTTTCGTTTTGTTTATATAAATATTAAATTTTTATTAAGAATGGTGTATTAATTTTGAATGACCGATTCAAGCTATTTATTTTTATTTTTTCTGTCTTAATAATTTAATAAGATTTTGGTTTTTAATCATGCAAGTGTATTGTAAGTTATTTTTGATCATAATAAACTTCCATTATTGTTAAAGTCTACTATAAGGTGAGCCAACAATAAATTATTTTGCTGTGAAATTCCACTTTTAAATTAATTTCATTTCTATTAGCTAAATTAAATTTTAGTTAAAACCTCACCCTCAAAGATAATAAATATTGTAATTCTAAGTTGGCTGACCTTATTTTACGACACTTTATGTATCTTTGGGGATTAAATGCGTGATATTTACTCGTCTGGCGACACGCACATTTATTCGAGTGCCGCAGCCCCATTCGTGTTCCTCTAATTAGAACTACAAACAACTTCAGTGGATTCTTGCGTGAAATTTTAACCTTAGGACTTTAGTGTCTAAAGTTTGCGTGATTTCGAGCAAGGTTTCTGTCTCGTTGATTTTAGTTCGAGCGGCCGCGCATAGGTGGCAGCAGTAGGCTCATTATTGTATTTGGAATATAGTTTAAAGTTTAATTATGATAAATTTGATACAGCGAAATGCACTTAAAGTTTAAATGAAATATAAACTTTAATATTACGATAGCGAATATTTGTGTTGGATTAATAACGATCTATATTTATGATTAAGAAGTTTGTGATAACTTTTTTCGCTGGATTATCAAAGCATTTATATCGGTACTGCCAAAAGAAAAGTTTGAATTAACCACGACTTAAATTTTTCAAATTACTCTTAAGAGTGTATACAGGGTGATTCAAAACTTCGTGCATATAGTGCTCAACTCATTTATCACGGAACTGAAAGAATTTTTTCAAAAATCGCAATTTTAGTTTCCAGGACTTTTAACAAACAATTTTGGATCACTGTTTTCATATGGAATTTCATAAATTTACTTTGCTTGCCACTGCACAACTAATTAAAATAGATATCAATGAACAATCCAGTGGTTTCAAAATTGTGCTGTTTGCGAAAACTGCCCTTCAATTCACGATTTTTAAAATATTTCTTTTTGTTTTATGATCAGTTAGTTGCCATAAAAATATATTAAAATGTATTCTAATAAAAATTAAAATTTTGAATGGTCGCAACGGTTGTGGAAATTTGTCTATTACAATTACAGATGCAAATTCTACAGTCCACTTCTTGGGTTGACAGCGTTTCCGTTGATTGGTTAGCTGATTGAAATTAAAATATTCGCCGGTCATTACTTTCTCTTCTTTTGCGGGTTTGGGGCCCTGTCCCCTCTTCATTCTTGTTTAATTACTTTGTATGTTTAATCAGGAAATTAGAACACCCGTCGACTGGAATAAATTGAACGATGTTTTATCGGTAGAATTGTGGTTGGCTTGGTGATAAGTTTCTATTATTTTTTCTGAAAATTGCCACTGTTTTGTTTGTATAGATTTTCTGAAAGTTATGTTTGTTTATATTTTAAATAATGTAAATTAGTTTGCGCCTTTCCGCGTATTTCGTAATGCGTTACAAGTCAAATATACCAATTTCTAATTAGACTTATGTAATTTTGTATTAATATTTATCAATTCATATGCTGCATAATTCGTTAGATATATTACAGGTGTGTAAAAAAGTAAATGTTGGAAATTTGACACAAATAGACATTTATTTTTCTAATAAATAGAAAGTAATCAGTCAAGTTCTAAGAGTTGATTGACTTTTCTGTAACAAAAAATCTATATAATTAATATTAATAGCAATCTATCACTTAATTAAAACCTGTTTTATTGTTGTTAAATTTTGCTTTCATTTTATTTGATGGCATCGATAAATAACAATATAAATCCTTCATAATAAATCGGATTATTTTATTCCATCTGTTTTAGTGATCCATTAATTAAATTGTATCTAAATCTGAGAATTTATTGCAGAGTTTAGTATTAAGTTATTAATCAAAATTCATTTACTTCTAGTTATGTCAGTTTTAATCCTGTGCACAATTTATATGAAATATAATCGGGGCGTTTTGTTGTAAGTTATTATAATACAGCTAAATCACTGGGAAGTCATATTTTGATAAATGCAATAATTTATAACAAAACTAGTCAGGAATCTGCTAAAATAAATTAAATAAAATTATACCACTAACCACTATTATAGTGGTTATACTTCAGTTAAAAGATTATAAAGTAAATCTGTTGTAACATTAAAATTTTGAATAACCAGAATTGAATAACACATTTTATTTTAACATTCTGGTAATCTATTGTACATGATGGAAATAAGTGACTTATGAGAATGACTAAAAGATCAAAAAGCAAGTACCTGATTTAGTATCACTCTTTAATAGTAATTAATGGTATAACAAAACTGCAAACATAGATTATAGTGCTTGCTTCAACATTAAAATCGATACAGTCCGTTCCTATATCACATCACATGATCATGTCATGATATCCAATATACAATAAACATTAATAGCACACTAAAGTTTGTCCCAGGATGACGTCACATCCAGTAAGATTTATGACACTCAAGAGCGTAGTGTACATTAATATATTACAAAATATTGGATGCATTTTCGAAGGACATGGCACTATAACTAATAATGTATTTTTTTATCGCCATTCGAACTGTGAACCATTTATTATAATTGGACAAATATACTACTGTCATTTGTTATTGGATGATCTTTTGTACTATCAGATAATTTAAATTGAATTAATGGATAGGGGCTGAAGTATTAAATTATCTGGTTATGTTGAAAATTTATTACTTTAACACGCCAATAAATTTAGATCGACATTTTAAAAACGGTGCTTTGATCATTTTGTATTTAAACAAAATATAAGTGTACAATTTTTTATGCAGGCTACCGAAATTCACATTTTCGGCATTCAAATAATTATTTATAAACATCAGAAAAGGGGCGAATAGCCGAGTATGTTATGTGATCTGTTTAATGTACACAAATAAAAATCTCAGTGCTGTATTCTACACTAATAACAAAATACAACAGGTAGTACGCGAAATGAAAGATGGCACTTAGAAACTTCAAATTGGTAAACAATATTTTTGGCAGAAACCGCTTCGCTACCTTGAAATAGTGTATAAAGAAGTCGTCCAGCTTGGTTTTTCTCTTGACTCAGTGCCTTCAGGCAACTAAAAAGTTGGCGAACTTTGACTCAGCTCTGTGTGAAACGTAAGTTGGTATATTCTTTCTCTCCCTTACCGATTATCAGCTAATTTTTGGCAGAAACCGCTTCGCTGCCTTGAAATAGTGTATAAAGAAGTCGTCCAGCTCGGTTTTTTTTGACTCAGTGCCTTCAGGCAAGTAAAAAGTTGACGAAATTTGACTCAGCTCTGTGTACTCTCCCTTACCGTTCCGACCAACTCTAGCTGCACGGGCAGTAACTCAAATTTAATAAATTGCATGATACTCATTATTGAATTCAACGAGAATCTTACGATTTGGAGCAGTGTGAAAAATATTTGAAGAAACAACTCATAGTATGTGAGACTGCCACACCCAAGACGTGCGAAAAAATCTTTTGATAATATAAGGAGAATCTTACAATATTGAGTAGAGTAGAAAATAATTGAAGAAACGTTTACAATACTCATAAAATATTTACTAGTCAACGCTTAGAGTTTATTTGTTCTCTGATTTCAATAAAAAACCCTCTTCACTTTGACAACCAAATCATTAATTTCTCAGCAAATAAACAACCCCAACAGGTTTGAGACAATGACCACCGCGTTATAAAAATGAGCAAAATTTCAATAGAACTCGCGTGTGGTCTGCAGATAATGCCTCACCATCATCAACTCTTGCTACCAACACAAACAGGCATGCCGGACACCAACAGCATGTCGCAGAAGACCGACATCGACATCTGAATTCTGTCAACAGAGGTCCGTGCTTCGATGCCGGACGGCGGACATTAATTAGCTGGGATGCGCACGGTAATGACAACTTGCGGATAGTTCAGAACTCGGAGGGTTGAATTGAGTGCCTAATGCATTTAAAGAGGATGATGCTAAGTTCAACAACAGCTTGATTGATTTTCAAGAGAATAGATTCACAGGCCAGTTGTACTGCTTTTCCTTAAAGTGTCACAAAAAATATCGAATGTTATTTCTACGTTTGACAATTTGATTTCGATTTGATATTGTTCATTTTAGGAAAATTTAATATGCAAATGGAACCGATGTAATATTTAATATTAATTTAATATTTTCTTTCTATAAATTTTGAATGCTCGCTATCCCATTTAATGGGCTGCAAATAAATCAGACCTAAAAAACGATAATCTCTCTTGATTTTTTTGAAACAAAACATCAATATTACTATGCATCCAACTTTCTTACATATTTTGTGTAGGTATATTAAAAGAAAAAAATTTGTTAAAAGCGTTGTACCTACTTAACATTAAATAGTACGGAAATAACGATTTTAAAATAATAATATTTTTTATACTAATATTATTGGGGATAAAATGCTGTTCTTCTTTTTATAAATTTTGAATGCTCGGTTCTATGGGCTGAAATAAAATCGGTCATATCATAATTTGACAGTTATAAACGTCACTTTATAGCACGCGAATCACTTTATAGCGCAGTGCACCATAAAAAACGTCAAATTAATGCAAACAGTTTAGATTTTAATTTTTCCTCATATAAACTACTAATATTCTTATAAATATCCATTTTCTGTAATTAGTTGTACAATTTTTTATTTAAATTTAAAATATTTTTTAGTTACTTACATTTAACATAAATTATCTTGTAAATGGCAAAAAAATAAAAGTGACAACTTTGACATTTAGTTTTTTGTTTATTTTATTTACCACGGACGTAACTTGCTTTTATGGCTCTTGACGTGTTTTTAGCCCTCGGCTGACGATCGGCCTTAAAATCACGTATCACGCCATAAAAGCTTCTTTACACCCTTAATACATAAATAACTATTAAGTAATTTAACAAAAAATTATTATTATTATTATTATTAAAACTTACTTGCATTGTTCATAATATTGAAGAAAATAGTTTATATAAATTTGATAACACGATTTTTAAAAATAAAATTGCATATCAGAGATTCAGAGAATGATAATTTTTATGAATCCTAAATTTATTTTATTTCAACTTTATGAGAAACCCAATTAAATTCGCAAGAACAACCTTTTCGCATGAACTATTTTTTTGCCCGCTTTTAATTCTAATTGGATAAAACATTAAAATGTTATACATGACCATATCCTAAATTATACAAATTTTTTAATTAAAAACTTGAGTAGGTAATAACTTAAAATATAATCTTTGACATACCTACTTAGTATATATTTTCCAAATAAATTCTCAAATTTTAAAAGACAGACATTCTGTATGGAATAACTCGCATTCGTAAAAAAGATCCTCTCCTTTCAACAATATTTTAATAAAGTGCCAAATCTGTCGCGATCTTACATTCAAAGCAATAACGAATAAAGTTTAAGTACTCGGTTTATGAATAGACCAGCTTTACCGTAAAATTTTATAGGACTTTAAAATTTGTTATGGTTAAAATATAATTGAATTCGGTTTTCAGGCGCGAATCCTTTAAAAGTAAAACGTAATATGTGGTTTCGACTGATGCCCGCTTCGCCACATATGTAACAGAGCGACATTGTGTGTAAAAGACCTTTTTTCATTAGCATGTTCTAATGCATTAAGTTGCTGGATAATTAATTAATGCTTCTACATAAATGGAAGAGTTTTAAATGTTTATGTATCACTTATAACATCTAAGATATGAGATAAATAATTGTCTACGGCCAAGGTCTGGGGCTTTGAAGCGTTTGTTATGTGAATGCAACGGCCTAGAAGGTCAAGGTTCAAATATTTATTGCCTTTTATATACGTATATAGTTTATTGTTACAAGAACATAAGTAGGTAAATATTTGCTGAACAAATAGTATGCCAAATAAATATTTACCTGTCCAATATTAATATTTAACAAAACTTAATTCAGCTAAGAATAATTGACTGTTGTTGAAATTAATGAATCGTAAAGCATGTTCACGTAGCAAAACAAATTGACACATTAATGTACCTAATTCTTTCTGTCAGTTGTCGAACAAGTAAAAGTATTAATTAATTATTTACCTCTAATTAACCACGTATTTAAATTTCTTCCTGTAATTTATATAATTCAGATAATGTAATAAATATACTTTTTTGTTTTAGTGGGTATAAAATCGTTGCATCAAATACTTTATTTTTCACTGAACTAATATACAGAGTGTACCGTCACTTGAAGTATATTAGAATGGCATAATATAGTACTTAACGTACTGATCACGGAACAAAACGAATTTTTTCAAAATTCGAAAATAAATTTTTGGGGTTTAGGAAAAAGTTTTGGGGCACTGGTTGAGTAGCTAAATATTATGTTTTAATTATTTAATAACTACTTTTTGCATAATAAAATAATTGCATTTAGTTTCAAGTAACCGGCTACATAACTCTCTCTTTATTTAATATATAAATAGTATTCAGTGCCACTAAAACTGTTTTTTTTTTAAAGAAAACTATTTTTATTTATAGACATTTCGAAAAAAAACTTTTTGTTTCGGAACCAGTACATTATATTCTATATGTACCTCAAGTTATGGTACATCCTGTATAGTCGCAGTAAGTTTAATGAGCAAAAATATATCTTTGATCTTCTATCTTTTAAAAACTCGAGTTTTGCTGACAAATCCCGTTGTGAAACTTTCTAGTCTCATTGAAAACCTGATCTGTCTGAAACAAATTAAGAATTACCAATCTAAACGATGACGGAACAAGGAACTTAGGAACTGCCTTATCTGCAATTTTAACGATTCATTTGCAGAGAAATGGTGCAGATCTGATTAATATTTTATGTCATCATAATTTTAATACTACTGGTAATATTAGCTCATTTACAGATCTTGCATATTTTTTATTATTACTGTATTTTCCATTTTGTATATCTTAGTATAGATATGGCTATAGCTAGATTATATTTATTTATTATAACTAATGATTCAAAGCTGCTACTTGTATTTATAATTTGTCCAATCGAGGAAGAGAAATCTAATTTAAACCGGATTTATTAATATTATTTAATTAGCTGAACAACACTCTTGTATGATATATAGCGCCTGTCTAGTTATTATGGTTCAATATGTCAGAATAAATTTTATATTAATTTGTTTGCGTCAATTTATGATATAGAAATGAAGCCAAAAAACATGAAGAAGATATATTTTATCATCATTAATCAATAGAAAATTTAGACATGTGATATACCTAACATTAATTAAACGTTAACCAGGTTAATATAAATGTAATTATTAGTCAGTTGAAAAGTACGATAAAATTTAGCGTATTTTTTGTCTTCCTATAGTGTATTTTTATGCATTGGATACAGGATTCACCATGTAGTACCAAAATACCCTAGAGTACAGTATGGTAATATTGACACAAAAAACTTTACTACAGAAGTTATTAAGTATTAACTTTTCTGTATGTTGCTAGAATACCAAGAATATCAAAACAAAATTTAAATTGTCAGGTCAGAGTATCATGTTCGGAATTTCAATTACATGGAATTTTAGTTAGCAAGACTAAAAATAATGTTTTATTTTAACCCTTTGGTGGGCAAGTTCAGATATTTGACCGCTAGATGTCTCTCCTTACCGGGACTAGGTTTATGACTATACTTTTAATTCAAATTAACTGTCAAAATACTTTTCACACACAGCATCCCATGGAAATTTAAATCATTTGTAAACCGTCATAGAACTAGGCACGTAACACTTTCTATTTACACAAGGAGGTCTTGTATTTTGTACTGTCAATTTTGTATTTTTGTGTCAACTGTTTATCAAGTGTAACTATTATTGGCTCTGACACCATTGACCAATCAAAAGGTGGGTCCCTTTGGCGGCCATCTTGCCCACTTATACGTCATATTTCGCAGTCTCTTGTGACTTCATCTATAGTTTTAACAGCGTGGTATGTATGGACTCCACGTGAATCCAATATTCTATGCATAATAAGGTTGGATGTTTCTTCGCAAATACAACATCATAAACCAAACATGAGATTCATGGCCATTAATTTCCATCTTCCAACAAACACTTATTCCATATCCATTATAAATAGACGTGCGTCTGTTGATTTGCAAGTAAAGTGACACGACCGTCGTGCCTTCTCGCATACCTAAACAGTTGTTGTCTTTAGCTTCTGCCGATGTGGTAGACTCACATTACCGCTGATTTCAACCCGCGAGCAGCTCACTTCCGGTAAACACGACACCGGAGATGGCGCTAGTGGTGACGTCATCAAACAGTACAGGAGTGATCATTCAGTTAATAAGGAAATGAAGGCTTGGGTGCGAGAAAATCATATCTGCAGGTTAGCTATAGTGTCTTCAAAATATGAATATTAAAAAGGTTTTGCTATTTATAAAATTTAGAATAATAACAGGCGTTTTACAGAACTTAGGGTGGGTTTTATTTTCAAAATTTTTACGCCTTATTCTTTTTTCTCACATGTCAAACATTTTTGTATGACATAACCTTAAATAGCCTGAAATTTTATCGATTTTTGCGGATATGGATACATTTCTTCATATAAAAACATAAATCAATGATCAGATTAACAAAAAAATATAACATCAGATTTACAAAAAATGTAATCACGTTTCACTTCGATTTGTTTAAAATTGTTTTTCAAATTATTCTTATTCTTAAATTTTAGGGCATAAACCCACCCTTACAGACATTGGACCGAATTCAGCACTCTTCTGCTAATGATGCTTCTCTAATTATCATGGGAAAAAAATCATATCAAATAATGGCAAAAACCGCCACATCAGGCCACAGACAAAAAATTAAAATATAGAAACATTAAGACATCCTTTGTTAATACACTCATATGTAACAGCATCATATATTTCAATTATGATTAAAGTAAACGTGGAAGGCGTACACCTCTGTAACGCTGTAAAATTTTAGAGTAGGTAGACGTACACCTCAATCTTAACTATAAAATATGAGACAACAGCAGATCATTTCATATTGCTTTGTCAGTTTTCGAAAAAAAAAATAGTCATTTTTAACATTGTTTTGGAGTGGCATGTATTTGATACCAAACATGACAACTGTGGTACTACTAACATCTCAGGATCAACAGTTTAACTGCACAATTTTTTTTTTAAATATAAAAAATGTCTCTTAAGCAGCAGTTTTTTAAAGCCCTGTTCACACATGAACATACAGAACAAAGAAGATACACACGCAACACAATATTATGTGTGTTGCTTGTGAAATAGAGGCGTCGCTATTTTGTGACTTCTATGTAAGTAAAAAAAATCAATTTTGAGGCCACAAACGTCCCACACGGTCTTCATTTTGCTTCTGTTACCTATGTGTCGCTTGTGTGTCTTCTGTGTGTCCGCTATATGTCCATGTGTGAACACGGCTTTAGACAGTATAGTTAAATTAGAATGCGAAATACCTAAAACCTAAAAGTCGTAAAAATTTTTACGGACGTATTTAATACGTTTAATATTAGGAAATTTTAATTCTTATTGTTTATATTTATTATACAATACTTTCGAAACTATATTTACAATTAATAAATTATTTAAAACAATAACAGTTCTAAGAAGCAAGTGAGTGCACGTCGTCGCTTCTTGCTTTCATTTTAAACGCATTTCCTAATACCTCATTTCGCAACAATTTTTCAAATATGTAACAGTCGGTTCTCTTTTGAAAGATAACCATGTCGAAACAAAGCCCAGTGATTGTCTTTCATAATGATTTAACTTAGCACAGGACTTGGCCGGAACCTAATCGCATAATGGCGGATACAATAGACAAAAGCACATCAAACTGGCTTTAGCTTTGTGCTTCTGACTAAATCCGCATTAGCAATTTGATAACACGCTCTTCAACACGATGTAGAAGACTATTCATGGTTCTTATTAGTATTGCGTTTGCTACACTCGGTTTCTGTTAATTGCTTTGGCCAAAATGTTCCGCGTTTACTTTGAGAACTCCCAACTGGATTACAAATTTCGTAACAGAGAACTTAAACTTAAAACAACGTCACAACGTTGAGCGATATTATAACCTATTTATTATTGACGGATCGCAAACAAAAATGGAAAATTTAATTGTATTGTCTTAGAAATTTAATATTGCAAATGAATTGATTCTTTGAAGATTCTTTCATGCTTTTGAATCCTAGAAAAAAAATTCAAATTCACTGTTATGAAACTATTAATGAGTTAGAAATTCTTCTTTTCCAAGACTCATTGAAGATTTAATTTAGCGGCGCCGCTATTTGACAGACAATTCTCACCAGGATTATTTTTCAGAAAATTTAGAAGCATGAAATAATCCTTTTAAGAGCGCAATGCAAATGCCTTTTTATAGGTTTACTATTTCTATATCACACTTTTAAAAAGTAATTTATTATACAATATTTTATATTGCACTTTTTAATAAAAGTTCCATACTTGTTTCCCATGTTACAAATATTTAATTTTGCGCTTGGAAGATATCTTTTTTTAGACGAAAATAAATGCATTATAATGACTAAATGGAAACACATAATTCTATTTTTACATTGAAAACATAGATTACATAGGTACCTGTCGTACCAAATAATAAACTTTGACTTGCACAATTTTGTAAAATGTTTATTCTGGAAATCTAATTTTTCGTCTACAATTTACCACTACCCATTTGACAAAATAAAATCCCCAGAACTTTTCAAGAAAGTGAACATCACGTTTACTTGCTATATTTGTCTATTAGTCTATTAACATCCTATTAATATCCCAGCGATTGCTAATGTCCGCCCTTAGTAACACTATTTATGTAACATCCCAATGTTAGTAATTTGGTAATAATATCCTAATTATGTATCCTATGTAATTATCTGAGATGTTTGTATTGAGTATGTAATTTTTGATCGTACTCAGGATGTGGCTAGGATAGATTTACGTAATATTACTTCAAGTACAAGAATAATATATTTTTAAACATCCCATGGACGATTCATGTCAAGTGGAGCGATGATTTAAATATTATTTTCGTAGAATACAATTTCCGACGAATTTTTTGTTATAGCAAAATACTCATATATATCCAGCAAAAAAGTATTAAAATTCAAATTTTTCCCATAAAAATGCATCTACAATCTACATCCAACGAGAATATTTCACATGTCAAACAAAAAGTTTGAAATAACGGTGAATAATATTATCTCTATCATGATGGAAAAATGTTGGAAATTACCAGACATTTGTCGGAATTTCTGGCATTGTTCTCGGGTCACACAAGTTCACATGGCTGTCTTCGCCAGGCCCCTGTTAACGAACGTCACTGGCAGAATGCTCCTTGAACTTGTCTCCGAAATATGGGAATCGCACCTAATTTACTCAATTGTCTTCCGTGGTTTGTTTTTAATTTTGTGCTGAATTAATTTTTTCTTGTCGGTTTTCACAAAAAATTTCTCAACAGTAATTTTTAAGATGGAAATTAATTTTCGTTTGTGTAAGTCGAGTTGTTAATGAAGTTTGCTTCAAATATTTAATTTATGGAAATATAAATTAGATGTTTGCTTAAGAATTCTATTTTTTTTTCGTAATTAGTTAGCGCATAATTAGAGCTACAAAATGTTAGAGTTTTATTCTTGATTATTTTTAAATTATAAGATAAAAGTAAGTTATTTTGTCTAAATTCATACTTACATCGGAATACTAAAACATTAAGTTTAGTATCTCTTTTATCTGATCGTATTTATTTACAGCATTATTTTTTAAGAGAGCATACATTAAAACAACTTTTTAGGTAAATACAGGTTGATTCACAATTTCGTCTATATATTTAATGGCATATAGTGCGTGCTCAACTTACTTATCATGAAATTGAAAGATTTTTTCAAAATTCGCAATTTTAGTTTCCACATTTTTTAATAAAACAGTTTTGGGTCACTGTTTTGATATGGAATTTCATTAATATTCTTGCCATTGCACAATTAGGTAATTAAAATTTAATTTTATTCACAGTTAGTCAGATATCCATTGTACAATCAACAATCCAGTGGTTTAAAAAATGTGCTTCTTGCGAAAACTACCCTCAATTTACGAATTTAATAAAAAAATATTTTTATTCTATGATCAGTAAATTACGATATGCAAGTAAAATATATGTACGAACTTGTGAATCACCCTGTATAACCTACAGCGTTGGTCCGGTAATAATAATTTTATTATTGATTTTGATACTTACGTTTTATACAAAAAATATCTCGTATAAAATCTCCGTTTTCCAGTTGCGTGCCAAGTCGGAATATTAGTTCACCCACGTCAAAAAAGCCCAAATTTATTATTTTTTCCTTTATTTACAGTAGCAATTTCGGGTAGGACGACAGGTTAACAGACCTTACAAAAGTATAAAAACCAATCTATTGTTTATTTTAAACCCCAAAGAAAAAATTGTTACATTTGACTTAGTATCTAGAACGAAACATGGATGCTAAGTCGTGCATCCAAAGGTTGCGTTCTTCTAACAATGAAAATAACAACGTTCATATTAACATCAATGTAGAAAGCGTGGTATATTTTGCACATTTCTTAATGTATGAATATCATTTTAATTTCAAGATAAATTAATGATTACATTACTTGCCTCAAGTGTTCACTGCGAAATAGATATTGCTATTTATCATTTTATATGAACTATTAGCAAATGCAATTTCCAGGATTTAGTATGCAGAAAGTCGCATCTTCATAATGTTTTTATATAGCAATTACTACGAGTGTCAGGAAATTCTAGTTTTTATACGTACTTATGACATTCCTCTTTCGTTTCGCAAATTTTTGCTTTATAATTAAATTATCCAGACAGTTTTTTTGCTGTAAAAACGATGCAATAAATTCTCACTTAATCATGGAACATGACTCATGGACGAGAACAAATATAACCTAATATTTACGTTTTATTGAAACCTATCGAAGAAACAACTTTATTTGTGTCATTTGACAATATGGCTGTAATATATTTCGGAAACGTTGCTATTTTTTATTCTTTCTACGCAACTCTTCGTATATAAAAAAAATATATAAGTGAGACTGCATATAAGCTTACGTATACCGTGAGATTTATTTAACGTGATAACGTGAAACATAGGATCTTTCATATCCATGGTTACGATTTTGACAGCAATGTATTAGAGCGTTTCATTTAAAATAGAACATAGCAAAAGAAATATGTATGTATTTCTAATCATTTTAGATGAAAAAGTTGCAAGAATTATAAACATTTAATAGATATTTTCTCAGAATACAATTTATAACAAATTCTCAAATACACGAAATAAATCAGATAGGTACTTGTCTGAGGCTAACATCTGCATTATACCAACGTATCATTTGCACCTTTTCTTCAATTGTATACCTTATTTTCAACAACACAACCCTAATTGAGAGGTAATATTTACTTGATAATGACAGCCTATGTTCTATTTTAAATGAATCGCTATAATACATTGCTGTCAAATTCGTAACCATGGATATGAAAGATCCCATGTTTCACGTTAAATAAAACACACGGTATAAAGAAAACAGCAAGTAATCATATACCTACCTAACCAAATTTTTATTTCTTATACTTCAATATATCAAAATTACTTAGGTAATTGGCCTTTGAAACAATTTATTGAATTATGATTAATAACCAATATAACTTTTTGTACGTTTTGACGTTTGAAAATAAAGGTTTTTTTTGCTTGGTTAAATTATTCATTATAGTAGTTGATAAAGTTAATATGGAAAGTAATCATTTTTTAATGATTCCGATATTAGGTACCTACTTTATGGCTTTTATCAGTAAACTGTTATTTGTTAAACTGTTCTTTAATAATCAATAATATAGGTACTTTGACATAAAAAAATAAATACAGTTTTGTGGTTAAAATGACAGAATTCGTTTGAGAAAATTGTCGATGTCTATTCGGTATTCAATTTAATCAACAGTGATCATTCAAAATAAATTTTATCAACACATTTATAAAACAATTTCTTAAATCTTTATGAAACCTCCTGCTAAACAAAGACCTCACCGTTGAGTTTTTCTGTCACAAGCGCCCGTGACTGGGGGCACAGGGGCACTGGCCGCCCGTGGGGGCAACGACCGCACCCGACACTGACACACACCTCACAGCGAAATACTACGTTGTTGTTATGGTTGTTGTTGTTCATGCAACGCTCGTTGTTGTTGTTGTAGCTGACTGTACTGCGGTATTAGACGCTGGGGTAGGAGATAACATCTTATTAAGGGCTGTCCACTTGTTATTCGATGGGAATATTATCGGAGAATTGGAAATAAAAACCTGGAAAATAAAATAATGAAAATTGTGACAAGTTTTCGTAGCTGTACGGAATATTGTATGGTTGTATAAATTCATGACGTATTTTGTTGTAGAAGTTTTAAAAGACGAATTTAATCAAGTTATGAATTGTCAAAATTTATTTTTCCTGTGCTAATGAGATGATGGCGACGTAAATCGATTATGTTTGTAAAGATTCGTGTTACGATGTATGAGCTTTTGTTTTAAGGGGTTCGTGCCAACTTAGGAAAATGGCGTGATTGTATGTATGTATGTAAATTGGTGTTAAATAGGTAATAGAAAATTAGAAATCTACATTTCAGTTTAGAAAATAGCGTAGTAAGATAGAGCGATGCTATCCTTGAATCTGATTGGTCCAGAAGAGGATTTTATCAGCAAACATTGAAGAGACTCGAGTTTTTATTTCCAGTATTCATAACCTGAAATTAGTAAAACCACTCGTGTGTTTCTTTATTCTATAGATGACAGCTTACATTCACATGATTACTTTCCAAGATTTGAACAAACAGAATGTATAAGTGTAAAACGGGCTGCATTCGCAGTGTCATCTACTATTTTCTAAACTGAAATGATTATGAAAAATACAAATTTTACTCTTCCCGAAAAGCTGGAGTATTTAACTTTGAATCAGTTTGAAAGATAGGAATGCATACATACACTCAAACATATTGATAATAAGGCGGAAGTGAAAAATCACGCCAGTTTCAATTATAATCTTACAACTAAAAATCTGGTTTACAGTTCAATAATGGACCATAGGTACTTAAACTTCTTAATAAGAGTTTTCCACAAAAACGTTAAGTCCTGCGTTGCTCACAGCAGTTTTTTAAAAATCATTGCAAATACTAGATAGAGCAATACAAAATGTAAAAGAAAGATTACTGTCATGAATGAAACAAAGGAATATTTGAATTTGCGATTTGGCAGCTTGATGTACATGATATGGCTAATCTACCTGAACAATCGATAATATCATCCTTGAAAAGGGATTTACTTCTCTTCGGTCATAATACAGAAAATGGTAGCTCTCAATTTATCCGTAGCGCAAGAAATAACTGTTGCTTCTCGGTATCTTGTCGAAGGTGGAACGGTACGTGCGAACGTGATTTACTTGTGGAAAAGTATTGAGATTTATTGGTTACGGTATTTTGTTATGGATTGTGTGCCAAAGGATTGTTTAGAACACTGCAATTTACAAACTACGTGAAGATATATTGCTAGTGTGGCCTGTTTTAATACGGTATTAAGTATAAAATAATTTGATAGTTTTTTTGTAATAGTTGAGGTAAATGATAGTCATTCTCTAATTAACTTAATGTGGATTATAATCACGTCTGGCTCCGTTAAATCCTCGATTATAATAATTTTCCGCGATATTACCGCATGTTAAAAACTCCATTTAATAAAATAGTTCGTAACTTTTTACAACAAAACAAACTAAACTGATATCGAATGTTGGACATGCGATAACAATACCTACGTATTTGAAAAAAGTTTCCTATTCATATATCTGACAGTTATCGTATTTTACTATTTTTTGTTCGAAATTACAAATACTAAAGCTAGATTCAGACCTATTCAATTATACAGGGTGTTCCACAACTTAGAAGAAAAAAATTAAAGGGTATATAGGTACCTACTGTACGACGGGCTGATCATGAAACAAAAAGATTTTTTCTTAAATTCGCAAAATATTGCATCGTTTTTAAAGCAAAAAATTTTTTGCCACTTTTTAATAATCTTTTTCACTCTAAGTCTACCGAACATTACATAATGTTTCTTTGATAATTAATTTCATTTAACATTTCTTTCTATGACATATGCTACTCCAGTGGCCCAAAAATTGTCTATTTCAAGTGAACTACCCTTAACTTTGCGAATTAAAAAAAAATTATTTTTGTTTCATGATCAGCACGTCGTACAGTATACCTATACCCTTTAATTTTTTTGTCCTAAGTTGTGAAACATCCTGTAAGTATAAGTGGATAATTTAACCAACCAGCGCTCAACGTTAACACTTATAATTGAAATTTTGTGGAAGTGCTGGTTGGTTAAATTAGCACTTATACTTATAACTGGGTAGGTCTGAATCTAGCTTTACTCCTCCAGTTTTTCTCGTCATAAAACATCAAAACATCAAATGAAAAACGACCAGTCGCCGGCAATGAACCGTCTGTCGCCAATTTAACGCGAAAAATAAAACCAAAGACGAAGGAAAAGTCCATTTCCCTGCGCTCAGTGATGATGAGTTGTCATGAGGAGCCACCCTCCCAAGCGGGGGGCAAGGGGGGCCATGTACGATGTGCACGCTATCGATCCGAGATGGTCAGCCATGGATAACGCGATGTGAAGGCGAAGAATGTGTTTTCAAATGAGACAAAAAGAAATATCATGAGAATTAATATTGTTGTAAGATGCACGTTAAGCCTTATTCTCATTGACAAGCAATATAACATGGTTGGCATAAATCATGATTAAAAAAACATAAAAATAAATTTTGTTTTTTTGAATTCTTGTGGAAAATTGGAAAAAATTGATACAATGCCTTTATTGTGATTATTTTAAAGTATAAACATAAAAATGGCTGATAAAATTTGTATTGACAATAATTAAAAACTTCTTTGTTAGGTACCTATATGGATTTTAATTTAAAATTATTTGCGTGGTTATTTTTCAAGGTACTGTCCGAGGAAAATAATATTCCACATTAGTAATAAAAAATCTTTCTTTACATCGTAGATATAAGTAAATATAATATTTTCGATATTTTAAATCAATGATTTTGTTTAAAATCACTTGATTAAAATCATGATTTAAATCTGCAATATAATTCCGATTTTGAAAATATTACATGTAAGTAGGTACCTTTTGGTATCGGCATTAGTACTATTAGTAGCTTATTGTCACGAGTTTTAACATAGGTACTAATGTGAGGTACCTAAATATATAGGTATGTTGGAGTACGAGCGGAGCGGACTATAGATGATCAGTTACATGATCAATAAAACTACTAAAAGCCGCAATTATTGCAATAGTTAACAAATCGAATCACCAAATAAATCACACATTCACCACTAATGTCATGGACCAGTTAAACGTGATATACAAACTGTGACGACAAGGAAAGATGGCAATTCTCGGGCACGTGCCACTCGTATCAGATCATCTTTAAGGCTGCTGATATCCGATTCACACCTAGTACGTAATCCTAGACTTCGCTCATAAGTGTACTAAAGTAATCGAACAAACACGATCATAACTTCATTAGCACACTTGCATTCCTATATCATTAATTATGAAACATGATTACTAACTCCGACATACTATAAAATTGATGTAAATGTTATATAAATGTGATGTTAATACAATATAAATGTTATGTACTGTACTCAAGATCGTGCATTAATATTTTAAAAATTAATGGCACTGGTATGAAGGAAACTTTTATAAGTAATTATCATCACATCATTTTCTTGAAAAATTTTAGGTACCTATTTATTTTCCTTCTCGATAAGCTGTCATTCGCGATGTGTATTTCCAATTTGAAGCCAATTTGTTATATTTCAACCACGAATTGTATTGTATCCCACAAAAATATTTCAATCTAGCAGTAAAATGAAAGGCTCAAAACTGATTCCACCAAATAAAATATCAATTACGGCAATTTTGCGGTATGTAGTAAATACAAGCTCCACTGTGGGATCGCGCGACAAATTCACTTTCCCACTTTTGTTATTTTTGCTGGAAAACTCTCCGCAAACTGGAAAAATACCGCTACGTTGCCCGGAATTGCTCTTCCGGAAAATGTTCACATTTAACATTTTCTTTTTCTCGTTGCGAACGCAGAATGTAATTATATTTGAATTCCCTGTTTGCGGGATTCATGTTGGTGTCGTATACGCGAATTTGCTTAATTGTAGATTTTAATTAGTGTTGCAAAAATGATTGATGCAACTTTATGTCGCTAAGTGATGACATTTAACACTGTGGTAATTTAATTATGGATATAGGCACCATATTCTTGCAATTATATCATTTTTAATTAGACATGATACAAGATAACGCAATTATTATCATTAACCCTTTAATTCACAAGAGCATCATGGAAACACAAACATCAATAGAACAAAACTTGTAGTTATAGCAGCTCTCCACATAAACCATGAGTATCCGTAAGTTGACGTCTGACACAAATCTAAACAAGAATGGTAAAAAAATTAATGTAAATTGAACAAAAATATTTATTTTATTTTAGCGCAATATGACTAAATTACGTAAAAATCTACAACTTATTATAATGAGGGAAAAGGGGCGATTATAAATTACTGAAGTAAAAAATGCGCCGCAGGCGATTTTTTTTTTAAATTTTAAAGTCAGATACCGTTAAATTATATCGTAATTTAATGTAATATGTCTCTTTTCTGTTATTATTTTTTTAAATGAACAGGGAGGGCACGTGCCTGGGTGCCCCTCCCCCTAAATCCGCCACTGTTAGGACTCAAATGAGGCTGCCACACCCAAGTTGAATAAACATTTATCATGCATCTTACTAAACTTTAATGTTATAGCTTCACATATTGTGAGTCATCGATATAGATTTAATATTTACTGTGTGTGCGGTACCAGCTGTAAACTCACGAGTATTCATGATTGTTTGTAGAGAGTAAAGGATAGTTATTTCCTCTGTATTCTGTAAAGTTGAACTATAAAGCTAGATTCAGACCTAGGTACTCAATTATAAGTATAAGTGCTAAATTAACCAACCAGCGCTTTTACAAAATTCCAATTCGAATTATAATTTTGAACGTTGAGCGCTGGTTGGTTAAATTAATCACTTATATTTATAATTGGGTAGGTCTGGATCTCGCTTAAGTATATCTATATTACGGTTAATTATGACACAGACACAAAATGACACGTGTGTGCGGTTATGTGCCGTAAGCTCACGAGTATTCCTGGTTATGTTTATAGAGAGTGCTTATTCTGTAATTTGTAAAGTTGAATTATAAGCAATTCTATGTTACGGTTCAAAATGACACGGACACGTGTGTGCTGTAACAGCTGTAAACTCACGAGTAATCATTGTTTGTAGAGAGTAAAGGCTGATACATAATGGATGTATCCGGTTACTTAATCCGTATTCTGTAAAGTTAAACTATAAGCGTTTTAAACACACATAATGATACGGGCCCGTAATATAGAAATTCTATTGTTTTACTTTACATAATACAGACAATTTTTGTCATTTACTATTTACTCCAAAATTATGTATCCTGGATCGTAAACTTTTCTTAAATTACTTAAATAATACATAATAAGTAGCCGCTTATATCTATTATAAACCGCCCTTAATACATTTATGGAACGATTTCATTTTTTTCCTTCTTGTCATCCTATTGACATCGTCTTTGGTAGCACCAGTGTGACTGAGAGACTGAGACAAACCCAAAAGGACACACACAGTTACAATTCCTCAAAGACTGAGTGACACTCACACAATGACAAACACACGCAATGTCGCGTGTATGCCGTGCCACCCCCTACGGCTTTTAATTAAAACAAAAGGTGGCGCAATAGGACAGGCCAACCCAAGATGGATTAATTAAAATGCGAATGAAGCATGATAGCGAAATGATGAATTAACTACGGCACAATACGTGAAATATCGCTGTCACAAATATTCGGAGAAGGAAGATCGATATTTCGCCATGAGGATGATAAAATTGCGTCCTCGAAGTTTATAAAGAACCCACACTGATGAAAGAAGTGCTATGTTTGCATTTCTAATTTTATGATTTGTTTATTTGCTCACCATTAAAATGTATGTGATGGAGGAAGAAAAAATCTGGCAAAACGAAGTACATTTCCCTAGACAGATACGTCTTATGCATTCGAAAAGAATTTAATTCCACGAAGTACCTGCTTGCTTTATCAATTTTGCATGTATTTCATCTGGAGGAAATATAATTTTTTTAACAACAAGGATTCTAATTTCATTTGCATTCAAGTTCTGATTCATTGTTCGCAACTTTAACTAAGCTTGCTGATTGATTCTTATTTTAAATACCTTTAGAATCTTTTGAAATTAATAATCTGAAAAAATCTGATGCTCAAAAGAGTACCTTTAAGTAGATATTAATGAAAATTTCATTAAAAGTTTTCAGAGAAATCCGTCGAACGCCATTAGTCATAATCAAAACGAGCTTAAGAACATTATTAATTGTGAATAAAGTGACATGTTAAGATCTGGTTTGAAATTAGAGAAAGCTTCAACAGAAGTTTTGAAACTCCAAGCTTTAATTACGCATCAGCAAGAATATGTCGCATGTTTACTAAATACTTCCAAAACTATTTCTATAGAGATTTTCCAACATTTTCTTTACTAATTTTATATTCAAACATTAGTAGTACTTTTATTTATATTTTATTTATTTATTTCCTAAAATTAGCTTTGTGGTCGTCAAATTAATTGTATCCCAACTTGGAATGGTGACGAAACAAGCCATAAAAATTTCACACCTGACCCTTATTCGAGCGACATCTGTAGTCAAAGCCATGCACTCTACCACTGTGCTTTTCTTTAACAAGAAAGATGTCTGCTCTATTATTTTCTTATTTATTTAAATGGGTATTGTACTCATTCAATTTATCACCAGATTTAAATTCGATTCCACACTAAACTTAGAGAAAGAATAAGAATAGTAGGTGCACTTTTCCAATTGAACAGTTTGACGACTACTTTCTAAGTAATCAGGGTATCGACTTTCGAAATTATATTTATTATAATTCTATTAAAATGAATGCAAGTTCATGTTCAGTTTGCAGTTATATTAATAATTTATTATTAATAACAGACACCATCTACAGAAGTTGTAAGAAATAGCGTTTCTCGATTATATTGTGAAAGTTGATACTTCTAGACTTAATACGTTAAGGATAAGACATAATTATAGTAGTTTAGTTGGTCATTTAATAATCGTTTTATCATCGAAGGTGAATTCCATTTATCGATATTTTCAACCTTGCAATGTTAAATATAATTTTTCAGCTACTTATAGTATAGACAGAGTGATAAAACATGTTTTGTTACTGAAAATATAAGCAGAAAAAATACAATAATTATTATACTATTAGTTAGATAGTAATAGTATTATATTACGTATTAAGGGCAATTATTGTATAATAATTTTTGTGGTTATGAGTAAAGTTATTATAAATACACTATTTTTACATACTATTGAAGAAGCTATCGAAAATATTTTCTGATCGTCCAAGGGCGATTTATGTTTCAACTACTAAACAAACTACATATATTTGATTCATTCTCTCATTCTTTCTTTTGAAAACTATTACAGCTAACAAACAGGAAGATCTACATACGTATCTGTTTTCTACTATGTACTAGTAATAGGTGGTTGGAAAAAAAACTTTTAAGTCTAGAATTGAAGTGTAAAATAATAATAATTACCTTCATTTTTATATTAGTAAGAAAAACATCAACTTTAATGGCAGAAAACTGTGTCAAAACCTACGCGTTTTACGAGTCAAACGTCGTAGAAAAATTATGTTTTCCTTTTATTTTATTAGAATTTCAAGGAAACAATGATAAAGTTTTGATATGCGGTTGAAATGTTTCCCTTAAAAAACAGATATGCGGTTTGCGGCCTGAAGTTACGATTATAGCGATATTTTTATTCTAAATATAAACAGAAATTATAATTTCATGTCGAGTCATAATGACTTATAATTAAATACATGAAGATAAAAGTGTAAATAACACTCGTCTATCGCTGATCGATTTAATTGTCTTTTCTTTCGCTTTTGAAATTCGCGTGCATGTCTTGTTGTTTTTCGTTATTTTTTCGTCGTTTCCCGCTTTTGTTACGGCGGTTGAACAATTCTTCTGTCTGCTCTTCACTTGCTTTGCTTCTTGGTGTATTATCCCCCCTCGCGAGGTTCACTATTGGTGGAAGCGATTGAACTGGAGGTAAGCATGCACGCTTGCCTGACATTTTTATTCCACGCTCTTCTTTTCTTGTAATAAAGTGAGCAATATAAGTTTTTTTGTCGTTTATGCAAATACGAACTTGGATTGGCTTCTTACGTGAGTTAACATTCAATATTTGTCTTCGATTTGACGACGTTAAGTTATTTTTAAATATTTCCATGATACACATAGTGTTTTCTTCTTTTTCTATGATGCTACGATAATTTATTTAATTATTATACATTATAATAATATATTGTGTAAGAAATTAGTGTTAAAAATTTGCGGCATGACCAAAAATGAAGTGCCGTAATAAACATGAGCATCAAGAGCTTTTTATAACAACTTAAAATTTATTAATATTTTAATAATTTAACATTCACTGCATAACAATTCACTTTGACAAATTGGTATTAATGATTGGCGATGAATTGCACGGTATACCATATTCAGTCAAGGAAAAAAATCTTTCCTGTACTTTACTGTCCACTTCCACTAACAACTGTCTTGAGTTGATGACTGGTAACTGCGCACACGGTATAATAAATATCTGTACCACGAAGTATAATAATATATGATAGGAGTGGACACTAGGGCGGATGAAGTGTGGCCTTTCTGTTTTGTTGTTGTCAACTTTTGTGTTTACCATTTTCATTTTATTAAAGGTTACGTTTCTATCACGTTTTTTCACGTTTTATCCAGTTTCATTTTTTTTTAGATAGCGTTTAGATATTAGGTAATGTAACAAAAATGTTGTTGGCACTGTTGACAAGTAACATTGACAGCTCATATCGGTAGGTTGGTACTATGTAAATTTTCAGAATATATTGAGAAAAACTTGATGTGTTTTAAACATCTATTTGGCAATTTATTGATGAAGAAATTGAAGGTCAACTTAATCAATTTATTGGAGAATAAATTGGATCAGTAAAATCGGCTTAAGATACGGAGTGTTCATTCCTGTGATCTGTGATTATATTATACTTCGTGATCTGTACTATTGATTTTCAGTAGCATTAACTTAAGTTGGGTAAAAGGCGTGATATGTATGTATCGAGCATTTCATTATATATTCAGCACCCGATTTCTAACTGAAGTAGTAAGGATTAACTTTCTATATGAAAATCTACAAACGTCATATTGGAATTGCTAATGCAGATCACACCAAGAAATTAATAATTGCTTTAATAATCGCAATTACTATACGCTCCATTAAACAAAATTACAAAATAGAAATCTCTGAAAAAAGAAAAATCGATAATTTATGTGGAAAGCTCTTATACATCATCGAGCAGGCTCTCATAATTTAATAATGTCAATATTTATCAAGCTACACGTTAGGAAACAAACGTTAATCTCACATTATCAACTGTTTGTTTATAATAGTTTAGTCTTCATCGCCTCCTCTATAATTATGAGCGAAGCGTTTATGGTGTTTATATCCACGCCGACATGATTTAAGTGAGAAACTAGGATAATTGCTAATCTGGTGAAACCAGGCGAAAATTGTTGCGCTTTTAGCGGTGGAACTTTCTTCAGCGAAAAACTATTGTAAGATTAAACGTTGTACTTGTAGCAGAAATGTTTTTGGTATAAGAAAAACTTTAGTTTTTATACACCTGCTTTCTAAGTTGGAATCAGACGATTAAATAAATTTCAGTTTCATTGAAAACGTGTTGACAATGAGAAATATTGTGATTGTGACATAGAAGGAAGTAACGCCTTGATATGTATTTTTAAATAAATAATTGTATTTATAATTGTTTATTTTTATGTTTCTTGCTTTTCTAGATTTGTAATAATTATTGTACCATACACTTTTTACTGAGCTTTTTAATAAGAATAATAATAATAATCTTTATTGTCTATATAATTACTTCTGTGACTAGCAGAAGCACTAAAAAATATTGCGTTAAGGCAGGTTTTCGAATATTGAAAAGCACACAAAAATATTAATTTTGTAAACGAATTGATCGTTGTTATAAATCGTTTAATTTTGAAATTATGTATGATACCTAGCTAGCTCACAAATCCCCGCCATTTCAGGTACCCGCGCTGACAGCCTATGTGCTATGAGTACATGTTGTCTCAATGTATCTAATTGCTATGTTTCGCTCCGTTCTTGTTTAGAAAATACTCAATGGGATTGGCTAGCGCGCATGCAATTTTTAAATTTATTCAACAAATTACTCGACTACTATTGAAAATTTGATATAATAATGTGATACAAACATTTTAATTTACAATGCAATCAGAGTTACGAAGAGTTTTTCTCAGATTTTTTTTTAAATTGTAGCCTCGTTGTATAACTCTTAATATTCGTCAATAAAGATAATCAAATTGTTACCGACCTTAGGCTTAAAATAAAATAAGCATAGTTTACATTGCATTTGACGTACTTAGTACAATACAGATAGTTTCCAGCTGTCAAATGCAGATAAATATCAAAGTCAAAAAAATAAACATACTATACTGTTATTTTTATCTATGCACAAAGGTCGTTCGATTTTGCAAGGCTGATAATAGTAAATGTGAGTACATCACAGTTTTAGTAGGTAAAATGTATAAAAAATAGAAAACTGTTAGAATATTCAAATAGGTCATACCAAACTATAATATTAAAGTGGCTTCACTGCTTTGTAAAAAGGTTTTTAATAAAATTAATTAAAAAACGAAGACTCTATTTCCTCATTATAGTTGTTATTACCTTTTAGGAAGCTGTTAAAAAACTGTCTTAATTTCCCTTCCGTTCTAGAAAGATAGTATAACAAGGCGTCACATTATGTTATATCCGCAGAATAATAATGCAACTATGTTACCGCATTTTTATTATTTATGCAAAAGGATGTTACACATATGAGCATTCTTATCGCCCTTATTTCCATGTCTGAAGCAGTAATCCCACAAACGAATGCGTATTCGTTCCAACGCACTACTTACCATGTACAAATGCTAATTGCATATTATTTGAAAGATTAGCGAATCGAGTAGATTATTATTTAGAAACTAGGTTGTTGTAACTGCTTATTTCATTTGCTGTAACTCGAGCGGTTGTGTTTACTCGTGAACCCTTTTTGCATTAAGCGTCATGTCCCCTATTATTTCTCACTACAAATTTAACAAGATAATGTTACACACAGCAATTTTTAACCCGATTTCGCTTTTGCACAAAATGCCAGTGCAGCAGAAAATTTGCTTCGTTAACTTTAACACGTTCTTTGTTTTATTTTATAATGCACGTCACATTATGTTTTGCACCGGTGCTTGTTTTTCAATATTACTGGGAATTTAAAACAGATGGGTAATATGAAATTGATTATTTAATTATGCATTGATTGTGAAATTAATTCACATGTTCATGCCCACATACATTTAGGGAGATTATTATTACAATTGTAAATAAAGTACATATTTATCACTTCATTTGCAAACTTTTGAATATAAATAGGTATTTTTACTAAACAAAAACATGCGAAACAATATGTTTCTGCATCTATTGTAGGTATTTCATGATGAATTATTAGATACGTAAATAGATCTTTGTTTTTACATTAGTTGATCAGAAAATATAACCAAATACAACTATGACGATAATTCAAATGCTGTATAAAGTAAGCCATAAAAAACAGAATATTATCGTTTTGACAGCGGATAAAAGGAAGGTAACTTTTTATAAGTTGTAGGTACCTTTTCCTTAGCAACCAAGCAAAACACTATAAAATGTCATTTGCTTCATATTTATAATATTTGTCAGCGAAATGATTAGATTTTGGGAACATTTGTGACGAAGAACCTAGAGAGTCGTTAAATTATCTCGTTGATTTACACTCGAGCATTTTATTTCCTCCGAATAAATTTTTGTTTGACATCTCAACCTTGTTACCTGACAACAATTTGTTTTAAAGTAAAATCGCTCCACCTTCGGAGTCGTGATTTTATTAAACAATTTTTTTCAAATTGCTAGGCAACAAGGTTTCAATACAATCAGAAATTTATCCGGCAAAATAAAAAGCTCTTGTGTAAGTGAACCTAATATAGAGATTTAAAGTAGTATCAATGTTTTGTGGTATTGGCTAATTTTTCATTGTTATATTATGTCTGTAAAACAAATTTGGATCCATATATCCAAATCTGAAACTATCCGATATTGGAATGTCAGATCCAATACGGATATCCGCGAACATAGAACCTGTTCTGAATATCTGAAGTTTTTAATCTAGTTTTATTCAGATCAGAATCTTTGTTTCGGACTGAATCTCTGTCAGATTACAAATCTGAATATTTGTCTCAGATCCAAGATTCGGTTTCGGAATGAAATGCACCTCTTTAAATCAGTAAGTTTGTCATTCAAAACATTGACAATTGTACGAAAAATCTACCGTCTGATTCAGTCTGAAATTTCCAATCAGTCAGTCGTGTAAAAAACTACTTCGAGCACACCCTCGTGTTAACGTTGGGTACAGTCCATTAACTTCTCGATCCCTATGCATAAGTGCAAGCAATCAGAAATGCAAAGTACACGTCATTATGGATGAACACTAGATTGAAATTTAGCTCAACGGGAATCATTTCCGCGTTCAGTTCAACTCAGACACGGCGTTTTGCGTTGTTTATAAACTGGACGGGACGCGACCTGCACAACGGAAAAGAAAATGGCGGCCATCCTGGAAACAAATCACCTAGAAATTATTACACGCTTCAATCTACATATATAGCAGTAATGACTACGATAGAAAACGAAAAACAGCTTTGTGAGAAAATATAAATAAATATTATTGAACGAGATGAAAATTAGGGGATCCGTAGTTTCACCGAAACATATTATGCCAACCCGTAGTTTCACCGATCTGTAGAATTAACTAACCGTAGTTTGACTGAGCCGTAGTTTCACCGAATTGAAGTAAGCCCGAACGAGATTTAACCAAACCGTAGTTTCACCGAAACGAAATCAGAGCGTTGACTGCTGGCTGATATCTATAAAAGATGCAGACACAAAGGAATACACAAATTAGATTGAACTGAACTAAATGACGAAACCTATATTACCTTTCTTGAGTCCTACAAACTCGGTTTTGACAATAATTTTTTGTACTCATAACCTAGGAAATAACATATTAAGCACGCAATTGACAATCGGAAATGTCAATTTCCTAGTGTAGTCAATCGGGAAAAATGCAAAGAACACTGGCTTTCTTGAGCATTCTACAATAAAATTATCTTCAAAATAACAAAATTTATTTTAATGAATGTTACTTCCCACGATTTTCATATATTAAAACCCATAAACACCATCGATATATAATAATTTTGAAATAAATATGTGTACTAAACAATTGTACAAATCAACAAATTGCTTTGGTGTGACACCTGACACTACTTTTTATAAAATTTTATTGTATATTCGTAACTTGAATTTGATTATAGTTTTATTCGTTACAAAAAACATTGTACAAACCTCTTGCGGAAAGACACCATTCTAGCATTCGCGTAAATGAAACCCTCGCTTCGCTCGTGTTTCAAAAAACAGCTCTAGATTTGCATCATCCTGTGTTTGCATTTATGCCGAATCTTAAATTCTATAGATTTATGTAACAGATGTCGCCTGCATTCAACGCTCTGACTTCGGTTCGGTGAAACTACGGTTTGGCTAAATCTCGTTCGGGCTTACTTCAATTCGATGAAACTACGGTTAGCTATTTCAACAGTTCGATAAAACTACGGGTTGGAATAATGCCTTTCGGTGAAACTACGGTTCGATCAAATTAAGCGTTCCAAAATTACCTACTCATGAGAATAATAAGTTGCTTTAATTTCCAATTTTTAAATTTAGTTATTAAATTTACCTACTAAAAAGATAAAATACTGTATCTGGTTTATCAGAAATTTAAGGAATGTTGAATATGTTTTACATAGTTGTTTATTGTTTAATGCTACAACACAGTGTCTGCAATATTTAATTCGGAAAATCTCATTATTTCAGCCCTCCAGTCTGAAGTAGATAAAACGATAAAAACCACCTCGCAACTTTAATTTTCTTCTGAGCGTTATATTGCATCGCATTCTCTTTTATTTAGTAGCGGGATAAAAGAATCGACATTGTTCCATCTTTCTAGAATTTCCCAGAATGAAAAGATTTGAGCAACGGTATCTGGGAATCTCTTCATCATTTCGCCATGAAAAATTCAGCACGAGATTGACGGTAATCTTGTTTCATTTCTAGTGTCAATTCGAATTTGAAATAATGGAGCAATAAAAAATATCGAATCGATATCACACTCATCAGATTGGATCTCATAGTCTGTGAATTAACCCTAAGGGGCCTTATATCTCATGAGAGATTGGAATGGAATTGTGTTAGGGAAGCCATTTTGTGTTCGCATATTTTGTTAAGGGCAGTGATTGCCAACATTCTCTATCGAAAACTTGAACAGAAACCGAAGCGATCTTTCGAAATTTATCAATTTTATTGCATTAGCCATTCATTATAATTATAACTTTTACATGCAAGTAGCCATTAAAATCGTATTTTTAAACGTTCCTTACGAGTTCCTTTAATATGGAACCGGGCCACATAATGTTATATAATTATATCTAATGCTTTGTCATGAAGTAAAACTCGTAGATTTCTAATATAATCGGTCACCTAGTCTACTGCTAAGCACCTACTACATTTCGCATAGACTTTATATGATAATGTGCTTCTATTTTGAATGAAATGATAAAAGAAGATGGTTATACATTACTGAATATCGGATTTGGGGTTGAGTGTGATTGAGTAATAAGAAAATTAAAGTTATTCTTTTTTATCTGAATAATTATATTCGCTATTTCCTTTTGTTTCAATATAGAAAATAGAAGTTATTTTAATATTTTACAGCATTGAATATGATGACACAAGGTATGTGTCTCTTATAGGTCTGTAAAGAGTAGAGTAAATAAAGCCCTGTTAACACATGGATACACAGAAGACACACACACACGCGACAGTGAGAAATACTGTGTGTGTGTGTTGCTTGTGAAATAGAGGCGCCGCTATTTTGTGGCTTCTATCAAGCTTCTATGTAAATAAAGAAAAAATCAATTTTGAGGCCTAAACGTTTCACACGTTCTTCATTTTGCTTTTGTTGCCTGTGTTTCGCATGTGTGTGTACATGTGTGAACAGGGCTTAAGGACACACGAGGCCATGTTTACACAAGGATTCTTTGAGAATTCTTTCATACATCTGAATCTTAGAAGAAATCATTGTTTTAAAGTTATCAATTAATTAGAATTTCTTATTATTAACGCGAAAAATGACATGTACGATGTACAGCACAGCGTTGCCGTAGTTTACACTGGTATATATGGCCGAATGAAATCTTATAAAATAAACAAGTTTTAAATAATAAAAATCTGATGTGGCCAGCACACGACCTCTCGCCTTAACACTGTAATTTATGTGAATTTGGTTTTAAATAAATTTACAAACTTTTTGAAAATAATGTTATAGTTCTTAGTTCTTTAATTAGCTCTTTATAGATACAAATTTAACTTTATTATTACCTTATTACATTATGTTCAGTTAATAATATTTACATTTCTTTTAAAATGGTGCCACAAACATTTCAGAAATGTGTATACGTCTGTTCACCTGTCACATTGACATATTCATTTTTGTTTTTAATTTTTTTTCTATATTGTAATTTACAAATCGTGGTAGGTAAAATTATATATCTTTGAAAAATAATTTTCCTTTATTGGTAAGAGATATAGACAAGATGTTAAATAAATATTGTAAGATATAATTTGTTCTTTGAAATGTCGTATGATAAATTGTAACTATCGCAGAATTTTCTATATTTTTTGCAAAAAATTTTAAAATGCTTCAAGAAAATACCATTTCCGGTTGGCAGATTTTTACCAAAATCTAATCAGCTCTTCATTAACATGTACAAATATATAATGCAAAATATTAGAATTTTATGTTCAATAGAATTTGAGATAATGAATAAGAACGAAAGAGCATAGTAGGCACACATACAGACTTTCATACACACACACACATACACACAAACACACACACAGACATCATCGTGAAAATAGTCAAAATAGGTTCTACAGGTGCTAAAACGTGCTTATTGACAAAAATCTCGATATCGAATTTTTTCACGATCCCTATACCTCTCTAGGCGAGAGGTAAAAATTAATAATATTCTTAATTAATTAATTTAAATCACATTTTATTGGAAAAAATGCAAATAGACTGCGTTTACATACAATAAAAAAATGTTTATTATTATTTTTTATAAGTTGGAACCGATATGAAATACTTTGCGAGCATAGAAGATGCTCTACCCCTCACCACCCGAGTGTACCTGCTTAAAGAAAAAATTAGAGCAGCGTGAAAATGTTGAGATGCGCTGTGGCTGAGGTGTATTGTATCTTGGAATGCTGCGGCTGGGCAGCAGAGCTGGCAATCGGATGATTGCCTCCGATAATCGGAATTGCATTGCAGCCGTGGAGCGTGAGCTTATGCCCCCGCCCGGCTGTTTCAAGCCAATTGATTTATGATCAAGAGGCTTTGTTGGATGAGCTCTGTTTTTATTTCAGAGTACCCAACTAAATGTTACCACCATTATACATGTTTCACAAATCATGGATTACTGTTTTTATTTATTCAATGCAAAAAATTCAATCATTGTGTGACGGGAACACATGTCATGTATATTTATGTTTTGTAGCACCGGATTTTATGTCCCGGTGTTTTTATCTTGTGAGAAAATTTCGGAGGAAGTCTGGTTTACTTTTTTACGTATTGAGTTCTACATCATAACATCACACATTAGCATTATAAGACAACTATCTCGGGATATTACATTTAAATTTATAAACTATATTGTTTGTAATTAACAGAAAGAATTACTTACGTTAAAAAAAACTAGAGATATCATCAGTAAAGATAAAAAATTGTACACGATTATAAAAATTCCGAAATATTTCATAAACATTTCCAATTTATGCAAACTATACACGGTTATATCTCCTGATTTTTAAACTTTATAGATCCATTCTTTCTCTATTAAATGTTTAACTTAAAGTCAATAATAAACTAACAGTTTATTAATAAACTAACACTTTGACAGTATTTTTCAACTTCAAATTGACATTGCATTGCTAGGATGTGGTAAAGTACGAGTTTCGGGTTGGATTTAGGTAGTCGTACTAGTGGGAAAAAGAGTGGAATAGAAAAAAAAGTAAAATCGATAGTATTCTAGGAATTCGGAAAAAACCTAGACGAACCGCTTAAACTAAAATATATACCTGACCAAAATCGAACATGAGTGTAATTGATAACTTTTATAATATGCATTGCCTAGATGGCATACAAAATTGATGTATCCTAAAACCTGGCTGGTTGTTAGTGTTAAGCCTTGTTCACACATGGATCCTTTGTGAATTCTTTCCTTCTGAATCCTGAAGATATAATTCACTGTTTCGGAGTAATCAATGAATTAGAAATTCATCTTTTCCAAGACTCATTGAAGATTCAGTTTAGCGACGCCTTTATTTGACAGGAAATTTTCACCATGATTCTTATTCTCAGGATTCAGAAGCTTGAAAGAATCCTTGTGTGAACAGGGCTTTACTGACTTAACTTCTGGTTGGGTGGGCCTGGCGTATCCAGAATACAGATCTTTACGATATGGCTCAGCCAGGAAAATATTGTTTGTAATTAACCGCTTGTTTTTAAAAGATGAAAAGCAAAGGAAATCTAGTGGTAATAAAAAAGACAAACATCATCAAACACTATAATTAAATAGAGCAAGTGGGGATAGGTCGTACAATAAAAATATCATCGCTGCCAAAACAGCAACATGTGTACCATTTTACTCTGAAACCGTCGCAATAAATTCTCTGCCTCCCAGTAGAAAAACTCGAGACCATGACAGAGAGATCCAGTTAAGTGTCGGCATGCACCTTATACATCATATATCACCGCATTGGCCCACAGCCAATCCTCTCCATGGGCCACTCTTGGCACAGTTCGCCGCAGAAAACGGTGTGTCCCAGCCGATTAAACGCAGATTGCATATTTATTAGCAGAATTTGTCTTTTTGTCGGATGATTTTTTTCCTGTTGATGAAATTGTGGCAAATTAGATTTATTTAATCTGTTTAAATTTCAGCACGATGTTGTTTAATTTTATATTGGTTTTGGGATTTAATATTCAAATTTTGTGTGCAGTTTAAAATACAATACTATTATAGGAAGCTTCAGAAACTAATTTGAAAATTGGGATGTATTTCACAAACTCGTAATTAATTATGGTATCAAATTAGTAATACAACATTTCTAATTATAATTACATATTATTTAATTACTTTAATAGTATGTTTAAACATGACACATTGTGTAAAGCTGCAACAATATTTAAATACTTGGTTGTTTTTTCTCCAACAAAACCAAATTACTTAACAACTATGCTATGTCTAAGTATAGTATATTTTTCAACAAGAGTTTAACAAAATTAATTCCTCGTGACAATGAAAGTCGAAAAAAACTGAAAACAAAATTTTATGAATGCTCTGCTTTTAAATAAAGAAATTATATGAGATCACAAAGATATCTTTAAAGCTGCATTCACAGCCCGAAATTAGGTAAAATTTGTGAAGTCTCTCATTGGCAATGTGTACTTGCGTTCAAATCACTGAAACTTGGTGTTGTGAACGCAAGTACACATTGCCATATGACAGACTTCACAAATTTTCATCAAATTTTGAGCTGTGAATGCGGCTTTAAAGATATCTGTGATCTCAAATAATTTCTTTGTGAAGTCTCTGCGTACACATGACTGAAATTTGGTGTTGTGAACGCAAGTACACATTGCCATATGACAGACTTCACTTATTTCGTCAAATTTAACCAAATTTCGTGCTGTGAATGTGGCTTTAAAGATATCTGTGATCTCAAATAATTTCTTTATTTGAAAGCATAGTAAAATGATTGCTTTAGTTTCTCTGTGCTTGACTTTTAAATACAAGAAAAATCCGCTAATCTCTAGAAGAATATTCCATCTTTGTGCTACATAAGTCAATTCGTCTCACATAACTTGTCAATTTGAAGCGCTGAAGCTATCTATACCTATCGACTTATTTAGAGCATGTTCTAGTTAACTTAATCTGATACGTGGTTATCTTTAGTCCAAAAAAGCAGTTTAAATCGTACATATTTGAAATAATAAAAATATTTTAATGCTTTTAATGGTAAAATCATTCATGCAAAAAGCGGTGAACATAGTAGTTCTTGCTAACAAAACAGCTTCACCTGATCGTCCTCGGACCGAACGGTTTATAAATTAGAAACCCGTGTCGCGATCGCGATTGCGATCAACTTAGAGCATCAGTCGTGCGAAACGAGACCGCTAAGAAATCCTACCACAGATTAAAGTAAACTTGTAGCTACTTTGATTTTATACGATCGTTTAATGTCACATCAACTTGAGCAGTTTTCGAGATGATTTATAGACCTTAAATTAATCTGGCTACTTATAAACACGTCGCGGTTTCAAATGAATGAATTCTACATGAATTTGTTGTTTTGAATGTTGGAGGTTATTCGTGCCAAGTTTAGGGTCGTTAAATGTAGAACAAGTTGAATTTTATGAATAACTTGTTTGCTGTTATGCACTTCTAGTGTTAATTTTAACAGAACTGGATTTTAGTTTGTGATTTGTGATCATGGGCCGATTCACCACATTAAATATATAAATATTACAGAACAAAGTCATTTATCATTATGAGTTCTGGAACAATGTAATTTTGTCTTTGATAATTCGATGTTCGTAAAATACGTTTCTTTGTATAGCATAAAGGTTTTTGTAACTTTGAGGACACATAATATCTGAAAACAAGTGAGATATCAAACTGTGGTTTGTGGCATTGTGTTTCTCACACTTTACTTGACTATACCTATATTTTTTGTTGTATATTTTGAAGATTTTTGAGTTCATACGAAAACAATCCTCAATATCTCAAAAATGGTATTATTTTGTCAGCATTCCTTGTGTCGGATTACAATGTACTTATGTACAAATTTTTAGCGTAAAATTCCAGCTGGTACAATTATAATTGAAGGGGAATTTATTGCCAACAAGTCAATTTTAGAAAATTCTTCGTAAAGAAATTTACCATCGGAATTTTTTGCTGAAAATATACCATTATAGTTTGACGAGAGGAATTTAATGGTGACAAAATCAAATACCGTTTTTGAGATATCGAAAGTAATATTTTTTTGAAAGTAGAAAAATATTTAATACTTTTTAAATTTGGACATTCAGTCAAGTGCAAGAAGTAGTAGGTAGTAGTAATAATAGATATTTATATACCAAGTGAGATACATGAATGTTTATTCAATAGAATAAAGTTTAGCCCCCGAACCCGAAATAGTAAAAAATATGCTCTTATAGAACTGACATAGTCTTTGTAAGCACAGTGCCAAAAACATAATGCCTCAAACTGTATCGAGTTTAGTTTGTGAGATATAGTCCCATGTTAAAATAATTTTAAACCCGGCAGACTAGGTTTTATTTGTTAAATTCTATTTTACAACTGAAAACACCAAATTGAAATTTATACTATTGAAAAGAATATATAGTTTTTGAAAAAATGTATCTGCCTGGCTAATTTTGTTAATTAACACCTGACAGACCTTTTTTATACATTAGTTTTTTCACGAAAAATACAACTTTTTTAGACAAATAATAATAAAGCTTAGGAGGACCTGCTAAAGTTGGTCTGTAATTGAAAAAAGTTTTTTACTTTGCCAACTTCACTTTATTTGAGTATGAGATAAATTTGTGGTTTGTTAGAAAATTATGATTGTTGATACAGTACAGGGCAGTGTTATAGTATCACCCCTTATTAGGCCTGAACATTGGCAATCAGCAACTGTCGCAGATAAACAAAACTTCCATTAATTCTAACCTCTATCCGGATCTAAAACATTCTCGAGTCATCATATCACCAAGTCCATAAAAACCAGGACTGCGTTCACATAGATATCCTCATCAGCTCCAGGCTGGGCTGTAGCTCCACATTGTTGTGTCGAGGGCGTTTTTTGCATCCGCTATCGCATTACATCGATAGCAATATGTCTGCCGCGCAAACACAAAAAATAAACGCGCAACACATGTTGGTCGGATGCGACAGATAAGTGATGTATGTACGCCCGCCGCTGGGAAATGGCTTGATGTACGATCGATGTGATATATGATGCTTTTCAATTATTTTACTTCGGGAAATGGACAAGAAGCGAGAACAGCACCAAGAACTATTTTTCATTTCTTGAGAGAGTTTTAAGTTCTATTGTGTAGAGTACAAATCTAATTTACTTCATTTCATATTTCATTCATATTTTGTTTACCTTTCGTTGCCGATTTCATATCCTGTATTGATTGGGAAGCTCTATAGCTATTTTTATTTCGTTTTCTATATTAGCAGGTTTCGTTTTGCAACACAGTTCCTTAAAATTGAGGTAAAACTGTATTAATTTGTAGCATTTTCAGCTTTTGCGAAGCAAATCCATTTCACCATCAAATCTTTTAGATGTAGATCAAAATAAACTATTATAAAGGTAGTAGGTTTTATTTACACATTAGAAGGCGGTAAGCAATCTTAGAAGGCGGTAAGCACTAAACAATAGAAACCAAGGCAACAATAAAAATGCTAACTAAACCTACATAATCAAAAATAAACATTATTTTAATTTTTTTTCATTGTATCACGAACGTTATGTGCATTTTGTACCGGTTGAGGATAATTTTAGGAGATCGAGACATAGTCGAGGTTTCTATCCGGTAAACTGCACATACCGCCCTTGATACTTAATGTACTATTCCCAAATATAATACTGGTGCACATCGGTGTAGGTATGTATATACAGGGTGATTCACAACTTCGTGCATATATTATAATGGTATAATATCACGGAACTTAAAGAATTTTTTGAAGTTTACAATTTTAGTTTCCAGGTTGTTAATCAGTTTTGGATCACTGTTTTCTAATGGATTTTATTTTACTGCTCAGCCATAGTACAATAATTAATTAAAATTTATTTGATTCCATTTATAGTTAATCATATATCCATTTTACAATCAACAATTCAGTGGTTTCCACTGCACTTAAGTTTACGACTTAAAATTTTTTTTTTGCTGATCAGAAGCTAAGTTGTGGACTATATGCTATTAAAATATATGCACGAAGTTGTGAATCATCCTTGTATATCTACTGTGCTAGCAATCCACAAATACTCTGATTGTTAATAAAATATCAAATATACAGGATGCACCATAACTAGAGTACTTATTAGAATGGCATTATATAATTTGAGGTACTGATCACGGAACAAAAAGAATTTTTTCAAAAGTCGAATATTAATTTCTGAGGTTTGTGAACGAAACAATTTTGGGCTACTGGTTAAATCGGTAATTTTTTAAATTAAATATTTCGTTGTAACTAATAATTAATGACTATGTTTGCATAATACAACAATTGAATTAAGTTTCAAGTAGCCTACCGCATAACTCTGTCTTATGCTGCAATTCTGTGAAAATCTGTAGTTGCTACAGATTTATAAAACTGTAAATATTAAACAAAATCGCAATGAAATTTATAATCATATGAACATTTGTGTACATGTCAACAAATATTGATGTGATTTTGTTCAATATTTACAGATTTACAAATCTGTAAAACTTATAGAACTGCACAGAATTGCAGCATTAGGTAAATTAATAGTAAACAGTGGCACTAAGAATGTTGTACTGATGTAAACTACCCTTATTTGTAGAAATTCCTAAAAAATCTTTGTTCCAGAATCAGTACGTTAAATACTTTAAGTCATTACAATATGTACCTCAAGTTATGGTACATCCTGTATAAATGGCATTGTTGTTCGGTAAAAAAACACTTGCAATTCGGGCTAGGAAATGATCGCATTATTGGTGAAAGTTTATGGACGCATCCCACGTCTTCGAATTTTAATCCGCTGTGGATAAACACCCCGTCAGAAGTGTGACATGTTTATAATGAAATTTACAAAATTGAAGTTCCAGTTACGTCAATATTGTGAATGTACGTCACATCGTATCACCACGCGTACAAGTACTTTAAGTTACTTTATACGAGGCTTGTGGGCTCTACAGGGCTCTTTTATCAAATTTAATCCAGTCACGTATGGCATATTTATTTCCCTGTGTCCGTATGTCGTGTGTCATCTACCTCAAACCACTGAGCCACTCCATGTGTCAAGGAGACTCACTAAGCCATCCACTTTGTGCTTGGCTGCACCCTGGAACGCAGAACTACCAATGGGATCCTTAAGAACCTTACAGTACACTGCGCTAGCGTGCGGGGATATTATTTAACATCATAAGCATGCTCTCCAAAATAAACATCTTTTTCTAATTTTAGGATTCTTACATATTTATTTGTTTGTTGAACTTTTGTAGATCTTACATGATAGTTCCACTACATGCTTTCCGCAACCGAACCTGAATTGATTAAATTGTTTGAACCATAACCGGGCCGAACCGATGGTTGTGAACCGGTTCGGAATCGGAACGGTTTTAAGCATCGTTTAAATTTTTATATCAAGAATTTTTACGAAAACTGAACTTTTATGTAGTCTGAGTACCTGATTAAAAATGGTAAACATTTATTCAAATTCAAACGTCCGACAATTGACAGCAGTTGATGATAATTATATGTCAATTTTTTTGCTATTTGAACCTGGTTTACGATTGACCAATCACAGAGTAGAAACGATTGCAACAATGCATTATAGTTTGAATTGAAGCATTCACTAATCACTATCTACTATCTTCGATTTTTTTCCTTTGAAAAACATCAAAGAATTTTATCAACATTCAATTTACTTTCGAATTTGTGAACAAAGAGATTATATCAAATTTTAATTGGTTTCTTTTGCTACTAGAGTAGTGATTATCGTCCAGTTGATGTCTTCATCCCCGAATTACAAGGTTCGGTTGTGGAATCATAACATAGAATTTGAAACTCTTAGTGCGCGAGGAAATTGCACAACCTCATCGTTTCCATCCATTCTTGTTTAATTGCGGAGTCTTGTCTTGGCGTAATTAGCGGCCGAAGCCGCCAGGACAACAAGTCACGTGACGGGACGTGACGTACTTAGAGTGAAAACGATCCTCCTTCTGTCTCACTGTGTCTTCCCGTGAATACGTGCCCTCGCCAAAGGTTAATTAAATTCTGATACGGTTGGTCTCGGTAGGCCACCGATCCCTCGCTGGATTTATCCTAACTGAATTTGATTATTCTGCTTCACGGAAGATTTAAAATTTCAGTTTTAAATTCTTAGATTCATAAATATATATTAAAGTTTTGGTTAGGGTTCACTTGCGCGGGAGTGTTGTGCAAATCCTGTTTCTAGTGTTTTAATTTTCAATTACTCGGGGGGAAATTTAGCTTAAATTGAATTGCGTTACATAATTTTAAAGATTTTACAGATATTAAATTACTTTAATGATTTGAATTAGAAATGTTATTCTTGTTACAAATGCATTAATGGACATTTACACAACTTCGGTTTAGCGGTAACCAGTAGTTAAAGTGTTATTTATATTGTAAACTTCGTTGCACAGGTTCAGACTAGTTTTAGCTAATTTTAACTAGTGGATTCTGTAGGGTTTAAGTGAATAACTAGAAGTTAACCTACAAATTTTAACGATAATTGCGAGCTATTTGAATTTATTTATTAGATTTACCAAATTAGTTTTAGACTGGACTGAAATATCTTATATATAGGTACACACAAAAATTATAACAAAATAATATTGTATACAAAAGTTTAACTTAAAAGACCATCGCTATTATTTTTTGTCCTTTTTGCTCGCCGATGAAATAAAATCACTTTATACTTATTTTATACCTAATTTTATACTATTTGTTTATAACATTTTTCTCTAAAGTAGTAGCACAATAAATTATAAATAACATTCCAGATAAATTATTGCAATCATATAAACCCAAAAAAATTCACTTTATTTTGGAAATGTCATTTTCATCTGTTAATTATAACCAAACTGAATTTTATTGAAAATTGGTAACATTTTGAGTTTGTATACAGAATTATGACTGAATAAAACGATTCTAACAGCTACAAAAAATAATAATTACTGCAAAATTTCTTTAAAACATCACTAGAATATTATTCATTTTTAAAATTTAACCTATTGTCAAGTAACCATCAACTTTATCCCGAACTCGTGCAAATGGTCATTAATATAATCAAAACTTTATCCTTGCTACAAATCGATATTAAATAATAAAGAATTTGCATTATTAATTTCTTATTAAACAATTGCATTAGCAACCGTGGTAAAACAATCAAGGACAAACGCGTGTGTGTTGAATACCTACAGCCAATTAATATACTTTTCTATAATTAGTTACCAACCAACGACCGCTGTTGCATTAAAACAAGACTTTCCGAATGAAAAAATATAGATTAGGCCACTCTTTCACTAGGTAGCAACTCGGATAAATGTACGTCGTGCTCAGTTTTGAGTGTTTCCCTTTTCTCGATAGCTTTTCATGTAGTTTTATCGCTTGTTCCGTAAAAAGCCCCTTTAAAAATACATTACATGGGCTATGTATGATATCGTGGAAAAGCTTTTAAGCTCAAGATACAACCTGCTAGCAAGCATTTTCGTGCAACATTATTTTTATTTCAATGCATGTAAATATTGCTCCAGATGTTTGTTGTTTTATAATTGCTGTGCACACTTCTGAAAGAATTAAGCATAATGACAGTGACAGCAAATCTGCAAACATTAAAAAATCATCAGCGTCGAAAGTGTAGTACATTGTTTTTCCGTGCGAGCAATTCCCGAAGTTGTCAGCAAGTTTTGCTGCTGTCCGATGAGCATTAGAACGAGTTAAACATCAAATGAGGCCAGTCGACTGTTAAGTATTTCCATTCGTTTTGCAACAGTGCTTACTCACCATATGGCTCAGTAGGTAGAACGAAAAGACATAAAACAATGACGATATTAATATTTATCAGTTTTGCTACCATCGTCACAATCTCAATTATTATGGCGACTGAATTATCGTTTCATCAATCATTTTAATCTGTCATTCTTTCTTCATAATACACGATCAGGACTAATTGATATGCATGAGATTTTCAGAATATAATTGATTGTCGACATACAATGCGAGAAAATTTGACACTCTCGTTTTGTTTCACTCTTTAATTATACAGAATAGCATTATTGTGGATTAAGGGCTGGTTTATAATGGATGTAATCGAATACTTCTTCTGTATTCTGTCTGTAAGATGTGTGATGTGAATGAGAAGTGTGTGATTAGATCTGCAGTGTTTATAACAATAAATATTGTAGCGAAATATAAAATACTCATCAAAATGTAAACAAAGATCAGTAAAGAACAAATAGGATTTACTTGCTATTTGTTGGAAAAGGGTGAGGAGTGAATTTTGTAATAGAGTGGCTTTATACTAAGTATGGCTGACTTCAGTAAAATTGTATTTGAATAATATGTTTGATAATACATGAAGAGTTTATAAGTTAGATACTGAACGAATTTTTGGATATCATATTGTTATTGTTACAGTTAAACATTTTTTTAGAGTGGCCACTTGACTACTTGTTTGCAATATAGCGTCTATGGGCACACTCTTTATATAGTGATACTCTAGGAAGTTTTTTAAAAGTTGGCGAACCTAACTATTACAGTATACGTAAACGTCAACGTCATTGTCATTATGAACCGTAGGTAACATAGAAATATCTATAGCTCATGTTAACAGAACACAGAAGAAGTCACTATAGTTACATCCATTATAATCCAGCTTTTAGTATTGAAAATTGCTCATTACATGCAAGTATTTCATCTGTGAAGATTAGAAGAATATGTAAGAGGATAAGTGTGTAAGGCGATTAATATTGATTTGTGATAAATTTGGTACCTATAACAACATCGTGCATTAGGTCCACATTTAAGTTTTATATTTGTTGTCTCTTGAGTGCTCGTGATTTGACGTCTATGGTAACCGCACAAAAGGTAAAATAAATATCTGGACTGATGACTTACAGTATGTAAGACTACCACACCCAGATTGGGTAAAATAGTAAAAGGCGTTGCTGTGTATAGGTATAACATTTTTTATAAGGGCAGTTTATTTCGATTATGGTGGTAGGGTTTAGTTTTTTTTAAATAAGTATAAAAATTTGGCGTGCACATAAGTATAAAAATAAATTAAAATTGAAAACTCGTCAGTGTAACTACTGCAAATTGAGAATTAACCCCGCCTGTTCACTGGGGGCAAATGAGTGATTTTTTGCCCGTATGTGTACGCAGTCTGTGCTCATTCGCAAATCAACATCTGTGTGAATCACACGCTACACGACGCCAGTTGCTTAATTACTGGGCAAATCGTTACGGCAGACGCAATTAGTCAGAAGTAGTGAGTAGCCCATCGGACCCTAAACCTAAACAGACCGAGGGTTGCGTCAAATACTCGGCTGACTTCGCGATAACTCAAACTGCAGTCAATGCAAAGTGAAATGCTCTAGCTGCTGAGCGCAAGTATTTATTAGGCCAATAAACCTTTCAACAAAAATAATCACACTTTCTTCAACTGAAAAACTGATCGAGATCAGTTTGTTTATTTTCAATTAGTTCATAGAAATTATTAAGCGAAGGCGTATAAGAAGTAATTGAAATATTTGAATTGGTAAATACGATTTCACAATGGTGTAAGATTGCCATAATTCTCAATATTTATATCCAATTCATAATTAACTTGTTGTTCGGCAAGTTCAATATAATAACAAATTGTAAAACGATTTGGATTACAACTTTTTCAATATTGGAAATATCGAGGGATGATAATTTTGAGAAGTGTAATATTAATGTCCAGTTCTCAGGAGGAAAGTCTTCCTAAAAAGTATTTTTTAAAGTAAAACAAGTGCTAGAATCTGTCATCAAAAAACATTCAATTCAATTTGGGATCACTGGCTTTAATATACTTTATAGAAAAAATCTGACGTGGGCACCACATGACTTCCTTGTAAGCCTTGTGTGTTCATACTTTTCTTAATAACTAAAATGTAGAATAATATAAAAAATTCTTTTAACTTATTATACTAGTATACTCACAAATATATTTTAGTCATTTTATTTAAACGGCAGAAGAAGATATAAAGCATATTTTACTATTGTCACTGTCATGTCATAATCATTTAAATTTTACGTAGTAACAAATGTTAAACGATCATGGAGTACAAGATATCGAAATAATAAATTATAAGTATATACTTTAATTATTCTTAAATGATAGAAGATACAGAAAAATTTATAAAATACCGATTGTAGATAATAATCACATAATCTTTCATTTAAAATAAAAAAAATTGTGTTAAATTAAATATTTATCGAAATATTTTTAAAAAGTACTACTTCCGGTTTATAGATTGAAACCAAAAATAGGAGGTGCACAACTAGATGCTATAACAGTCCTAAATACAAAATTTCAACTTTCTACGTCTAACCGTATTTGAGTTATGCGACACACATACGTCCGTACGTACGTACGCACGTACGTACAGACGTCACGACGAAACTAGTCATAATAGATTCAGAAAAGGTCAAAACGGATATTTCCATCAAAATCTGAAAACCGAAATTTTTCGCGATTACAATACTTCCTTATTACTCCGTACAAGGAAGTATAAAAAGGAAAACTGCCCTCATGTGAAATGGGCATAACACTAAAATAGTTGGTTTTTAAATTTAGACTACCTTTTATTTTTGTTATTGTTTCAATGTTCGTTGAGTAAAGGTAGTATTCTAACAAGTCTCTACTATTTTAAGAGTCAATTTTTTGTGTGATCCCTGCTCGATATTTATTGCAACCCTAGATAAGTATACCTATTCACACAATAAAACTTAGTCGATCGTGATTTAAGGTGTAGTAAACCAATCCATTCCTCCTTTTGTGATTGATACCGTACTTAATTCTTATCCCATCGATTATCTGTACTACAAATTTTCTGAATCTTCCCACTCGTAATCCTTCCCAACCCACGTGCAACATGCGTTATAAATAATTTGTAGTGTGCTGTTGTGAAGAAACTGAAAACAAACCCTCATAAAAAGTCAATTTTCCCCACAATCCAAACACTTTCCTGTCGTCTTTGCGTAGTCCTTGCACAACACTCCACTATGCTGAATTGGCAGCGTGGTGCGAGCTTCGGGGCTCTTCCAATGGCGTCGACAGAAGAAGAGATTTTGTACTGACTTTTAGAAACAATATATAGTTGGAAAATGAAGTCAAATGCATTATTATATCCCACCGTATCTTGGGAAACTTGATTCTCGTTGCGAAATATTAACATTCCTAATATAGTAGTATAAGTGCCAACACAAGACTGTTGGCAATTGCGATATAAAGTTGTGGGATTGTAGAAAATATAGAAATTTTCTGAACCTGTGTATTACTTTTGTTATAAATAAATAAAGAATAAAGTTCATTAACGAACTTTAAGTCAGTTTTTGCCTCAAGATCTTAAATATAAATTTCAGTCCAAAATTAAGTTATCCAACAACCAGACTCACAAACCCACATACCGAATTTTTTTATTTATCTACTAAAATTATTTTCCCGAGAGCTTTAATTTAATACTACACTCGATAGTATTGTAATAAAAATGAAAAAAAATCAGTTTATAAAGTTGGTAGGTACTACTGGTTGAATATAGCTCGTTAACAAACTTAAACTTTTTTGTGTAAAGCTTAAATATATAATTTCAGTCCAAAATTCCAACGCGTTCTCAAGTTATCGTGCAATTCGTGCTTACGGACAGATCAACAGACAGACAACCCGACTTTTTTTAAATTATGTTTTTTGTCCAAAACGTGAAAATCTTAAAATGCTAAAAAATCACGATTACAATATTACATACGACGGGGAGGTAAAAATAATTGATCTTAAACCTTTTGATAGGCTCAGATTTAAATCCAGTCATGGAAGGTGTAGTCTTAGCCTCTATATCAACATTTAGGTAGTATTCATAACTTGATAACTGGTAATCGTACACACGGTCAAATCTATGTGATGACTCTTAGTATGTGAGACAACCACATCTAAGTTGAGTAAAAAATAATAGATCTCAATAATATTAGATTTCGATAAACGACCAGTGCTAAGCTCAGCGGTAGAGTGCCCGCCTAGCATGCTAGCGGACACTACTGGGTGGTTAGATTCCACTATAATAACTACCATTCAGTAATTGGAAATTAGCTCTGTTGAGTGGTTACCATCAAAATTTAAAAAAATAAAATCAAGAATACATTGGACACTTTTCCTAAAGTCAATTTGCTGTTTTCTGATAAACTTTTTCCTGGGTTATAATAATAATAATCATAAAAATAAAAAAAATAATAAAAGCAGAGAAAACAATAAATAATAATAAACTCTTTTATTTGGCAAAATTTCAGCCAGATGCTGTTCTTACACTTAACCTGTATTTACTTAATTACATAATGAATACATAATCTCAAATAATACGGAGGTACTAACTACAGCATGATAAAAAGAATATTCGTATTTTGAACAAATATAGGTACATTGTATTATACGGTATACATTTAAGAGTTCTTCCAGTATTCTAAGCTGCATTGGAGCTCCAAGATCTTATTGGTGATGTTGTTCCTCTTTACGGCGCCCATGCTCATCCACTCCTTTTCTCTTTCCGTCTTTCCGCCACTACAGCGGTAGGTAGGCGTCATTTATTAATGTATGCATCCAGTACTCTGCCGTACAAATGAATTTCCTCAGGCGTCTACACCACCAAGCGTTCTGTTCGCCTGGTTTGCAGGTATTCGGCAGAGAGTCAATATTTGCTTTCCCCTTCCAACCCTGCAGGATATGAAATCGGAATTTTGTTTGGGAATTAAAAATTAATGACTTTTGCACCAGGGCTGAATTGTACATGTGACATTGATTATTGGATATCATTATTGAATTAGGCATACATCATTGAGTTACATTGAATTATTTTTGATTTGCACTTTTTTAGGGCGTCAAAAGGGTAGCGACCGAATGTTTAATAGACAATGACACAAGTAACAGCCAATGGAAGAATTGTTTACAATAATAGTAACTATGGTTATATAATAATTTAGCGGAATTTTTTTGCTAGTAGCTTGAGGAACTTAACTGCAATTAACTTTTCATAATATATAGAGCTTGGACAAGAAAATATTTAATTGGAAGATTTTGTTGAATATGATTTTATTTTTTGATTTAAGTAAATTAATAAATGATAAAAGATTAATTTCTAAACCTATTCATGTTCCTAATCATTATGATGAAATTGGTTTGTTCAGCTTAACAGAATACAAAATAAGCAGCCGGTTGCATCTATTGTAAACCAGCCTTTACAAACCTTGCGGAGCTAGGTACTCATCTATCCTGTGGTGAGACAGCACTCTGATTACCTAGGTCGTGAATTCAAATCCGGTTCAGGTGTAAAATTTACATGGCTTGATTTGAATCAGTATCTACTCTCGTTACTATTCCAATTAAATTGGCAACCACAACGCTATCGGGTACCGGCTAGTGGTTGTAACAAGAGCTTGCATCAAACGATTATCCGGAAGAACAGTTTTTGCTGACTCTCGCCCATTATCAGAAGGCAATTAAAGTAATTAAATAATGATCAAAAAAGGTAAATCATTCCTAAGTGACAATGAAACGTTTTTTTTTATATACCTGCACACAAGAGTGCATTGGACATAACTAATTAAATGATCAATTTTGGTATTGGTAAGTTATTATCAAAAATACAACATACAACAGATGAATGGTTTGCTTGGCATCAGGTCTGCAAAATTGTGCCAAACTGCAAATAGGCAATTTTGATAGATAGATAGATTTCAATCGGATTAACTAAAAATATCCTCCGCATTGGCGTCTTTTTGAAGCAATTCGATTCAAACTGAAAGCGCGCAGATATATTCGCGTTTAGCGGATTGAAAAGAAACTGAAAAGACTGGTCGAACAATAGTTTCTTCATCTGGCCTGAGCTTTAACCGGCCATGCGCCGTCACAAATCACAATAATCTCACTTTATCTCCGGCGATCCACCCACGTAATTGCGGTGAAAATCTTGTATGTATTTGCATGATTCGCAAAGCAGAACGCGCAGACATCTCCGTGTGTAGATATTTTGTTCTTTTATGTTATGCTAAGCGATTGTTATCTGCGAAGAAAAACTTGTCGTTTGCCTGCAATGCGACGAAGGGCGTTTATTCATCACTTGATATGACAGCCGGAAAAACGTCATCTACATCGTTATGATGCGGTGGTAGTGCTGCTAAGTGAAGCGATGCCCCACGACAATCAGGTTTCAACCTTTCAACCCTCACCCCCGTTTTATCCTCTGTTGTTTCATCGATTTTCGATTTTTTCCTCGTACATGATGTGAAAGCCACTAGATTCCAATTTCTGCTTTAATAGCACAGGAAATTTTGTACCACGCTGCTGTTTTGGTAAATGTATGACAAAAGTTGTAATTTTAAACGGTATTACTTGCTTCCTTTATGAGCGAATTTATGTATTTACTTGCTACTGAGATAATTTAAAAGTGTAATATATTGCTCTGGGGCTTATAAATAACCTCTGGTTCTGCTTTTACTTTTATATACGAGGAGTATAATTTTTAAACCCTTTCCGTTTTTCGGTTTAGATGAGCCACAGTTTTTTCTCATCCAACTTTTCTTTCTATAAGTTTTCTTTTTGTATGGTCAGATCATCAGAATATATACAACGACGAAAGCAGCAATTTAAAAATAAAAAATATATTCATAAGTATAAATACCTGTAATTTGGAATATGTTTTTATCTACGACTATAAATAAAACAATACATTTATTGTACCATTGTTTTCATGTTTTCAATAAGTAATATCAAATGTTATACCTACATGATTTGCAATATATCATAAATTAATTCTTGGTTATATGATTCTTATTCAGTATGGTTATTAGAACAATTTTATGAAAATCTGCTAGATATGCTATCATTTAAATAATAGAAAGTGCTAACGATAGTAATTCAGTTAAATTATACTGTAATTAATGATGACTATTACATTTAATAGAGATGCTAGTTCGCCAGTAGTTATTATTTATAATCAATCACAGAAATGTAGAGACATCATCCGCTTCTTAAGAGTTTTCTATTTATCTAATTACACCAATTATACTATTGTTTCATTTTCAAAATAACGCTGATAGGTACAAAATAAATTACAGCAATTAAATATGATACCTACATGCAGGAACAGAAAGCAGATTTTTGACGATAAAAAATATTTAAAGTGGGACACGGAATAGAAATCAATCATATTGTAAATTTACAGCACCAACGCTGTTGTAATCAAATGACTGAAATTCATCATACGTTTTTACACGGGCTGAATCTGCTGCAAAACATAAATTTGTGAATAATCCGTAAATAATGAATGTTCTTATAGTATTAGTCCGTTTTTACTACACTGTAAATAGTGCATCTGCAGTGGAAAGGAGAGAAGGTTTTTGACTCATTGCTTCAGTTTGTTTTTCAAATCTAATTAGTTGCATTCGATCCAGTCTAATTATGGCGTAGAAAGTACGCATGGAAATTTTTTACTAATTGAATCGAAACCATTTAACGAGAAAGTATAGTTTAATTTATTCAATATAGGTGACATTTTCTTCGTGTTTTAGTGTCAAACGAACGATCCATTGTTTATTTCCATTTCGGCGCATAGATAATTAAGAATTTAATTAAAACCGTTCATTATCATTCAACACTCATTCAACACTTTACTATTAACAGTAAACATCAGAACTGTGCAAGTTAAAATTCAAATTCATTTCAGTTGTTTCAGCGCGACATTTTAGTGCATGAAAACGTGTAAACTGTTAGCATTCAGATTCTGCATAATATGGAAGTTTACATGCTTGTTTATAATTTCCTGCTCACTATAACTGTGTTATGAGCCGGCATCTTAGTTATTTTGATGAGTTCCTGCTTTATCTTTATTACTGGGAAAAAATCTTCGTTTATAAACAACACAAAGTAAATGACAACCAACATGGTATTTTGTCTTACTGTTATTGTTTGGAAAATGAGGATAATTATATAGATAAGTCAACCTAGGTTTGCCAAAGTTGAAAAAAGATTTCTTTGTTGGAATAGAACACAATAACACATTACTGGCTCAACTACAATTCTAAAATATAATATGTCGAGCTATATTCTATTAATTAACGAATATTATTTTAATAATACCAATTAATTATATAATTTATTACCAAAAAACCACGGTGAAACGAAACAGTCACTGACAATGACAACAGCTGACGAGACAAGATGGAGAACACTCGTTTGTTTGCTGTGAAACTGATGTGACATTAACGATTACTTTTAACACTCCCAACTTCAGATTGCTCTTCCTAGTTTTTAAATCAAGTATAGCACGTAAGATATATGATCTAAGAATAACCTATACATTGTTTTATGCCTATGGCACACCGGTCGAGGAGCATCGAGTAACTCCTCGATGAAACGAAAGAACGCACCCGTCCGCGATGGATTTCTATTTCATCGGTGACAAATACATCAAAGTTTTGCGCGAAATCAAATACAAAAGATACGTCTGAAATGAGATACATTCGTTTCATCGAGGAACAACTCGATGAAAATAGCGGCGCCCCTATTTTACGTCGAGGACGGGGTGCGTTCTATCGTTTCATCGAGGAGTTACTCGATGCTCCTCGACCGGTGTGCCATAGGCATTATACAGTGAGTTTATTTTAACGTGAAACATGGGATTTTTCATATCCATGGTTACGACTTTGACAGCAATGTATTAGAGCGTTCTTTTTAAAATTAAACATAGGGAATCAATTTAACTGTATTATTCTTGAACAATATAAGATATTTGAGCAGCTGTAATAGTTCCAAGGAACGCTTTCAGCATAAACTTTTAATTGATATCGTATTTCCAGGTAGCGCCAGTGTGACACCAATTAACAAATTCAAATTTATTCCCTATATTTAATTTTAAAAAGAACGCTCTAATATACATTGCTGTCAAATTATCAATCATGGAAATTATAAATTCCATGTTTCACGTTAAAATAAACTCATTGTATTTTTTAAATACTGACTAAGGCAAGGTGTCAAGATAATATTGGTTAATATTTAATTAGCAAAATTGATGCTAAATTTGAAATATTTGCCTTAGCGATTTAATTTGAGTGTGAAGTTGAGTGACTGCGTTGAAAGCGTCCTTTAATTTTGCGATATCCGGTCCGAACTTCCATCATGTATGGAGTCGTGATGTCGGTAAAATATCCACTTGACACTCGATTCGGAATCCAGAAATTTATGCAACGGAAAAGCGTCACAATCTATCAGTATCAAAAATTCCTCGTACGTCTTTATCGGAGGATCGTTTCCATAATACAGCGTTCCGGAACAAATCCGGATATAAGTTAATAAATCAAGTCGCCTTGATATCTCGTAATTACCTCCTAAATCTCGATTGTCGAGAGCTCGCGTGGTGCTTCGTTGTTCGAGGTTCGTGGCTCGCAGTCGTCCATCCGAGACATGCCCGCGGGTGTAAAGACCTCGCCGAGGAGCTACAGTGACGTGCATAGAGTTCTTCTTTCAGGTGAAGGTGAATCATCACCTTTTCCGAACAAAATATAAAATATAAATTAAACTTTAGGCGGTTCCATAGTAAAATTACGGGTTTCGGTGAAAGGTCTGTATTACTTTAATAAACAACTAATTTAATTATATATCTAAATAAATAAATAAATAAAACTCTTTTTGCATCTTGTAACCCAGAAAGATTTTTTTAAACAAATAACACGTTTTCGAATAGCTTAGGTGCTCTCTTTTTGCTCTACTGCTCATTTTTTAAATTTTCATATAAGTAGTATTTTATTAAAATAAACATAAAATAAAAGAAAAATAGGCTATATTTAGACATGCACATAAAAACATACTTTAAAATTACTTTTAAAAAACTGGTATTAGAGCAAAGAGGTGACATCTTCAGCAAAATTTATTTGAAAATACGCAAATATAATTTTCTTCATAATTTGTAATGTTGAAAAAAAAAATTTTACTTACTGTTTTATTTACTTACCGTTCTGTTTAGCCTAGCAACCGGAAAGAACATACCTACCGTCTTGGAAATAGCCATAGTTAGTTGATAATAAAAGACCCATCGTGCAAAAACATACTTTTTGTACTCATCACCTAGGAAGTGACATATGAAATACGCAATTGCCAATCGGAAATGTCAATTTCCCAGTGCAGTCAATCAGGAAAAGTGCAAATAACACTGGCCTTTCTAGACATTTCAGAGTAAAATCATCTTAAAAATAATAAAATTTAGTTTATAAAGTGTTACTTCCGGGAATTATAATTAGTGAAGACCACCGAAAACCGCCAATATTTAAAAATAAAACTTGTGTGCAGCTCGCCATCTGTTGGTAGTAGTGAGTACAAAAAGCATCGTAACCTCAAATTTAATGACCAGACTACAACTACAGCTTGAATGTATTTGATTATAGTTTTATTCGTTACAAAAAACATTGTACATACCTCTTGCGGGAAGACACCATCCCAGCATTCGCGTAAATGAAACCCTCGCTCCGCTCGTGTTTAAAAAAATCCGCTCATGTGGGATCCAAATCTTCCCGCATTTGGTTCGTAAATAACTATTTCACCATTTTCAAGAAAACAATTCAAGTGATTTGGTAAACTTGATTTCATGAACGTACTTACACGAAAATCTTTTTGTTTTCTTTAAATTGGCCATCAGTGGGGCGAATAGCCGAGTGTATTATGTTACCGATTGTGGTTCTTTTGTTATAAGAACTTGATTATCAAAATTGAGAAAATCATAATTAGTTTGAGGTTTGAACTGCTTTTTTCAAAACTATGCACAATATAAATAAGTTTCATTTATAATAACAATTATAATTTTATTTTATATTTTCTCGACAAAGCATCGTCCGGAAGCAAGCAGTTCAAATGTTCCACCTTAACCTTGTGAATTACAATGACTTAATACACGATTCAGTTTCTCATTTGGGAACATTAACATAGAAAGGAATCTTCACCACCAGAACTCTTAGTTTCAAGCAACTGAAATGGAAACAACTTTTCGTTTCTGTAATTATTTGTAATTGTACAGCGTTCTTGGAACTTATTTTCTGGTGTCGAGCTTTTTGTAGGGTTCATTTTGTAATGAAAAAACCTCGCCCTTGTATAATTACCAAATTGTTGGAAGCTTTTTGTTCGAAAGGTTAACATAGTTTGTTAAACTAAGGGTACCATGATATGTATTTGACTGTGCCCGCATATCACATATCATCTAATCGATGACAAAAGCCTATTTTGTTCGTGACAACTTGTGAATTAGTTTTACTAAAATTTGTTACAATGGGACCGTTAGCGCAAAGCTTAGCATAGGTGGCAGCAGGGAGCTAGTTTCCCAAGTACGTATTACACGATACATACTTAAGTAAAAATAAGAAGACGTACATATAATGTTACTGCGTGTAATTATGTCTTCTCTGTTGAACTTTATACAACAATACCTATGACAATACTACAATTATTATAACCATGCCATATTATCAAAGTTGGAAAGTCGAAGAGTTAAAAAATGTATTGTTTCAAAGAGGTGCCAAAACATCGGGACGAAAACAGAATTAATAGAAAGGTTACTTTAAATTTAATTTGTATAATAGTTATTTTAATACATAATTCAATTGTAGACAGCATCTTTTTAAATATTAAGTTATTTTCTCCAATGGAGTCTATCCAAATTTGTCTCCTATGGTCGTTAGGGATTTTAAATCTCGAATTACTTTTGCTATTGCAGTGTACAACACAGCATTCGCGCATTTTGACTTTCGTTGATTCGTTTCATACACAACATATTATACACAGGTTTGACGTTTCTAAGTCATTTGAAGGTTGAAAGAAATTAGCTCCCTAGCGAACCTACCGGGAGAAATATTGCGCTAACGGTCCCATTCCCGATAGCGTCAAAGTCTCTCTATCGTCGAGCGTGGAACCATAACGTGATTACTACGTTAGCGACTTAATTATAGTTGAGGGGTAAACCGGTGTCACTCTAAGTTACGGTTATTGTTCTTAGATGACATGAAGGGTCTTGTTTGTGCACACCAACATGTGTGATTCATGTAACTGGTAATTGTTACGCTTACGATATCGCGAAGAACTACTTCAACGACCTAGACCTGTTTTATCAAACATTGTAATTTCAAGGGATGTGCACATAAATAACCTGTCTAGTAATCGTAAACCCACTTTAAAGAGATAAAACAAATCAAACTACGTGATACGATAAATATTTTGTTTTTTGTCAGATTCGGAGATGCGATAAGATATAGTTCAAGTAATTCAAATAAAAAGTCTTTGAACTACATTTTTATTTTGGTTCAAAGTAGAGACTCGAAACAACCGGAGCAGGAACAAAAACAGCTATTTCGTGCACTCGAAACCAAACCTGTACCGTTAAGAATATTTTTGTGAACCAGTAACCGGAGTCGAACCGGTTCGAAACTAAAATTAAACATTTCATGAAAATGCTTTTACATTTTTAAGTTAAGTCTAATTTTGTTTGATTGTTTTGATATTTTAGTTAAAAAATTAATTGGTTGTTATTATTAATAATGATTGAACCGAAAGCGAACCTTAGACCGCTTTTTGAAAATCGGTTATCAGTTCATATAAAATAGTGAACCGGTAACCGAACCTGAATCGTTATTTTGTCTGGTTGGAGTCCCAGGTTCAAAGTTGTGTTTTTGTTTCTTCTGTCATGTCAAGTGATTTCCGACATGCCGTTTCCGTTGATGTAGTTCTGGTAATGGCACGTGAGTGAACTTAAGGAAGCGAAGACGCAGAGGGTGATTAGTTCAGGTACATTGTCATCTTAGATACGCCACTGTTATCAGTGGACGCCTTCCTCGTGAGTGGTGGACTGGCTACGTATACGGCAACGACCCACCTGCCAAGGTGTCCTGTTCACTTCCTGTGGACGGTAATCTGGGCGCGCGCATTGTTCCCCCCGCGCGTAGCGGCCGCTCGCGACGGTGGTGGGGCCAGAAAGCGCTCGCGACCGCCAGTGCTCGAACTGGCGTCGCGTTGAACGTATGTCGCTAACACAACAACGAAACCAACTGACGATCATGTGCGATATTCGATTGTCGTCAACACTCATACATTGTCGACATCAGTTCACCATGACCACAACAATCGACACGGATAGCATTACTTCATGTTGAGATCAAAGTGTATTGTTGGTGTCAAGTCAAAGTGTATTTTATTTAATAAAGGTGGAGTTTTGTGTTTGTTTCTTCTGACGTGGTGACTGTTTGCTCTGATTGCGGTTCCCATGCTCTTATCACTGTTTGTTGAGATTAGTTTTGCCAATTTCCTTTCAAAAGTCGCGCGGTGTTTCCGTACGCGGTTTCTTCTTATCGCTAACTTTTTATCGAACTAGTTTCGTTTAGTTAGTTTCTTTGTTGTGTTTTTAAAATAACCTGATGACTTTATGTGTCTGGACGTTTTGAGTTATTATAGCCGTGATATTTTTTGGCTGACTTACAGCCGCTTTGAAAGAGCTATTTTTGTAATTAATGCCCTGAGTAATTGTGTTCGTTAGATGGGCCAGAAATTCATCAGGAAAGCAAAAATTCATGCCGAGAGTTCTTGTTGGAAATTTACCAGTGGCAGCGACTTTTCTAACAAATCGACTCTGCTGACGCGAAAATTTTTGGTGTAATTTATCAAGGCACGAATTTTACATTGCAGCGCAATATTATACAGCAACACGTCGTGTTTAGCTTTCAGAAAAACCGTTGAAAATGCGATAATTTATCATTTGTTTGTAGGAAAACTGTTGGTGCAGGCACATTTAATTTCACCTGATTGCGTGGATGTGTAGTAGCCGGTGTTAATAGTCTCGGCTGCATCCACTTAACCTGGTTTTCAGCGTAGACGTAGACGTGTTGTAGTAGCCTCAACCTAAAGGCGATAGATTTTCCGTGAGAAGCTCGCGTTTCCCGTGAGATTTATCGGCCAGTGATTTGTGACACCCCTGACGTGGCGTGAGGCGCACCCTTGATTTACTGTCACTGACGCCCTCGCAGCTCGCGCGCCGTGTGTTGCCGGCTTTTTGACATTTGTTGTTTATGGAAATCAGAGCACACAGTCACTTACTTGATTCTCTCTGTGTTTCAGTTATATTTCCGTACTTTGTTCTGTGATTGTTACTCCTACAAATATCATATTTATTAAATGTTAGACTATATTTATAAGTGAACCCCTATTTATTTTTGAATAGCTGTGATTTAAAGTGATCCTTAAAAAACAAAACTCTATAAAAAGAACACATGTGACTTTCACGGGAACACATAATATTGGAACTGCTGTGATCATCAAGTGTCCTATTGTTACTATCATTAAACAAAGGTTCTAAACTGACCAACAATAAATATTAGTTTGTGAAACAAATCGAACTGCACGACCAAGCTTCTGTGCCTTTGATGTGGAGATCACAACGATTTATTTATCTAAAATATTTATCAACAAAACTGCAGTGAAGCTAACTATCACACCAAAGATCATCAAATACCTATTTATTACCCACATATCAACGAATTTATTTACTATCAACAAATAAACAAACAACAATAACAAACAAACAGTGCGACCAATTTGACCAAAGTATATCATCACGCCTTAACGTGAAATCAAAGTGTCTTAGTGAGAATAATAATATCATCAATCAACACAAAGTTACTAAAGTATTTACCGTGTGCTGTGATACACGTGAGTGACTAGTGATGAGCTATTGACGTTGCAAATCATCATCATGGTGGTCCTTCAGGATAACAGTTCGCCCATTCAGGCGCCGTGTCCTCTTCTGGACCCGCTGGAGGCCTACAGGCAGAGCGCCACCTGCATGAAGCTGCTTCCCAAACGCTTCATCAGCATACACCAGTGGCTGGGGCCCCTTTGTCCCAAGGAACTCAAAGCACAACTTGTAAGCGCACTTTACCCCATTCTTACTTGTTACTTCTTCAAAGGCAATAACAGATTCAAATCTGGAGACACAACATTATATCTATCACTCTCTTTACCCAATCTTACTACTACTTCTTCTTTGGCAATAACAGATACAAATCTGGAGACAAAACATTATATCTATCACTCCCTTTACCCAATCAACATTATTGGTATACCAATTTTAAACGCACTTTATCCCCCACACTCTTACTTATTACTTCTTCTTTGACTATAATAGATATAAATGTAGAGCAAATACATAATAATATATTTCACGCAACTCAATCAACATTTTAAAAGTTTGATTACCAGCCGTCAACTCACGGGTACTCATGGTTGTTAGTTGTTAAACGTCGGTCACTGTCCAGCGAATCAACCAATTCAGTCTCAATGAAATAACAATGGTTGTGCATTGTGACGGAATTTGTTGATTCGCTGGATGGAGTATAGCAGTTTGATTGACGCCTGTTTTTCCAGTCCGTAACAGCAAATTAAATTTTACCTAATCGACCTTTTCAATTAGATTAGGTAATAACATTACGTATTGATTTCCCGAAATCCTGTTTTTCAATTAAATTGCGTTGGCCAGACTTCAGTTACGGTCGTCAACAGCAACAAAAAATCGTCTTCACATTGTCATCAGTGATGCATCGTTGCGAAAAATGAAAAAGGTATCAAGCCCTTTACGCCAATCACAAAATCAATTTTGCCGTCGGCGGTGGCGTCCCGACGTCGTAAATGAGCGTCGCGGCGGAGACACTAGTCCCGAGGGAATCCAACAGCCAACACGTATACGATGCGCACGAGAGCTCCCTATAAATTATTTCAAGCCGAATCGGGCTACGCTCGTTGTTCCCCCTGGAAAATGGAAAATTTACTCGTTCAAGGAAAAATTTAATCGTGCGCGACAACCCAACCAAAATGAATTGTTATTGAAAAGTGCCTACCGTCGAACGTTTTTGACATTTGAATTAAAACATGACTTACATTAGCGAGTTACACCCGGAATTTTAAAAATATGCTTTTTAAAAAATTTATGCTTGGCGTGAAATATTTGCAGGCCTTGTGTATGGTTTTCGTTTTGCTTTATAAATATTAATGGGATTAGTTTCATGACATATCAACAAAGTGCACATTGACATAAAATGGTTTCATTGTAGGAAATTGTTGTAGCATAAAATATCAGAGTTTGACATTAGTCGGCGTCGATGTTCCCTGAGGATTAGCGACCTTTATCGCAATGTGGAAAGGTCTGAGGGATAATAATAACCTCGGCATAGTTTAGGGTCGCGATGCCGCGAATGCGTCACCCTAATTACATGTTTGGCATTTTGCGCCTCATAAACCACGTCTTGTTGTAGCGACGTTTGTTGTTTAGCGCAACGACCAAATTAGTTTGGCGGAGAATTGTTAATTGCCACATTAAATTTTGAACAGGCTATATAATTGGCTGAAAATAATTAATTACAACTGGTGAGGATGGTTCTATTAAAATTTCTGGTTCAGTTGACATGATCCACTTTGCAATCTGCTTGAAATTCATATTTTTACAAGGTATTCGTGTTTATGTCAGACTTTTCATGTGGGTATATCACATTAAAATGCATAATTAACACTTCAAGCAGCAAAAGTACTACAGTAAAAATTTAATTAACTATTTTACTGTGATATTTATTATCTGTATCTAATTATATTTTACATAAAAATGTGTAACTATCCGTATAAAAATTAGTACTCCGATTATTCCACAACCACCTATCACCAGGAAATTGTAATTTACATTATAATTCCGATAAGTTATTTCCGTACGAGCAAGATTTCGAAATAAATATGGTCTTATTTAAAAAAAATCATAGTAATGACCTGGTAAATAGCGAAACAGTCCTATAATAAATATTAAATTATCTATCATGAATCATTTACCGGACTGAAATCACTGTAGTATTAATGAAAATGTACCTACAGTAAATAATGTATATAACACCGGATTTGTAGGCATTTAGGTATTAATGTTTTATAAAGTTTAAACCATCTTCCGGATTAGAACTAATCCAAATAACTCCCCGGAGTTATAAAATCTGTTCCCCGGACATCAACATCTGTCACGGTCCCCACAAAAACCGTCATATCAAGGCGTAAATCCTTGTCAGCTTGCGATGTTTGCGGCACTTTTCTTCATCTTGCAGGGGACTACATACACCGAACCAGACTACCTTAGTACCGGACGCAAGCTTATCTCGGTCGGATTTATTCGGGTATTTCCGGGTAGGATTATCGTCCTTACGATAAGGACTTCGTGACCTGACCAGCACCTTGTCCTACCGGTTTGATGGAATTTATGGACGTGACTTACACGTTTGTTTGTTTATTGCTGGGGTTTTTAACTCTTTAATGTTGACTTGTTAGGGTCTTTAAACGACTGCATACAGCAGTAAAGTGCGGAATAGTTAGTACTTCCACATAAAAGTTTCGCAGACTTTACTTTTCTTAAAGTTTATTCATTTTATCTTGTATTCTTACATACATACAATTATACAAACATATACTGAGTGTTGCAGCCTCACATTTGTGAGTCTGTGGTAGGTATAGCGCTCGGTATACAGATGTAACCCAACCTGTATAACAAAATTTAAGAGTGTATAGTATTGGACGCACTTCGGACGCACTGGTCATGAATCAAAAAGAATTTTGTTGAAATTCGCATATTAAAAATGTGTGCAAATGAGAAATTCTGTAAGTACCTACAAATTAAATTTTTTTCTGTTTGTAAAATTATTATTACATTATTGTAATTACGCTAATAAATACTGCATAACTATTGTTTAACTTTTTTTGTATTTAAATGTGACAACCAATGATACCCGGAATGATATTGTTTTGCAAACTACTGTTAATTTTACGAATTTCAACAAGATTCTCTTTGATTTGATCAGTGCATCCATTACTAGTAAACATCCTTAAATTTGGTACACAGTCTGGGTTACACCCTGTATAGTCTGTTTTTTAGACTAGGGCGAGTAAAAACAAAAGTCGAGTGATTGGCTGGAACACCACGGTTTATACACCCAACACATCTAAATAATGCCAGATTGTTGTTTTCAAATTTGATATCAGTGTAAATAACTTGTAAATTACAATTTTGCTGATTTGAGACACTGAAATTTGAAATCAACGGAAAAGAAAGATTTTTTTGAATTTTTAAGAGTACATTATTTTTCACTCCTTCTAGTAGTTTAGTTACCAGCTTTCCACGAAAAGTAATGCGTTGTTGAACTGTCCAAGGTTGTACATTTTATTTCATACCTAATATGTAAAATGAAATAACATAACAGAAATTTGTTATATTAATCATCATTTTATGTGAATTTTATCATTACCGATAACTTCTTTTATTTATTATGACCTGTTTATAATATATTTCAAGGTATTGTGGTAAACAAATATTTATAACACTTAGCTTTGAATTATCTAGATTAAACGCAATAGTTATGGCATTTCTGTATAAATCCGATAACTTTTCAGATTCGTCAATCTTTAAATAATGGAGAAATGTTTGTTGACAAGTACAAATATATTTATTTATTTATTTATTTAGACATTTCTTCTACGATAAATTGATTTTTTTTTTAACAACCAAGAGACATTTTGTAATTTTTCATCTATATCGCCTACAAAGAAGCATTTTTCATTTTCAAGTAAATAAGTATAATTTAAAGAGCCTACTTTTAATATCAATCATAGAAAGATATCTATTGTTTGTAATGGTATAAATATAAGTAAATATTTAAACGTTTTCCAGTTATTTCCGCAATGGTTTCATTATGTAAATCGAATTAGTCATTCGGTGAGTAACAACACCTAATTGTGTCACACCTTGGCCGAGCCCTTTCTAAACAGTCGAAGAATACGAACCCATTTGTCATTATTATGAAAGATCATCTTTCCGATCGAATCCATCTACAGTCAATGGTGTTAAACTTCCGTCCGGCGAGGTCGTTGCTCCTTGAGAGTTTTCTGGTTGATTTGTGATTTAGTTTTGTTTTTTGCTGCATTAGATTGGAGCAGTTCGCGGTTATTTCTTTATTTACCAGCCAGAGGATAGAAGTACCGGTGTCGCCGGGGAATCTCGACTAACGGGACCGGTGTAAGTTTAACGGTACCATCCGGTCAAAGAATGTGCGCGGTCCGTTATTAGGTCAACCGCATGTGTTTTGGAGTTTTTTTTCTTTATTATTTAACTCCTTGAAATTGATCGGGCAACGGTTCCACCAATTACGTAACAACAAAAAAGATTCGATTGGCGAAATTGGTTTCGAATATTGCGTAGGAAATTGTAAAACATTTGTCTAGTTTGCGCTGTAAATCGTAGCACAATTAGCTAGACAAAATGTACTTATTCAATATTTATGATGTAATTTGCAAGACAACTCCTTTGTAGTTAATTATTCAACGAGAGTTTAACAGTGGAAATTACGGGACTCAAGCATAGTAATCGTTCAAAAAGGAATTTCCACATTTACACATTCCTGTTCAAACCTACTTTTGTTCTTTGTTTTTGTTTCAATATATATTGTATGAGCTTTTACTTAGTAAGTACATTAAACAATTAATTTAAAATTACAGTTGTGACAAATATTTAATCACTCGGATGTACGTACATAACTTATAAATTGTTTGAACATATACTAAAGTATTATTGGCCAAAAACCATACTGGTTATTGCTTAGGTAGTACCTAACTAAAAACAAATATAATTATGAGTTCTATCGTAGGAAAATAGTATATTACATTACTAGCAAGGTAAAACAGTTTTTATTGCTGAAAAAAGGAAATGACCGGCGAGCCTGTCACCTCCTTGAAGCAGTAAAACAGTTACCTGGCGTGTATTCTACAACATTTTACTTGTTACTCATTTGTAAATAAAAATAAAAATTATAAACAAATTATGTAATTCACATACAACCTGCATATAACTGTTCTGTCAAAAATTGTCCTATATTATTACTGTGGCAACGTAAACCGTTTATATGAACATAATAATATGACTAGCTACTAACTTGTTAAATTTTATCAAGTCAGCTGTCAATTTTACAAGCTAGTAAACTTTGAAAGATACATTTTCAAAGGTAATGTAGGGATGGATTAAATGACGTTTACAAGTGAGTAACAAGAAAATACATTTTTCAAGTTTTTCAACATTATTATAATACTTATTTTATGTTTCTCTACATATTTTCAAACGTGATATTTTGCGTTACGGGATTAAATTTTACATTATTTTTTATCATCAAAAACAGCAGGTTTTTGAATATGTGGCACGAAAATAACAACATCGTTCAATTTTAATCTAAATGACAAGCTTTTAAATAGACCGTGTACCCAAATTGTTTCAAAAACCAAACAGAGTACCTTTGATGAAAATAGCTTGAGGTCTTCAAAATAACTTCGTCATTCTCTTTTTGGCGTCTCCTGACAGCATAGTGACACATCTGTTTCTCGGGTCCGTTATCTTTCGTCATGTTCCACACGTGTTTACTTCACACTATCGCAAGACACATTATACAAGGAACAATACTGCACAAAGTGTCAAGTTCGAAGTTGGCCATGTTTGCAAGTTGTTCTAATCAGCGATATGGAGGATTCCTCAAAATTTTCATCACTCACTGCTGGAATCTTCTCTTTGTTGAAGTTCAAACGCTAGAGCAAGTGACGAGGGTTGTTGCAGAACGTGCAAGTTCTGAAAGGAGAAGAGATAATGTTTGTTCGTACAGATAACACGGTTTCGATGTTTGATTTAACTGTTGGTCACGTACTTAGCATTTCGTGCCTTGTGTCTGCATTGTGGATTATTATTTCGCCGTTAACTGCTCTGTTAATTATTAGGTGTTTATTTACATGCAGTTGTGGCATATTACACTGCTTTTGTATACTTTTTGCACGAAGTATAACATACACTCCATATCTTAGCAATACTGTTTACCCTGTGCGTTATCTTCGTTACCGTTGTTTATCGTCATAAAATGCATGGTCTGAGCTGGCCCGTATTTTCTATCTCTCTCTAAAAGGTACACAGAAAGGCCACAGTTCATCCGTCCTAGTGTCCACTCTTGTCGTACAATATTACACTTCGTGACTTTTTATTATCGTTTAAGTGAGTCAGATCGCAAAATCGAAGAGTCAGTAGAAAGATAAAGGAATCTTTAGATTGCAGAATTTTATTATTTATTTTTGTCAAATACCTTATCTGTTAGGTATGGTTCAGGTTTATTCTATTGAATTCCTTACGCTTTAATGTATTTGTAAACAATAATATTTTTGAAGTTACGAGTTTGCCATATTATGAGACAGTAAACATTGGAATTATACTCACGGAACAAGGAAAAAACGTCATATTTTGGTGATCGAACGCACTACTGTGTCTATTATGTGTTTAGATGATGGTACAACTAACCAATAAGTTTGATAACTATGAAGCTTTATTTTGTTTCGTGGGTATAGCAGCATTTAAATCTATTGCTTCCTAAAACCAGTTGTGGTGTCATTGGAAGAAATATAACTACTTAAAAAATATTTTCGATTTTATTTATTTTGGTACCTATAAATTTTAAAGTATTGTCCACTTACCGAGCAAATTACTATACATTGTTCTAAGAATGTTTTTCCTTTAGTGTTCCAGTAATGGAGTATAGACCGCAGTAACTAATTCCTAACCAAACCAATTTATCGTTTAACATCAACATAACCTCCATAACGTGCCACTTGTGGCAATTATTTATCTGTTACATTTTCCGACAATTATTACTATTTAATGTGAAGTCAGTTGATTACGTGTCAGAATAGATGGAAAAGGTGTGGAGGTCAAAATAACACATTAAACTCAAAGTTAAATAAATACAACAAGTTGTTCACGTCTCAAAGATTTATTACTCGCAATGTTATGAATCTACAACCGCATCGGTTATAAAAATTGATTTCATCCAACGGTTAATACAATATTAATGAGTAAATAGCTCCGTGCTAATGTAGCTAGTGGCTCGTGCTAGAAGACCATTGAACTCTGCTTTCTCTACTAACTAAACCTGACGGTTATGTCTGCAACTACGCAGAATTTAATCCATATTTTTCTCCATCGAAGTGGATATTTCATAATAAATCAGAGTTTTCACCCTTGATATCTCATGAGAAAATAGCGTGATAAATAATCATAAACTCCCACGTCTTTTCGTTGTTTCTGAAGGTGTAAGTTCAATATGATATTACTGGAGTATGAATCATAAGTAGCTGTTGTTATAACACTCAGAAAAGAAAGTAAAAATAATATGTGCATAAATTACTAAGCAAAATATTAGTACACGTTTGAGATTTCATTAATTCCTTACTGAGCACATTCTGATTGTGACAGAACTGAAAACATGGCTTAAGAAATATTGTTTTCATGGACTATTAGAAAACTTGCCTAAAAATTATTCAAAATATAATACGTAGGCGGTCCTCATTGTTTGATAAAGGAAATCTTCTTGTAGAAAAATTCATTCAACGAGTCTTAAACAGTGATAATTACTCATAGAAATGAAAGTTTACTACACGAGTCGTAGACGGTGTCTTTAACATTTGAATAAGTAATTGTCATATTAAATACAAGTAGCTTGTACCCAGTCATTTTAATTGCACAAATTTCACTAACAACCCTGAGTTAGTTGAGTTGACGGATGGTAATCGCACATATAGTAAAATAATTTATATCTGTACCGATGAGTTACAGTATGTGAGTCTGCTACACCAAGTTAGGTCAAAGTAAAATGCGTGATATGTATAAATATAGAATTTATCTACGTTTTTATTGATTAATTAATTCATCTTATAAGGTAAATATCAGATGACAGCTGTCAGAACATTTTATTTTACAAATTTTTCTATAAGGGTGGCTTTGAAGCTAATGTCATAAATTTAAGGGAAAGTAGTATGATGTGTAGATTACGAAACAGAAAGAATTTTTTTAATTTCAAAAAATTAAAGGTAGTTTACCTGCAGCATTTTTTGTCTGCACTGGATTCGTTTTCCTATTAGACACTAACAATAAAAGTAGATAATCAACATCTTAAATTACATAATACTAGTAAAATAAACAAACAAAATTAACCGCAGAGTCAAATTTAAAGGTATGTTTGACTTCGACCATTAAGGGTGGGAGTTAAAATAAAAAAATCACTCTAGCAGACGCAGTTTTTGTTTTTTATTACCGAAATTCGATATTGTACTATTAAAATACATATAATTTAAAAAATCGGCTTAAAACTTCGTTCGAACTAAGACGTAAGGGTTAAACTTCATGATCTAGACAGTTTGTCCGATCCTCATGAAGTTTTGCATGTAGGTCAGTCAGATTTTGGGAAAATTAGGGACAGGGGTAGAATTTTATCCGAGCAACGCAGCAAGTTAAACTATAAAAGCAAAACATGATTAAAAAGGTTTAAAATTAAAAATACAAAGTATTTCATGTGTGTTGGTATCCCGCTGCAGTTTCTGCTAAAGTCTTATGCAACTTTGTCCGGGCTTTACTAATTTTAACGTTGATATATTAGATAATATGTCTTTGGTTACGCTGTGTGGTTGCACTGCGTTACATACACCGCCTAAAGCCCTAGCATTTTTCTACTAAACCAGTCCTCTGCGGGTGTACCATACTCTTTTCTTTTTTGTTCTGTTTTTTCTTCTGTATTTGGTTAGAGAAATTGTAGGCTTCCGTGATTTCTACACCATTTAGGTATGGTGGAAAGGAACTGGTAATTAGTTTGTAATTGGTTTCGGCTTTGAATGCCGATAATGGGTTTGTTCTTGCACGCGAATTTTGGAATTGAACACGGCAAGTGATCTATGAAAAGAAGTCACGTCATTAACATGAATTTCGGTAGAGGGAGCTTACTAAACGCTTAAAAGCACCGCTTTTATCAAGGCATAAATTGCCTTTATAGTATCCGACGTGCGTCAAATAAATTTCAACTAAACAAACGTAAACAAAAATAAAATCACATGACTGACACAGTGGCCACGTATTTATGGTGGGAAAATTTACAAATATTAATCTATAAAGTTTTCAAACTAATATTAAATTATTTATAATTATGGGCACTTTATATACTAAAAGTTTCAGCAAATACCTATTCTATTCGAGCGCAATTGTAGTTATAATTTATAATATAAAAGAAGGTACAGCTTTGTTCGTAAATATTAAATAATACGAGTACATTCATTCATTATGCTATAGTTTTCAGAGAGAAGGTAATGATTACTTATACGAATGACATTTTGACCAACAATTTTTTTTGTATTATGGTCTCTGTCCAATAGACCTATGTACAAGTACTATATAACATATCCAAACTAAAACTGATAGTCTGTTATAGTATTATTGAAATGAAGAGTTGGTTGCGCGTACTACTAAGGGAAAGAAAGAGAATATTTCTCTACTTTTATCTCAGAAACATAAGTCTGATAAGACTGATGCTTGCATCCCTTAGATTGTTGTACCGTGGTCAGTGTTCTGTTTGTCGTTGTCGTTACTTATACAGTACTTAAATTGTTATGATGTGAAATGCAATATAGCAAGCGGTACTAGTTCAAATTGTGTAATTTGTACACAAAAATTAGCTCCGCCTGTTCGCGCAGCTGAACCGACTCTTCACTTCAAACTACCTAGAGTAGGTAACAAGTATTAAAAATAGATAATTCTGACAGGTGTCATTTCAAATTTTCCTACTAAATTAATTATTCATTATAGAACTCCTGTTCTATAACATTATTACACAAACATATCAACGTATGTTTGGAAATATTAGTAGTTTTCAGCAATGAATCCACGTATAATTTCAGTGAATTAATTAAAATGAATTACACTCACACTACTTTCCTCTGTCTGTTCCCAACTATTTAGTGTCCAATATTACTGCAATATGTTCTGCGATATTAGCTGTGCCATGTACGCGGTTAATTGTTGTCATCGCTCTTCCAACCCGTGGGTTAATAGCTACTGCTATTGGTGGCTGCGGGTCAAATAGCTGGCAGTCTGATCGATTTAGCTGTGTACGTCGTTCTCTCGTTCAAAATAGTTCCCGAGTTAGCGGAGAGTGATTGAGATGTTATTCGACGGTTATGGGATGTGCGATTTCAATCTCATTACTGCAGAGTGATGCCTGCGAGTTCTTTAATATTTTTTTCGCACACAGCAATTTTAATTTCAGGCGCAACACTTTTGAAATGTAGAAGCTTCGCAATTTTAACGATTTTGGGATTCTGGCTATATTATTATAAATTCAAACTTAAATTTAACATGAATCCTGAACCATTAGTGAATCGATAAATGCAAATTTAAAATAATTAATTTTTCTAATGAAAATGTATATTAGTCGAAAGACAGCTTTAAAGACCAATTGACTAAAAAAAAAATACCTATGTAAAATTCGCCATTTTAATAATTTTGGAAATTATTTAACAAATTACTAGAAGGTGTTTTGTAAATTTGGTTCTATTGCCATAACCTTAACATTTAAGTACCTACACCATTGTAAAATATTAGGTTACAGATTTAGAAACCATAGTCACAAAATGACATGCTTGAATATTTAGAAATAGGTTTTATATGAGACCATTTGTGACCACTACTGGTTAATTTAGTAAGCAAATGATTTAAATAATGGAACATAATTCTCGATAATTAAACGTACCACTATGTTATTTATCTATTCTAACAAGTAACAACGGTGACATCATGAATCTTTAATGCCTTTTGGCTCGCCGTTTGCACCCAATACATTTTGTAGACCCCAGTTTTTTTTAACTTCGCAATGGAGCTATACATACGGAACATGACACCAGCTACTTGGTGATCGAACGTTCTACTGTGTCGTATGGTGGCACATTCGATCATCGAGAAATTGACGTTTGTCCCGTGAGTACCTATAGCTGCATTTAAATCCATCACTGACTGAAACCATCACTAGTGAGATGGAGGCATAAGCCACTTCGATATTTAGTGTACAAAGATTTTACATCAATAGAGATTTTATAGATTTTGCGGATTTATGATCAGATTTTACGGATTTTACAAAGTTTGTATGGATTTTATTTAGGAATTTAAAGGGCACTTAAAGATTTAAGGTACAAAGATTTTTCCAATTTTACAAAAGATTTTATCGATTTTACTCTGAACTTTACGGTTTTTAAAAGATTTAACAGGATTTATTAAGATTTTACAGATTTTTAAAAAGATTGTAAAGAATTTTATGAGATTTTAATGATTTTACAAAGATTTTACAAGTGGTTTACCCCTCAATGTTTCGTTTGAAATAACCTGAAAATTTGGCCAGGAAATCAAAACAGTATAGTTTATAGACTTTTCAAAATTGACGTCTTGTATATTTGCGCTTTTGATTCGGATGAAGTCTATAAAAACCACTTCTATGTTCTATATATAATCATAATTAATAATCCAATTATTTCCGTACGCACCATTACATACCACCTAGTATACATTGTGATTCAACAACACATATATCTACTATTCAGATCTATCCTTTATATTCCGAAAATAACTCACCAGTGTTCTAGTTCCACTTATCCATGCGTACTGTCTCTAATGATTTGATCGCATTTATCCTATAAAACAACGAGTGCGTTTGGCACGTGTACAATGTAGACGCGAGTGGCGTGGCAAGTGGCATGACGCGTGGCTCGTCGCATGCCACGTCACGCGGAACCATCAGAAAGACGTGCTACGTTGGTTATTATTTATTGGGTTGGCTTCAATGTTTAGGAGGGTGTTTTGATGATGATTTCCTTGTTTTGTTCAAGTTCCAATTCTATATAGAATATTCTTCTAATTAATTTTCGGGTAGATATATCAAGTTCAAAATACAGAATTATTATGAAATATACAGCCACACTTCTAAATACTTTAATATCGAGGCATTTTGTAAAACTAGAAGATAGCAGATTTGCACAAAATTTTACACCATTAGAGACTAGCGTTTAGATTTAGACCAACTTGACTTAGTGTCTATTTTATTTTTTTAGTATAAACTAATTAAAAAATTACTAGGTGAATAAATTTTAGGTACCTACTCAACGTTTGAGTGTTCTAAAGCGTTCAATAATGTCCCCTTCCCCTAGTTTCGTACGTGATTTGATATAATCAAAATATGTGTTGGAAATTGATCATTTTTGTTGGTACAATGAATTTTTTATATGCTCACAGGGGAAATGATTGTTTGAATATTCTGTTTGGAAACAAAATATGATTGTTGGTCTGTCATTTTATGTGAAATTGAACTAAGTAAATAAAATAAAATAATGTAAACAAATATTGTTATTTTTAATGTATATATTAAATTCAAATTTTAGTGAGTATTTCAACTATTGTGTAACATTTCCACAAAATTTTCGCTAATGAATTCGTGACATGTATATTGATCACCTATTTAATACAATATCACGTGCATAAATTTCAATCGCTGATGGATTTATTTCGTATTTTGCATAGAAATCCAGTTTTGAATAAACCATTAAAATTAGTAGGAGTGACGAGCCAAACAAAAACTGTCACAATCAGAAACCTGTTACACTGGAGTGGGTGGTTTCTCACGGATTCTGTTTCTATGGTTACTGAACCTGCCTCAACATTGAACGGGTTATCCACGAAAGTAGATTCTGCCCAAAAGAATAAAAATTTAATGAGAAAATAATAAGTGTGCTATGTGACTGTGGTTCTGACAACTCAACATTTTAGTTGCACAAAAATATTTCTTGTGGTGTGTTTACTCTTAATTACTCATAATTGTGCGTTGTGTTTGTACATTGCTCGATTTTATTAAAGCACTCCGCTTCGCGTCACTTTAATTTGGAACCTCGCATTGAAAAATAAATATTACCGCACTTGTAAATTTGTGTAAGACTGCCATAATTCTAAGTTGCGTAAAAGGCGTGATCGATATGTACATTATGTTACAGGGTGTTCCACAACTTAGGACAAAAAATAAAGTTTGCATACTGTACGACGTGCTGATCATTAATTAAAAAGAACTTTTTTTTAATTCGGAAAAATAATAATAGTAACTTATTTAAAGTAAAATGAACATTTCTAGTACTACCTCTACCACAAGTAGTTAGTTTTCCTAAATATTTTATTTGAATTTACTTAAGATACGATTCTCTCACATTTTTTGTTGTTATCTTCCATGTATTGAACAAGCAAATCAATGTTATTGTTGTTTATTTATTGTATTTGAAAGTTTGTTTCATGTTAAACACGGTTAACATTATCTTTTATAGTTCAATACAATAGTAAAATCTCTAATGTATTATTCAGTAATTTTCACTATTCAATATTCAATAATGTGACTCACAAAGAATGTAAATGATTGTAATTTTCAATGAGGGATGAAATGCTTACCGATTCAAGTTGGTAGCGTAAATCTTCTTCATAATTAATTGCCTCCATCCGGAGTGACTCTCAACAGCACTGAGATGTCAAGAATCTGAAAAACTAATGATATGCAATTATGTAGTTTGCGTGATTATTACGGCCATTTAATGGTAGACCGTTTCGACAAATGCCGATAATCAGGGCTGAAGGTTTGATTGATAAATTGCGAAGGTTTATTGAATTTATTATGACGGCGCTTGATCTTGATATATGATTGCTAGTGTTTGGTATGCAACTGGTTTTAAAAATTTCCACAAGATAAATTATTCGACTTTTAACGATTTAAAAATGAGGTATCCTATTATTATCTTGTTGAAGACTTATAAAAATTTAATTTTTAATACTAATAAGGGCGAAATGGAATCCATACTGTTATTAGCATAATTGCGGATGTTCTTCCCAATAATTTTTTACGAAACGCCTCCAATTCTATCATTAATTTGCAATATTAATTTATTATGTGATATTAAATTTTACTGTTTCGATTTCATGAAATTATTTTTATGTTGTTATTTGCATTGGTTACGATTTCTCGTAATTCCTAGATTACTCTCGATTTTACTTTTTTCTATTCCACTCTTTTCCCCACTAGTACGACTGTCTAAAACCAGCCCGAAACTCGTACTTTACCGCATCCTAACAATGCAATGTCGTTTTGAAGTTGAAAAATACTGCAAAAGTGTTTTCGTTGCGAGTAAACTGTTAGTTTACGAGTATTATACTATAATAAACATTTAATAAAGAAAGAATGGATCTACAGATGTGCCTTTTTAAATTTTTAAAATTATATTTCTGTCAGGAGATATAACCGTGTAAAGTTTGCATAAATTGGAAATTTTTATGAATTTTTCGGAATTTTTATAATCATGTACAATTTTATATTAAAATTTTAAAAAGGCACAACTGTTAATTGATCCTTTAAGTATATAGTCCATGTTGAAATACACTTTTACCATTCTTGTACTGGCCACAAAACACTCGCTACGTTAGTAAGTTTTGTGCTGGATTTTAGGACTCGGTCAATGAAATCTATGGATGCAACAACAGGGTAAAAGATCAATATATTGTAAAAAACTGGCGCCATACATATATGATTATCGAACGGTAATGTAGAAAGCTTGTTATAACAAAGCAGACGGTGCTGCTTTTTATTTTGTTTCTGGTATAAAAATGCACGTATTTCGAAAACGTCAGTTCTTTGTGTGACTTAAATTAAACTCTGAATATACAAATTACTTCTTTTGTGCGCCTCTATTCTCAAGCTATCCAGAGTTAGTTAATCTCAAGTGCGCTGGGAAATATGAGCTCGCGTTTGAAGTCAATAACATTTTATTCCAGTTTTGTGAACTTCAATAATTAACGAAACTTGTTGAACCAGCAAATTTGACTTTTGTGACGGGGTATTTCACTCTGCTTCTTAAATTACGCCGCAGATTATTTTTATAGAGGTTATACATACTTACAAAATGAGAAATTTTAACGGAGAAATTTATTTGAAAGAGTATGACAATATAAACAAAAATGTTACTTGCCTTGAATATTAATATAATATTTTTTTACACGTTTTATTTCCTTTTACAAACTTGTATAGTTATTAGTTAGTCTTATAGTGGAGTTATATTTCGTTTTCTTTATATATTATCGAGAACCTCATTTATCAAAACGTTTAAATTTGAAATGTTAAATAATTTTTAGGATTTTCGCTGGCTACATTTTAATAGCAGCCGTTAAAAGTTAGTAGTAATTTACCAGAAGTTCTCAGTGCAAACACTAATTTCGTGCTTAGTAGTTTTAAAGTTCTTTTATGCAACATAATTGAATGAAATCTACTCGAGAAACTTTAATCGTCTAAAAAGTTTTTATGGATAAGTAGTTTCAAATTTCATACCAATTCCAGCCAGCACGATGGTCTGATTTATTTCTGATTAAACTAATGAAATTGCTTGCGCAAAACCATCACGCCCAATAATTTCAATCATTTTTACTTGACCCAATTTATAAATTAGACATTCTTTCACGAAGTTAATGAGAGTTTGTTTACACAAAGACAAATTAATAAAATTGCACAGAAAATAGTAATCATGCATTTAATCGCCATGGAAACATAGTATGTAATTTATTTATATTATCACGTAAGTTTTTTGTATAACTAATTTGTTTCTTTTCTTTTCAGGTAAGTCAAGTTCATGATTCTTTTATTTCCGGCAAACCATCACAAAAGGTAATTTATTTAAATTGAACTCATCTACTTAATAAAATGCATTTATTTCATTAAATTAACAGTCCGCTGTAATAATATAAAAAGCGGCTTTTCAATTATGATTATTAAATTTAATATTTCATTTAATAATTAATGAAGCTATTAACGGATTAAGTCTGAAATTAAAATAACCAATTAATTTTTAATTCAAATGTCAAATACATTTTATTGTAAACAAACACTTAATTACCAATAATCGAATATATTTTATAGCTACAAATATATTTTTCTACGAAAGTGCGAATTCACATGTTTTAACATAGTGAAAATAGGCTTTTGAGTTTTGAAACATTGAGATCTACACTCATTTTGTGGATTGAATACAAATTTTTTTAAAGTACATTTTTCATACCTAAAACACTTTATTTGTTGTAATCTCTGTAATTTGTATTCAAATTATCGATTTTCTCTGAATTTGAGACATAAATAATTTTGCTGAACTTTAAATTGTTCAGTTTACTGGAAGGTCAAAGCTGTCAGAGACAAAAGTTGCCGTAAAATGTTCGACGGGGTACAAATAAACTCCTTGTCACTCTACTACTTTCTCCATGAAATTTCATTATTTTTGTCATAAATCACACCATAAAAGCAAAATTGTAAAAATTTACTGTCAGTTTTAGATATTGTTATTGTTTTCTGCTATGACAGCAAGCCTACCTACCTGATTTGTTTTTCTTAATTTTGTTAATACAATATTTCCAATATTTTTTTTATAAATTTTGATTATTTCCCACTTTCGTAGAAAAAATAGTATGTAACTCGTATGATAGGAGAACTTGATAACGCTCGTGCTCCAACTGTCATACTAGTTTTTCAATGAAGCCCTTTCCACACTTGTATTACAATATACTATTTTCAAAATCTTCACTCTTAACGGGTCCACACTTGAACATTTTAGTCCGAACGAATACTCGTAGAACGATCAGATTTGGCAAATTTGCTGAAGCTGAACGCAACGACCTTCCTGTTCTGCTCATTCGGGCTAAAATGTTCAAGTGTGGATCCACATTAAATTATATTGTACGTTAGTCTGCGCTAGTCGTAAGCAAGTACGAGAATTCGCGTACTGAGTACTGCAGTACTAAGAGCTCGGTAACCGCTGTGGGCAACCACAGTTGAGGTCACCTCACCTCGACATTTAACCCCGTCTCGTCTCCCCACACCCCCGCAAAACAATCGCGCATCATCTCTACCGCGGCCACTGCCATCATCAGACGAAACACCAACAACGGATTCTGCAAAAGGAAATGTTAAATAAAGATAGATTTAAAACCGGGGATCATTGTTAAGCATTTTAATGCAAAATTATTGTGGTCTAGTATTCAGCGCTTTGAAGTCGAACTAAGGTCACGATTCCTTCCTGCTTTTGTTATAAGTTCTTAAATGTGTCGTTTTGGTATTTCAATTATTGTTTAGTTACATAATGAGATAGTGCAGTAGTTACCTGTATGGACTGAATACAGATGTCATGTGTTCAAATCCGAAAAACGAGCCGGAAAATTTATCATTATTATCCAAATCTCGGAGGCATAATTATCTCAAAAACGAAGCTCGATATCGAACTGTGGTTTGCAGTATTGTGTTTTTCGCACTTCAATTTACTTCAGGTGCCGAGAAATTAGCTATCCTCGATGTCTTAGGTAGGAGTTACGAACATTTTGTCACCATTAATAGTTATGGGTTTACAAATTTTGTAGCCCCGAATTCGGAATTCGGCCTGCTCCGCCTGATAGACTTTACTTACAATCGGTTAATAATATGTGCGTTTGCAACCTTCTATCAACTCTGTCATAGATCTTTATTTTTAAGTAGACTAAACAAATTGAACAAATTATAATAAAACTGTCAAGATATTAGTAAAATTAATGTTTAAAACGTGCATATTATTAATTGGTTGGATGATGGATTGTGAGTACAATATTATACAAACCTCGCGGGAGAGCTTATTCCTACCTCACGCTTATAGCTTACCTCAGTCATCTAATACAGTGCTGGGCTGTAATACAACATTTCCCTGCTCGGTATGTAATATATTATTGTTAATCAACTTTTTGGCAATTGGTGACCCTTAGGAAAAAACCAACGCTAATGGATATCTCGCTTAGTTTTTGAGATAATGCTACCATAAAGTTGCAACTCGGAAAACAGAAAATTTTCTTCTTAAGGTTTAAAGTTTTAATCATCTAGAACCACAATGTTAGATAATTTTATTTTGGGCTCACATTGCATTCATTGCCATTTACAAAAATTTAGTAATGGATTACACAAATTCTTCGGGTGTTGTGGATTTTACCACCATCCAGCGAGGTATGGTGCGGATAAAGAGATACTCTCAATTCGACGTTTAAAGTTACGAGCCTTCCTCGTGTTTTTGGCAATTGCAGAATCCGGCTGAGGATTAAGATATTTTCCAGGATATTTCAGGAGTGTAAATGGATAATTTTGTGTTTCGTGGGAACATAGTTCCGCTGTTCTTTGCACAAGAATGTGAGGTCTGTTGTAACGTTTCGCGTTTTGGGTCGAGTATAATGTATCGATTCTTGTTGTGTTCTGGTTCTAGTGGTCGTGGTATGTACCGTTCTCCTGAACATTTCAGTTTTGTTGGAATTAAATTTGTTCTGTTGTAATGGAAATTGAAACGGGCCTTTGAAGCGAGAATACCTTTACATTATTCCACGGGATAAAAAACAAAACCCAAAATATTCATCGTTTAAAATATGAACGTTTTGATAAATGTGCTTCTCGGTAAATAACAGCCGAAATGTAATTCCAATATATCACGGTGACCTTTCTCATAAAAAAACTATAAATACAACTATCAATTGTCCATTTCATAACTGACAAAGTTTCGAAAACAGCACCTATAGTTCTCTGCGACCATGCAACTTTCAAGCGATTACATTTCTAGCTACAGCGTTCTACTAAGGTTAAAGTTCATTTTCTGTGACTCCCCTCTCTGCACTACATCGTGCTCAGGGTGCGGCAATAGATTCCAGAGTTGTATCAGGAGGATTTACCTTATGATTCAGAGGAATTTTTTCAATAATAATTGGCTTGCGGCTTACGCTCTATTAATAACGTGAGAGTAGACAAATTGGAATGAAAGCAAAATTTTTCGCATTCTTTTCATAATTAGTATGAAGACGTAATAGTACTTTTAATTGCTCGTAATTTTCCGCACCATGCACTTTTGATACATTTTTACCCAACTTGTTTGTAACCAGGAATTGTTAACACACTCAGCTATCGACTCCATACAAATTATATTTATAGTTACATAGATTTGGTAGGTACCCAGTTAAAAATAGCTAACCTTTCATTAATTGATAACATTTATATTAAACTTTACTCGTCACAAAATAAATTAAATATCTGCTATCACTTCATCAAATTTTAATGAATATTCTTCTGTGCTAGATAAAACAGCAACAGAATGAAGGCACTCAAAACCTCGCGTCACTTTGGCAAGTAATATCTCGTAAATGAACGGTAACTGATATCTTTATTAAATTAGAGGGAGCGACCATCCGGCCATGACGGAACTGCGACATGTAAGCAAACGTCTCTTTGACTAATGGTGAATTAATGAAATATTCAAATCGCATTACTGTCATCGCAGTTATTGCTGAGTGTCACTAGTCACTGTCCTCTAGAATATTTCAGTATTGATTGAAATTTTCAATGTTGAATTGCATTTCTACCTGCACCAAGGTGAACTGTTTACCTTTTGTGCATAAAAATATACTTGTAAACATACTTTCGAAACATACAATTTTACCAGATTTATATCAGTGTATTCTGAACTTAATTCATGTAGTATAATAATAGTTTCGAATTTTGTCATTCCTAGTTACAATATTTAGTCAATTTTTAGGTTCATACAAGTCCGATAAGAAATGAGTTTTCTGTAAGATGCAACTTATTTTGAAATGATTACCTTCTGTAAAGAATATTTTAACAAAAGAGCCTTTCAAAAATTAGTATTGAGAACTAGCGTTCGAAGTCGCAACATTAGTTATTATTCTTGGTTATATATTTTAATTAAACTTCCCGTTAGCAAAGAAATGTTGGATACAGCTTTGCAATAAATATTAATGAATTAGATAGTAAAGTATCTTAATTTTCTGCATTGGCAAGCAACCTACAAGCGTGCAATCCATCGAATAATGACCACTAACAACCGCGTTACAATCTAACAGTAAACAACCGTTGTTGTGACCCAGTCTAACAGTTCCTACATCTTATTGAAATTCATTGCTGCTCTTCCTGCTCTACGCATGCGCGTTTAACGGAACTCTCGTGGTTTTGGAAACGGTTTGATTTTTTGTCTTCAAACCTTGAGGCGATCGCTACCATTGACCTTTGCAGCGTAGCATTGGTGACCGGTTGACTTACAGTTACCGTCGAAGATGACGACATAAGCGTGCATCTTGAGGCTGGTTGACCGCGAAAGATTTACTGTAAAACGAATCCGAAAAAAGTGAATTCCTGTTATGACATCCAAGAGGGACGTGAGACTTTGACTTTCGAAGGCGAAAATAAGAATTTGGTTTTATGATGTGAAAGTAGAGAAATGTAAAAAGAAAATTTGTTAAGATTAATTTGCATTTCTATTGGAACAACAGATCTGGTTGGTCGTGGTTGGTAATGCGAGTGACAGCTTATTTCTTAGTCAAAAATATTTCAAACTTAAAAGCATTGTCATGTAATCGTAAAATATTTAAGGTTTTGCAAATTTATACTGGAAGGTTAAGAATTTAGGCCTGGTTTATAATAGCCGTAACCGAGACCGTGGCCGTAGTCTACAATTTTGTCGGCGTTGGTTCATAATAGGCCGTAGTTTTAAGAACAGTTGGTAAGACAGTTTGACGTTTCGTATGTTTGATTTATTTGACAGTTCGTTATTTATATTATAATTGTAATATTGTTATTCATGATGGACGAAGACGATATCAGATGAATGTCGGAAATTGACATTTTAACAGTTTGTTCTCGTTGACAGACACTAAATCATACTAAACCAACGATTCAGGAGCTAGATTAACTCTGTTGTCTGTCAATAAGAGACATCATTCTACAATATAATTATTGAGCAATCATACACAATTAACAGATAGAAATAAAGAAAGTCATAATTATTGATCACTGGTAGTTCGTTAGTAATATTAGCAATCTATTATCTGTAAATAAAAACTAATTTATTGCAGATAAATTGAAATTATATCCGTTAGAATTAATTATCTGTCTTATTTCTTATTACTAGTACTAGTACAATTGCAACAGAAGTAGAAAAACAAATTAGAAAACGGGATGTACTGCATTTTCAGGTACAATTAAACCGAGACAGGATAAAATTTATTACAAACAGTATTTCTCTTTCATTACTACAATAAAGCAAATTACAACATAAAAACAGAAATAAATTCCATAATTAGACTAACATTTTTCTTGAATGATAAGGTCCGAAAATAGCCCACGAGAAATCCAGGTTCTTGCGGTATTTCGTTAAATGGATCGAATAAAAACACTTTGCGGTGTATCGCGGTGCGGATGTGATATAAATCATCCCCTAGGCGCAGGGGGTGGGTACAGGGTGTCTCAGTCACGCAATGCCTGACACCACTCGAGAAACGGAGTCGGGAATCGAGTTTTTAGTTTTCGTTCCTCAGAAGATGGAATATTATTGAGTGCACTCGCCGAGGAAGTATGACAGTAATGTGGTTTTAAGATGCATTGCTCATATTTATTACTCCTAATGGAGAATTTTGCAGATGCAGCAGTAAAGCTGATAACTATGTAGCTTATCGGCAGCATGAATCGCATTTTTTAACGGAGATAAAATTGCTACATGTCTAGAGATATTCGCGATTCCACGTAAAACGACATCGACGTAGGTAATTTGCGAACATTTTCAAAGGTGATCATTATTTCAAATTTTTGTGTTAGTCTATACCCGGTTTAAATGTGACAGTTAATTGAGGCAAAACATTTTCGACGTTTTATAAAAAGAAGCACCAACCATAAGAGAATATTACTTACATAGAAATATTCCGGTAAATTTAAAAACGACATGACAACAATAAATAAACAACAGCACTTGCAAAGAAATCAAAATAATTTACAATTTATTTACATAACGTTTGTGTAAATCGCTCTTGACAACAGCACGTAACAACCAATAGAATCAAAATAATTTACCTGTCAAAATTATTTCGTTATTTCAAACAGAGTATAATTTGGTAGTAGTGGGTACGTAGGTATCTTTATTTTTTATTTATTTATTGTATTTATATTGTTGGTAACCATCTAACAGAATTTACTCGCAATTGCAGAATAGATGTAATTGTAATCCTACCACGTCTAGACCGATTCGTCTTGGTCCAGTCAGTATCTCAATCCGTGCGGAAGCCAAACAGCATTATTGACGCAAAAACATTGAATTGGCGTTTATATTAAAACGTTAAACAATATGTCTTTTGCCATGATAACGCTGATAATACCGATGTTATCACTGTAAGTGCCTTCGCTTTTAAACATAAATGTCGTAAAACTGCCATATTGACTTATTTTTTACGATGGCGTTGAATAATTATTATTAAGCTTGAATTACATTATACTTTTTTCGGCTAGAAAAACTAACTTTTTTTAGATACTTAATTCGGCTAGAATCTAGTTTTAAAATTTGTTCTTGCTGCCAACTGAAATTTAAAAAAAATGTAATTGTCATTGTCAGTTGTTGAGTTTTTAATACCCTGGTAAAGTACTGGTTGCATTTCATACAATTGTACAAGAGTTTTTGTTATTTCAGGAGTTCATTTATACCTCATTACGGTTTAAGACTTTACTTTTACTTTTGATTCTGCTGTCACTTAACTTTATTATTTTTGAGGTTATATACAGAAGGTTGGTAATATGAAAATTGGACAGTTCTAGTATGAAACTTGTATCGAAATTTTCTTGATTTACATTGTCAAAGTTTCTAGCCGAAAAAAGTATAATGTAATTCAAGCTTTAGTCTAATATTAATAATTTTAATCAACAACATTTATTTTAGGCAAATTTATATAGTTACCAACCAAAGTTCGGACGAGCGGGTAAAATAATTTAGAAAATTGTGGCGAACATGAAAAAGGTAGACCATATTACATTATAATCATTTCAAACAGAATACTAAGTTAATACCTAATAACTTAATTACTTATTAATTACTGTAAAGAAAATATAATTTTGTATTAAGTTTAACTCAAGTTTCAAGACTGAAACAAATTTCATTTTCAAAAACAGAATTATTTATAAACTCCTGAAAATTTTCCTTTGGATACAATCTAATTCATTATGCAAATTCTGGTATAAATTCATTTATTTCTTTATTAAAACCATTATGTAACGATAAATTCTCTTCCGTAAAAGAAACTTCATAACATTACCAACAAACTCTCGCTGCCGCTCTGTAGTACTTATTCCACTTGTCAAATAAACCGACAGCGAAATTTCTAACCGAAACAATTTATTTCTCGGCGCTTACAAATTCGACAGCGGGGTGTACCACCTTTATTTACGAGATAATAATCTTCCACGGGTGATAACTCATTGCTGGGGTGGAACAACGTGACCTTATTTCGTTATTCACTGACGAAGTTCGAGATTCAATTCCCAAAACTAACAACTGTACTTCAGGTACATACGTTAAGGGTATATGTCGTTTGATATGCTGATTACGAATAAAAAAGAATTTTTCTTAAAATCGCAAAATCCATGTTTCTCAGTCAAAAAAATTACGTAGCCACTGCCTGGGTGCAGTAATTATTGTTTCATTAAAAATAATTAAATTTCGTTTGGTATTTTACTAGTATTATGTAATTTAAGATGTTCATTATCTACTTCTATTGTTTGTATTTAATAGGAAAACGAATCCAGTGCAGTACCTACTACAAAAAATGTTTTAAATAAACAACCCTTAATTTTTCGAATATTAAAAAAATTCTTTTAGATTCGTAATCAGTATATCAAACAACATATACCATTAACGTATGTACTCGAAGTTATGAAACACCCTGTATAATGCAATATTATATTTTTTCTACTCCCTACTGGATATTGGCAACATACCTTCATACTATCATGTGTGGATAGAGATGTCATATCCACACCAGGTGTGGATATGAAATTCAAAGTCAAATACGTCAAAAAATTGTTAATGCGTGCAAATTATGTTTTTATTATGACAAATAATTACTAAAAACATTAAATCAACTGTTATTTAATAATTAATTATGTTTAAAAGCATTATTTTATTGCTAAAAAAGCAAATAAAATTTTGAGATTTTACGTTGGCAACAATTATTCAAATGTCATATGTCACAAAATAATTGATGTAACCCTATTTTTAAATAATTTTTGGCTTCACATTGAGTGCATTTTATTGCAAAAACCATATTTCGTAGAAAAAATAGGCTGTAAAACTCGAGTGGATTGCCTATATCGCACGCGAACGTTTGCAGACACTCCCCCTGTGGGGTCGTGACTGCAAACTCGTTCTCGTGCGATATAGGCATCACATCCACTCTTGTTGTACAATATACTATTTACCACGACCATATACGAAACTAACAGTTTCCCTACAGTTATCTAGCTACGAAAATAAACAGTACCACACATCCGTTCAACCTGTTCTATAACATCGAAATTGAATTGAAATTTTTGCTAAAGAAAATTTTGCTTGCAGTTAATTTAATTATGGAGCAAGAACCAAGAATAAATAACTAAGCGTAGCTATTATATTTTATTCAATAGAGGAGATTTTTTATTATTAATTTTATTATAAAGTTTTCATTAATATTTAATTAAGAATGAATGAAATGAACGTGAAAGGCCTATTGTATGTTAATTTTTCGCAATGTACCTACATCACAATAAAAATGAAAATAAAAATAGCGATAAACTAAGTACTCCAAGAAATAAACAAAAATATAAAACGAAGGTAAACAAAAGTAATGTGTCCATTAAGATTGTTGTTTGGTCTTACTTGTGCCGTTGTTCGGTATTTAATCGACAAAAGTCCTAAGGCATCACGTGACCACTGTTAATATCACTTAGAAAACCGGGCAAAGGTATAGTTTCACAGGGACTAGGTATTTGAATATATTACAAGTAATGGCTCTTTGTAATTTATGCAATTTAAGGTCCATTACAGGGGTTAATTTTAGTTTCGGAGAAATAAGACTTTGCATAGACTAGAAGAAAGTTTATAAAAATGAGTCTCTCGTAAAAACATTAATTATTAAGAATAAAAAGTTAGCAGACCATTATGAAAAATGAAAATTATTGCTGACAGGTTTGAAATTAATTATTTTTTTACTTTGCTAATATTATTCTCCGTACTTGCTTGTATGTGTAAATATTTATAATCATGAAGTATCGTCTTCATTTCTAAAATAATATATGGTTAATTAAATGTCATAATAAAATTTTCACATACTTCTTGTACCATGCAAATGATGTCAGATACTTTTTTGCAAGACATGACGCAATTTTAACAGTAAAATATCAAACTGTACAATGTGTAAAAGTAAACATGGAATTTTTCTTGAACATTTATCATACCCAGTCACTTAAAAGATAGATTGTATTGAAATAGCAATTTAACTTATATTTGTACAAGTCGGTTTTAAATTATAAAATCAATTTAATTTGTCTCCAATTTCTTTTATCTATAAATACATGACAAGGTAATAATAGCTATTTTGTTTAACTATTACTAAGAATGTATGCATTTTATAATGTTCAAGATTATGTCAAATAATAAATATTAATTACGTTGACATGCTATCATTTTTATAACAATTTGTAAAACAAACAGTAATTTTTTATAATGTATGTCGTTTTGTGATAACTTTTAAACAGTTGCATGATAAAAAATGCAATTTGAAATGAGCAAAAAGATATAATATTTCAAATAACGTTCGTTTGATTGTATTAATTATCGTTTTATTCGATACATTTGTTGCTGCATGAAATATTTCCATTGATATTAAATATATTGCATATATAAAAGGACCAGAATGTGTGGTATGTTCATATTAAATTTGTGGAAAATTGATCAATCAAATTATCGCATGCCATTCTGAATGTTTTGAGAGTTTTCGAATAACGTTTTCAGTGACCAGACCAGTATCATTTTTTGTTAGCAATTCAAATTATTTTTAAAAGAAATAAGTTTGTCTGTAAGTCTGTGACCATGAAAGCGTATTGTCTCCTGATTTGTTTTTAATATAAATGTCAAAAGAATACGGTTTTATAATTTTTATGAAATGACTCATCTTGTAATTTTAATCATGATAATAAAATTCGTTTGAAGATTGAAAAATATTTTTTAATCTTCTCTTAATATTTTTACAATTGAAAATGCCTAAGGATTGAATTTAAACTTTGGTAAAGAAAATAATATAAATACCATAAATATTAAACTTTTTTTGAAGTCAATTATCACTGGCATAATTTTAATTTTACGAAGAAACAAATATACTACGATCATGGATTACAAGATACAGCAAAAGTACTACTTTAATTTATGTGGATAAATCACTTTTAATGTCGTGTTTGTCCATTTTAATAGAAAATATAATTTAACACGAAATACTTAATGTTAGAATTTTTTTATCAAATATCAGCAAGACAATACACGCCTACTAAAAGATGAAACAAAAATTTAAACTGTAGCGATATGACCTGTTCGATAATATAGGTATCGAACGTCGAACGAGTTGAACGGATATTTGATATTGTTTATTTTAGTAGATAACTGTATGGAAACTGTTAGTTTCGTATATGGTTGAAAAAAATACATCTGTATCTATGACTCACAGAACATATAGATGCTATACCTAAGTCGGGTAAAGACATGACATAGATATGAAATTATAAATTGAAATTTAAAAAATAGGGTCCTTTAGTATTTGCGCTGAAAAAATATATACTTAGTTGCGCCACTTTTAACTTTACACAAAAAAAAATAAAATTACATATACTTCTTGTGTGGCAATTTAATTAATTATTTAAATGGCAGGGCACGCCATAAATTTCAGAGTAGGTGAGTTATTATTTTAATAAACTTTACTGTCACCATTTCGTTAAATTAATTACAGCGCCCTTCTTTAATTAATCAAAGTATATTAATGTGTCTCTTTTTCGGGACAAATATCCCACTAATGTCCACTTCCCCGCTAATTCGTTTCGTCCACGACATTTGTTAAGGGAATTAAACTTTTCTGTCCCATTATCGCACATTCCGATCGAAACTGCGCCATCTGTGACGGTCGTAACTCTCGCGGGACAAAATGAAAGCTTCCGCCTCCCCCTTAGTTCCATCCTGGAGTTATTGTTTTGCTATAAATCAATAATTGATAATTCAGTACACATCTGCTCGATGCTATGTCAATTATAGAATAAATAATCACAATTGAACGACGCTGTTTATTTGTTATTGCCTTTATTATTGTTAATGGAAAGAGTTTATTATTGTCCACGGCAAGTATTAAACTAGATACATGTTGCCGTATTTGGTTGCAATTCAAGCAATAAGAAAAATGCAACATTGTAATCATTAGATATAGAGACATTAAAAGAGTGAACTTTAATCAATATTTTTTGTAAACATTTATAATTAATTTAATAGACTAATTAATTAGTAAATTATGTTTGTCTAATTTTATTATTTTTGACGTGTATACATATCACAATTCAAGCAATGCTTCAGGGATTATACATTAAAATTAATTACGGTATACCAACAAAAAAAAAATGAAAATAATGTTTGTGTAATATAATACTATGTGTAGGTTAAATTTTTACATGAATATATTAAATTTAACGTGGTGTGTATTTATAAAACATGCATAATGTGAGAATTTTGAATGAGAAATTTATGATTTCCCTGGCGTGCTATGCGTGTTGTGGTTGTAATCATGCTACAATCCAATTCACCTCAATTCATTATACTTAAAATGTTATTGCAATTTGTACATGCCTATCTACACTATATTTTAGATCCTCTAAAATTGTAAGTTTAAGTAAATACAGTAAGTGCAACATTATTAAGATTTATCTCGCAAAAAACAACTATTAAATAGTAAATTAATTATAGCTTTTAGAGAAATGAAGTAAATTACTTACTACTATAAGCTGGTTTTACTAGAAGCAGTTAAATCAAAAGTCATGTTTGTTTACACTCCCAAAAAATACAGAAAATTTTAGCTTTTTGATCAATAATAAAGAGATTAAATTATACACATTATAATCCCGAGATAATGTAAAGCAATATACTTATTCGAATGTTTTAATAATATTCTATTTGAGTTTTAGTTTTAATATTGAATATAGCGCATAATGTAGCTATTTTTGTTAAGAGGCGCGATCGGAAAATATCGAACTGGTGAACGCAAGTTGTCAAATCCAAAGTGTGGAGGTTGAGGTTCGGTAATCCCTACTTTTTGCAGTAAATCAAACAAAAATGAAAACTGGGCATAAAATGTGCTGGTTAACTAGAATCTACAATTTCAACAGCGAAAACATAGCATCGTTGTCCCATCATATCTCATTTAATTTATAACACAGACGAATAAAAAAAAATCATCTAAAATCTTAAGACAAAGAAGAAAAATAAAGACAGGTAGACCTTCTAACATCTTTTGGTAACATGTTCATATGTTGTAAATAAAGAAAAAATCTCAAAATATCAAATGACCATGGGGCGCGCATACCTCTGTTTTGGTATAAATTTAATTACCAGACGGGCCCTTTCAGGAAATTCACACTACTTGACTTCTACGTTATTAAGCCCTGTTCGCACAAGGATTCTACCAATATTCTAAATCCTGGAAAAGAAGAAGTATTTTTCTTTCTAGTGAGAATTACCTGTTAAATTGCCGCTAACTTGAATCTTCATGAGTCTTGGAAAAGAACAATTTATAATGTATTGATTGCTTCAAAATCATTAATGATTTTTTCAAGATTCAAAGTCTTGAAATTTCTTCTTTTCCAGGATTCAGAATCTTGGTAAAATTTTCAAAATTCCTCGTGCGAACAGGCCTTTACAGAACGAATTAAAAATGTAAATACAGTTTATGGCAATTGCAGAAGTAATGAGAATTGGTTTAACTAGACTGGCCATCCATTCGTCCATTGAACTTTTCAATTTACAGAGTAATTCTATCTGAGTGTTTTGGGTTAAGTGCATTACATATACATGATACCTCCAGCCTCTAAAACAGATACGTATCGCTGTTTAGACTAGAGATAACATATGGAGCTCATTGGCTTTAATAAAAATTAACGGCCATTACTGGTATCGTTATTAAATAATCGCAGCACTTACATTTATTAGCGTCGTAAAATATCTTTATTATTTTAGGATACCGTCTCCTTACCGGGCTCATAATCTCGGCCACCTGAGCTTTCCGTGATATAGCACAGCGCACCCTCGTATTTTTTAATGTCAGCCGACGTAAAAGCTCTGCTGGGCTAGGCTTGGTGGGGGATGGGGGTGTGAGGGTGGGGGTTGACTTCAGGGCGCGCCGCTGGTCACGCTAGCCAAGGGAGCGCCCGGCGCACCCTCGCTTTCAGGCGATTAAGCAACTTTTAGCTTAATATCCATGATGACTGCTATTTGATGGCTTGTAATTTTTTAACGACAAATTATTTCAATGAGAATGTTGATCCTGCTATCTGTGACGCTTTTTCACATTTATTAATTCACATACCAACACGCACGGAACATGAAAAGCTCTTCATAACGACATAACACGCACGGCGCTGTTTCAATTTTGCGAACAAAGACTATTGTTATTAATCATGATAAAAGTTAAGGCGGCAGTATCCCTTCACACAGACAGGCGTTCGAAGTTTACTTATAACTCGATTAAGGTACAATTTGCAGAGACAAATTATTAAAAAATTACAAGAAATAATGAGAAAGGTAAATCTTTTCACTGATTTTCGATATACAAAAAAAATTGTGTGTAACACGTACGCAAAATAGAGTTTTACAGGATTCACCTAATTTGAAGACTCGGCTTACGCCTTGTCCATAAATGAATTCGTCCTCCAAAACACTGTTTTGCGTACTTGTAACATAAAACACTATTCTGTTATTTAAAATGAAATTATTGTTTTTTTAGAAAAAATAATTACAGTCCAATATAAAGTTACTTTTATTTTTGAATTATTGGAAAAGTTTTGATGCTTTTCAATTGCGGATAATATACAGCAGGTAGATATACTGTTTCCAAAAGTAATAGAAATTGACGAGTAATTAATTTAATAAGTAGCTACAGTACTACTACTACTCTTTCGGTATACCTTATAGGTACCTACCGGCCCCTTAAAAGCATTTTAAATGTAATGAATCTAAACCTTCGGTTAGAAAGATAAGATTACAATTTAAAGAAATGGATAATCCCCAAAAGAAATAAATTGTCGCGACAAATAAGAAATAATGCTGACTGATGACTAAAAGGTTTTTTACTTTCTCTGTACGTTAGAATCACGTCGCGTATTTATTACATTTTCGTGGCTGGGTGAAATAAAATGCCGTACACAGAGGCAATTCATTTTCTTGTCGTCTTTAAGTGATAAGTGCATTCTTAACTCGAGCCTCAGAAGATATAGCGTGTCTCGTTCATCATTGCTATTGATCACTTGTCAAATATGTATGAAATATACTTATGACGCAATTGTTACACCATTTAATGGTTTTTGCATATTAGTATTAAATAGCTAATAAAAAACATTTAATTCCCAAATGAGAGTTTCCACACCTATAAATTACAAGTCTAAATTAGTCTCATTACCCCGAAAATTACATTCTGCGGGTAATAATTTTTTAATTATTTTTCGTGCATGCTTTTAAGCTATACACGACAAAAATGTACACGTACTACTTTAATTTTCCGAATTAATTAAAAGTTTTAATTAGATAACCTTTTTAAATGGCGCGTCATAGTCATTATGTTTCACATGAGGAACCGAGTCCATATTTCCATGATACTTTAAACAATATTATTTCATCAGTAATAAATAATTATAGTACTGTATAATTAAGTACCTATCTAATATTACGTATGAAACACGTTGTTATTGGAAAATCAGATTACCAGTATAATTAGTGAAATTTTATTTGTTATTAACTGTTTCATTGTTTTGTTTAATTCGAATAAATATTTACTGAACTGTAAATGAGCACAAAGTGTAATTTTCAATGTTGAATTCGATGAATAAATATTAAATATAGAGAGTTATCGACTTAGGGACACGATTATTTCATTCATTATAAATTAATCAAATAATTTGTGATTTAAAGTCATTTAGCTTTATATTTCTTAACTTGATAACTGGAATTAATTTTTTAGGTAATAAAATGTTAATAATAATTAAATAATCTTGACATTTTTTTCTTTATTATTATTATTGTCATAAACATTGCGGATCCAACTACGTATCTTTCAACAAACGGATCCATTTCTGTCAGTTATAAGAAAGATTACTGAAATGATAATGAACCACATACTTCTCATTCACATCCCACATCTTACATAATACAGAAGAAGTAACCTATTACATCCATCATAAACCAGCCCTAACCCTCTTGCACAAGCTCTTGTTTAAAACCACAACTGATAGCTTTGTGGTTGCCAAGTTAATTGTATCCCAACTTGGAATGGAGACGAGAGTAGATACCCGGATTCGGACCCACGACCTCGCCGTTTCGTGCAAATGTTTCAAATCTATTAAATTCATACCAGCATTTGCGGTAAATTATTGATTCAATTGAAAAATTGTAAGAAATTCTGTAAAATAAGCATGTAGGTGAATGTAGTATTCACGTATGCAGACATCCAACCTCGCAACATCAGTCAGCCAGTGAAGCGTTAAATTCTGCCGCGTTAGCTCCGAGTTTCATTCCGCTGCACTCGTCGTTAAATTCCCTCGAGTCCGGCGAGTACGCTTCGCTCCGGTGTGTCCGACATAAAACTCGCGAGGGACCTACAGAATAGGAGAGGTTCACGACGGTTTATGCCTCTAATTACAACCAAAATAAAACTAGAATTCTCTACATTCCCTATGTTGAGTTGAGTGTTTCATCCTCTTTGCTTTAATACCAGGTGGCAATGTGCAGAGTATCAACTTTAACTTACCCGAGCTGTTTTCACCTAATCTGGAACTTAAATAACGCAATTTAAGCTACGTTTCGACCTCTTAACATAAACACTGTTTTAGTTTTAAGTAGAGATGCAGCGAATAGTAAATACCGAATATTCGGCGTATATTCTGCACCCTTTTGGTGTCAAATGATAAACCTACAAGAATTGACGAGGCTGCTTTGAATACAAGGAATCTTATTTTTTGCTCTATAATTTTCCACTTTTAAATTTTAGTAACGAAGAGTATAAAAATTACAAAATACCTAAAGTTTTTGATATTATTTTTTTCAGTAATAATAATTTTAAAAACTCAAGAATTAACACATATTTTTTGTTTGTCAATAAAATATTTAAATAAAGCACTTTCAGGAGACCGGTAAAGGCAATCGCAGTTCAAATATTGTATGTTATATGTGACGTCAGACTATTCGATATTCGGCCGAATAGTAAACTAATATTCGGTGTTCGGTCGAATAATGAAAAACCTGCCGAATAGGCAGAATATCGAATAGTTGACTAATATTCGTTGCAACTCTAGTTTTAAGACATAACAATTTACACTAATAGACCATTTTAGACATCAGGCACTTTGCGATCACTAGTAGTCGGTTTTAGTTTAGTAAGCAATGTATTTAAATGCACTTTTGGAAATTCAACATCAGTTTGTTAATTGTATAGTACCATTTTAAAACTAAAACAAACGCGACCGCTGGTGGAATTGACAAAAGATTACAATCTTTGTCATAAAAGCTTTTGTGGCATACTAAATTTTTCAATCCCTGACGAATGTGCAAAATATTCAACATTTTTGAGCTCCTGTGACGATATTCTTGTTTTTTGTTGAATTTTCGTTCGCCTGGATGTATTCCTTCGTGGATACACGATCCGAAACAATTGCCGATGGCGCTGAGCAAGTCTTTCAGCGGCTGCTGATTTATTGAATGACGTGGAAATAAGAGCCTGTGTGTCAAGGTGTCCCTCGTAATTGCAGAACGTGTTTGCGGTTTTGTTTTACCCAACATAATGATTACTTCTAATGAGCAGTTATTGTTTCTCTTTTGTTCAAGTGTTTATTGGTTTCACTTAAATCTGCTCTTGATTAAAACAAAACCAAACTGTATTAACTGCTCGTGTCACTTGAGAGCTTTCAAGCATATAATGATTTTCAGGCTTTGGAATGTTTCGCAGAAGTTCTGCCGAAAGTTTCGGAAACGCATCAGTTATTTCAGAGGAACAGTTGGCAACTAATATTTCTCTTCACTATGTCCAGAAGTTATTATTCTGGAAGTTTACGTGAAAATATGACACGTTTAGTTCAATTTTTATTACTCCACATACTCGCAAAGTTATTATTAAATTTTAGGAACGCGGAGAATGGAATTATTTTATGAAATCTGACTCTACTACAATAGTGTCAAATGTCGTAAGAATTTTTCTCCAGACATCGATTTTCCCGGGAAATTCGAGTCTTCTTTTAAAACACTCGATTCTGCCGGACCAAGCCACCTGTGTTTACAAATCATTACCGGTTTGTCGTCCGGTTCGTCGCGCCGGTAATTCAACACGCTTTGTGCTGATAATGTGTTGCAGGATTCGCTTACACCATACGCCTGTTTACCTCACATGTCATCGTTTGCTTGCACTACACAGGATTGGATTCTATTTGCCGACCAATTGCGCGCCAAAGCAAATTTTAATTTGCACAGAACAAAGTTTAACAACACACAAAGTAAATAGCGATAACAATATCGCTTTGCCAGAAAATCATAAGACATCAAATTATTCATTTTATTACTTGTTTTCAATTGCATTTTCACAATAAAACTTCTTGTATAGGTATTCTAGATTAATTGTCGTGATTGTAAGGATTACTAGTAAGAAGTTGATTTTTAATAAGAGTTAGTTGTTAATTTTAGCAAAACATTTATAGCAAATTTTATATAATTATTATTATACCGTTTAAAATAACTAATTGTAAAATTTACCACAAAAATAAAGTAAATTTTACCCCAATATTTTACTACAATAAAACTGTAAATTTTATAGTTTTCTAGTTATAGTCACAAAATTTCCACAATTTGTGGGATATATGTTTACAATTGTAGTACCCTTTACTATTTATTTTTTTCCGTGATCGCAACCAAAAATAGGAGGTGCACAACTAGATGCTATAACAGTCCTAAATACAAAATTTCAACTTTCTACGTCTAACCGTATTTGAGTTATGCGACATACCGACGTCCGTACGTACGTACAGACGTCACGACGCGACGAAACTAGTCATAATGGATTCAGAAAAGGTCAAAACGGATATTTCCGTCAAAATCTGAGAACCGAAATTTTTCGCGATTACAATACTTCCTTTTTACTCCGTACAAGGAAGTAAAAATATAGAATCGAATTAATTTTTTTCTTATGCAATGGATAAAATATTATTCTTAAGTTTAATAGGTCATCTGCGCTGCTTCCATTTAAATTTTAAGTGAAAAAATTGAATGGAACTCAAGACAGCAATGTAATTTATACGTTTGACAATTTGATTTCGATTCGATATAATAGTTAAACATAAAATGTATGTGGAAGCGGTGCAACTCATTCAATCCTCATTCAAATGATTACGATGCTTGCCTGCTACAGTTTGTGTAGAAAGCCATTACTTTCATTAGTAATTCTCGTAATTCCCATCGTAAACTCCAGAGTCGGACTGATCAGATCAGTAAGTCGACAATTTCCGACGGGGCCGAAGATCTTGTGGGGGCCAAATTTCAAACTGAAACTTTTTTGTGATTTTATCAAATTAGTATTTTAAAAGATATGTTTCTCTAATTTGATGAGAATTTTAGTTCAAACTTTATAATACGACACATTATTCCTACCGTAATTCCTATATGCGTATCTTTTTAAAAGTATCATTTACACCCTGAAAATTATTATTGATATTTTGGGAAGGATTTGGGCGTCAAATTATAATTGTTCCCTCGGGACCTAATGATGCCAGTCCGACCCTGGTAAACTCTCGTGTATTCTATTGCCTTTTCGAATGATCATCACAACAGTTTGTATAGTAAGTATTTCCCGTCATGAAACCCTTTTCGAATGATTACGACACTCGCCTGCGGCTTGTAGTAACCTTTCAGTCTTTTAAGAGTAATGCCCAATTATTGTTAAGTAATATTGTGTTGTCTCTTGTGTGATTGTGTCATCAATCATCTAAGGGCTCATCGCCTAACTGGAAAATGGCTGACACCAGAGTAATAGGATCTATCAGAACATGGAACATGCAACGGGCTCATTGTCCACACCCAGCCCGAGGGTTGTCCACTGACCAGTCCAGTGTACAATACACACCCCTGCAACGCCAACGCCACTCCGCCGTCGCCGGCAGAACGTTGAACCTCGCTAACAGGAATTTATGATCTCGTGGCCACCGCCAAGATAACGACTTTTTTAAACGAGAATTTGTGTGGTCTTGTCCACGTTAAACCCCTAATTGAATCTCTGACAGCGGCGCATGTACCTGGACACTCATTTTTAATATCAAATGAATAGTTGCCAACGAAATTATAGCCCGTCTTGTCGCGGCTATTTATATTTTTATTGTTAGGGAGGAATAATGAACGTGGCGTTTATTATTGTTGATTTAAATGCCGATAAGTGGCATTTGCCGTGCAGGCCAAAGGTTATAATTATTTTTCTTTTCAAAACACCGTCTTAATTAAACCAAACGGACGTACTTACCCGCAAATGATGCTGGAGCATTGGATTTCAAAACACTTTACTACAATTAACAAAACTTTCTTTCAGCAAGACCTTCGTGAGAGTATTTTATATTCTGAAGCAAATAATTCGTATTTACATATTATTTTCAAATCTGAAAATCATAAATCCTGAACCGTTTCGTTCCAGTTGAACTGAAACTACTGAAAGATTTTTGTCGACGTCAGCATTTGTGTTCATTGGATGTGTCGATGCACTCAGTCAGCAAGCGACAATTGCACGTCGCTCTAGCCTACTTTATTCAGCTCCCTATGTGTCCATTCGCCTAACAGCAGCTTCAGTTGCGAGCGAACCATTAGTAAACGGAAGTCTGCTCCGACAAAAGCATGTAGTGACGGAGAAAACCCACCGAGACGAAATCACCCACCACTGTGACATTGATTTAGATTCGCAGTGCGATGTACACAACAATAATGGATTCGGAAGATCTAACGTTATAGTATTAAAAGAACTCTCACATTTCCTGTAGCTAGTATTGAGAAACGTTTATTTTATAGTACTTCCCTGGCAAAAATTCTTTCTTTATTGAGATTCCTTCAAAAGCTTCAGATATTGTGTAGCAAATGTCTAAAATAGCTGTTTAAAGCTCCGTAAAGACATAAACATGTAAGAATATTTGCATATGTTACACACTATACTTTTTTTTGTAAAACATCACTCTGGTATATTAATATATTATTGATTTGTGAAGACAGACTAGCGCGGTATCATAGCAACAGATAGGTACATTTGTAATACCTGTCAAGCAAGAATACATGCATATTCATCACTTTACATGCGCTTTCTTGCAAAGTTTGTACTAATTAGAAACTTTCGAAACAAGTAGTCAGAAATGCATTATTCGATACAAAAGGGAAACACAGTAGTCAGTATCCTTCTTTAAGTTTTTGAAGTTTTTTTAGTAACTCCGAAATCGTATTGCATCTTTTTTTATTGATTGTCCATTGTCACATGCATGTTTACCTATTTTACCTATTTTAGTTAAAATATTTTAAAGAACCCAATAAAATTGATGGAAAATGGTTATTAGAAAACCTTAGTTTTTGTTATCAGTGCATGTAGTAGTAGCAGCTCTTCTCCATGCATGCATCCATCATGGTGAGAACTACGTAAAATGTTATTTGCGTGCAATGACTGTGAAACACGACGTTCAAATTCATATAGTATACGCACAACTGTAACAAAATTGTTTGTTTACAACTTGGTTACCATGGCAGAAACATTAGCTTTACGTCCTTGAGCGGTAAAGTAGAAAAACGCACACATGGCCGGTAAAGTAAGAAGTTCGTCCAATCAAAATTAATTGATTGACACATGAAATATTTGACGCCACCTTCATTTTCTAGTAATAAATATTTTTGCGTGTTTTCAAAAACTAATTACGAATAATTCACAAGAATTTTAAACACGCAGTTATGCGTTAAACGTTGTACATACCTCTAGCCGAAAGACAGATTGAGCGGTAAAGTAGAAAAACGCACACATGGCCGGTAAAGTAAGAAGTTCGTCCAATCAAAATTAAATGATTGACACATGAAATATATGACGCCACCTTCATTTTCTAGTAATAAATATTTTTGCGTGTTTTCAAAAACTAATTACGAATAATTCACAAGAATGTTAAACACGCAGTTATGCGTTAAACGTTGTACATACCTCTAGCCGAAAGACAGATTACACCCTTGGACGAATAAAAGCCCTCACAAGTGTCGGACCCCAAACTTCGTTCGCAGACGTAATCTATTTCTTTCCCTCTACTTAAATAACTATTATGTAACTAGGAAATGTTGTTGATAATGTAAAATTTTGTCAAATAATAAAAGCATAATTACCTAAATTACTAAAATATTATGAGTATTTAATAAATAAATACAGTATACTGGCGCCCAACGTGGGGCTGAAGAAGAGTGATCTTATTACTCCAAACGTTGACATCTAATAAATATCTACATCTTTACACTATAAATCTTCTTGGGCTAAGTCCTTCAAATAACCTTCCTCCTGCAAAAAGAAAAGATAATTCCCTCCATTGTTTAAAGTAGAGACTGTATTAGTTTACCTTTCGCCTAAATAAAAATAAACGATCGCGTAATACCCTGCGCAATCCACTGAGAAAACTAAAACAAACATTTCCACGGCGCGCTGACATCCGCAATATTCGATTACAGCGGAAAACAATTTCATTAAGCGTCAATCAACTTGCGCCGGCATGCCACATCGAGAAGCAATTACACCATTTCGCTTTTCTCTAAAATGCCTAAAACACGGCAGATCACTGTGAGAGAGATTTTCTTAGGAATGCTGTAAAGGCATTCAGGTGTTGGATAGCGATCGTCAGCATGCCGCGGTTCCGGCAGATGGTCGACACTTGAATCGAGAGCTTTTCTGCGTGATAAGGCCACTTGATGTTCTATTATCATTTTAAAGTGGATTTATAAGCCCATATTGTTCGCTTGTTAACTTCGTATCTTTGCCACAGTGTTCGTTACTGATATTATCCAGTTTTATTACAATATACATACACGCCTTTTTATCCAACTTGGGTTTGAACGCTTCGCATACTATGTGAATCATCGGTACAGATATACAGGATGTTACTGTACTTCGAGAAAAAAAAATTTATAGGTTTATATTACGTTACGTAGGTACTGGTACTAAGCATGGAAGAGAAAGAATTTTAAAAAGTTCTCAAGAATAAACCTTCATTCGCATTGAGATTTTAGTGCAGAAACCGTACACATTCAGAATTTGCCCACTAAGTACCAGAGTTTTAAAATTTGAACTTGTAGAATAACATTGTCCTTTTGGTATAACAATTTTTTTTTCAAATTTATTTTAATGTACCTAGCTATAATTAAATTTTCAGCTAATTACAGCAATATTTAATTTGGGGATCGTGTTACTTACAGTGTAAAATATATACAGATTAGAATGAAAAAACAGTAGGTATTATTATTTTTTATAAAACTATAATAAATTCTACATGTAGATCGACGTTACACTTGGTGCATTGTTTTTGAACGTTTTGTTTTCCTTCATTTGTTTTTTCTTGATAATTACGGATTGGATCTTTTCTTGTGCCTTTGTTTGTTAATTTGTTTATTAGTTTCTGTAAAGATGTTCGTCCTGTTGCCTTTAGCTTAGATATAGATGAGATTTGTAAAAATTTCTTGTAATACTTATTGTAAATTCTAGAAAGGATATGTTTGTACGATTGCAAGAGAGAGTACAGTGCATATGCGTTTACAACTTCCATATCAATTAAAATGAGCAAATAAAGGGAAATTTTTCCTACGAATTTCGATTTTTTCCTGTATATTTTACCAGAAGCGGTAGAGGATACATCCAGAATATTAGAGGTCCACAGTTCGATCTACTGCAACCAACTTTAATACCACTGGATTCGAGTAGTTGGATTTCACTTTAATAACATTTACTATTCTGTGATTGGAAGTTAATCCTGTAGGATGGTTACCATCAAAAAAAAAATTTAAAAATATTCGTGCAATTACCAGCTTTCAATTCACAAATGTTCATGGTCGGTCACTTAACGAATTTGCTATTATTTGGTATATTAAAAGATAAAAGGATGTAAAGAATACGTTTGATATATTGCTAAAGCTGTTCCATCTGCTGTATCATTAGCGATCCTTTGAAGCAGCTGTCATATTTTCCACATTTCAAGTTATGTATCCATTCGTCATACTTTGTATTATGCCAAACGCATATCCTGTTCGGAATCTAACATTAAACAAAGCTTATAAAAATTGTAAAATTTACTGTCTTCTCAAAGCAGAAAGTAGCACATCACAACAAATGATCAACAGTAGAAAGAAAGTCAGACCATTTGTAAAAGGACTGGTGGAAAATAGGTGACTTCGTTTAAAAATAACACCGACGTAATATTTCCATACACATGGACACTAACCGTTAAGTTAAACGATTACGACTAACTTTTAAAGACCCCTTCAAAACATAAGAAAGTAGTTCACATTTTATGCAATATTTGTCAAATATACTTTTGAAGTTATTGACTATTCATAAAAAGTATTGACCATGCGCGTTCATCGCTCATAAACTTAACTCTTCGTTTATCTATGACAAAAACAGGGTTGTCCACTCCTTCCAAACTCTGGCAAGGCACATGTATTGATCGTGTTTGGCGTACATACCCCTGCTTCTGCCCCGCATTTCACCTGAGCCTATGCCAGCCACCTTGGATCGGCTTCGCAAACACACTACATGTCCGTCTATCATTCATGACATGTTGGGGATGAACTACGCGTCCCCGATATTCACGACAGGGACTTTATCTGATTTTATTGCGATTGATTCGTTTAATTGTCAACTAAGGCCTACTTACTTCATTCCAGTTAAGAATAGGGTATTGTCTTAATCGTTTCTACCCGTGATTGGTTACAAAGTGGCTACATTTATTTTATTTTTTTATTTTGATGGCAATCAGTCTACAGGATAGTAGAATTCAACCACTGGGATTCAGTGGTATTATTGTCGGTTGCTGGAATCGAACTGAGACCGTTAGTGCGCACTATAGGCGGCGTTACACGATACCAGAAACTACTTCAAATCGCTAAAATCCAGTACTCAAAGTGAGAGATTTTGAAGAATATACCAACATTAAATATCTGTAAAGTAAGCAACTTGTTCAAGAAGCTCCTTAAAATCGAACTGTGTACCTATTTCAAGAGAGGCGTATACAATTTTTGTTATTAAAAACAAACGATGGAAACACTATTAAAAAATCCTGTCTACGCAGATTAAGTTGACAGGATAGTGTCATTAATTTTTGACATTTACTATAAAAATTTTAAATTTTTGTAAAATATCAATGTTATTGCGAAAACAATGGACATTCAAGAAAAAGATAATCTGTGCTGAAAAGTGCCCTAAAGTGTGTGTTATTTGTGTATCAAGTAGGGGGGATAGAGCATTGTTTGTTGCACGCGGCGAGAAATTTGTTCAGGCGAGGCGAAGCCGAGGGCAAGAAATAAGGTCTATCCAACGAGGTGCACACAATATTTTGTCTACAATCGTATGACGTCAATATAGCTAATTATAAAATCAATATTATTTGCTGTAGTCATATCAGTTCAATTAAATCGTGGTTATTGATCATCATCATAACAACGTTTATAAACAAAACAAAAAATTTCAAACAAAATGTTCACAATCGTAGTTTGAGGTAAATTTGATGCAATAAAATTAATAGTTTTATGTTTTTGTTGCACTTTTTGTACATATCTTAAGTAAAAATTGAATAACAATGTTCAATTGTACAACGATTGTAGACAAAGTTTTTTTTAAATGTTCGGCATGTAAAACAGGTGTGTCAAAATGCTCTATTCTTAACACTAGAGTAAGTATAGTTCTTGTTGGTCGGTGATCCGTAAAAGTTGTAATATTTATCCACTTTCTTCTTATGAAATAATATAAGATATTCCAATTTAAAGTGTATTGGTTGCATTCGTGCGAAAAAATGTCATTATCAAGAAAAGTTCTACTTTAATGTGCCACTTTTACGTGAAACAAATTAATTTATTTTTTCTCTAGTCGAAAGTCAAGTGATGGCTATCAAGAGCAAAAAGTATTGGCGAGTAAATAAGCTAACAAAAAAATATAATTAATTTTATATCGTTAGTAGATCAGTCGGTTACTTGGCGCGTTCTACGTTCTCGTTGTTTGCTGAGAGGCGCTGCGAGGCTGGAATCCTCGATAGAACTTTTCTAATTTCGACACGCACTCCTCTCAATGGCCACAGGATGTTTGTATGTTTGAGTCTCTCTTCAACTTCCGATTTTGGGCAAGCGATTTGCATACCGGTTGCTCTGAATATCTGAATCCAACGCCTTTGCAAGATACCAAGGACGATACTATTTATTCTCAGTTCTTTTTATTCCCTTCCAGCTGAATAATAAATTGAAATGATTTTCGCGTGTACGGAGGGCTTTATATCTCGCTCGCGCCCTGATTCGTGCTCAGGCAACGTGATTTAATTTATGACTTAACTGGCAATGTCTCACGGTTGTGTCACGGCGTGCACGATATGCCTCTTGGCTTGTAAAATAACGTAAAGTAGTTTCATTCGCTCCGTTCGGATTGCTTTGTGCGTGCTGGATGGATTCTTCAGTTTATTGCCAAGAATAAGTGTGTTTTATAAACTGTTAACCACTGTGGGCGTTAATTTACTTTACACTAAAAATAAACTCTATTATTTTTTCTAATTTTATTGAACATTGTTGAATTCAGTCTGTTTATTTACATTCAATTTAAATGCTTTCTTACTGTTATCATCTTCGCAAGTTTATATTATTTATTCAATCGTAAAATCTTCTACTGAGAATTGTATGCGATGATATTGAGTTCGGAGCAGCTTAACTTGAAAATAAAATACATGTTATGAATATTTCATATGTTGAATACTGTTTGTTATTGAGTCATGAATTTAAAGATGTTTTGTAGGTAACAAAGAATTTTTCGTAATGTATTCGTGAAAGTGCTCTCCTGTAATTTCCATACATTGTCCTTACATTTTGTAATACCTTGCAATACGTTCATAAATTCTAGTATTACCTATTTAATGGTTAATCACTAACTGGAAACTATAAAATAATTCATTGAGCTATTGCCGGCGAACGATATAAATCAGGATATATTAAATAACGTCGTCAAAACGCTTACTCCAAACACACAATTACCCCATAAATAATTCTGTCGTCATATAAAGTAAGACATTATTTCTTCGCCATGGTCATGGTTGGTGAAGAGCAATCCACGCACCGTCGCATTATCCATTTATCCCGGCCCTATTTTTCGTAATCGATGCGATGGTAAGAATGAAAAAGAAAACACAATATTATCGAGGTAGACACATATCCTGTCAAATATACATTTCAGTTTGACAGCACAAATATCTCTTGTTCTCTTTCTCGTCTTGTCTCGAAATTACGAGATAAGAACTTAACTAATTTTTCGTCTCGGATTTTCGAGTTGGAGACGAGAAATAGATCTCAAGAAATCGAGAATTTTCGAAACGAAGAACCTTTAAAAATTTGATATTATTCTCTTCATTTTCTCAAAATATTTTTTTATTTTACTTTGTTCATAGCATTTTTTTGTTTTGATATAAATATTTTTAATTCTAAAACAAGAATTGTATGCAAATTTAACAGAAATGTAAAAAAGTTCTTAAATTCACTTCTAGCTTTTCAAATAGATAGCAACAAAAAAATTTCGAGAAATTGAGACGAGACGAGAATCGAGTTCTTTGAGGCGAGAATTGAACGGCCGAGAAGTGACCAAGACGAGAATATTTAAATTTCTCGTCTAGAAAATTTGAGACGAGACGAGAGTTGACTATTTCTCGTCTCGTCTCACGGCATAAGTACTAGGAAACAACGATTTGAACGATTTTTGCGATTCGTCGGTGGCAAAACCCAATAAATTATACTTACATACTTAGTTTTTATGCACGGATTCTGCCTTAGTACCACAGATGAGATCATAGACTTCAAACAAAAGTTACAAAATAACTTTTCTAAAGTAACATGCTATGAATTTTAAGCAAGAGATGTACCTTAAGTTGGGTGAAAAGAACTATATATGTATGTTATTGCTGATATTTTAAATGCCCTAAAAACGAGTTCCACTTGTAATAAGTATAAAGATTTGAGAATGGCCGTGCAGACTAAGAAATATGGTGCCCAGTTAGTAATATTGCTGCTACGCTAGGACACCGTATTTTAATTTGGTGCTCGCCAACTAATTTTGCCGGCATTCTGCAAAAAGATGGTCTGATGAATTCCTTCTCGTATTTTTCGGCATGTCGAGGAAGAACATCTCCAGTGATTTGTGACGAAATGAAAGGAGGAATGTGACGCGATGTCAACTAAGTAAAAACACAGTGAACATCTGGCGTAAAATTCTCCTTGTCGCATATATCACAGTCAGACGTAATTGTGACGTAATCAAGTGTTGCTTGATGAAATCCTCACTCCTTATACAGGAGAGTAATTAAGGCAGCTATTATCCCTCGACGCTGAAAAATCACATTGTTGATACACAGACCTGATTAAAATTCATCACCGTCGGTCTATTTTGAGTTGACTTGAAGTTCACGCTGGGATTATGACTTGACCGAAGTCATTACTTAGCTCGCCGTGCGTTCGCTCAAGTAGACCTGTCTTCATTTATATTTTGAAACGCATGTGCACGCGCCCGCCAGACTGATATAAATCCTGGATTACGACGGGAAGATTTACACAACAAGATAACTCTCGCGAGCTACCTTGTCGGGGTTATTTCTGGACTCTAACATTACAACATTACACTGCACTGTCTCACTTACTTTACTTACTTCATTCCTCATTCCGTACTTCCATTGCTCTTTTTTCAAACACGTAGCCAATACGTTTAATTTAGCGTGGAACAAATGAAATATGTCGCCACTAAACATCAGGTGTTAAAATGTCTTTTATATTAAGGGTCCCGTCTCCGTAACAAAATATTGTATGCCCAGTTAGAATTCTGAAAAAAATTGAAATCCATAAATTAATGAAAAAGTGAGTTTTAAGCAATTTTCTACATGCTTTATCTTATGATTAAGAGACTTATTAGAAAATGTAACTCGGCATGAACCTAGATCCATTCTTCGTCTGTAAATAAATTTATGAAATTTTGCTTTATTTGTAAAACATCGTGAGCATTTTAGAAATTGCTAGACTGCATTTACGTATTTTAGGGGAATGTTTATATGCGATACCAGATACCATAGGACAAACGCGGTGTTGAGCTACGTGGAGTCGATACCCTTAATTAAAACATGTTGTATTGATTTCAATACGTATTTTTTTGTATTACCAATAAATCTTCTTGTATTAGTCAATTGAAATGTATGTACTATAGCATACCTAAATTATACAAATTAAACATAAATGACATGTGTTGACAAGTTGACATGCGTGTATATGAAATGTGAAGTTCTCTTATGAAAAGGAGTTTGGAGTATAGCAACCAACGTACTTCGTTGCTCGATAGAGGCAAATTTTAAATCTTGGCACAGCTGTATTTATTGATAAATACAGAATCAACTGCATTAAATTTTTAGCTTGACATATGTGCTTTAAAATAATTTATGGGATAGTAAAATATTCAACCGTGCAACAGTATAGCAACTATAAAATTTTATTTTTACTTCGCCTTTCCACATAATCCATATAATTATATAGTTATTGTTTCAAACGAGAAAACGTGCAGCTAAACAAATAGAGTAGGTTAAAAATGGTTATTACCATTACGCTTAAGATTTAAACCAACTGTAATTTGTAGTAGAATTACTAAATGCCATGCAAGCATTAAATCGAGCGAAAAATACTACATCAAAACCAACTATTGTTATTATAAACCCATTGTTTTGACCCGGATATTTTAAACTTTGTTGACGACCAAGCCTATCAGTAGCTTATTGCTAATTACAAGTCACTTATTTCTAATTCACTGGCGATATTAGAAGGTCACTTTCAGCACGGCACAGAGATACACCAACTCGTACTGCACGACCCACTTTAGGATCTAAGCCTTGAAACTGACTGAACAATGCAAAGGAAATTGAATTTACCTCTGAGCGAATTTTATCAACTTCACAGGGATTTGTGCGTACGAATAAATTCAGATTTCTAAATGTCAAATATTTTTCGATCAGTTTTTTTGTTGAGCTCTTTAACCTCTAGATTTCTATTTCTAGATAGTCGTAATGAAATAATTTTCTGGAAATTGTCAGCAATTTATGATTGACATGCGAACTATAAACTTTTCCCTGAAGTCTTCTTATCGGAACATCTTGAATAATTATTGATTTAGTAAAAACAATATTAAAATTCATTTATTATAATATAAAGCGTGTTAAAAGTGTCACAAATCCTCGAAATAAAAACAAGAATTTGAGGCTATACATGCAAGATATAATCATAATATTATTCATAAAGTTTTTTCAGGCTAATTAGTATTTCAATGTCGCGTAGCAAAAAATGTGTGGGACGACACTAGAACGCACTTTTTATTTCTAGCTTGAAATACTTTCAAGGGACCCCAATAAATAAAAAAATTAATCCACAAATCTTGTTGTTCTGTATTATTACAACGACAATAAATTTTAATTAATCGTCTGACAGTTGCGATAAATCTGTTTGCTTTGTCTTTGAATCTATTCTACAAATCAATGAAAGTATTTACATAAGTTTAGTTGCAAAAAACCAGCTGTGCAAAATAACAATCGTTTTTCTAACTTAAGGAATCGTTGCAGACAAAGAATAACACCACGAGGTCAAAGTACAAGTCCTTGCTCTATGCCAATTACAGAGGCGTATCTAGATCTTCGTCAAAAAGCTTATTTCTTCAATATTTGGAACCAAATAATTATAGGCTTCAGCATTATAAATAATTCATTCAATCTCGGACACTCGATGAATGACAATCAAACTAACTTGTTTTACTTGGGCAAACAGCCACAGTTCAGCTCAGGTAAACCAGCGTAAACAGCCACAGTTTGGGGCAGGTAAGCGACTGAGCATTGTGATAAATTCACCAACCAAGAGAACTTACAAAGCTTGATTTGAAAAATAAAATGTCGTCAATTTGTAATGCATACAATATAAAATATGGACAATGTTTGCTACAAAAATTGATACATATATTCAGTAAAAAAGCAAAGCAATGCACCATGAAAAAAGAAAATCTGGAATGTATCTCAATATTTTGATCAACATCCAAAGATTGAAATGTTCACTATGGACGTATTAGGTACCTACTCATGTGATGTCAGCTGATTCAACAATGCACTGTTTTTTTTTAAATTGAAGTAGAAACAAGTCCACCTCTTTCTAAAAACTTGCGATTGGTATAGTGTAATGTAATGTCCAATCTGGACATTATGTCCATTATTCAATACTTGATAGAAATCCAGGATGTGTTGAAAGAGGCTTCCATGTATGTCTAACAGAACGGTACCTCTCGAGTTTAGGAGTAGTTTTTCCATTATCATTCCAATTCCATTCAAAGCATAAACAGAAGTCACTTAGTTAAAATACAATTTTCCTATCCTTCCTTTGTCTTTTCTACGGCACTGGCTAATGCTAATGCAACCAGACACTGATTACCTTACCAAGGCGCGAGAAGGTAAAGTTCTTGTTGTACAACAACACTAACAACATGCATCGTAAATCATAACACACGCACGTTGTGCAGTCCAGTAAGTCCTACACGCATGTAGTGTCCAACATACGCCCAACTTACCAGACCAGCAGAGATAAATTTACTTGTAGTTAGATGTGCACATTCTTTAACAGCTTGTTGCTTGTTCTTGCTTCTGCTAAAGCCATTTTGCATTGGTTTTACCATAAGCGGGGTCGTGTTGTTTGGGGATTACGTTGGGTTGTTTTACCCTAAAAGTTTCAAATAGATCAATAGGATGAAGGTTGGTTGGTCTGTATCTGTAGTAAGTTTAGTTCCAAACTAGAAGTAATATTAGAAATGTTTGAACATTGAATCTTTAAATATTTATTCCGTAAAAAGAATCAACATTTTGTGTAGTGAGTATTGTATCGGTTTATTTATGTTATTTTGTGTGCAACTGTCAAAAATTCAGTCTAAATCTTTTACGTACAATATTTTGAGCGGACGTTGCTATTAGAAACAGCTGCAAAATTGGTTGTTTGTTTAAAAATTATGGTTGTTTCCTTAGTTACCAAAACATGTACATTTTAGAGCAAGCGCAATAATTAATAATTAGATAGCTAGATTAATTATGTATTAAAAATATTGTTTAGCGACCTCAAGATTTTTTGATTTCGGCTACAAATTTAATAAAATAATACTGTTTTTCGTGGAAATCTTATTATCTAATAGAAATTGAAAGGATTAATTATAATGATTCTTGCCTATTTAATTTGTTTTGATGTAAGCGCATAAGAAAACGTGAATTATCTCCTGAATACGCTGTTAATTCTGCAGTAATGAACGTAATTCAAGTGAAATACAAACGTAATTTTAGTAGAAACGAAGTAAACTTCTCGTTAGACTAAAATAAAACGTAGCGCAAGATTTGTGCGTGTAGGTATGTCAACTCCTTTGCATAAATTACATTATGTAATGCGCCTAGTCTTTATGAAAACAGCCATTGACGGATACAGTTCCTAAGACTTTCACCAGCGTTAGAGATTGTATTTAATTTTCACGTAATTCAATATAATTCCATGTTTATCCAACTGCTTTTGTATACACCTCACGAAAAGTCATTATTTACTCGGTGTTTCTGTGTTCTGTCTCTTTTAATATTTAATAAGTCTTTGGGTTTCGAGTATTTATTGAAGAATACTTATTTGCATATTTTATAACGCAGGTTTTGGAGCTTATAAAATATACATTAATCAACTTTTACAAAGAAAGCTATCAGTTTTATTTCGGTTTTACAAGTCACATAAAAGTTATATTATTATACTTGAGCAAATAAATTAATGAAAAGATGAATATTCGACTGGAGAAGTGATGTGGATAAGAAATATTCGGGGATACAGTCAAAAAATCTTTATTTCCTACAACGCCGACGTTTCGACACCACTTGTGTCTTCTTCAAGGCTCTACACACATTAAAAACAGTAGTTATACAGTCAAATAATAATGAAGCAGTACTTACAGTAGAAAGGTTTAGATATTATTATAACATGTGCATATAATTGATGCACCTAAATATAGTTTAAATTCTGTAGAGACAGAATAGTCGTCACAAATATAATAAATAAAACACGTCAGCAAAAATCGCATGTTACTTGTGCAAGCCAAAATCACAGAATAACCGTTAAAACCTATAACTTAAGGGAAAGCATGTATATTCATTGATGTATATACATGTTATCCTTGGTGACAAAGTACCGATATAAGTAACTAAATACATTGAAAATATTTATGGTTGTAAAAGAGAACTAAACTAACAATAAACTAGAGCTATGTCGTGAAATAAATTAATGTTTTTAAATTTCTTAGACTCATGGTTGTTAGTTGACAATACACTACTGGGTAGATTTTGATGCATTCAAACATGACATGTACCGTCTAGATTCAAACCTGGGTTGTAACAACCATATAGTAGTTGTCTATCCGCTCATATTATTGGTATAAATAATTGGTTCTGAAATGTATTCGCCCTGTTCGTGCTTGGAAATCACTTTGACGCTGTTTGCTCCTTTTTAGTTCGACGAATCATTTCGTGAAGAAATTCGTCCATTTCTCGTAATTTGATATCGTGAGGAAAGTTTTAACTATGGCCCACTCGTGTGTCATATCGCACAATCCTTTGGGAAACGCCATCACGTGACCCGTTTATCGTTATTCTTAGCTTTACTCCTTGCGTTGTTTTTCGGCTGATCGATGGCCCACCAGGCCAGGAAAGGTCTCATTAGCATGCATTCGTGCGAGAAACCAGGCTACTGAGATTATTCCTTCGTACCCACGTTTCTTTTCATTTATTTGTGTAGTTATTAATGAAATTATTTCATATTATAATTGCTGCAATTATGTTGCATGCTGTTGGATAAGTATAAGTTTGATATGTTGTTTTGGTTTTCACTTTTACATATTTCACACTTTCAATTACCTTTATAGTTAGCTATTAGGCTTGTTAGATCATTACTGATTATTTAATAAATTTATACCTTGTTACAAAGTAAACATATGTTATGAATTTATAATGAAATTATAAATAACAAAATAACTTATGATTAAATATCTAAATTACACTATTAAAAACTTATTTGATTTCATTATACTTACGTTCTAAACTTGGTTATTGTGCATTTTCGTCAACTAATTTTTATCAGTGATCAAATTTTGTTTCTAATTTACATACCTACCTTTTAGAAGGCATATTTAGGGATGTTTCAGAACTTCAAAATAAAAATTAAATTGTAGATACTACATGTCAAACAATTTTTACAAAATTCGCAAAATAAATTGCACTCTAAATGACGTATATATTTTTAGTGCCGCACTGGTTTCATGGAGTTTGAATGCCACATCACCAAAATTTAATTAATTTGTTTGTTTATACAACATTAAGTAGGTGATTGCTTATATTACTTTCAAGTTCATTTAATTTAATCATATAATAGTATATTATTCAACGACGCTATAATAGATGCTATTATTCCTGAACACGAGCGAGCAAAGCGAGCGAGGTTTTTAATCTTCTGAGGGAATAATAGCCATTATAGCGAGTTGTATACTGTACTTTATCTACGACATATATTGCGTACAAGATTTTAATAAAATAAATACCAATAGGTACACAAAAATTTTAACATTTCCATATGTCAATTCTCTATCACCATAGTTACATCATTAAACATTACAATGTTTTAAAAAAATAATTTGCACGGAGAAATTGATTCAGGCAAAGTAATTTTCAGATTGGTGGAATACTGGCTATTATTCCCTGTGGTATTAATTATGGCATTATGTAGCAAACATCATGCATTTAATGTTAATGTTATACATTAGTTGTAGATAAAAAAAATATTAATTGAAACATTGCGAATTTTGAATCGTGATGAGTATGTCATGTAGTACCTCCCCTTTAATTTTTATTAACTTATGTTGTGAACACCCTGTCTCCAGGTTCATATTCTCCATGCCAAATACTAGTCAATCAAATGTAGATATTTTTTGACAGGATTAAAAAACTTTTAATGCAGTGCAGTAGCTATAGTAATTAATGAAATAATCTTGACATATACTTCTTGCGGTATTGTTATAATGAATGAAATTCATAGCACTCGTGATATAACTACCGAATAATTACCCTGATGAAGAGCGCAATCAAAAACGATAAAAATCTTTTGAAAATGTAATACTTTAATGCCTCATACCACCAACATTAATAACACTTACAGCAGCTGAATGCCGAAGTTCAAGAGTCTTTTGAAATTAACATGCCCTCGCAACACTTAAGAGTAGAACCACCTATAAGTCAGGGCTCCAGACTGCGACTTCCCCTTGGATTTGAATCTTGACGGTTGGCTGCAAAGCCCTGGCGGCGAAAAGTGGCGGTAAATAATGAAGTGACGCGCGGGCGAGGCAAAGGGGTAACTTGACGCTTTCAGCAACAAATTGTGTTACATCCTCCCAGGGAAACTTGTAAAGTTGCGCGTCGTGCCAAGCATAACTCTGGCGCTTAACTGACGTTTGTTTTTAATAAATGGCGGCGGACACGGCAAATGAGATGTAAACCAGTTGATCCGCGCAAGGACAACCAAACACACAAGCCCTTTTTACCAATGACAAGCCGGAGATAATTTGTCGGTAGCTGCTCTGTTATTTGCTGATGATGCAAGGAAAATCTTAGAATGTGACTAATGATACACACCATATGGCATAATGTGTCGAAAATTTATGTACCTATAAATAAAAGAGCATCATATGAGTACAGATCACGATACAAGAATACAGAAGGTAACCTAACTAAGCTTAAAAAGATGTCTGCTGAACTGGTCAAGTTTGTGGGTACTGACGGGTTAAGGGAGTATCCAATATGGCTGCCGACATAGGCTATATTTTGACGCGCGCGCATCGTTACTGTCAAGAGTAAGTTATGTCAAATATATTGTAAATATACTTACAAATTAATTAAACACACTTAAATATTATGTTTGAATTCTGCATTATATTTTATTTGTGATTATATTTGTGTCAATTATGAGAATATTGAGTAATTTCGCTATTTAATTCGTAACAAAATATGGTCTATCCGACCTGAGACCGCCTAGCGGTAAAAACACTGTGACCTTTTGAGTAGACAAATCAGTGGAAGAGGTATGTAAGTACAGATATAAAATAAAATATCAAAGCTCTTCTTTCAGTCCTAAAACTTATTGTTATGAAATACGGTCAGATAAATTTAAATATTCCCGCCAATCTCCCGCCTTACATGCCACCTATCTGTTCATGTATGAAACAAAAATAGAGGTTATGTCACATGTTGACTGTAAGTGAAATTGGAGAAAATCTTGTAAAAATAGTTGTGAAGTACTTAAATGCATTCCATTGAAGTGCTCACTAAGTTGTTTGTATGAAAAGCGAAATAAATGGAGAATAGCTGGCCCCGTAAAAGAATACTAATGCACATAACCTGAAAGAACTTGTTGTGCTGGGTGTGAAACGCTTCTCAATTTCGTCAGTCATGGCAGACACTATTGTGTTGATAATCTCCGCTCGCAATATGCGCAAGATGTAGAGGTGCAAGATTGCGATATAAACTCCAGCAGACTCCAGAGGCCTGAGGTAGATAGTTCCATTCTCACACAAGTGCGGCACAGCCACACAGCACATTGCTGATGTACGCGATACGATAATATTAGAACAAGTCGCGGGAACAATACATGCCATGAAGCATGGACAGCAGAACTGCTTTGCTTGTTAGCTAACATATTGAACACGCCATGAATACCAACGAGCTTCAGGATAAACACTGACTTATGAAGATTTCACATTTGTCCACTTCTTGGTTGTTTAAATTTTTTTAAAGACAATTTTTGTTTGGTAAATAAGAAAATACCAGCTCTCGCATACGAGATCTTTTTTCCACTAGTAGTTGGATTATAATCAAGCTGTACTATGATCTGAGGAACCGCTAATTTGACCGAATCGTAGTTTGACCGACCCATAGTTTCACCGAATTGAAGAATGCTGGCGAATATCTGTTAAGTAGAAGATGCAAACATGAGAGGATATAACACATACACAAATTAGGTTGAACTGAACTAAATGAAAAACCATTATTACCAATCTTGAGTTCTACCAACTCAGTTTTAACAAAAATTTGTCTAGATTTGCATCTTTCTGTGTTTGTATTTATGCCAAATCTTAAATACTATAGATTTATGTAACCGATGTCAACTGCATTCAACGCTCTGATTTCGATTCGGTGAAAATACGGGTCGGTGTCGGTGAAACTACGGTTTGGCTAAATCTCGTTCGGGCTTACTTCAATTCGGTGAATCTACGGGTCGGTCAAATTACGGTTAGCTATTTCAACAGTTCGGTAAAACTACGGGTTGGAATAATATCTTTCGGTGAAACTACGGGTTTTGAAAAAAAGCTCATGTTATGTTTTGATTCAGAAACTTGTACTAGTACTAGTTCTGTTTGAATCTATTAGTTGCTTAATCTGACCATTAAGTATAGTGGTGATAAAGTGTCTCTTGTGCGGTAGAGCCCTCCAACCACATTCGTAAACAAAAAGCAATGCGGCAATTATTATAATTAAGCTGATTCATATTCGTAATAGTTAAAGATTACGCCAAGCTTCATATACGTATAATTAACCTTCTTTAGGATGTCAACTGTTACACTATACCGTGTTGTCATCAGCTATAATCGATATAATTATAACATAGTACACCACTCCATAGAAACAATTATCTATACTTTAATTTTCAAACGATCGTTACAATTATAATGATGAGACATAGTAGAAACAAAGAAAACCTTCCGCAGTAATCGTAAATTCGATTGAAGATAGAATCTCGTTAAAGTGATAAAATGAACAGCATTTCGTTCGAGAAAGACAAATCGTCTTGAATGAATTGAAACAGTGACCATCGATGTAAGAAATGGTTGGTAACCAGTTCCTGAACTCGCAAAAACAAAGGAATTCCAAACTGTTATGAGTTTTTTGATTCTTTGATCTAGATAAAATAGTGAAAGATATTTTACGAAAGTTATTTTGTTGGTATATTGAAAATCATGTAACGAAAAAACCTGATTTAATATTTAATCTTTCATCTAATGTCAAAATAATAGTTTCCATTTTACTCAAGGTACAACTAATTGCCTAGGAGAAAATGCGAGCAACAGTAAACTGTACAGTTAAGTTCTGTAGTCCAGATATAATTACGAAAAAAGAAAAATAGAATCGCGGCGTTACATCTAATGCGATTAACATTGCCTGGGGAATGTAAACCGCTTAACTAAGTTGGAGTAATAACGGCAGTACGGGGAAGTATTTTTAGTTACTGTCAAACGTTTCGGTGAATCTTTTAACTCTGAAATTGTTTCGCAAAGTTGTCAGCGGTTGAGTGATGAACGTATTCTCCGTCAGCGGTTCTGCCAAATTGGACCCGCTCCAAAATGCTAGGCCTTTTATCGAATTGACTTGTGATGCGTTACATCTGCTCCCAACACTGAATGTTGAATGTTTTTCAATGGACGACATGAGACACGGCTGTTTCTTTTAAACTTTTCAAACTTCGATCCTTGTAAAACTAAACTTTACTCTTGTATGCCAAGAGGTTACACAAGAAAAGTCTAATCGTTACTACAAATTATCTTCATTACTTGATAAATTGATTTGTTGTTAAACACTTGTCAAACAAATGAGTTTTATATTCATTATAAATTAAAATCAATAGCTTTCTTTCAATTTGCATATCATTTGTCGATTTTAATCAACAGAAAAATTCTCACATTAAAAATGTTGTTATCTAAATTACTATTAGCAATGACGGATAGGCGGAAGTAAATGTTATAAAAGAAAATGAATTTGACAAGCTGCCATCGTAAACTGAACATTTTCACGCTAGTTTCAAATTTACAACCAACTACATACTGACATTTAGCACTTAGAAGACATAAAGACGTTACATCACATACATATTTAGAATTATCGAATCTGAATCTGAAAATAAGGTCATACAGACAATAAACACTGCCTTTTGCGAACACATTGTTAATGTAAATGCTAATTTAATTAGCGTAAGACATCATTCTGTCAGTTGTATATTGTTGTACACATTCCAGTTTAACTGCACAAACATGTTCCTCGTGTTGTATTCTTCTCTATCAACCATGAGTTATTTGACGGCTGATAACCGCACACATGGTATAATATACAGGGTTAATCACAACTTCGTGCATATAATTAATGGCTTATACTCATCCATCACGGAACTGAAAGAATTTTTTCAAAATTCGCAATTTTACTTTCCAGGTTTTGGGTCACTGCTTTCAAATGGAATTTCATAAATTTATTAACTACCTATTCTTGCCATTGCACAATTAATTAAAATTTTATTTTATTCCATTCATACTTAAACAGATCCATTATACGGGGTGAGTTTTTATCTTGCAACAACGAAATATCTCATAAACTACACATCGGATTAAAAAATGTTTGTTGACTCCCCTGCCTCGAGAAAAATGCATTTAATCAAAATAATAAGAACAGACGTGTTCAATAATTTTTAAAGTTGACTAAAGCCCTCGTCTCCACCACTCCACCGAGATGTGAATTTCTGAAGATATTCTCATTTCGTTCAAACGTTCATGTATTTGCTATCGATTTTCGTCGATCACAGCGCCATTTATCACGAAACGAAATAAATTGTAAATACAAAAGTTACGTATTTTTTTCGTAGAATCCGAATTTGCAGTAAAAAATGGAGGTTTCTATTAATGATTTCAATGTTGCCCCCGCCCCAGTCCCTGGAGGTGCGGCAGAGAGGTCAATAATGGTATCGCCGGATAGCGTTTATTAAAATATTAAACGTATTTTTTCGTTTTTTAATCCGATGCGTAGTTTTTGAGATATTTCGTTGTTTTAAAATAAAAATCTCATCCATTATAATCGAATTTAGCGGTTTTAAAAATGTGGTCCTTGCGAAAGCTGCTCTTACATTTAGGAATTTTTTAAAAATTATTTTTTTCATAAATCAGTTAGAACTAAAATATATGCTTAAAGTTGTGGATCAACCTGTATAATAATAATCGATAATGATGACTCACTAGTATATGCAAGACTACCACACTCAAGTTGGGTAAAAAACTTGATGTTATATGTAGTATGTATCAACTTTATGGAAAGTAAGAATAAATTATTGAGATCTGTATTTATCTGAAGTAAAATATTCTTCGTATGCATTTTCCTTCCACTGTGGAAACCTTTTATTAATCCTCATTTCCATAATTCGGAAATCTCGTGTGCAACTTATACTCAACTGTGTGTACCGTCACGATTTCTCTAAGATTATTTCTCGGAACCAAACAATATTCACACACGAACAACACTCGCGAAATTTCTCGTCTCCCGTTTCAAACAGACGTGGTACAATGGCACAAATCGCAGCTTAAAATATTCATTTAGCCAGACGACGGTTTCATTGATTGAAAATTCCTTTGCGAAGCTACGCAACAAGGATTATTAGATATTTATAGCGAGAATTTTCGCTGACAAGTGAATTATTTCGCAGGAGTAATTTATTAGGTATTTTGTTTAAATTATTTATACTGAATTTTAATATTTATAATACATCAACTTAGAGACGAGGAGTTCATTCAAAATTGAAAGGAATTTGTCTCTAAGAATTTTTTCAATTTAAATCTCGTAAAAAACTGTTTCCTTTCATCAAATATTTAAGAATCAAATTGAACTTTTGTTTGACAATTTTTCAGTTCATATTTTTATTAATAACTTATGGCCAATTTGAAGAAAAAATAATAAATTTTAAAAAATATTTTCGCTTAATTATGTTAGTAATTTTTTAAGTTAATTACAACACACAATTATTACGGAACTACAAGTAGGTATGCATAATAAAAATAAATTCCATTAACATTGATATTAAATATCAAAAAAGTTCAAGACAGTCTGTCTAAATCTGTGGTGTCTTAAGGCTCTACACTTGTTGAAAGCAATATTGCTGCAATAGAATCAAAATTCACGATTCTGACTATATTGCTCAAAATAAAAATCTGAAATTTACCTTAAGTAATTAAAGCATTATTTGATCGAATAATTCATACAATACATTGTTGCGACAACAATTAGTCAAAATAAGAATTAAATTATGCATTTTAATATTACAAACTACGGCCTTATTATTGCATATTTATTAATTTTGTTTTAAATAGTCGATTCCTTGCATTGTTCGTGAGAGTGCTAAGAAAATATTTTTTGTCAAAAAAATTACACATCTGAGGAAAAAAATAGTAAAAAATCGGCCAAATTGACTATTTTTACTAATTTATTACTAAAATACCATTAAGTATTTCAAAAATATAATTTCTTAGCACTCTAGAGTCATCTATTAACTATCTATATATAAAATATGAACAGTGTAGGTGTAGGTGTACTAACAAGAGCTCAGTTTGTAATATAGCAAGCTCCCTTTTTCACTATATTTTTGACACAAGTGTAAGTCCTGTTCACACATGGACACCCAGCGGACACATAGAAGACACACACGCAACAGTAAGAAATACTGTGTGTGTGTGTTGCTTGTGAAATAGAGGCGCCGCTATTTTGTGGCTTCAATATAAGTAAAAAAAAATCAATTTTGAGGCCACAAACTTACACACGTTCTTCATGTTGCCTGTGTGTCGCATGTGTGTCTTTTATGTGTCCATGAGTGAACAGGACTTTAGATAAATTAATCATCTTCGCATGATACTGTTTTATCCGTATTATGTTTATCTTCAATTCAATGCTTTTTCAAACACTGAGTGGATTGTATTTTTGTATTGAACGATTCCTGAATATACCATAGAAAACGACACATGTAATTTATATTTATTTTGTAGGTACTTAATATTAAATGTAGGCTATATGCGTTCATTTCTTGTAGATAAAGAATCACTTTAACATCAAAAGTAGATAAAGTAGCTCTTTATCTACACTTTATTTAAAATACATTACGAAACATAATGAAAAGGTATATCTACCTACTATGATATTTGAAAACATCTTTGCATAATAAATTATTAATTATTATTTAACATTAAGTACAAAATATACACGACGATAAAGAGTTTTTATCGACTCGTGAACTAACATCTTTCACTTATCGATAAATGATCTCTTTATCGTCCTGTATAATAAATAACTATTATATTGTTAATGTTTATATGTTTATAACATTGCTGTTGCCAACCTTGTAAGGTCGCAAAGGCAGCATTTCCCCTCTAATTTGTTTTAGAAACAAAGAACGGCTAAACTAGCAATTACATCAATACTGCTCAGATTCTTGCTTAGCAATTGTAATTTAAATACACGTATTAAGAAAATGATTCTCATCTGTATAAAGGAGTGTCATATCTTCTGTATCCCGAGGTCAGTACAGAACAGAACTGTATGTAGGTAAACTAGTAAACTACTACTACACCTACGTAGTCGACTTACTACATTTACAACTACCACTTGACATAGACATATAGTCGCACACACATGCTGTAAACGTACCAAGGAATTCAAACTGTACACGTAGTTTCGGAATTTGGAGAAACTTGAGTCGAGTTTGTAGTAGTGTTATTGACCATTTGTTTAATTATACTCTCTTAATGAGTATTAATAACACTGGCAGTCAACCATATCATCAAGATGATTCATTTTTTTAATAATGTAATTGGTTGACTGGAATATTAAATTAGCGTTTAATTAATTTGTATAATTATGTTGATGAACATTGTTTTTTGTGTGTTCAAGGGTTGACGTTGCAAAATGTTATTTTTTTAATTAATTTGAATTCATTTTTCGTGTGATGTAACATGAAAATATTAATTAATTTATTCTGAAATTTCGGCAACATTGGGTCAATAAAAACATGAGTTGAATAACAGTATAAACCTACTGCATATACTTCGTTTTTAAAGAATTTTGCACTTTTTAAACTTTTCTAACTTGTTATTTGTAAACCAAATTTAAGAATGATTTTTACTAAGCCATAAGAGTAGGTTGAAGGAAGTAATAACTGTATAGTTGGCTTAAAGTTGTATTTAAATTAATTTTAAATCGACGACGTTTCGACTATGGAATGTAGCTATCTTCAGGTCTAATATTTAGTAACTACAATAATTGTGTTTAAAAAAATCACGTAACAAAAATAAAATTTCGTAAATATCCAGATCTGCTCGGTCGTTTGAGTAAAATTATCATAAATTATTCACTCAAAAATGTAAATCCAGTATTTCGAATACAGAATTCTTAAAAAAATGAGATATAGTAGTGTTTCTCTTCCTTTTCCTCGAATGTAAAAACTGAATTCGAATTAGAGTTGTTATAGTTCTTTATTTCACAGGCAATATAAATGGGTGTTGAGTAATGAATGTGTTGCAGATAAAACAACACTATTGACATCAAATAAAGCATTAACATTTTATAACGACGGTATCTGTAAATAATTTTCCGTTACATATAACTGCGTTGACACTAGCAAATGAGTTCATTTACAAACAAGTCTCCTAACGAACTCGAAACGCACATAAATAACAAATTATTGTTTTTGTACCTGCGGGCTGGTCACGTGACCAGTTGAAGATAACGGGCTACTCTGAAGGCTGATGCCCTGATACCGTTTCATTTTACTGCCCTGTGTTTTTTACAATCCTTCAAGTTTTTCTTTGTTTTCTTTCTCTTATTTTGACCAAGTTCATTCAGGGTCAAGCGCTCGTTAATGCTTTCGTCGCATTCTTTTATTGTCGCTGATGCTTTTGTTTCTTTTTTGGTGATCTTGATTTTGAATGAATTCAAATTGCCATCCTGAAATTAAAGGTCATTGATTTATTACTGTATTCAGAATGGTAACAGTTATGTTATAAGAAAATTGAATGCCTTTGTGCTTTATATTTAATCAAATTCCATTTTAATTTCTGTATTCAAAGCAGTGATGTTGTTGTGGTCCTTATGGTAAACGTAATAACACTTTTATTATATTTTCAAGTATAATGTTTACCGCAGATGTTTCAGACTTAATGCCAGGAATAATTTAAATCAATCTTGGCGTTCTACTTTGATGCAAATTCATTTTTCCCAGAGCTCGCAAAAACTTATCGGAAATGACTTCGTCTTTGCAAAACGTTCCATCCAGATGTTAGTACGTAATCATAGTCGCAATATCCTATAAGTAAACTAGAAGCCTCGTCGGTAAATGACGTAACAGAAAAAAGCGAAGGAATAAAAACTCGTCAGGCATCTGGTGTCCGTTCTTGGGTTCCTTCTGTGACGTTCTTCTCGTCATCTCGTCCCATGCGTGTTCGAACCTGTTCCCATGTTTCCTCATTATTCTTTTTCGTCCCATGTAGGTACCTGACATCTGCATTCCAAAATTGTCTTCAGTTGGAAACTCAAAATCAACCTTCAGAAATATATATGGACATATAGGAAGACACACACACGCAACAGTAATAAATTCTGTGTATGTTGCTTGTGAAATAGAGGCGCCGCTATTTTGTGGTTTCTATGTAAGTAAAGAAAAAAACAATTTTGAGGCCATAAACGTTGCACACGTTCTTTATTGTGCCTTTGTTGCCTCTGTGTCGTATGTTTATGTGTCCATGGGTGAACAGGGTTTAACGTGACCGACTGTGGTTTCGACATCTCAGGTTCTTGTCCAGTCAGGTACTCATTCCAGCTAAATTGTACATAAATTTTCCCTCTGTGATGTACTGTCCACAAACAACTATGAGCACCCGTAAGATGACGGCTTACAACCACATACACGATATAGGTAATATAATGTAGAGTTGGATAAAAGGTGAAGGTGATAGATAATTAATATTGGTGGCTGATTGCTAGCTGATTCCATATACCTACTGATGACGACGAGATGACGATATATCTATTGACTTTGTCAAATAGTGGTGCCGGTGTATTGCTCTTAAAATGAGATTTGGAAAAGAATTTCTAATTCATGGATAGCTTCAAACCAGTGAATTTCTTTCCAAGATTCAGAAGCATGAAATAATCCTCAAAGAATCCTTGGGCATGAGCCATTAGGGTGCAGGTCCGAATTCGCACGGAACCAGAAGGAACTTCACCGATTTCTGATTCTCTGTCTCTTCACACAACAGATGATCGAACACGCGGAATATTTTAATGCGTGCATCCATCTGTCCTGTGTCACAAATATCCACTCGATCGAGTTCCATGGCCGTTTTTCACATCACGTTGCTAAATTCTCGCTTGAGATATCGAATAGCATTGTATGAGTTCGTTGAACCAACCTGCGATTGTGTAATATTCAATTTCACGTGTTGTCTTTTTCTCTTGTCTTGTCAATGAAGAATACATTTTTGTGCGAGGAACTGTTTCGCTCTGATTTTTTGATTTATTGTAGTTACGGCGTGGACGAAAGTACGAATTATTTAATAGTAATTTCTGTACTACAATTAGAAACTTTTGTTTTGATGATTAATATTGCAAAAATGCAAATCATAACCAACTCCGTTCCATTTCGTTATTTGCATAAAAACTTGATAACTTGCGCATATGATATGCACATTGTGAACAACTTCGATTGTTGAATATACAAACAAATTTGACCTCGACTTATTTTAGTTTCTTAAGCATAACATTAAACTTTTTTATTTCATCTTGAAAGCAATTACTTAACCGATTCATTTTATGTCACCACTTCCTGAAAGCACAATAAAACATGATTAGCTGATAAATAAATTAAAAACGTTCTGGTTAATCCATAAACCGAATCGGAAACCAAACCAGAAACCGGAGTAGTCAAGCAAGTCTCTGATTACGGAAGTAGTAATGACAACGTTTTTACAATTCCAAGTAACTGTTTAACGGCTAGGATAAGAGCATCGCCATAGTCATCCAAGTTTCATTAAAACAAAACAAGAGCAAACAAAATAAAAGAGTAGTTATCGGCTCTGGTAACACTCTCTCAATAAATCCACTTCGATCCGACAATTACCCGCGGGTTTATCTCCGTTAGACGCTACAAGAGGCGCGATAGAGTCACAGGGCTGCGAAGTTGCTTTTGCTTGGCCTCGACCCTTCAAAGAAACGAATCGATGTACGTGATTCTTGTTCGAGTTGTTCTTACCGCCTGTTCCCATCAATTTGTAAAGGTTCTGCAATCGTTTGTCCATTGATATTGAATTTTTCAACAGCTGGAAGTATCGGATAGTCAAGAAAAAGAAACACAAAATATCAACTTGCACAACGTTTTTGTGTCCTTTCGATACATTGATATGTTTTCGCTTTTGTTATATTTCAATAACGAGTCATTCAAATTTTGTTAAGCAGGACCCATAACGTCAACAAATTCTATCACCAAACTAGAAAATGAAAAATTATGACTGCATGCCATAGTTTTTAGTAAAATCAGAAATACACATCTCCTTATCACTTCATTACCTATACAGCCAGTGATTACACAATGTTTGAAAACTTATGGCTACCTACATGCTGCATGCAATACTTTTTAGTGCAATAAGAAATATTGTTCAACGTTAAAACGTAAACATTCTTTATCAATTTATTAAATATACGGCCAGACTAATGATAACACAATAGTACTGGCGAACCCAAATCCAGCAACCGAAAAAATACTACTTGGTCAGGATGTATTCTTTACGATAATATCCACCATTCTATACCTAGTTATATAGCACGTTAAGGGTATCGACTCCACGTAGCTCCACGTCCTATGGTAAAATACTTAAAAGCGGTCTAGCAATTTTTTAAATGCTCACGAAGTTTTACAGATAAAACAAAATTTCGTAAATTTTTTACAGACGAAGAATGAAACTAGATTACATTTTCTAATAAATCTCTTAATCATAAGATAAAGCATGTAAAAAATTGTTTAAAACACACTTTTTCATTAATGTTTTATATGGATTCCAAAGTATTTTTCAGAATATAACTGGGCATAAACCTAGATTAATTCTTTCACATCTAGTACTTACCTGCGTTTCCTTCAAATTGTTAATATACAATGAGTAAAGCAGAAATTGCTGCACCTCTAAACACGCAATATTTTGTTACGGAGACGGGATCCTTAAGACCTCTGTTCACACATGGATTCTTTGATGATTTTTTCATCATGAGAAAAATAATCCTGTTGAGAATTGCCTGTCAAGTAGCCGGAAATTGAATATTCAATTAATATTGCAAAATTATTCGCTGATAGCTTCAATATAGTGAATTTCAATTTTCCAGAATTCAGAAGCATGAAAGAATACATGTGTGAACAGGGCTTCAATGTTAAAATTTTTTGACGATAAGTTGTAGGATTGTAGAAACTGCATTTTAAATGCCTTTGTTCATTTATGTTTTTATACAAAATTAACAATTTGGAGCTTGGTGCAAGATTTTGACGCGGTCCTATCTGTTAACTATTTATATGATTGAATGTTTCTCCGTAAATAAAGCGATTAACAAAGTGTGAACTCATTAGCTCCTCATCCGGTATCGAATGTCCGTCGCGTCACTTGAAAACGTAATGTGAGTTGTACACACTTCACCTGCAGAACAGCAACGTCGGACAGCGAGTTCAGCGACCGGACGATCACGACCGTGTGAATTACTTCAACGTTCCACCGACCGCACTACGTCGTGACGAAGACGTCATCGCTTTGTAGATACCGCAGGAAGGCACTGAACACTATCTTGATAGAGAAGACAAGGAGGATATTGTCGAAATGATGCTGGAATAGGTAGCTAGCTTAGATTTACTTTACACGGTCTGCGCTACTCGCTACGGAAATTCATTTCTACAGAGGAACCAACATCAAAGTTGACATCCATTGCTTACTAAAACCGACTTTTCGTGATTCTATCCCTGATTGTAAAAAAGTGTAAAATATATTAGCAGTAGGATAAGTATGGGTAGATATAGCACATTAAAGTTATATCCTTGATTCTTATTGGTTGAGATGAGAGGTGGATTAACACCAGCAAACATTTTCATTTCCGTTAACATTACTTATACCTATCTTATTTTGAATTTCATAGTTACATTTAAATACTATTATTCTATAGATAACAGCTTTACAAAATATCTTCTTAAGTTCACGCCAAATTTGAACTAATAAAATGTGTGAGTGTAAAACGGACGGCATTCGCAGTGCCATTTGCTTTTTTCTTAACTGAAATGGACTATAGAAACCCGAGTTCGTATTCAGTCAGAGGTACATATTTCTACGAAAGCTTGGAAGGGCCATGGAAAATTTTATTTTATTTTTGATATTTCAACTTTTTTCTTGAAATTTCAACTTTTTAAAAGGTGAGATTTCAACATTAATCTTGAAATTTCACCTTTTAAAAAGTTGAAATTTCAAGATTAATGTTGAAATTTCACCTTTTAAAAAGTTGAAATTTCAACATTAATCTTGAAATTTCAACTTTTTAAAAGGTGAAATTTCAACATTAATCTTGAAATTTCAACTTTTTAAAAAGGTGAAATTTCAACTTTTTTCTTGAAATTTCAACTTTTCTTGCGCATGAATATTATGAAGCAGATTGCTGCCGTTGATTCATGTGTTCATGTGGTGTCTGGGCAAGAAAGAATCATTCAGAGATTGGGTAGTAGCTTAGAGTTCAGTGTTTGTATTTCGTATACATGTGAGTATCTTTATTAAGCAATCTCCAGGTATATGTGATGGTCTCATTGTGAAATTTCAGGCATTTGGTGAGCAGAACACGCTAAATACCGTGCAAACAAGCCAGAAAAGACTGACGCGTGGTCTTTAATCTTGTCACTGCAAGTGAGGTTTTGGATCTTATTAGTGCAACATAGTTTCAGGTTAGTTTTATTACTTTCTTATACACAGTATAAGTACCTAAGTCTAGGTATAATGAACAAA